>NQVE01000162.1:2632721-4017942 GCA_003260385.1 Cuscuta australis | reverse complement strand
CCATCCAGCGTTCGGGTTTCAGAAAACTGGCGTTCGGCTCTCGGTTATCGGCTATGGTTTTTTGGCGTCCGAACCAACCAATGGTTTTTACTTTTTTGATATGGTTTTTACTCTTTGGCATGTTTAAACGGTTCTCCAACAAAAACACCTTGAAAACCATCTCTCGCTTTTGGTCGTTTGACAAAAATCATTCAAAACGCATAAACTTGGCTAGCCGTGGTTTTCACTTAAATGACGTGGTTTTTAAAGTGTCTTACTCGATTTATTAGCCAAATACATTCAAATAAGTGTTTTAAACTTGGTTTTATTTTGGAGAACTTTGAATTTTTCGTCGGGTTACGCATCGGTTGGCATGGCCGTGTTAAGCCAAACCATGGTTTCTTGACTAACCACTCACCAGCGATGGAAGATCTTCCATCGATGGTAAGCGGCTCCTCAGCCAAACAGTTTCCAGAACCATGCCAAACAGCGATGGGAGTTCCACCCATCGCTGTTAGAGCCTTGGTGCAAAATTACCACAAGGCAGAACGACCTTGCCAGCGATGGGAAGTCTATCCCATCGATGGAACCATCGATGTAAGGGTATACCATCGATGGAAGGCATGACGTTGGTGGTCATTAAAGGTTGATTCTTTCCTTGTTTGAAAGTCAACCTCCACCCAGCGATGGAAGCTTGTACCATCGATGGGTAGGTGACCGTTGACTTCAAAAATGAAGAAAATTGGCTTACAGCGATGGGTAAGTCCCAAACATCGATGGGAAGCCAATATTCTGCAGATCCAAATCTTTTCAATCCATAAATCAAGCTAATCACTCCTTTAATGCATTGGTCCGTTGGAGCCTAATTTTGCACTATAAAAAGGGGTGTTGGGTCTGCTTTTCTCACAAATTCACTTCACAACATCTATATTTTCATTGCATTCAAATATCATAATTTTCCATAGTTTTAGAGCCACTTGTGTGAAGGTTGAGTTGTTCTTGAGCGTACTTAGTTTACTCATAATCTACTCTATAAGAGAGTCTCGTTCTGAGTGTACTTGTTCTTAGACACGTTGAGAGATAGTATCACTCTCGGTTGATTCAAAGAAGGTCTGTTTCCTTTGAAGGATTCGTTGAGGTTCGTGTGACTCGAACTCTCAAGTTGTAACGGTTTGTTAAGCACCCGTAAGCTTAACGAGTTAGTAGTGTAGCTCGAGAGAGTCTCTCGGGAGGCTGGATTAGCCACAAGTTGTGGTGAACCAGGGTAAAATTCGGTGTGCCTCTTACTCTTCTCTTTACTTCTCTTTTAAATTTTTAATTCTGCGACTTCTCCGATCAAACGCTATTCACCCCCTCTAGCGTTGGTCTTTTATTCTATCAAGTGGTATCAGAGCATAACTCGCGTCCAAACTTGACCGTTTGAGAGTAAAGCGATCATGGGTTCTTCTTCTAGAAATCTTTATGCAGGAATTGGAGAAGGTCAATCAACCTCGAGGCCACCGCTCTTTGATGGCACTAACTACACATATTGGAAAGAGCGGATGAGAATTTATATCCGCTCAACCAACTTTCAGTTGTGGTTGGTCATCAAGAATGGCGAGGAACTCCAATGAAGAAGGTCGGTGAAAAACTCGTCCCAAAGACGAGGACGAATTTGATGCCGAAGACATCAAAAAGGTGGAGAACTACGCCAAAGCCATCAATATGCTGTATTGTGCCGTCAATCCTGATGATTATCGTAAGATTTCTTGCTGCACCACTGCCAAAGAAATGTGGGACAAGCTAGAGGTCACATATGAAGTACGGACCAAGTTCGGAAAGCCAAAATTGACTTCTAACGCAGGAATACGAAATGTTCAGGATGAAGAAGGAAAAAGATCGATGACATGTTCGATCGGTTTTCAAAAATCATCAACGACCTTCACGCTCTCAGAAGACGTACACCAACAGGGATCTCGTGAGGAAAATCCTGCCAAGCCTCACACCCGAATGGAGATCAAAGGCAGACGCAATCTATGAATCCATCGAGTCTCAAATGTCACCATCGACGGGCTAAGAGGTAATCTCAAACTTATGAATCCACTATCCTAACCTCATCTTTGGATGAACAAAAGAAGAAGGGTATAGCGCTGAAGGCAACCAAGGAGTCGTGGAAGATGACTCAAGCGATGATGACAACGAGTTCGGACTCGTTATCAAGAAGTTCCACAAATTCATGAAGAAAGAATTTGAAAGAAAAGGAAGAAAGCACGACGGGCCCCCGAAGTGCTATGGTTGTGGTGAGATAGGCCACATTAAGCCGAGGTGTCCAAAAAGCAAAGGCGGCAAGGATAAACCTGGCTTCAAAAAGCAACGCGCCTACATCTCTTGGGGAGGCGACTCCGGGGATGAGTCAACGGATCAAGAAGAGGAGGAAGCCGCCAACCTCTGCCTCATGGCGCACGAAGATCAAACTGACGACGTTCAAGAGGTATGTATCAATTCTTCCGACTCTTATACTTTTGAAGAAATGCAAGAAGCACTTCATGAGCTTTATGATGAATTTGTTAGCGCTTCTAAAACCAATAAATCTTTAAAGAAACGTCTTTCAACTCTTAAAATGATTTTGACAAACTGGAAAAAGATAATGAAAGGTTGAAACAAGAAAATAAATTTTATGGTAAGAGAAGCGCTGACAAACCAGAAAGTTCTTCAAGTGAATGTGAATCTTGCAAGACTTTAAAAGAAAAAGTTGCAAAACTTGAGAGTACCGTTAAGAAGTTTAATACACCACACAAAGATCTTAATTTACTTCTAGACACCATGCACTTTTCTAAGGAAGGAATAGGTTTTGATAAAATGAATCTAAGGATAAAAACGTTGAGCAAACATCTAGAAAACATCCTAAGGCTCAACATAAGAAAGTTAAAAATCAGGATAATAGAAAATCTAGTCAACCTAGGGACACTAGACAACCTAGACAAAAACCTAGGAATGAAAATGTGCATGATAGACAACCTAGGAAAAGTTATCAAAATAATTCTGTGCATAAAAATAATTTTTCAAATAGACATTATAATCCTAGAACACCTAGAAGGGAAAATTTTCAAAAACCAAGTTTTTTTCAAAACAGGATGAATACGGTTAGGCCCCTAGCAACTACTATCAACCTAGGAGGATGCATAACCCAAACGTAGTTTGTCACTATTGCAATAGGGTAGGACATATAGCTCCCGTTTGCTTTACTAGGCATAGCATTGGCACAAAATGAATCACACTACTTTGCACCTAACACTCAAGGACCCAAAAAGACTTGGTACCTAAATCTTATTAAATCATCTTTGTAGGTATGCTTGAAGCATCAAGTGTACTTTGGTACCTTGATAGCGGATGCTCCAAGCACATGACCGGAGATGCATCCAAGTTCATACAAATCAAACCCGCTAAAGGAGGAAACGTAGTTTTTGGAGACAACAGCAAAGGAAAAATAATTGGGGTCGGCTCAGTAGGTAAGTCCGAAGACTCGTCCATAGATAATGTCTTGCTTGTTAAAGGTCTTAAACACAATCTCTTGAGCATAAGTCAATTATGTGACAAGGGAAACCGTGTGACCTTCGATTCAAAATCATGCACTGTAGAACGCCTTAGTGACAATAAGGTCATTCTACGTGGTGATAGAATCGATAACATTTATATGGTTAACTTAGACAAATCTCCTTCCGGCTTTGCTAAGTGCCTCATGAGTAAAGAGGAAGACACTTGGCTATGGCACCGAAGGGTAGCTCATATGAACATGAACCTTTTGAACAAATTGGTTTCACAAGACTTAGTAATTGGCATCCCAAACTTAAGTTTGAAAAAGACAGCATATGTGATGCATGTCAAAAGGGGAAGCAAGTTCGGGCTTCGTTTAAGTCTAAAAACGTTGTTTCAACGTCTAGACCGCTTCAACTTTTGCACATGGATCTCTTTGGTCCCTCTAGAACGAAAAGTTTTGGTGGCAATTACTTTGCATTTGTGATTGTCGATGACTACTCTAGGTTTACATGGACCTTGTTTCTAACTCATAAAAGTGAGGCATTTCATGTTTTCAAAAATTTCTTAAAGAAAGTTCAAAATGAAAAAGAGACAACCATAGTAGCCATAAGAAGTGACCATGGGGGAGAGTTCGAACGAAATCTGTTTTCAGATTTGTGTGACGAACTTGGCATTGATCATAACTTCTCAGCCCCACGTACACCACAACAAAATGGAGTGGTGGAACGTAAAAATAGATGTCTCGAAGAAATGGCTAGAACTATGATCAATGAGGCAAAAATCCCTAAGTATTTTTGGGCGGATGCCGTGAGTACTGCGAGCTACGTGTTAAACCGAGCCGTCATTCGACCGATACTCATGAAAACGCCCTATGAGCTATACAAAGGGAGAAAGCCAAACCTTTCCCATCTTCGAGTCTTTGGCTGTAAATGTTTTATTCACAACAATGGCAAAGACAATTTAGGCAAATTTGATGCCAAGTCGGATGAAGGAATTTTTCTGGGTTACTCATTACGTAGCAAGGCTTATAGAGTCTTCAATAAACGTACTTTGGCTATTGAGGAGTCTCCTCACGTTGTATTCTCCGAAGATAACCCTCGCTTGGCGAGAAAGGATATTTGTGATGACCTTGCAGAATCATTAGAAAGAATACATGTTGATGACGATGAAGACAACACCGGAATATACATCAACACACAGCCGCAAACTGAGGAGATACCTCAAACGACTAACCAAGGTGAGGAAGAAAATCAGGAGGAAGAAGAAGGACAAGAGGAACACGAAGAAGAAACAACCGAGCTTCCCATAGCTTGGAGAACGCACAGGAACCATCCACTTGACCAGGTAATCGGCAGCATCAATCGCGGGTAAGTACTCGTAACTCTTTTAGGGACACCGTAGGACACATGGCTTTTGTATCTCAAATTGAACCTACAACCATTTCCGAAGCAATAAATGATGAACATTGGACCTTGGCTATGCAAGAGGAACTAAACCAATTCAAACGAAATGACGTTTGGGAATTGGTTCCAAGGCCCGATGATCGTACGATTATTTGTACGAAATGGGTGTTCCGTAACAAACTTGAAGAAAATGGAATAATCACTAGAAACAAAGCTAGGCTTGTAGCTAAAGGCTACAATCAAGAAGAAGGCATTGATTTTGAAGAAACGTATGCACCTGTAGCACGTTTAGAAGCTATTCGTTTACTTCTTGCTTTTGCTTCGTCTATGGATTTTAAACTTTATCAAATGGATGTTAAGAGTGCCTTCCTCAATGGTTTTATTCAAGAGGAAGTGTATGTTGACCAGCCCCCGGGGTTTGAGGACTTTGAGTTTCCCGATCACGTCTTCAAACTCAAGAAAGCGCTCTACGGTCTTAAACAAGCACCACGTGCTTGGTACGAACGTTTGAGTAAATTCCTTTTGGATAGTGGTTTCCAAAGGGGAAAGGTTGACACTACACTTTTTATCAAGAGTAAAAACAATAACATCCTTTTGGTTCAAGTTTATGTAGACGACATTATATTCGGTGCTACTAACGAGTCTTTGTGCAGGGAATTCTCAACACTCATGACTAGCGAATTTGAAATGTCAATGATGGGCGAGCTCACATTCTTTTTGGGACTCCAAGTTAAGCAAATGAAAGATGGAACGTTCATTTGCCAAGCTAAATACTGCAAGGAGCTCCTAAAACGGTTTGAAATGGACAACGCCAAAGCCATGGCGACCCCGATGAGCACGTCTGACCATCTTGACAAAGACGAGAAAGGTAAGGAAGTAGAAGTAAAAAAGTATCGAGGTATGATCGGATCCCTTCTCTATCTTACCGCTAGTAGGCCGGATATCATGTTTAGCGTATGCCTTTGCGCGAGGTATCAATCGTGTCCGAAGGAATCGCACTTAACCGCGGTGAAACGGATCATGAAATACCTTGTCGGCACGGTCAACGTTGGACTGTGATATCCAAAAGGCTCTTCGTGTCTTCTCGTTGGCTACTCCGACTCGGACTTTGCCGGTTGCAAATTGGACCGCAAAAGTACAAGTGGGACTTGCCACTTACTTGGTAGTTCTTTAGTTTCATGGTTTAGCAAAAAACAAGTCATTGTTGCGTTATCCACAACCGAAGCGGAATACGTTGCCGCTGGTAGTTGTTGTGCTCAAATCCTTTGGATGAAGCAACAACTCGTGGACTATGGCCTTAGTATCAGTCACGTTCCTCTTCGTTGTGACAATTCTAGCGCCATTAGATTGACGAAGAACCCCGTTCTTCATTCAAGGACGAAACACATTGACATTAAGCACCATTTCATTAGAGATCATGTTCTCAAAGGTGATGTCGAAATTGAGTTTGTTGAAACACACAACCAATTGGCCGACATTTTCACAAAACCTTTAGAGAAAGAGTCGTTCTTCCGCATTCGTAGCGAACTCGGAATCCTTGACTCCACGATGATCTAATTTGTGCAGTTTATCATTCTTTTATTGTTAATGGAACGTTTACTAACTTGAGCGTCGGAGGGTTTTCTAACTCTTTTTTGCAGGGACGGTTCGAAGTGAAGAACTCTGGAAATCAGGGGGGACCAGCGATGGGTAGGCCATACCATCGCTGGGAGGGAAGTTTCTCTTTTTCCAGAACCCCTCTTCCCATCGATGGGAAGAAGGGTTCTTCTTCCCATCGATGGGTAATTGACTCTAATTTTTTAAAAAATACTTAACAGATTTCCAGAACACCCTAACCCATCGATGGGTACTTTGTCCCATCGCTGGGTGAAGGACTTTTATCAAAATTTTTTTTCAGAACCTCCCAACCCATCGATGGGAACTTTCTCCCATCGCTGGGTGTTTGACTTAATTTTTTTTTCCAGATTTCCAGAACGCCTTTACCCATCGATGGGTAGTTTATCCCATCGCTGGGTAAGTTCCTGTTTCTGTTTCAGAACCGCCAAACCCATCGCTGGGTATTTGACACTATTTTTTAAAAATTTCTTTAACGGTTTTTCAAAAATACCAAACCAGCGATGGGATGGTATTAACATCGCTAGGAAGGCCATGTTCTTTTTCCAGAAGCCACCTTCCCATCGATGGGCAAATGCAAACATCGCTGGGAAGGCAGCCATTGTTTTCTTCTTCACTTTCCAGTGTCGGCCTTCCCATCGATGGGAAGTTCCACCCATCGCTGGGAAGCCTGCTGCCAATTCAAATTTTTTAACCGTTGGTCACCAAATTTATTGCCCAACAGTCACTTTTTTGAATTTCAAACGAATTTCACACCCTTTCCTATATATATCCTTCATCTCTACTCATTTTAACACATATTTTTCACATCAAAATCTCCTCTTTTACACAATTCTTCATCTTTTTGCTTCATTCATGGCCGGAGGAAAGAAGACAAAGGTTTCCAAGAAGAAGGGCAACGTCGAAGCTACGACCTCAGCACCACCGCCGTTCCCCTACTTGGACGGCTCGTTTCTTGAGTTCGGGTCGGAGGAGGAACTCAACCGGTTCCTCACGCACTTTGCCAAGCGTCCCATTTCACCGCCTAGGGTGCTGCCCGAGTTGTACCCTCAACAAAAGGGGTACCACGACCTCGACAATCAGCTTCAAGCATCGGGTCTGTGGTCGTTCGTCTCCAGGAGCCGCTCGAGCTTCAATCCCGCCTTTGTGCGAGTCTTCTACTCCAATCTCCGCCGGGACGGGGACACCATTCGCAGTAGCATCAATCTCTATGACATAGAGATTGATCTGGCTACCTTCGCTCGGGTCGCAGGGCTGCCCATCCGCGGTGACGACATCGCAACCTATGGTGGCGATGATTGGATCCTCAACAACGAGGCGGTGGTCATCCGAGAGCTTGGGATCACCAACCTCATCCGTCACAGCGGCGCACCGACGATTCACTCGGCCCCACCGGACAAGCGCCTCCTCCTCTACATCATCACCCGGATTCTCCGCCCCCGGGACAGCAGCCATACCTCGCTCTTCAACGAGGACTTGAAGGCGATCCATGCCATCATCCACGGCGCCTCCATCAATTGGGCGAAATTCGTGATGATCCACATGGCGGATTGCGCCTCCATCGCCACTGAGCGGAGCTTGCCATACGCCTTCCTCGTCATGGACCTCATCATCTCTGCCGACATCTCCATCGCCGGCCCGGATACGAAGATGAAAAAGATTTGGATCATCCAAGACAGCACCTTCCGGAAGAAGTCCGGTGACGGAACCGGCGCTGGACCGAGTCGTGCCCGTGCCCCTGCCCCTGCCTCCGTTCCCGCCAAGGCGTCCTTACAGTCCATAGCCGATACTCTGAATCGGCTAACCCTCACAGTGGATGGCATGGGGCAGTCAATCGAGCGGATGGACTGGACGCTGCAACGCCAACACCACGACATGACGGCGTTCTTTCGCGGCGTCAACTACGTCCCGCCGCCCTTTGACAGCACCTTCCTCGGCCAAAACTATGAAGGCGAGGACGAGGAGGATAACTCCTATGCACCATCCTCCTCCCCCGACGAGGCCGATTTTGCGGACGCGGTCGACGGGGATCCCATGGACGTTGAGGACGACGAAGAAGACGATGACACCGAGGACGATGACGCCGCTGCCTAAAATCTTCTTTCTTTTCCTTCCTTCCTATGATTATTTTTTTTAATTATTTCCATTCCGTTGTATTCCGCATTTTCTCCTTTCTCATGAATAAAAGTTTACTTTTTTTACTCCAAAGTTCACTTTTAATTCTTTTTGTTAATGTCAAAAGGGGGAAGTTATCAAGGTTATGCATAAATTGAGGGGGAATTATTTTTCAAATAAAATGGCATCCATTAAGGGGGAACACTTTTTAAAGTCTCAAAGACTTCCTCATATGCATAACCTCATCTCGTTTGTCATTATCAAAAAGGGGGAAATTGTTGAAACACGGGCATGTCACGTTTTCGTACTAAAGCCGTGTTTGTTTTTATGACAGGTTTTGATAATGTCAAACCGCCGTGATCAAGTCAAACTTTGAATATACAAGGCGAAGAAGGAAGACAAGAACAAGAGCTAAAAGAAGACCAAGAACGAAGACCTTAGTCTTAGTGTCGTTGAGTCGGTCTTCATTGTGATCAAGGCCGACCCAATCTTTACACCTTGGCTCTTTAGGCAAAAAAAACCTTCATTGCACTTCTTAAATCATAAAAATGCTTTTCAAACATGTTTAAGTCATTAAAAACACTTGGTGTTCGCCCAAACCAAAAACCAAGTCATCCAGCGTTCGGGTTTCAGAAACTGGCGTTCGGCTCTCGGTTATCGGCTATGGTTTTTGGCGTCCGAACCAACCAAGTGGTTTTCAACTTTTTATGATTGGTTTTTACTCTTTGGCATGTTTAAACGGTTCTCCAACAAAAACACCTTGAAAACCATCTCTCGCTTTTGGTCGTTTGACAAAAATCATTCAAAACGGCATAAAACTTGGCTAGCCGTGGTTTTCACTTAAATGACGTGGTTTTTAAAGTGTCTTACTCGATTTATTAGCCAAATACATCAAATAAGTGTTTTAAACTCTTGGTTTTTATTTTGGAGAACTTTGAATTTTTCGGTCGGGTTACGCATCGGTTGGCTAGGCCGTGGTTAAGCCAAAAACCATGGGTTCTTGACTAACCACTCACCCAGCGATGGGAAGATCTTCCCATCGATGGGTAAGTGGCTCCTCAGCCAAACCAGTTTCCAGAACCATGCCAAACAGCGATGGGGAGTTCCACCCATCGCTGTTAGAGCCTTGGTGCAAAATTACCACAAGGCAGAACGACCTTGCCCAGCGATTGGGAAGTCTATCCCATCGATGGGAACCCATCGATGGTAAGGGTATACCATCGATGGGAAGGCATGACCGTTGGTGGTCATTAAAGGTTGATTCTTTCCTTGTTTGGAAGTCAACCTCCCACCCAGCGATGGGAAGCTTGTACCCATCGATGGGTAGGTGACCGTTGACTTCAAAAAATGAAGGAAAATTGGCTTACCAGCGATGGGTAAGTCCCAAACATCGATGGGAAGCCAATATTCTGCAGATCCCAAATCTTTTCAATCCCATAAATCAAGCTAATCACTCCTTTAATGCATTGGTCCGTTGGAGCCTAATTTTGCACTATAAAAAGGGGTGTTTGGGTCTGCTTTTCTCACAAATTCACTTCACAACATCTATATTTTCATTGCATTCAAATATCATAATTTTCCATAGCTTTCTAGAGCCACTTGTGTGAAGGTTGAGTTGTTCTTGAGCGTACTTAGTTTACTCATAATCTACTCTATAAGAGAGTCTCGTTCTTGAGTGTACTTGTGTTCTTAGACACGTTGAGAGATAGTATCACTCTCGGTTGATTCAAAGGAAGGTCTGTTTCCTTTGAAGGATTCGTTGAGGTTCGTGTGACTCGAACTCTCAAGTTGTAACGGTTTGTTAAGCACCCGTAAGCTTAACGAGTTAGTAGTGTAGCTCGAGAGAGTCTCTCGGGAGGCTGGATTAGCCACAAGTTGTGGTGAACCAGTGTAAAATTCAGTGTGCCTCTTACTCTTCTCTTTACTTCTCTTTTAAATTTTTAATTCCTGCGATTTCTCCGATCAAACGCTATTCACCCCCCTCTAGCGTTGGTCTTTTATTCTAACACAGCTTTGTTACAAAAATCTGCAGAACGATGAATAATCGATTTTCAAGTTGATAATCGATTATCCATCGTCTTCTACCTCGAGCCAACTTGCGGAAATGTCACTTTTACTCACCAAACTTCAATTAAAGTATATAAAAATGTTTTCCAAGGTTTATGGATCATTTTAGCATCATTAATTCATAATTTTAACATCAATTTCATGGTTTATGATTCTTAGTTCTTCAAGTATGTCAAACACAAAACTCAACCAAATGACCATCTATGAACGTAGAATCGATCTATATGAGCATTCTAGTCATTAGATATATCTAGGGGCTTACCTCGAAGTTTAATGGAGGTTTTGGAATTTTTCTGGCGAAACTTCCGGCGAACACCACAGCTTGCTCTGGCAACTTGACACCAAATTGGTAGTACTGAAACGCTCCTCACACTCAGCTCTTTCTATTGGGATAAGGATGATGAAAAATGGTAGACAAATTGGGGGTTTATAGTAAAGGGTTAGTAGAAGAAGTCATGGGTGTCCTTGTTCCCTGTTCCAGCGGCTGAGTGGAGCAAACGGCGATCTTTTACGGGTTTTAAACGTATGTCCCTGATTGGGACTAATTTTGGTCCCAGTCGGGTACACTTTTTGGTCCAACTTTCTCCAAATTAAAATCCGATTGAACCGTTGCGGTCAGGCAGTCAAACTCTACATAACGATATAATTTTTATTATTTATTGACAAACTTTATAATTCATATATTTTTGGGTCCTTCTCAGTAATTAATTAATTATCAATTAATTAATCTGATAGGCCTATTTTTGGGGCGTTACATGCACTTTGTTATAATGAACAAAGTGAGTAATGGGAAATCGTGTACATGAAAATGAATTATTATAGTCATAGATTTGGCTACCTCTTTGACTACCAATTATATCAATGCAGCTAAGTCATAGATAGTATTTTTATCATATTTTTTGGAATAAATATCTATATCTATATATAATTAAAAAGAAAAGTTCACGCAATACTCATTGATTTGGCTGATTATACAATATTCTTTATAGATAGTCTTTTAAATGACAATATTCTAGAAAATTACGGAGTACTAGATTTCATATTGTTACTCCAACCCGGTTCAATGAACTTAAGAGTTAATTATGTAAAAGTTGATATGGTTTCTATAACAATAAATTGACAACACATCTAAAGTAATAGTGTAATACTAGTAACTTTTTTGAATAACTCAACAAATGTTAAGGTAAAAAATGTTTTTGAAGACAACCAATTTCACCATATTCAATAGATTTCTTTTATTAAATTATTCGTAAAAGTTTAAATGACGTCAAATTTAATTTTGTTACTCTGTGCTTTAGATGCGTCGTCAATTTAATATTTCCATTATCATGTGAGTCAAAATAATTTTACGTCCCTTAAAAAAAATCATATAATTACATCCAAAACTAATTTGTGCAGATAATTGTCTATATTTTCACAAGGACACGAGGTGTTTGTGATAATTCCTCCCAGACCTAGGCTCCCACAAATAAAGACGTTGTCGAAATCGAACTGCCACTCTGCTGGCGGATGCCGACCGGTGGCAGACCAGCTGCTGTTCTTTAAGAAGACGCGGAACATTCCTCGGTAGGGAAAATTTATAACCAGAACCGCCGCGACGCCGCCGTCTACAGTCACGTCACTCTGCACCAACCTCTGTGTCGCGAGGCTTCTGCCCCCCCAAAAAAACCATCTTCTTCTTCTGTTGGCTTTTCCATCCTTGTTTTTCCCGCCCTTTCAACAAATTTCACCCGAATACACCATCTAATCTGTAATCCCTCTGTTCTCAAACCAAACTAGAAGAAAGTGAATCCTCCATTTTCAAGTCCAGGTATTTATGGGTTTGTTCTGCGTGTCAATAATCAATGAATCATCTTTCAGTTCAGATGTGGATCTTTGTTTTACTGTTGGATTTATTGATGAAAGAGCCTGTTCAATTTTCCCAATCTCAGAATAAATAACTTTCATTCTGTTCTTGTGATGCTTTTGAGGAATTTGAAATGATAAGGTTGACGTTTTGACAAATCCCCACTTCCTTTTGCCCGTCCTTTTCTGCCCTTTTCTGCTAGTGATTTTGCTTTAATCTCTTTCGAATCATGGGTCTCCTTTTCTTTATTTCAAACACATCTCCGAAGTTTACTACTCCTTTTCTTTTTCTATTCTTTTTTTTCTTAATTTTAAATTTTTGACTGGCCCCCCTCTCTTGATTTCACATCTATCTCCTGATTCATTCTATTTTTGACCGTCTTCCTTTCTTTGCATAGGTGAGTTCATACACATAATTGCTTTTTGATCTAAAGGTGAGAATTGATTCAGCCATATATTTTGTTTGCTCTTTATGACGAGTGAGTTTATGAAGCAGCCCTTGTGTTTTCTTGGACGGGTAATTTTTTATTTGCTAGTAAAAAAGTTGATCTTTATCTTTTTTTCTTTCTTTCTTGAAGCTTATCACATGGAGCAATAAATAGTTGAAAGGGCCATCTTTCTTTCTGTCACTAGCCTTCTGATCTGTGCTTAAAATATGGTTCTTTCAGAATTTCCAGCTTTGCTGTGTTCTCTGGTTCTAATATAAAATCACACAAGATTGTGAGCACAGATAGATTGCTTAGTATTGAAACTTTAGATTTGATTTGTATAGTTGAGATTCCCATTAAAGGACAAAAGCTAAAGGCTGCCTAACAGTATACTATTATGGCCTCTTCCCACATGCTAAAAGCACACTGCATTGATTTTTATGATTGATTGATTGGCCTTCCATGCTCCATTTTGTTGACATTTTATAGTGCATTTTAACAAGTAAGTTGAATTGATTTATTGGGTTACTGTTTCCTGCTAGCTGGCCTTGTTATCATCAGCTCACATCTTCTGGGATATGATTGAAAATTGATCAAAGATAGATCAGATCCTGGTTTCTGTCTTTTACTTCCCTGGAGATCAGAATTTTCTTGGATTTCAAAACTAGATGACCCCTTTCTGACTCTGAGAAAAAGAAATGGGGTGTTCTGTCTCAACCAGTAGTTGTGGGGAGAAAGAATCTTCTGAATGCTTCTGCAGAAGCTTGTTTGGGCGAAGGTTCCGGAACAACATCCGGGAATCACAGCAGCTGGCTTCAATACCTAACCGGATTTTTTCAAATGGAAGGAGCCGTACGTCTTGTATATTCACTCAACAGGGTCGAAAGGGCATTAATCAGGATGCCATGATTGTATGGGAAGTATGTTTTCTGTCTTTCCTTTTTTAACCCTTGATATAACTACTCTCCAAGCATTAAACTGCAATCATTAATTGTTTACACTTGTAGGATTTCATAGCAGAAGATGTAATATTTTGTGGCGTCTTTGATGGGCATGGCCCAAATGGTCATATGGTTGCTCGCAAAGTGAGGGATCAATTGCCATTGAAGTTATTGTCGTTCATGCGGTCCTTAGAATCAAAACGCCATGGCTCTTCTTCTTCTTCTAATTGCTGCCATGGGAAACCAAAGCTGGACGATGTTGAGCCTGAGAAGGAGGGTCTTATGGAGGATAACATCATCGGCAGCTCATCTTGGAGAGAAGCTTTCTTGAAATCATACAAGGCCATGGACAAAGAATTAAGGTCTCATCCTAACTTAGACTGCTTTTGCAGTGGCAGCACTGCTGTCACTATAGTCAAACAGGGGTCAAATCTTTTCATGGGGAGCATCGGCGATTCTCGGGCAATCTTGGCATCAAGGGACCACAATGATACACTGGTGGCTATCCAATTGACAGTTGACCTGAAACCCAATTTGCCTAACGAAGCAGAGAGGATAAAGCGGTGTAAGGGACGGGTATTTGCATTGCAAGACGAACCTGAAGTGCCCAGAGTTTGGCTGCCCTTTGATAATGCCCCAGGTTTGGCAATGGCGAGAGCCTTTGGGGATTTCTGTTTGAAGGACTATGGGGTCATCTCCATCCCTGAAATCTCTCACCGTGTTCTTACAGACAGAGACAAGTTTATTGTTCTTGCATCTGATGGTGTAAGTTCTCCACTGCACATTGGTTTCACAATACAATCTTTGTTAGTATTAGACATTGCTAAGTCATAAAGACAAACAAAAACACACACCAACATGATACAAGCCATTGGTTTCAGGTATGGGATGTGCTGAGCAATGAAGAGGTGGTTGAAACAGTTGTTTCAGCTCCTTCAAGGTCATGTGCAGCAAGGATGATAGTGGAATCAGCAGCACGCGAATGGAAGACCAAATACCCAACTTCGAAGATGGATGATTGCGCAGTGGTTTGCATGTTTCTTGATGGGAAAATGGATTCTGAATCGGACTACGAAGGCGGCTTCTCTTCTGCCACCATTCACAGCAACAGCCATTCTGGAAATTTTGCAGATTCAGATGATGGACAACAGAACATTGAACCTTCACTGCAGAGGAACTTCACTGTCAGATCAGCAGAGGAGAAGGATTCTTTCGAAACGACGGTTGCAGCATATGAAGAAGGCTTGGATGAAGAAGAGGATGACTGGTCGGGACTGGAAGGTGTCACGCGTGTCAACTCATTGGTCCAACTCCCCAGATTTTCTGGAGAGAAGAGAAGGCCATAAGACTCACTCACTATCTATATGATCATAATCTGTATTAGTAGTCTTATAATGCCATCTGAGTTTGCTGTTTTTTTCATATTCTTTGAAGGCTTTTTCCATTCAAGAAACTATTTCTGCAGTTTTTTTTCCCACTGTTTCTCTTAGGACAAAGGTTGGTGTTCAGTTTCATACAACTTTCTTGCAGTTGTCTCTCAATTGTACAAACCATTTTTTCATGAAGAAGCTGCTGCACTGCATTGGGTGGGGTGGGGTGGGGGGGCTTGGTAATATGATTTTTTATTGTGAGAAAATGAGCTAGATAAAATTTTGTTCTTTGAAATAATGGGATCCAACTCCCAAGGGCTTTTTCCATTTTGTTCTCATTGTCCTCCACATTCTAATGGAATATGTTGTGGCCATTTAGTCTTTTCAAAGTACTTGGTAACACACTTCCTGTCTTCCTCCATTCACCTTTTCTACTACTATGTCTCTGAAAATTTTTACACTTCCATTTTTCATTTGTCCCAAAAAAATCTTTTAGGCCTATAGGGATATAAATGCCCTTATTTCTTCCATGGGCAAGGTTCCCCGGTAAATCCCCCGCCCCGACCCGAACACACCCCCCACCCCCTTCAATTGCACCCACAAATTAATTTTGACTTTGGAGTCAAAATTTGACTGCAAAGTCAAAATTAACTTGTGGGATGCAATTGAAGGGGGTGTGGGTATGTTGGGGTCGGGGCGGGGTGGGTGGGTTTACCGGGAGGGGTGGTTAGGAGGGGTAGGAATCGTCTATTTTACGAACGGAGCACCGGAGCGCCCTCGGGTCATCCTATGACATTGGGAACTAATGTTATGGAAACCAAAGGGTTCATCTAAATCTTACATAACCTATTCCAAATCCCTTCTATTCCTTTCTTATTTTGATACTTCCCAAACTTTATTAATATCAATTGTCGTCATTTACCTTTGGTCAATAGTTTCTCCTTCCAAAAATTAATACATGAAATATTTTTAGGGACGGAGAAATACTTTTAAAGTTTTGCTAAAGACAACCAAGTAATTTGACGAGTTTGATTGATTGCTAGTTAGTTAGACTCCGTATCATGTTTCTAGTAGTTCTCAACACTCAAGTTCTTGTGGAATGATAAAATTACACCTTTAATTTTTCTCAAGTTCTTTTTTGGTAATATATGCATTTGGTTGACAAATATTACTCTGAACTCGGTATTTGATAAGTTTGAACTTGAGTGCATGAGATATAATTATCCACCTTTAAAATATCTCATTTTTAGCACTTTGCAGTGTGTTCGACAAAGAAAAATGGAGAGGAAGAAGTCGAGAGAAAATAAATAGAAGAATAAAATCAGGAGAATTGAAGAAGAGTTAATTTCTCGTATTTGATTAGTTAAGATATATTTAAATATTTATTGAAATAGAATTATAAGCATTCTTTTAAAAAATGTTCATTGAACTATAAGCATTCTTTTAAATGAAAAATTTATTACAATTAAAAATATTAAAGAAATAAATATTGCTTAATCCAATAAATAGTACTTTGTAACAATTTTTTATTAAAAGGAATCTCTCTTCAACTAAATTTCAAATTCTTTCCTACTTTCCTTTTATTTCCTTTCTTGTTTCTTTCAACCAATCAGCAAAAGTTTAGTACGGAGTAATTTCCTTCCTACTTCCCTTTCCTCAATTCCCTCCTACTTCTCTTTAACTAAAGAGTTGTTCTTTCGTGATCTAAAATTCCATATTTAAAATGTAGATCTTCTCACATTTTTCATAGACTAACTAGTGATTCTATCTTTTTTAGAAACAGATCTAACTATTTTATAATATCAACGCACTAAAGTCCATAAAATAAGCATAGACCTTAAGATCACGTAAGAAGGTGCCTTAACACCCAAATAGATCATAGAAGTAGGTGTAAAATACTCCCTATCAAAAGAATTCCTAAAATGAGCTTGTATTGATACCAACAATGCTAGCACTTTTAGGCAAATTCCTTCCTTAAATGGACAGCTAAACTGTGGTAGGATGTTAAATCTTGTATTCATGCCAAACAATGTATTTTTAGATAATCTATCATAATTTATTTACCAAATACATAGCACTAAAAAATAGACAACAAAAAAAATGGACAGCTAAACTGAGGTAGTATGTCTCACTGTCTAGATTTTTAAATAAGCTACACCAGCTTTTTAACAAATTTTATTTTAGTATTATTCAAACAAATCTTTTAGTATTACAAGTACATCAATGAACCTTTCAAGAAACTAAGCAAGAAAATAAGCCTCAGCTAAGAGAGAAATAGAAGAAAGCTACACAAGGATACAACAACAAAGATTATACTAAGCTATGGTTTATAGCTAGATATCAGTTTGGTATGTATGTAGTAAGTACTATTGGCCTCTTATGAATCTTCAGAAACACGAGCCTCGGATTTCTCATTGGAATAACTGTAGTAAATTATTATGAAAAAAAACAACAGATATGAGGAAAGCAAGAACGTTGAACCAAAACTAACAGGTTTCTTGAAAAATGGAGTGTGTGTATATATATAATAAAAATATATACTTACGTCGAGAGTATAGTGACCCATACCAGTTCCACACAGTCTACCCATAGGAGCCTTTGCTCGACCGGGATCACACCATAAGTGATCAGATGAGCAAATGGCCAAAGCTTCCATCCTGCCTGAAACAATTCACTACCAAAATACGTAACTCTTGTTTCCCTTTAGCTTCTTAATAACTTTTCTTGCTTCTTAAATGGATTTTGAAGAGATACATATGAAATGAGTCACATGATGCATGAACAATGGGTGCACTTTTTTTTTAGTTTTCTTTGAGATTTCTCTCACCGTGAGCATGGGCCAGTACGTGGATTGGAGCTCGCTGAAGATAGTGCTAGGGGATTCAAAGCGCAAGAAGCCCAGAACCAGATAGTAGATGCTGTTCCAAAGCGAGGCCCAGATGGTTTGGTCGAAAGCAACTTTGGCGGGGACCACCCACCAAGTGTTGAATGGGAAGAGAGCCTGCAAATGAAAGTCGGAGCCTTGTAAATTTCGAAGGCTATAAAAGGCTAAATAAAACACGGCTGAACTTACCTCACAGAATTGGTAATAGTAGTGGGATAGAGATCCGTGAAGTAAGAATCCGACAAGGCCAGACCTGAACATGCGTGTCCGGTCAAAATCAAGAAGAGGTTTCCCTTCATAACACTTCAAGCCCATAACAAGAACATACAAATTAGAGAAAACAAAACGAGCTTTCAAAGACTATAAAAAACAACAAAACCCAGAATAGTGCCAGCTTCATTGTGGTCTATGGTCAAGAATCAAGATGTATGTAGCCTTATCCCTCCCCCTCTAAAAGGCAGAGGGGTTTTTTCTGTTTGACCATTGATGCATTCATTATTTACTATTAAAAACTTCATAGAAAGTAAGATGCATGAGAACTTTAACGTGCATTTGATTTAATGCAATATTTACCAAAAGCCAAAATCTTGTCACTAATGACTCTTATCTCAATTGGGAATGGATGCAAAAGACTATAAAATAAAACAAATGAGAAATCAGATGTCGAAGTTATTGAGAAAAGAGGGCATACTTGAGCAATCCAGTCTCCCAGAGAATAAACAATGCCACTAATAACCATTTTAGCTAACACGGGGTTTGCTTTTAAAGCCTCTTCATAAGCAATCCAGTTATGCTCTGGTGCATACCTCAAGACTTCATAAAGGGTCCATCCCTGAGCCACACACAACAAAAGTAAAATCAAATCCGTTTCATTTACCCCTAAATTTGTCTTTCCATTTCAACATTTCTTTTTTGCCCTTTTTAAAGGTTTAACTAACCTAATCTCGAACAAAAAGAATAATAAAGAAACTAATACAAGAAACTAATAAAGAAAAACAAACACAAGGGTATTTAAGTAATTTATCGTTTTCCGGCTTTTCCCTACCTCACATTACCTAGTAAACATCCAAACACAACTTTTCAATTTATTCCCTTACTTTACGTACCTTCAATTACCTACCATTACCTACCTAATAAAACTTTACCTTACCTCAATCCAAACATACCCTAAGAAACAAATGTCAATTTCTTTGAAAGTAAAACAGTAAAACCTTTCTAACA
This sequence comes from Cuscuta australis, assembly GCA_003260385.1. Lineage (NCBI taxonomy): Eukaryota > Viridiplantae > Streptophyta > Magnoliopsida > Solanales > Convolvulaceae > Cuscuta > Cuscuta australis. The sequence goes on along the minus strand of NQVE01000162.1, from coordinate 3,998,559 downwards.
ACGCAAAAATAACTTCTTTTTTTGCTCGGAATCAAAGCACACATTTTTCATAAGCAAAATTGCGATATTCAGTTTTTTTTATTTGTACAAAAAAATCGTAACTTGAAATTTCCTATATCGATATAAGGGCTCTATAATCCCAGAAGAAGAAGAAAATCAGAAACTGTGAGAAAATATTTAAAAAAAACTTACAAATGTAGTTTTTTCTCCACCCCAAAATATCTATATCGAACTATCCACTGAATTTTCAATAAATTCCAAGTGCAGATATTTCCAGAATCATAAAGATATTTTAAATCTTGTTCTTAACCAAAACAGAAATTTAGCTGCATTTCAAAAAATAAAAATAAGAGCAAACTAAAAAAGAATATCCAAATGCTGCAATGTCTACTGATACCAGATAAACAATGGGAGAAGAAGAGGAAAACTCACTTTCCAATAGTCATGATCAATTGTAAGCAGCTTAGTGATGGCAAGAGTACCGGCGCCAAGAACAATAGCCGCATTAAGAAACCGATCTCTGTCGGACAAAATAGACACGATGGGGTTCTTGGCCGGCTCCGATTTCGCCTCTCCGTGGGCCTTCTCCTCGCCTCCTCCGACGGAATCTACAGAGCCCACCTCTCTTTCTTCGGCCACGGACTTGATTCGCCGGCGGGATGAGGTTTTAGGTAGCTTGAGTGAGGTCAAAGAAGCACCCCGATCGGTTGACTGGGCGGAATTGAAGGGAAAGGTCCGGTGTTTCTGGGCATCAGGGGTGGAGGATTTTACAGGTGAGGGGAGGAGATTGGCGGAGACGGTGCTGAGCGCCGACATCATTTGCCGGCGGCGGTGGCGCGCGTGGCCGTGAGAGTGATTACTCGCTCTTACTCCGTTAACTCTTCGGCGGTTGATCTTGAGAAGAAAGGCAAAAGGCAAGCAGATGCCAAAAAAAAAAAAATCTCTCAACCGATACGAGAATAAAAAGAGGTTCCACCGAGACTTGAACTCGGGTTACTGGATTCAGAGTCCAATGTCCTGACCACTAGACCATGGAACCTTGTTGTTCCATTCTTCGAACAAAAAGTATATAAAGCCACGGAGAATTAGATAGTTACTGCTCTTTTCTTATTTGTAATGGCACCTTTGGATTCTTATTTCACTTTTTTATGCAGCAAATTATTTCATTGTATGATTATGTCAAGTTGTAGATATTTTACAGCATTCTATTTTGGGATGAATCATGAAATATATTATTTTGATAAAAGTTCCACGTTTAATCTTGTTTTGATAAATTTTGTATTTTTATCTAAAATGTATATTCTTACATGTACATGTGCAATTTTACTTACTAATTTGATAAAAGAAACACACTTTTTCGTCAATTTCATTTGTCTAATTTGATTTTTTTCAAGTTAAACCAGGAGAATTTAAACATTAATTAGACTAACTTTATATTACATATTAACATTGAAGAATGAATATTTTCTATTAATTAAATTTGTAGGAGTACAACCATATTTATATACAAGATGGGACTCCTAATCATGGTAGGAGTATAAGTAAGGAAACCTATACAAAAGGTAACTACCAATAATACAATGATATAATAATAAATACATTAAATATACTTAACATAAATAAATATGGTAAATATATTTAACATGCTCCCGGCTACGTCGGCTGCGGTGGAGAACGAATTCCCAGACTTGTGCGAAAATCCAAGAAGAGAACCGAGGGAAGTCCTTTAGTGAATATGTCAGCATACTGGGAGGAGGAGGGAACATGGAGAACTCGAATATGTCCCAATGCGACCTTGTCGCGAACAAAGTGAATATCAACCTCGACATGTTTAGTGCGCTGGTGCTGGACTAGATTGGTGGATAAATAAACGGCACTAACATTGTCGCAGAACACGAGGGTGGCTCGTTGCAAGGGATGTCTGAGCTCAAGGAGAAGGTTCCGAATCCAACTGGCCTCTGCAACAGCATTGGCGACGGCGCGGTACTCGGCCTCGGCACTTGAGCGAGAGGTAGTGGCTTGCCGCTTGGAGGACCAGGAGACGAGATTATCACCAAGGAAAACGCAGTAGCCAGAAGTAGAGCGTCTGGTGTCTGGGCAGCCTGCCCAATCTGCATCAGAGTATGCCTATAAAATGTCCGTGCGCGATGGAGTGAGGGAGATGCCCAATGTAGTGGTGCCACGGAGATAGCGGAGAACCCGCTTCATAGCTGTCATATGTGCCTCTCGTGGAGCATGGAGATGGAGACAGAGCTGCTGAACTGCATAGGTGATGTCTGGCCGAGTAAATGTGAGGTACTGCAAGGCGCCAACAAGAGAGCGATAGAGGGAGGGGTCGGATGCATCTGGCCCAGCAGTAGAGGAGAGTTTCGACTTAGTATCAACAGGGGTGGAGATGGGGCGGCAGGTGACCATCCCGGCGCGCTCAAGAATGTCATGAATAAATTGTGTCTGATGAAGAAAGAGCCCACGGGAAGTGCGATGTACATTTATGCCCAAGAAAAAAATGCAGATCGCCCATATCAGTCATAGCGAACTCGCCCTTGAGATGCTGTGTGAGATGCTGAAGGAGATGATCGGAGGATGCTGTGAGAACAATGTCATCTACATAGAGAAGTAAATATGCCGTGTCCATCCCACGAGTGAAGACAAAGAGAGACGTGTCCGTTTTGCAGCTGCGGAACCCAAGTGTCTGAATGAAGCTGGCGAAGCGGTGGTACCACGATCTGGGAGCCTGTTTGAGACCGTATAGTGCCTTCTTGAGTTTGCAGACATAGTGAGGCTTGGCCGGGTCCTGAAAACCAGAGGGCTGAGTGGCATAAACTGTCTCTTGTAGGTACCCGTGAAGAAATGCATTCTTGACGTCCAGCTGGTGAATGGGCCACCCCTGAGAAAGAGCAATACTCAATACAATCCGTACCGTGGCCGGTTTTATCACAGGGCTAAAAGTCTCATCGTAATCCACACCGAATCTCTGGTTGAAACCGCGAACAACCCATCGAGCTTTGTACCTGGATAACTCACCTGTAGGGCCAAGTTTATGTCGGAAAAGCCATTTACCGGTTATAATATTTTGGTGGGGGAGGGGGGTACTAGTTCCCATGTGTCATTCTTGATCAAAGCATTAAATTCATCAACCATAGCAGCATGCCAATTTGGATCTTTAAGAGCACTACGGTAGGTGGGGGGTAAGGGGGAAATGGGAACGGTGGTGTTAAGGTTGAGTATTTGCTTTGGGCGGGTGATGCAGCCTTGGAACGGGTGAGCATGGGGTGTTGATTAAGGGTGGATGGGTGGTTTGGGGCTGTAGGTGAGTCGGGTGGGGATTGGGTGGGGGAGGCACTGGGCTGGGCCGAATGAGGGGAGAGGGATTGGGCTGGGCAGCTGTCAAAGGAGGCGGGGGAAGTGGGTTGTGGGCTGGGGTGAGGTGACGAACTGGGAGGGGGGGAGTGGGCCGAACGGAAGGACTGGGACTGGGCCGACAGGGTGGGGGGTTTTTGGCCGATTGGGCTGACGGGGTTATGGGGCTGGGTTGGGTGGGTGACAGCGGGTTGGGGGGTGTGGTGTGGGTTGGGTGGGTCGTCCTCCGTGGTGTCCAGAAAATGGAAATCATTAGGATTGGAAGATTGGGAAAATGAAAAAGAGGACTCATCAAACACTACATGTCGGAAAACAATGATTTTGTTAGTTTGGAGGTCAAGAAAGCGATATCCGCGTTGATTAGAGGGATAGCCTAGGAAAATGCACCGAGCAGAGCGTGGGGCGAGTTTGTGTGGGGCGGTGGCAGTGGTGTTTGGATAGCAAAGGCACCCAAACACACGGAGGTGGGAGTAAGTAGGCAGAGTTTTATATAGAAGGGTGTGTGGGGTGTGGTTGTGAAGTGTGGTGGTTGGAAGAAGGTTGAAGAAGTGAGCAGCCATGTGTAGGGCCTCAACCCAATATTCGGGTGGTAGGTGGGCTTGAAAAAGAAGAGTGCGAACGGTATTGTTTATGGTGCGAATGGTGTGCTCTGCCCGGCCATTTTGCTGGCTAGTGTGGGGACACGAGAAACGGAATAAAATCCCTAAAGAGGCAAAAATAGTTTGGAGGGGGGAGTTGCGATATTCCGTACCATTATCACATTGAACAGATTTAATGGTGGTGTTAAAGTGGTTTTGAACATACTTAGTGAAAAAATTTAGATGATTGAAAGCATCAGATTTTTGTTTTAGAGGAAAAACCCATAAATAATGCGAGTAATCATCTAATAATAACATGTAATGTTTAAAACCAGTAACACTAGGTATAGGAGATTGCCACAAATCTGTGTGTAATAATTCAAACGGAAAAGTAGAGACACGACAAGACTGATAAAATGGGAGACGAACATGTTTTCCCAACTGACACGCATGACATAGATTTAGACTAGAATGTTTAAATAAATGAGAAAGACTCGAGACGCCACGGAGAATGGCTGGACTTGGGTGACCCAGGCGCCGGTGCCATGTTTGGATGTCAATTGACGCGCTGAGTGCTTGGGCTTGTGCGGTGGGGCGCAGGGGGTAGAGGGGCCCAGCATTATTGGATCGATGTATCACGGTTCCCGTCCGAAGATCCTTCACAGAAAAGCCATGAGCATCAAATTCAATAGAGCAGTGATTGTCACGGGTAAATTGTCGGACAGAAATAAGATTGTGGATAATATGAGGGGATATAAGGACGTTTTTAAGGGATAAAGGGGGGTTAGTGGGAAAAAAATGGTTACCAACAGCCGTAGTGCTAACTTTAGATCCATTACCTACAGTGATATGAAGAGGTGAATTTAAGGATTGAGAAGAGACATGAGAAATAGTACCTGGGTCGGAGGCGATGTGATGGGAGGCCCCCGGTGTCCATTAGCCAAGTGGGTTCCCGCAAGCTCATAGTGTCAAAGTTGTGGGCAAGGGCCGTGGGGGTGGGGGTGGGTGCCTGCGGGTAGGTTAGGGGGGGAGGGGTAGGGTACCGGGGTAGGGGGGCTATCGGGTAGGGGTAGTAAGGGGCGGGTGGGGGGAGATTTGAGGGAGGTTGGGGTGGGTTGGTGTGGGAGTAGTGGGCAAAAGCATTGGGGTAGGAGTAGGGGGGTGGGCGAGGTCCGAGAAGACCCAGGGTAGGGTTAGGGTTTTGGTTCGGTGAGTTCCAGGATCCGTAGCCGTCCGAGTGTCGCTGCCCGCCAGAGTTCCGGCCTCTTCCTCTTCCACGGCTGTGACCACCACGACCGCCACCTCGGCCAAGGTAGCCACGGCCAGCCGCTGGATCTGCCACACCGCCGATTCGGCCATGCGGCTGTTGCTGGTTCGTTCCCGGCTGCCCGCTGGTTCGTCCGGGCAGAAGGGTTGTCCCGGTCTCGATGGAGTGCAATCGTTGACGTTCTAGGAGCAACAACGCCGACCGAACTTGGAGAAAATTGGGTTGGGGCTATTGAAATTGCATCTAAGAGGTTTGTGCTTGGAGATCGTCCGGTAGACCTCGCAATAGTTGGAGCACGAGCTGCGATTCGGAGACCGGGGCGTCGACGTCATCTAGCCAATCGGCTATGTTGCGTAGGGTTTGGCAATAAGTAGCCATGGGCATGGATCCCTTAACCGTGGTGCGGAATTGATGTTCCAATTGCATCGCCCGAGCGGGTTTATTGTCATGGAAGAGATCATGAATAACCCGCCAAAGCTCGGAGGCCGTAGAAGTGGAGGAGATGACCAAGTCGGAGACCTCATCGGTCACCGTAGAGAGGATCCATCCTTGAAGCAAAGCATCGAGTTGAAACCATTTGTCGTCATCGGCGGAAGAGGGGATCTTGGAGCCGGAGAGAAACCCATGGAGATTGATTCGGCGAACAAGGAGCAAGAAGAGACGGCACCATTTTTTGTAATTGGGTTGAGAAAAACTCAACTGTATGGGAACGTGAAGCTTGACGTTAGATATAGCCGTGAACGCCAAGTGGGGAGAATTTGAGGAGGTGGTGGAGGAAGAAGGAGATTTGTCCGTCGTCTTGTCGGAGTTGTCCATGAGAAAGAGAGGATGGGAGGACGACGGAGGGGGAGGGTGGGCTGCTGCGGCAGTAACGCCGAGGGAGAGGAAACAGCGCCGAGGAGAAGCAGAGCCGAGAGCCGGAGAAGAAGTTTAGGGTTTAGGAACTAGGCTCCAATACCATGAAGAATGAATATTTTCTATTAATTAAATCTGTAGGAGTACAACCATATTTATATACAAGATGGGACTCCTAATCATGGTAGGAGTATAAGTAAGGAAACCTATACAAAAGGTAACTACCAATAATACAATGATATAATAATAAATACATTAAATATACTTAACATAAATAAATATGGTAAATATATTTAACAAACATAATGAAATAAAATTTCTAAATTTTTGTATAAGATTATTGATGTAATGATGTTATTTTATACTAATGTTCTACACATCATGTATTCACATATTTACAATAAGAAACTCTTCCGTCCATTTCATTAGTCTAATTTGATTTTTTAAAAGTTAAACCGGATGAGTTTGAACACTAGTTAAACGAAATTTATGTTGCATATTAATATGATTAATGAAATAAAACTTTAGAAGTTTTATACAAGTTTGATGTAATGATATTATTTTTATACATCATTTATTCACATATTTACCAAATGTCATAATCTAAAATTTTAACGGTGTCACTTGTATGCCTAGTTTAGTAGTTTGATTTTGAATACACTTTATTATAAGGAAATTTTTGCTGAGTTTATGAGGTATAATATGATCCTATAAATTTTGGAATATAATAAAAATGATATAAGTTTTGAAATCTAAAATGAAGTTATTTGGATAGATTTGAAATCACCGTTTAATTAGTGACATGTGGGGGAGACCAGTAACGAGGATGGGTAGTAGCTGGTGGCGGTGAATAGTCAACGGTTGGAGAAGATATCAAAGCCTCATATTGTTGCCTGTCAAATTCGGGAGGTATCGAAGTTCTCCATTCAGAAGATAATTGATACATAGAGATATCAAATTTGGTACTCCGTATTTCTCATGCCTTTACCAAACACCATTTTTTTTATATATGGAGATATTGGAACTCATATCTCTTTTGATCACCGATCACACCTAAAAATTTATTAGGGTAACCAATTTTATTTAAGAGACTTTAGCCATTCAAGTGAATCTCCACAATCAAATTTTACTGAAAATTATAAGCATTTTCCATTGGTGGGCAATTAGAGTTAATACTCGTTTTAGTCCCTGTAAGTCCACTCACGAATCAATTTAGTCTCTATAAGTTCAATCTAGTCCTTGTAACTTGGAAATATGAATTAAATTAGTTTTTATGCAAAATCAATCTTCTAAAATTTTAAATTGACACAAAAACTAATACACGTGGTCATTACTCTTGCATCAATTAATCTGATAACTCATAATTTTGGGAGACAAACCTCGTTTGAAGGACTAACTTGGTTCACATTTTTATATATAGAGACTAATTTTTATTCAAATGAATTTACAAAAAATTGAGTTTTGAGTGAGAACAAAATTAGTATTAACTCGGGGGTAATTATCCTCAAAGTAGATATGATGAAAGTGCGGGCTGAAGCAGACACTATATTACGAGAATTTTCTAGGCCCAAGCCCGGCTCGGCCGGTATAGCGGGCCTAACAATTGAAGCCTGAGCCCGGTGCGTATGGATACCCACAAGCTTCGGGCCGGCTTGGTCCGCCCGACAAAAACTTCTAAATAATTTTAAAAATAATATTTTAAAAAAGAGTAATGAGTTAATAAATAAAATATTTGATATAATAAATATAATGAGTAAATGAAAGAAAAATTAATATATGAAATCTATTTTGTTTAATATTGCTACCATGTACGGAGTACAAAGTATTATTTATTGGAATACCATAACCAATGTACGATACGTTGTAAACAATAAGGAGTAATTATAAAGATGTATTCATTTTATTATATACACTTATAATTTATTTTTTTCTCTATAGAAGTATGTATGTGTGTTTATAATAATTTGAAATAGTTTTGTTCTTTTATTTTATTAATGTTGTAATTGTTATTTTATAATAATTATACTAATAATAAATACTTTAATTTATCCGAACCGATTTGGCCCGTGAGTTTGAGCATAAAACCTGAGCTCGGTCCTAAAATATTTGGGCCGCCATTTATAAGCCCAAGCCCGGCTTGTACCCTAAAATGTCACCCGCTATTTTGCTGACAGGCCGGATAACCGGGCACTTTATCGGGTCTACTCAAGAGTAAGCAAAGGGACTTTGAACTAGGGGTGAACGTTGTACGGTATGGTACGACATTTAGCTCGTACCAATACCGAACCAAATATTTCGGTTCGATATGGGATTTTACGTTGCACCGATCCTGAAACATCGGTTCGGTATGGTTTGGGATGATTCAGTATCGGTTTGGGTACAAATCAGGATGAATATATATGTACCTAGTTTACACCATAAAATGTACTATAACAAAACCTTTTATTTTTGAAAAACCGAAAGTACATTTAACCAAAGAAAGATAAAAATTTAAAAATGAAAAAATAGAATATAAGAAATACTTATGAAAATTAGTTTATTTCACAATTCAAACTAAAGAGAACGAGTGAGAACAAAGTATTATTTCAAATGTTTGTTAATATTGTTATACTCATCTACAAAAAATAAAAAACTCTTATTCAAGTGCAACTTACACATAATAAAATCAAACTAAATTGTCTATATAAATTTTTTATTTAATGAAAAAATATAAAAAGATTATTATTTTTATAATATATTAGTGTATATGTTCGGTTCGGGAACTTTGGTATGAGAAGTAGCCTCGTACCATTCCCAAATACATCGATCGTTCGATTCAGTACAGTTCGATTACTTTGAGTATTTTTCAATTCGGTATTCTCGATTCTTTTCACGAAATATCTAGGTTAGGTTCTCTCACCCCTACTTTGAACTGTTGTGGATGTCCGAGTCACCCCGTCTCAAACGTTTTCTTCCCTCCATCTTTTTCAATTTTGCTTTTCTCTACTTTTTTAGCTCTTTCCCATCCTTTTCCGGCTTAAAGTATGATTTTCATCAGTTCTTGCCCTGTTTTCTCGTCCAGTCTTGGCCACAATCCACTTGCAAGTAAACAAAATCTCATCTTTTTTTGGGGTGCTCCAATGTGCTCATTGATTAATAAATACAGAAAGATTTCAAATTGCCACTCGGCAGCTGCTCTCAAAGAAGCCAAGTAGCCGATTGGGGAAAAAGATTGTATTTTGGATCAATGGGTGCGTATGGTTTTGGAGTTTTCTGCTTCAATTTAAAGATACTGGTTGGGGTTTTCTTCATTCTGGGCGTCCGTATGGAAGATCAGACTAATCCCGATGATGGTAACGTTTAATTGTTGCTTAATTTATAGTTAATCCTTCCCCTTTTTCTTAAGACACTGATTTATTTAGATTTTACTTTGATTGCCTTGAATTTTGCTTTAGATTAATTTTGCATAGCTTAGGTTCATTGATTCATAAATATGCTGGTTTTAAAATTCGTTAGGTGTTTATCAATTCTTCAATGGATTTAAATTTAAATAAATAAACCCAACATGCTCCACAACCTTAAAACCTAGACACACTCGTTTTTAACAAGGACAAAGCACTACAGAGATTCTTGTAGTACTGTTTAAAAATGTGCAAATGAGTACTTATACTCAAAATTTAGTCATTTGATAAAATAATATTGTCATGTCATCTCTTATTTTGTAGAGCTTTTGATGTAGTTTTTTAATATGTAATTCCACTCCAATTTTCAAATAAATTATATTGGGACGTAGGGAACATAACTTCAGTCAAACATCGTAAACCAGACGATTTATATTGGGACGTAGGGAATATTATTCTTTTTTTTTTCAATTTTGTCGTTCGGTTTATTCTTGCACTTAACAACATACAACTCAGGTTCTGCATTGAAATTTCCTTTTCTTACAATGGTGTAGTTGCTGCAATTACTAGTTTATATGCTGCTTTAAGTTCCCCTCCTTTACCCGGATGGAATTTAACTTCCAGCAGCCCGTGCAGTGGAAGCTGGCAAGGCGTTGCCTGTGACGGTCCAAACATAGTTTCAATGTGTGTGAGCCCTTCTTATAATGTCTGAAATTTTTCGGTATCATATCGAATGGAAATGTCAATTAATCTCACCGTTTTTGTTTTTCGGGTGCAGAATAGTCATTGGTGCAAATTTGGGTGGTGAACTGGGAGATGATTTAGGACGATTTTCCTCAATCAAAATAATGTAATTCACAAAGCAGTCTCTTAATGATGTTTTCTTCTTTCATATATTGTCTCCATTTTATTGCCATTAACACAACAAAGTGTGTGATGTTTATGTGGCAGAGATCTGAGTAACAACCACATTGCTGGCTCAATTCCGTCGAATCTGCCACTTACCTTGGAAAGGCTGTGTGTTTTCAATCATTTCAAAAAATGAATACTCTTAGCATAAATGTGTGTCTGTTTGTGTTTTTCACTACTCACACTACATGTCCCTGTCACTGTTTGTTTGGTTTGGTTTATGTTTGTGGTATGCAAAACAAATACATTGTTTGAGTAATAGGTTTTAACCCTTTTTTTGCAGGTTTCTTTCAGATAATAATTTCTCTGGAAGCATTCCCGATTCTTTATCTTCGCTAAAGAACCTATCAGCTATGTATGCTTCTCCTCGTTTTGTTTTCCTGAGAAGTGTTTTTTAAAGCTCGCATAAATTTATGCATTTTTGTGCTCATTTTTAGGTCGCTAAATAACAATCATTTAAGCGGAGAAATCCCTGATTCATTTGATGGCCTTGTCCATTTGTTCAACTTGTAAGAAGATGCCATCCTGAAACCGCTCACATGTTGTAACATCTGTGTTTTAGCCTGTGTTAACATTGCTAAATCAGCGAATTTCGCTCATGCAGAGATTTATACAGCAACAATTTGAGTGGGAGATTGCCTCCGTCATTGGGAAACCTGTCATTGACCAGTCTGTGAGTTTTCATACTACCTCCATCCCATAAAAATATTCTGTTTTTGACTTTCATGGAGTTTAAGAAAAGTAGAAAGAGTATGGTTGAGATTTGTGAAGAAGATAAATAAAATTTTTGAGCCACATATTCTTTTTCTTAAAAGTGAAGTTTTTTGGGACCGACGAAAAAGAAAATAGTGAAGATTTTTCCGGGACGGAGAGAGCATTATTCTTTTAAGAGTCATATATACATCAAAACACTAGCGATCCATATTTGGTTTTGCAATGCCTTACCTGGGTTAGACTAGCTAATCGATTGAAGTCAATATTTCTTTAGGGCTTAGCAACACACGTGCATTATGAATACTATAACTAGTATTTCAGTTTGATGCTTCTTTTATTTTGCTATCTGCGAAGCTAACAGCTTGATCAACAGTCATTTGCAGAATAATCAGCTTTCCGGAAGGCTTGATGTTTTACAAGATCTTCCACTTACAGATTTGTACTCTACCAACCTAAATTCCTCTCAAATCATTTGCATTTTGGAGTGAATTAGTGTTATACTAACTCGTACCCTTCTTCCCATTTTCATCTCCATTTCAGAAACATTGAAAATAACCTGTTTTCTGGACCTATACCTCAGAAGCTCTTGGCTATTCCCAATTTCAGGCAAGTTTTCTGAATATAGGCCCTTCAATTAGAATTCTGATCCAGAAAAGGAAAAACAGTTTTTTTAAACAAACTAGACTAACCCTCTTCATATACACTATTCACACTACCTTTCACTGCTTTATCGGTATCTTCTTGGAAACAAAAAATCTCTTCCTAGGGATATAGCCGAGGTATGCTTACATCTTAGTGAAATAAGTGAAATATGTTGTGTATGTATCTTTTGGTTTTAGACTTCTACTTTTCCAAAAAATAAGTGCCCAAATAATTTAAACATGATAAGTTTAGTTAAACTAAAAGGTATATGGAAAATTTACATATAATCAATGACTTAAAGAGTTATACCCTCCAAAAAAAATCGTAGGGGGGGGGGGCAGTTATATAGCTGTCTTGAGAAGCTATTTGGTGACACTTTTCAATCATTTATGAACCATTTTATAACAAAAATAGGAAAGATGGGAACCCTCTCAATGGAACTGATGCTCCTTCACCTCCACCAACACCCTCTCAAGGGAACCCTCCCAATGGTACAGATGCACCTTCACCTCCGCCTACACCATCCAAAGCCCCTTTAGCATCACCGCCCCCTTTTGTGGCTCCCACGTCTGCTCCAACCCTGCCAACCCCTGCAAGCGGGCCTGCAGAATGGGCTGACGGGCCATCACGAACTGGAGGACGAATGTCAAAGAAACACAAAAGTTCAGCAACCTTTAAACGGATAGTGTGGATTTCAATTCTGTCCATAATATCATTTGTTGTATTGGTTTTAGCAGTCCTGCTCTGTTTCTCAAAGCGTCTTTCCGAAAGGCAAGACACCCCCAAATTAAGTATGCGGCCTAAAGTAAAAAAAGGTACTGTAGCATCTTCCAAAAAACTGTTATCAATGAATTGAAGAACATAATGCCTTTTTTGTTTGTATTTTTGTATTTAACCAATTTGAAATGACTTAATACATTGATTAACAACTTTCATAAATGTGTGTCGGCAGCTCTTGAAAAGGTTGAGCATAAATTAAGCACACTGGATTCCCCTACAAAGCCACTTCCTATGCTAGATGCACATGCAGAACGATTCGCTGTTATGCCAAAGGGCGACCTTGAGATTAACAAGTATGACAATGATGTGATCCCACCGCCACCACCGCTGCCACCATTTCTACAAAAGAGGGCTATTGTTGGCCCACAACAATCCACCGATAAGCACTCAATGAGACAACCTCCACCATCTTCTGTGAAGTCTTACACAATTGCAGATCTTCAGCAATATACCAATAGTTTTTCTCAAGATAATCTTATTGGAGAGGGAACGCTGGGCAAAGTGTTTAAGGCTAAGCTTCCTAATGGCAAGGTATGACTACTAGTTCAACATAGTTATATTGAATATTTCCAGAAATTATGTCATAGCTAGTCTTTGTCTCTTGGAAGCGCTCTCTCTAGTCTCTACTTATGAGTAGAGTTAAGGTTTGTATACACACACCCTCCCTAGACCTATATAGAGCGTGTTCTCTTTGTATGATTGGATTTGATATGATTTTATTAAGGTCTGATCTGATTGTAGTTATATTTAAATCTAGTTATATTTAAAGCTGTTTCCGATATGATTCTAATAAGAATAAGTAATAAGTTGGAGAAAACATGCCCTCAGAGCTTGTTCTATTCATCTGATTTTATTAAGGTCTGATCTAATCTTATTGTAACTATATTTCAACTTATTTCTGATCTAATCTGAGTCCAATAATAATAACAAGTAATAATAACAAGTTGAATAGAACAAACTCTTAGATAGCTAGTCATGCAAATTATTGGAGCTCACTGTCTTGAATTCTTGATGGTTGTTTAGTTACTTGCCGTAAAGAAACTACACAAAATTGTGTGCAATGAGCAAACAGATGAGGAGTTCCTTGAGATGGTAAGTTGCATTGGTAGACTACAACATCCCAATATTGTTGAACTCGAAGGCTACTGTGCGGAGCATGGGGAAAGGTTGCTGGTCTATGAGTATTGTGCTATGGGCACACTGCACGATGCACTCCACACACTCAAACAAAACCTTTCGTGGAATATGCGAATCAGTATGGCCCTTGAAGCCGCTAAAGCCTTGGAGTAAGTAATTGTTTTTTGAATTATGTATATTTTTTCTAGCCAGCCGTTGAGTGTATATGTAGTAGGCATTTCTCTATTTTTATAAGCTTGTCAAAACTGCCTATAAGCATTTTTTAACTTATAAGTGAACTGATGACATACTTCTTTGTGCTTATAAGCTGACTTATAAGCTACTTATAAATTAGAAAAAATATGTAGCTCTTACCTACTTATTTTTAAGCTAGTTTTTTTGTTTCTCCGTTTTGACCAAATTATTTACAAAACTATTCCTCACCATGTATGAATAACCCCAAACGACTTTTCTATCATTTAAGTCATTTTACTTTAACAAAATAATATTTGGCTTATAAGCAACTTATAAGTTAAAAAGTGCTTATCAACAATAAGTCAATAAGCACCAACGCAGAGAAATGCCCCCATAATCCTTGTAATTTATTAAACAAGCCAATTATGGTCTATGAATGCTGAAGGTATCTGCACGAGACTTGTGAACCACCGGTTGTTCATGGAAACTTCAAGTCTGCCAATGTTCTCCTTGATGATGATGGTCTTGGTGTTCAGATTTCTGATTGTGGTTTAGATCCATTGATATCATCAGAAGTACTGGGCAGCCAGGTGCTTTTCTTTCTTCTTTCTTTTTTCTTTTTAGGTACTGAAAGAATATTGGAAAATTAACCATGGGTTCTTAATTGGATCAGTTATCTGAACAACTCCTCACAAAATATGGTGCACGCGAATTTGAGTTGGGGATTTATACCTCAACGAGCGATGTGTTCATTTTTGGAGTTGTAATGCTGGAGCTGTTAACTGGCTGTGAGCCATATGACAGGTATAACAACAACACATTTACACATCCCATTGTTTTTTTTTCTTCTTCCCTTCTTTAGTGGAACAAACGGTTTCTCATTGTGTCTATGAATGTGACAAATAGCACGAGGGCTCACGGAGAGCAATTGCTGGTGAGATGGGCAGGGCCCCTGCTTCATGATATCAATGCCTTGACAAATATGGTTGACCCTTCTCTTCGTGGGTCCTACACCCCAAAATCACTCTCACGCTTTGCTGACATCATCTTCCGCTGCATCCAGGTGACGCTCAAGATAAAAGTGCATGTGTTGCAAAATGACTCTTTTGCCCTCTGTGTTTGTGTCATAATTTTGATTGAACTTTTGGGCATGCCTGCAGGAGGCGCCGGAGTTCCGGCCAACAATGTCTGAAGTTGTACAGGACATTGTGAAAATGATGGAGGAGATGATCGGATCTAATGATGGTAATATTGATGATTCGGCGTCGGAGTTGAGGAGTGAAAATATTCAAGGCCACTGAAATGGAGTCTTGATAAACATACCAAACACTTGTTGAAACAAAGGGTAGCTTCTTTCTATCTACTCTACTATACAAAACAGAGATATGGTAAATGAGCTACCCAATGCAATGTTTACACCATCTCTTAAGTTGAAATACTCCCTACATGCAAATATACAGTAGCCCTAGAACATAGAGCCTTTTGGCTTGGTTTGGTTATTTGCGTATTGGCGCCTGAGAACGTAGCTCAAGTGGTCAATAGTGGTTCAAAAGGACGTTGTGACCGGGTTTGACTCTGAGATGTTTTATATGCTTGTATAAAAGTCTTTGCTAGGATTAGAGACAGATCTCATTTTCATCGCTCACTTCAGATTAGGGTGAAAGTAGGAAAAAAATCAATTGAATTGTTATCTATGAATTATGAAACAAACTAATGTTTTTGAGAGTTAGATGTCGTCAAAAGAAGCATGTGTTTGGGACTTGTACAAAATGTTGTGTTTCTCTCTAATCACAATCACAAGACTAGTTCACTCTTTTTATATTTTTTTTTTCTTTCTTGTTAATTAGGTTTTGCATGCCTAAATTTTAAATCAAACATCCCCTTACTATTTTTAAAATTTATACTCCATATGAATTAGTACGTTTTTGCTCCAAGCTATGTGAAAATATAAAGAATAAACGAGTTTTATATTTACCTTTTTCAAGCTCTATGACTCTAATGAAGGGGGTTTTGGGTTTATTCGAAAACTTTGGAATCCATTTTCTAGACTCTTCTAAAAAAATAAGTTTAGATTTTTTAAAATATAATGGTAGAAATGTTACTCTATTTGTTTCAAATGAAGTTCACTTTCAATATACAAAATTTAAAACATGTTTAAATGACAAAATATTTGATGATAAAAATGCGTAAAAAAGTTTTATTTAGGAAAAAAATTATAATGATCACACATTAATTTCCTAAAGAGAAGCGAAAAAACATAAATTACTCCGTTTTATTTTTAGAAAATCCAAATGTGATAAATGTAAACTTAATTTTGGAGCAAAGTAAGTAATATGAAGAGTTTTTTTTTCATTTTTATTTTGATCCTATTAAGAATATGTGATATCTTTTTGTCCTATTTAGGACGATTTCTCATACACCACATCCAATCAATTTTTTTAATATATTCATCTTTATTGGACGTTTCAAAAGAATATTTTGCATTTATTTTTTTACTTTTTAATATTTTATTTTAAAAAAATGAATAAAAGTCAAACTGCAAAACATTTTCCCCGAATAGGAAAATATTTTAATATTCCTCTATCCCATGCATGTTTTGGCGAGAAACATGAGTTATTTTTACAATCAATTTAATAAGTACTACGGAGTACATTATAGGTGTATATTACGGAGTAATGAATTAAAATAGTTTTTAAAGCATTAAAAGGTAAATCTAATTAAATTATTTTGTACTAATATGTAATGTATTTTTTGTCTAAATTATATATATTTTTTAATTTAACATATTTTTTTGTGTAATTTGATTGCAAAAAGTCAAACGGCTACACAAGTATCTTAAAATTTGGATTTTAAAAGTTTTATTTTTTTGAGGAATTTACCTAAATAGTACTAAAACATACTCCATCCGTCCTCATTTAGATTACAATATTTCTTTTTTGACAAGTTTAACATTAAGTCAAATCAAAAAGAAAATTCTCCAAATACCTCCTTTGCTATTAGTGTTCTATACGATACTCTACCATATTGTACAGTGTTTTTGAGAAGGTGGGTGGGACATGAGATAGAAATGTTGATATGGAATATGGAATGTGAGTAGGGGGCACGGGGATGTAGATAAAGATATGGAAAAAAGGTAATTTTGTCCAAAAGAAGAAAAAGAAGGAATATTGTAATCAATTTAATAAGTACTACGGAGTACATTATAGGTGTATATTACGGAGTAATAAATTAAAATAGTTTTTAAAGCATTAAAAGGTAAATCTAATTAAATTATTTTGTACTAATATGTAATGTATTTTTTGTCTAATTTATATACATTTTTTTTAATTTACCATATTTTTTTGTGTAATCTGATTGCAAAAAGTCAAACGGCTACACAAGTATCTTAAAATTTGGATTTTAAAAGTTTTATTTTTTGGGGGAATTTACTTAAATAATACTAAAACATACTCTCTTCGTCCTCATTTAGATTACAATATTCCTTTTTGACAAGTTTAATATTAAGTCAAATCAAAAAGAAAATTTCCCAAATACCTTCATTGTTATTAGTGTTTTATACGATACTCTACCATATTGTACAGTGCTTTTGAGAAGGTGGGTGGGACATGAGATAGAATTATGGATATGGAATATGGAAGTAGATAGAGATATGGAAAAAAGGTAATTTTGTCCAAAAGAAGAAAAAAGAAAGACTATTGTAATCAAATTTGGGACAAGAAAAAGAGGAAATATTGTAATCAAAATATGGACGGAGGGAGTAATTACTTTCCCAATGTAGTAACATATGGAGTATGTATTTATGTTATGATATAGTACCATTGTTCAATGTCCACTTGTTATTGTTCAAGTAAATGTCTATTGCTACTGGACACTGTTCAAACTAAATGTCCATCATCACTATGCATTGTTCTTGCACTTAGGTATTATTCAAGTACTATTTAAGGAATAAAAAAGCTTAAGTAATACATTGAAAAAATATATTCCCTCCGTTCCTAAATAAACTTCTCCTTTCGTTTTTTCTTTGTCCCCAAATAAACTTCTTTTTTCCCTTGAAAAAATCATTTTACCCCTTACTTTTTCATACCATATCTATCACATCATACCTTTTTACTAATAATCTACATATCACATCTTACTTTTACACATCACATCTAAGGTATTTTTGGAAAATCAACACAAAAATATCACTCTCTTAAATCTTCAAAAAGTCAAAAAGGAAAGTTTATTTAGGGACGGAGGGAGTATATATTAGGGAGAAAGACCAAAGTAGGACTAAAACATTGAAAATATATCAAAATAGGACTTCCATGTTTTTATTCCCGAAATAGAACTTACATAACCAAACATGGTCATATACATTACCAAAAAAGTATAGTAATTTGCACATGTACACATCTACATTACCACAATGCAATGTCACATTATCACAGTGCAAAGTCTTATTCCGAAAAAAAAACATGAAAGTCCTATTTTAGTACTTTTCTCTATGTTTTATTCCTATTTAAGATGATTTCTATATATTTTAATACTATTTACTACAAATTTCGTTTTTTTTTTAATTTAGGAAATTGAAGTCAAGAAGTTGCTCCACATGAGCTGACCCAACTGGCGAGCCTATATAATCCAAGAGCGCGCATATACCGCGCAAGAACAAGATTTAGCTCTCACTCAGACCGGATCGCATTTGAAAATCTGTTCCAATTTCGCCTATCTTCCTGATCACAATGCCGCATCTTTTCTGTTTAAATCTGAAACCCTAACTCTCCCGTAGATCATAGATCCCATAATTCATTCACACTAATATATTGGGGTTCATGAAACAGATCGATTTCTTCTCACTGTACTGAATCGTTGATATGGCTGGCTATTACAATAACCCGTTTGAAGAAGAAGAAGAAGAAGAAGCCAATCCGTTTGCGGTATTCCCGTTTCCGTGCACTTATGCAAAATTGTATGGATTTGAATCGTACCAATGCTAGTTTGATTGAATTTCCGGATTTTTAATTTTGTGGTTGTGTTAATATTTCACATCTTTACGAGGTTACTTTGGAAAAAAATCATGCTGACTGTTGTTCAAATTTGCGGAGTTTAGGATTGTTTTGTCTGGTTGGATTAGTGAATTTTCGTTATGGAGCTTATGATTTGAGTATTGGGTGAAGTGCATTTGGCTAGACGTTTGTGTATACTGAAAGTTCTGATTGGAAGTTTGTGTTGAGTTGAATTCTGAGCTTTGGAAGGGGGAGTAGTGCATGCTATTAAAGCATCGATGATCTGGTATCGTCTTCCGTAGATGGTATCTTTTTAGTTCATAGAATTAATAGTTTTATCCAATCTTGATATTATCCTCCTTTAGGTTGCTTTCGGTTACATGGCATCGAGAGAATATTGGCTATGCTATGTATGCATGTAATGTATATATTTTTCAGTGTGTGCATGTTTGAATATAGTTTGTGTGTGTGTGTGTTTGTAAATTCTGTTTGTTTGTAGAATTAATTTTCTTCTGGCAATGAGTTGGATTATTTTAATATGTGAATTATTATGACTGAGAGACATGAACTACTAACAATCAAGCATGTGAATGAACATTGGTGAGCTTTAAATGTCATATATTTCTTGAGTCATAGCATGAAGCATATGTTACTCTCCGTTTGATTTTATTCTTTTTTTTGTGGTGAAACTTTCATAACTGCCTCAATTTATGTCTGAAATTTGTTTCTTTCTTCAGGACAAAAGAAGTCGAGGCACAGCTCAATCAAACTATGGTAGCGGTCCATTTTATATGACAGTATGTTTATTCTATTTCTTTTTAATCATGCCATCTGTTCGTGATCCTTTACTTCCTGAAATCGTTGCTACTTTACCATTGGAAAAAAACTTCTTTTTCATGATTGTATTCAAAACCTATAAATGAAGTCCAATTTGGCTGCTGGCATCTTAGCATTAACGAAACGATGGCACAATTGAAAAATTGGTATTGATGACTAGCTGAACATGATATTTGAATTTGGGAATTATAATGGTACTCAGGTACTGATGGAATTGTTATTGGCTACTTAGTTCTTGTTCTCCCAATGCTAATTTATTGGCCCCTTTTCGCCTCCAATTGTGTTCTCTCCAAAGGCCCAAATAATTGAATTTATTAAAACTCATTTTTAATTCTAACATAATGCGGAGCAAGACATCTTTACTTGTTTATCAAGTGGCAGTCTGGCATTGCTAGTGAGGAGGATGATCCCTCCCCCTCCCCACCCTCCCAAAAAAACAAAGTACCTGCATTTGAACACTTCGGTCCTTTCAAAATTACTACTCAATGCCAATATGTTAGCTCAGTCTAAAATAGTGTCCAATAAATTACAAGTATAATTTACCCTCATTAATTCAAATTTGGCCCCCTTATATTTTATTTTTTGGCTCCGTCATTGCATATAAACCTCTCTCTTTTGAAGCTGATGCTTTCACGCGAATTGGAGACTGTAATTTTTGCACATGAGACTTTTAGCAGTTACTCATGCTTTATTGTTTCTGAAATATCCAGAATCATGGGACTGTTCCACCTGCATCAAACTCAAGTCTCTCTCCTCTTCCACATGAACGGGCTGGCTATGAGTTTCGGAATACGGTGGATATTCCTATTGATAGTGCCAAGGTGGAAAACGATAACCGGTGCTACTGTCTTTTTTCAAGGATTCTAGTTTGTGTTTGGGAGTTTGGACCCCATCTCCTCTCTCCGAAGTCCTAATCCCTTGATGATATGGTATAGGATCCTTTTTTTATTAGTGTTGAAGTATCTTTGTTTGATTTTATAGATGCAGGATTTAAAGAAGGAGAAGGAAATTCAAGCTAAGGAAGCTGAACTGAAGAGGAGGGAACAGGTTGGATTCTGGATATTGTGTCTTTATTTCTATTATTTGGCGTATCATTCTTTTGAATTGTGATACTATAATTCCCTAAAATAATCCAGCTCAAAATTTGTAATGGAATCTGATGTTTTGAAATTATTGCTCCCTCCACCCCTAAATAATTATCGTTTACTATTCACAAAATAACAAGGTCAAACTATACTCACTTTCTTTACCTATTTTCATTGATCATTTGATACAATAAAATAGTCTTGTTACCACTTGTTTTGTAGAACTTTTGAAGTAGTTTTTTAATTTATAAGTTTTATTTATTATTTATACACCAATATTTATATGAATTGAATTTAAAATAACTTTGGTCAAACATCGTAACTTTTTATGGGAGTATTATTAATATTATTATTATTACTACTACTACCACTATTATCATCATCACCTTCATTCTGTCTGTAAGACTCATTGTTTTCTGCAGAATGAAGTGTTGCTTCTATATTACTCCGTAGAATTTTTCATTTGATCAATTTGGATGCTGTTTGTTTTTAATCTGGAGTACTATTTACCTGTAACTTGAATTCCTATCCTTTTAAGTTTTTTACAGTCATTTTTGTGGTCTGTTTAGGATCTGAAAAGAAAGGAAGATGCCATAAAACGAGGTAGATCTCTGTAATGTCTGCACATACTTTCACTGGTTACATAGAACTGCACTCTTTCAGTCATACTCTAATCTGCATACTAATAATAATATTACTCCCTTCATCCCAATATAAGGTTACACATTAAAATCAACATGTTTATTGTGAAAGCTTAAAGTGTGGTTCAAATTTATGTAGAGGAGAGATAAATAATGTGATTCACACAACTCTCTCCTTAAAAGGAAAGCGGAACCTTACTTTAGGGCATATCAAAGAGGAAATGTGAAACTTTTTATGGGATAGCCAGATAGGTGTTATAACAATAATAGTACTACAGTTCTATGTTTTTTGTATTTGAGCAGCTGGGATCATTATAGAGGAAAAAAATTGGCCACCATTCTTTCCTATAATTCACCATGATATTGCAAATGAAATTCCAATCCATCTACAGAGGTTGCAGTATGTGGCATTCATGACAATGTTGGGTAAGTCAAAATGTAGTTTCACTGAGTGTGAGATTTTCCGTTCACACGACTTCTCTGCATGTTTTGCCAAATATTTCTTACATATGTGGTATATATATTTTGGAGATCCAATGCCCTTTTGATTTTTATGTATGACAGTCCCTCCATTTATTTCCCCCCTTTTTGGAGTTGTTTTAGTCTGGATATGATAAGAGGAATGCCTATGATGTAATGTATTTCGGGGTAATGAACCGCTCCCTCTGTCCCATAAGAGCCTTGTCTCTCAACTTCTTTTTGTCTCAATTAAAGTCATATTTCTCAACTTGTTTAGAAATATAGGTATATTTATGCTTTCTATGAGTTGTACCTTAATAAAATAAAAAAGTTGCAAACTCATCAAAGTGGACTCTTTTTTTGTGGGATGGAGGGAGTCCAACTCAAGCACAAAAAACTGAAAGGCGAGCGGCTACAACTTCAAATAGTCCAGTAAAAAACCTCTAAAATTTTGCATTGATGAAATAAAGTAGGTTTTTTTTGTATATCAATGCAGTGCTTTCATTTTTCTGCCAACACTAACTATTACTCGTCCTCAAATGTATACCTGACACATAAGATGATGTATTGACTTAGCAAATTCCTAGTTCCTTTTTTTGGGGGTGAAGGAAGTTTAGAGGTTTAGGAATTTAAAATGTCTTTGAATGATATTACCAGGCTTGCAATTTTTGTAATTTGTCCATAATTCCATATATGTCAAGACTAAATGTGGGGATGTCATGAAAAGATTGCATTTCTTACTAAATGTGGTTCATTTAAGGTTTGTACAGAGTTTGTAGTTACCAGTAGCCTACAGTATTATGGAGTACATTTTTTGAGTTAAAGAATTTTGTTGAATAAAAAAAATGAATGCAGTACACTGCTAGTAAGCCCACTTTTAGCTTTTGGCCACTTGCAGGTCTTGTAGTTTGTCTTGGCTGGAATGCAGTAGCTGTTACCTTGGCTTGGATCAAAGGAGAAGGTTAGTTCTGGGGTTTAAAACAACTCTGATACAAGCCAATATTTCTATTTTTTCAGCATGTCCGATATTAATAGAGGGGGGCATTAGATATTTTTCCAATATTTTCTTCCATGATAATCTGAAAATGAATATGTCAAGTAAATATGAGTACTTGAAATTGCATAGAACTATTGATGGATATCATCAATGTGATATCGGTAAAAAAGTTAAAAAAACAATGGAATACTGTATCGAGATTTTCAAACAGTACTAAGGGTTCTCTATCGATATTGGCACCTCTACAAATAAATTGTGGGTTTTGAGAAATGTGAGAAGGAATGAAGGATATTTATAATACAGAATATTATAACAATTGATATGTTTTAGGCATTGTTGTTAAGTCATCGCCTAGTCGTTGACTAGTCGTCCCGGCATTTTGGAGAGCGTGATTTGAGTGTCGCCTAGCGACTGAAGGAGACTAGTCGTCCGGTCATTCAAATCGACACCTAGGCTACACCTAGCGACTGAAGGAGTGAAGTTTTTACACACGCACTCACACACTAGTAGAATTTCATGGTAGTTTCATAATACTCCCTCCCTTCCTAATTAGTATGCATTTGCCCACTTAATATTCATTCTTTTACCGACATATGCTATAAAATTAATTGAAAGTGGGTCTTTTTTGTGTGAGTAGATTTTAGATACTTCATTAAGGATAACAGCTTCTGTTTGTTTGTCACAGGTCCAACAATCTGGTTTCTTGCTATCATCTATTTCATATCAGGTGTCCCTGGCGCCTATTTATTATGGTACCGTCCCCTCTATCGGGCAATGAGGTGCTCCTCTTTCGTTTCTCTTTTCTGCTGCAAAATAAACTTCTCATTAAATACTCCGTATTAAAAAATGCTGCCTTGTGCTACCTACATACTCCCTCCGTCCCATTTTAAATCGCCCGTTTTGACTTTTGGGCATATTTAAGAAAAATTAAAAATAGAGTTGATTTTTCGAAATTGTCAATACTTTTTAGGAGATATGATGATGAATGAGAATATAATGTAGAGAAGAGTGACTTATTTTAGAGGTATTTTAGATATTTTATTTTTAAAAGTTTACGAAAACAACTAACAGACAATTTATTTTGGGACGGAGAAAAAAGGCAAACATGCAATTTAAAATGGGACGGAGGTAGTAGTAAATTCCTCTGATTATAACAAATTGATGTTTTTGAAGAACAAGTCTTTTGTCTGCCACCTAAAGAATAAAGGAAAGGCGACATGTGTTATGTCACTTTTGTATGTTGTATATTTGATAATTTTTTTAATTATAATTATTGCAGGACTGATAGTGCATTGAAATTCAGTTGGTTTTTCTTGTGCTACATGGTGAATGTTTCACCTTCTTTTCAAAGTTTCAAGCTCTCTAACTGTTTGATGCTTTGAGATTAATTCTTCCCCTTTTGTCCCCTTCATTGAAGTTTCACATTGGATTCTGCATCATTGCTGCTGTTGCACCTCCCATCCTTTTTAAGGGGAAATCTTTGACGTAAGTTGCTTCTTCATCCTCGAACTCAATACTCAATCTCTTCCCTCCCAAAAAAGTTATAAAGTTTCAAAAGTTTCTCCAAAAAAATCCTAATTTTTCAAAGAGTAAATTCTATAATTGGTCCTTTATAACAGGGGGTTTCCCTATTTAGTCCTCTATTATCAAATATTATCCCAATGGTCCTTCTTTTATGGGTACCTTTCCACAAATAGTCCTTTTTTTGATCTTCTATCATGTTGGTGTTAATTTGAGGGCTAAAAGTGTAATTTCACAATGATAATATATCTTTTTTGTCATACACAATTCCAAAGGCTATTCCGTTTGCGTTGTTTGTGAATTACAGTCGCTTTTTACGACAATGATAGTCTACAAATGTGATCTTTCGTCAGAATCCTAGCCCATAATCATAGTCATTATTTTTGTGTTATCCGCTTAACCAATATCAGAACACGTCACTAGACATAATGGTGATGTCAAATTATATTTTTAGCCTTTAAGTTAACACCAACACGGCAGAAGATCAAAAAAAGGACCATTTGTGGAAAGGCACTCTTAAAAAAAAGACTACGGGGGTAATATTTGATAATAAAGGACTAAATATGGAAACCCCCATGTTATAAAGGACCAATTATGGAATTTACTCTTTTTCAAATTACTTTTCAATACTTCTCCACAAGAATGTTACCTATAAGTTCAATATGATGCATTTAGTTAAATTTACTTGAACATAGAAATGCAAGTTAATGACTTTTAACAGTTGTACTTTGTCAAAATTTAAAAGTTGGACCATAACTAAATAGGACTCATTTTCATTTGGACGGAGGGAATAGTATGCTTTTCACCTTGTCTTTTACTCGAGTTATGTGTCTTCAAGTTTGACATTTTACTTATTGTTCCTTTTGATCATCATCCTCCTGTTCACAGTGGTGTCTTGCCTGCAATTGAACTTTTAAGTGAGAATGCTCTGGTCGGGGTAAGTGCATCAAGATCTGTGTTCTTGCCTGCAATTGAACTTCTCACTTTTCAGCCAGAATGCTCTGGTTTGAAGTTTGAGCTTTGATATAAATGTAGAAAATCACAAGCTGAAGCTTGATAAAATTTGGTAAAGAGCAGAGTTTTTAAACGTTCCAACTGTACCATCATTTGAAGAGAAAAAAAAGACTAGGGGACATATTTAATTTCAGTATGTTCATTCTTCGTTGTCTTTTTTTTACTGCAGATTTTCTACTTCATCGGATTCGGATTCTTCTGCACGGAGTCACTGGTGAGCGTATGGATCATTCAGGTCAGGTTCAGATATTTCTTTATATGATTCCCTGCTTTTAATTTCATATCGATCATTTGCAACGCCCTCAACGTGTCAATGTTTGATTCTTCTGTTACAAATGGATAAGTATTTTATATATATGCAGCAAGTGTACATGTATTTCCGGGGAAGTGGCAAAGCTGCAGAGATGAGGAGAGAAGCCGCCAGACAAACAATGATGGCGACACTAACATGACACAACTCCATGTTCCTCGTATATAGCAAACTCCATCGTTCATCTCGGGTATGTACGATAGATTTAAACATCTGCATCTGATTAATTGGCTTTTTCAATGCAAGTTCGTTTTCATTTCCAGTAGTAAAAGTATGTTTACTATGCAAAGCTCTTGACGAGTTGCTTCACTTTGAAAATGTGATAAAGTTTACGTAAATGTAATGGACCTCGGGTGCATGGGACTAGGGTGCGCCAAATGTATAGGGATATACCCTTATGGGAGGGCCGGCCTAAGGGTGGGAGGCCAAGATGCCCTACCGGACCATGCCCGTTTTTTTTCGGGAACCAACATTTTTAATATGTGTGTGTGTATAAAATACGGAGTAGAAACTTTAAATAATTAAACTTTAAGATAGTTATTATATTACGATATTTAATTATAATACTACAATTTTGTTATGCGTATTACTATAATATCGATTGTTATCGTTTTAAAGAAAATAATTTATATAATTTAATTTGTTAGGATTAATGTGTCCATTTTTGTCTCGTTGGAGCCGGCCTTGCCCTATCGTTTCACATTATTGAGATTGTGTTTTGTTACTTTTGTAGACTTTTTGAGGTTAGTTTCGTCTTTTGATTAGTCCCCAACTTCCCATTAATTATTATATAATCTTCTTCCGTTCATTTTTTTGTTGTTGCAAGGACCTAACGTTCACACTCTTGACACACTCCGGCAAGTTTGACTATATTTCGGGATGTAAAGATTTTTTTCTCGGATTTTTTAAAACGTCTTAAAAGATAACTCTATTTTTTTTTACTTATTTTATTTCTTTTTTTACTTCATACAAGTAGTAATGAACACGTGTGGAACAAGATTTCTATCTCACTTAAATAAATTACTCGTATAACCATATGAGTATTTTTATTGTTAATATTTTAAATATTTTTAAATTGCCCAATACATCTCTATATCAATTTTTGGCAACTTGTAGACTGAAGTGTTATATAACTAAATAGTCCCTTCGTTTTTTGTTTGTCCTTTTTATTATTTAAAGATTCAAAATGTACTCTTTTGCTTGTTTTTTATTACCCATTATTTTTATTTGTTTAATATATAAAATTTATTTTAAAATTTTATATCACTTTCTAAATAAATTGAATACAAAACAATTTATGTGTTCGTAAAAAAAGGATGGAGGAAGAAAACCGAGGGGGTCAGAGCAAAAAGTTGAAAATAGCAAGCCTTGCTCAATAATTTGGATATCTCTATTACACTGTAGTTTCTGTTTATAAATTATCAATCTATTAAAACATACTCCAAATAGAGTTATTTCTCTTTCTATTCTTTGTCATTAGAGAAAACTTAAGTACTACTCTTTTTGGTGTAAGACTATCTTCTTACTCATTCGTTGAGTCAAATTTTATTCTCTTTGTTAATTTATTTTTGTTACTCTTTTTGTTTCAATTGAAATTGATTGTCTCGGCTTAGGATGTTTAATTAAAATTATTTTCAAATCATTTTATATGAAAAATAGTATAGAATTTAAAAAATAAAAATTACATAATTTATATTGTCCGTTTTGACTTTGGGGCATATTTAAGGAATGGAAAAAATGGCATTGACCTTCCGAGAATGCCCTTGAAAAATTTAAAATGAAATGGGTGAATCTGTACCTCCGCACCCCTATCCGGGCTATCTCATACGCACAAGAAACATGAATCACACAAACAATAAAGAATGGATGAAATGAAATCAAACACCAAACAGTCCAAATTATATCACACCAATATTTTTTAAGAGAAATTTCCTCTTCTTTACACAAACAATTCCGTAAAAAAACATACACCCAACACTGAAATTAAAACATGGAAGGAAAAGAGAAAGGCAGTAGCTTCTGCAACAACCTCAGCAACAATAGTTCTACATTGAAGATTCGAAATTTCATCATGGAGCTCTTCAAGATTCAAGATGAACACAAGATCTGAAATTTTATCATATACCTCTTCAAGATCTGAAAAGGAAAGATTGATAGAAACCACAAATTAACATATGAAAATAGGAAAAATATTTGTAGGGAAACCATAGAAACTTACTTTACTGCGAAAATCGTAGATCCGAAAAGCAAAAAAGGCAGATCAGAAAGGTTCAAAAACCCTAGATCTTAAAAGCTAAAACACGATCAAAGACAAAACCCTAGATCTGTTATAAAAGGTGTTATTGGTTTAAAAAAAGAATAGATTTAAAGAGAAAAATCTACAAAAGAGAAGGAGAAAAAGAATGATGAAGAAGAGAGAAAATTTTGAATAAAGAGAAATAATTGGAAGAACACGCCTGGCTTCAAAGAAGAAGACATCTACGAAAGAAACCCAAGGAAAAAAAGAAGTCGCAGAAGATGAAGGGCCTGTTTGGGAATAGCATTAGAGATTAGCGTTAGCGTTTTGAAAAAGCTATCTACAGCCAGCGTTTAGCGTTATCGTTTTCAAAATAATCTGAACCGTTAAATTTTTATCCAAAACGCTAATGCTAATCTCTAACGCTATTCCCAAACAGGCACGAAGTGAGAGAGAGAAATGTGTGGACGAAAAATACCAGTAGAAGTAGAAAGGGAAGGAATAGAGATGGGTGAGTGGAAAATGAGGGGCTAAGGGTTGTAGGAGTGAGATATATTAGGGGTATTTTAGGTAATCTATTTTTAAAAACTTACCATAATAGGAAACATGCAATATAAATTGGGACGGACGAAAAAGAAAAACAGGAAATTTAAAATGGGACGGAAGGAGTATTTAAAAACTATTAATCAAAAGATTTATAAAATTTTTAGAGTTTAAAGAGTACTCTATTTTTTTACTATACGAACTTTTAGAAGTTTTTAGTGCACTACGCACTTTTTATTACTATTTGACCATTACTCCATATTTTTAAGTGTGTTTATAATAAGTTTTTTGAAAAATGCTAGGGGTACACCAAAGGTGTACCCCATTTGTCCCCCACCCCCTCCATTACCACAAAAATGGGCAAAAATTTAAAAAAAAAATTAAATAAATAAAAAGTAGATAAAAATGAATGGTGGAGAAGGGGGTGAGGGACAAATGGGGTACACATTTGGTGTACCCCTAGCATGGCTCAAGTTTTTTTTGGGAAATGATTGGTTCACAAACACAATGGTCACAAACTTCACAAACATACTATTTGTGAACTTCCATGCATAAAATTAAATTGTCTAAATTGATTTTAAAATAAAATTTTAAATCATAAATAGTAAGTTTGTGAAGTTTGTGAGTATTTTGTTTGTGAACATAGCATTGCTCGTTTTTTTTTGTACTCCTGCTATTAATTTGTATTGGTTTTAAGAGAAAAGAGCAAAATTGGGCCAGATTGGCAATAAATGTAACGTTGAGGACTGTGTACCAAGTGGCCATCTGTACACAATGTCAACCCGCAGTAATTGCATTGCCGGCCCATTCAGCTCACACGTGTATGACTATTACTTGCGGACAACTTTTTTTTTTCCTGAACTATTTAACTTTGATTTTTTAATTCATAAATAAAGATTACTGTATCATGGGAGGCCTAAAGGGTGTGCAAAATGGCCAACCGCACAGGACACCTTAAAATTTAGGGCACCATATTTTTAAATTTGTTAATAATTTTAAAGCAAAAGTATTCTAAAAATATAAAATAGGGCACAAAATCTAAATTTTGGAACGGGCCAATATTATTTTTTCATTTTTCGAGGCCGGCCCTGTACTGTATACATTATGCACCCATCCCTAAGAAAAGGCTGGGATGTGGGTGGGGACGCCCCACGAAGGGCGAGAGAAGGGGAGAAGGAAAAGAGCAATCGCACTTCTTCCCATTTCTTTTTTCTTTTTTTACAAAATACGGAGTATAATCTTTTTGATTTTTTTTCTTTTAAGAGTGTATCTATTTTTATAAATAAATAATTAAAAAAAATTAAAAGCAAAATAAGTCAAAAAAGTGAAAAGTGATAAGCTATTATATGATGATTAATTCTTACGCTCTAACTCCCACGGTAAATCCCCACCCGATTCCAACATTCATCTGTCAAAGTTTATCCTAGAGTCAACTAAACTTATGAAGTGCAATTGACGAGTTAGAGTCTGGACTAGGTGCGAGTTCACCGAGACATTAGAGGGTTAAAACATTAATTTCGTGAACAAAACACTGTAGACGTCCATCCATTATCATATGTGACACTAATTGACAACGATAATTTTAACTTCATTAGAACACAAGAACCTTAACTACTACTCCAACCCTATATTTGATACTCCCTAAAAATTTTGAAGATGCTTAAACAAATGTCTTAGGGACTCAAAATAAAAGTTGACCGATAAACAAACTAAAGATTGTGACATTATCTTTGCATCAAACAACTTAACTACTTAATTGGGTGTTTGACTGTTTGGTATTTTTTTTTAAAAAGTCGGCCATTATCTACGGATCAAACTACATTTTATGCTGGTATTGTTTTTACATTATAAAACTGTTTTGTACGTCGTATAAAACAAATGCCCTACTGGCCCTCTCCGCAAATACGTAATACTCCGTATAAGTTTGTTGACTGCTCTTTTTTGTAACAAACTTCCTCTGTCTTTGAAAAATTATCACAGTTTGATTTTTTTTGGTGAAATTGTGACAATCTTTGGTTAGGAATTAAATATAGTTTAAAATAATTAAATATTATAAAACTTTGATACTCCCTCCGTCCTAAAATTAACTTTTCATTTGACTTTTCACGGTCTCCAATGCGACACTTTGACCACCAATATCTCAATTTTATATAAATATATTTTATAAAAATTACATATTTCAAAACTATGTGTCAAAATAAATCTACTGCTAATAAATTTATATGAAAATTCAATGTATTTTTTCCGTAATAAACGGACAAAATTTAAAAAGTTTGACTACAAAAGTTAAACGGGGAAGTTAATTTTAGGACGGAATGAGTATTTCATAACTATATTTTAAAATTAATCCAATTTTACTAAATATACATTATATCTAAATATATTTGTCCATAAATTATGGTCAATTGATGCCACAGTTTGACCAAAAAAGTTAAACTATGGCAACCTTTTAGAGACGAAGGAGTATCTAGCTAGAATCCGTTCATTTTCCCTTAGTGTCTGTTTGGTACACGAAATTGACAGAATTGGAATTAAATTAATATTTGAAATTCTATGAAACTGATTTGGGTGAAACCGAATTCTCCAATTTTAATTCTTTTGTGGCAGTATCAATTCCAAATTTACATATTTTGGTACTATCAGGAAGCAGAATTGCAATTATTGTTTCTAATTCTAATTTTATAATTTGAATTTCATGTATCAAACAAAGCTTTAACTATAACTTGAGTTCAAAGTTTTGTAATTTGAGTCTGAAATCAATCTTGATGCAGTAATAGTTTTAACTTAAATCTGAATATTAGATTATGGAATTTAAAGTCTAAAGTCTAATTACTTGAGACTAGAGTAAATTCTCATAATAACCTTTTTGATAAGATATTTTTTTCCTCAAATCAGTCTTCAATAAGTTCTAATCATATATATTCCATCTGTCCCAAATTATTTGCAACATTTCAAACCACGTGCAAAATATCATCTCTTTTAAAATCATTATATTTTCAAATTGGTAGAATAATAAAAAGTAAAAATTACATCATTCAAAAGTATATAAAAAGTTCTACAAAACAAGATGCGACAAAAATATTTTATTTTATCAAATGGTCAACTAAAATGAGTAAACAAACAAAAGTTATCGAGAGACCAAAAACAATAACCGTGGCATTCCTTTTAGGACGGAGAGAGTAAATGATACTTTACAATTTTTAACTATTTTTAATCTTCGCGTCAAGTCAAATTAGAAAAATAAATTTTGGAAGGGAGAGTACAAAATGGCCGAAGATCTTATCATCTAGCGAGACTAATTTTGGATTAAGTAATAAGAGTTGACCAAGCAATTGATCAATCGGATTTTCTTACGAGAGGAAAAAAAAGAGATTACGTTAGAATATAAATAACTGTTCCTGGACCACAACTACAAGCTTGAACTTTTGGTTGAGTTAGTTCCTTCAAAAACTGTGCTAAAGTAAAGTTCTGCAAATAAATATTTAAAGTTTCCCTTCTTCCATCCTGCTTCCTTCTTCTATCTCTAACACATTACAATAATTGGTTAGTAAAAATAAAAGTCAAATGGCTAATAGGCTCAACCGCCCCCCTGCTGGGATTTTAATTCCCCATTCGTCCCCTATAAATAAGCCCCCCACTAACTTCTCGCAATAATTCCATTTCTTAAATAAATAAATAAATTCAGCGAAATAAAAGAAAAATCCGGCAATTAAGAATGGTGTGCTTCTGCTTTCTGGTTGATCAGACGAGGAAGGTGCGGCGGAGCAAGCCGGCGGCGGGGACGTGCTCCCGGTGCGGCGGCGGCGCTAGCGTCGCCGACATGAAGACCGCCACGCGCTTCTGCTACGTCCCTTTCTACTCCAAGAACTGGAAGGCCATTGTCTGCACATTTTGTGGTGCCGTCCTCAGGTCTTACCACTAGGCTAGGATCCAATTTTTATTTATTTATTTAATTAATTAAAATACGGATTATTATTATGATATTTTTAATCCGTATTTCAATTAATTATTATACTAATTATTATCGTTGTATTAAAGTATTATTAATACACGCTAACAATGTTCACATTCACTATCCATCCATGCCGGCAGAGCATATATATGTGTACGTATAATTGTTCTGCAAATTTTGTCACATATATTATATTTAATGCATAAACAATATACTCCCTCCGTCCCGGAAAACATGGGAGTTTTGGTTTTGGAGAGGGATTTAAGGGGAGTGTAATTTGGTATTGAATTTTCCAAAAATATCCTTTGATGTGATGGGTAAAAGTATGATTTGATGAATAGATTATTAGTAAAAAGGTATGATGTGATAGGTAGGGTATGAAAAAGTAAGGGGTAAAAGTGACTTTTTAATAGAAATGAGAAGTGTTTTTTGGGACGGATGAAAAAAGAAAGGAGAAAGATTTTCTGGGACGGAGGGAGTACATTTTGTGCTTTGGAATAAACATTGATATGTACATTATTGAAAGACATTATATATATAATGTTATGTGTACATTTTGGCACATCTCTTAGTTATTATGACAATTTGTACTAGGGGGTACAATTGTTATCTGATCTTTGTAATTCCAATTTCCATCTATTCTTAATTATTTATGATTTTTGAGGTAAACCCAAAAATTTGTATGAATATTGACATAATTCGTGTCTATATTCAGTCAAATTTCAATGTACCGAGTATTTTCAAAATTATAATGATCGATTAATTAAGGAGTGAAGAATGTATAGCTATAAGCTGGCAGTTTACATGTTCTACCTAAGCAGGCAAACTCAAAACGCATGAATAGCATATTATGAGGTTGTTTGGCAGTGTGCTGCTTTTAATAATTTAGTTTCTACTTTGAGTAGAAGTGATTTTACTCTATTTGGCATGTCAGCTTCGACTTTTCATCACTATTATTTTGTACACAGAACACCGTTTCAGAGAAGCAGGTATGAGGTGCTTCTACTTTCAGCTTTTGTGGAAATCACTTTATCCATAAGTTAATCACTCCCAAACAGGCTATTATTATTGGGTTGGTTACACTAATTATAAGAAGTATAATAAAATAATATGCTCCTTAATAATAATAATAATAATAATAGTAATAATAATAGTAATGTAAAAAATACGGAGTATATATAAAATAAGCAAATTTATTAGAATTTTACACACGCAGAGACAAAAATCAAGGGACATCAATTTTATATTCAAACAAAAGGAGTATGGAAAAATATGTCACTATTTCACATTGAATATGGGCAGCAAAATAACAGCTATGTATATATATGTGGACATACAGATACAAATATATAATTCCCATTATACCCCTGGTGTGCACATTGTTGGCATTGCATGTGGTGGCTATATATCTACCACTAGATGATGTATCCAAATTAAATTAATGCATTTTTCCGGGTCAGTATTCAAATGACGACAGGAAAGGCCCAACATTTGTGGAGATTTTTAGCTTATTCCAAGGAAAATGCTTGGAAAACCCCACATAGGGTATGTCTGTTGGAATTTTGACTCATAATGGGACAATCTCGGATGTAAATTCGGTAGGATTCACAAAATTATTTTTCAAAAATAATTATGGACAAATATTATTTCAAGTGAGACGAGTATTTCGATATATTGCACGCCAAAATTGGTGCTCGGATGAATGAGAAATTAATTCACAAACTCAAACACTTGGAAGGGCCACGTATCCCACGTCGGATTTGAGACCCTTCAACTTCCTCTATTCATATGCTAGTCTTTAATAGCATTGTAAAGCAATTTATGGAGGGAGAACCAAGGGAGCCCTCGCACCCTGCTGTCTCCGCCGTCCGAACGCGTGATGGCGTGTGTGCGCCGTGACGCGTCATGATGTGGTGGACCGAATCCTTATCTTTTTACGAGACAATATTAAATACGTGTTGGCTTCGTTAATAACGAAGTGTTGGCATGCATGCACCATTGAAGTCACTTCGTGACCCTTCGGTTTGTCCGCGTAGTCCATCCCTTTGAGGCTCCGTTCCGTTCAACTTATTTTTTCTGATCTGATCTGATTCTAATAAGTTCTGATCTGATCTGGTCTGATCTGATCTGATCTGATCTGATTGGATCTGATCTGATCTGATCTGATTGGATCTGATCTGATCTGATTGGATCTGATCTGATCTGATTGGATCTGATCTGGTCTGATCTGATTAATTATGATTTAATTTAAAATTTCAAATCAATAATTTAATTTGACTTTATAATAACGTTTGAAAATTGTAATGATAATTAATATTATAATATAATCAATATTTTTTATTTAATGATTATTTTTTAATAAAATAAAAATAGTTAATTTATATATTAGAATAATCATTCATATTATAGTGTAATAATATTTTTTATTTTATGATAATATTTTTGTAAAATTAGAATTATACATTAGAATAAATATTTAATTTAGATATACATTTAAAAGTAATTAAATTTAGATAATCAATATATAGAAGAGATAGTATTTTTATTAAAATATCACATCCTTATAAAAGATCAAAAGTTTAGAAACTCAAATTACAAGTAGCAATAAAAATATATTTTAAAAGTAGAATTAGATTGACATTGTCAATGTATTTTAAAACTAATTTTTCCGACGTCTAATAATTAAGGATTACTTTCTTAGCTTTTTATTTAACCTATTTCTAAAGTTTATTCTCTTTCATTTTTAAGAATAATAATAATAATAATAATAATGATGACGATGATGATGATGATGATCATAATAATAATAATAATAATAATAATAATAATAATAATAATAATAATAATAATAATAATAATAATAATATAATAATAATAATAATAATATAATAATAATAATAATAATAATAATAATAATAATAATAATTCTTGAAGAGATCTTATTTTAATAAGTCCTGATCTGATCTGATTGGATCTGATCTGATAGGATCTGATCTGATTGGATCTGATCTGATTGGATCTGATCTGATCTGATCTGATCTGATCTGATCTGATTCGATCTGATCTGATCTGATCTGATCTGATTCGATCTGATCTGATCTGGTCTGATCTGATTTGATCTGATCTGATCTGGTCTGATCTGATCTGATTTTAATAAGAATAAGAAAAAATAAGAAAAAATAAGTTGAACGGAACGGGGCCTGAGTCTCTCCTCTCCTGTATAAGGAAGGCGAGTTCACATCAGATACTCACTCAAAGATTTACCATGTACGTTAGCGGTTTTATCCTGGGAGGGGATCGTCCACGTTAGCTATTACGGGAGACGGGCGATACTACCTTAAGGAAATCTCCGATCCGGTGACTCTGTTTTCCTTCCTTCTCCGTTCAGTTTCCGACCACTAGCGATCTATTCTTTTATTTGTTTTTCTCGCTGTAAAATCCAAACGTATTATATGTTCGGATTATTTTATTTTATTTTTCTTCCCGATGTAATATTTGAATCAGACAACAACATCAAGTGTACACCAATGCATATATAAGCTCACAGTGACTTAATTAATATCTGTGTACTTACAAACATTGAGTGACCGCGTGTGCCTTTTTTGCTTTAGTGTACATGTGGTAGACTCCAAGTGGTGTTCCCTTAGCACTCCCATAAATCCAAATTTTGGCTTTTTCCGAGACTAACTAAGCTAAAGACTCCTTATCGCAACAACATTACTATTTTTAAAAGTTATCTAGCGGTATGTAGCTTTTAACATTTAATATTTTCAAAATTAATTTACAATATTAAAATTTTATCTAAAATGCTAACGCTAATCGTAAAATCTTGTTCCATAACAAAACGTAATCGTGTTACGGTTTAAAAAAACTAATTATATTAACCATAATATAAATAGTCATACTCTTTCAAAGGCAAAAGTTTTTACGAATTTTGTTTTTAAGCATCTTTCAAAACGCTTCATATCAATTAAATATAGGTATTCTTCTTATTACACTTCTAGTATGGTACTCTTGTTTGTACCCAACACATACAGTATCTTATTTAAGTGTTTTAGCAAAACTAATAAAAATATATATAAGTCAAAGGTTGAAAATAGTTTACCGAAAAAATCAAAATGAAAAAAACTCAAGGACGAAGGTAGTATGAATTAAGAAGTATGATTCCCAAAAAACATAGTCGGTATATTCCGTACGGAGTGAGAATGTGCAAATCTTATTAAAAAGAGATTTTGTTTTGATTATACATGTAAAATTTTAAAATAAAACTTATATGGAGTATGTTTGAAAATTGCACCAAGTGTTTAACAAAATATATATGACATATCTATATTATTTTATCAAATAAAAACAATTTTAAAAAATTTAACCGTATAAATAGTACTCGTAATTGGAAAGAAAATTTTAGGTTAGGAAATAATGAGGAAAAAAAAATTTTAGGAATGTATTACTCCCTGTGTCCTAAAACTTTCTTCCCAGAGCACTATTTCAACTTCACGAGAATTTATATTTATTTGTGTTTTTTCATGGCCTATATGATAAAATAAAATATTTTTGTCACCACTTGTTTTGTTGAACTTTTGATGTAGTTTTTAAATATGTATGTTTTATTTTTTATTTCTATACCAATATTTAAATAAAATAGATTGAAAAAATTTGGGATTTTTCTTCGTTTTGCGCAACGGAAAGAAAATTTTAGGACGAGAGGAGTATTCGACAGTTACGTTGAATGAGCCAAAGGTTAGGTTTTAGTCACATTGGGACTTTCTTATCAACTTGTTTAACATTTCCCAGCAATTTCGGAGTAATTGCGAATGAACCCCTGATTTGTTGATAATTACCGTGTCATATTCATGAGGGTAGGTGCAAAAATTGAAGACAGGATTTGAAACCTGCTAATTCAGTTGAAATCCACTAGTTCTTTTATTATTGCTTAATCACTAAGCAATTGGAAATGCCAAAATGTTTGACCTACCCTATGTACTTCAATCTTCATTTATTTCAAAATGGTGAATGACTACTAACAATATGTTTTGACTTATAATTGGGCTCTACAACATTTGCCCATGCATACATGGGGTAGTCTTTGGACCATGCTACACTTACACCAAAAAATGTATCCCACTTGTACACCACAGTTTTGCACAAACATTTTGATGGTTTACACCGACACAAGTGTTGGTGCGTTAACAAAAATTTACACAGACACAAATGTTAGTGCGTTAACAAAAATTAGTTTTACACCAACACAAAATGTTAATGCAAACCTGCGGGGTACAAATTGGGGTATAAATGTTAGGGTACACATAGCTTAATCCGTAGTCTTTTTGTTACTTTTGTCCATTTTTATTTAAAGGCCAATCTTTTCACATTATCAAAGAGTATCAAAGTTTCTACTTTCCAATTATTTAAAAATTATACCATTTCCCTCTAATTTTAAAATTGTACAAATGATCTCTGAATGGTTAGAAATGTTACATTTGTGGTCCTTCGGCGTCAGATTTGGAAATACAGAAATTACACGCTCGTCTAGTGTTAGTGTGAATTTATCTAAACTAATATATCACATTTGAATTTTGTAATAGTTTTTCTCAAACATTACTTTTTATATTTTATATCTCTTGAAAGTTCAGATAAATATATGTTCACGCTTTAGTCATCGATAATTGTATTCAGGGTCGGCCTGAGGATGGGTCGAGCAGCCATACGAGAATGGGCCCAATATTTTAAGGGGCCCAATTTATATATACTTCCTCCGTTTTTAAAAAGGGTTCCTATTTTGACTAATGGGTGCAATAAAGAGTGTGTATTTGTAATTGTCTTTCCAATTTTGCTCTTGATGTGATGAGTAAAAG
Organism: Cuscuta australis; assembly: GCA_003260385.1. NCBI lineage: Eukaryota > Viridiplantae > Streptophyta > Magnoliopsida > Solanales > Convolvulaceae > Cuscuta > Cuscuta australis. Next base: position 3,960,325 of record NQVE01000162.1, on the reverse strand, counting down.
TAAGATGTGATGTGTAGATTATTAGTGAAAATGTATGATGTGATAGACGTAATAAGGAAAAGTATGGGTAAACGTGATTTTTAAACAGAAAGTGAAAGTGTTTAAAAAAGTGAAAAAAATAAAAGAGAAAGTGTTTTAAAAACTAGAGAGAGTATAAAATTGCAAAGCCCAATCTTCAATATGCTAAGAGGTGCTCCATCCACCTAAGAAACTAAGTTTGCTCTTGCATAAGTCACACAATAAGATATATATATGTATTGTTTTGATTTTATTAAAACTTCCAATTATTTAGAAAAAGAAACACAAGAAGTATCTAATATACTTGTTTTATGAGCTTATAAAAATAGTTCAAAAATAAATGAAAAAATTGTTTATGTTTTATCTAAAAATTAATTTGAGTACTTATACCTATTTTTTCAAAAAATAAATCTAAAAAATTGTTGTCATCAATAAAAATGAAGAAATATTTATTAATTATACTTCAATATATTAAAATTAATTTTTTTTACTTTTTCTCGTTTCAATCAACTAAACGTATGTATGATATGTTAAATACGAATTACGAAGTACTCCGTATTATATAAGAACACATAACATAGCCTTTACTCTTTAAAAAAATAGAATTGCCTTACTATTTTGGTATTTATTAGATATTCATTATTCATCTTTAATAGTAACAAAAAATACAAAAAAATAGAAAGTGTGACGACATATGCGAAATGATACGGAGTATTGAAAACTAGATGGAAGAGTGAAAAAACTCAAATTAAAATTCCTTATTAATTAAAACATTACTCTTTTTATTATAGTTGATCAGATCGTTGACCCCCTGGGTTGACGGATTAACCTTTGACCCACTAGCTCATCTAGGTCGATGTCTGATTTGATTTTCAAGACATTAGTTTGGGGAGGTAAGTAAATATAAACTCTTTGCTATGATTTTTCATTTACTCATTATGTTATATTACTATTATATTAATTAATTGACATTTAAACATAATTATTTTGCATACTTTAAATCTTTAAGCCATTAGGGGTAAGGACTTTAGGTCCTTTTTTTCCGTCTTGGCGTGGGCCATCGAATTCACAAGATGAGCCCTGGCCAAATTGGAATGCCTGACAGCAATCAATCAAGCTCTTCATCATTCGATCAACTTATCTATCTATAATCTATCCATGACATTTACATCAAGGTCCGACAGGTATATTGATGAATGTGCAATTAATGATCTTCTAAATATGGGGCAAAAAGATCACTGGTGTAACATTTTTTATAGAATTTAGGATGTGGTAAGAATAACTAGATTGGATAATAAAGCACTTGACCTGAATCACATTAAAATATTGAACCCAATCGATTAGTTAGTTCAACTCAAGAGCTTATATACCGATTATTTTATTCTTAGACTTTCGATATGGGATGACACTAATAATTTTTAAAAATTTAGTGACCATTGACACGATTTTTAAAGGAGTTTATTTGTAGAATTTTTTGTTAATAATTCGAGAGTAATTAGTGAAAAAAACTCAAAAAGTATGATACCATAGTGTGCTATTAGGCTCATTTAGACATCTTATAGTGCTCTATTCTACCCTGATATGGTTCATATTTCATCTAATTAATATTTCTTCTATCAAATTGTTGATGTAAGACTATCACACGAGTTGAGAGTGAGCTAGAGGGTGAAGTTAGGGGTAAGAAGGACTTTGGCATGAAATGAAAAAAGGTGCGGCCTTGGGCCCGTGCAGGGTGTTCAACGGTGTTATTAGAACCGGACCAGACCGGCCGGTCGAACCAGTTGACCTGACGAACCGGGTCGACTTGTCCGGGTCTTGGGTTTAGATTTTTTTTTTCTTTTTCTACCAATAAAAGAAAATAAAATAACAAGAGTAAGAATTGAACTCAAGACCTTGAGTCCTTGACCCATAATAATTGTAACCACTTAATCTACTAAAGAACTTGTTAAGAATGAAAAACAATATATATAGCTTCTATGATAAATGAATTGTGTAAATTAAAAAAAAAACTTCTAACTATTTGTAAAAGTGAACATTTTGGTGTGGTGCACTTATATTATACTTTTAAATTTTTTTGACTTCATTTTGTACTTTTAAAATCATTCAATGTAAAAAATAAAGATTATTTATTTTTATATTAAAATAATAATGAATACTTTATATCTAAAAAACATTATCATTTATAAAAAATCAAGAAATATCTATTAATTATAATAGAAATAGAATTAGAGAAAAAACATAAATTTAAAAAATTATATTTGGCAATGTTTATTTTTATCTAAAATTAAGTATAACTAGTTTATACCTAAATTTTTATACTTTTTTGAAAAAATGAGCATTGGTTTGTTTTTTAAGTATTTTTTTGACATTCACTATTACTTGTGCCTTTTTATAGTAACAAAAATAATAGAATATAAATAGAAATTGTGAAATAGTATATGCACAATGATTTTTAAAACTAGATGAAGAAGTAAAAAGTAAAAATTTTTCATGAAAGGGAAAAACATAAGTTAAAATATTTTTATTGACTAAAAATATCTTATAATATAATATAAAATAATGTTATTTTTAATATATTTGACCGGGTCGTTGACCCCCGAGTCAACCGGTTTGACCGATTAACTTTTGACCCAGTCACTCGTTTGGGTCGACGTCTGGTCCGGTTTTCAGAACATTGGTTTTCAACTGCACATGGGCCAAAAAAAATAAGGGCCTAATATTTCTAGAGTTAGTAGTATTAATTAATGCACGGAGTAATAAGAAGCCCAAAAAAGAAACACAGTCCAATCCCAGCCGCAAACTGGAACGCGCGGAAACCGTAGGGCGAAGACGGGAGGAAGGCGACTCGCCGCATCTTCACCGCTGCCGGCTGCCATCCTGACGGCCACGCCGCCCATCGCTCCCGCATTCACTTCAGTCTTCCGGTATGATTGTATGATTTATTTTATTTTAATGATCAAATCCCTAATTTTATTTGTCTCTTAAATTTTAATTGTCCGATTTGTGTTTTCTTCTTCTTAAAATACTTGCAGCAGGCGGCCCATGTTCAGGTTCCCATCTTGACTTACACCCCGTTTATTTTTTTAATTTTAATTTACTCTTTCTCTCTGTTTTCCAGTATTAGGGTTTAGGTCCAATTCGTCGCTTTCACGATTCTTTTCTCTTCTTAACGGGCCGCTGCCGTCTTTGCTTCTCTAAGCTCGCCGAGGAGTGTCGGTCTCTGTGCAATAGCAAGAATAATCTTGCTAAAAGAGAAACAGAAATGGTGACAGAACCTGCTGAAGAAGAAGGTGGAAAGAAGATATTTTGGAGAGGGGGAGAGAATGAGAGAGGAAGAGGGAGAGAGAAAATTGATCTTTATTCATGATGTGTGATGAAAGTACAAGGCCACCTATTTATACAAGTGAATGATCAGCTAACAGACCCAACACACTTCTAACCAACTAACTACCACTAACAACCACTGCCACATCAGCTTGGCTATAACATTGCTCCCTCCTTTTGGAAAGACTTGTCCTCAAGTCATGATGTCAAGGGGAAATGAGGATATGTGGCCTGAAAGTCATCTGCGGGCTCCCAAGTAGCTTCCCAGTGGCTGAAGCCTTTCCAATGAACCAAGAACTGAACCTGGGCTTTATTTTGAACCTTCATGATACGCCTATCAAGAATTGCTTCAGGTGTAGGGCGTGTGGTAGACGACTTGCCTTGAAACCATGCTGGAATATGGATTGCTTCTGGAAGAACTCCATAGAAGGGCTTCAACTGAGAGACATGAAAAACATCATGAATGAGGGAAGTGGCTGGAAGTTTCAGCTTGTAAGCCACTTGGCCAATGGTGGCACTGATCTGAAATGGCCCATAGTACTTGGGAGATAATTTGTTATTGCTGCGCATTTGGACAGAAGACTGTTTATAGGGTTGCAGTTTCAGCCATGCCCAATCTCCTACTTGGAAACTCCTTTCTGATCTATGCTTATCCGCTTGCACCTTCATTCTGTTTTGGGCCTTGCTCAACTGAAATTTCAGCTCATTGATCATTTGTTGTCTTCTCTGCATACTCCTGTCCACTGCTTCGACCTTAGACTCTCCAGGCAAGTAAGGTAGGTAAAGAGGAGGAGGTTGTCCATAAACTGCTTCATATGGGGTGATTTGAATGGATGTATGGTAATGAGTATTATACCACCATTCTGCAAGGGGAAGCCACATACACCATTCTGAAGGTGTTTCACCACACATACACCTAAGATACATCTCCAAACACTTGTTAACCACCTCTGTTTGACCATCCGTTTGAGGATGATATGCTGAGGATAGTAAAAGATCAGTGCCTTGTAGAGAGAACAAGCCCTGCCAAAATTGGCTTAGAAAGATAGCATCTCTATCACTCACTATGCTTCTAGGCCACCCATGCAGTTTAAACACATTGTCTAGATACGCTTGAGCAACCTCTAAAGCTGTGAATGGGTGTTTGAGGGCAATAAAATGGGCGTATTTGCTCAATCGATCTACTACCACCAAGATAACCTCTTTACCCATAGATTTAGGTAATCCAGTTATAAAATCCATGGAAATATCTAGCCAAATGCCATCTGGAACTGGTAAGGGTTGCAGCAGTCCAGGAGAAGCCACAGTCTCATGCTTGGAGGCTTGGCAAACCAAACAATGCCTCACAAAGTGACTTACTGACTTGGACATACCTCTCCAATAAAATAATGATTTCACCCTTTTTAAAGTACCCTGCTTCCCAGAATGCCCGCCATCTGAGCTTGAATGATGCCATGTGATGATTTTTGTTTTTAAGCCCTCATCCGGTCCTATGACAAGTTTTCCCTTCCTCCGAAGGAACTCATCTTGAAAAGTGAAGTTTGGCACTGGCTGGGATTGTTTAAGAGCCTGAATTAGGTGTACCAGGTTCAGGTCCAGGGCATAACTCCCTTGAATGAGCTTTCCCAGGTCTGAAGATACAACTGAAATTGCCATGGTTAACAATTCAGAACCTTGTTTCCTAGATAGGGCATCAGCAGCTATATTCTCCTTCCCACTTTTGTACACAATCTCATAGTCAAATCCCAGTAGCTTAGATAACCAAAATTGTTGAAAAGGTGTTGATATTTTCTGTTGGAGGAGCCATTTCAAACTCTTTTGGTCTGTTCTAATGATGAAATGATTGTTGAGCAGGTATTGTTCCCATTTTTGGACTGCAAAGACAATGGCCAATAGCTCTTTTTCATATACTGAAAGCTTCTGCCACCTTGGTCCTAAGGACCTGCTGATGAATGCCAAAGGGTGCTGGTTCTGGATAAGCACTGCCCCAATGCCATCCTTAGAGGCATCTGTCTCAATTTCAAACCCCACACTGAAGTTGGGCACTGCTAGGACAGGTGCAGTTGTAAGAGCCACCTTGAGATTTGTAAAGGCTTCTTGTGCATAATCAGTCCAAACAAATGCTCCCTTCTTCAAAAGATCATTTAGAGGTTAACTTTTTGTAGCATAACCCCTGATAAACCTTCTATAGTACCCAGCCAGACCCAAAAAACTCCTAAGCTCCTTTGCTGAAGTAGGGATTGGCCAACTAGCAATGGCATTAATCTTGCTAGGATCTGTTTCAACCCCTTTTGAAGATATAAAGTGGCCTAAATATTCCACCTTCTGGCTCGCAAACATGCACTTGCTAAGCTTAGCATACATTTTGTTAATCTTCATCACTTCAAAAACCTGTCTTAAGTGCTTCCAGTGCTCTGTTTTAGTCTTGCTGTATATGAGGATGTCATCAAAGAAGACCAATACTGATTTCCTGAGGAAGGGTTTGAAGACTTCATTCATCCACCCTTGAAAGGACGCAGGTGCATTTGTTAGGCCAAATGGCATCACTAAGAATTCAAAATGTCCCGTATGTGTTTTAAATGCTGTTTTATAGACATCATTTGGATGAATTCTTAATTGGTGGTAACCAGCCCTCAAATCCAATTTAGTAAAGATTTCTGCCCCGGCAAGCTCATCAATGAGTTCTTCCACTATAGGAATTGGGAATTTGTTTTTAATGGTTTTCCCATTCAACTCTCTGTAATCTACACACAGTCTCCACGTACCATCCTTCTTGCCCACTAGCACCACTGGGGATGCAAAGGGACTCGAACTGTGCTGAATAATACCTCTGTCCAACATTTCTTGAACTAATTGTTCAATGGTATCTCTCTGCTTCAAAGGATACCTATAAGGCCTTATATTCACTGGCCTGGCCCCAGGTTCCAAAGGAATCCTATGATCAAATACCCCCCTTCGAGGTGGCAAGTCTGTTGGATCATCAAATATCATTTTAAACTCTTGTTGTAAGGCTTCCAGCTCAGTTTCTGCTTGAACATGCTCTTTGTTCTCAACACATCGTATAAGGGTAGAAGGCTGCTGACTTTCACTTGTTTGGAGTTGTAACAAACAGAATTGGATTGAGTTAGCAAACCATTTTGCTGTAGGATTTCCAGAGACCACTTTCATCTTTTTATTCACCATGCCCTTAAGCAGGAAGGTGTTACCATCCATATCAAATTTCATGGTCATTTCCTTAAAATCCAAACACACTGGCCCTAGTGTTTCCAGCCATTGTATGCCCAAAACCATATCACAGCTTCCCAAGGGAATGAGTAATACATCGGCAACAAATTCTTTATCTTGCATGGTCCATGTAAACTGTTCACAAGCATCTTGGCAAGATATTGTATTCCCATCTGCAACTGCTACTGCTTGCCTAGGCATTGGTTTCATCTTGCACCCCAGGGCTTTGGCAGTATCTAAATTTAGAAAATTGTGAGTACTCCCTGAATCAATCAGAATATGAATTGCCTTCTTTCCTACCAACCCTATCATTCTCATTGTTTGGTAGCTATGTCCCCCAGTTAGGGCTTGCACAGAGATACAAGCATCAGAATTATCGCCCTTGAAAGTAGAATCCACTTCACCATCCAGGTCAACATTCCTGTCCTCCCTTGGTTCCTCCTGACATGCCCATTCGGCAGGAATTTCAACAGTAAACAGTTGAGGCTCCTTGAAGCTACATTTATGGCCCTTCTCAAAAGGTTTGTCACAATAATAACACAACCCTTTAGCTATCTTTTCAGCTCTAACATCAGCTGGAATATATTTATAGCTTCTGTTTGGAGCTTTTTGCCCATGAAGATCAGGTTTCTGCCCGGTAGCAGACTTGACGTTTGGGGTGGGTAAGAGAGGAGGTTTTCCAAAATTACTCAAGTAATTTTTCTGCCCTTCCATCCATGGTTTCTGACTACTAGTGTAGCTAGATTTGGAAAACTTTGACCCTTCCACCTCCAAGGCTTCTTCCTTTAGCCTTGCATACTCTATAGCTTGTGCTATTCCAGTAGGCTTGAATGCCTTAACAAACAGCCTAACACTTGGTTTCAACCCTCCAATAAAAGAGTCCAGGATGTAAGAGTCTGGTAGGTAATGGTTATTCTGAACTAGAACAGATTTCAAGTCTTCAAACTCATCAATATACAGTTCCAAAGCCCCTTTTTGTTCCAGTTTCTTAAATTGTTCTACCACATTACAGCCCTTCTCATCTCGAAATCTGGCACTTAAATCGATGATAAACTCATGCCAAAGTATCTTTATTTGTCAAAGTATTTGTCAAAGTATTTTAAGAATATAGTTTTGATGTTTTATATAAAATAATGTACAGTTTTGAATTTTTTTAAAATTTGAATTTAATAATTTGTCATATGGCATATGACTTTGGATTTCTATTTGCTAATTAATCATGAATTTTACTTTTATGATTCTATTTTCAGTGTGTTTTGTTACTTTTTTATTTCCTGTAATTTTTAAAGATGCCATTTTTCGTCCCCATCCTCGCTCTTGAATATGCTATAGGACGTGTCACTTAGTTTGTTATTGACCATTTGATACCTATACTCTATTTTACTATACCATGGAGTTTGCTTTGAATGCAGATGGTGAATTCAGCTGCAAGTGAATTCGGCTGTGATGGAGTTCGTGAACTGGTGGAACATCTGGAGGGAAAAGAAAATACGGGTTTAATGAGCTGTTCCGAAGCTGAAAATAGCGGGGAGGTGATTTGTTACAAGGGAGCAGAAATGGGTAGTGGTGAGGAAGTTAAAGTTAAGGAGGAGGTAGTGGCTTGTAGTGAATATGTGACGGTGGGAGAGTTGGGTTGTTTGATTGAGAAGGAGATGGAAAATGTTAATTTAAACGGTGCATTTTCTGTGAAGGAGGAAGCTCAAGTTATGAATAGCGAGGACATTGATGGTGTAAAGAGTAGTGCGGGCGATCATTATGCAAAAATCACTACGACGGGTAATGGAAATGAGGAAGGAGTAACGAGTCATGAAGTAGATATTGGTAAAGATGAGAGCTCTTCTGAGTCTGAGTCTGAGTCTGATACCTCGTCTTCTTCATCTTCCTCTGCATCCAGTAGTGATGATGATAACGAAGATGACGATGACCTTGAGGATAATGAAGGATGTAATATCAATAGAAAGGATACAGACATTGAAGAAGGTGAGATCTTAGCGTGCGGTGCAGATGATATGGTTGCTTGGAGTGATGATGGTGATGATGGTGTGGAGGGAAGTGGTCCTAAGGGACCAATAAGGTCTAAGAATGAGCTGCAGGTAATACTTTATTTTTGCATTTCTATTGCTCTCACTTATGAGTTTATAAAAGTGTCAACTCGTGTTTCTCAATAATTGTGCATTTGCCTCTAACTAACTCTCGCTTTTACTGCTACTAATTACTAACCTACATATCACATCTTATCTTTTCACTATTAATCTACCCATGTACCCTACTATAAAGTAAGGGCAAAGTTGGAAAGTAAAAGTCAAACCGTGACTGTCTTTTTGGGGCAGACGGATTATGAGACAAGTGCAGAACATTTAGATAAAACAATGTACAGTAATACTCTGTATACGTTAAGAACTAAAATTAAAACCAAAAAGGTGTTCGTATATAACTACATTTCATCATTCATGTTCAACTATTTTGTTAGAAAAAAAACTGTGTAATTTTTATTTAACATGTTGAACCAGTGAACAAATAGTTTTACAGCTTTTCCCTCTTCAATACAACCTAGCATGGCTCTGACTGGATTTGCAAAGAATCCATTTAAGGGTTAACTCTCTTGGCTGGACCTCTGAAACTGGGCACTTTTTGGTCTTGTTTAGTAACTTCAATTTTAAAGGGCTGAATGTTTACAGTAGTAGAGGATGCCCTTTAAAGATTAGAGAATATTCAATACAAATCCCAATAACTTCATGTTTTGCCAGATGTATAAGATACTTTCTTTGTATGTGTTTTGCAGGAACTCCCTTTTGTTCCGCCGGTCAATGTGACTATTCAACCCCATCACCAGACCCTTCCTGTTGGAAGCATTTCTTCAGTAAGGCCATGGGGAACCAATAAAACAAATTACTATGCTATGATTGATTGATTAATTAAAAAAATAGTTCTCCTTGTTATTTATGCCGTGTATGATGCAGATACTTGGTGCTCAAGTCATAGTCGAAGGCATGGAGAAGCACAACCCTCTTAACGAGGGTTCGATTCTATGGATTACCGAAACCCGAACCCCGCTTGGGATAGTGGACGAAATATTTGGGCCCGTGAAGAACCCTTACTATATTGTAAGGTACAATTCAGAAGACGAAGTGCCGGACGGAATCCAACAAGGAACCCTGGTTTCTTTCGTTCAGGAATTTGCACATCACGTCCTCAACGACAAGAATATTTACAAAAAGGGATACGATGCGTCCGGGGAGAATGACGAGGAGCTATCCGACGAGGGAGAGTTTTCGGACGACGAGAAAGAAGCCGAATACAAGCGGATGATGAAAATGAAAAAGAGGGGTGGCCCTACTGAACAGAGATTTGGGGGGAACACAACGTTGGACAAGAAGGTAAGAAACCGACCGGCGGTGTATCAAAAACAAAACCAAACAACAGCTGGTGGTGGAGGTAATTTTTGCAATGGAAACACTAGCGTTCCTCCGGTTGACCAAAGCCAGCCAGCACAAGGTTCTACACTGGCTCATCAACTGGCACAGTTTCACGGTGGCGGGGCCCCATCAAGTGGCGGAGGAATGCCATGTCAACAGCAGCCACAAAACAGTTGGTCTCCTTCTTTCCCTATGATGCAACCGCCGCAGCAGATGATGATGATGTCATTCCCGGCTATGAACATGCATTGGGGGGCCCCACAGAACCACCCGCAGCCGATGTTCAACATGCCTATGGGAAACGCACAAGGTAATCCTGCTGGTCCATTGTTTCCCGCTAACTTTATGGTTCCCGGTGCACAGCCGGGTTTCGGGATATTCAACCAACAGCAGTCACTTGGGCAAAGCTTACCCATGGTGAATCCAGGCCAACAAATGCTACCTCCCAATGCACCTCAAAGTGGGTCTCCATTTGGACAAGTTTTGCCCATGATGAATCTGAGCCATCAAATGGTACCTCCAAATGCACCTCAAAGTGGAACAACCAGTAATGATTCTTGGCCGCCGCCTGCTTCCGCCGCGCCGGAGAGTCATCGGAGTTCTGATCAGCCAAGGAGCTTTCGCGGCGGCCGGCAAACAAATCGCAGGGGCGGTGGCCGTTTTAGAGGCGGTAGAGGCAGGCCGCAGAACAACTGACCCCAGAGGTGTTTGTTACCCTACTTGTATTGTTATTTGAATTTTTAAATTTCAAAAGCCCATCAAACCACCAAAAACTTGTACTCTAGTTTTAACTTGTAAGCCAAAAAAAAAGCACATGGGAAACATGAGTATTTCATTGTTATCAGTTATCACGGAATCGTCAGTCAGCAGTTGTTCGCAGGGTAATGCATAGACTCGGGGTGGACACGGTACGGTTCCGGGACGGTTCCGGTTCCGGTACCGCCACCCCGAGTAACCGGAAATGATACCGTGCCGGCCGGTACCGGTTCCGGTTCCCGGACCGGCGGTTCCGGTTCCCGGACCGGCGGTTCCGGTACCGGACCGGCCGGTTCCCCCCCCCCCCTATTTTTTTTTTTTAAATTTTTAAATTATAAAATTGTAAATTTGCAATTGTTTAAGGAAAGAATGAAATAAAAAATCTAAAAATGTAGTTGTTATTTAAATATTGAAAATGAGTAATACACTAACTGAAGAACAACCAAATTTAATATCCTGACGGTTCAAAAAAAGCGACGAGATAAAGAACCGTAAAGAAACCCTCGAAGGAGCTTATATATCGCTCACCTAAAAAAATTAATTACATATTTACATTAACATAAAAAAATTTATAACTTATTCTTCAGAACTCGGACTTCCATCTGTGGTTGCATTCATGTAATGCTCCGATTCGAGTTGGTACGATGACTCTTGAGCCCGACGTCTTGCCAAGAGCCAATCTTGGTTGTAAACCAGTGTTTCAAGAGATTCAGCGTCAAGATAACTTCGGTAGTCGGTTAGAATGTTGCCGCCAGCACTGAATTCTCGTTCAACTGCTACGGTTGATACTGGGACGGACAACACTTGTCTTGCTAGCATGCCGAGACATGGGAACATGTGTTCGTTCCGCTTCCACCATCCGAGCACGTCAAAATCGACATCGTCGTCATCGTAATCGCATGGCACACCCTGGTACATAGCAAGTTCGTTGTGCGAGCTTACTGTTGTACCACTTGAACTCGTCGAAGACTGGGCACGTTTCCCTTTCTTTGCAAGAAGCCCACCGACTATGCCGGCAAAATAATGAGGAATGTACAAATAATACCTTTCTTTCCCTTTCGTGGATCACAAATAATACCTATTTTATAAATATCAGGAATGTACAAATAATAAGTACACCATTTATCTCTCATAGGAGAGACATAAGGGTACAAATCTGGATCAGCCATATTTTCACGAAAACATGTTGCGATTGTAATGCACTCTTTAAAAAATGTATTTGTAGTTGGTTGGTAAACATGGGAAAAGGTAAGAGTTGCGTTATTAAAAACTTCTAATACGGCATTCAATTTTTCAACAATAACAAATTCAAAAGGATTAATGATTATACGAAGTTCATCCCTAAAAAATTCAGCAAGTTCCTTTTTATATCTTAGGATCTGTGCAATCAATTTGTAAGTACTATTCCATCTAATGTTGATATATCTGGCAAAACTTATTTCTTTTTTACCCTTAGACTTACAGAACATCTTCCAGGATCTCGAAATAAGACGAGCCCTCCAAATTTTTTTTAATTCCTTCTTTAATTTTTGTCAAAACTCCGCCCATAGCTTGTAGTCCCTGTTGAACACATAAATTTAAAACATGACAGGCACACCGTTGATGCAGAAATCTACCCATAGTCGTAGACGGTGGGCAAATTTCTCTAAGTTTAGGAATAGCAGCAGTATTATTAGTAGCATTATCAAAACCAAATGAAAAAACTTTTTCAGATAAGTTATATTCCCGCAGAATACTCTGAAGCAATAGGAAAATATTTTCAGCAGTATGCTGATCATTGAAATCACGAAATGCAAGAACACGTTTATGCATAATCCAATCACTATCTATCCAATGACAAGTAACACCCATATAAGACAAATTATGATAAGTTTCCGCGTGAGGTCGAACCGTCGGAGGTGGCTTTAGCTTTGCCTTTACTCAATCTTCGGTTGACGTCGCCAATATCCACGGACCGTCTACCGGACTCCCTCGACATTTTAATATATATTTTTTTGATATTAAAATATTATATTACTTTTGCAAAAATGAAAAAAATTTCGAAATTTTATATATTAAAATTTCGAAAATTTCAAAAAATAAAGAATATATTTAAATTATTTAAAGATTAAAGAATATATTTAAAAATTAATAATATTTAAAATTTTGAAAAATTTGAAAAAATTTCGAAATTTTATATATTAAAATTTTGAAAATTTCAAAATTTTAATGTATAAAATTTTTATATTATTATATGAATATTAAATGTATAAAAATTAAATAGAGATAATAAGATTGAGAGATTGATAAATTGAGAGAATGAGAGAATGAGAGGATTGAGAGATGGATTGAAAAATTGAGTGATTTTTTATGAAAAAAATGAGAGAATTTATAGATAAAACTTGGTCCCCCCTCCCCCCCTCCCCTCTTTCCCTCCCCCACCTCAACGGCTAAATAGCCGTTTGAGGTGTGCCCCCCACCTTTTTTTTTTTTAACTTTTTGCAGAATTGCAGGATTTTCAAATCAACAAAAAAAAAATATAAAAAAAAATAAACCGGACCGGTACCGCCGGTACCGGTACCAAAAAATAGGTACCGGAACCGGTACCGAAAGTGGCGGTACCGGTACCGGTTCTCGGAACCGGTACCGAAAGTGGCGGTACCGGTACCGGTTCCCGGAACCGGTGACACGGCTACCTTGCCGGTGACGGTGGCGGGTACCGGCGGTACCGTTGCCGGTGACGGTACCGTACCGGTACCGTGTCCACCTCTAGCACAGACTATTGGTGACGTCATTCATGTTTTTTGTAGTAACGATGCTTACTAAACACCAAAAGTATTTAGACCATAGTTTTCATATAACCAAATTGGCAACTGAATCGGTGAAAGTACCGGTTAATTGATTGAATCAATAGTTCAAGTGATCGAACAAAAATAAAGATGTCTTTATGTATGGGGTTTAAGGTCCGAATCTTGTTTACATTTTTGGCCAATTTTTTTGAAGAAAATAAAAATAAAAATAAAAGAGCCAATTTTATCGACTTGTTGCAAACATAAGTATAGTCTCATTTTTAAAACTATGGTTTAAAGTACTCCCTCTGTCCTAAAATTAACTTCTCATTTGACTTTTTACGGTCTCCAATGCGGCACTTTGACCATTAATATTTCCATTTTTATATGAATATATATTATCAAAATAATATATTTCAAAACTATGTTTCAAAATGAATCTATTGATACTAAATTTATATGAAAATTCAATATATTTTTTCCGTAATATGCAGTCAAAGTTTAAAAACTCTGACTATGAAAGTCAAAATGAGAAATTAATTTAAGGACGGAGGGAGTATGTGTTATGGGCACTCAGAAGTTTGACCACCATACTCCACGTGGTGTCTCGGCACTCTACGTACCTCTCTATAAATATATAAGTACTAGTATTAATCCCGTGCTTCGCACGGGCTCGCAAACATTCTAAAATTTTAATATTCTACATTTTATTTTCATTACTCATTTGATAAAATAATATAGTAATGTCATCTATATATTTTTTTAAACTTTTGATGCAGTTTTAAATGTAAAAGTTTTATTTTTAAATTTTACACTTAATCAAACAAATTGAATTTAAAATAACTTCGGTCAAATCTCGTAAATTGAGAAGTTACTTTTAGGACAGATGGTGTATAATAAAATAAATCTAAACTTTTAAAGATGCTTATGTAATAAAGTCAATAGCATTCAAAAAAAGATACATGTATGATAAATTAATGAAATTTGTTTTTAGAAGTAATAGAAATATAAATTATGGATTATAAAAATAACTTATTTAACATTTTTAAATTAATGAAATTAGTTTTCGAACTTTAAAATATATTACAATGATGAAAATATAATAAAAAAATTATTACTCCGTATTAAAGTTAGGAAGTGAAAGTTTATAAACTGAAAGAATTTATAAAGTATAATAAAAATAATGATTATTTTATATAAAAATTAATACGCACGCATGGCATGCCACGTGGCATGTGATACACATGTGGCATGACACGTGTTACAAATGTACACGTGCGGCGTGACACATGTCGTTACCGCATTTAAGCCGCTCAACTTTATAGATATATATATGATATTTTAATAAATATAAATATAGATGTATATATATCTAGTCTGCGAAACTAAATGTTAGTGCTTTGATGTATATATTAAGTGACTCTATCGGTCTAAAAAAGAATACTACACTTAACTATTAAAAAATAATTAGAATCTTTTTTATTTGTTCATTTCCATTGATTATCTAATAAAATAAAATATTTTTGTCATCTCTTGTTTTGTAGAATTTTTGACATAGTTTTTAAATATTTAAATATTTATTTTTATTTATATATCAATCTTTATATAAAATGAATTGAAAAAATTTTGAAATTTCTTTGTTTTACGTAATGTGACATTCTTTTTGGAACAAAATGAGTAAATATTATAAATACTTGATATATCAAACCTACGTCTTAAAATGGAATTGTGCTATTATGCTCTTAATGTCAACATGTGAATTATAAAGTTTCTCATATATTTTTTCATGAGCTCATAGGTGGATATTTATGTTTTTACAAGACCCACTAAAATCAAATCATTGTATGTATCAAAGTCAATAAAATAAGCATAGATCTAAGGATCACGAAAACATTTGTATTTAAAATGATATAAAGTTAGTTAACTTAGCCGTAAAAAAAAGTACTCAGTAAGTTAACGTATGAAAGTAAGTTAACTCGACTTTTTTTTCACCAAAGGTATCCGAATTTTAGATGTTGTAACAAAAAGGTACCCCATCTTATGTTTGTAACAAAATCATACCCCTAGTCGGAAATGGTCATATTTTGGCGACAGAATGATGACTTGGCATCCTATGTGACTTTTTTTTATGCTTAGTTGTATTCTATCTCTCTAATTTTTTTTAATAACCCTCCCTAATTCTCTCAACTAGTGATGAGGAGTTGTATATTGATTCTCAAGATTAAACCCGCATCTTGAGCTTAATTGGGCACGTCTTGTTAGTTTTTAGAATTAGATTTTGTAAATTTTATATTATCTAGAATTTGTTTTATTTTTATTTTGGATTTCCTAATTTCTTTACACCTTTGGGTTTGGCTATCTTAATGGACAATGCATCGTTTCCTCTTTATTTAAATGTTTCTATTTTAATAAAACTACATTTATAAACATAATAAAAAACTTGTTTGCAATGAATGATTTGTTATTTTTAAAATTGTTGATGCATGTTTTATTTTAATTTGAATGAATCTTATATGATCATTTGACATTGATAACACAAATACATCAACTTAAAAGGGAATAGGTTTTTTATTATTTATTGAACATAAAAAAATTAAGTAAAAAAAATTATTATGAAGAAAAGGTACATTATTTAACATGTAGGAGAGAGAAAAGCCATGTAGGATGCCAACTCATCATCCTGTCGCGGGAATGTGACAATTTCTCGCTAGGGAATTGAGTTTGTTATAATACCGAGTATTTTAAGATGTGGTATGATTTTGTTACAAACATAAGATGTGTTATCTTTTTGTTACTCCATCCGTCCTTAGAGCATTCACAATGGCAAGACAATGCCTTGTCATGTCTAGCCATGTCAGTAAATGTCACTCAAATCATGGCATTTCATAGTCATTCCACCCCACTTTTCATTCCATGTGCAAGGCATGACTCCCTCATTTTTTATTTTTTTAATATTTTTAATATTTTTAATTTTTGAAAAAAATATTTTTAAAAGAAGTGGACATATTTTATTAATAAAATAAATGTCTAAAATAATTTTTGATAATTAAAAATCATTAAAAAGTACAAAAATATACAAAAACAATGACTTGCCAGTTGCCACTGTATGTTACGACACTCCTCTCATTTGTCACACAGTGACTGAGTTATTTTTTATTCGTTGAAATAGTCAATGTCAGCGTGTGACATTTCATTTTTGCTTTGTCATTGCTAATGCTCTTAAATGTTCTTTCTAGATAGTATTCATACGGTCAAACTTTAATCACCTTTTTAACCTATTTTTGTTAGTTATTTGATAAAATAATATAATCTTGTCATCTCTTATTTTGCAAAACTTTTGATCTAATTTTTTAAATATATAAAATTTATATTTTAATTTTACATCTGTAATCAAATAAATTAAATTGAAAATAAAATCGACCAAATCTCGTAAACAAAAGAGAAAGAACATTTTAAATGGATGGAGTACAACATTTAAAGTTGAGTTACCTCCCATGAAAAAAAGACCAAATTAACCTACATCACGCCATAAAAATAATTTTAGTGTTTATTTAGTTGAGAAATGTATGAAAGTACAAATAAGACTTTCTCATATAAGTAGGGGTGGACACGGTACCGGTACGGTACCGTCACCGGCAACGGTACCGCTGGTACCCGCCACCGTCACCGGTAAGGTAGCCGTGTCACCGGTTCCGAGAACCGGTACCGCCACTTTCGGTACCGGTTCCGGTACCTATTTTTTGGTACCGGTACCGGCGGTACCGGTCCGGTACCGGTTTTTTTTTTTTTTTTTTTTTGTTGATTTGAAAATCCTGCAAATCTGCAAAAAGTTAAAAAAAAAAGGTGGGGGGCACACCTCAAACGGCTATTTAGCCGTTGAGGTGGGGGAGGGAAAGAGGGGAGGGGGGGGGGGGGGGGACCAAGTTTTATCTATAAATTCTCTCATTTTTTTCATAAAAAATCACTCAATTTTTCAATCCATCTCTCAATCCTCTCATTTTCTCATTCTCTCAATTTATCAATCTCTCAATCTTATTATCTCTATTTAATTTTTATACATTTAATATTCATATAATAATATAAAAATTTTATACATTAAAATTTTGAAATTTTCAAAATTTTAATATATAAAATTTCGAAATTTTTTCAAATTTTTCAAAATTTTAAATATTATTAATTTTTAAATATATTCTTTAATCTTTAAATAATTTAAATATATTCTTTATTTTTTGAAATTTTCGAAATTTTAATATATAAAATTTCGAAATTTTTTTCATTTTTGAAAAAGTAATATAATATTTTAATATCAAAAAAATATATATTAAAATGTCGAGGGAGTCCGGTAGACGGTCCGTGGATATTGGCGACGTCAACCGAAGATTGAGTAAAGGCAAAGCTAAAGCCACCTCCGACGGTTCGACCTCACGCGGAAACTTATCATAATTTGTCTTATATGGGTGTTACTTGTCATTGGATAGATAGTGATTGGATTATGCATAAACGTGTTCTTGCATTTCGTGATTTCAATGATCAGCATACTGCTGAAAATATTTTCCTATTGCTTCAGAGTATTCTGCGGGAATATAACTTATCTGAAAAAGTTTTTTCATTTGGTTTTGATAATGCTACTAATAATACTGCTGCTATTCCTAAACTTAGAGAAATTTGCCCACCGTCTACGACTATGGGTAGATTTCTGCATCAACGGTGTGCCTGTCATGTTTTAAATTTATGTGTTCAACAGGGACTACAAGCTATGGGCGGAGTTTTGACAAAAATTAAAGAAGGAATTAAAAAAAATTTGGAGGGCTCGTCTTATTTCGAGATCCTGGAAGATGTTCTGTAAGTCTAAGGGTAAAAAAGAAATAAGTTTTGCCAGATATATCAACATTAGATGGAATAGTACTTACAAATTGATTGCACAGATCCTAAGATATAAAGAGGAACTTGCTGAATTTTTTAGGGATGAACTTCGTATAATCATTAATCCTTTTGAATTTGTTATTGTTGAAAAATTGAATGCCGTATTAGAAGTTTTTAATAACGCAACTCTTACCTTTTCCCATGTTTACCAACCAACTACAAATACATTTTTTAAAGAGTGCATTACAATCGCAACATGTTTTCGTGAAAATATGGCTGATCCAGATTTGTACCCTTATGTCTCTCCTATGAGAGATAAATGGTGTACTTATTATTTGTACATTCCTGATATTTATAAAATAGGTATTATTTGTGATCCACGAAAGGGAAAGAAAGGTATTATTTGTACATTCCTCATTATTTTGCCGGCATAGTCGGTGGGCTTCTTGCAAAGAAAGGGAAACGTGCCCAGTCTTCGACGAGTTCAAGTGGTACAACAGTAAGCTCGCACAACGAACTTGCTATGTACCAGGGTGTGCCATGCGATTACGATGACGACGATGTCGATTTTGACGTGCTCGGATGGTGGAAGCGGAACGAACACATGTTCCCATGTCTCGGCATGCTAGCAAGACAAGTGTTGTCCGTCCCAGTATCAACCGTAGCAGTTGAACGAGAATTCAGTGCTGGCGGCAACATTCTAACCGACTACCGAAGTTGTCTTAACGCTGAATCTCTTGAAACACTGGTTTACAACCAAGATTGGCTCTTGGCAAGACGTCGGGCTCAAGAGTCATCGTACCAACTCGAATCGGAGCATTACATGAATGCAACCACAGATGGAAGTCCGAGTTCTGAAGAATAAGTTATAATTTTTTTTATGTTAATGTAAATATGTAATTAATTTTTTTAGGTGAGCGATATATAAGCTCCTTCGAGGGTTTCTTTACGGTTCTTTATCTCGTCGCTTTTTTTGAACCGTCAGGATATTAAATTTGGTTGTTCTTCAGTTAGTGTATTACTCATTTTCAATATTTAAATAACAACTACATTTTTAGATTTTTTATTTCATTCTTTCCTTAAACAATTGCAAATTTAAAAAAAAAAAATAAGGGGGGGGGGGGGGGGGGGGCGAAACCGGCCGGTCTGATACCGGAACCGCCGGTCCGGGGACCGGAACCGGTACCGGCCGGCACGGTACCATTTCCGGTTACTCGGGGTGGCGGTACCGGAACCGGTGGTTCCGGAACCAGAACCGTACCGTGTCCACCCCTAATAAGAAGTACTTGTAAGTAACAATAGGCACTTGGGACTTGGGATGACAATTGACGGAATACGAAGTACTCTTTAATACGGAGTAGTACTGTAAAATGGATTCTCTAGTACCATACTTCTTCCGCCCCTAAATATTTGTCACATTTGTATTTTCGAGGCAAAATATCAAGTTTTTTCAAATAATTTTATTTACATATTGGTATAGAAATAAAAAATAAAATTTACATATCAAAAAACTACATGAAAAATTCTTCGAAATAAGAGGTGTTAAGAATATTTTATTTTATCAAATAACCAATGAAAACGTAGAAATAAACAAAACTTTCCGCGACTGCTGAAAAAACAAACGTTGCAAATAATTTGGGAGGGAGAGAGTATTTTTTTGTTTTTTTGAAAACCGAATATATGAGAGATTATTGAAATTGATATTCATGTATTTGTTTTTACCTTGATTGTATTGTGCCTGCATATTTTTCTTTACAAAATATACAATGAAGTGTTAAAAACCTTGTGGTCAAGCCATATAGTAGATTATAGAGAGGTCAATAAGTTTGACTTAATTAAACTATTAGTGAAATATAGACAAAATATAAAAAATAGACAAATTCTTCCGTAAACTTAAAATCTATGCTAATTTTATGGATCTTAGTACATTTTATATCATAAAAGAAATGAGCCTTTTGCACACACAAAAAATCTACATGCAAGTTCCTGAAAAATGTAAGAAGATTCATAATTTAAATATGGACCTTGTGACCATGTAAACGTCACCCATTAGAATATGATTTCTATGTTTTTGTTACTAAAATAAAATTACTATGTTAAAAATGTTAACATACTCTCTACGTCCCTAAATGATTTACGCACTCTACTGTTAAAAAATCACAGAAACTTATGTTTATTTGTGTGTTTTGAATTTGATAAACAATATTTCTTGTCACCTCTTATTTTGTAGAATTTTTGTTGTACTTTTTAAATATGTAAATTTTATTTTTATTTATATATCAATTTTTAAATAAAATGAATTGAAAAGCTTGAGATTTTACTTCTATTTGCGTAAAAAGTAAATGATTTAAAGACGAAGGGAATATAATACCCCGTACTAAAAAATATTGTGGAACGTAACTTAGAAATATTTGGGTTACAAACAAAATTATCACAAATTTTACAAATTTATTATTTATAAATTTCAATAAAAAAATTAAGTAGTCTAAATAATTTTAAATTGTAAATTTAAACCATAAATAATAAGTTTATGAAGTTTGTGATCATTCTGCTTGTAAACATAGAATTACTCAATGTAAATATACAACGTGACATTATGACGGTGTAAATTCATATTTTGAGATCAAAAATATGAAATACTTATTTTAATACTTTATCTTATCTTTTACACTATTTTTGTAATCTAACCTTTGGACCAAAAAATCCCAAAAATCTAAACACAGTTGTTTAATCAATCATTTATTTCAAAAATTTCCCCTTGTCAAACAGCTCATACTCGATCGTATCATTCTTTTTCAAATTTGATTATTTGACCGCGGAGTAAAAAAAATGTACAGACTGTCATATTTGCTTTTTTTCCCCCTTCAAAATAATCCGTAAATCATAGCCTTAGCCCCTACATTTTAGCTCTTTGTTAGAAAAACTAATTCTTTTTTTTATATAAAAAATCTATCCGTCTTCGAAAAATCTTCATATTTTAGTTTATGATTTTTGCAAGATTACTGTTTTTATTCAACTTGTTAGAAATTGTAACCCCTGTCTCTTATAAATTTTTTCAAATATTATTTTACAATTTCATAATAATTGATTTTATTGAACTATGAAAATTACTCCTACATCATTATACTTTGTATGTAGAAAATACACGAACAATTCTAATTAAAATAGAATAAATAATTACAATAATAATTAAATAAAATAAGTAATAATAACAATATTTTATTTTCTATTCTACGAAATATTTAATATAACTACTACTACATATTTAATTCATAATCAAAGTTTATTGAGTTTGACTTAAAAAAGTTAAACTGAATAAATAATTTGAGATAAAAGTTTTACTCCGCACTAAAACACAGAGTCAAAGTGTTTTTTATTTTATTTTCAATGTAATAGTGGAATAATATTTTCCATGTAATAATATTTGAGAAAAGTGCACTGTTTACTTCTGAACTCTTTGAAATTGTATGGTTTACCTATGAACATTAAAAAATGTATCGTTTATCCTCGAATTTTTCAAAAATCACATAATTTACCCTAAACATTAAAAGGTTTACCAAATACCCTAGATGGGGAGTGTGTTGCTCCCATACACGGGAATCGTGAGTAATTGTGCAATTTCGTAAGAGTTTGGCGGCATTTGGTATGCTTTTTAATGGATAAATTGTGAAATTTCTGAAAAATTCAGGAATATTTAATGTACTTTTCACAATAAATTTTCAAGAAATAAAGCAAGCCTTTTTTGGTAATTTGAGCAACTTACATCATACGAATCTGCGTGGCTTCTTCTATAAATTGTTGCGATTTATTTCATACGGCTCTGCAACAGATCTCTGTGGACTAACCCTCTTGGAGATGCGTGCCCGCGGAGGCCCTTTCTCTCATCGCCACCGTCCGCCGGCCGCCCAATCTCTGTCTAGGTCTTTTCTCTCTTCCGCTCCCTTTCACACCCATATCTTCGTATAATGAGAACAAAATGTGTGTACTTGTAATGCGTTGCCGGTGGGTGGCTTCTCATGGGCCTGTTTCTATGATTTTCTTCCATTATTTTGTCGCAGGGGTGTCTCGATTTTGATGCGAAATCTCATTTTCAGTCTGTGAGCTGAGATTAGAGGTGGTGGGATTGGGATGATGGAGGGGGAGAACGGAGTTGAGAAGAAGCAGCGCGTCGACTCCGGCGAGAGTGGTAAGAAAGCGGCGGCGCTGTTCAGCGACGAGGAGGTGGGGGATATCAATGGTCTGAAGGTCGGGGATGATTACGTGGAGGTGACGTGCGGGTGCACCAGCCACCGCTACGGCGATGCCGTCGGGAAACTTAGGGTTTTCTCCAGCGGCGAGCTTGGAATCGTCTGTGAATGCATCCCCGGTTGCCAAGAAGGTGCCTTCTTCGATTCTTTTGTCTTTCATCAATCATTTTTTTTATCATTCCTTCTTGAAATGGGTTTATAAGCTGGAAATGTGTTTTTGCTCATGCCTTATGGGTATGTGTTGCTTTCCTTAGATTTTATTTCTATTTCATCTTAGATACCCTTTGTTCATCGAATGTAGTTGTTCTTCTTGGCTTTCATACAATCCATCTTGAAACTAGTCCTTGTACATGATATGGACTCCTAAGTGTATGATAATATGCCTGAGAGAACATGAGGTAGCGAGGAGTGTTTGTAGTCTAGCTACATCAAGTCCCCACACGTTAATTGTTTTTGTTTTCCTTTGGATGTTTCTTTAGATTGAACGTTTATTGTGTTGGTGTTGGGTTAGACTTGAATTCTTTTGAGCTGAAGCGCATTGTGTTGTTCAATATGAGATTTTAGTGTGATTTCTTGAAAGGGTTTCTTGGTAAAAGAATCTATCCAGCTTGGATGCAGAGTTTTATCTGAATGATCTCATGTGTGCAATTTTTTTTTAAAATGGTTTTTTGGATATGAAGTCACATTTTCTGTTCTAATATTAGATCTTTATTTTAATGTGTTATGGAAGAGTGTTTGGTTTTGCAATTCATATTGATTAAGAGTAACCACTCATCTGGGAATATTTGGTTGAATTTCTCTATGAAGAAGCTGTTAGGTTTTTCTTTATTACTTGAGCACAGTTAATGAGTTAGTTTTCAGTTCATGGATGGATTGCATATGTGCAACAGGCAATGGAAAGTAGTTCCTGGTGACTCCTAGGGTGACAATCCAAACATGCCCATGCCCATGCCCATGTATTCCAAACAAATGATTTGCCACTGTGGATGTTGATGAATTTATTCACAATCATTTTTCTGTACTTTAGTCTCTTTAGTAGTCTATCATAGTTTGCTGTTTATTCAAGTGTAATTCTACACCAGCTGGTATTCATTTTTATTTACATGCTTTTTAAGAAGCATCTGAATATTATTGCCTGCCCTACTAGTCTGGACATTGCATTTCTGTCTTCATTGATCTTTTGAATGGCAAAGGAGGAAACTTTTCATACCTTTTTAATCCTTTTTTTCTTTGGTTATTATCTCCATGATCTGTTTAGCTTTTAGCTCCAACCTTTCATATTTTTTTTGGGTGATCAACAGATAAGATGACTCCAGCTGCTTTTGAGAAGCATTCTGGAAGAGAAACTGCAAGAAAATGGAAGAACAATATTTGGGTCATTGTTAATGGTGAGAAGGTTCCTGTGGCAAAGACTGCACTGCTCAAGTATTATATTCAATCTTCAAAGCATGCGAATGGCTCAAATAAGTCAAACACTCCAAAAGTCTGCCATCGCGATGAATTCATCAGGTGCACTGTGTGTAAAAAACATCGCAGAATCCGCCTTCGTACACCCGAGGAATGCCGAAGTTTCCATGATGCTCTTGCTAATACTAACTGGAAATGCTCCGATATGCCTCACGACAAGTACGTTTCTTCCACTCAAGTCTCCTACCATTAATAAACACTATATTTCATCACACCTTGTACTCTTATTTGTCTTTCTTTGAACGCCATTTTAGGATTCATATACTTAGAGATTGTATAATCCTTCAAAGTGCATTTGCTTGATTGGCATTGTGTGGTCATTTGTATGATGATATGAAAACTGAAGTTTTTTATTTTTTTACATATCATGTTATAGTAGTACATATTTAGCAAGCTTTCCGAAAAAAAGACTCATGCTTTCTTTATTTAAAAAAAATGAAAGTTCATGTTTTTGGATATCATGTTGCAGTCTACATGTAGAGGTTGTCATCATCTCATTATAGCTTCCCAAAAAAGTGTCTTGCTTGAGAACTTATGCTTGTCCCAAAAAGGTACTGTTTGAACAAAAGAAGCATCATATTTAATGTTGTTTCCAAGTAAAATCTCCAAACAAGTCATAAGTATGTTTGTGTTAAAAGAAAATGAATTTTCTAAAGTATAACTAGAAGTGCTGCAAATTATAAAACCTTGGTGAAACATGTTACTTGTTTTTTTCCATATGATATCATATGTATGAGGAATAGTGAATATGGTTTGGTTGGTTCAGAGTGACATGCGAGGACGAGGAAGAAAGAGGAAGCAGGAGAGTGTACAGAGGATGTTTGCGCTTGGCGACGTGCCGAGGGTGCACCTCATGCGTCTGCTTCGGATGCCAAGTCTGCCGCTTTCCCGACTGCCCTTGCCAGAGTTGCATTGATTTCACCACCAATGTCAAACCATCAACTACTTAATTTTTAGCCTCCTCCATCTTTTCTTGTTTCTGTAGTAGGGACCAATTTCCATTCAAACATTCGTTTCTAATTCTCCGTTATTAATTAAAGAGCATCCGTGACTTTTACTTCATTAACCAATGCTTAATTAATAAATAGTTGTAGCCATTAGGCCACACGTCGGGCGGGACCTACCACTGGTGACCCCGCCCGATCGGATGGCGTGACGGAGGTGTGACCCCTGAGGTGTGATGGCCATCACGGCCTTCCTTTGCCATTTTTTTTATATCTTGAACCCAATTAAAATTTTATACAAATTTATTTTATTCAGTCAAAGTAATCAACGTATTCATCCCAATGGTCAAACCTCTTTTCAAGCTACATAAAACACATTTTATTCAAACATATTTGCTTACGCCAAGCTTCTTGCCATAACACATAGTCTTAGGTCGTGTGTTGGTTTTGGAAGGCATGATGAGATAGGGGGAAGGGGGTAAGGACATAGTAATAAAAATACTGGATAAAAAAAATCACTGACGCGCACAGTTAACCATTTGAAGTTTTTAACTAAGATACATTTTTTTTTTTTTTTTTGCAAACAAGCACATCATTTTATTCCAACAAAAACATCCAACAGACTTACAGCCTTCCTCAAGGGATTTAAATCCTACTACACTTGTTTCCCTTTACTATTACTATAACACTTAGTAACAAATAAGATGTAATCTACTATCTCCCTCATACCCAGACTCCTATTTGTATGGATTTTCGTATTCTTGGCCCTCCATACCATATAGCATATTGCTGCCCAGTTAGCAATCCTCCTCGCCCATTCTTTTTTTTTTAAAGAATGAACTGTAACTAAGATACAGTTCATTCTTTAAAAAAATAAAGTAGTCTAAAATAATTCTAAAATGAAAATTTAAACTACAAATGGTAAGAAAATATTGATGTGGAAAACACAATTTCTTAAAAAAAAAGAAGTATTCCATGTGAAAGAGAGAGATAAATTTGTAAATTTAAAGGGGGTGTATTGAATCGGGAGTCTGTAGGATTTTTTGGATTTTTAAAATTTGAGTGTATTAAATCTGGATTTTCAAAAATCTTTAAAAATCTTGAGATATTCAATAGTGATTTTCCAAAGTCCTTAAAAATATTGAAGTATTCAACTTAGATTTTATAAATTTTGAGGTATTCAATTCCAAGAGTCTATGAATTTTACTAGTCTATGAATTTTGTTAGATTTTCTTTCAAACAATGCTTACATTTTCACTCATGGAAATTTCTTCTCACAACTCTAGATTTCTATGGACTTTCATCCATTCGTCATCCAACGTCCGTCCATCCATCTGTCTTCCAGCGTCCATCCGTCCCTCCATCCCTTCGCGAGTTTTTCGTTCGCCCGTCCACGTGCGTCGCCCCATCATCCACCGGCGTTGTTCGTTTCCTACTGTGGTTGTACGGTGATCGGCATCCCTGTTGGACTTTCAAACAGAAGTGATGTTTGGATTCTACATATTTTTCAAACTCTGCATGGTTTCTACGAATTTTTCAAACTCTACATGGATTCTACAAAAAATCAACCAAATTCTACATGGATTCTAGAGATTTTTCAAATTCACTAACTTTTTGAAATCTAAAAAATCTAATAAAATTCTAATTGAATACACTCCCTAAGTGTTTATAGGTATGTCGAGTGCTAGGATGATATTGTCGTTTCGCAAATTACGACATGAAAAATGACGGGATTAGCTTCCATTATTATTTTTCATATCTGATAATATGGTCCCATTTAATTATAAAACAATAATGGAACTGAAACAATTAATAATTGAAAATAAAAGTGGGAGAGTCCCTCTGAATCGGGACGGTGCCAAGTTTTGAAACTCATCCAATGATGTGGGACCTGGATTGAAGCCCAAATAATATCATATAAAAAGAGATACTATAAAAATCTAGACTAGCACTTGACATGCTCTTAGACCATGTGTTATGCACCTTGACGGGGACTTGAGATGGTGTATAGAAGTATGACGTAGGCTATAAAAAATGTGTGTGTTGTGGGGTTTGAAAAGGGGCTCTGACCAAAAAGTGATGGGATAAGAATGTGAATTATTTTGATTAATTGAAACAAAAAAAAAGGAAAGGCGCCTTCATGGTGGGATGACTATCACCCACAAGGGGCCACGCCCCATCATGACAATGTCGGCACGGTGGAGCAGGCGTGATAGGAGCTTGAAGAAGTGACACACCACGTGCGTCAATCCCCATATAACGGATGGCCTTAGAATAAAATAATTTGAGAACAACTATGAGAATGTATTTGTTGGGTTAAGGAACCCGGGGCCTAGGAGACTAAACGAAAGAGTATCGAACTAAGTCGAGAGTGCATAAGTTGGAAATCTAGTAAGGTTGTAAGTATTAGTGTGCAAGAGAACGTGTCCCCTTTCTCTTAAGAAAAAGACTTATATACAAACTACAGATGGGGTTCCCGACCATTGATTCAGAGTCCAACGGGTCGGGCCCACTAAGATTTGGCCGTTTAACCGGCACCGCCAACCACTTCATTATCCCTAAGGCGGCTATACAAGATAGGTTACAAGTAGGGTGACTACAACTAATCTGACGGTGGCGTGGCAGGGGTCTAATCGTGGGCCCCCCGACTTGACTGGTCAGATAGCTCCCATGCTTGTGGTCCTGGTTCAGTAGCATCCTAGGCCAAGGCCGAGTACACGTGACCTGCTCCCCGAAGTCTTTCGATGAAAGGCTGGCCGAGGGTGGTCTAACGCTGAGCGTGTCTGCCGGGGTCGAGTGCATGCAAACCTTGACGCGGCAGCGGCCCTCTGATCTTGAGACTTCAGTTTCTTTTTAGTTCCGCCCAGCTGAGTGGGCTTGAGCCTAGTTAGATTGGGTCGCAATTTCTGTTGGGCCGGATACCCCTATTCCAGAGTATCCATTAGTATTATATATCGGTTTCATTGTCCCGTTCACTTCTTTGTTAGAATAGCATTCCATGTGATTATGTGAAGTGCACCTTATTAAACCAACATATAACACTAGTCATTTCCTAGTCAATTCTGCTCAGTACTCACAATTTCAATACTTCATCTATCTAAAAATATTATTTCTCATTTTCTTTTTCTGTCTAGTCAGATTTATTCTTCCATTTAACACCAATCCTTTCAAATTAAAGTAAGGGCATTCTTGGAAGTTTGACATTTTTTTCTACTCCTAGATTAGTGTGCAAGTCACCTAATTAACAAGTTTGTCACGTAAAAATGTTGCAAGTACACACATCCAAGTTTAATTATTTGGATGATTATACTACTAATTTTTTGTTGCGGGATTCAACTGGATTGTCGATTTGTTGTATATAATAGTTGAGTTTGTGGGGGATAGACTTGGAATACTATAAAATGTAAGGAGGATCCAAATGTTGTGTACCGCTAGCTCTATTTTCTTTCCATAAGTGTCCCATGACATTTGTTTAATTTTCTCACACACACGAGAGGATTAAGGTACTCCATAATATAATCATCACTAACACATTTTTTTCAATTATAAATAAATAAAAATGTGACATTATATATAACTGTATACTACTCACTGTTCTAAAATGATTTGCCTCCTTACTGTTATAGTTGTTAATCACGCTCAGTGTCTATTAGAGATTTTATTGAGTAGGGTCAACTCAAAAGGTAAAGAAGAAAAAAAAAATAAAACAATGACTATGCATTAGAAAGGATTCAAACCCTAGTTTGTGGCTATGGTTTCCACCTCCACAACCACATCCGCCACCCAAACAAGTAATTTTACTACTCCGTAATACATATGCACTATCTTATTCCAATCCAGTGGGTGCAATTGCACCCACTTGACCTAATGTGGCTCTGCCACGAGTCACACTCATAATTTTTGAATAGACATAATAGGAAAAGGGACCGCGAGGCGGCCATGATATGTGGTGGTCTACCGTCAACGATGAAGATCAGCAGTGGCGCATGATCAAAAAGAATGGAGGTTAGCTTTTTGAGAAGAGAAATCTTCGCTCTGATACCATGATATAATTTGATAATAATAGATTTTATTGTATAATGAAAGTTTTGTCATTATGTATAAAGACATAAAATGTCTTAATTAGAGCTAGTAGAATATCTAACTATGATAACAAAAGAATAAGAAAGTAAATAATAATATTTTATTTCTTTTTATTCTTAATATTCCTAATATTAATGAACCGAGCAGTTACTGGGCTGAAGGTCCCAAAGCCAACATGATTTGGCATTCACTTTAAAGTGGAGAGATCATTTAAGTTCAAAAAAGTACTCCGTAACATATAGTGAAAGAAGGAAGAGATGAGTCCACATTTTTGAAGATACGTTGTTTACCATTGGTGGAGCTACAAATTTAACAATAGTTACCCTTTGTTTGTAATTTTGGATGGGATAAGAAATTAATGAGAAAGAAAATGGTGGAAAAAAAAAAGCGAATAGAAAAAATGGGAGGAAAACAATTGTTGTTTGAATGATTAGAAAATGGTGAGAAAAGAAAAAATAAAGAAAAGACACATTTTCTCAACAACAAAAAAAGAAAAGATAAAGGATGCGGAAAGTAGAAGGGCAATTTTGTCATTTCATACCTTTAATCTCACATTTTTCTCACGGTTGGAGTTGATAAACTTTTTTTCAGTTCCCAAAACCCTCTTTTTTCTCTTCTCCATTTTTTCTTGCAACCAAACAGAAGAAAATTCCTCGAAATTCATGTTTTCTCGCTCTTCTTTTTCTTTATCCATTTTCTGACTATCCACACAACATGTTAAAGAATGATTTATTTTCTCGGTCATTTCTAAAGAGGCCAATGCTCGTTTATTTTTGGCTTTGATTGTTCGAAACAAGTCGTCGGGTCGGGGAGGCTCAATAGCGGCTTGCAAGCTTGGCCAGGTGTTAGAGGCTTGATTAATACACAACCCAAGTTTGACCAACTCAATTTTCTAACGATTAGAACTCTTTCAAGTTTGGCATCTACAGAGATTAGTGCTGACATTTTGAAAAAGGCTATCCGACGGTAGCCTTTCGCGTAAGCATTTTCAGTATTAACCTAGACCTTTTAGATTTTATCCAAAACGCTAATCAAAAAAATTATTTCTAAACAAGGCCAAAATATCACAAATTTAATTTAAATAATAAAGATAAAGTAACAAAAAGAACTTTAAATTAGCTTTCATTGATGGCAACAATACTCAAACCATGTTTTTCAGGAGCTTTTTTTTTTGTAATTTTCAATAATATATTTACTAAATACGGAGTATCAAGTTCCCCTAAAAAAAAGTGAAGTTCACAAGTAATTTCGAATGTTCTAAAAATAGAAAGCAAACAATAAAATCAACAAGGATGATGTAATTGAATTTTTTACTGAGAAAACAATTGGCAATCTCTAAGGCCTTACGTGGGAACAATATTTTCAATTCCTTTTAGCAACAGCAATAACCCAGTAGACGAGGGTGTGCGTATGCCGACCTTACCTCTACCACACACACCCTCCCCAGACTCTGCTATTGCTGGTTTCTATTGGGTTATTGTTGTTAATGCTAATTTAAAATGCTGTTCCCAAATAAGATCTATAAGTATGCTAATTTATTATATAATAAAATACTAAAACAAAACGCTTTTATTTAAAAAAAATTAGAATTAAACATGGAAATTACGCCCAAACGGACAGTGAAGTTATTTTCGGTGGGGCATAAAAAAAATGGGGCAGTGTGGGTAGTGATGATATATGGCCAATGGCGTCGCATGCAATGCAATGGCAACGCAAAGTGGCAAGAAAGAACGGAGACAAGAAATTGGCAGTTCAAAAGCGTATTTGTGATGACACCAAACACGCATATCTCCTGTCTCCATCTCTCCTTTCCTCTATATATAGATATATACGTGCACCTATAGAGAGAGAGAGAGACATAGGAGAGAGAGATGGCGGCGAAGGGTGGCGGCGGACATGGCGGCGGGGGAGGAGCTGGAGGAGGAGGAGGAGGGAGCAGGGCGGGAAGATCGTACGCGATGGTGTTGATGGTGGCGTTTGGGGCAGCCATTGTTGGGGTTATGATCCTTCACAAGTTCAGAGAGAGGCGCATCTTCAACCTTGTCCTTCGTGACAAAGACACTCAGCTCCTCTCCCTTCACCTCCTTTTGCAGGTATGTATTCCCCACCCCCACCCCCACTCCATATGTGATCAGTGCTTGCATGTGTTCGTAAACCTAAACAAACATCTGTAACCTGGTTTGGTTTTTAATGGAGTGTTTGGGTAGTAGTGTTTGGTTGGGGAATATGATTTGACTGTATCTGGGAAACTATTTCATGAGAAAACAGTTCTCTCCAAACCGGACACTAGCAAATAGTATTTGTGTGTTTTGATGATGAATGTTGACTGATGATGTGTGACAAATTTGGTGCGTGTTGCAGAAGGAGAAAGAGAATGCAAAAGATGCTAAAAGGCAAATGGACGATCTGAAAGCGAAAATGCACAAGCTTCGGGGTAAGAAGGCGGACCTTGAAGCCAGAATCATGGAGATGGAGTCCACCATTTCTTCCCTCAGAGAAGAGCAGAAGACGATCTCGTCTTCGCTCGAGGAGAAGAAGAAGGAGATCAAGGTGCTGATGGATTACAAGCGAGGGCAGAACCGAGAAACTGCCCGGCTCATGGCCCTGTCCCAGGAGCTTCAGAAGAAGGCAGCAGAGATCGAAGAGCTGAGGCTGCGCGTCGACTTGCCGCCGCCGGCAGTCAAGGTCTGGTCAGTCAGTTCTGACGACCCGTCAAGCCTGCCGGCCAATTTCACCACCAAAGCCACCAGAGAAGAAGAAGAGGTCAGGAAAGAAAACGGCCGCGGCAAAAGTGCAGAAATTTCATCACAGATGCACAGTCAGAATGAGACTGCTGAGTCGCAACAGGTTTCTGAAAACGGGGGCACCACTTTGGTAGGCGGAGGAGGCGATCAGTCAAGAAATGGGGTTGAGTATGAAAGCACGGGAAGAAGAGTTCGAAGGATGGGGAGGAGGAGGAGGATAAATGATGGTAACAGAGCTGCTGCTTCTTCTTCTGATACTGCTCTGAAATCTGAAAATGGAGTTGAAAGTGTGAGAAGCGGGAAATCACTGCCAGAAAGTGAACGAAAACGGGGGAGCAATGAACTTGGTCTTGACGAAACAAACGGGGAGATGTACGGAAGAGAAACGAATGGTAGAAGCAATGTGCAGAAGAAGTTACCTGCCAATTCAAGAGCTGTTGATCACAGCAAATTACTGAACAAACCTGAAAATTAGAAGCCAGAAGAGAGAACCAACATCACAAGGGAAAACAAAGGTCAGAGGCGACCGCGAAACTTCAAGCATTATTATTATTACTGAAAAGAAGGTAGAAGAAGAAGATGGTTAGGAAACATTAAAGGAAGCAGAAACCTCTAGCCAGTCAGCCTTGGGTGCAGATGACATCTTTATGTCACTACCAAATAATAAATGCTTTGACTCATGTTATTGTTAGAAAATTTCTTTGTTTCTTTCTTTTTTATATTACCGAGTACGGAGTATCAGTTAGTCTTGTGTGAAATTATCATTGAGTCTTTTATATGCAAGGGATTGCAAATTGAGCTCAGAACACCAAGTCAACTAAACCAACAATGATGCCGTCGAAAACAAACATGTGCAATAGTTTAGGAGATTTATCAAGGCATAAGCACATCTAAAAGAGGAAAGACCAAAACATTGATTGGTATCTGAAATAACTGCATTATTGTTATTGCTTGTAATATCGGCATCATCGCTAATGCATCACAAGATTCCAGCTTTACTGAGACGCTTGCACCACTGTCTGTAAAATGGGAAAAAAAAGTCCAGTTAATGATAGTTAAAGAGACCATTCGGCGAGATAAGCAACGATAGAAGTTTTTAATCTTCCAGATCCTCTGAAATGCACTCATGCACTGAAATCTCTTCCTCATCCTTATATTAAGAGACCAATATGGCCATAAGCATGGGCCCACCAAGTCAACTACCCAGTCTAGATAGCCTCCAATATTTGCGGGCTGACCACAATATCATCTATGCTAGCATAGTAGGTTTGTGAAAGTGGTCAAAATTGTTTGTCAGAATTTGATTACCTCAAAATTTCCCCCAACTATAAACTTTAACCTGGGTATAGAAGATAACTGCTAAGATGGAGTAAAAGAACTTTTTTATCTTGAAAGTTCAGATCAGGTCAATTTTTTTAAGATAAAGAAAACATGTACTGAGTCTAACTATACCACAATGTCAATACCAGATGCTCAGCTCTTCATCACATGTTCATCAAGAAGAATACTTATAACTCGTTTTCCATAGTATCTAGTAAAAAAGTACTTGTATTTTGTTTCATGCTTATATATATATATATATATATATATATATATATATATATATATATATATAATATATATATATATATATATATATATATATATATATATATATATATAATATATATATATATATATATATATATATATATATATATATATATATATATAATATATATATATATATATATATATATATATAATATATATATATATATATATATATATATATATATATATATATATATATATATATATATATATATATATATATATATATATATATATATAATATATATATATATATATATATATATATATATATATATAGACACACACACAAGCTAGTATTTGGTGCCAAGTTGATAGAGAGTAAAGAGACACTAGAAAAGAAAGTGATCTCATTAAATTGAAAGAAATTTTTAAAAAATGCAGTAAACTAGCTTCAGAGAGACTCTCCAAGAGTCTTGAAGGCCTTATCAAGTAAGATGTTCTTGCAACAACAATAC
Organism: Cuscuta australis; assembly: GCA_003260385.1. NCBI lineage: Eukaryota > Viridiplantae > Streptophyta > Magnoliopsida > Solanales > Convolvulaceae > Cuscuta > Cuscuta australis. Next base: position 3,926,419 of record NQVE01000162.1, on the reverse strand, counting down.
CAAACTAAGACTAAAGCATGCTTCGTATACAAAATAGGACATTCCATGAATTTATACCAAAATAGAATTTATTATGTCAAATAATGCCAAAAAACCTGGTGGAATGCCAACACAAATGCCAAATTGTGGGAGTTTCACAATGTCAACACTCCTATTTAGGCGATAAAATATCGGTCTTATTTTGGTAGAAGTTATATGTTTTAATCTTATTTAAGTAGATTTCTTATGATAATTGTCTTAAAGATTTTGCCGGCCTCTTTTTACCATTAGAGGGTTTATTTCTAGCCTAATGCATCTTATTGTCAAACTAAAATAAATTGCATAGCAATCAAGATGCTAATCAATTACCCTTCACTTTACCCTACTCAAAAGTCCACCTTTCTTGCTAACAGGTTCCCTGAAAATGCTAAAATCTAATCAAAGATCCACATTTCCATGCTACGTTTCTAATTAGTTTCCAGCTTCCTTGTTTTTATTCCAAAGTGGTTGCTATCACTCTCACACACTAGAAAACTGCTTTGTGAACAAGGATGGAGGAAGAAGGTTAGTCATAGTCCAAGAGATCAAATTGTAATCTCTTTCCCCTATCATAAATCTTGATTGTTTTCCAAACTTGGGCCATTAAAGCCTCAACTAATGTTCCATCTCCTGATCCCCAGGATTTGGGTTATCACTTTTACTACTTGAACCAGACCAGACGTATTTCCCCTTGCCTTCTACGTGAGACTTTCTTTCAAATTTTTCTTAGTCATCTTCCTTCAATGCTCTTATATTTTATTAAGACTTAAGACACTTCTATCATATTCTATGTATTTTCCTATATTTCTTTGATAACACAGTGAGTGGTGAAATGGATACAGGTAGCGTGAGGGCTGATGGTGACATTAGAGACAAGGCACAGCTTGTCTTGGAGTTGAGATATTTATGAGTTTCCAAGTTGCATAAGAAGTATTTGGCTTCTTGTAGGCTTGTTGTAGGTTCCCACATATTGGGTTCCGTTTTGAGTTTCTGTTGTGCCCATTAGGTGAGTAATGGCAAGATGCTAAGTTAGAAGTTCTGATACCTTTTTGTTGAGCTTGTCCTGGAGCTCCTTTTAAAAATGGTCAAGAAGACAAGATGATAAAGGGTTGTTGGTATTGGAGTCTATCTTTCATGAGATCCTCATCCTCCCTTATGTATTTAAGGTCAAACTACTTCTCAACCTTTGCAACCAATCCAATAGGAGTACTCACATTAAAATTTAGAGGTTCATTAGTGTGTGTGGGGGGGGGGGGGGGGGACTGAAAGTCTTCTCTTGGACAACAACAACAACCCAATATAATCCAAACTCTTTTGGGGTTTTAGAGTTGAAGATGTAAGCAGTCTTACCCCCCTTAAAATACAGAGAGACTTTTTATGTCCATTACTAGCCAAAACTTCATTGAAAGTAAGAAAAGAAATGAAGAGTGTTCAACGTGTCACTTTGATTTAGTCCATTATTTACCTCAAGCTAAAACATTGTCAAATGCTATTCTTTTAGCTCCATTGGCAATCGACATAAGAGGGTTCTATTTGTAAAGCTTTAAATACATTTTCTGTATTATTTAGCATATCTTTAAGCTTGGTCAAAGTTTCTCCTAGGCAATTAAATGTCTAGCCCTTGGCTGTGTTTTTCTAATTTTCTAACTTCTTCCCCCTCACTTCTTCACATGTAGCAGTGATAGGTTGGGCATATTGGTAGAGAGTAAAGAGACAACAAAAGATACAAAAAAAAAAAGACAGCAAAATAGCTTCAGAAGTCCCAAAACTCTAACTTTTTACTCCAAGAGAGCTGCTAATTATCCAAAAATTATTGCTCGTCTCTCCTCTCTAAAAGAATATTTATTTAGGGTGTGTTTGGTTTTGGGGGGAGGGGTCACAAACCTTTGGTAGTGAAAAGAAAATTATATGATGCAAAAGTTTTCATCACAGGAAAGGAAGAAATGTACCTCTTCCTTATTCTTCTTTCCACCACTGAAGAGCTTGTATCCACCATAGATTGCTGAAGCCCATCCAGCCAAAGAGATAAGTACAAACTACAAAGAAAACAACCAATCAAACATGTGTATTGTATATTTCTCATGATGTACCAAAGACATATAACTGATACAACTTATGTTTTATCTATAGATGTAGAACATGGATTTTAACTACAAAAAAAGTGGTTTGTTATAGTTAAAACATTGCAAATAGGAAACCCTTTTGTACAACACTAGTAAGTCATATACGCTTTGAAGGAAGATTAAAAGAAACATGAACTCAACACCAAAAATCACCCAAATTGGCATCTAGCTCTTTTAGAAAGGCCACTTTCAGCCATTATGTCATTGGAAAAAATTCAAAAACTGAAGACTTGGTCCAGCCGTCCAGGTAACAGAACACAAAACTTCCAACCCCTTTCCAAGCCATTGGGCCTTGGTTTATGAGAATTGAAAACCAATGATAGAAGGAAAAACATGCCTGCCTTCCTGAAATCTATTTCAGAAACAATGCTGACATTTCAAAATAAGGTGAGGTGAAATGGCATGATTTTAAAAGCATACCTCCACCAAAATGCATAGAAATAACTGAGGAATGTGTTTTATGCCCCGTACAATATACCAAAAAATACTGTTTATAGACTGATAAAAGTATGCATTTATTAGGATAAAACTACTGAAGTATGAGCTCAAAATCATTTAATCGTTCATCTTGTGATTGTGCCAGTGGACTACTTTGCATCTAATTATTTCCTATGGCATGGGTTAGAATAAAAAAAGATTCTGACTATCTCCATGCCTAAGAAGAACAAAGAATACTCACATGCTCTTCCTTCCATTTAGAAGGGCTCATCGGATCTTCCCAAAAATTCACCTTTGGTGGTCCATGATGATCTGGAGTTACCCAAAAAGAGTTAATTATTTCCAAAGCGCATAGAGTCGAGATTTAATTCATCCAGACAGAATTCAAATACACAAAAATGGCACAACCCATAATTAGATCAGAAAGAAATTTAAATCCAGGGAGAAGAGTACCAGCAGCGCCTGCAAGGCCGCGGCGGGTGACCAAGGACGCAGATTGAGCCGCTGATATGGATGCAGGGTGTCGATTGAAGGTCGCTGCTCGACGCGCCGCCATCATTGCCAGCGAGGTTGCCATGGCGTTGCGATTGCACTCTGTGTTTCTCGGTGATGGATGGCAAACGGCGCGGAGATGGAAATAGGCAGATATAGCTAGCCTGGAGATAATTGACAGGGTTACTCCTTTGAGTGGGTTCTTTTTATTGGTATTACTAGATTCTTTTTCACGGGAAAATTTTGTTTGTCATTTATTGAATTTAATGAGTAGTGTTAGGGGTGGACACAGTACGGTTCCGGTACCGCCACCCCATGTAACCGGAATTGTTACCGTGCCGGCCGGTACCGGTTCCGGTTCCCGGACCGGCCGGGTTCGCCCCCCCCCCCTATTTTTTTTTTTGCTTTTTTTTTAAATTTTTAAATTATAAAATTGTAAATTTGCAATTGTTTAAGGAAAGAATGAAATAAAAAATCTAAAAATGTAGTTGTTATTTAAATATTGAAAATGAGTAATACACTAACTGAAGAACAACCACATTTAATATCCTGACGGTTCAAAAAAAGCGACGAGATAAAGAACCGTAAAGAAACCCTCGAAGGAGCTTATATATCGCTCACCTAAAAAAATTAATTACATATTTACATTAACATAAAAAAAATTATAACTTATTCTTCAGAACTCGGACTTCCATCTGTGGTTGCATTCATGTAATGCTCCGATTCGAGTTGGTACGATGACTCTTGAGCCCGACGTATTGCCAAGAGCCAATCTTGGTTGCAAACCAGTGTTTCAAGAGATTCAGCGTCAAGATAACTTCGGTAGTCGGTTAGAATGTTGCCGCCAGCACTGAATTCTCGTTCAACTGCTACGGTTGATACTGGGACGGACAACACTTGTCGTGCTAGCATGCCGAGACATGGGAACATGTGTTCGTTCCGCTTCCACCATCCGAGCACGTCAAAATCGACACCGTCGTCATCGTAATCGCATGGCACACCCTGGTACATAGCAAGTTCGTTGTGTGAGCTTACTGTTGTACCACTTGAACTCGTCGAAGACTGGGCACGTTTCCCTTTCTTTGCAAGAAGGCCACCGACTATGCCGGCAAAACCTTTTTTTTGATTTCGGGGCGGAGGTGGTGCTGTTTCTTCTTGTACAGTCTTGTATAACCCTTGATATTCCTTAAACAAATCCTCAAAAAGAGTTATAGCATTATCTCTTTCATTTTTCCATTCTACTAAATAGCTGTAGTAATAACTATTTTTATCTAAAAAAACAACTGTAGTAATACTCAATTAGAATTTTAAAATTTTCAATCTTAAATCGTGGATCACAAATAATACCTATTTTATAAATATCAGGAATGTACAAATAATAAGTACACCATTTATCTCTCATAGGAGAGACATAAGGGTACAAATCTGGATCAGCCATACTTTCATGAAAACATGTTGCGATTGTAATGCACTCTTTAAAAAATGTATTTGTAGTTGGTTGGTAAACATGGGAAAAAGTAAGAGTTGCGTTATTAAAAACTTCTAATACGGCATTCAATTTTTCAACAATAACAAATTCAAAAGGATTAATGATTATACGAAGTTCATCCCTAAAAAATTCAGCAAGTTCCTCTTTATATCTTAGGATCTGTGCAATCAATTTGTAAGTACTATTCCATCTAATGTTGATATCTCTGGCAAAACTTATTTCTTTTTTACCCTTAGACTTACAGAACATCTTCCAGGATCTCGAAATAAGACGAGCCCCCCAAATTTTTTTAATTCCTTCTTTAATATTTGTCAAAACTCCGCCCATAGCTTGTAGTCCCTGTTGAACACATAAATTTAAAACATGACAGGCACACCGTTGATGCAGAAATCTACCCATAGTCGTAGACGGTGGGCAAATTTCTTTAAGTTTAGGAATACCAGCAGTATTATTAGTAGCATTATCAAAACCAAATGAAAAAACTTTTTCAGATAAGTTATATTCCCGCAGAATACTCTGAAGCAATAGGAAAATATTTTCAGCAGTATGCTGATCATTGAAATCACGAAATGTAAGAACACGTTTATGCATAATCCAATCACTATCTATCCAATGACAAGTAACACCCATATAAGACAAATTATGATAAGTTTCACCCCAAATATCAGAACAAATAGCAACACGAGAATTAAAATTGAGAAAAAAATTTGCCAAATTAATTTTTTCCATTTTATACTAGCGAATAATTTCTCGTTTAATTGTTTTTTTCTTGAAAACCTCGTGCTTCAGGGTTTAATGCCTGTTGACAATAATCAATAAAACCAAGTTTTTCAGAAAACATGTATGGCAAATTTTCTTCACAAATCATTTCGGCCATTTTTTGCCTATTTTGCTCGTCGCTATAAGCAAAAAGGCCGCCCTTACCTCTGTTAGCAAACCGAGAAATTTGGGTTTGCACTTCTTGTCGTCCCTTTTTTTGGCCTCGTATTTGGCGTACTCCACGGGATGCCTCGACCTTAGGTGTTTTTCCGGACCGCCATAACCGCCGGAAACTCCCATTTTTATGACGGTCCCGCAATGTTTACAAGTTCCATAAACTATGCCATCTTTTGTTCCTTTGTCAAAATGATAAACAAATAATTCTGATTTATATTTTTTTTACCTTTGTCCGGACCTCGAGAGGTCTCGGGCTCACCTGCCTCCACGTCGACGTCGTTGCTTTGCGGTGTAGGCTCATCGTCCCCGTCAAGATTATCCAGTCCTGCTTCATCAACATCCTCGAATAGACTATCAAGAGTGGGGAAATTCGCGTCTCCTCTACCAGAATAAATCTGGTTGAATTCTTCATCCGTCATAGCGTCCCCGATTAAATGATCTGGGACAGTAGGAAACGAAGAGACGGAGTGTCTTCCTCGAGAACCGTGTCCGCGTGAGGTCGAACCGTCGGAGGTGGCTTTAGCTTTGCCTTTACTCAATCTTCAGTTGACGTCGCCCATATCCACGGACCGTCTACCGGACTCCCTCGACATTTTAATATATATTTTTTTGATATTAAAATATTATATTACTTTTGGAAAAATTAAAAAAATTTCGAAATTTTATATATTAAAATTTCAAAAATTTCAAAAAATAAAGAATATATTTAAATTATTTAAAGATTAAAGAATATATTTAAAAATTAATAATATTTAAAATTTTGAAAAATTTGAAAAAATTTCGAAATTTTATATATTAAAATTTTGAAAATTTCAAAATTTTAATGTATAAAATTTTTATATTATTATATGAATATTAAATGTATAAAAATTAAATAGAGATAATAAGATAGAGAGATTGATAAATTGAGAGAATGAGAGAATGAGAGATGGATTGAGAAATTGAGTGATTTTTTATGTAAAAAATGAGAGAATTTATAGATAAATCCTCCCCCCCCCCCCTCTCCTCTTCCCCTCCCCCACCTCAACGGCTAAATAGTCGTTTGAGGTGTGCCCCCACTTTTTTTTTTAACTTTTTGCAAGATTTGAAATGAACAAAAAAAAAATTAACCGGTACCGGAACCGGACCGGTACCGCCGGAACCGGACCGGTATCGCCGGTACCAGTACCAAAAAATAGGTACCGGAACCGGTACTGAAATGGACGGTACCGGTACCGGTTTCCGGAACCGGTGACACAGCGACGACGACGGTACGGTGGCGGGTACCAGCGGTACCGTTGCCGGTGACGGTACCGTACCGGTACCGTGTCCACCCCTAAGTAGTGTAATTGGTAACCAAAAAATTTTCTTATGTATAATGTAGGAAATTCTAAAGAAAAATATAAAATTTCAACAAAATCGAATATTGATAATTAGAAAACAGACTTCCTGATATAAAAAATCACAAATGACACGTGTATATGTCAAAAAATTGACTATTACAACATATTTCAAATATTTTGGAACACTTCCTTGAATACAACATTGGTAGTAAAATATTTTCAAATATAAATATAGTATACAAATTATAATATGTACTAATCTTTTTGTTCGAGTTAACACCAACTTTAAAATTACTCCACTATACTTAGCAAAAAATTCATGTGTTGGACTATAAAACTATTTAAAATATATATTCGTTACTCATTATGTCCTAAAATTACTTTCCAGTTTGTTTTCTCTGGATAAATTTCTTAAACTCAAATTAATAATTTTATTTTGAAACAAAATATAGGTTTATATAAAAATAAATATTTTAATAGTTGAATTATAATATTCGTAACTGTGAAATATTAAACGGGAAGTTAATTTTAGGATGAAGAGAGACTCAGAATCTTATAATAAATTACTCCATCTGTCACAATTTAAATCACCCATTTTTGTTTACAATATTTGACTCGAGTTATTTTCAAATCATTTGATATGAAAAAAGATGTATAATTTAAAAACAAAAATTACATATTTTACAACTACATCAAAAGATCTACAAAAGTAATTGAGACATGACCATATTATTGGTTCAAATTATTCTAGCAAATAACAAAAGAACATTTATCACATGTTCATCCAGTACAAATATGGATTCATTATCTAAAGTCATATATATCACATGTGAAAACTGTAATATGCCTGATGGATACCCTGGACAGGGGGTATCCGGTCTTTGTATAATATTAGTCAGGACGGTCCAGTCTGTTGGACTGACCCGTTAGTCGTATGTTTATTATTTATTTAAGGGCGGCCCAGTTTGTTGGGCTGACCCATTAGTTCGAAACCCTAGCCCTAACTCTCCTTATTTATACTCCTTTTCTTGGAAGAGTGGGGGAGGGAGGGGGGTGGAGGAGGAGGAGGAGGGGGCTTAACACCAATACTATTCATCATCTTCTCTACACATCTCTACCCATGGATTCCATATTCCATGGTGCTTTCATTGAGAGTGTCGAACACATCGTGCTCGACACAATTTTTCTTCGATTCCTTTTTCATTTTCCAGCCAATGGTGGCTGTCTGTGGAGCTTTAATCGGCAGTCCACCTTGAAGCAAGACACTTCTTTTCCATTCGTGTTTTTCTTGGATTAAAAGGAAGGATTTTTTCCAAATTCCTTCCGCATCTTCAGCAACAACATTGGCTCTACTACAGACTCAGCGAAGCTCTGTTCACCGTCAATGACACCCCGCGGCGTTCCGGCAGCTTCGGCTGCTCTGGACGACCCGACCCTGTGAAGCCCTGCTCATCATCGGCGACGCTCAGAGGCGTTTCGACGGCTTCGGCTGCTCCGGAATTTGACGTTAGTCAACCGCAAATCTTGGATGTGCCACCCATCTCTGGCCAGATTTCGCAGCACCGCCGTTGACCGCTTGACTCTCGCCGGCGAGTGGAGTCGGAGGTAGCGAGGAGGGTAGATCTGCTGCAGATCCGTCATCCCATGGGCTAGTTGATGACCACTCTGATGACTCCAATGCACGGCGTCCCTCCTCTACGCAGCTAGTGACGAAGGCCGTTGACTCTGGAGCAGTGACGAGCTCTGTCGATGGCGTGACACTGCCGGCGACGAGGTCCGTCGGCGAGTTTTTTTAGCGTCCCGATTACAGCGAAATCTAACGGGGAGGTGTTCCGACGGTTCACGAATCAGCCAGCGACGATGGAATGCCTCCTGCTTCGGAGGATGGCCCAGATCCACGGTTCACCCACGAAGGTCAGCCTCCTGTCACCTACTCCTTCACTCGGTTCGGCTGTGGTCAGCTCCGTCCATAATCCTAGCGCTGGTGAAGCTGCTCCAAATCGCTGGCTACACTATTTACACCACGACACAGCAGTGAAATCCAAGATGCAGATCTAAATTTGAAAAATAGGTCGGGTCCAATGACTATTCACTGGAATTGAGCAGTGAAATTGAGCAGGCACGTGGAACTTTATTGTGGAGATGGTGCAGTGGGTAATAAAAAGATAAGTGTCCTTGACACCATTATTTCAATTGTCCTATATTTATTATTTTTAGCATATTATCACTATCATAGTTGATATTATTTACTCTATTATTATTACCTTGTCCACTACATGTGATCGGACCTCACTTGGACGACGGTATTACACTTTGTGTTCAACACTTTAAGCCCTGATGTGGGATGGGTGCGAAGCTTAATCTCACACCCCACACAGGCCAGCGACTTACCTCAATGCATGGCTCAGATCCAACTCATTTAGTCATTCCTTAGCGAGGCCGGGTAAAACCTCCCTACGAGGTGTTGAAGATCGTCTGCGACGATATTATCGTGAGGCCGAGGTAAGCCGTCCACCGCGACGCACTCTCATCCGTCTTCCACGACGTGATCTCATTTCCTCTTCCACGAGGCCGAGGTAAGCCGTCCACTGCGACGCACTCCCATCTGTCTCCCACGACACGATTTTATTTCCTCTTCTACGAGGCTGAGGTAAGCCCTCCCCGCGAGGCACCCCAAATCGTCCGCGACGATACTATTCGCGAGGCCGAGGTAAGCCGTCCATCTCGACGCACTCTTATATATCCGTCTTCCACGACGTGAACTATTTGCTCTCGGATCTAAGGCGAGGGGTGCATCCTTTGTGCCTATCTCACTTACCCGAGCAGCTCTCATTTGAAGACCCCGGTCTCACTAAGGATGACATCAAGGTTTGTTCTAGACCAGACTACCACACGATCGGCGCACTTTGCTGATTAGGCCTATCTTTTGTCCAAAACTTTGGAATTGTTGAGGACTTGTCGTGTGGTCCAAAACAAATTAAAAATTTATAAAATATCCTTAACTAACCCCCAAAATATAATCAAATAAAAACTATAGCTAGGGCAAGTAAGGGTCGATCCCATGGAGAAAGTTTGTACTTTTTAAAATCAATTAGCATGCGAACACGTTGTCACGAAAATAAATATAAAAATAAAACTAACTACTACACATATGATAAGACGTATAAAACTTATAATAAAACTTATAACTAAATAAATTTTAAAACTTATAAATATAACTTATAAACGAAGAACTATATTATAACTATAAACATAAAACACAAAGGGGGGGGGGGGTTTGAATAAAAAGTAAATCTTTTTGGTTTTTTAATTAAATGGGGGAAAACAAGCTCTAAAGATAATCAACTCCTCCAACAAAAGTAAACCCAAAAAAACACCACCAAGACCCTGAAACAAAATGAAAAAGAGAACAAACACAAATCAAACATTACACGTATAATAGACACGTAGACAATATATTACGTAACTTACGCACTTAAGAATAGAAAAAAACAATCAAAGGCCGAGTCGATTCATTTCCTTAACCACGATATGGAGGATTGTCAACTCTCCACACGGCCCGGAGTCATGCAATTCAAAGGCCCGTTTTGAAATATACCTTAGAACCCCAACTCTCTATTCAAACATGAGAACATACTTCCACTATAGAAAAAGTTTATAAAAGAGAGAATCTATTATGCATTCAACTCTCATACATAATCTATTCACAAACTGCCAATACCTTATGCATTTTAACAAACTTTTTCTCCTAATGATGAGCACATTTCACAGATTTTCATGAACTCCTCAAACCAATGACATTTTTTCTATTCACATAAATGAACACAACATATTTTCAATAAATTGAGAATTGTTTTTGAGCTTAAACAACCTTAATTCAATGAAAATAACAAACAAACACATGAAAACATAATAATCACTCAATAACGAATTCTAAGAAAAATGAATCAACTTATGTGGCTAAGAAGTCCAAAATCCTTAAAACAACGAACACAAAGCACAATAAAGAATCACGTATGAATTCGGAGTTCATTTAACTATCTTATGGAGCTAAAATAGCTTCAACAAAAACCGAATTCCACATACCAACCTACTTATGAAATCAAATTATGTAATTCAACCAATTCAACAACAACTTGCTCAATAATTGAAGAAAAACTAGTTTGAATCAATTCTCATTCATAAGGGATATTAATATAAACATGAAAAAAAACCCATTAAAGAACATCAACCATTTTGGAATTTTATGAAATTAACATAAACAAGGTAAAAAAAAGTGTAAAAATTGAACAAAAAGCAAACGTTTACATAGAATTGAAGTAAAAAATAAAAATTTACAAATAAGGGTTACCACTTGGAGAAGAAGATGAAATTCAAGAATTGGAACTGTGATGGAACCATAATCAAAGCTGGAGGTCGCCGCCCACCGCCGTCCGCCGGCCGTCCGCCACCGCCGCCGCGGCTAGGCCGCGGCTCCCTTGTTGTTGTTCCTCTTGTGTTCCCCCGCTGTTTCCCCCCCTTTCTTGTGTCTTGCGCTGCTCCAATTTATAGTCCGAGCCTTTCTTCCCGTTGAGAATTTCTTTCCGTTGCTGCATTGAGTGAGGAGCGGAAAAGAAGGAGAGACGTTGGAGTGTCTTGGGTTTGGTCTACGCTGCTCATTGATTTCGCTCGTTTGAAGGAAACGGAGACTTCATTTTCCCTCTTGCGTTGAATTGGAATGAAGAGAGGAGGCTGGGCTAATTTCATTAATGTTGGGTTTGGGCTCCGGCCCAAATTTAATCACTTCTTTTCAAACTTGAGTTTCAATTCCGCCTTTTGCTGCAATTTCTCCAAAAATAAGATATCTGATAATTTGGGTTAGGAAAAATAAAATAAAAATAATATAATGTAAAAATGATTAAAAAGCTAATATTTTTGAAAGAAAATAAAAAGAATTTAAAAATAAGAATTAAAATAAAACTAAGCTAAAACAACTAAAAATTAAAGACTAAAAATATTAAAAATGCCTAAAATTAAATAAAAAGTACTAACCCAAAAACGACTTATCAGGAATCAACTCATATGTTGACTTACTTTTCTCGGTCGCGTGGTGAATGGTCTGCCTGAGCCCGCGAGCGCCTTTATTCTTTTTTGAACTTATTTTGCAGGTTAGAAGGATGAGAAGGCCAGGCTCGGCCTCAGCCACCGCGTGAGCCGCTCAAGCTCGGCCCCAGGCACTCAAGCTCGAGCCTCAGCCGCTCAAGCTCGGCCCTAGGCACTCAAGCTCGACCCTTTCCATTCAAGCTCGGCCTCAACCACTTGAGCTCGGCCCAGACACTCAAGCTTGCCCTCAGCCATTCAAGCTCGGCCTCATCCATTCAAGCTCGTGAGGCAGCCACAGACTGCCGTCAGCGTCGAGCATGGACACTACTCCCCTTCACCTCGGAACTCTTCCTCGGCTTAGGGAGTGGGGGACTCCGGGTGCTCGGTTCGTAATTATTACAAGAGAGCTTCGTGATCGACATCCTGACCTTGTATCAGATTGTAACAGTACGCGTGCACTTGCACTCGTCGTCAATTCATTATGTCGAACAACCCTCGACTACGGACAACGAGTCCGGGGGACTTGAAGATCACCTCTTTTGAGATTCACACAGAAGACCTCACACCCTAGCAATGTTTTCTTGATCCACTCTGTGGGACAAGATGTACTCTTTTCTTGACCGAGGATTTTTTCCCCGGCAAGTTTTTAATGAGGCATCATCCGTGGAGTGGGTCACACATTGACGGGATTGTGGGAGGATGTTTGAAGGCGACAAACGGACTGTAAATGACGACTGATTCATCCACTCTTATGGTGATTGTACACTTTAGACAACAAGGAAGACAGTGCCCTTCCGTGGTGGATTGTTTTTCTACTCCCACTTCACCTCGAGTTCCTCTCGACTCGGGAAGTGGGGGACTCCTACACACGGCCAAAATTTTTCAAAATTCAAATCCCCAAACATCATTGGATTACTTCCCTCGACCTCGATACACTCGGCCGAGGAAGTAGGGGACTCATGATGAATACCCTGGACAGGGGTATCCGGTCTTTGTATAATATTAGTCGGGACGGTCCAGTCTGTTGGACTAGCCCGTTAGTCATATGTTTATTATTTATTTAAGGGCGGCGCAGTCTGTTGCGCCGGCCCATTAGTTCGAAACCCTAGCCCTAACTCTCTTTATTTATACTCCTCTTCTTGGAAGAGGAGGGGAAGGTGGAGGAGGGGCTTAACACCAATACTATTCATCATCTTCTCTACAAATTTTCTTTTCTTCCTCTACCCATGGATTCCATAATTCAACAATGCCATTCCTAAACAATATTTTTAATATTCTTAACCTCATTAAACCTAGACATCTATTCTCGAATTAATCATTGTTATCCGGTTTCGAAGGTCAAACATCAATCGATAAAACACGTCATCAATCGGTCAACTTCTTCACCAATTAATGATATCTTCATCAAGCTTCAACATATATATTGATGACGTGTGATTAACATACTCTCAAATCTGGTGCAGAAAGATCATTGGTGCAATATTTTTAAAAGTTCAAGAGTATTGCTGTAATTTTTTGAAATTTAGGGAAAATTTGTATACATTTTTGGAAAGTTCAAGGGTAAACGACGCAAAATATACTTACCATGCTTACCACTCACTTAGTTATAGTATTGCAGGGAGCGAGGGTGGTAAAGCTTGTATGAATCACTAAAGTCCTAGGTTGCAGTGAGTCAACTACGAGAATATACATAAGAAGTGGATAGCCACAACATTTCTCAAGATTTATATGTAGAGTTAGAAAAAAATACTACTCACTCCGTCCGGGAATAATGTTCCCATTCTACTCTTTTTTCCGTCCGAAAATGATGTTCCCATTCTACTATTTTTTCACTCTTCTTCCAAAATGATGTTCCCGTTCTACTCATCTTTCCCGAATGGAGGGAGTAGTTTTTAACACAAGAAAACTTACTAGGAAAAAGTATGTTTATGTCATAATATATAAAATTATTTCTAAGGCATATCGGATCGGGAGGGAACCGGAGAGTAATTGCATTTTATATAATAATTAATTAAAACGTTGTATTAAAAAAACGCAAACACAATAAAACATTTAAAACATGCTCTGCATAGAAAATTAGAATGACATCTAAAAAAAACTTTATAAAATACTTCGTAGAATAAATATATTACTTGTAAAAAAGAAAACATGGATAGTAAAAATAATAATTGAATCAGAATTATATTCAATTATTCAAAGTACTTTGATTAGTCCCTCGACAAAGTATCTAGAGAAAGAGTGAGGCGTGTAACGTATATCGATCTTGAGCAAATATGGGAGAAAAGATTAGAGGGGAAGCGCTCAAGAAGATTAGAAGTAAAGATGTAATAATACACCAGTCAACAAGTCCACAGAAGAACATTGATAGTAAAAAAATTGTGATGGATATAACCCACTGGTACCACCCGACAAGTTCACATACGCCCGGGGTACCAAATTCTGGCCCCGGGTGGATGACTTGAAGACTGCCTGGGTGGATGACTTGAAGACTGCCGGGGTGGATGACTTCAAGACTGTCCGGGTGGATGGCTTGGAGACTGCCCGGGTGGATGGCTAAAAGACTGCCCGGGTGGATGACTTGAAGACTGACCGACCGGAAGAATAGTAACGTCGGGACGTGCTTGACGTGCTTGTTCTTTATTATAAATAAGACTAAAAGCCTCATTTGTGAGGCATGCTTTAATTAATCCACACAGCTTGTATTTGTAATAGCTCCTATTATCATTAATAACAAACCGGGTTACAGTTTCCACCTACAACCCTTCCGATTACTTATACTTAGTATTTGCGTGGTAATTTACACCATCAAATTGGCGCCATCCGTGGGACCTCTTTACAAAAAGAAGCCATGATGAACAACAATATGGAATCCATCATTGCCCAAATTTCTAACCCAGCGGAGGGTGTTACCCTAATCCCGGGAGGAATCACATCATTACCTTCTCTTTTCTCCCCCATGATCACCACCTTCACTACTCAGACAGCGCCGGGTCAGGCCCTCCAAAACTTTGGACAATTTGTGCCCATGTTTCAAAAATCCGGGGGATTTACTCTTTTCATCCCTGGGATGTACCCCCATGCTCTGGCCCAAAATACATCTCCTCCCAACCCGCTGGGGCATCCCCCGCCGAACGAACCGGCCAGTACCACCCGGCCGGTCATCCCGACAAATCTGGTCGGGAAGCTAGAAAGGGCGGGTCCTTCTCGGTCCAGAAAGAGCAGATCCCACAAGATCCCCATTCAGATCACACCCGACACGGATGAGAAATCTGTATACAGCAGGGGCAAAAACTCGGATAGTTCTAGGGGCCAGAAAAAGCTGTAGGGCAAATCCGTCCAGCCCGAAGGTTCACGACGATCAGCGTTCCAGCGGCTGAGACATGAAGGACGGAACCAGAACCGGCCGATCAAGGAGCGGTTGGGGGTGGAGATCCACCAGCCAAGTGTGTTCGACAGACTGGGAGGCTACAGGCGACTCGGTCAAACCGGGCGCTCCGAACCTCGTCCCCGGTGATGTGCCCCAGCAACACCAGGTGTCTGGAGCGGAAGACATGCGGAAAGCCAGCCCAAGCTAGCGACACACACACATACTAAACCACCCAACGACCGGGTGAACAGAGCAGAAGCACGTTTGGAGAGGCTGTTAAAGAGAGTTCGAGGAGGAAAAGAAGAAAGTGGTGTTGAACAACCGTTTTATCATCCGCTAAGACTGGATATGTACCATGTCAATGTTAAATAAAATTGATATTTAACTGAAAAGACTACTTGCAAAACCGGTCGGAGAGGTTACAGGCTCATCCGCCCGGTCAATGTTCAATCTAATTGAGCATTTAAAGAAAAAAATAAAAAAAATATGTGACCCAGTCGAACTGGTACACTGGTTTCACACCGGTCTTGCACATATTTTCCAACAAGCCTGAGCCCAATCAAATTGGGTACATCGGTCGCACATCGGTTTCAGCAGAAAAAAAAGAAAAGACCAGCTGGCCTGGTCAAACTAATAAACCGTATTGACACGGTCTCGAATGACGCGGCCAAAAAAGGAGAGCATCTGGCTTGGTCAAGTTAAACGAGAAAAACATGGCTTATTTTCTACTCGGGTAGAAAGCCAAATGAATCAGATGGACTAAGTCCATCTCTGCCTAGGCAGAACACCATACTTTTTCAAAAAAGATGGTGAAACATTCTCATTCGGGTCAACACCACCCGGGAAGATCCATCTCTGCCCGGGCGGGACACCATACTTTTTCAGGAAAGATGGTAAGACCGGTCGGGGAAGGTTGCAAACCCGTCCGCCCGGTTAATGTTCAATTGGATTGAGCATTACAAAACCACCCGGGCAGAACACCATATTTTTTCAGAAAAGATGGTAAGACCGGTCGGGGAAGGTTGCAGACCCATCTGCCCGGTCAGTGTTCAATCGAATTAAGCATCACAAAACCACCCGGGTGGAACACCATACTTAAATCGGATTGAACTAAAAAAAAGATAAAAGTATGTGACACAGGCCCGGCCTGGTACGCTGGTCTTACACCAGTGTTGCACATATTAATAAAAATTGCGACCCAGTCGAACTGGTACACTAGTCTCACACCAGTATTGCACATATTTTCTAACAAGCCTGAGCCCAATCGAATTGGGTACACCGGTTGCACATCGGTTTTAGCAAAAAAGAGAGCCCGGTCGGACTGGGAACATCGAGCCTACCCCGATCTTCGACATCTTTCCCTGAAGACTTTTCACTGGGGCAAAGTCAGGGTGAACCAACCTACCCAGGATAAATAAAAAAATAAAACTGCCCACCCGATCAAGATTCAGACTCGGGTGAGTGACGGGGTCACGATGGATTCACTTAACTTGGCTCGGAGAACTTTTTCAAGAATATGTTCCCCCGTTTGCATGGTCGAGGCCATGAAGGGAAAGAATTGATTGCCTTGCTCACTCGGAGGACTAGAGCTCTTGTTCACCCGGGTGAAAGAAGAAATGACTCACATGATCAACTTTGAAACATAGCCCGGGCATGCTCTGTCAAAACCCACCCGGGTGGCTTATTTCCTACTTGGGTAGAAAGAATGGTGAGATGCGTTAGACCGGGTAGATATAGCTCGGTCGTGACCAAAGAGATCCTGCAGCCGGTTGCTCAAGATCATGTACAGCCCACGGTGCTTTTGGTACTGACCGGTCCCAAACCTAAAGATCCCAATGTCATCACTCAGTTGCTGGGACACTTGGAAGAACCGGATGCCGACCTCCCGGTTAGGAAGTGCTTGGGCAGCGAACTTCTCCGGTTCTTGCACAGCCCAAGCAATGCGTGTGAACAGCCCGGTCGAAGTACTCCCTCTCCAGGTCAGCCCTTAGCTGGGCATTCTCCTCCTCTAGCTGGCCCGTCTGCCCGGCCTTCTCCGCCAACTCGGCGATCTTCCGCTTAGCCCGCTCATCCGACCCTTTGGCAGACTTGAGCAAGCCCTCGTGCTTGGCAAAGAGACCCCGATAGGCTTCAGCCTGTTCGACCAACTTCTCCTTCATTTTCTCGAGCGCCAACCGGGCTGCCTTTGCATCCTTCCGGGCGGCGACCATCATGGCCTCCATCCGGAGCTTCTCATCCATCTAGGACCTGACCAGTCGGGTGGCCCATTCCTGCCCGATCCGGGAAGAGGAAACGACGCGACAACTAGGCGGTGGCATACTAGATTTCTGTAAAAACTTTCCTGCCAACCATACCCGAGGATTCAAAATTCAAAATTATTCACACGTTTGATTCCCGCCCTTGATGGTGCCCACAAAGCCGAGAATCGGAGGACTCCTTGATGGATATAACCCACTGGTACCACCCGGCAAGTTCACATACGCCCGGGGTACCAAATTCTGGCCCCGGGTGGATGACTTGAAGACTGCCCGGGTGGATGACTTGAAGACTGCCGGGGTGGATGTCTTGAAGACTACCCGGGCGGATGACTTGAAGACTGCCCGGGTGGATGGCTTGGAGACTGCCCGAGTGGATGGCTTGGAGACTGCCTGGGTGGATAACTTGAAGACTGACCGACCGGAAGAATAGTAACGTCGGGACGTGCTTGACGTGCTTGTTCTTTATTATAAATATGACTAAAAGCCTCATTTGTGAGACATGCTTTAATTAATTCACACGGCTTGTATTTGTAATAGCTCCTATTATCATTAATAACAAACCGGGTTACAGGTGTTTCCACCTACAACCCTTCCGATTACTTATACTTAGTATTTGCATGGTAATTTACACCATCAAATTGAATCAGAATTTTTCTGAGGGTGAACGATAAAACTTTACTTGGTTACATTGAATATTTTTTTCTGGGGAACCAGTTGAAATTTCCCTACCTTACTCTTCACTACTCCTCCGTCCCAAAATATTTGCCACACTTGCTTTTTCTACAATCGTGGGAAGTTTTGTTTATTTTTTTTCGTTTCATTGGTTAATTGATAAAATAAAATATTCTTGACACCTCTTATTTTGAAGAACTCTTCAGCTAGTTTTTTGATATGTAATTTTTTTTCTATACCAATATATAAATAAAATAAATTGAATAAAATAAATATTTCACCTTGAGAGTACAAATGTGACAAATATTTAGAGACGGATGGAGCAATAAAGTTGAAATGTTGCAGTATTTAATCCATCAAATTGATTAGTCTGTCTAGAGTTATCAAATTCAAACTACTACCTCCGTCCCAGTGTATTTGTCAGTTTGACCTTTTCGAGTCAAACTGGACAAACTTTGAATTTCAATTAAATAAAAACCGTAATGTATTTTAACATAAAAATGAATTTCATCGTATTGAGAACTTTCAAAATTGTATTTCATTATGCTAATATTCAATATAAATTGAGAGTAATTGGAGCTCAAAGTTTGTCCAGTTTACCTCGGAAAAGTCAAATTGGACAAATAAACTAGGACGGAGATAGTATCTAAAATCCGTCAGCAACTAGGAGAACATAACCGGCTTTAGCTCAGTTGGCAGAGTGATGGATTGAGGCCTGGCGTTTGACGTTCGGAACCGTTCCTTCATCCGAAGTATCGGGTGTGTAAAGGCAATCCATAGGTCGCTGGATCGAGACCAGCAAGCCGGATTTCTATTTTACGGAGTATTTTTTTTAATGTAGTACGGAGTAATTTTTTACTTCAAGAGGATTTATTTTACCGGCAGTAAATTTGAACTTCAAGATATCTGGACATTAATCGGATGGCTTTACCTTTTTATAGGGTTGGATCGTTGGAAGGTCGGAGGTGAAAGATGTCGGAACGCCACCACTTGCCGGAGGAAATCCTGATCGAAATCCTCACCCGTCTCCCCGTCAGGTCCCTCGCACGCTTCACCGCCGTTTCCAAGTCGTGGTTCTTCTTCATCACCAGCCCCGCCTTCGCCTCCGCCCACCTCCGCCACTCCCGCTGCAGAGGTAATTCCGCCGGTAACCTCCTCTTCCACCGACGTTTCGAGATTTCATCCAAAAAGGAAAAGTATGAAATACTCGAAGAATCTGATCACCAAACACTTACCCCGATCAGTTCTCCCCAGATCTGTCCCCCAATTGCGTGCAAGGTCGGGTATTTTCGTGTGGTTGGCTGCTACAACGGCGTCGTTTGCTTATCAGACGATTTGTATAGCGATTCATATGCTATGTACCTTTGGAACCCTTGGATTCAGAAGTTTAAGACGTTACCGCCTCCTACTATTAGACCGGCTTGGCCTTTTACGTCCACACTTGGATTTGGTGTTAATCCTCAGTGTGTTGATGATCTCAAGGTAGTCAGAGCCGTGTTCGGAAGGAACGGAGAGTGTCAGGGGATACCCGATGTCCCACCAGATGTTGAGATTTATTCTCTCAGAACTGGGAAATGGAGAAGGATATCGGCTGTTGGGGTGAATCTTTATATGATCAATTTCATCTGGTCTCAGACTTTTGCCCATGGAGCAGTGCATTGGATTGGGTACAAATCGTTGGACAATGAAATGTTCAAGTGTTCTATAGCAGTTTTCACCTTGGATAATGAGGTTTTTAGCGAAATTATGCTGTCAGATGAATTGGCCAGTGGGGTTGTTGGATCAAGCTTAAATATTATGACATTTGGTGAATCTATTGTTGTTGCTAAGTATGGTGAAGCGATTCATGGTGCTTACTGTGAGCTGTGGATGATGAAAGAGTACGGAGTTGTGGAATCTTGGTGTAGGCTACGTCGTATAGAACTGGTTGAAGGGATGAGAAGAATCGTTGGCTTTAGGGAAAACAGTGACATTTTATTCTCTACCAACGAGGGTGAGCTTGTTTCGTACTGCCCGGATACTGAAGTCATTAATAAGCTTGGAATTTATGGTTCCATCCGCTCATTGTATGTTGGTAAATACTTGGAATCTCTTGTTCTGCTTCAAGAACAAAGCTGCGTTATCGATGGGCTATCTGAAGAAATGACAAGTATGTCGATTTGAACAAGAGATTGAGTTTTCTCATTTGTTTAAAGGGTAAGTTGTTCTTGAACTTACAACATATACACATTTTTCATATGTAATTTGCTGAAATTTTTCTCTGCCTCATGAAGATGATATTAGTGGATATTTAGTTTACTCGTAGAAAAAGGTATGCTCATTCTGTTGCTAAATCAAAGTTCTAAGGATCCCTTTTAATACTAGCTATGCAGTGTTTTTTTCAGTCACTTAGGTTGAGAGTGTATGGATCATTCACTAAAGTCCTAGGCTGCACACAAGATTTATATGCTGAGTATAAGGTAATATCTTGACCTTAGAAAAATTACCGGGAAAATTCACCTTTAAGTTATGTCATAGTAAAATTATTTGGAGGCATATGGGATCAAGGCAAACTAGAGTATTTTCCTTTCATATAATCCATTTAAATGCATTATTGTGAGCAGAATAAAACATTTGAAACATACTCCAGAGAGATAATTAGAAGATCATAAAACAATTTTACAAAATAAAATAAATAAAGTACTCGTAAAAAAGAAAACACAAAAGTAGTAAAGCACATCAGCAAAGCTGACTAGCCAAGGGGGGAAGGTGAAGGCATCTTTGATTGCTTATAAGTATTTGTAATCATTACATTACCCTTTCTCTTTGAATTATCTCAGATAGTCAGATGTAGATAGACCTGATAGAGTTGTTTAGTGAATAAATTCTGACAAGAAAGGTTCCATGGAGGAAGGAGCAATTCTTCTGGACCCTTTTGCCCTAATGAAATAATTGATGAGATCGCCCCGACTCCAGAAACTATAAAAAAAATGAGAAAAATATTAATAAGATAAACTAGCAATCACAATTAACAACAAAGATACCTCCAGCATCCAAGATAGTCCCTCCAGCACCCAAGATGGCCTCACCAGCAATTTCCATTCCCGTTTGTTAGCCTTCTTCGATAGAGCAACAAATGTGGCATACTCAGACTCCCCAGCTGTAGAAAGCCTATCTTTTCACAGTGTTAAAAGATTATATAAAATCATTTTGAGTCTTAATAAGTTTCACAACCAAAAAATATTCAGATAGCGTTGAAAATCATACAAAATAGATTTTAAAAAAGTTGACTAAAAACAAAAACTTTACCCCTCCAGAAGTTTCAAAAGACAACTTCTCAATCAAAAAGTAGATTTTGCTTGTTTAAGAGCTCATTGGTTATTCTTATATATTTTTCTTTGTTCTGTACACAAACTTCTGGCATTTTTGGAAAGGGTTCATGAATGTTCCAGTATGCAAGCATTACACCTTGTTTGCTTTCACTGATCTGCTTCTTGTTTTAAGCAGGAAAAGTTAATTGTCATCTTCTTCCTCAAGAATACAGATTGGTTTAGAAGGAAAAATGCTTTCAGTTGTGAATGGAGACTTGAGATTGCTGGATTGGATCTGCAAGGATTACTATGTGAGTCAGTTTGTTTTGGTTATCTGTCTCTGAAATTGAGATTGCTTTGGTAGAACATTTAATAATATAGAGTAGTAGATATTGAGTTTTTTTAATATTGAACTTTGAACTACTTATCATTCAATAACTATGGAGTATAACGAAAACATCATTATTTACATTCTTATATGATGATGGACATATTATTTATACATATGAAACATATACTTGTGTGGCTATTGATTATTGCAATGGATGAATTATTTTTTTACGAGTAGTCTTTAGTAACTATTAACTCTTGCATTAATGATGGCTTATCAATAATCCTTGTTTCTTGATGATATTAAATCTTACATATAACTCAATGTCGTAATTGCATATTATATCACTTTTGCCATTCTTATTGAAACTTATAAACTATAAATAGCACATTGCCATTGCTAAACCTTGTTATTAGTTTAATGTTTCATATGGAGTATCTTTTAAGTCATCGTAGAAGACTAAAAAAACTCAATCTCAGACTTGAACTTGGATTAGGTCGCCACATGAATTGCTAGACATTGGACTTAGCATTTCTTTGGATCTTTGCCTTTTCACTCAAATGAACATAGTGGGGTAGGGGTAGGCACGGGTCGCGGGACTTGGAAGAAACGGGAAGGAGTTGGAAGAAACTGGAAAGAGCTAGAAGAAGTTTGAAGTTAATTTTTCCAATCCAATAGGACAAGGCCTTAGTTATTCGTGCTTCTATGTTTAATATTTAATAGATTGCTCAAAATATAGACTATTTTAATGATCACATAAGTTTAAGAAAGAACAACTGGACCTGAAATTTTATCTTTCAAAGGGCATCATTGTGTATTTCTCTTTTTTTTCTTCTGAACAAACACTTGTGACATTTTCGGAATTGCTTCTTTTAACTTCATCTTGATTGATGATCTGCTTCATATTCCGAGCAGGTTAGGATACAACAATTTGTCAAATAGGAGAAAGGTAATTGTCATCTTCTCCCAATAGGTCTGGACGTTCATCACCATATTGCCAAATCACTGCTCATCTTTGATAGGCTTTGAGCATTGAAAAGATCGAAGGTGAAGGGTGATGTCGGATTGCCATTAGTTCACGGAAGAAATATACGGAGTATATTTTATTTAATTAATGATCAAACATATCAATTTTGACTTAAAAGAAGTTAAAAGAGTACAAATAGTGTCACATAGAGGGCCGAGCAGTATATAGACTTTATTGCACCAAGATTTCTCTCTAGTTTGGTAAATGTGCACCGTTATCCCCTATGATTTTAAAACTTACGTCGTTGTCTCTTATGATTCTGATATCGTTATTTCAATGCCCCTTTAGGCTAAACTTTCTTCAAATATTAAGTGAATAGTTTGTTGTCCCCTATAGTTTAGAAAATTGGCATTGTCTTTTCTTTTTTTCTACTATTTTTTTCACAAGTCTTTTTAACTTATTTTTTAAAATTATTATTTTCATAATGTGTTAATGATCAAATTTTTGTCTTTGTAGTAAAAATCAATTAAATAAAAAGAATTAATGTACACTTCATTTGTTTCAAATTAAACATTTTCATTTTTTGTTAAAAAAAACTCTTTATTGGTTCATTTTTATGATATAAAAAATCAATGAAACAGTTCGTTTTTTTCACTAAAGCTCATTTCTCATTTTCATTTCATTAATTGTATACTTTTTCTTTTATTTTAATCAAAGTTAAATAAAAAAATTAATAGAAAATAAAATAAAGAAAAATAAATTAAAAGTATATGAAAAAATAATTTTCTCGAATTGAGAAAATTAAGTTATGAAGAAAATCTTTTGTGCATCGGTCCAAAAAATGAAATGTTATTGATATATAGTTAACTATATATTAAAAAGGTATTATTTAGTATTCTTTTGATCCTGACATATTCAAAAAATAAATAAAAACTATCCAATACAAAAAACGAAAATATTTAATTTGACAAATGAAGTATATGTTACATTTTTTAGTTCATTTTTTTAAAACACAAATATTTTTATATGTTTTAAAACTTTTTTATAGGTTTGAAAAATAACTTTTCATTACTTCGCACACAAATGATTTTCTTCTTTCCTTTATGAAAAGAAAAAAATAAAGACAAAAGAGAGGGAGCGTTGGCGCTCATTTTCAAAACTATAGGGAGTACTGGAGTTATTCATCTAATGATTGAGGATATTTTTGTTCAAATACATATTTGAATAACAATATCATAACCATCAAGGGTAACGACACAGATTTTAAAAGTATAGAGGCGAAAGCTGCAAACTTACCAAATTACACTGGGTGTTACTACAATAAACTAGTATTCTCTCCTTTTGCAAAAAAAAGCTTCCTAGTTTGACTTGGAGCCAAAATAAGGAAGTGTTAAAATATAGTTGGCTTCCAATTTTGCCCCTGATGTGATTGGTAAAAATAAGATGTGATGAATAGAATATTAGAGAAAAAATATGATGTGATAGGTGAGATATGAAAAAGTAAGGGTAAAAGTAATTTTTTAATAAAAAGTGGAAGTGTTTTGTTAGAAGTAGAAAAAATGAAAGTGGAAGTGTTTTAAGAACGGAGAGGGTAATATGTACTTGTAATTTTTTTCTTTTTCTTTAATTTTTTTGAGCACTTCCATTCGTGCCATTCGACCACCATTTAATATTTTGAATGAATGCATACTAATATTTAAACTAATATGAAATATGTATTGGATGGAGAGAGGGTGTAAAGTGTTTAAACCTTTAAACACCATCCATCATGACAAATAGTCCCACCCCAAATTTTTAAAAAAAAATCTAAGTTTTTTTTTTAAATTTTTTTTTTTGAACAAGCTAAAACGTAAGTAAATATATTTCTAATTATAAAAATATTTATATTATTATAAAAATCATCCATTTCTTTGATTTCAGATTTTAAATTATATAAAAATTTATATTGTAATAAATAATTAATAAAATGAATATAATCAACAATTTCAATTTTATCACTAATTTAATTAGTGTAATAAATTATGAATAATATAATCACTATTTGAATATAATAAAAATAATTCTCATAATAATTATTACAACTAATATAATGGTTATATCTGAACATATTTGGACAAACTATAGCAGTAATAATTGATTAAATTTTAACGTGGTGGTTGTATTTCGATTAATGCAATGTATTTTATTATTTAAAAATAAATTTTCTTCTAATTATTTTTGGAAAAACATTTATTTTTATTTAGTAACTTTAAATTTATTTAATTTATATTAAATTATTGTAATTATATTCTCTAATTTGATTCTTCTAAATATAAATCATTAAATTTTATATTTTTTGTAAATTATTACATTCTAATAAAAATAAATATTATTTTAAAATATAATATGGAGCATGACTTATTTAAAATAATGAATAAAGTAAATTAAAAGTGGGACCCATTAATAATTGATTGAATGGAAAAATAAATGAAAGGGGTTGTGAGTGTCTGTTTAAAAAATATTTTCTCCGTTTCAAAAGGTTTTTTACGTTTCAAAAAATTGCTTTTAACAATTTCCTTCTTTTGTTAATTAAAAAATTATTTTTACCCTTATTTTTCCATACCTTACTTATCAAATCATACCTTTTTCTTCATAATGTACACATCACATCCTACTTTTACCAAGCCAGGTCCTGCTCCCGTCAGGTCCCTCGCCCGCTTCACCGACGTTTCCAAGTCGTGGTTCTTGTTAATCACCAGCCCCGCCTTCGTCTCTGCCCACCTCTGCCCTTCCAGCTGCAAAGGTAACTTCGACGGTAACCTCCTCTTCCTCCGACGTTTTGAGAATTCATCCGAAAAGGAAAAGTATGAAATGTTGAGAAATTTCCCTACTACGTGGAGGAAGTGTCCAATTTTAATTGGACAACACTTTAAATCTCTCTTTTATATTTGATCTTATTTTGTGTGTGTAAAGTTTCAGTCCAATTGTATTTTTTATGGTGGCCCATATACTAAATGAAGAGATGGAGAGGCAGTAGCTATACACAGATTTCCGTCACACTGTGCATCAGCCACTTTTCTCATCCGAATCGAAGGCCAAACAAAGTCCGATCGTGATCAAATTTTAGTATGTTGTTCCTAACATACTCCTCTTCAAATCCAATGGTCAGTTTCTCGTTTTGATGTCCGGAAGGTGGTGTTCTTGCTGCATTTTCAGACCTGCGTTTTTGGGAGTTTTTACTCCATTTTATGGTCAATTGTTTATTGTTATTGTTCCAAGGTTGCTCCTTGATGATTGTGTTTGCCTCTAGTGTTTACTATAGAGGAGAACTTGTTATACCCACTTGGTTCTTGGTGATTAGTGGAAGTTTGGGTGCCGTTGTCGAACGGCCGTGGTTTTCTTCCCGATTCGGGGTTTCCACGTATTTATTTGTGGTGGTGATGTTGATTTTTGGAGTATATAGTGCTTTGTTGTTAATCTCATTTATTTGGGGAAAAAAATTTATACGCTTACGTTGTGTTTTGTTCCGTGCTTCCCCAACAAAGTGGCATCGGAGCTTGGTTATTTATTGGTTGGTTTCTTGTGTTGTTAATGATGGATGACAAAGTAATTGTTCAAGGAATGGTTAGTTTGGACTCTATGAATTATTCAATTTGAAAAATTCGTATTGAGGATTATTTATGCTCTAAAGATTTGCTTGACCCAATTTTGTATAAAGAACATCCAACAGGTGTTGATGAGAAAGCTTGGACTACCTTGAACCGGAAAGCTATTGCACCAATCGGACAATATGTTTCTTTAAGTGTGTTGCAACATGTTGCTAATGAAACTAATGCTTTTGAGATGTGGAAGAAACTTGAATCCATGTATGGGAGGAACAATGTTATGGGAAAAGCTTCTTTGATTAGGAAGCTTGTTAGATTGCAATACAAAAATGGTGAGAGCATTGGTGGTTTCACTTAGCAACTCTGCTCCGGATGGCAAGATGATTATAGAGATGGTCCAAGCTAGTCTTTTGAATGAAGAGGCTAGGAGAAAAGAATCAAGTTACCCTAGCCAAGCTGAAGCAAATGTGATTCAGAATCTAGTAGGGGAGAAGCAAGAGCAGAAACCCTCATTACAGAGACAAGTCCAGAGGGAGATCTAAATCCAGAAAAAGAGATTGCATTTGCCATTATTGTCATAAGCCGGGTCACATTGAGAGATTCTACAGAAAGAAAAAGAGGGATATGTCCATGAAGAGAAAAGATAAAAATGAGAATTCCGAGTAGAAGCCAGAAGAGAAGAACACTACAGCCTTGGCATCTAGTGATGATGATTTGTTTGTTATAGGTGATCATGGACTATTAAATGTAGCCTGTGATGACTCCACCTGGGTGATTGATTCTAGTGCATCTTATCATATTACCTCACACACGGAGTACTTCTCATCCTATACTAGTGGTGACTTTGGCCATGTGAGGATGGGAAATGATGGTTCATCTAAGATCCTCGGTATGGGTGATATTTGCTTAGAGACTTCCACTAGTTGCAAGTTGGTGCTCAGAGATGTGAGGCACGTCCCAGATATCAAATTGAGTTTGATTTCAGCTGGGTATGGTTCATCTAAGATCATCGGTATGGGTAATACTCTTTAATATAGTTCTACTCATTTGAATAATTGATTATCTCGAACTTTGTAGTGTATCATATGAAACAACATTGGGATTGTTAGAGCATTGGCAATGACAAGTCAAAAAATAGAATGTCACACGGTGACGTGGAACATTTTAACCAATAAAAAAATCCAGTCAGCGTGTGACGAGTGGGTGGAGTGGCATGCCATGCAGTGGCAAGTAATTGTTTTTGTCATTTTTTACACTTTTGTGACATATTTTAATTATAAGAATTAATTGTACTTTGCCTTTTTTTCATAAAAATATTTGCACTCCTTTAAACAAACCTTTTTTCTACAAATAAAAAAATAAAAAATGAAATAAGAAAAAAGAAGGAAGAATGCCTTGCACAGATGTCCATGCGTGGAGGAACGCACAAGCCAAACATGACAAAATAGAGAAATGGCTGATGTGACGGGCATTTGGCTCGCCATTGCCAATGTTGTATAACATCTTTTTTGAACTTATAATCATAAATTTGATTTTTGATTGAATTGATTACTAGATATAGTGCTATCAAACCCAGTCATGTAACGCCCCGAAACATACCCTAGAATTATTATTAAATAATTATTCGATTAAACAAATTTGTTTTGATTATTATTGGGCTTTGGGCCGATAAGAAATATTTTTAATATCCAATATCAAAATCTGAATAAGTCTAATCGAGATAAATCCAATATGTTGACTATTTGTGTGGTCTTGATTGGGAACCTGAGTACAGACCCAAATCAAGAATAAATAAATTAATTAATTATGATGTTAACTTTGTAATGATTTATTGAAATAAATCATGAGAATAATTGATATGAATTAAATGAGAGAACCTTTTATGAGAAAGGTCAATTAAACCAATTTTGACTCTGTTAAAGTCAAACACCCAAAAATATGATGTTGAAAAAAAAAGTATTACAAATAAGTATGAAAAATATATCGTTGAATAGAATTCGACTGTCTGATCGCAACGGTGCAATCAGAGTTCAATTCGGAGAAAGTTGGACCAAAAAGTATACTCCGACTGGAACCAAAATTGGTCCCAATCAGAGACCTATTCCATCGGCGCCTCCCAGCGCACTAGCCAATCCATCATCATCTTCCTGCGTCTTCTTCCCTCTCACCTTCTCTATATAAGAATTCAATCTTACTCAATTCTTCATTAAAACACTCCATATTTCTTTCTATTCTGTTCCTTGTTGAGAGAGGAGTGCACTGGTGCTGCCATTTTGTTGTGAAGTCGCCGGAGCTAGCCACAAATCTCGCCGGAAGTTTCGCCGGAAAATATTCAAAACCTTCATTTACCTTCGAGGTAAGCCCGTAGATATATCTAGTGAATAGAATGTTCATATAGATTGTTTCTACGTTCATAAATGGTCGTTTGGTTGAGTTTTGTGTTTGACATGCTTAAGGAACCAAGAATCATAAACCATGAAATTGATGTTAAAACTATGAATTAATGATGACAAAATGATCTATGAACCTTGGAGAACATCTCTATATAGTTTCGTTGAAGTTCGATAACTAAAAACGGTATTTCCAAAAAATGGGCCGAAGGTTGAAGAAGATGAACAGTAAGCTGAAGAACACTGCCTGGATCGATCCTAAGGCTTGGATCGATCCTCTGGGAAGATTTTTACATATCATGGATCGATCCAGAGGGCTGGATCGATCCCCCGAATTTCTGATCCGAAAATTTGTTTGAAAATGTTATTTTTGAGCTCTAAAATCCTATTTTTGATACCAATTGATTATGATCATTATAAAAATGATTTTTCACATTAAAAGAAATATTTTTAACAAATAAAATATTATGTGATGCATGACGGTAAGTTAGAGTGTTAACACCCGAAGCTAGGCCGCTAATTGTTATTGAATTGATGAATGATTATGGTAATGATTATTAGTTGGTGATTATGATGATTAAATCTTGATAAATGTTTTGATTAAAAATGGTAATTATGAATGATTAAATCATAATGAATATATTGATGATTGTGAAAATAATATGTATTGTCAAGGGTATCTAGAAGACCTCTAAGATATACCCATATTAATGTTGATTTGAAAGGTATCTAGAAGAACTCTAAGATATACCCATATTAATGTTGATTTGAAAGGTATCTAGAAGAACTCTAAGATATACCCATATTAATGTTGATTTGAAAGGTATCTAGAAGAACTCTAAGATATACCCATATTAATGTTGATTTGAAAGGTATCTAGAAGAACTCTAAGATATACCCATATTAATGTTGATTTGAAAGGTATCTAGAAGAACTCTAAGATATACCTATTTAAGTTAGGCCTTGCGGGTATGAACCCCGGTGGCTAGGGTTAAAACGTATGTACGGGATCCAAGAACCAAACTTGAGTACCTACTCGTTTGGGGGTACCACCCACCCAACAGTGAACACTACGCTGTCGGTTTTTGGTTGGCCTTAAGTGAAGGTAAGTTTAAGATTTTCAAAACCCCTTTATCTTAAACTAGGCCAAGCTTAAGGATTATTTAGGAATATTTTATACTGGAATATAGTTTAATTATTTAAACTAGAATTCGTTTAAGGGTTGACAAATATTAAAGTGATTGGCCTTAGACTAAGAATAGTTTAAGGATATTGTTGAATGTTGAATATTGAATATTGAATATTGAATATGAGTAAATATTGAATGATGAATATCGAATTGAATATTGCAATTATTATGAATGACTGGTGAACATTGAATGTGAATATAAATGTTGAATAATGCATGATGAATAATTTTTAATAATTATTGATTATCTGAACGTACTGAACATTATGTGCATGATATCAAATGATTTGATTATGAATTTAGATTCAGTTTATATGGATGTTCGATGCATTAGATATGCTTACTCAGCTTCAACGCTGAGCGTGTATTATGTTTTATTTGCTACACGCAGGTTAATGAAGTGACGTGATCCTGGAGGCAGACGGAGGCGAGATTGTCAGAATGGATGTGATGGTTTTGAATTAAGGAACATAAATAAATTATGTTTGTGATTATGATTGTTAAGCTTCCGCAATATTGAAAACTCCGTACTGTTTATATTATGAAAAATATTATTGTGATAAATAAAAGTGTTTGAAATGTTTTAAATTTTTACGATTACCAAGTTAATACTTTAATCTGAAAGGGGCTGCAGACCTGGACAGATTAGGGTGTTACAAATCATAAATTTGAACTCAACACAACCCAGATAAAAATAAATTCATCTCCAAAATAAAAAAAATTTACATTTATTCCGTCTTTAACTATAAATATAAAGTTTTAGTTGTTTGATGACAAATAAAAATGACAAGTATACTGTATGTTACTCCCTCTGTCCCATTTTAAATTGTCCGTTTGCTTTTTTTTCCGTTCCAAAATAAGTTGCATGTTACTTGTTATCGTAAATTTTTATGAGTAAAATACTTAAACTATCCCTAAAATAAGTCACTCCTCTCCACCTTATCTTCTCATTCATCATCACCCCTTATAAAATGTAATGACAATTTCAGAAATTCAACTCTATTTTTTATTTTCTTTAAATATTCTCAAAAGTCAAAACAGACAATTTAAAATGGGACGGAGGGAGTAATAGGTCTGGACATTTATCCCCCAAATCATGGGTAAATTTCACTCATGGTATACAAACTTTCATCATTATTTCAATTCGGTATATAAATTTTAATTTCTATCACAAAAAAGTAAAGAGTGGAGAAACAAGAGAAAAAAAAGAAAAGGGTCAAAATCATAAAATTTAAATTTTTAAAATTATAATTTAACCCAAATGACTTAAAGGCGATTTAGAAACCGTCTATTGGAGCACCGGTGAAAGAATGTTGAAAGTTCATGTATTTTGTTATAGGAATTAAAGTTTATATACCGAAATGAAATAAAAATTTATAGGTAATTTACCCCCAAATCAGTGGTCATCTTTGATAGGGTTTGAGCATTGAAGGTCGAAGGCGGAAGTGATGTGGGAGCGCCACCATTTACCGGAAGAAATCCTGATCGAAATCCTGACAAGGCTCCCCGTCAGGTCCCTCGTACGCTTCACCGCCGTTTCCAAGTCGTGGTTCTTCCTCATCACCAGCCCCGCCTTGGTCTCCGCCCACCTCCGCCACTCCCGCTGCAATGATAATTCCGTCGGTAACCTCCTTCTCCTCCGTCATTTAGAAAACTCATCCATAAAGGAAAAGTATGAGATTCTCGAAGAGACTGATCACCAAACACTTAACCCGATCAGTTCTCCCGAGCTCCCCCCTGCATTTGCATGCGAGGATATTCGTGTGGTTGGCTGCTATAGCGGCGTCGTTTGCTTATCCAACGCTTGGTGTTGCGATTTGTGTTGTACGTATCTATGGAACCCCTGTATTCAGAAGCTTAAGCCCTTGTCGCCTCCTACTATTATTCGACCAGCTGGCAGTTTAAACTCCTTACTTGGATTTGGTGTTAATCCAGAGTGTGATGGTGATCTCAAGGTAGTCAGAGCTGTGTATCAAAGGAAAGGAGAGTATCTGCAAATGCCCGATGGCCCACCAGATGTTGAGATTTATTTACTCAGCACCGGGAAGTGGAGAACTATATCTGCTGTTGGGGTGAATCTTTATATGATCAATTTCGTCCTGTGGTGGTCTCAAACTTTTGTCCATGGAGCAGTACATTGGATTGGGCAGAAATGGGTGGACAATGTGAGGTCCAAGTGTTGTATAACAGTTTTCTCCATGGCTGATGAGGTTTTTAGTGAAATTATGCTGCCAAATGAATTAGCCAAATGGATTGCATTATACTTACATATTATGATGTTTGAAGAGTCTATTGCTGTTGCTAAGTATGCTACAAGGAATCATTGCATATTCTGTGACCTGTGGGTGATGAAAGAGTATGGAGTTGTGGAATCTTGGTGCAGGATATATCGTATAGAATTGGATGGATGGATGGATAGAATTGTTGGATTCAGGAAAAACGGTGACATCTTAATCTGTAGTGACAATCGCGAGCTTGTTTCCTACTGTCCGACTACTAAATTTTTTCATAAACTTGGAATTTATGGGACCAACCGCTCATTCTATGTTGGTAAATACTTGGAATCTCTTGTCCTGCTTCAAGAAAAAAGCTGTGAAGTTGATGTGCTATTCAAAGAAATGACAAGTGTGTCCATTTGAAGAGGAGGTTAGAAGATTTGGGTTGGTCGTTTGTTTAAAGGGTAAGTTCGTTCTTTAATTTAGAACATAAACACATTCTCCTTTTCCTTAAATTTTTCTTTGGCTTGTGAATATGTTATTTGTGGATATTGAGTTTACCCGTAGAAATAGTATGCTTATTTTGTTATTAAATCAAAATTCTATGGATCTCTTTTAGTACTAGCCATGCTGTTGTTTTTCAGTCACTTAGGTTGTGAGTGTAGGGGGGTATATAAAGCCTGTATGGATCACTAAATTCCTAGGTTGCATTAAGACATGTACCGATAACATAGATGAGAATGGGATGACAACTACAGTTCTCAAGATTTTAAGATTATAGGGAATGATACAACAACAAAAAAATTGATTTGATACTCCAAAAGTGAATTTCAAAATGTATAATAATGAAGGGTAATCTGGCCATTTAACCATATAGTGGATGGCAAGAGTGGAAATGTGAAGATTTTTTGGGGCATTCAAATATAGAAAGGGTGAAGATTAATCTTCATTATTACACAGTTAGAATCTCCAAAAATGCCACTACAATAGCATTAAAATAGCCAAAGTTCAAGGTGCAAAGTATACAAATATATAACTACCACGCACGAGAGCTTCACTCCCAAAATAAAAACAACGCGAATTCATATTTTAAATTTATATTTTGAGTAAAAGGTAATATCTCCACCCAGTGAAAAGCACCTTTAAGCCATACTCCGTGGTTAAATTATTTGGAGGCATATGGGATCGAAGCAAACTAGAGTATTTGCATTTCATATAATTAGTTATAGTGCATTATCGTCAACACACAAAAAAACATTGAGATCATATCAGAAACATCTTTAAATTTAACTATGATTAGATCAGACCAGATCACATCACATCAGACCTTAATAAAATTACATTAGAACTAATCAGATTAGACGAAGAAGAGAACAGCTTCTGAAATATCCATAAAAAAGAAAACACGGAAGCAGTGAAGCACAACAGTGAAGCTGACTAGCCAAGACAGGAAGGAGAATGCAGTGGTGACAGAGAGGTTGCTTCCTTGTAGAGACATGGATTAATCTGTGATTGCTCATAACTATTTGTAATCATTCCATTATCCTTTCTCGTTGAATTTATTTCAGATGTAGATAGGGATGTTTATTGAGTAAACTCTGACCAGAATGTTTACTTGAATAAGAAGTATATAGAATTTTTATGCAACTTTATGCTGAAAAAACATTTGATATATGCAGAAAAAATCAGTGATGTGTGGCATAATTTAAAAAGAAACTGCATAGGAGACTTGTATCCTCCCGAACACATAGAAGTTAGGCCTCACTTGTTAGGCTTTAGGTTTTGAGGCACACACCTCAAACATCATTTGAGGGTTACATATATAGCAGTTTCTAAAAATAAGCCATTTTACTTTCAAAAGTATTTGTAAAGTATTTTGACACAATATGACTCGTATTTCTTATTACTCCAAAAGATATCACTTTTTACACTTCTGAAGCTTTCACTTTCAAAAGATTTATGATTCCCTTTGTTCTAGATTAGTGGAAAAAGAGATTAATGATATCACTTTTTACACTTTTGAAGCTTTAACAAGTAAAGCCAACTTTATTTTTTCTTGATTAAACAGTTCATTCTTGCTTCTCTGTTTTAATAGATTGCACACAATTTAAGTTTATGAAAGAACACATACATCTTTGAATGGGCATTATATATTTTTCTTTGCTCTGCACAAACACCTGTGACATTTTCTGAATTGGCTTTTGAACTTCATCTTGATCAATGATCTGCTTCTTGTTCCAAACAGGTTACCTTACGATAATGTGTCAAACAGGAGAAAGCTAATTATCATCTTCTTCCTCAAGAATACAGCTTGGTTTTAAAATAAAAAACAATGCCGATTGAGTATGGAGACTTGAGATTGGGTCTGCAAAGGATTCCGACGTGATAATGAATATATTATTTATTTGAAACATTTACCTGCGTGGCTATTGATTATTGCAGTGTATGACTTTGTATTTATTTAGTCTCAAGTAACTCATGCATTAATGATGGCTGCCCTTGTAGAGTGACAGTTTTAAGACTGCAAGACCAAAAAATAATAATGCAATAGTAGTCAAAATCATTAAATTGGTTTCTTGATAACACCAAGTCTTACATATAACTCATGCCATAATTGCATATTATCTCTCACTTGTGTAACTCTTATTGGAACTTACAAACTATAAATAAAACATTGTTACTGTTAAACCTTGTCATTAGTTCAATGTTTCATCATCCACTGAGCCATGGGAGAACACGATAAAGAACTCGATCTCGGACTTGGACTCGGATTGGGGCGCTACGGGCCGGAGGAGGATCGATTGCCCAATGTTGGCATTTCTTTGGATCTTTGCCTTCCTCTTCACTCAAATGACCAAAGTGGGGAGGTTATATTTGAGAACAGCAAACCGTATGAGATCGATGAAGCAGAATGCGAGAATTCCTATGGCAGGAAAAAGTTGAGGTTAAATAAAGAGCAATCGGAATTACTTGAAGATTGTTTCAAACATCATACAACCCTTACCATGGTATCAACATAATACTTAATTAACCATATATTTTTTTTTATAATATCTTGTTTCATTTTTATTATGGTCATGTAAATTATCTCTACATTTTATTTCATATTAAAATGTATAATTAGAATATGCTTATAAAGAAATAGTGCAAGAACCTTTCTTTTCCTTGAAAATAAATAGAAAAATATACTCCCTCTATCTCAATATATTTGTCTAGTTTGACTTTTCGAGTCAAACACAATGAACTTTGAGCTTCAATTAAAACAAAAATGGTAATATATATCAGTATGAAAATGATTTTATTAGATAAGTCTTGTTGAGAACATTCAAAATTTTATTTTATTGTACTAATATACAATACAAATTGAAGGTAATTGAAGTTCAAAATATGTCCAATTCGATTCGAAATAGTCAAACTGGACAAAAATATTGGAATAGAGGTAGTAATAATTTTATCTTGAATTAGACGAATGTCGGACAAAATTTTTTTAATATGGAAACATGTATACTCTGGCTTCAATGCTTTGTTACATGCAAAATACAGTAAAATTTTTCTTCGTACATCTTAGTTTAAGAGCTTGGTTTTCTCATCTTTACATTAGACTAAAATGAACAAACTCTCTGTACATTTCGTGTTTGCAAATGTGTACGCTAAAGTAACATTTGACATATAAACATTAACAAATGCTTGCCCCCACTTACACACAATTGCAGGATCGCAAACTTGAACTTGCAAAAAAGTTGAATCTCAAGCCAAGACAAGTTGAAGTTTGGTTTCAAAACCGAAGAGCAAGGTGACTAACCTCCCTCATTTGCGTCAAATCCTCGTCCATTTTTTTTTCTTATGAAAAATTTAAATGTGATCGCATTTATACAGAACTAAACTGAAGCAAACGGAGGTCGATTGCAAGCTACTGAAAAAGCATTGCGAGAGTTTAAGCTACGAAAATGCACGGTTGAGAAGAGAGTTACATGAACTACGTTCGAAGCACCCATTTCCAGATGGTCTTACCAAAACTAAGAAGACATTTGTAACTTGTCCATCATGCCAAAAAATGGCAGACCCCAGCAATGGTCAAAAGATCAAAACTGAATTGAAGGATTTGGAAGCATAAGACACGCCCTTAGTTCCACACAACCCTTAAAAGAAAGAAATATACACAAACACAAGGATTTTTACTTCTTTTGTAACATTCTTGTCCACAAAAATAGGGGACAAGTGAGCCGATTACAAGAAACCCAATCGGTTTCTTGGCCTGGGCAATAAAGCCTGTCTTTTTCTTCTTGTGTACCTTTTATTATGATACAAATACAATGATGCCAATATTAAGGCAGTTTATGTGTTACAACAATTGTACAGGAGGACTGTCCCAACCTAGTCTTTAGTAACCCACCTGCGGCCGCGTATTTGGAAACCACCATAAGTACAATCGCCGCTGCTGTCTCCACCACTTTCACTGGTGTACCCTGACTTTCGGCGTTGTTTCTTTTTCCTAGAGGGTGTTGTCCCACTATCACTTACACTTCCATTCAAAAGAGGATCATCTATCCCACGGATAACCCTCGGGGTTTGAGATGACGATGATGGTGTTGTTGTTGCCACACAACTGTCATCCTTCGCTCTCCTCCCTTTATCATGTTTCATGGTTTGAGAGATCTTATGTAACTTCTCATTGAACTTTGTGAACCCCTTCTCCATTGGTTCCACTGCGTGTGTTACAGTGAACTTTACATCCTTCACAATCTGAACCCAACCCAAACATTTGTCACAATGGAATGAAGGAAAGATACATAACGACTCTACGAGTATGATTGTTTTAAAATAAAAATATGGGAAATGGTCCAAAGTACTATAGACTTTGGCTAAAATTCCAAATATACTTTTTCCCATTACTAAGCTGGCATTAGGGATCATTTCCCCTAAAAATGTAATATCTCAAATATAAAACAAAGGCATCTCAATAAGAAGCATGTCGACTAAGATGTGTTTCTCTGGTTTAAGCTTAAACGATACTCCATCGGTCTGTAAAAGGGGTCCTGTCTTATCAAACATAATTAGTTCTTCATGTAATTTGTGAAAAAAAATACAAACAAGTTAAATATGTTAGGTTTAGGTTGACCAGCAAATAATTTATTGCCCACTCGGGGGATTTCACTCAGTAGGTCCTTGTTGTAAAATATTATGATTTTTAAGGGTTTTAAACTTTTAACTTGACCAAACATCTTTTTTTTGACATACGAAATTCTAAGCAATAGCAAAAGCTAACTAGATTAGCAATTACCACACCCAACCTTTCTATCAAAGAAACAAGAGGACATACTTACATGTTCACCAGCACCCATGACGACATCTCTAACGCTCTCTCTAATGGTCATGTTCCCTGTACCTTTAACATCAGGATGAGGCAGGCGCAGTTTAGTTGGACGCTCACTGTCTCTAACCTCTTCAGGGTCTATGGGGCAGTCAGCAGACAGGTAGTCTCCTAGTACTGAAACTGCCCCAGAAAAACGCTCGCCCATCAGCTGATATGGCTTAGCAGGAAAAACATACAGGTGGACCACTGAAGCAATGCCCATCTGTACTGGACAATATCACAAGCAAGTCAAACTTATATTAGCAGGAAAAACATAAAGATGGGTCTGTTTGGAGGCCAGAAAATACTCCGTACTACAGAAGGAAAATAAGTACTCCACAAGAAGCTAAGGGAAGACAATTTGATGGAGGGAAAAAAAGTTATTGGCTCA
This sequence comes from Cuscuta australis, assembly GCA_003260385.1. Lineage (NCBI taxonomy): Eukaryota > Viridiplantae > Streptophyta > Magnoliopsida > Solanales > Convolvulaceae > Cuscuta > Cuscuta australis. Next base: position 3,888,511 of record NQVE01000162.1, on the reverse strand, counting down.
AACTCAATAAATTCATTTTAGATATTTGTTCAAACTATTTTTATTTATTTATTTATCTATTATATAAAGACTAAGAAAACTAGATATATGATTGTCTTTCAAAATATTAATCATGTTTCATTTTCCTAAGCATTTTCCAAGGTATATTCAAATAAATGAAAAATAGCTTTCCTTGGCATTTTTTTCCTTCTCCTAGCAGTTTCCGTGATCCAAACACTGGTGACCATCCAAAAAATGTATAGATGTCCAGCTGAGAACAATTACCTCAATACATATGATAAAATCCTGAATGCTTGATTGCAACTGTAAAGCTTGGGCGATTGGGCTTTTCAGAATGCCAAGGCTACACAAGAGGGCAATAGCCAACCCTTGCCACCAAGTCAAAAATACAATGGACTTGAATGTCAAAAATTTGTACAGCGGATTGATATGATATAACTCGAACTTTGTAATGGTATAGAACTGAATCAAACAATACAATGCCCATGACTGACTGAAATTTAAAACCACGGCCAAGTAAGGGTACCTGAAAAGGAGAAAAGAAAAACACAATCAACATGAAAACCACTATTAATATGCTCGTATTACTAAATACTACGTAGTAAGAAATAAGCTTTCCGTCGTCCGTACCCACAGTTCCACTTGAATTGTCCTTCGCCATAGACATGAAAAGCTTCAAGAATTACTGCTAGAATAGCAGTGAATGCTTTTATTATCATCTGCCAACAAGATTCATTTCTTCACCCATAATTTGCACAATTCAAGAAATAAATTGACATCTGCCAGTGAGGTATCATATCAAAGAGAGCAAACTTACATATTGAACAATCCCAAACTTGATAACTTCATACACCCATCTATCCAGTTTCCATGGCTTGAGAAAAAAATTAAATGGAAAGGGGTGCTTTACAATTCCCCTCTCATGGCCATCCTCCTCTAGTAGGGGAACCTTTGAACCTGTTTGACCTTCCCTTTCCATAAACTCTAAAGTTCTCTCTTCCCCACCTTTTGCATAATACATAATATGCAGAGTTCAGAGATTATAACAAGATAGTTAATCGGAGTTGGAAGCATGGACCAATAAACATTTCAAATCTACAAGCGAATATAACAAGAAGAATATACGAAACTTTATAGGCATTTGGAATGTTTTTCTTGTTATACATGCCATATCTCAACATTACACAACCATATACAGGGAATCTGGTGCCCAAATATTAGAGATGCATTATACTTTGCCAAACTGTAGCATTGGCGTTTATGAAATAAAACTTACAGAAGCAAATATAACAGGCTAACAGTTGTACCTAAACAAGCAACAAGATATCTTCCAAAGCAGTACATTGCGAAGGACTCATATCCATCACGTAATATCTCAAAATAGACACTGATTGCTGGATTCACCAGGGACACAAACTGGAGAAATATAAAACACAATAGTATACATATTAGATGAATGCTCTATCAAATAAAGGGAACGAGATGAATATATTAAACATATTTATCCAAATATCTTTAAGAGGGTTTAAGGTTTCATCATGATAGAGAAAATGATAGGAAAGTCAACACCTAATTAAATGTAATTCCCTTATCGGAAGAATTTCCAGCTGCAGCCATTTTGTGCGTTTGTGTGTGGATCTAGCACTTAATATAATTTTACAAAGGCAACTAAATAAACATATCTGAAAACATTTGGATGATGCTTAAAACCAATTCTAAGCAAGAAAACATGCAAACATGTAAAATATATAGCAAATAACAGCACATCTATACTTCATACACTCTGTAACGAACTTGTTTATTAGCCCAATCACAGGTGATAAAGACTTCCCAAACAATAGCATCTACATCTTCTAACCAGACCTCAAGTTTTGTCAACATACTAAAAAAACATTAACACAGCAAGTTCCACTTAGAAATTCATTATTTTTTTTACAATCCATAGTTCCTTCTTAATATTTGCTTCGAGGGGTTATGCAATAAGAGCTGGAAATGAATCTAATCTTGATATAACGATAACAGCAACAACAAAAACAACAATGTTGTGAACAGAATCCAAATAAAGTCAAAATTGACTCACGGATTCGATAGCATAGCATGGCACCATCAATATCACTCCAATCAAAAACTTCTGCTCCTGCCAACACAAACCAAACACAAAACGTTTACATTCAAAACCAATACAATACAAGCAGTGTATATATAACTTCCTAAAATACTGCATTTTAGGAAAAAAAACTAAAATAAGAAAAAAGAGAAAGAAAGGACCTCAGGATTCTTGTAAGCAGAGAGGTGTTCGAGCAGGAGATGAACAGAAAGGGCGAGAGAGAGAAGCGTGAAGAACCCTCCGATCAGAGTTGCCCATAAAGGCGGCGAGTAGCTGCTCAGCAAGCTGCGCTTCACCCAATCCAAGGTCCAGTGCTCCGATGAAGATGGCACTATGGAGATCAACCACCGCATCAGTGAAGAATTAGGGCTTTTTCCCCCTTCTATTTCGCTAAAGATTGATTAAGAAGACGGAGACGATGATCTGGGTGGGAAACTTGGAATTCAACTCCAACAACTTCCATTAAAAAATGGGGAAAAATGCAAAAATAAGGAAAAAGGAAAATGGGCATTTAGAAGAGAACTTTTGTCTCTGGCGACTGGGAAGTCCAACAACAACTTTAGATTTTAGAACCTAAGAGCGTCTAGTAATTATGGTTACTACTCCCTCCGTCAGAAAATATTCTTCTCACTTTCCTTTTTGGTTTGTCCCGAAATATTCTTCTCATTTCCTTTTATAGTATACTATTTAAGGATAAATATCAATAATACACTTCTATTTTATCACAAATATACTTTTTTAGTACTTTTTTAATAATAAAAGAAGATTTAAAAGTTTATAGTATGTGCATTTTTGAAAATTTTGCATTTTTTTTACTATTCCTTAATAAGCGTGCCAAGTCAACACGGGAAGAATATTTCCGGACGGAGGGAGTAGTATTTTAACATATGCCATATGGTTGTAAATAAATCGAATATTTTTAGTTCGGTTCGTGATTCGTATTCGTATAAAGTGATTCATATTCAATTTTTTCAAATCTGAATACAAATACGAATTTGAATAAATATTCGAGTCCTTATCGAATACGAATATGAATCAAGGGTATTCGATTCGTGAGTTTGAAAAATATATTCGGAATATGAATTTAATTATACAAATTATATATATATATATATATATATATATATATATATATATATATATATATATATATATATATATATATATATATATATATAGCTAATCATTAGATTAAATGGTTATAAAATATTTTAAAATCTAAATAAATTGAATATTTTTAAACGAACTGAATATATTTAAACGAATCGAATTTTTAAACGAACCGAATATGTTCTATATATTAAACGAACTGAATATGAATCTTAAAAAATATTCGAACTGAATTCGAATTCAAACATCACTCTATCTTAACGAATACGAATATTATTCATGAATATTCGATTCGATTCGGTTCGTTTACAACCCTAATGCCACGCAGGAGATCGAACAAAATTTGTGTCAATTATAAAAACAATTCAATTCTTTAAGATTATATTCTTTTGGACTCTAACTTTTAGGATATGTTTGGTTAAAAGAAAATTATTTTTTTAGAAAATTCTAACTCTACTTTTTCCAGGTTAGGTTGCATAAGTGGTAGGAAATCATTTTCTTTGTAAAAATACTTTCTCTAAGCAGATAAAATGACTTATGTTTTATATTGAATGAAAACTCATTTTTATTCAATACTCAAATATTTTGATTCTTCGATCGAGTTCATTTCCCCCTCATTCTAGAGATTGAGGAACTATAAAAAAGATTTGAAATTGATCATGTATTAAAAAATAAAGTATGCCCCCTAAAATATTTAAAACTATTTCAAAATATCTTTGTTTTTCATTCAAATATCAACAATGTTTAAATAAAATATGTGATTTGAATCTATGCCCCTAATTTTTCTTCCAACTCTTTCTAGTTTCTCCCAATTTCATCCTTCTAACTTTTTCCGACTTTTTCAAATTTCTTTATACTCTTTCTAGTTTCATCTAACATCTCTCGGTTCCTTTCAATAGTGATTTGAAAATTATTTTACTGTATTTTTCATAATAATAATAATAATAATAATAATAATAATAATAATAATAATAATAATAATAATACTATTATCAGAATGGTTCTTGAGCCACTGGTTCCAAGTGGGAGGACTGCGGGTAATCTAATTAAAGCTAGTGGCAACCGTAGCCACCCAAAGTAAGTGGATGCAGAACCCCTCCAAATTATTATTATTATTATTATTATTATTATTATTATTATTATTATTGTTATTGTTATTGTTATTGTTATTGTTATTGTTATTGTTATTGTTATTATTATTACTACTACTACTATTAAAACAAATGTACGAAACTAGAAATTTTTTACATGTAAATGCATATATAATGAATAAACAAAAACACTTCTTATCCAAATTTCTAATATAAGACCTCTCAAATAGGCACCAAGATGACTTTTTATCCATATTTGTCTTTTTAAACTTTCGTTCGATCAGTTACTTTTTCTTGTTAAAAATTTAGTTTAATTATTTTTCTTGTCTTATTTTAATGATAATTTTTTAATCTGAAAAAAGAAATGTGTATAATATTTTTTAATCAGTATTTCCTTCTCTCTATAGAAGGAAAGGAACATCTTATTAATGAAACATTATTTTTAATTAGGTGACTTTAATGGAAAAATTTAAACATCAATTTTTAAAGCACATTAGTTTTAGTTTTATATAATAAATATAAAATTAAATTCTTTGAAAATGTTCAATAAATATTAATCATTATATTCTTATCATTCTAAAAGAAATTTATCCGAATATTTAAATTTTTGGAAGTTCCAAAAAAACCTTATCAATATACCTTATGGATCCATTTCTGCTTTCCAATAAGAGAATTTTGTATCTTTTTCTTTTTTTATTTCTTTTTACTATTTTTCTTTTTATTTCTTTATTATATTTTTATTTTATTTATTGAACATACAAAAAATAATTTGTTTATTCTGTAAAATATAAAACCAAAAATGTTAAACTTTAGATAGAGAAAGTATTTTTTTATTTCAAATACAAATAAATTTAAATTTTAAAGCATTATAAAGAATAATTTAAAAAAGAAGTTTAAAAATGATAACAGGCGCTGATGCCCATGTGGATTGGAAAATTGGTATCAATGTCCGATTTTTGACGTAAAATGAACAAAAAATAGTATGAACCGAAGTGGTGCGTGTGCAACCTTTTGAAATGATAAACATTTTTTTTAAAACGAATTTTGAAAACAAATGGTGTATTTATACTTAATTTTCAATCCACACGAAGACTATTTTAATATATTCTATTTAAAAATACATGTTATCATTTGGTACTCTAAACTATAAATATATGAATATGAAGATTATATTTTTTCAAATCTGAGTTTTTACTATAACTAGTATCACACCCGTGCGTTGCACGAGTCATTTTTGTGTTATTAAATTCAAATCATTTTTCAATGATATGCAATAGAATATAGAGATTATTTTATTTTAAGGTAAAAAACATAACTGCTTTACAACTTTTGAAAAACTTTTTTATAGACTACATTATTTGTACAATTTGTGGGAATATTGTCTTCAGTGCATATCATAATCTTCAACCCACTACGATTAGTTACTCCTGAAACTGTAACATAGAGTTGTCCATGACTAAACACAGGTTTTCGTAACAATAGTCCAACATGTTTTAAAGATTGTCTCTGGCTTTTGTTAATCGTCGTTGCGTACGAAGTAACCATAAGGAATTGTCTTTTTTGAAACTTGAATGGAATTCTTGTATCGGACGGTGTTAATGATAGTTTTAGAATAACAACTTCTTCACCCATGTGGCTTAGCTTCCTGCTGAGTGATTAGCCAACCGGGTTACTATCAACCGTGTACCATTACATAAATCCATTGAATGATCAATATTATTCAACAACATAATAGGCGTGCCTACCGTTAACTCACAATATTTTAACTTACCTTTTTTAATTATTTCTAATTTATATTAATCACGTTTAGTATTATAACTTACCTTTTGTAATTATTTCCAATTTATATTACTCACGTTCAGTATTATAACTTACCTTTTTTAATTATTTCTAATTTATATTAATCACGTTCAGTATTATAACTTACCTTTAATAATTATTTCCAATTTATATTACTCACGTTCAGTATTATAATTTACCTTTTTTAATTATTTCCAATTTATATTAGTCACGTTCAGTAAACTTACCTTTTTTTAATTATTTCCAATTATTTTTTTATGCGAAATTGGGTGTGTAAATGGTATAACTTATCTTTTTTAATTATTATTAATTTTTTTTTTGCAAAATTAGGTGTATAAATGTATAACTTACCTTTTGTAATTATTTCCAATTGGGTGTATAAAGATGACAGTTACTTACGGTGTTAAAATACTGTGTGATAAAAAAAGGAACAAATTCCGAACACCCCTACACAAAAAAAGAGGTTAAAATTAATGTACGAAAGGAACTGTATGGAGTGTACAAAAAAAGGGTTAAAATAACGTACGAAATTGTACAATTAGTACACTCCATACGAACTGATGAATATCGTGTAATAAAAAAGGAACTATATATATTTATAGCTTTTAAATCATTTTTTTAGATTAATAATAATAATAATTTTTTAAATTAATAATATCACGTTTTTAAAAGGCATTGTGTGTGAAACTAATATTAATTTTAACTTCATAATAATTAACTTACCTTTCCGCCATTTTAACTTATCTTTCTTTAATTATTATGGTTAATACCGTGTGATAAAAAAAGAACTGTATTTATAGCTTTTAAACCATTTTTTAGATTAATAATAATAATTATTTTTAGATTAATAATATGACATTTTAAAGGCATTATATGTTAAAAGTAATATTAATTTTCACTTCACAATAATTAACTTACCTCTTCGCCATTTTAACTTACCTTTCTTTAATTATTATGGTTAATACCGTGTGATAAAAAAAGAACTGTATTTGTAGCTTTTAAACCATTTTTTTAGATTAATAGTAAAAACTATTTTTAGATTAATAATATCACGTTTTCAAAGGCATTTTGTGTAAAAACTAATTAGGAATTTAACTTCATAATAATTAACTTACCTTTCTGCAATTTTAACTTACCTTTCTTTAATTATTATAAATATCATAATTATAATAATAATTATTATATTTTTGGTAACTTACCATTTTAAGTGAACACTTGCCATTTGTAAATGTAATAACGCATGAGCGGGAAAACTAATAATTTTAACTTCATAATAATTAACTTACCTTTCCGCCATTTTAATTTACCTTTCTTTAATTATTATAAATATCATAATTATAATAATAATTATTACATTTTCGGCAACTTACCATTTTAAGTGAACAATTGTCATTTGTAATTGTAATAACGCATGGGCGGGAAAATCATATGTGGACTCTATGTCTTTTTAAATAAAGTATGAATATGTTGTCTATGAAAAATTGTGTTCCAATTATATTTCACTCAAAAGAATTTTAATATCATTGTTTTATTTATATAAAACAATGATTAGTTTCTTCTTTAGTCATGATTAGTTTCTTCTTTATGAATAATTCATTTAATTTTTATTGAAAACTATAACTTTTATTTCATTTATATAATTTTCAATAAGTTCAAAAGTCCATGATTTTTTTAATATAAATTATATAATACGGAGTATTAACTTTTAAACTCATCAAATTTAAAAGTTTATCATAAATAATTTTTTCATAAATGATGAATGAGATTTTAAAGCATGTCATATAATTTATTCTTATTCCATGCTATTTAAAATTTGGATGACACATGTCAACATTTTAGAGACTTGAGTCTCAAATATTATAGTAAAAGATTAGAAACTACCAGTTTCTTCAAAAATGATGTAAGTTCATGTTGGCCTCACATTGTCTACCACCAATATCTGCTAGGCCAGTTACCTGTCCTAGTCTGTCAAAGTTCATGTTGGCCCCGCTGGCAATAACAACTATGTTTTGATCCTTCTGGTTGTAATGTTTGCAGTAGGCTTCTGCACCAGCTAGAGCAAGTGCACCTGCTGGCTCTAGAATGCTCCTTCTCTCCTCAAACATGTCCTTTATTGAGGCACAAATGGCGTCCCGGGTAACCAAGACAACCCCGTCTATCAGATGCCTGCATAGACGAAATGTTTCTTCCCCGACCACTTTAACAGCCACGCCATCTGCAAAACCCCCGACTCGATCCAGCATTATTCTACGACCATGATGCAAAGACAAAGCCATGGCATTTGCGTTGTTTGGCTCAACTCCAATTATCTTCACCTCCGGATTCACCATCTTAACGTAGGCGGAGATGCCTGCAATGAGCCCACCCCCGCCAACGGGCACAAATATGGCATCTATGCCACATTTTGCCTGGCTCATGATTTCCCTCCCAACTGTGCCCTGTCCCATGATTACATGAGGGTGATCAAATGGAGGGACAAATGTTAGTCCTTCCTCTTGGGCCCTCTTTTTGGCATATGCTTGTGCTTCATCATATGTGTCCCCAACCCGGACAACGGTTGCCCCTAGTCTTTCTACTGATTCCCACTGCTCACACATTTCAAAAAAAAAAAGATCATTTGGTTAGAGAATAACTAACCAAACAAGAAGAGAAGATTCAATAACACTGAACCTTGATCTCTGGTGTAGTAACGGGCATCACGATTAAAGCGGTGCAACCGAGTTTCTTTGCAGCTAACGCAACGCCTTGAGCGTGATTGCCAGCAGATGAACATATGACTCCTCTGTCCAGAAGCTCCTTTGGGAGTCTGGCCATCATATTATATGCTCCTCGGAGTTTGAATGAGAAGACCTGCCATTAATTATTGAAGCCAGGAACATACATACTCAATCCGATTTGTCTGGTAATGAATTCATACAACATTTTTAGAACAAGGGTGATGAATTTTATTTGGGTTTTTAGCTAGAGCAGTGGACATTAAATTAAAAAGGACATACAGCAGGTTGAAGATCCTCCCGTTTGATCCAGATGTTGTTCCCAAGTTTCCGGGAGAGATTGGTGGCCAACTGCAGAGGGGACTCAAACGCCACATCGTAAACCTTAGCAGACAAAATTCCGGTCAAATACTCGATGCCGCTGGGGCCAAGGGAGCCATTCTCGCCGGGGGAAGGCAGTTTCGGCAGAACGCATCCCGGCTCAGATGTGAGGGAGCTCGGAGAAACTAACGGCAGTTCATGAGAAGCCGCGGCTCTGGAGACCGCGGCGGAGATTGAAGAAGAAGAAGCTCGGGGAGCTGTTCTCCTGACGCCGGCGGCGGAGGACTTGACGGTGTAATTGAACGTCGGCGGGGTAAAGATACTGCAATGGAAATGGGGCGATTGAGTATGGGGAAAACGAAGAGCTTCCATTGGCAGGGAGAGAGTTTTTGGGAGGACGGTGGGTTCTTCGTCTCCCTGCGCAAGAAGCCAATTTTATACGAGTATTCCTTCAAGAAAAATGTATGGACATTCCATTTTTAGCTTTTCTTAATTAAGTTTTATACGAGTATTCCTTCACAGAAAATGTATGGACATTCCATTACACCTCGTAAGTATAATTGACTTTGAAGTCAAAAGTTTTAACTTTATACTTACGAGTGCAATTGACGTAGGTGATTAATTAGTTTGAATCGGGACTTGGCGGGGGTTTACTGGGGGTTAGGGGGTAGGAATCATTAATTTTATAAACGGAGCTCCGTAGGGGACAGTGACTTCCGTGGCCACTTCTCGAACCGAGCTCATCCTGAGGGGTAGGAATCATCAATTTTATGAACGGAACTCCGTAGGGTGCAGTGGCTTCTGTGGCCACTGGAATCCAGTGGCTATGGAACCGGGCTCATCCTTTATCCTTTATATATATAAATGAGACTCCAAGCTCTAAGGAAATGACATGTGGCATTGCTAGGAGCTGACATGTGGCATTACTAAAAACTAACATGTGTCATTACTTATGTGGCTTTTTTATGCAATCCAATTTATGAACTAAATAAAAAGAAAAAAAATTATTTTTATGTAGCCATTTCTAACACCTAATATGTGACATAATTTTTCATATGGAAAATATAAAATTAAAATTTGGTAAGAAATATTTGATGAAATATAAATATGGGGAAAAAATTCCTTTTTATAATAATATTCTTTCTAAATTCTATATTTTTTCTCTTTGTTCATAACAAATTTTTAGAACAAAATATATAATACTCTCTTCACCTATAAATAAATTTTATAACTATTTATTATACCTTTACTTGAAATTACTTTTTCAATTAAATTTATTTAAATATTGAAACCTAATAAATAAATTGCTTTCTTCACCAATAAATAACTTTAATATTTATTTTGACAGCTAATAGTCTAATATGCCACTTAATTAAAAATATAAAAAATGTGAAATCAATATTTTGGTATGAAATCTTTGAATAAATTTAAGTATGCAAATGAAAAATTCGTTTTAATGATAATATCCTTTCCCAATTCAAAACTTTTTACTCTCTTCTTTTATAATAAAATTTTCAACCAATAGATAATATCGTTTTTAACATATAAATCAATTTGATACAAGTTTTTGTTTATTGTATGTTAAAACGAAGTTAGTTTTGATTTGATTCATTGAAATATTGATGTAAAATTTAAAAACGCAATATATTTTAAAATTTACATCAAATCCTTTATATATATAAATGAGACTCCAAGCTCTAAGAAGATGACATGTGGCATTGCTAGGAGCCAACATGTGGCATTACTAAGAGCTAACATGTGTCATTACTCATGTGGCTTTTTATGCAATGCAATTTATGAATTGAATAAAAAGAAAAGAAAATTATTTTTATGTAGCCATTTCTAACACCTAATATGTGACATAATTTTTCATATGGAAAATACAAAATTAAAATTTGGTAAGAAATATTTGATTAAATATAAATATGGGGAAAAAATTCCTTTTTATAATAATATTCTTTCTAAATTCTATATTTTTTCTCTTTGTTTATAACAAATTTTTAGAACAAAATATAAAATACTCTCTTCACCTATAAATAAATTTTATAACTATTTATTATACCTATACTTGAAATTAGTTTTTCGATTAAATTTATTTAAATATTGAAACCTAATAAATAAATTGCTTTCTTCACCAATAAATAACTTTAATATTTATTTTGACAGCTAATAGTCTAATATGCCACTTAATTAAAAATATAAAAAATGTGAAATCAATATTTTGGTGTGAAATCTTTGAATGAATTTAAGTATGCAAATGAAAAATTCGTTTAATGATAATATCCTTTCTAATAATAAAATTTTACTCTCTTCTTTTATAATAAAATTTTCAACCAATAGATAAGATCGTTTTTAACATATAAATCAATTTGATACAAGTTTTTGTTTATGATATGTTAAAACGAAGTTAGTTTTGATTTGATTCATTGAAATACTGATGTAAAATTTAACACACAATATATTTTAAAATTTACATCAAAAGATATATAGAATAATAGATGACTAAACTATAATTATATTACAATAGAAAAATACTATGTGTAATTTCATAGTTCGATTATATTGATTTTATGATTTGACTTTATTATATAAAATTTATCGTTTATAGTCCTTAGACTATTTATGATTTAAATTGAAAAATATAATATTCTTAGTCATCTCTTATGAATTATGATGTGATATTTTTAATTAAATTATAGTTAACAATTGATTAAAAAATGTGTTAACAAGACATAATATATTTATACTAACATTCTTTATGATTTCAATATTATAAAGAAAATTTAATTATGAAAACTATATCATCACTTTCATTAGAATACATTTCTTAAAATTTTATATTTTTTCACAACATTTATAATAAAACTATCAATGAATAAATGAGATTTCCTTCCTTTAAAATAGATACTTTCATAACCTCTAAAAAAATCATATTTTTATGACACATTTAAATGAATTTAGTTTTGATTTTATTTTTTTAAATATTGATATAAAATAAAATTTAAAAACAAATATATTTTGATCTCTGCATTAAACTACTACAAACGACTAGCCTATTTTCAAAATGATCAAATATTTAAATCAAATAAATTTAATAAGGAGTAATTTTGTACTAAAATAAAAAGAAAAACACAAAAAGAAACTATAAAATATTTTTGTAAATTTCTACTCAAAATCATAGAATCACTAATGTGTTTTTCTATTAATTTTTTTACTTAATGCTAATGAATAGAATCATTCGATTTTTAATTATTTTTTATTTTTATTTTTTGAATTATAGGATTGCTAATCTAAAATTATTTTTTTTGACTTATGCAGAGAGAGAAGAATCATTTCGATATTTTTTAATCAATGTGAGAGAGGAAAATCATGATAATACGTGAGAGATGAATAATATTTATTTTTCTATTCAAAATTAAAGCAATGACACAGGATAGAAGAATCATATTCTTTGAATCATAACTAATGCAAAGAGAATATTAATAAAATCACCAATATATTTTTTAATTAAACTGTGGAAAGAAAAATAATATTTTTTAATGATGAAGGAGAATAATATTAATGTGGGGAGATGAATCAGTTTTATTCGATAATCTAAACTAATATGGGGAGAATCATTTTTTTGCCCATCAATGATGGTTCGGGTTAATTTGGGTTCGGGTAGAGAACTGTATGTTCATGACCCAATGTCATCAGGTTCGGGTCGACCCAACGGGTTATGACTTTAGTTTTTTTAATTTTTAAATTGACATTAATTCTTACATTTTCTATTTAATAAATTTAAAATATAAAAAAGTATTAAATCTATTAGATTATTTTATTTTAAATTGTGAAGTAATTTTTAGATATATAAATCAATATATGGAATTTAAAAAATGTTTAAGTTTTAGAAAAAAGTAAGATAATTATGCAATATCATTAAAATTTTGTCTGAAAATATAAATTTATACACTAAAAACGAGTAGTAAAGTGTATGATTTTGAAAAATCCTTACTTTAGCGGGTCGGTCATTAAAAATTAAAAATTTGTTCCACCCGTGCATGGCCCGGGTTAAGATACTAGTTATCATTGTGTATGAGTACTCCTATTTACATTACTGTATAGTACTGCAAAATTACAAAAATATCCCATGAGCATTAAAAGAAAAATCTCTAGCTGTTTTTTCCTCAATCAAGTTTGGCTATAATTTATGGAATGACCATAAAAATAGTATAAAAAAAACTCATCATCCAATTACCTGTCTAATTTAAAATAAAATTAATTATATTAAATTTACATAATAACTAAAAATGTTTGTTTTCATAATTTATGATCAAAATGTGTAAATTTATCTTTAAAAGTTAAACTATAAAAACATTTAAAATTGGATCATTCGCAATCATGTTAAAATTGGGATAAGTCTCATGCACAATTTGAGCAATTGGATCACCACAATTTTTTATTAAAATATCGCTAGGGATTGGGATATCTGTAATTCCATCATTCGGTTCACCAGCTCTTCCATCACCAACCTGTGCTATCCACTCGGCGAACTGCATCCTCGTTTCATATTCTTCAGCATTAAGACATGATTTCAACCGCATGTTTTCTGTAAGGTGCAAGACTGTACAATGCTTCCATATATAAGACGAATTGATTGTTGCGTTGACAATGTCTTGTCTAGTGCCTTTCAGGATCACGGGTAATATTTGTCGAAAATCTCCCCCCAAAACAATTGTTTTAGCTCCAAAAGGATGGTCGGCATTGCCAGGATTAGCAACCCGCATAATGTCACGTAGGCTCCGATCTAAGGCTTCAAAACAATGCTTGTGCGTCATAGGTGCTTCGTCCCAAATGATTAATTTAGAACGAATGATCAACTCAGGTAATGGGCTGCCTTGCCTTATATTGCAAGTGGAGTCTTCATTGGGAAGAATAGGTATAGCAAAACGGGAATGTGCCGTTCTCCCTCCAGGTAATAACAGAGAAGCAATTCCACTTGATGCAACATTAAGAACAATTTCACCTTTAGAACGCAAAGTTGCAGATAACGTTCGCCACACAAAAGTTTTTCCTGTTCCACCGCAACCGTATAAGAAAAATACTCCACCAGTTGAATCTTGTACTGCCTTCATTATGGACTCGTAAGCTGCACTTTGTCCATTGTTTAATGAATTTCTCAACTCTTCATGTTCCATTGCAAGCCTTGTGCGATCATATTGCAACTCCTCGTATATCAGTTTATTGGAAGACATGTTAATACCACTCATATCTGGGTAAGGCATGTCTGAATAATCTCGCAAGCTCTTGCCACGCGCTCTCAATAAATGCTCAATCTCAAGAAGAGCATAATTTTGTATTTCTTCAACACTCAATCGCAAAGTTGTAAAATTCTCTTAATAGAAGATACATATATAAAAGTTGTCTAAAGATGCATTGTTAAAAAATACCTTCATGGTCAAGCAGACACCGTTGCCTATGCAATATATCATCACTCAAAAAATCACAACATCTTTCCCAAACATATCTAGGTCTGGACATCGTCTCATTAGTCAGTAGTGTGACAAAGAGTACTCTAAGTTGATGTGCAGAAGCCCAATGACTTGCTTCCTCAATCCCATTGATATATTCTTTATCATCATCGAGAAGACCCAATGCATAACATGCATCACGATACGTGTCATAGACCACTCCATTGACTGTCCGTATATCCTCAAAAGATGTCGGACCTCTGACAACGTTCAAAAGAATTCGTAGGTAATATGCTTCCCCTGCCCCAGGGGGAATATATGTGATTCGTCCTATGGCAAATCCCATCTTTTGCACGGAATATTCCCTCTTTTTTTCCTTCCAAACAAATTTTTGAGGAAATTCATGATACGTTAGCGTTTTAGCCAGAGGGTATTCGGCATTGGCTTTCATCCATGCAAGAAACTTGCTCTCCCTTATACTTTCACGACGCACAACATCTGATGCGTCATCTTCATCCTCAAAAAAAATGAAATGTTCATTTGGGAGGTGAAAGCCCAAACGTTCCACTGTTGGGTATTTGTATTGAATTGGAAATCCAAATATTCTCCAAGTTGCCTCGCATGAGGAGATATACCTGTAATAATAAAGCATAAGAACTCTAAAAGGAATTGATAGCACAAAGTTTATACATCACGATATATGAAATAATTTTCTTAGAATGGCCATACACTGACAAAGTTGTGTCACATGTAGATTTATACCTGCAATCATAATACATTTGAATTTCATTTGGAGTCTTATCTGTTCCGCTAGATTTCTCCTGTGCGCTTGCATAGAACCCAGCAGTAACTCGATCATGACCTTTGTTGATGTATTTGAATAGGTACTTAATTGAGCGAGATTGGTTACACCATTTAACGTTTAAATGAGCTCCATATCTTAAAAGCAGAGATCTGTTGTGTGGGACAACATAACGATTGTCAAGAGTGACACCGTTTCTCACCACTGTACGACCATCATTTCGTCTCCGATATCTGGGATAGCCATCTTCATCAATACACGTTTGTTCATTAAATTGTTTTGGAAAATGCTTACTACATCTACCTTCCCTCATGCACGGTGCATTTGGTGCTTCCTTACCACAGGGACCGTGTAGCATATAGTCTGATATTGCCTTAAAATACTCTGGGTCAAGTGTTTCATCTGGTAACTCAGACGATATGATTCGATCGATATCTTTGGGCGTGGGAACTTTATCCTGTTGACCTAGAAATAAGAGTATGTGTGCATGGGGAAGACCGCGTTTTTGATATTCAATGGTATAAATCATTGCAAAATAAACAAAATTAATGGATACCGTTTATTCATTTATGTTATTTTTAAATATAAAGACGCATGAGAAGAAAATTTACCTGATCGTATCTTTCCAAAAACTTTTCCCCTTTTCAAATCTCGCAGTAGTCCATTTAGTTTCATGTGAAACATTCTACTTAAAATGTCTGGTCGATCTTCTGGGTTTAGATTTCGACTTCTAACGTAACGATCAATTTCAGGCCATCGAGGATTACATGTAAATGTCAAGAATAAATCTGGATATCCAGTCCAGCGACATATTGCCATTGCATCTTGATAGTTTTGTATCATGAATCGTGCTCCACCAACAAATGTAGGAGGCAAAATAACACGTCTACCTTTAGTTGAAGCATCAGTATCTCCATTAATGAGAGAGTCAGTGAAACGATTATACATCTCACAACGCAGTTTTTTCTGGTGTGTTTTGATATAACAAAGTCTAGATGACTCGACCATTGTGTACCCATCAACACAGAGCTCTTGGAATAATCTTCGGGATCTCAACACAAATGGGTTATCGTCTCTCCTTTCATGAATCTTATATGCCAAGAACTCTCGAATACTAACACTTCGCCTTCCGGACATCTCATATGTCTCTACCTCAAATGGTATGTCCTCTCGATAACCATCATCACCATAAGGGAATAATAATGCGTATTGTAGCGGAAGATATGCCGGATTTAATTCACTTATTCTTTTCAACTTTCCTCTTTGCTTTTCAACAATTATATCCCTTTCTCCCAATGCACTATCGAAATCCCCAACTATCAATGCAGCAACCTCATCGACGGTCGGTAAATTATATCTTCTGGGATCTGATTTTCGATTCCCAATCAATCTGAGCTTAACATTCAAATCCCCCCCCCCTTCATTAATTTTGTCTCTAACCATGCGAAAAGACTTAACCAAAACATTGTGTTCGTCCAACATTCCTCTTAACTTGGCAACAATGCTATCGTGCAATGTGTCCATCTCCAAGTCACTCCTGTCAATTCATTCATTACTCTCTATATGATATGTATACGATTTAAATTTAAAAGGACCTATTTTTGCATACACTTGTTCAAATAACAATACATGCCGTATTGCTCTTATTCGGTTGAAGTCCTCCTGCTGAGTATCGTAAATATAGAGTTGTGCAAAAGATGGACGAAGCCCATGGTTAGGTAGTAGACCCCCAATCCTGTGATAGTTTTGGCCACCTATTTTGAATAAAGGGGGAGCTCTTCCCGTATTCTCATCTCTTTTGAGTTGTGCACCCAAGGAAGTGAAGGAAAACATACAATTATATGATCGAATATTTTTCTGAAAGTGTTTGCTTTCTTTACTATCACCATTGAGCATGTAATCAAGTAGGCGCGGGGGATGTCCAACGGTAGCCAGTTTGATTTTCCCATGTTTGCAACATGAAGAATATTTTGGATTCTTTTTATTAGAAATGCTTACTATTCGCTCTTCGAACCAAAAATATGATGTACAATGTATGCACATGAAAATAGGATCACCAATATCCCAATAAGAAGAGCTCTCATGCTCAATATTCATATTTCTTGCATTTCCTCTTTCCACGTCGTCAATTATAGAGAAACTCTCATCAATGATTGGATGATCCGGCGTCAAAATTAGTTCGGGAGATGTTGGTGTGTTATTAGCGTAAGGTTGGTCAAATGCCCAAGATTCGGAAATGATGGAATCTATAAATTAACATAGTGAATAATATTCAATTCCTATGTGACAATTTAAATACAAACCTTTGATCATATGTAAAAAGCTTAGATATACTATTTATATGAAGTGTTAATTAATGAATATTTATATATATTGGAAAATCGGTACGGTACATGTTACATTTAAGATACCTCCATTATTTTCCTTGTTGACGTTTATATCCCCGTTATTAGTAAAGAGTACTGAAGAGAAGCTGCCGGTGTCAGGAGCTTGACTAAATGAGATCGCCGGCTTTATTGAAAAGTCTTGAGATATAAAAAATAATATATTTTACTTATATATACAGCTGTACAGGTAATGTTCTAAAAATATTATAGTAAATAATGAATTTAAAATAGATGTGATGTACCATTGGATAAGTCACTTAAATGATTGCAAGAAGAATCATTTTTTCAGTCCCGACTTGATGTACAAATTCTCTTTATGCTTCCCGAGTCGTGGAATTCTATTATTGACATAAAAAGAATAAATGTCAATAATTATTCTATTATTGACATAAAAAGAATAAACGTAAACTATTATGTATACAAAGATTAAAAATATTTAAAAATGTGCGATTTTTGGTAAAATTATTTCTAAGAAACGATATACACGTTGCAATTTTTCTCGCGTTTATATAAAAAGAATAAATGTAAAGCATTATGTACAATGTAAACTATTATGTATTAAAAGATTAATCATACATTGCAATTATATAATGTAATGAAGTAGAAAAAATATTCTCCCTCTGTCCCAAAAAAATTTACATGTTTCAAAAAAGTGCATATTAAATATTTTTCCCAATTATATTAAAAACCACTTTTATCCCTTACCTTTATAAACTCTACCTATCATATCGTATTTTTTTCCTAATAATCTACACATCACATACTACATTTACTCATTACATCAAGGATATTTTTTGAAAGTGAATACAAAATTATCCTTTTCTTATTTCAACTTTAGTCATAACGTGGAAATCTTTGTGAGACGGAGGTAGTATTAAATATATATTCGTTACTAAATATGTATAAAAATTTTACAATTTTTTTTTAATCGCACGAGATTTGTTTAAAAGACCAAATTATTTCACAATTAAGGTTAACTGAATAATTTAATTACTATATACAAATATCACACTTATTTGAATATCATACACACACACACAGACATATATATATGTATGTATGTATGTATCTGTGTGTGTGTGTGTGTGGTCTAGTAAACTTAATTTATACTCACTTCGTCCTAAAACTAATTTCCCATTTTGATTTTAGCATTTAAAGTTTATAAACCTTGATGATATATTACGAAAAAATATATTGAATTTTTATAATAATTTAGTATCAACAAATTCAATTTGAATAATAGTTTTAAAATATATTACATTCATGAAAATAAAAATAATATATTAAATAAATGGAGATATTAATGATCAAAGTGCCATATAGCAGACCGTAAAAAGTTAAATAAGAACTTAATTTTAGGACTGAGGGAGTAAAACATTGTCAAAATATGTTTGATTTTAATTACTAAACAATAGCGCCATAAATGTCTAGCTGCCCATAAGAGTCCAGCAGTCCGGGTGATTCCACTTCCGGACCAAATGCTGCTCGTCAATCGGCCCAGAAAATCAGCCCATTCATTTTAAAATATAAACCACACACCCAACCCTACATATCATTTGCTTCTTCCGCCGCATTTTCTTCGTCTTCTTCTCGCGTCGTTACTTCTTCCTTGTCGCGCGACGCACCCCTCTCTCTGTGCAGGTATAATCCATATTATTTTCCCGTTTGTGCGTTTGGCTATTTGCTATTGTATTCTTTCATTCTCGATTTTTTGGATGTTTTTTGGCTCAGGTTTGAATTAATGTAAAAAACAATCTCATGCACTTTACAAAGCATGACTTTTTCATCCGATTTACTCTAAAGGATGTAAGTATTCTAGAATTATTTTTGATAATTATATCTTATGATTTTTAGAAATTTATTTATATGTTATTATTAGATCTATATAAAAATACAAATATATTTATTTATGTATTTGGATTTGAAGCTTCTGGATCGACTCTTGACCTTTTTGAATCAAGTGTTTGCACCAGAGGGATCTAGATCTAATTTATTTTGCTACGAATTTATTTGTTTGTAATTAGAATATCTTTATTTTGAGTATCTGAATTATTATATACATATAATAAAAATATACGAACTTGTATATCAAATGTTGAATTTCCCTTTTTTGGGTTCAAATAAATTTTTACTTTACATCCAGAAACATAGATCTTTAGATCTATTTCTCCAAACACACACGATATATATATATATATATATATATATATATATATATATATATATATATATATATATATATATATATATATATATATATGTATGTATGTATGTGTATATATATATATATATATATATATATATATATATATATATATATATATATATGTATATATATGTGTGTGTGTGTGTGTAAGTATATATATTTATACACACAGACACACATATATATATACACGCACACATATAGATACATACATATATACACTGTCAAAATACAAAGACAAAAATAACGATATTTTTTAAGGGTTGAATGCATATTTTAATTAATAATCGATTTATTGAAATTAAATCTTTCTACCTCATTTATCTACAGTGGAAAGTGCAGTGTTTGATCGGTTACGATCAGTGTCCGAAATATTTACTACACCGTGTACATTCAGTTTTAAATGTTGTACTAAATTTGTTTAATTCTTTCAGGCCTCAAACATGTATGGAAGAGTACATATTTAATATTTTCCACCCAAAGGTATGATACAATCTAAATTTATAAATGTTATAACATTTCATATTGACTCTCTTTTTTAAGTTCAATTACAATGCTACACAAATAAATTTTAAAATTTTCTCAGTACTCAAATGTTTTATCAAAATTATCCAACATAAAGCAAGATAGGTACCTTGTCTGTTTATCCCTGAATCTGTACATGTAGCATTCGATAACTTGCTTTTAAAAGTCCCACCTTTTGTTAGCTTCTTCATGAATCCGAGGATGTAATATTGTTGTGATTAACAGAACATCTGTATCTTCACCTTACAGAAGAAAATGCAATATAAATTAGTAAACATGCTTTTTTTAAAAAATAAGAAGTATAAACACCAACAGATTTATGAATATAAGTTTTTTTACGTACATGAGACTTGCAGACTAACTTCATCACAACTTTGAATCTGCAAAGTGCTTGTGTATATATACTCTCAAATGTATGTATGTATGTATGTATGTATATATATATATATACACACACACACAAAGATATATATTTAAATGTATATGTGCACACATATATATAAACAAACTATTATGTGTTTATGGTATGATATACTGTAAATGATATAAAAATGTATAATACAAAGAGGCTATTATTACGTAGCATCCCATGTGTGTGTTCCCATGGATTTTTGTAAATGGAACTCAGCTGTTGTTTTATTAAATTATTAAGAGACAATATTCTTGTGTTTTGTAAATAGGATCTTATAAATTATATTATTTTATTACATTTTTTCTTGAGATAAAATTTAAAAACAGATTATTCATTATTTAATGGCCCAACTGTGTGTGTCTTCATTTGACATTTTTTATATGGCACTTTATAATACATAATTGGCAGAATTTAAAAATTAGATAAAAAAACATACCCTAAAAAGTAAGTTTATGACCAAAACATGTGTGTGTGTGTGTGTATAATGTATATATTAGTATACGACACAAACTTGTTCTGCTAATAGAGAGGTTCTGTTAATATAATCCTGCACAATCTTACTATATACAAATCTCTTAATGAACCTTAATATAATTGTCCTAATTATTTTTATGTGTTCCCTTGGAATATTACACGTTTTATCCTAATTTTTAAAATTGAGTTCCAGAATTTGCTCCCCTCTAAATTCTTATTCTGCTTTAAAAACATCCCCTTCTAAACTGTGTTTTTTTCGTATAGAGGGTCTATAATGTAAATAGCCCATTTATTTTTAAACTTTTTGTCCATTTTCAAAAGTGAATATTGGATTTTATTTCTCAGATAACTTCTTTTTAAGAGATTTTTCAAATGAAATTCTGATTTCACCCATCGAAATAAGATCTCTCTCTTAGGCTGATGTTTGTGTGTTCGTTTCTCCACAAATGGATCTTTATTTTAATTTTTATTTAAAAAAATATCAGTTTCCAAAAAAAGCATTTTGGTATTCGTTTTAAATTTATTTTTCAATGAAATCATTTAGGTATTTTTTTAAAATAATTTTTTCAACATGAAACTTCCGTCTACCTGACTCGTGTTTACATGGTGATTCAGTTGTATTCTATGAAACGCATCATCCATGGAGAATATCCCATGGAATTTTATTCTTCACCGTAAACATTGAACTAATAAAATATAAACATAAATCCATTTTTCAATCTTAACATGGAAAGACCACACAACACCATTTAATTGAAAAAACAAAAACATTCAAAAGTCTGAAAAACATATGAGTCTCAAACAAAACAACAGCTAGGAAGATTACGCGAATATAAATTAAAGCATGTTCAAATTGATAAAATTTGACCCATTCTCTATTTCTCAGTTTTAATGGCCTTCATTTTAAGGAGCTCTTTTGTGGCACCAAATTCCTCATCTAGATCCCTCTTAGTAGGGTCATCGGCTTCGTTATAAATCTCATGCTTGCGTTTTCCACCAAGACAGCTGCTCGCCGAGGGTATCTCATCGGGAATTTTGACCTGAAATGAAAAACAAACTACGTTAATACACACACACACACACACACACTTATGTTTTAGATATAATCAATCGGTTGTTTTATTATACCTCTTCATCTTCAACAATAACTTCTTCTTCGTCCCAAAAGCCTAATTTCATGTCCTCCCCATCATGGGTATCGTACAACTTCCATATATTGGGGTCAGAAATCATTGCCGTAACACCAAATGACTTAGCCTCAAGAAAAAAATCTTCTGACTTTGGTTTTACACTTACTCATAAAAGACCCTTTCTCTGGATCAAACTCTCAATTTCTGGCAATGGGAAGGAATCTGCGTTTCCCGTACGCTATAAAAAAAATTCAATGTTTTTAATGTTCTTCAAGTTTAATGCTTACAGTATATACAAAATATTTATACAAAATATGTTTAGGTATCTATACCTCAGCCATGAGGTCTCTCATTCCACTTGTCGACCTTCCTAGCAAGTCGGTGCATTCTCTATCCCAAAGTGTTATGGTGGTGTAGTCGGTAGGGTCCATAACCAACACATTGATCCTATACCTATAAGTATGGATCAACTCATTATAATATGTTGCTTTGTTTTAAGGTCAGAGATACTAAAAATTTAAGAATCATCCAAACATATAGTTTCCTTCTGCTGCTATCTTGTTACACCCAGAATAACGAAATCGTGATTCCTCTTTATTGACCTTTTTGTTGCATGATGCACAGCCCAAGTAAAACCAATTCTTGTAATTTTTGATATCCACAATCGTAGCCAAAATCCAGTAATGCCCTGCCTGTTACATGTAGATACATTTTTTTGATAAGTATTCATTCTACAATGCTTGTCATTCCAATGTATTGTTCTTTTTCGATTGCAAGATAACAATATTATCCAAACTGTTTGTATAATCTTACTTCATTTCTTGAAAGTAATTCCTCAATGCTTAATACTTCCAATCTACCACTTTGTATTTCCTGAGACATGCTGCTCTCTGACTGGCTTTGAGAATTCCCACAGCTCAAAGTTATACTGCCAGTTGATGTCTTCATCCTACAAAGTAATTATAATATAGTGCAAATATAAAAAGAGTTTTGGTTCTTATATACAATTACACTTATAAGTGATATGCTGTTTTTTATGTACACTCATATTCTTTACACATACTTGTTTTTAAAATCTCGAATGGAAGCATTTTCATTGTCAAAAATCAACCTTGTTGCGTGAAATGCCGTTGAAATGCACATCTCACCTGGGAGTATACAATACTATTAGATAATGAGTTTTCAACCATATTTTACTGGTAACATTAAGTAAGATGTTTGTAATACATAGTCCATACCTAGATATGGCTTGACCCTGCACAATTGAATAAGTACAATTAATGGTTCATTCAAACCCAATCCAACTTGATCCACCATCTGCGCCACATATTCTCCCCATAATGTGCATCGGAGTTGGAAACCCCTGTCATTTAGATGCAAATTGTCAGTCTTTATCACAAAAAGCTTATTCGTAAGAATAATGAATATTTGAACTCTCATACTCGTTGTCTTCTAGAGTAATATCCATGACGTTTTTCACCTCCCCATTAACAATTCTCATTTTTTGTTCTGAACAGGCCACTACTCGTCCAATGGCATCTACAAAAAAGTACTCATAAGGTAGCCAAAAAATGCAATGCGTTTACATTACATTGCATACTTTTAATTTCACATTATATAAAATTTGAACAATAAAAGAGGGTATATATGACTTGCCTATAAGCTGCCTTTCAAACTGTTTTTCGCTAGTTTTGATAGCCTGGAAGTTCTTAAGATCATACATGATGCATGGGAAACCGTTGGAGTGAATTCTGTCAGCCTTGGTACACGAAATGAATTTCATGATAAATGGATGATCAGTCGTTTTCAAGGGTTGAAAATTTGCCTCCACAGTGAAGTCACGTATTTTGTAAACTCTCTCTTCTCTCAACAGTGGGTCATATTTTGAAATAAGATATTGTGGAATCTGTGCATGCATACGTGTTCCCTGATATATGTATATGTTTAGTATTATAAAATGAACTTGAAGTTTGTTTTCAATAATACGACTGTGTGTGGGTGTGTGAACATAGTAGTAATGCAAATTCTTCATGAACTGTGAACTTTTAAAAATGTCCTCAGGCTGTTATATAGAGCATGCGCCAATTCTGGTACAGTGATTGATATGTTGTTATTTTCAGGGTATAACTGGCATTTTGAGGTTACAAAGAATTCAATGTATACTGGCGTGGCGCTACGGGATGCAGCACCGTTGAAGCAGACATGACGTTTTGAATATTCACGTATATATATAATATATATATATTAATATATATTATATATTTATTTATATATACATTTAGAGTAATATATACATATATGTATGTCTACACTTAAATATATTTCGTATATTTAGGTGTATACATATAACTATATTTATTTATATTTACATTTATAGTTTTTATATTTTGCTCTTTGAATAATCACGTATGTGTATATATATATATATATATATATATATATATATATATATATATATATATATATATATATATATATATATATATATATATATATATATATATATATATATATATATATATATATATCTGTGTGTGTGTGTGTGTGTATATGTATATTTATATTTATATATACATTTAGAGTAATATTTATATATGTATCTGTTAAAATAAACTTTAATATTTATATATATGTTCATACAAACATTTAAATATATTGAACTGAAAATCTAAAAAAACCTGCTGGTCGTGAAAAAGAATCTCTAAAGTTTCTCTGCGAGAAGTGTAACACCCTAATCCGTCCAGGTTTACAACCCCTTCCGAACTAAAGTATTAACTTGGTAATCGTATAATTTAAAGCATTTCAAATAACTTTATTCATCATAAATGAAATTCCAAACATAATTGTAGTAAATACGGAGTGTTTAATGCGGAAGCAATTTTAAAACATGGTTCATAATAACAGAATCATTTATTTTCTCAATAAATCCACCACGACTGTCTCGCCCCTTCCGCTGCCAAGAACATGCCATTCACTCATTCTGTCTACCTGCGTATAGCAAATAAAACATACTACACGCTCAGCGATGAAGCTGAGTAAGCATATCTAAAGCGTCGAACATCCAAATAAATTGAATCTCAATTCATAATCAACCATTTGATATCATGCACACAATATATGATTCAAACATTCATGATATTCTCAATATTTTATTCCAAGTCATTCGATATTCAATATCTCAACCATGCTCTTAAATTATTCTTAATTCCAATCATTTTATAACAAGCTCTTAGCTATTCCTAGTCTAAGGCAACATTTCTAACCAGGCCCTTAAACTATAAATAGTTTAATGCAGAACACAAGAATCGATAATCCACCCTATGAGTCATGTGGATTACGTACCAACCGAACAATGATTTGTTGGGTGGGTGATATCCGGTCTGGATCCCGTACGTACGTTTTAACCCCGAAATATGAATTGGTCAAGGAGGTATATCTTAGAGTTCTTCTAGATATCCTTAATAATCATCATCATTATACAAGTGGGTATATCTTTAGAGTTCTTCTAGATATCTTTAACAACATTATTCATTAATTCATATTCTTAGTTCAACAATCATTTAATAATCCATAATATTCATCAAATGAACAATCTAATAACAATCAGCGGCCTAGCATCGAGTGTTAACACCCTAGCTTACCGTCATGCATCACATAAGATCCCTTTTAGTTGTTAAAACACCATTTTTATTCCAAGAAATCATCCTTTTATTAATCATAATGGTTTAGTATCAAAATATAGGATTCCATAACTCAAAAATCATATTTTCTAAATAACAATTGATTAATATATGATAGGAAATTCAACTATTAGCAATTAGCTTCATTTTCTTCAATAGTGTAGGGTGACAGTCTACTGTCACTTCTGATAATCTACTGTCTGATGTTCAGAATGGGCTGATAATCGATTATCACACTCTGATAATCGATTATCAAACTTCAGAGAGGGCTGACAATCGATTATCACACTCTGATAATCGACTGTTGCTCAGCTTTGTTACAAAAATCTGCAGAACGATGAATAATCGATTTTCAAGTTGATAATCGATTATCCATCGTCTTCTACCTCGAGCCAACTTGCAGAAATGTCACTTTTACTCACCAAACTTCAATTAAAGTATATAAAAATGTTCTCTAAAGTTCATGGATCATTTTAGCATCATTAATTCATAATTTTAACATCAATTTCATGGTTTATGATTCTTAGTTCTTCAAGTATGTCAAACACAAAACTCAACCAAATGACCATTTATGAACGTAGAAACGACCTATATGAACATTCTAGTCATTAGATATATCTAGGGGCTTACCTCGAAGCTTAACGAAGGTTTTGGATATTTTTCGGCGAAACTTCCGGCGATGATTACTCTCAACTCCGGTGACCTCACACCAAATTGGCAGCACCACAATATTCCTTACACTCTCAAGAACACAATGGAAGAAGAAGTAGAGAGAATGGTGTAGAAATGAGAAGGGTTGGGTTTTCTTATATAATGAGAAGGAGAGAAGAAGAAAACAACTATGGTGACTCTGCGATCGGCGTAGTGGGGAAGGAGGCGCCGTTCGCACAGTGTCCCTGATTGGGACCAATTTTGGTTTCAGTCGAGGTACACTTTTTGGTCCAACTTTCTCCGAATTGAATTCCGTTTGCACCGTTGCGATCGGGTAGTTAAACTCTATCTAACGATATAATTTTTATATTTATTTGTAATACTTTTTCCGACATCATATTTTTGGGTGGTTGACTTTGACAGAGTCAAAATTGATTTAATTGACCTTTACTCAAAAAGGTTATTACATTTAATTCATATTATTTATTCCCATGATTTATTTCAATAAATCATTTTAAAATTCACATTATAAACAATTTCTTCATTTATTCTTAATTTGGGTCTGTACTCAGGTTCCCAATCAAGATCACACAATAAATCAACATATTGGATTTACCTCTATAAGATTTATCCAGATTGTGATATTGGATATCAATATATGTTTTATTTCGGCCCAAAGCCCAACAACAATTTATTTTAATCAAAACAAATTTGATTAATTGAATAATTATTCATTAATAATTCTAGGGTAGGTTTCGGGGCGTTACAAGAAGCATGTGGAGGACATCGGTATGCTCGAACCACACGAACTTTAATTGCACATTGTTTTGTCTTGGTGTTTACATTTCTGAGGAAGCACCAGTCACTTGGAGCTGCCATTGATTTGGATGAAGGAAAAGCTACAGGATATAGTATTGGAGGATTGTAATTGGCTGAAAATCTAATTTATTTTTTCATTTTTTTTGATGTATTTATAGCTGCGAAGTGAGGCTGTGTTGTGGATTAGGGTTTTTTATATTGGGTTTATTATATTAGTGTGGGCCGAATCTTGTTTATATAGGCCCAACACTATGCAATCCAGTACTGTGCTACAGTGTTTTGGCGGGAACACTGTAGCAGCTTCTTTTTGCTTTGTATAGAGTAAGATGAGGATGGTTCTTCGTCTCCCTGCGAGAAGCCAATTTTATATTCCTCTCAGTAAAGTGTATCGATGGTCCTTTTTTGACATTTCATTTTGAATTTTTTAATTGTATTAAAAAGTCACTTTTATCCTTACTAATCCTTAACATACTTATCGCATCACATCTATTCACTATTAATCTACCCATCAAATCCTACTTTTACATATCACATCAAAGATTATTTTTTGGAAACTCAACACCAAAATACACTCCTCTTAAATTCTCTAGAAATCATAATCTCCCATGTTTTTAGGGACGGAGAGAGTATATAATTAATATATTTAGAAGATAATCATATGTGATTATTGTCTCTGTAGGTATAAAATTATATGTGAGAGCATTCCCTTGGATTTTAGCATTATTCTATTTCTTCCATCCTAAAAAGACTTTGTATTTTCTTTGTGGGATATCTCTAAAAAAATACATTCTTTTCTTTTAGAAAAAAAAATTCTAAAATGGTGCTTTGTAATAAGGTATTTTTACAATTCTGTTTTCAATAAGTTGTAATTACCTACTTGGTTCTTTATAATTAAGATTTATCCTTAAGTTAGTCTTTTGTAAATAATGCAACTCAAATAATAATTAATAAAGTGTACTTTGGTGTTTCTATCATCTAAATTTAAAGTATATTATTAAAAAAATCATTTCTATACAATTAAATGGAAAATTAAAAATATACATTGACTATACATAATCCATGAATTATTAAGCACATAGGAAAAAATCTTTTAGAATTTGAATTAAATACATATCTTTAATTAGAAAGAAACTATATTGGGAAAAAATTAATTCATTAGAAATGATTATTTTAATAACTTATTCTAAATTTAGCTAACAAAAAATATCAAATCCCCCCAATTAGTCATTATTTGAATGATATTATTTACGAAAGATTATCTAAGGAATAAATTTCAATTATAGAGGACCATGTATGTAATTAAACTAATTGAGAATTGATTTGGAAAAAACATCGCAATGGAAAAGACTATTTTGAAAATTTACTCTTCTTTTTATGTAAAACTTTGAATGATTCACATATTTCTTTTTTTTCTCTACATCATTTTCAAGTACATTTTTTATTTTCTTTAGACTTTGTGTCAAGTCAAAGTGAAACTTTTTTTAGACGGGAGAATTAAATTTTTTTATTTGGTCCAACATAGAAATCAGTGATTCACCGCTTCATCGAACAACTTTTGTACAAAAAAAGTAGTGTGAATTCCATAATAGGTCCCCAGTTATAGGTCATTTTACATATTTAGTCTCTACATATCAAATATTATCAATTTAGTCTCCAATTATTAAATTCATTTCCATGAATGATCCTTTGTTAACATTCCGTTAAGAACGTGGATAAAATTGTAAATTCACACTCCTTTCTCTCATCAATTAAGTTTCCTCCCTCTCCTCGCACTCATTTCCCAAATCTGTCACTGAGTTTGAAGCTTTGAACCCAAAATCGAAATCATCACTCTTCTCTCAAATGTTTATCTAACTGGTGGAACCCAAATTCGAAGCCAGTAACCTTCATGGATGAGTTTTGATGTTTATTTTTTTTGCAATTTCTTGAGACTAACCGATAAACTCATCTATAAAGCTTATTGGTTTTGATTTTAGGTTCCAACAGGAACACTAATAATTGAGAGTGGAATAATCATTTCAGTTTTAGGTTTAGAGCTTCAAACCCAGCGACGAGTTTGGGAAAGAATACGGGAGGAAGGAGGAAGCTTAATTGAGGAGAGAGAAGTGTGAATATACAATTTTATCCATGTTCTTAACAAAAACGTTAACAAAAGATCATTCGTGAAAAATGATATAATAATTGGAGACTAAATTAGTAATATTTGATATGTAGGGACTAAATATGTAAAACAGCCTATAACTGGGGATCTTTTATGGAATTTACTCAAAAAAGTATAATTTCAATTCCAATAATTTCTTTAAAAAAATACTTTTGGTGGAAATTTTGTTAAGAAAAAAATAGTTTACACCACATTTCTATTCGGCTGGAACAAAATTTTCCTTTAAATTTTCATTTTCATGGTTAGTATCTAAAAATTGATATTTAAAAATTATTTTGAGATAAAGTTAAAAATAATTTAACAAAATAAGAGGCGTGCAACACATGATGAGGGGAAGAGTAGGGGCATTGGCACAGAGGAAGGGAGAAGGGTGGGTGACGCGAGATGATGAGTGATGGGGGCAGTGGAGGGTCGGGTAACGGATGGATGGGAGTCATCATCATCATATTCGTAAATATAGTTTATTAATTATTTCAATTTCTCTGTTTTTATTTTTTCCTTATCACTATTTTTTTAATTCATGTTTATTATTATTATTTTTAATTAAAAAAATGCAACTTTTTACTTAATTTACGCGACATTGATTGATGTTTCAAAACATATGGACAGAGGTACTATTTTGTATTAATCTAAAATGACCTAGGGAAAATATTTAAATTTTAATTTAAAAAATACTCTCATCCAAAAATGAGTTTTGAATGTTTTCACAGACTATCTGATACTAAAATATTTTTTACACTTTATTTTGTATAGCTTCTACCGAAATTTTCAAATATATAATTTTTAATTTTTATTTTTATACAAATTATTTATATATAAATTTGAGAGTTTGGTCTACAAGAAAATGACATGTGTCAAACTTGAGAGAGTGACATGTGGTAATCTTTAAGCATTTATTTTCTTTTTTAGTATTTCATCTCCTTCCTTCTTCAATTATTTCTCCTTTTTTAATATGTTTTTTAAAAAATGATAAGTAATTATATTGAATTCATGAATCCAAATTTAGAAATAATAGAATTTGTAAATTTTAATAAAATATTATTTTATCAAAAGTATACATGAACATTTTTTAATACCCGACTCGGATTTAATAAATTATAAAATTTTCGAACAAATTTTTAGGCATATGAATATGTTTTTAAAAATAAAATGTTGTAATCATGTCAATTGGAATTTCAAGCATTTATTTAAACAATCAGTCAATAGCATTAAAAGAAAAACAAATTAAAATAAATTAGAATTTCAAGCATTTATTTAAAAAATTAGTCAATTATTCTTTTATCCTTCATATATAAATTTGAGATTTTGGTCTCCAAGAGATTGACATGTGTCAAACTTGAGAGAGTGACATGTGTTAATATTTAGAGGATGACATGTGGCAATCTTTAAGCATTTATTTTCTTTTTTAGTATTTCATCTCCTTCCTTTTCAATTATTTCATCTTTTTTACTTTGTTTTTAAAACAATGATAATTAAATTTCTTGAATTCTTGAATCCAAATTTAGAATTACTAGAATTTGTAAATTTTAATAAAATTTTATTTAATCACAAGTATACATGAACATTTTTTAATACCCGACTCGGATTTAATAAATTATAAAATTTCGAACAAACTTTTAGGCATATGAATATTTTTTAAAACTAAAATGTTGTAATCATGTCAATTAGAATTTCAAGCATTTATTTAAACAATCAGTCAATAACATTAAAAGAAAAACAAATTAAAATAAATTAGAATTTCAAGCATTTATTTTAACAATTAGTCAATAGGATAAAAAGGAAAGAAGATCATTTCTATAGAAAAGTAAAGAGTAGATTCAATAAAAGGTCCTTAGTTATATTTTGTTTCATATATTTATTCCCTACATTTCAAATATCAATAATTTAGTCCCCAATTATTATATTGTTTTCTACGAATGGTCCTTTGTTAACATTTACATTAAAAACATGAATAAAATTGTAAATTCACGCTCTTCTTCCTAGTGGAAACCAAAAACCTTTGTGGATGAGTTTTATGGGTTAGTCTTAGGCAATTGCAAAGAAAACAAATCTTAAAACTCATCCATGAAGGTTAGTAGTTTCGATTTTAGATTTCATCAAGAAGACAAATAATTGAGAAATGAGTGATAATTTTGGTTTTGGTTTCAAAGTTTCAAACTCAGCAACGGGTTTGGAAAAGGAGTGCGAGATGAGAGATGAAGCTTAATTGAGAAGAGAGAGGAGTGTGAATTTATAATTTTATCTACGTTTTTAACGGAAGTGTTAACAAAGGACCATTCGTGGAAAATAATATAATAATTGGGATTAAATTATTGATATAATAATATGTAAATCAAACTATAACTGGATACCTTTTAAAGAATTTACTTAAAAGTAAATGTAAAGTAAAAAACTAAAACAAGATGAAAATTTTTAGAATTTATTAATAACAATTTGATCTACTTATAATTCTAAACGTATTTAATACAAAATAAATATAATAAATGTTAGAAAATATATCAACCACTGAACTTAAAATTAATAAAGATTTCTCTTAATATATAATAAACCTTTTGTATAATAAACAAGATATTCTCTCCACCTTATAAATTTTTATATTTTTTAAATTTATACGGAGTATTTGAAATAAACAAGTTACTTATTATATATATATATATATATATATATATATATATATATATATATATATATATATATATATATATATATATATATATATAATATATTTATAAAATACAAATAGTATTTGATAAAGAATCATTAATTCTTTATATATAAAAATGATACTTAGATCCCTAAGTATATACTCCCTCCGTCCTAAAATTAATTTCTCATTTGACTTTTCACGGTCTCCAATGCCGCACTTTGACCATTAATATATCCATTTTTATATGAATATATATTATCAAAATAATATATTTCAAAACTATGTTTCAAAATGAATCTATTGATACTAAATTTATATGAAAATTCAATATATATTTTTCGTAATATGCAGTCAAAGTTTAAAAACTTTGACTGCAAAAGTCAAAATGAGAAATTAATTTTAGGACGGAGGGAGTATTTAATAAAATATATTTTTAAAAGACACACACACACACACACACATATATATCATAAACCTTTTATTATACTACTTTATCAAATACTCCGGTAGTATATATTTAGACTAGAAGAATATTAGCATAATCCACATAAATATTTAAGACAAATAAATAAATATTAAATGAAGACAATTTTGTTATATTAATTTAAATCTTCACACCTAATAAATAAAATATTTTCATCACCTATACAGAAATTTCATATTTTACTGACACATAATATGCCACCTATTTTAGGACATATACAACATAAAATGAATATTTTAATATAAAATATTTGAAAAATTTAATTATGGACAAGGAATATTCATTTTGTGAGAAAATTCTTTCCTAATTCAATGTTTTGTATCTTCATTATACTAAAACTTTCAGTTAAAGAATTAGATGCTATTTTACCTATAAATTAATGTCCTACGAGTATTTTTATGATAAGTTATAATGAAGTTAGCTTTGATTCCATTAGGAAAAATGTTGAAATAAATATTGTATTTTTGAAATAACAAATGTTGAATTTATACTTTTGGTATAAGAGTATAGTGGAATTCTACTAGAATCCTTGATTCTTAACTCGAGTTTTTTGCTTAAGACTATAGTGGAATTCATATATCCAGAATTATTAGAAAGTACTCCCTCTGTCCCCCATAGATCTTCCCATTAACCTTTTTTATTTGTCCCACATAGATCTTCTCATTACCTTTTTTAACATTTAAAATACCACAAGTACCCCACTATATTTATTACACCTTTTCCACCTTATTTAATACATCCCATCCATTTTCATTAGGGGTATTTTGGTAAACTTTCACCTTTTTTCAACTCTCTTTAAAACCGCCAAAAGTCAAAACGAGAAGATCTTAGAGGGACGGAGGGAGTATGAAAGATTATACTTTTTTTATGGAAAAAGCGTTATTAACACCCATGCTTGAAGTTGTTGAAATGATAAATGAATTTATTTTATTTCTTATTCATGGTGATGAAAATGAATATTTGAGTTCTTATTCTTCATGTTAAGCAGATTCAAATGTAGGCATAGATGGTGATTGGGCAATGATCGAGTCTGTAAACAATATCAAATGTCTTGGAATTCCGCACCATAAAATAGTTTTGAAGAAAGGAGTACCGATCGATCTTGTTATTCAGAAACATTGATCAAACATCCGAGCTGTGTAATGGTACCATGTTAATCGTTGAAGAGTTGCGAAAAAATGTTATCGGTATAATTGTTGTATCAAGAAACAATGCCGGCGAGAAAGTTTACATACCAAAAATGAATCTGGTATCGTGTGATCCTAGATGACCATTTAAGCTTCAAAGAAGACAATTCCCAATATTTTTAAGTATTGCCATTAGTATCAATAAGAGTCAAGGCTAAACATTGTCATTTGTTGGATTATTTTTTACCAAAACAATATTCACTCACGATCAACTTTATATTGTAGTTTCACGAGTGAAAGCAAAGACATGATTGAAATTTTTAGTTTGAGATCACAACGATAACCCTTGCAACTTCACCAAAAATGTAGTTTACCACGAAGTGTTCCAAAAGATTTAGATTTAAATTATACACTTACATGTTTTTTTCAATTTATATATAGTTGAATTCCATTTAGCAAACGTTTATCATATATCATTCATTAAAATTCTAATGTTCGATTTTGCTCGATTTTTTAATCATTGCCTAAGAAAAAAAATAATTATGTAAAAAAATGTATTCGTTTGACCCCTTTCGTGGCACAGATAAAAACACTAGCTTGTAAATTACATATTGTAAGGAACGAGCACGGAATCACATACTCTATGATTTATGATACCGAACATATCTAAACTCGTATCTCGTGGACTCGTCATACGGGCCTCTAGTAGGAATTATTATACATATTTAAAATCTCTAATCCAACCCTGAGACATTCCGGCCCAAATGAGTGAAATAGGGTTTATGGAAGTTCTTATATACTCCGTATATAACTAGACGGCCTACGCCAGTATCCTGCAATCTCTCGAATCGTTTGATCGCAGCCCGATCGGAACACGGCGATACGGCGTCGTAGGTGATTGTCTCTGTCGCCAGAAGCTCTGTAAACGCCACCTCGATTTTTTCTCTTTAACTTAGTGAATCAAAGATTTGTTTTTGTTTTTTTTATAAATTTGTTTCAGAAGTCAGTGATGAATTTCATTATTGCTGGATAGTATTTGAAATCAATGAAAAGATTATAATGTTCTGAGACTTTGATTTTTTTTACTTATTTGTGTCGTTAGAGAGAAATTAGATCTGTGTGGAATCTGCGTGCAATGATGAAATTGGATTTTTCTGTTTTAATCTCGATGACGATTACTTTTAGATTGGCCTAGATTCGTCATCTTCGCACGTCGCTCTCCCAGGCTCGTCTGAGTTCTTCGTGAAGAAGAAGCAGCCCCAATGCACGTGCGAAATCAAACCAGCCGTTAGTGTTGCAGTTTAGCCCTTGTACATCTTTTCCCGTGGCTTTTCTGTGTCAAATCAACGGCGACACTACAATTTTCTTTCGATTCTAATCATCTGTTTGAATTTATTCTTGCGGTTTTGAATCTCTGGTTCGTTTTTTGAAGAATTTGGCGATGATTAGTGTTTTATCCGCGCTTCCGAGCTTTGGCAATGAAGCAGAAAAATAACAATGGTTGAATTTCTTAATATGAGCCATAAATTGTTTTTCAGATTTCTTGCTTGTGTAAGTTGATCTACTGCTGTGATGATAACAATTCAGCCTTAAACGCCAGTTCTGCTTCTGAACATCATTGATTGAAAGAGCTGTTTTTGTTCTCTGAGCCTCCTAAGATCTCTTTTTCCCCCTATATTTTTGCCATTTTTTGTTTGAAATTTCCTTTGAGTTTTAACTATACTCTTCCTCTGCTTTTATGGACGTAGGGTCTGAAAAACCCAGAAAGCCATGTGTTATCTATCAGCTTCTTCTCTGCAAAAAAATGAGCTTGGAGTTAAATCATAGCACAAAATCTCTTTGTGATATTCGTAGCCATCCTCACATGCTTATGAAACTTTTGCCATTGATGATCAAATCCATATAAATGAGGTGTGGTGGAGCCAGGTTCCTGCTTGCCAGGATGAACCTTCTGTGTGAAGTCATATTCCATATGATATTTCTGGATTTAACTGAGGCAAATTATTATCTTAATATTTCACCTTTGAACTATTTATTTACACAATCTTTCTTTCCAGTGATTGCTAGTGAGGATTTAATCCATTAACCTGAGATGTTTTGGATCTGGGTTCCTGCTATGCAGGGCGAACCTCCCTGGGAAACTACATTCATATGAATTTTCTGGATTTAACTGAGGCAATCAAAGCTTCTTTTTTTCTTGGTAGCAACACTGAGTTTATCTATTTTAGCAGCCAAATTGTTACTGGTTTGGCTTGCAGATTGAGGACTCATAGATTAAGTGCTGTCCATCACCTCCTATCTTTAGGATATCAATTGGAATGGAGTCAAATATAGCACAATAGGCTTTGTGATATTTTACATTGAATTTGTATGAGATGTTTTTTTGATTTGCAGGCTTTTGGGATCTGCATTCATGTTCCATGCGTTTCTACCCCATTTTGCACCTGAAGAAGATGGCAATAGGAACTAGAACCATGTCTTTTTTCAGTACACAAATGGAAACTTGTGATTTGTATAGGCAGACTAATTACTTGAAATGTTTATTGTAAATTGCAAAATTGTTTGGGGTGTTAAATCCCTCTAAAAAATGCTATAATAACCTTTTTATTTAAATTTGCTAAATCTAAGAGATATTGCATATGGACAAATGTGTCATGGTGAATTCTTCGATATGGAAATATATATGGGTGGTCCGGAGATTGTCCAAAGTGGCTAATTGAACAGGGGCTCTAAAATTTTAGAGCCTAATTTTAAAGGAAAAGTATTCTAAAAAAATAAAATAGGGTTTAAAATGTAATTTTGGATTGGGTTAATTTTATTTTTTCATTTTTCAGGCTGGTCTGGTAAATATACAATGCCAAAAGAAGTGCTGCGGTCAAAATTTAAACACTCGAAAAACAATGAAACAAGAATTAAAAAATAATCAAAATATCAAATCTCCTTCCATTCACAAATAAAGTTCTCATTGTGCGTTATGATTTTTGATTGAAATTATTTTCAAATTATTTTATATGAAAATGGTATGAAATTAAAAAATTAAAATTACGTATTTAAAAACTACATGAAAAGATCTATAAAACTAGTGGGGACATAACTATATTATTTTATCAAACAAGACACAAAAATAAGTCAATAAAGTGAATAAAATTTGACTCTGTGAATAGTGAACGAGAATTTTATTGTTCGACCGGGAGTACAAGAATGAAAAGAATAAACAAAACCAAATGCAATACCTAATGTAGATACATAATGTAGATGCAGTTTTCCTTAAGAAAATAAAAGGATTGACCACAATAATTTATCAATTAAATGTGGACTTGAATCACTCATAGATAGACTCGTTAATTTGTACTGTATTAAAATGTCCATATGTATAGTATCACACAACGCAAACTTAATTCTACACTAATCATATAGGGACTGACTGCCAATAAAGTCATGGAAGCGCATATTGTTAAAGAAGAAATAACTCGAGAATGCAAAGAGTAAATGAAAAATAATTACTCCCTCAGTCCGAAAATAAACTTCTCACTCTACGTTTTTTTCCGTCCGAAAATAATCTTCCCACTCTACGTTTTTATCAATACTCTTCCAAAAATACCCCTAATTTACTATCTCTCGCCAACCTCTCATTTACGGACTCTCTCTCTTTCGCCAACCTCACCCAACCTCAATCACTCCCCTTTTATCTTATCTTTTGAGATTTTCAATCTCAACTCCAAGATCTGCAATGGAATCGCCTTCTCCTCCACGATCTGCAATGGAATCGTTGGATTTATGTTTTGAATCTTTTGTTCTTGAGACGGAATTTCAAGATGGTGGAGGTGAGGACGTGAATTTCATCTCTGATGACACGGAGGAGGACGAGGTCATCGTCATCCATAGCGAGGACGATGCTGCCGATGTTGCCCCGGTCAGAGACATGAAGGACGTCATCGACCTTGAATCACAGAAAGACAACGTTTTTCTTCATGGGAGCGAGGAGGGGGACTTAATTCTTCTCGACACTGAGATTGATGACCCAAAGGGATGTGAAAAACGTGGGATTGAGCATTCTCAGGCGCTCTATTCACACATGCATCTACACATCGATATGCTGAACATCTTGCTTCCAAGCCCTGATCCAAATTTTTGGGCTTCAATGTACAAGTGGGGAAGTTCCTGTCACCTTTTTTAACTTCAATTACTCATAGTATTTCCATTATTGGATGTGATTGTTCTAAATGTGTCTCTGCTTCTTATGGATGTTACTGTGATTGTGGTCTTGTGTGTGTTTAAGCTTTGTGGTCATGTGTGTGCTTAAGCTTGTTATTCAATGCTGCCTCTGGGAAGTTGTTGACCACTATCTGTGATGAATGTCTGAGAATATATTGCTACTGTGATGAGCATTATTGTACCACAGTGGTGTCTCTGAGTAGTGAAGGTGTTACACCTTTTGTGGTCTTGTGTGTGTTTAAGCTTGTTATTCAATGCTACATCTGGGAAGTTGTTGACCACTATCTGTGATGAATGTCTGAGAATATATTGCTACTGTGATGAGCATTATTGTACCACAATGGTGTCTCTGAGTAGTGAAGGTGTTACACCTTTGTGGTCTTGTGTGTGTTTAAGCTTGTTATTCAATGCTGCATCTGGGAAGTTGTTGACCACTTTATGTGATGAATGTCTCAGAATATATTGCTACTGTGATGAGCATTATTGTACCACAATGGTGTCTCTGAGTAGTGAAGGTGTTACACCTTTGTGGTCTTGTGTGTGCTTCTGGTCATTGTGTACTTATTGTGGGCTGTGCATATGTAGTTTAAAAACTCAGCAATGATGACATGGGAATAATAATTTAAATGCCTTATGTTGGCTGTTGTTTTACATGGTTACATATAGAGCCAATGTGGTGTAGTTGCCTTGATGTGAGTACAAAGTCCCAAAACCCAAAACCCAAAAAACCCCTCACTGGCCACCACTTACAAAAACCAAAAACCAAAAAAGCTGGGTTCAGTTCAGTGGTAACCACAACCCAAAACAAAAAAAAATCAGGAATTAGAAGGTTGTGTTCAGTTCAACTATGAAGAAAGGTAGTCATCTCCATCTTCAGTGTTGAACTCAACCATCTCTTCATTTGTGTTAGCATTCTGTTCACCAAGCAGTCTTGCTGTCTTCTCAATTAAGGGTAGCTCAATGTCCAAGCAGTTGGGAAGATTCCCTGCCCTGGCTAGTCTGTCTTTCCCCATGTGTGGCAATTTGTAGTTGTTGCCTCCTTCATTTTCCATTACTTTAGTCAAAACCTGTTGGTAAGACAACCAAACCTTGTTTAGGGTTTGTGGACTTAGAGCATCATATGCTCCTTCCACTGCCTCTAATAACTCTGCCACAGTACTTGGAGCACACTGATCTTTTAAAGACTGGATGGCTCTGAAAAATCCAAGATCCAAGACATTCAAGTCTGGGGAGTTAGGGGGTTGGTTGTGTAGAGTTATTTGAAACCCATTTGTGTTACCTGCTCCCATAAAGTCTGAATCCACTCCTTGAATGTGTGGCCTTGCATTATCTTACTGAATGTGTGTGTCTTTAGATAAATGTGAGGGCCATTTTTCTTGGATTGCTGGTATCACTTTATTGATGAGCATATCTTTTGTGACTTGTTTGGTAACACTAGTTATTGGTTTCACCTCTAACACCCCTTTGG
This sequence comes from Cuscuta australis, assembly GCA_003260385.1. Classification (NCBI taxonomy): domain Eukaryota; kingdom Viridiplantae; phylum Streptophyta; class Magnoliopsida; order Solanales; family Convolvulaceae; genus Cuscuta; species Cuscuta australis. The sequence goes on along the minus strand of NQVE01000162.1, from coordinate 3,848,730 downwards.
GTCTGTTCTTGCTCTTCTTTTTGGCTTTGCATTTTTCTGTGAAATGAAATATGCCAACTTTGCCATCCCATAACACTTCTCCATTATCCCCAAATAGTGGTCTCCCAACCACACACAGAAACATCACTTTAGCTATGAACCTTTTTGATTTACATGCCCTGTATGTGTCTGCTTCATCAGGAAGGAGATAAAATTTCTGAGATGTTTTAGACATAAAGAACCACTTCTCATCAATGTGCAAAACATTGTGAAAACTCTTAAACCTAGGGTGGATTGGCATGCTGTAGGGTTCTACCTGATCTAAACAGAACCTGAGCCTTGAAATTTTATTGGCATCTGTGAGGTATGGTTTTATAGCATTAGAATGGCTCTTAAGAAGACCTCTTTTAATCCACTCATGAACAGTTGATTTAGGCTTCCCAATGGCAGCTGCTAATGATCTTACATTAGTCCTCTTTCGGAGGGGAGTGTCTGCTATAGCCTTTATATCCATCACTGCCCTTTTTCTGCCACTGTTTCCTGCCAGTTTGCTTCTCACATCAATGGCAATGCCCTGCTCTATTTGTTTCTTTGCAATGGCCCATATGTTGCTCACTGTTTTTCTGGACACATTATATTCTGCAGCAAGCGTGTTGATCTGCCCGTACTGAGCTGAGTATGAACCGTTTGCATTTTTCTTTGAATGTGAAAGTAGTGCTTCACTAATAATCTGCCGTGTTGTGTTGTCCAGCTTTTTGGTGTTTATGTGAGTGGTATTCATCAGTTTATATGTGTGCATGCCTCCAGGAATTAGGGATGAAAAAAGAAAAAGGAATAAGGCTCATTGTGAAAGCATACTCCAGAAAAGGTTGCAGAAGAAAAAGAAGAAGAAGACAGAAGAAAAAGAAGAAGAAGAAGACATGGGAGTGCAGGCCAAAAATGGAAATGAGTGGGGGGGGGGGGGGGTTTATGTAGGCAGTAATGCTTTAAAAAGCAGGAATTTAACCATTTTGGGCGGGCCTCCAAAAAAATGGAGGGAATTGCCAATTTGTGTAATGTAATCCTTGATTTGATGTAACAATCCATGCCCATTTTGTAATCATTTCAAACAGTGACAGTAGTTGAATTATTTAGGCCTTGTTCGGCCATGAAGTAACCAAATCTCAGTTTTTAAAAGTTTTCTTTCATTAAGGGCAGTTTTGGCATTTCACATGTAAATAAGGCACCCACTAAAAAGAAGGAAAAGTCAAACCGGGAAGTTTATTCCCGGACGGAGGGAGTACTTAATTACTCCATGAATTCTACCAAGAAACACAAGAAAACAAAGACTTTAAAGGGGATTGGGTGGGATAGGTGAATAGGAAGTATTAATTTTTTGAATGGAGCACTGTAAATTTTGTTTTCATGATATGACACTTTTTTTGTTGTCAAATGAAGAGGATTGTTATTTTTATTTCAAATGATTTAAAGTTGTACTTCATCCATCCCAAATTATAATACTTATTTACTATTTATAGGGTCAAACATCATTCAATTTATTTCTCTATTTTCGTTAGCAATTTGATAAAATAAAGTACTATTGTTACTACTAGTTTTGTAAGTTATTTGATGTGGTATTTTAATATGTAATTTTTATTTTTTAGCTCTATGTTATTTGTCATATAAAATGATTTGAAAAATAATTCCAGTCAAATATCGTAAACTGAAACAGACACTATAAATTGGGACAGAGGAGTAACTTTGTACCCCGGAGTAATTTATAACATAGAAATTGATGGTGTAAATTACTTGACCGGTCAAACTATACTAGACCGGGTCTAGAATAGTTTGTTCGATTTGGCAAAGTAAGAAAGGCAAAAACACGCAGATGGACCGGTAGGATTTTAGGTGGAACACCTGTAGCCCAATTTGTATTATAACGGAGAATGCACGGGTGCTTTTACAAGGGAGTTTAGAGAGAATGAATTCCGATCCCTACTTCTGAGAGTTACAGCCGTATTTATACTAGGTTTGGGGGGACAGGCCCACGTGCGCCCACGTGGAGGCACGTGTCTCGGATGTTGAGAGGTGATGGGCCTCGTCTCTTAGCTACCTTGTCGCCTTGTGAGGGGGATTATTCCCTTTGTGAGGTAGTGCCTTGGATGGATTCTTCAGCATCTCCACTTGTCCTCTACTGACACGAGTTGCTACACACCAAGCCCTCGTAGATTCTCCTCTGCCGACACTTTCCAACCCTAGAAACTACACCGGGTAATTTCTGAGGGATGAGTTTATCGTACTTAGGGAATGAATGGAGTGATAAGTAGTTTGACCGGTATACTTTTTCCCGAAGTACACCGGTCAAATTCGGACCGATCAAATACCCACTTGCTGACGATTAAAGTCTCCCTTTCCAGAATTTTCAAGATTGACCGGTCAACTATTTGGTCTTCTCCTTTGACCGGTCATGGGTGGAATACACCCATCAACAAGGATGAATGGAACCATGTAATAGTTTGACCGGTATACTTTTCTAAAGTATACCGGTCATCTTTTGACCGATTTGAGTGTCCTCTAGCTGATGATTAAAGTCCTTCTCCTTAACTTTCAAGATTGATCGGTCAACTATCTGGTCTCTTCCTTTGACCGGTCATGGGTGGAATACACCCATCAATAAGCCCTCCACTTCTCGGTCATGCAATTTGTCATGAGCGGGAAGTAAAAAGTCTGAAAACAGGACCCCCGATCCGACTCTTTTGGCTTTTCAAAAGGTCGTGCCCCTCCGTCTTCCCATGTGTCATGATAGTTTAACCGGGTTGCCTATTTATGTTTAGACGGGGGAGGTCAGGCCTCATACGGCTGAACAACTTGGGATGGGCCATCCTTCAGAGATTGCACGGCTGAAGAAGGAAAAAGAAGAGATGACCCTAATTTTGAAGAGCCAGGCTGATGAGCTGATTCGGCTATCTAGGACGATGAAGGCTGAAACCTCTCAGCTCAAGGAGGAAAACAACCGGTTGCCCGGTGTACCATGTAAACATTTAACATTCTACCCGGCCGATTGTGCCCGGATTGATACTTTGCTTTTGCCTTTTATCGGTACAGAATGCAACAACCTCGATTATTTGAAATCTGATTGTTGTTGACCGGTAGAACCGCGACCTTCTTTGTTGAATGCCTTCACCTTGATGATCAACTTGAATGAGTTTGACTGGGTAAAGTACCGCCCGGTGAAATTTCATTAGACCGGTTGAACTCCAACTTTTTGCTTGCCTCTTGATAGACTCCTGCCGGTATAACTTGCTTCTTGCTCTTGGGTATCTTCATCTTGGTGGTCAACTTGAAAAAGTTTGACCGGATGAACCTTATTTTGTCTCCTTTTTGCACTTTGCCCTCTCTTCGTTTTGACCGGTAGACTACTTTGTCTCCTTTTTACCACTTTGCCCTCTCTTCGTTTTAAACGCAGTTTGACCGGTAAGTTCCCATTTTATGGTATGACCGGTCAACTGCCCTGCCTTGTAGAACTTTCGAAGTTCCGTTGTATTAATACCCAACCGGGGTATTCCTTTTTCTTTTTTTTTTGACCGGTAGGTTGTAGATGGAAGCACCTGTAACCTAGTAATTTCTTGAAGTATCCTTAACCGGTAAGAATACTGGAGATTTTAACCATGTCGAATGGTTTCGAACCCTCTCCAAGGTCCAAATGCACCCTTCTTCCAGGGTCCCCTCTTCCGGGTGATTAAGTCTTTTAATGGCCCTTTGATTTCTACCATCCCGGGAAGGCCTTAGTTCACCCCCCCGTTCAAGTCTTCCCTGAGAAGGGGGATATAGGATGCGCCACGGTGGACGATCTCTTTCTATTTCTTTTAATGGGCATCTTTTAGTCCCCAATCAATTTGATGGTGCCGGCTGATTCCCCGACACCGGTCAAACCTCATGGGCCCGTGTAAGTACGGTTCGAACCCTCTTCCAGGTCCAGCCCTCTTGCAGGCATACCCTCTTCCGGGCCCCTCTTCCAGGCTTTATTATTTTTTCTATTATACTGAGCAAGACCGGTGTAGTAACCAGCGTGCCAGGTCCGGGCCTGTGTCTCAGTTGGCTTATCCAAGTGGACTCGATCCTCCCGGGAAGCCCTCTTAGGATAGGTTCGACCTATCATTTTTGTTGCTATCACGTAGAATGCCGAATGCCATCAATTCGATTGATAATAAAAGTAGGCCTCACTTTCTAGAGTTTCTAACCGGTAGGTCCCCGGGCAAGTGATTGCTTTCACCCGGTAAGGTCCTTTCAGTTCATGGCCAGCTTTCTTCCGTCCCCCGGCTTACTAGCCTCTCTCCTTCGCGGGACTTCATCGTCTACTTGGAAGTAACGCGGCCTAACCTTGTTGTCGTGGTACTTCTTCACAACTTGTTGGTATGTGCTCATTTTGACTTCCGCGGCCATTCTCCGCTCTTCGACCAAGTTGAGTTCGGCCAAGTGATCTTCCTCATTCTGCTGGGGTTGATAATTTGACTCCCGAAACGTTGGGAATTCAGCTTCGATGGGCAGCCTTGCTTCACATCCATAGGTTAGGGAGAATGGAGTTTCCCCATGAGCCCTCCTGGGTGTTACCCGGAATGCCCATACGATGTGTGGGAGCTCTTCCAGCCACTTGTTTCCTGCTTCTCCCAGCCGTTTCTTTAGACCATCCACAATCGTTCGGTTGGCGTTTTCGACTTGGCCATTCCCTTGGGGGTACGCTACCGAGGAGCGATTGTGCTTGATCCCGAAGCCCTCCAAGTATTCAGTGAATCTTGGATTTCGGAATTGTGGGCCGTTGTCGGTGATGAGGTTCATGGGCGCTCCAAACCTCGTGATGATGTTCTTCCAAATGAATTTCTTACATTGTTGTGTGGTGATGTTGGCCAATGCTTCGGCCTCGATCCATTTGGTAAAGTAATCGATGGCTACGATCACGAACTTCTTCCCTCCTTGGGCGACTGGGAATGCCCCGATGATGTCAACCCCGAATCTAGCGAATGGGATGACGTTTGATACAGGGTGATAGTAGGTCGCCGGTCTACCAGGATACTTGTAGAATACTTGGCACGTCCGGCATTTCTGAACATACCTTTCGCAATCCTGGACAATTGTTGGCTAGTAATACCCCAACAAGATGATGCGTTGGGAAAGCGTACGGGACATTTGATGCGCCGCGCATATGTCTTCGTGGACTTCCGCTATGACTCGTTCAGCCTCCCGGTTGGTCAGACATCTCAGGAGTGGCCCCCCAAACGCCCTTTTATACAGCTTCCCATCAAGAATCTGGAATCGGGGTGCCCTGAGCTTTACTTTTCTTGCCCGGTCAACTTGTTCTGGCAAGCTCCCATCCGTCAAATATTCCATCAGATCATACATCCAATGGTCGTCTGCCCCGACCAAGTTTGACCGGTCAAATTGGCTTCCGGCCGTTATAGCGGCGACTTCCAATTTCTCGATGCTTGCACGGTCAAGGATCTCTACCCGGGCAAGTTTCGACACATGCTCGGGAGCATACTGCGTCAATTTGGAGAGAAGGTCTGCATCCGCGTTCTCCGCCCGGGGAATTTGGGCGATCTTGAATTCTTCGAAGCCTTTCAACAGGGCAAGTACAAGGTCCTTGTATTGTGCCATGCGCCCTTCCCTTGCTTCCATGTTACCGGTCACCTGCCCTACTATCAGGCTAGAGTCAGATTTGATATTGACCTGGCTGATTTTCAGGGCTTGGGCAAGTCTGAGCCCTCCAGCCAGAGCTTCATATTCTGCCTCATTGTTCGTCATCTTGAAGTTGAAGACGATTGCATGGTAGATCTTGAACCCTTCTGGGGTGGTGAACACGATACCACCCCCGTATCCTCTAGGACCGGATGCCCCATCAACTGCCATCTCCCACCATTGCTCAGTGGGCTTGTTGACCGGTAAGTCTGGAGTTAGACCGGTCATTTCTACTAGGAAGTCAGCAAGGGCCTATCCCTTAATTGCCGACCTCGGCCGGTACTCAATGTGGAATTGAGTTAACATCATCGCCCACTTCACCATCCTCCCGGAGGATGTTGAATTTCGCAACACTGCACCCAGCGGTTGGTCAGTCAAGACTTCTACCGGGTGAGCTTGGAAGTAGGATGTTAACTTTTTTGCGGAGATGAAAAGCGCATAGGCTGTCTTTTCCATCGCCGTATATCTACTCTCAGCCCCGTTTAGTGCTTTGCTCATATAATAAATGGGCTTTTGTGCCCCATCATCTCTTATTAAAACGGAGCTTACAGCATTTGGGGAAATTCCCAGGTACAGATACAGAGTTTCACCCGGTTCAGGTTTAGACAAAAAATATCCGACGCTAGGTACTCTTTCAGCTCCTCGAATGCCCTTCGGCATTCTTCGTCCCATGCGAATGTGTTGGCCTTCTTCAGAACTTTGAAGAAGGGCAGGGATCTCTCAGCTGACCGTGATAGGAACCGGCTGAGGGCCGCTAAACGACCGGTCAACTTTTGAACATCCCTAACGGAGGTAGGGGCTTGCATTTCAGTGATGGCCCGGATTTTTTCTGGGTTGGGCTCTATTCCTCTCTTGGTCAGCATGAATCCCAAGAACTTCCCGGTACGAACCGCGAAGACGCATTTCTTAGGATTCAGCCGGAGGTTGTATCTTGCCGGGTGGTTCAGAGATACCTGGCTTTTGATCAGCATGTCGTCGACGTATGCCTCCATGGTCTTTCCCAGTAGTAGCTTGAAGAGCTTGTTCACCATGCGCTGGTAGGTTGCCCCCGAGTTCTTCAAGCCAAACGCCATTACCCGGTAGCAGTAGGTTCCTTCGGGTGTGAGGAATGACGTCTTCTCTTCATCTTCCTTGGCCATGTAGATTTGGTGGTAACCCTTGAAGGCATCCATGAAACTTAGGAGTTCGCACCCCACAGTTTCATCCACCATTTGATCTGGACTGGGGAGGGGGTATGAATCCATCGGACAAGCCTTGTTCAAGTCCGTATAATCCACACACATTCTCCACGTGTCGCCCTTGGGAGCAAGGAGAACGTTGGCCAGCCAATCCGGGTACTTGACTTCCCGGATGTGGCCAACACTGAGGAGGTCTTTCACTTCCTTCTTGACGAAGTCTCGCCGGTCACTGGCAAGGTACCGCTTCTTTTGGCGTACCGGTCGACTTCCCTCTCTCACGGCCAACTGGTGGCAGATAACAGAGCGATCTATCCCGGGCATATCCGCCACGCTCCATGCGAATATGCCCGCGTATTCTTGGAGGACCCGTGTAATCTGTTCCTTGAGATCTTCGGGGAGATTTGCTCCAATTCTGACCATCCTCAAAGAATCACCCGGGTGAAGTTCGATTTCCACCGTCTCAGCCTCGGGCTCCAATTTCTCCCGGGTCTCTCCCTTTGTGATCTCTTGGGAGATGACATTGACCCCCTTGGTCATCTTCTTGACTGCCCGGGCATAGCACTCCCGGGCGTTCCTCTGGTCGCCCTTCACCTCACCCACACCACCTGGAGTGTGGAACTTCATGCATAGATGAGACATGGAAATCACCGCCCCAACTCTATTGATTCCTGGCCTTCCAAGAATTGAGTTGTGGACGCATTTGATGTCCACAATTATGAACCGCATCTTCTTCCACACGGTCTTTTCACCTGATCCTAGTTCGACCGGTAGAACTATGGATCCTTCAGCTTCAACGGTGTCCCCCGTGAAGCCTGAGAGAGGGGTTTTGAGGGGTTCAAGTTGTGTTCGACACAACCTGAGTTTCTGGAAGGTCTCCAGGTATAAGATGTTGACACTGCTACCGGTGTCAACAAGTACCCGGGCGACATCCACTCCATTAATGTCCATGGTGATGACCAATGGATCATTGTGATCTTCACCGGTAGGAGGGAGATCCCGGTCAGTAAAGACGATAGGCTCCCTCCTAGTATGCTTACGCCTGGGCGGTTCAGCACTTACCTCTCCAACGTAAATGCTCCGGACCCGGTTCTTCCGCTGCGCGGCTGAATCTCCACCCTCGAGTCTGCCGAAGATCATGCCGATGTGTTCCTTTTCGGGGACAGGTTGCCACTCTCTTGGCCGGTTATTCCTCCGTCGGTTGTTGTCCTGGTCATTCCCTGGGGCAGTTGGCCTAACCCATTGATGACTCTTCTCCTGGGCTTTCTGCAAGTAATCTTTGCCCAGCTCTCCACTGTCGATCATCTGCCGGATTACTCCCTTAACACTTTTGCATTCGGAGGTGTTATGGGAATCTGACCTGTGGTACGAACAATAGGTGCCTGACCACTGCCGCCCTACTTGACCGGTAGGGTTTTCTAGAGGAATGACCGGTGCTTTCCGGACTTCTTGGCATTCCTCCATATTGACCACTCGGATGAGCGGGTCATAGTGGTGCCTCGGCCGGCTAGGTCCCGGTGCTTCTTCCTTCGTGACTTGCACCGGCTTGGACTTGTGACCATGCTCAGCTTCCCTCTTTGCCCGGAGTTGGGTTTCAGCCTCAGCAAACTCCCACGCAGTATGGTAGGCCTCTTGGTACGTGGCTGGGGGTTTCCGGCAGAACTCCTTGTATAGTTCCCCAGCACGCAAGCCATTCAAGAGGAGGGATAGGACGGTCTTATCATCCATCTCTTCCACCTTGTCTACCTCTTCCTTCCACCGGGCAAGGAACTGATTGAGGTTCTCAGACTCCCTCTGCCCGGCTGTACTAAGATAGGTGAACTTCTTCCTCTTAGTACAATTCTCCTGGAACTTGGCCTTGAACTTTGAGGCCAAATCACTGAACGAGTCAATGCTTCCCGGGCGAAGCTTATTGAACCATTCAGTGGCTCAGTTCCGCAAGGTCTGGAAGAAAAGAAGACACTTTTCTTCATTGGTGCAACCGTTCATGGTCGCACTCTGGTTGAAGGAGTCCAGGTGGATTTCCGGATCTTCCTTCCCGGTGAATCTGGGGGCGTTGATCTTGACCTTTCGAGGGAAAGGTGTTAGATGGACCCTTGTGGTGAACGGGGACCCTGCTAAGGGTTTGTCCCGGTCATTCTTCTCTCCGACCTTCTTTTTCAGCCTTTCCAGCTTTGCCTCCATCTGCTGGACGCGGTCGTTTGGGATGGTTAACCGGTTCGCCACCGGTAACCTGGGCTGGCTTTCTGCCTCCCCTTCCTGGTGGGAGGCCCTCGTCCTCGCTGGCTCCAGCCGGTTAGACCAGGAGCGCCGGGTGCGAGCAGGCTCGGCCTCCTGCACCTCGCCTAGCCGGGCGAACGCGCTGACATGGGCAACGCTCTGCCCCAGCCTTTGCTTGGCTGACTTCCTCCCTATCCCCCAGCCTTTCGAAGGCGGAGTTTCGGGAGGTCGCTGGCCGGATGTTTTTACCTTTCTTCTTCTTGTGGGACCTCGGGATGTCCCACTCGCCGTCATCACTCTCAATCGAGACGCAATGACCATCAGGAGTGATCTGCGGATTCGTAGTTTGCGGGGGACGCGACGGCCCTGCGGCGTTAAGTGCGCCGGTCAAGTTGACAGGGGCCATGGTGCTGACCAACTGGGGCTGGAAAGGTGATGGTTGCGGCATCGGCGTCTGGAACGACGTCACCGCCATCGGAGCTTGTAGGGGCATGGTCCCCTCGCCTGGAAGGGCGAATGGGAACATACCAGGGAGGAAAGGCATCCCCCCGTTCTGCTGGCACATGGCCATGACCTGGCCAAAGCCCTGGATGGCTTGTAGGTTGGCTGGGTCATTCAAGAACTGAGCCATGCTTGGTGGGAGTGTGACCATTGGTCCAGCGGAAGGGACGGGGGTCGCGAAGGGACTGATCACGCTGGCCGTCGGGACAGAGCTCAGATTCAGAGGCAACACTGGGGCTGAAATGACCGGTATGGTAGCAGCCACAGAGATGCTGGCGCCCTCATTGGTGGCTTGCACCTGTGCGGAAGTAGCGTTGATTTGTTGGCTGGAAGACATTTCGAGTGGTGTTTTGGTGGGTAGGTTTGTGTTTTAGGAAAAGAAACCTTAACGGTCCCACGGTCGGCGCCAAAAATGATGGTGTAAATTACTTGACCGGTCAAACTATACTAGACCGGGTCTAGAATAGTTTGTTCGATTTGGAAAAGTAAGAAAGGTAAAAACACGCAGATTGACCGGTAGGATTTTAGGTGGAACACTTGTAGCCCAATTTGTATTATAACGGAGAATGCACGGGTGCTTTTACAAGGGAGTTTAGAGAGAATGAATTCCGATCCCTACTTCTGAGAGTTACAGCCGTATTTATACTAGGTTTGGGGGGACAGGCCCACGTGCGCCCACGTGGAGGCACGTGTCTCGGATGTTGAGAGGTGATGGGCCTCGTCTCTTAGCTACCTTGTCGCCTTGTGAGGGGGATTATTCCCATTTGTGAGGTAGTGCCTTGGATGGATTCTTCAGCATCTCCAGTTGTCCTCTACTGACACGAGTTGCTACACGCCAAGCCCTCGTAGATTCTCCTCTGCCGACACTTTCCAACCCTAGAAACTACACCGGGTAATTTCTGAGGGATGAGTTTATCGTACATAGGGAATGAATGGAGTGATAAGTAGTTTGACCGGTATACTTTTTCCCGAAGTACACCGGTCAAATTCGGACCAATCAAATACCCACTTGCTGACGATTAAAGTCTCCCTTTCCAGAATTTTCAAGATTGACCGGTCAACTATTTGGTCTTCTCCTTTGACCGGTCATGGGTGGAATACACCCATCAACAAGGATGAATGGAACCATGTAATAGTTTGACCGGTATACCAGTCATCTTTTGACCGATTTGAGTGTCCTCTAGCTGATGATTAAAGTCCTTCTCCTTAACTTTCAAGATTGACCGGTCAACTATCTGGTCTCTTCCTTTGACCGGTCATGGGTGGAATACACCCATCAGAAATATTCATTTGTAAAACTTAAAAACAAAGTTTATACATTGAAAATTATATTATTATTATGAAGTTTACAATTTTTTGACAATGTTTGGTGTAAATGCATGACTATGATGTAAAAACATGTGTGCTATGTAAAGTTGTAAAAGGAAAAAATCGAATATTATGAAATTTTATTTATATTTGGCAAATGATACCGTTATTCATATTCATATTTGTTTCTTATTTTAATAGATGTTACTATTTGGATTGGATTTGATTTTAATTTCAAATATTCGCTTTGTATTCATATTCGTTTATAAAATACAATTTTTTTTTTTTTTACATTTTATAGCTTCAAAAATTATAAAAAAATCTTGCTTTAAACATTTGATCAAAATTGAAATTGGACTCTCAATTTGGGCACCAAAATTGGATTAAACATTGACTCACTCCCTAGATCTGCATCTACTAATTTTATACAATTTCACTTTCTTCAAAGTTCCAATGTCTTAAGTCGCAACCCAAATTCCCCTTGCATGTGACTCTCAACTCTTATCATCATTCTACAAACTATTCTCCATATCATTTGTTACCCATCCTGCAAATCATATAACTAATTATTTTCACCACTTTGACTGAAAAACATAATATGTTATAAATTAATATTCTGTTATAAATTATTTTTACCCAAGTTTTGAATACTAAGAGTGTCAAACCCAACTAAGCCTTACCTGTTATTGTATGGTTTATACAAAATCATGCACTCCTGTTCTATTGTTTGTTCATTGTAACTTTTTGATAAGTCCTAATTCTTTTGTCACATGCCATATTTGGTCGAATTTGTAGGGTTTACTATTATTCATAATATATTGTTGTAAAGATATGATAATTATTTAAAATTAAAAAGAAAATATCAGAATAGCTTAAATATAATTATAAATACGTGTTGATATATTTGCCATTTTTAATGCAAAATCCAATTGCTAGCACAAATTTAAGTATTTTAAAATATAATTGCTCTTAACTTGTTAGGTTGACTAATCCTAAGTAATCTGAACCCAATGGAACTAAACCCGAACATTAACTTGTTGGTGATTTTAGTGTCATTAATTTATTTTGTGTAATTGAATTTACTTTGATCGGACAAGAATTTAAATAGACGTTGTCAAACGAGTTAGGAGGCGCGGAGTGTTGGGAAAAATATTATAGATTTTGATGATGATTTATGTAATAGGGACTTTAGGTCTCCCCCAATATTCAATGTAATTTTTCTTTTTAGAAATATTGTTAAAACCAAGTTCTTGAGTTTTCCAATAAAACTGTGATATTTCTTTAAGCGTTTTGATGCCTGAAGACTTGATCAAATTCAGTGATATGAAAATTGGATATCTTGATCGGAAGTGTCAGAAACAAGTAAGGATTTCTCAATCAGATAAAAATCCTCAGATCCAGAAAGACTACATAAGAACCGGATGTCTCGCTACAACCCGCTGAAGGCTAAGTCATTCAAATCGGAAGACTAGCGCGGATCTCCTTCTCACCCGAAAGTAAGACTCATCCGGATTTGTCAGCTAAGAATCGGAAGACTCACCAAAGACCGGAATTCTCAGAAAGCGGACAAGTGAGAAAAAGCTTAGAAAATCATCTAAGTCCTGAATGAAGAAATTCTACCTGTGGCAAGGAAAAATCAATCTCTTGATTTTCAACGGCTAGAATGAAGATAATTAGGCTGATTCAAGAACAAATTACTCGAAGACAAAGTCTGGGTCTCTAAAAATAAAAGAGCCTGCCCGGAATTCCTAAACAAGCACTAGAAGACAAACAGAGTAAAGTGCTACAGTCTTGAATTCTTGAACAAAAGCTAGAAGACGGATTTTGTGGAAAAAGGAATCCTTTCTCAACAATTGGGTAAATCCAAACACCCACTTCAACGAAGAATCTTCAAATCACAATCTTCATTCAAAATTGAAGCCAGCAAATGCAACGGATAGTCCATTATGATTCAACGGATAGATTATCCAATCCAGCTATAAATAGCATCCTTGGAAGACTGAAGAGAATATGATGAGATACGTTGATACAACAACACAACGAAGCAATCACTAAAGCTATCTCATTCACAGTTAGCCCAAAAAGCGTGATAAAGAGAGATTTCTAAACTCCTTATCCAGAAGCAAACTTCCCCTCCTTCCAAAAAGCTATAGTGTAAACACTTGAAGGTTTCCTTGCCTCAAGCACCACACCACGTTGAAGGATATTACTTTTGATCAAACTTATTGATTAAAAGGGGGTAGGTCAACTCTCTTACAAGTTGATCTTGCAAGTCCTATTGTTCGGATCTTGCAGTTGTTGAAGAAGCTTGACCTTCGAAGGAACAACAAAGCCAGCACGAGTGTAGTAGCAACATTGGTCTTGTGAAGATATACCGTGCAGAAATTCACACAAGTGTAACTGTTGGTTCATTATTCAACAACCAACTACATAGTGGATTTTGAGGACGTATAAGGATTACCCCACCTTCGAACCTCGTTAAAGTTTGCGTGTCTCTCTCTCTTATCTTTATTCTTACTTGCAATTATATTAACTGTGAAAACTAACCTATCCATATTAATTACTGCTCACTCCACCCACCAAATTTCGCACACAATCTAAAGTTCACAAGGACTCTAGATTAACACTCATCTTCTCGTTTTCAAAAGAAACGAAAAAGATTTTAAACTTGTAACAAAGTCTATTCACCCCCCCCCTCTAGACTTTGTATTTCACCACTTTGGGACCACCACGGAGTGCGCGCTCGTTCAACGATATTATAAATTCACTGCGGGGTTCGGGGGCGGCAGCCCTCGGGTGGCGGGGTCCAAGGGGCGGCAGCCCCTGGCGGGGTCCAAGGGGTGGCAGCCCCTGGCGGGGTCCAAATGGTAAAGGACTCGTACATAATGGATAAACGTCGAAATTAAGCCTTTAACCGCAGGAGACCTTTCGTTCAAACTTGCACCTTTCTTCTTCTTGCGCGAACATACGCGTACATTTACGCGAATGTTCATGTCCGATCACAAGGATTTTCGACTCTATAAAATAGAGTCTCGTGGTATGGGTTGATATATAGATTCTCGAGTGCTTGTTCTGAATTAACGTCTTATCCGATTGAAGTATTTCGTATACCCCGAAATAACTTTGATCTGAAAGCGTTTCGTACGCGATTCGTTATTCTATCGAGTTCTTCGTTTAACACTGCTTCGCAGTGTTCTTCATTTTATAAATCCAACATAACTTGACCTTTGTGTTTGGTTTGATCATCTTTTGGTGACAAAATGGGATCTTTCAGCAGTAAGGTATAGAATTACTCTGCTTGTGTTACTTATTGAGAATCAAATGTTGTGACTATGCTTTGTTTAGAATTCACAGAGGATGTTGTTCACTTTTAAATGAGTTAGTAGGCCTTTATATGTCTAATGTTAATAAATGGCACAAGTGGGCATACTCTAAATGCATATGAATAAAATATTGTGAAATTTGCAATAAATAGAACTAAAACATAATGCATTTCCTAATTTATGACATAAACTTTTTTTATTTCTTAAATAGGACTGCATAATGTTTTAGTGGGAGAAATAATGTCCAGTAATGATGGACATTTACTTGAATAATGACTACTCCCTCTGTCCACCATAGATCTTCCCAGACACTATTCACAGAGTTAAACTTTACTCACTTTGTTTGCTCATTTTTACTAGTCGTTTCGTAAAATAATATAGTCTTGTCACCTCTAATTTTGTAGAACTTTTCATGTAGTTTATTACTATATAAATTTTATTTTAAAATTTTACTTCTATAATCAATTAAATTGAATTGAAAATAAAGTCGGTCAAACCTCGTAACGCATAATGGGAAGATCTAAGATAATGACCAAAGGTCCTACATTGGGAAATAAAAACATGTGATTCTATATTGAGAAAGTCATTATGTTTTAGTCTTATTTAGATAAATTTTTCTAAAATACTTAGTTATGGATGCCAATAATTGTGTACCAAAATGATCTCTAAAAACTTGACATTGAGGGAGAGACATCAAATCAGGAACAATTTCTTAAATTTCTCTACTGAATATTAGCCGTGTTTAAGTCTTTGTGTTGACGCAGGAACATCTATTAATGAAAAATGAGCTTCTGCATTTGAAATTATATCTGATGGTGTAAATATAGCGGGGTGGGTTAACCGGGTTTGACCTGGACACACTCAACCCGTAATATAAAACACACAACAAGAACACAAAGTATGACCTAGACCGGGTAAATCTCCTCAGTCCGAATTATATTTCTTACTCTATCTCAAGAGTGAACTTTAGTGAGAGAAAAATTGGCTCGCCTCCTCTATCCAATATCATCATATTTATAGAGGAGGATTTGTGATCTTCCCCTGTTCATCCATGGACAAAATAGGAAGCTCGTGGGAAGGTCACTGTAGATAATGGGAACACTGTACAATCATAGAATTTAGCAACTATAGGCCAAGACATGTACTGTTCAATCAAAGACTTAAATGGATATTCTCAATCCAATCAACCCTGCAAAATGACAAACATCCCTTTCACTGTGTGCC
Source organism: Cuscuta australis (assembly GCA_003260385.1). NCBI lineage: Eukaryota > Viridiplantae > Streptophyta > Magnoliopsida > Solanales > Convolvulaceae > Cuscuta > Cuscuta australis. The sequence goes on along the minus strand of NQVE01000162.1, from coordinate 3,833,288 downwards.
TCGTGATGGATGAGCGGCGGGGTGTCCCCTTGACCTCTGACGTGGTTCACCATGCCTAAGAGACTGAACCAATGTTAGCCAAGTAAAGTGATATGACCGGTCACCTTCTCTCAAAAGTTACCCGGTCATTCTTTGTGCTCAACCCGTCTCTGGTCTTCTAGAATGTCCTTTGTAACATTAGGCGACATTTTGGCTATCGCCCAAAATGTGACCGGTCACTTTTTTAGTGGAAGTGACCGGTCAACTTTTGACCCGTCCCAATCAAAGAGTTAACCTCATTTGGTGATTGATAAAAGTGACCGGTCATTTTTTGACCTGTCCCTTTCGGTTGTCCGGGTCGGGTATAAGGATATACCCATCAAGAAGTCCTCCACTTACCGGCCTTGTGAGGAAGTCATCAAGGGCGGGAAGTATATTTATGTTGATCTATCACTTTTGAAATCATCAAGTCATTCTCATGACCTGTCCTTCTTCTAAATTATCAAGTCATTCTCATTGACCTGTCCTTCTTGTTGACCTGTCCTTTTAGACCCGTCACTTTTGTAATTATCATACCTTTCTCTTTCAAGACCTGTCTTTCTCTGGATTGCCAAGCCTTTCCTTTTCAAGACCTGTCATGTCCTTCTTTGAAATTGTCAAGCCATTCCCATGACCTTTCCATGGAGACCTGCCCATTTCTTGGATTCACCGTCTTCATACCAGACCTGACACTTTTGGATCTGTAGATCACGCTGCATGACCCGTCCGTTTGGATTTGTGGGAGTCCAAACGTTGAGCCTGGCCTTTTAGTTTTGGGTTTTCCCTCCAAAACCTTTCACCTTCCACCTTCAAAATTCAAATTTCCCCCCTCACCATTACCTTATCCACGTGTCAGCTCCTCAGCCTCCCACCTGTCGCCTCGAACTCCAAACCGCCTCTCTCTCTCCTATAAATACTCCTCCAACCCATCTCATTTCTTCACTTCTCTCATTCGTTTCTCTTAATTTGTCCGGTCTGCTTTCTCTCTCTAGCTTCTCACCAAGTAAGTGCTCCAGTCCTCCTAGTCTTTTATTTTTCATCTTCCCTTTTTTGACCGGCAATCATAATGTCTTCTGATAGCCAAAACATCTCTGGCCAATCCTATGGATCTGGCTCTCAGCCCTCTTCCTCTTCCCACTCTGAATCTTCCTCTCCCCCTGTCACTCTTTTGATTCGCCGCCCCTCTCACCAGTCTAGCTCCCAGGCCCGGGAAATAGTTGCCCAGGAGCCTGTTCCTTTGAACCAACTGCCCGGTCGATTCAATCCCAAGGTCCTCAGCTGGGAGCAATGGGAAGAACAACTGGGATCTTTGGGCTTCCTAGCCCTTGATGTTAGACCGGTATTCAAAGAGTCCTCTAGGGTTACCAAAAAGGTCCTGGCCGAGGTGCGCTCCGTCCTTCCCCCGGGCTATAAAGTCCTTTCTAACACCACCTGGCCCAACATCATAGAACCCCACCAAGGAAACCGGTTGGGTTTTCACATCGCTTCGCTAGAGGGGGCATCATCTTTCCTCTTCGCCCCTCCTTATTGAAATTTGTAAAAAGTTTCATATTTTGCCCGGCCAGCTTACTCCAAATGCTCACCGGTTCTTGAATTGTTTTGTAAATATCTGTGAAAATTTGAAAATCAACCCTTCCCTTGAGCTTTTCCTCCACATGTACGAAGTCTTGCCCGGGACTAGTAACTGCCCGGGCTTCGTCTATTTCCATTCTCGTAATAAGAGATCTTTTGTGACCGGTCTTCCTCCTAGTCACAAAAGATGGAAGAAAAGATTTGTTTTTGTTGAATTCCCCCTGACCAATTTCCTCTCTCAAACCCTGAGTGGGCTGACCGGGTTATAAAACCTGAAAGGGTTCAACCGGAGCCCACTAAAGATCTTGAGGACGCCTGCGAGAAACTTCTCAAGGGTGATCCTGTGACCGGGAAACCTTATGCCTATGGGGGCTGGGTATTCCGGCTAGCTAACCCGGATGGGGGTGCATCTGCGACCCATGACGCTGAGGATAACCGGGCTGATTCCCCGGATGGTCACGCTGAGGCCGGCTCTCCTCATCCAGGTTGGTTAATTTTCCTCAACCTTTTGATTCCACTTTCATTTTGATAAGGTGTAAAATCTAACCGGTCACTTTGTTCTTTTTGGCAGACATGAACTTCAACAGGATGACCACCATCATTGAGGATGACGACGATGATGTCCAAGTCCTCCACTCCAACCGGTCTCCTCTCTCTAACTCTCCTGGAATGGATGGGGCCACAAGTGCCCGGTGTAGCCCTATCCATGAGCAGAGCCAGAAGCTGAAATCTCCTTCAGCTAGGCATCACTATGAGGTTGACCGGGCTAATCCCCCCAAAGTCCCGGTCCAATCAGGTGCTAAAGAGGTCGGTGCATCTTCCTCTTCAAAAGCCAAGGACCAAAAAAGGAAGAGCTCTCATAAGAGTTCCAGGGGAGGCAAGAAGAGGAAGATTAGCTTATCAGACAGGGAGGGGGAAACCATCGAAGAAGCCTTCCTATCCCTGGCCAAAAAACTCAGCAAGGTATTCCATCTCCACCTTTCTTCCCGGTTCAAGTTTTTTCCTTCACTTTTACTGATATGCCTGCTCTCTTTTTATTTTTTATTTTTACAGGCCGGGGTCATTTCAGAGGAGATTGGCCAAACATTAAAGGAGAAAGACCAGGTCTCCCAACTCACCCACCTCCTTGATTCTGCTAAGTTAGAGATCAATGACCGGGCAGAAAGGGAGAGGAAACTTGAGGAAGAGTTGAAGGAAGAAAGGGCCCGGTTTGCTCTTCTGGAGGATGAAAAGAAGAGAAAGATCGCCGAGCTCGAGGATGCGCTGGGCCAGGCTGAAGAATCTGCCCGGGCAAAGGAGGAGGCCTTTCCTTCTGAAGCTGCTGACTGGGCTGCGCGCCATCACACGGAGGTTGCCCGGTCCCTTCTCACTACCCCGGAGGAAACCATGGACTATTTCAAAGTCATGTATCAAGAGCCGGAGGGGAAGGGGATGATAACGGAGATAGGGTCTTATGGATTCCAGTGTGGTCAGAAAGATGAGAGGTCTCTTCTTTATTCCAGACTTCTGAAGAGGGATCCTTCCTTTGACCCGGCCAAAATGAAGCTTCCAGCCCTCTACGAAGAAGAGCCGGCTCCCCCTTTCCCCTAGAATAGGTTAGGGTTTGGTTTTTTTTAAAAAACTTTGAATTTTCCCAAGGCCTGGGGGATGTCCGGCCTATTTCTGACTTGTTTAATATCGTCTTTTGTTTGGCATGGTTTTCAATTTACCACCTTGTTTCTTCTTTCAGTTTGCATGGTTGTCCTTTTCTATGCATGGTTATTGCTTTTCTTTTCTTCTTCTTGATTGCCTTTGAATGAACTTCTAAGTCAATAAGACTAACCGGCCTTATACCTTAGGAATCGTCTTAAAAAACGCCCAGGTCATCTCATGTCCTGGTCTTGAAAACGTCCAGGCCTCATTGGCTTGGTTGACGATTTTATTGAATATGCTTGATTCCAAGTCAAAAGAAGTAACCGGTTTTATTCTTTGTAGTTGTCCAGGTTACCTCATGTCCTGGTCTTTGGTTAACGCCTTAGAAACGTCTAGGTTTGGTAGGCTTTGTTGACAGCGTCTAGGTCAATTCCATCTCTTGAAAATGTCCAGGTCATGTTACGTCCTGGTCAAGTACAAGCCTTGAAAACATCTAGGTCTTGCAACCTTGAAAATGTCCAGATCTTGTGGCCTGACTAGTCTTCTGGACCGGCTTGTGTCTAGGTTGAACTGCAACAAACGTCCAGGCCATCTCATGTCCTGGTGTAGTAGGCTAGGTTGGAAGTTTTGAATACCACTTTAGACGCAAGGCTTGAAAACTTCCAGGTCATCTCATGTCCTGGTCTCTTGACTTGAAAACATCTAGGTCGGTTTCTTCCTCACCTGTTTCCTGACCCAGTCAACTTCCAGGTTCTAATGGCTTGGTTGCAATATGTAACCAGCATGACGTCAAATTTCCTGTCCAGGTGCCGGGTCAAAAATGTGACCGGTCAAAAAATATTTTTTCCAGTTTTGCCTGATTTCATCAAATCCGTCAACTAAAAAGTAACCGGTCACTTTTCTCAAAGTTGACCGGTCAAATTTTGATTTTTCCCATTTGCATTTTCTTGTCAATCCAGAACATCAAAAAGTGACCGGTCACTTTTGACCATGCCACCTTCTTTTCCCCCTCTGGCCTGGGTGTCATGCCTAACAGCAACCTTGCTCAAATTTCGAACGAATAATCCGAAACGGTTTTGGAATCAAGTCTCAACATCAAGACCCGGACTTTCTTCGGAGATTTTGACCATGTCCTATGATCGCGAACCCTCTCCAAGGTTCAACCCTCTTCTAGGCAACACCCTTCTTCCAGGGCCCCTCTTCCAGGTTTTAAGTTTTTTAATGTGCCATTCTCTAATCATTAGGTTGACCTAGCAAACCCAATCTTCCCACGTGGGGGTATGCCGGTGAGAACCAGCCCTCATCCAATCTTACATGTCCATATGTTATGCGTTTGAAGTGAATTCTAGTCTTCCCTAGACCCTTCAATCCGCAACGGATGGCTCATGCAAGACGGTAATCATTTTTTACTTTGGCATCTTTTTGCCCCTATCCAAATGAAAATTTGGTAGGGATCCATGAAAGTATGGACGCGAGTCCTCTTCTAGACCCAGCCTATCTCAAGGCCATACCTCAACATCAAGGCCCCTATCTCAAGGGTTTATCTTTTTTTTTACCTTGCCTCTTACATCAAGACATTAGTTTAGTATTACTGACCCAGCAACACTAGTATTGAAGAAATCTCTTATTTATCATCGAAGGGGTATTACAAATACATGCCCTGCCAATTTGGTCTATCGGTAGAATTTTCTAAGGTGGTGGGAATTCCAGCACCTTTCTAACTCCCGACCTTCCGTTGTTTCTAACTTGTATGTCCCAGGGCGTAATATTGCCTTGACCCTATATGGGCCTTCCCATTTCTAACTTAAATGTCATCTGGCTCCACTCGATCTGGATTGGGCTGTCCATCTTCCTCTATCATGCTAACAGAAAACCCTTCAATGCTGGCTTTCTCCAGCATCTCAATCCTGGCCAGCTTGGACACATGCTCCGGGGCTGCTTGCGTCAATTTTGATAGCAAGTCAGCATCGGTGTTTCCCCCCTAGGGATTTGCTCCATCACATACTCAGTCAGATCCTTCAGTAATGCCCTTGCCAAGTCTCTGTACTTCTGCATCTTCTCTCCTTTGGCCTCCATGTTGCCATTGATGTGGCCTACCACCAGGCTTGAATCGGACTTGATCCTTAGGCATGTGATTTGTAGGGTTTTGGCCAATCTCAGGCCCCCTATCAATGCTTCATACTCCGCCTCATTATTTGTGAGTTTGAAGTTAAAGATCAAGGCATGATATACCTTGAACCCTTCCGGAGTTGTGAATACCACACCTCCACCGTAACCTTTCGGTCCAGCGGCTCCATCTACTGACATGGACCACCAAGGCTCTGTGATCGTCCTTGCCGGTTCCTCCTCCTGGTGACCCGTCATCTCCACAAGAAAGTCAGCCACAGCCTGTCCCTTTATCGCCGTCCTCGGACGATATTCAATGTGTAATTGGGTAAGCATCATGGCCCATTTGATCATCCTTCCCGATGAAGTGGAGTCTCTCATGACTGTGCCCAATGGTAGGTCGGTCAATACGACAATGGGATGGGCTTGGAAGTACGACGTGAGTTTCTTCGCTGTTATAAAAAGTGCGTACCCTGCCTTCTCCGTAGGAGTGTACCTACTTTCTGCCCCATTTAAGGCCTTGCTTACATAATAGATGGGCCTCTAGACCCCATCATCCCTCATCAAGACCGAGCTAACAGCCATTTGAGTAACCCCTAAGTAGAGGTAGAGGGTCTCCTTTGTTTCTGGCTTGGACAAGACAATATCTGAAGTCAGGTATGTCTTCAGCTCCTCGAATGCCCTGACACATTCGTCATCCCACTGGAAGGTGTTGGCTTTCTTTAAGACTTTAAAGAAAGGTAAGGCCTTCTCAGCTGATCTGGACAAGAACCGGTTTAGGGCCGCCAGGCGCCCCGCCAATCTCTAGACATCCCTTACCGAGGTTGGGGGTTGCATCTCAACAATGGCCTTGATCTTCTCAGGATTTGGCTCAATCCCCCTCTTCGTGACCATGAACCCCAAGAACTTCCCCGTCCTCACAGCAAAAACACACTTCTTTGGGTTAAGTCTAAGATTATGTCTAGCCATAATCTCAAAGCATTTTTCCAGGTCCTGAGCATGTGTGCCGCTTGCCCTGCTCTTTACCAGCATATCATCGACATAGGCCTCCATGGTCCGTCCAAGCAAAGGCCTGAACAATTTGTTGACCATTCTCTGGTAAGTTGCCCCTGAGTTTTTCAACCCAAAGGCCATCACCTTGTAACAGTATGTGCCGTTCGGAGTGAGGAAGGCCGTCTTCTCCTCATCATCCTCCGCCATGAAGATTTGATGATACCCCTTGAAGGCATCCATAAAGCTGAGCAACTCACACCCGGCAGTTTCATCAATCATTTGGTCCGGGCTGGGCAGAGGGTAAGAGTCCATCGGGCATGCCTTGTTGAGGTCTGTGTAGTCCACGCACATCCTCCAAGTATCACCCTTCGGGGCCAGGACTACATTGGCCAGCCATTCAGGGTAGTTTACTTCCCTAATATGACCTACCTCAAGTAGGTCCTTGACCTCTTTCTTCACAAAGTCCCTCCTATCACTTGCCAAAAATCTCTTCTTCTGTCTTACAGGCCTAGACCTCTCAAGAACAGAGAGACGATGGCAAATGACTGACCGGTCAATCCCGGGCATATCAGCAACACTCCAGGCAAATAATGATTTATACCTGGTCAACACCTGGACAATCTCAGTCCTTAGCTCTTCCTGAAGGTCAGCCCCAATTTTGACCTTCTTCTCAGGATTGGAGGCATCAATCTGGATCTCCTCCGTGTTTGCATCCGGCTCGATCCTAGCCTTCTCCTCACCCTTGTCTACCTGCTCGGAGACTAATTCAATTTGTTCGAACTGGCGGGTCATCTTCTTGACTGCTTCCAGGTAGCAGGACCGGGCGTTCTTTTGATCACCCATTTCCTCCCCGATCCCATTGGGAGTGTAGAATTTCATGCACAAGTGTGCCATAGAAATGATGGCCCTGACCTGGTTGATCCCAGGTCTACCAAGAATGGCATTATGTACACACTTGATATCAACCACAACAAATCTCATTTGCTTGGTTACTATTTTGTTACCCGACCCCAAGGTAACTGGTAAGGTGATCTGACCTTCCGCTTCTATGCTGGCTCCAGTGAAGCCTGATAGTGGAGTTTGCAACGGTCTCAACATGGACCTGTCCAGCTTCAATTTCTTGAAAGCATCCAAGTATAGAACATTGACACTGCTTCCTGTGTCAACCAGGACCCTAGCCACATCAGCCCCGTTGATGTCCATTGTAATGACCAAAGGGTCATTATGATCTCCCCCGTCCTATGCAGATCCCTATCAGTGAAAGTGATAGGTTCCCTCCTTGCCTGCTTCCCATGTGACTCCAAGGAAACCACCGCCACGTGCAAGCTCCTGGCCCAGTTCTTCCGCTGGGAGGCAGTATCCCCGCCTTCCGGGCCGCCGACAATCACCTGTATAAATTCTTTATCCGGATTGTTGTTATCCTTCCCGGATTTTCTCCTTCCATGGTCTTTTCCCTGATGACGGGTCCAGGTTAGGGGTGGACACGGTACCGGTACGGTACCGTCACCGGCAACGGTACCGCCGGTACCCGCCACCGTCACCGGCAAGGTCGCTGTGTCACCGGTTCCGGGAACCGGTACCGGTACCGCCACTTTCGGTACCGGTTCCGGTACCTATTTTTTGGTACCGGTACCGGCGGTACCGGTCCGGTACCGGTATAATTTTTTTTTTTTTGATTTGAAATGCAAAAAAGTTAAAAAAAAAAGGTGGGGGGCGAAACAATTGCATTCTTTCCTTAAACAATTGCAATTTTTAAACAATTGCAATTTTACAATTGCAATTTTTTATAATTTAAAAATTAAAAAAAAATGGGGGGGGGGGGCGAAACCGGCCGGTCCGGTACCGGAACCGCCGGTCCGGGAACCAGAACCGGTACCGGCCGGCACGGTATACTATCCGGTTACTCGGGGTGGCAGTACCGGAACCGGAGGTTCCGGAACCGGAACCGTACCGTGTCCACCCCTAGTCCAGGTGTTCGCTTTCGGGTCTTTCTTATTACCCGTCGCGTAACCTTCCCCAAGTTCTCCTTTCAAGGCCATCTGCTTGAGCACAGCCTTGACATTTCGGCAATCCGCCCTGTTGTGGGAATCGGATTGGTGGTATGTGCACCACTTCTCCGTCCATTGTCTCTTGGGTTGCTCTCCCTTCTTATCATCCCTTATTTGGTGGATGGATCCGTCATATGTGGCCTTTAGTTTGGACCCTCTTGTCTGCTCATCCTTTTTTAGCTTGTCGGATTTCGACTTTGTGTAGCCTTCTTCCAGCTCCCGCTTATTCTTGTTCAGCACTTCTGCCTCGGCATATTCCCATGCCGTATTGTAGGCTTCCTGATAAGAGGAGGGCGGCCTCCTACAGAATTCAGTGTAGAGGTCACCTGACCGGAAGGCATTCATCAACAAAGACATGGCCGTCTTATCGTCCATCTCTTCTACCTTGTCAACCTCGTCCCTCCAGCGGGTTAAGAATTGAGTTAAGGTCTCTTTCTCCCTCTACCCTACCGTGTTAAGGTAGGTAAACTTCTTTCTCTTGATGCAGTTGTCCTGGTACTTCTTGCGGAAAACTTCAGCAAGTTTCTCAAAGGACCCAATCTTGCCATGGGAAGGCCGTTAAACCATTCCACAGGCCTCCCTCTCAAGGATGAGAAGAAGAGCAAGCACTCCTCAGCATCAGTGCACCCGACCATCTGTGCTGCATTGTGGAAGGTGTCAAAGTGGACGTTTGGATCCTCCTTTCCAGTGAATTTTTCCACGTCCAGCTTGACCTTACGCCTCAATTTTTGTGCATGTACCCTGGCCGAAAAGGGTGATTTGGCCAGGGTGTGCTTCTTTGCTCCCGCCTTCTCGTCCACCTTTTCTTCCAGGGCACGTAGCTTTCTTGCTACGCTTCCTATCTTGTCCAGGTCATCCTCATCGTATGAGAGCCTGGTGTATGTCGACGCCCTCGGCTGGCTTTCTGCTTCCTCCTCGTCTTGGTGAATCGTCTCAGATTCCCTAGAACGACGAGATTGGGCGTGACGACCCCCGCCAAGTCTTTCCATTGCGCTAGTCCGGCCCATCTCAGGACCAAGACGTAGCTTGGCAGACTTGCGGGGTCCATCCTCTTTGCCCCCTAGGCATTGAATGCCGAGTCTCGAGTCTTGCTGGGTTCGGCTATAGCCTTACCCTTCTTCCTGCGGGCCGCCTCCTGCTCCGCCTCATTGATTTCATGGACATTTGAGGGCGCTGCTTCATTCAAAGTCCCCGTCAAATTCACCGGATGTATAGGGACCATCCTAGGGACAAATGTCGACGGGGTCGACACCGGAGGTGGCATAATTGGCGGCGTCATACCAGGATAGGCAAATGGCATGAAACCACCTGCCTGTTGCATCATGGCCATCACCTGTTGATAGCCCTGTAGAGCCTGAGCATTTGCCGGGTCAGCAGCAAACTGAGCCCAAGCTGACGGGTATGGTGTGAATGCTCCACCAGGCGTTGTTATCGAGCCTGGAAACATTGTTGTCGTCGGCGTAGGAGTTGGGGTTGACATGATTGGGATCATGCCAATTGATCCTACAGTAGTGATCGGAGCAAAGGTCGTCCCCATGCTCGACATCATCAATGGGATGGCAGGAGTGCTTTCACTCGCAGCCTGGCTTGACACAGCGTTGTAGTTGCTCGAAGACATGTTTGTGGATATTTAGTGGGGGTAAAGTTTTGACCTGGTCGAAAAACTTTAAAAATCGGTCCCACGGTCGGCGCCAAAAATGATGGTGTAAATATAGCGGGGTGGGTTAACCGGGTTTGACCTGGACACACTCAACCCGTAATATAAAACACACAACAAGAACACAAAGTATGACCTAGACCGGGTAAATCTCCTCAGTCCGAATTATATTTCTTACTCTATCTCAAGAGTGAACTTTAATGAGAGAAAAATTGGCTCCCCTCCTCTATCCAATATCATCATATTTATAGAGGAGAATTTGTGATCTCCCCCTGTTCATCCATGGACAAAATAGGAAGCTCGTGGGAAGGTCACTGTAGATAATGGGAACACTGTACAATTATAGAATTTAGCAACTATAGGCCAAGACATGTACTGTTCAATCAAAGACTTAAATGGATATTCTCAATCCAATCAACCCTGCAAAATGACAAACATCCATTTCACTGTGTGCCTCATGATGGATGAGCGGCGGGGTGTCCCCTTGACCTCTGACGTGGTTCACCATGCCTAAGAGACTGAACCAATGTTAGCCAAGTAAAGTGATATGACCGGTCACCTTCTCTCAAAAGTTACCCAGTCATTCTTTGTGTGCTCAACCCGTCTCTGGTCTTCTAGAATGTCCTTTGTAACATTAGGCGACATTTTGGCTATCGCCCAAAATGTGAACGGTCACTTTTTTAGTGGAAGTGACCGGTCAACTTTTGACCCATCCCAATCGAAGAGTTAACCTCATTTGGTGATTGATAAAAGTGACCGGTCATTTTTTGACCTGTCCCTTTCGGTTGTCCGGGTCGGGTATAAGGATATACCCATCAATATCTATCCCAACACTTTTCTACTCATATCAATAGTATCTTGTAAGTTTAGCCGACTTTGAAATTAAACCTCTTAATCTCAAAGTCAATTGAATTTGTGTGGTGCAATTGATGTGGCAATGTGGGTGAGGATGAGTTGGAGTTGAGATTGAATGTGAGGTTAACCAAGAGAGTTAGATGATACTCCGCATGAATTACTCCGTATCAATTTTGAGAACAAAACTTCATTATCTAATATCTTCCGTGGCCACTCAAAGAGTGTAACCGTTGAATTGAAATGATCCTTAACTCTAAAGATTTGGTGTTTCAGTTCCTTGAGTAGTACTCCAAATATAATGGCTTTTTGCGTTTTAGTTCCTCGAGTAGTACTCCAATGCATTTTTCTTGCTTACTCTTTTCACTACAAGAATTTGTTTCGTCTGCAACGGAAATCTGCTACAGACTCATTTCCGTAGCAGATCTGCAACGAATCAGTGACGGATTTGAAATCTTTGGAAAAAAAAATATGCGACGGACTCTATTTTTCCGTCGCAAATTAGCGACGAATTATTTGTGCTTGTCGCAAATTTAAGTTGGTCAATTTTTGACCTGATAATCTGCGACGGAGGGATATATCCGTCGCCGATCCGCCGCAGCTTCTGAAGTGATAATCGATATTGAAATTTTCCCAGCCATTTGTCTTTCACTCCAACCCTATCCCATCTCTCTCCCGGTCAGCCGTCCTCCACTCCTCCGCCAGCCTTCAACGCCCTTCCTCGCCGCCGACGAAAGTTCTCGCCACCCACGCCAGCCCTCCTGCCACGCCGTCCCGCCCAGCCGTCTTCCCCAGCCGCGCCGTCATCTCCAGCCGCTCCACCTGCGCCGCCCACCAGCCGTCGCCACTCGTCATCCACGCCGGCCAGCCGTTTCTCTTCCCCGCCGGACATCCTCTGCATCTTTGCCGTAGGTATTTGTGTTTAATTTAATTTTTGGTGAAATTGAATTTCTTTGTGTGAAATTGAGTGCATTTTGGTGAAATTTACTTAAATTGTGTGTATATGAGATGAAATTGACATGAAATTGGGTAAAAATTGCATTAATTTTTGGTTAAAATTTTAATTAAAATTGTGTTAGTAAATTTGACATTTATTGTGAATTTAGGTAAACTTTTGTTGAATTTTGTGAAATTTAGTGTATAATATGTTCATATCTATAGTTAAATTAGTGTTGTTTGTGGTTTAATCAAATTGTCGTTTGTTAGTCGTCTTTATTGTAGGTATGGTTTGTTGGTATAAATGTCATTGATATTCTTGGCTAAATGATTGTTGTTTGTTGCCTTTCAATTACCAGGCGTTTCTAGAATGAGTCCATTTGAAAATCGTGAGTTGATGTATAAGAAATAAGAAAGAGAAGGTGTTGCTAGTCAAGAATGGGTGGACAACGTGGTTGAGTCTATAGAGTACTGTGAGTCAAGTCCCAATGTAGATAGGTTGGATAACAAGAAAATGTGATGTCCTTGCAAGAAATGTAAGAACATCAAGTTTTGCTCATCAAAGATTATGCTGGAGCACATTTTGCGGTTTGGATTCACACCCAATTACTTTGATTGGGTATGTCACGGGGAGAATCATGGTGACTACGTACCTCCACAACGATGTAAAGTCCCTCGTCAAGTTGATGCCTCAGATGTATCACATGTCCCGGGTAGAGAACAGTTTGTACACATGATTTATGATGCAGTCGACCCGACTATCACATTTTACAGAGTTAAACTTTACTCACTTTGTTTGTTCATTTTTACTAGTCGTTTCGTAAAATAATATAGTCTTGTCACCTCTAATTTTGTAGAACTTTTCATGTAGTTTATTACTATATAAATTTTATTTTAAAATTTTACTTCTATAATCAATTAAATTGAATTGAAAATAAAGTCGGTCAAACCTCGTAACGCATAATGGGAAGATCTAAGATAATGACCAAAGGTCCTACATTGGGAAATAAAAACATGTGATTCTATATTGGGAAAGTCATTATGTTTTAGGGGCTGTTTGGCAACTTCTGAATGGGTAAGTGCTGAACTAGTAAGAGGTCTGAATCATTAAGTGCTGAACCAGTAAGAAGTCTGAACCATTAAGAGCTAGTATATTGCTTAACTATTCAGAGGCAAATGTCTGATCAATTCAGATAACAGTTCTTAACCATTCAGAGTCTGTATAATACTTAACCATTCAGAGGCAAATCTCTTAACCATTCAGACATCTGAACCATTAAGAGGCTGAAACAAACAGTCTAAACCATTAAGTGCTGAATCATTCAGACATCTGAACCATTAAGAGGCTGAAACAAACAGCCCCTTAGTCTTATTTAGATAAATTTTTCTAAAATACTTAGTTATGGATGCCAATAATTGTGTACCAAAATGATCTCTAAAAACTTGACATTGAGGGCGAGACATCAAATCAGGAACAAATTCTTAAATTTCTCTACTGAATATTAGCCGTGTTTAAGTGTTTGTGTTGACGCAGGAACATCTATTAATGAAAAATGAGCTTCTGCATTTGAAATTATATCTATCCCAACACTTTTCTACTCATATCAATAGTATCTTGTAAGTTTAGCTAACTTTGAAATTAAACCTCTTAACCTCAAAGTCAATTGAATTTGTGTGGTGCAATTGATGTGGCAATGTGGGTGAGGATGAGTTGGAGTTGAGATTGAGTGTGAGGTTAACCAAGAGAGTTAGATGATACTCCGTATGAATTACTCCGTATCAATTTTGAGAACAAAACTATAGTATCCAATATCTTCCGTGGCCACTCAAAGAGTGTAACCGTTGAATTAAAATGGCTTAACTCTAAAGATTTGGTGTTCCAGTTCCTCGAGTAGTAATCCAAATATAATGGCTTTTTGCGTTTTAGTTCCTCCCCTCCAATGCATTTTTCTTGCTTACTCTTTTCGTTTGAAAATGTTCTTCTCATTTGATTTTTGTTGGTCAAAGTTTGAAAATTTTGATTCTGATATATGAAAAAAATACATTGTATTATCGTATAACTTTAATATGAGTACATTCATATTGGAATTTTAAATATCAAATTCTTATGCATCAGGTAAGATTCGAGAGGAGGAAGAATAACAAAGAAGAAGACGGAGATGGGCGCATTCTCGCATTTATTCAGAGCTCTTCATACCAATCCTTCAAACTATTCTAAACTTGCTGTTCTCTTCTCCGTCAGGTTATCTTCAATCCCCCTTTTTTTGTCATTTCCACCTTTGTTTTGATGAAAAGATTACATTTTGACCAGAGCCCACCTTGATTCTTGGAGTTCTCACTGTTTAATTTTCACTATTTTTGAGTTTTCCATCAGAATATGCAATCTGGAATCTGTATTCTACCCCCATATTTTGTGCTTATAGTGTGTGTGTGTGTGTGTGTGTGCGGATTCAAATTGTCTAGATTTTCCCATTTCCCAGAGTATACATCATTTTAATAATCTAGACATTATAAACAGCAATATTGATCCCAGATTTTATTTTAATCTTCAGAATTTTATGCACCTTATATAAATGGAATTTAATCTTTGGAGTTTCTTGTGATCCTATCCTTGACTGACTAAGGGGTGTATCTTTATAATGCATTAGTTTAGAAGTGGTTAGGTTATTTCTTGATCTGAAACTCTGAACCGATTGCAATGTATAAAGTGGCATCTCTCTATTTTGATGGATTGATGAGTAAAGGAAAGATGCACATTCTTTTTTACTATGAGTTTATGTCCATTAAACTATGCATTTAACAGCCAAACAAAACCTTAACCTGCACATTTTGAGGCATTGTCACTTGTTATCTCCACATTTGTGAACATGAGTTATTCTCGGCTAATCATGAAGTGTTTTCTTTTATTGGTTCGAAACTTGTATTTGGCCTTGATCTTTTAATCCAAAATGTATCTTTATGCTGTAGTGGAGGTCTGATTGCATATGCAGACTCCAATCCAAAGAGTGAGACAAAGGCGGTGGAACATATTGAGTCAGTCGAACCAAAGAAGAAAAAAGTGTTGGTGTTAGGGACAGGATGGGGTGGCACTAGTTTCCTAAAGGATTTGGACATTTCATCCTATGATGTTCAAGTGGTCTCGCCTCGAAACTACTTTGCCTTTACTCCACTGTTACCTAGTGTCACATGTGGTACCGTTGAGGCAAGAAGCATAGTTGAGCCAATACGCAACATAATAAAGAAGGTATGAAAATGATTAAGTTTGTAACTGATATTTTGAAATTTTATTTATTTTGTTGTGTTTCCGTTCACCCCATCTTGGCAGAGAAATGGAGAAATTAAATTTTGGGAAGCAGAGTGCTTGAAGATTGATGCAAAGGAAAAGAGAGTGCATTGTCGTTCTCTCATTGATGAAAATTTAGTTGGGAAAAATGATTTTTCATTAGATTATGACTATCTGGTTGTAGCCGTTGGAGCAAGAGTCAACACTTTTAACACCCCTGGCGTTTTGGAGAACTGCCATTTTCTGAAGGTTTATCTCTCATTTCACAAAGGAAATAGATATTTTTTTTCGTGAATCCTTGCGTTTTCAAAGAAAAAGAAACAATCTTTGTGTATTTTTTAGGAAGTAGAAGATGCTCAAAGTATTCGTCGAGCTGTGATTGATTGCTTTGAAAAGGCAGTGCTTCCAGAGTTGAGTGAAGAGGAGAGGAGAACCAACCTCCATTTTGTCATAGTAGGGGGCGGTCCAACTGGGATAGAATTCGCCGCAGAGTTACATGACTTTGTTCACGAAGATTTAGTGAAAATATACCCATCTGTGAAAGATCTTGTGAGCATAACCATTATCCAATCCGGCGACCATATTCTGAACACGTAAGTTTTATCATTTGTGCTTTTTTTATTAAAAAAATTCTCATGCCAAACAAACCCTTAAAATTCGCGTTGGCAGGTTTGATGAAAGAATCAGTTCCTTTGCTGAGCAGAAGTTTCAAAGAGATGGAATTGAGGTTTTGACAGGATGCCGAGTGGTTAGTGTTACTGATAAACTCATTAACATGAAATTAAAAGCTACCGGAGAAAATGTTTCGGTGCCACATGGAATGATTGTGTGGTCAACCGGTGTTGGTACTCGCCCGGTTGTTGCAGATTTCATGGAACAAATTGGCCAGGTACTTTTGGTTGCTTGGGTCAACTTTTGTGCTAATGTGTTTGCTTTGAAATGTGATTTTGTCATTTCTGTGTGTGAGCCTGGGGTCTCTTGAAAGCAACCTCTCTACTTCCAAGGAGGGGTAGGAAGGTCTGCGTACACACACCTTCCCCAAGACTTGTCATAATGCCTTGAATCTGACCCGTTACAGCAGGGAGTAGCCTAGCACTATATATCTGTCAATTCTGTAGGTTGGGCCCAAGTCTGTTACGGTGTAGCCTAGCACTATATATATAGGTGCTATCACAAATCATAAGCCGTATTCTGTTCTTGCCTCTCCATAATAAAGCTGCCCCCTCTTCCCGTGGATGTAGCCAACACAACGTTGGTGAACCACGTAAATCTGTTGTGTTTTCGTGTTCATATTGTTATTCTCGAAATCTGTATAAGAGGACTTACTTTTTGTTGGATTTTACAGGGTTTGGTTTTTGTATTTAGAGACCAATCTTTTAGATAAAGAGAAAAAAGACTAAACTAGAGGTTAATCATAGAGAAAATACCGAAATAGGAGCTACATGTTTTTAATCCCAAAATAGGAATTACAATGTCACTACTGTCAATATATAATACCAAAAACACAGTGCAAACTCCTATTTTGAAGATAAAAACATGTTACTCCTGTTTTGGGATAATGGCTATGTTTTACTCTTATTTTGGGCGATTTCTTTTAGATGAAATCTCATTTTAATTTATATGTGCAGACCAACAGGCGTGCACTTGCAACTGATGAGTGGTTAAGAGTCAAAGGTTGTGAGAGTGTGTATGCTCTCGGGGATTGTGCCACTGTAGATCAACGCAAAATAATGGTATGCTCTGTGCCACTATAACTGTTAAAAATCCCAAATCTTCTCACTCGTGTAAAACGGTTTGTGGTTTTAGGAAGACATTACGACCATTTTCAAAGCAGCAGACAAAGACAATTCGGGCACCTTAATGAACGAAGAATTTAAAGACGTTATTGAAGATATCATCATTAGGTACCCTCAAGTTGAACTGTATGTGAAGAACAAACACCTGCTTGAAGTAGTGGACTTGTTACAAGACGATCAAGGAAACAAACAAGGCGAGATAGATATTGAGGGGTTCAAGTTAGCCCTCTCTCACGTCGATTCACAGATGAAGAGTCTTCCTGCAACTGCTCAGGTCTCGTCCTTTAAAAAAATCTCATTTTCTTGTGCCTCCGTTTGAAAAAAACAGTTCCGCATCCATTTCTTGCGCATCCCACAAACACTTCTACCCCACCTAAAATCTCCAAAATACCCCCCCATTTTGGTGGTATTTTGGACATTTTATGTGGGGTAAAAGTGGTTTGTGAGATATGCAAAAAAATGAAGGTCGGACAGTTTTTTTCAAACGGAGGGAGTAGTATATTGCGCGTTCCAATGTAGAGTTATATTGTATGGGACTTGCTAGGTGGCTGCACAACAAGGTGCATACCTGTCGAGATGCTTTAACCGTTGGGAACACTGCAAAAACAACCCAGAAGGCCCTCGACGTTTCAGAAGTTCTGGGCGCCACGAGTTTCTCCCTTTCAGGTATGCTTTCAAGTTTTTCCTGATATATGTTCTTTTCATGAATGGACAATGTAAAAAGAATTGCACTTTGGTTCAGGTATAGGCATTTTGGTCAATTTGCCCCCTTGGGCGGGGAGCAAGCAGCAGCAGAGCTTCCTGGGGACTGGGTTTCCATGGGCCACAGCACGCAGTGGCTCTGGTACTCCGTATACGCGAGCAAACAGGTGAGCTGGCGCACGCGTGTCCTCGTTGTTGCTGACTGGACACGGAGATTCGTCTTTGGGCGGGATTCTAGCCGCATTTGATGCTGCCAATTCAAGTCACCTTGTATCAGCTTTTGTTGTTTTTTTACAACCTTAAAGTAGGCTGCTTCTTATGACATCATTTGACTATTTGAGCATAAAAAAGATGATCAGAAATCAAATGTTTGAATTGAAGAATGGAGCTTTAAAAGATAAGGGATTTTCCACGTAGTTCTTATTCTTTAATTAATTTTGGGACGGAGGGCGTAATTAACTAAATAATCTAATCTAGTAAATTAACTTACGGAGTATATAATTATTCTAACATTGAAAATGAGACATTTTCATCGACAACAATTACCATTGGATAATTTTCACAGGTTTGGTGGTGTGATATTTTCAGGAACATTATTTGTCAATGAAAATTAGTTGCACAAACTACCGAAACTACTTTTGTGCAAGAGTGTTTATTCAATTTTGATTTTTTACAGTCAAATTAAATATATTTTGACCATTAAATAAATAAAGTTTATACGATGTATAATATATATTCATACACGAATTAAATTTATCTTGTAACATATTTTTAAAATATAATTTTATTTAATAAATATATCATATAATTTTTTATTTAATTAAAGTCAAATGTCAATTTTCATTTAGAAACGAATAAAAACTCTAAGGAATACTGTAATATATACCGGATTAAGAGGGTGTTTGGGAGTGATTAACATGTGGATAAAGTGATTTCTACAAAAGTTGAAAGTAAAAGCACTACTTGCTTCTCCGAAACGGTGTTCTATGTACAAAATACCTGTGGTGAAAAGCAGAAGTTAACATGCCAAACAGAGTAAAACAACTTCCATTCAATCATTCATAGTAGAAGCTAAATTATTAAAAGCAGCGCACTGCCACACCCTCTAAGTAAAAAAATGTTCTTAGGTACAAAAATTGTGTAACGATGAAGACAAGTTTTTAAGTGTGTAATACATGTTCACACCAACTCCCAAGTTTGTAGTTGTTTTAAATGGTTTTCAAGTTATCAAATTCATACTCCGTATAGTTTACACAAAAACTTCAACTGCTTGTCTAGTACTCCTTCCGCCCCTTAACATGTTCTCATTTTGACATTTTGTGATTTTTAAGGAGAGTTGAAAAAAGGTACTCACTCCGTCCCAAATTATTTGTCACATTTGTTTTTTCAACAGTCGCGGGAACCTTTGTTTATTTCTACGTTTTCATTGGTTATTTGATAAAATAAAATATTTTTGACACCTCTTATTTCAAAGAACTTTTCATGTGGCTTTTTGATATGAAATTTTTATTTTTTATTTTTTACCAATATGTAAATAAAATGAATTGAAAAAACTTGATATTTTATCTCGGTAATAGAAATGTGACAAATAATTTGGGACGGAGGGAGTAAAAGTTTACCATAATACCCTTAATGAAAATGAGTGGAATGTATTAAATGAAGTAGTTGAGATGTAATAAATAAAGTAAGTGGGGACAGTTGTGGTATTTTAATTGTTAAAAAAAACAATGAGGAGATTTATGGTGGACAAATAAAAAGGGCTAATGTGAATATTTATGGGAGGCGGAGGGAGTATAACAATTAACAAGTCAATCTCTAGATATACACTCCTCTATTTATTTATTTATTTTTAAAAAAAAAACCTCTTGTATTAATTCAAGGTATGACTGTATGAGCATACAAAGCATCCAAAATAAAATCTAGAGGAAATTGACACCCACTCCCGATAACAAACATACAATCAGACACCCTAGCATCAAGTGAACAATCTCATTCGCTAATCTTCAAACTAAATTCAAGAAAAAGTGGGAAAAAAAGGTTCTCAAACATACACAGTTATTAACAACGTCCATAAAATTAGATGAACGCCCATTAGCGTCTTGGAGAGCTCGAAAAACCACCTCATTGTCCATTTCCACCATAATCCCTTGCTCCTTGCTCCAGTCCTTTAGCCACTTCAAAGCCTCCCGAACCCCCATAGTCTTTGCCATTAGGACACTTTCAACACTTCCCATGCATTTAGTCACTCATAAATTGATCCTGCACATCCCGAACCACACAACTTACAAGTTAAAAATTACTCCCTCCGTCCCATTGTCTTTGTCCACTTTTGATTTTTAGAACTGTTTATTTAAGCACTTTGACTCATCAAATTCTCTCAATGTGTAAGTCTAAATATATTCATGTTTGATTTGTCTTAACATATAGATTATTAATATATAATTTTTTAGTATACAAATTACAAGATAAAATGGATTAAAGAAGTGCATTGGATAGTGTAAAAAAATGAAAGTGAACAAATACAGGAGAACGGAGGGAGTATTTATTAGTCAATAATCAGAGTAATACTCCCTCCCTCCGTACTCTTTATATGAGACATTGTACATTTATTATCCGTAACCTGCTCCCTCCACATATAGCACTAACCAATAACAACTCTCATCTATCTTTTCTTTAGCCCCCTGCAATTTCACCGGAGTGAATCAGAAAGAAGACGAATCATCCAATTCACATATGGCCGGCAGTACCCAACCCCACGACGTCACCGTCCTCGACACAGTTCCGGTGGCGCCACCGCCGGAATCCACCGAGGAAACCACTCTTCCTCTTACATTCCTCGATTTGGTCTGGTTATCCCCACAGCCCCCTGTCCACGGCCTCGTCTTCTATTCCCACTCTGTCTCAAGAACACACTTCCTACACACCCTAATTCCCACCCTCAAATCCTCCTTATCCCGAGCCCTTCAACCCTACGCCCCCTTGGCCGGCAGATTAATTGTCTCACCCGACAACTCCGTCCTGCCGGAAATCCGTTACGCTCCCGGAGACACCGTCCCGCTGGTCATCGCCGTGTCGGATTCAAGCGAACGCGTTTTCGAGCACCTCGTGTCGGATGGTGTCAAAAGTTGCTCTCTTTTTCATCCCCTCGTCCCCAGCTTACCCCCTGCTGCTTCAACAGAGTCTCCGGCCGCCGGATTCTCACTCCCCTTGTTGGCCTTACAGGTGACGCTATTTCCCGATGTGGGGATTTGCGTCGGCGTGACCAACCACCACGTCGTGGGTGACGCCCGCAGCATCTTCGGGTTCATGAAGTCTTGGGCTTTCTTTTCTTCTAACCCGAACCTTTCATCTGTTTCAGATTTACCATCTCAATTTTTACCGTCTTACGACAGGAAGACGATCACAGATCGGAAAGGACTGGGGAAAGTATTCTGGGACAGCGTGAAGAGTGTAAATTTCCGGGACACCCACCGGCATTTACTCCCGTCGATCACCGGCAAGGTGCGGGCCACGTTTACCCTGACTCCGGACCAAATCAAGCAACTCAAGAAACGGATCCTGGCTCGCCGGCCGGACCTCCCACACGTGTCGACGTTCACCGTGACATGCTCGTACCTGTGGATTTGCGTGGTACGAGCTCGACGCGATGCCAGCGGCGGCGCGTGTAGCAGCGACGACGAGAACTTGCTCTTTGCTTGCCCGGCGGATTGTCGGGCGCACTTGGATCCGCCGCTGCCGGGGAACTACTTCGGCAACTGTCTGACGGGGTGTCATGGTTACGCGAAGGTGGGGCAGATCCTGGGAGAAGACGGGCTGGCAGAGGCGGCGGCCGTGATCGGAGGCGGCATACGCCGCCGGTTGTACAGCGGGGAAGAGGATGGGCTGTTCAACGGAGCTGAGAATTGGTTGAAGGGTTTCTCCGGCCTGAAACCCGATCAGATTCTTGGCGTGGCCTGGTCGTCTAATTTTGACTATTATGGGCTGGATATTGGGTGGGGAAAAGGGAAGAAGTTTGAAATGCCGTCCATTGATATAACAGGGGCCATCTCTATCAGTGCTAGCCGCATCGAAGAAGAAGAAGGTGGTGGAAGGGAATTCGGCCTGGCTTTGACTCCCACCCGGATGGAAGCTTTTGCCAGGATTTTTGCCCAGGGTTTGATTAATACACGGTAGAAAGGTGTAAGAATTTAGTTGATGATGAAGAAGAGGAAGAGCAGATGGGTGATTGTGTGTGTTTTTACTCTCATTTCCTTGACTGAAATTTGGAATAAATACTACTCCTTATTAAAACATGTCATTTTTTAATGTAGTACAATTTTTTTAATCACTAGATAGTCTTGAATAAATGTTTAGTGGCGGAAACAGTGTTTTATGATGATGAATATTTAGTTTGAACAATGTCCCGTGATGTCGGACATTTAATTTGAACAATGTCTAATGGTGGTGTACATTTACTTGAACAATGTTCAGTTGGCATCGAACAACGGCACTATATTGGGAAGTAAAACATACTCCCTCCGTCCCTTTAAACATTAGATGTTTTGATTTTGAAGAGATTTAATGGGAGTGTATTTTGGTATTGAATTTCCAAAAATGTCCTATGATGTGATGGGTAAAAGTAGGATTTGATAGGTAAATTTTTAGTAAAAATGTATGATGTGCTAGGTAGAGTATGAAAAATAAGGGGTAAAAGTGATTTTTAATAGAAATAAGAAGTGTTTTTTGGGACAGATGAAAAAAGAAAGGAGAAAGGTTTTCAAGGACGGAAGGAGTATGATACTACATTAAGAAAGTCACTATAATCTATTTAGATAAATTCTTCGGTACTTAAGAAATCACCCTACATAGCACTCTAAGACACTCAACATTACGCATATAGCACTCCTTAATCTTTTATGCGAATTTAGCTATTTATAGTGTCAATATCTTTCGATCGTTCCCTCTACCTTTTATTATATTCTACTATTTTTAATTACTTTTAATTATTTGATTAAACTTAGGTTATTCACGTAGCCACTCCTCATACATGCGGCTCATACGTACGAGAACATCATCCTTTGCGAGATCCTCCTCCTACGCAGTTTACCAATGTATAATGCCTAAACAAGTCCGCACGTATTAACTTAAGTTCCATATTTAACGCTTATGTTTGACCAGTGTGTCTTGGTGTAATATATTATTCATGAAATCTTGCATACATTTTTGGCCAGTGTGGAATTCATACACGAAAAAAGTCATACACATTTTTGGCAGTGTGGAATTCATACATGAAAACAATGTGGAATTCATACATAAAAAGAGTTATACATTTTTGGACAGTGTGGAATTCATACATGAATACAGTCATACACTTTTTGAAAGTGTAGAATTTATACATGAAAACACTGCCACATAAATCAATGGACATTGCACTCCATCATGAAATTAAGGAACACAATAATACACTTACACACTGCCGTAAGATATAACAACATATATGAATTCTACACTGCCACATTAAATACTCGCATATAAAAAAACCACACTACCTTTGCAGTTTAATAAAATGAAAAAATTGGAATCACATGCACGAAACATATAACACTGCTATTTAGAGTATTTTAAGGTTCTAAAAACGCTATTTTGGTTTTTCTCCCTTGATGCTTATCTCAATTTCTTTGTGGCCACACATTAACAGAATAAAGATACCACCCCAAATAGAAGTAAACATTGAGAAAGTGAAGCATCAACACAAAAGTTTCATGTATTTATTCTCAAAATAGAAATTTGCAAATATGGACATTTCACAATACTTTTTTATACTACATATTAGTATGATTAGCATTGTGTATGTATTTTAACTCATATTTTGTGTAAGTATTTTAACTCAATACTTTTTAGTATTTTTTTATGTTTTATTTCTACTTTAATTTTCTCCCTTTGTAGACTGGGTTTCTTTGGGAACTTTTATCAAACAGGTTGTGAGCAACCTTAATAAGAAGAAATATATGAAACTAATATAAATTGGAGAACTCAGGAAATCAACAGAGGAATCAGAGAAGAACTTGATGATATATTATTCCATAGGAAAGCCAATTTATAGGCCATACATGAAAGAAACTATATCTGCTAAAAAGAAGGAAAGCCATAGAAGTGTACAGCTACTTCCTAAAGAATAGGACAACAAACTTGATTAATACGGAGTACTGAAAATACTGAGTCAATACTAGACTTATTCAGCATTGGACTTATTCAACATTACTTATTCTTCAACATTCCCTCACTTAAACTGAAACGTTGAGCATGTTCTCAGTTTAAGCAGACTCACAAACACCCAACAGCTTCCTTAACCTTTGAAAAGCTGAAATCTTCAAAGGTTTTGTCATTATGTTCGCAACCTGATCTTCACTTCTGCAAAAGAGAAGCTCAATAGTTTCATCTCTAGCAAGATCCCTGAGAAAATGAAACCGCACATCAATGTGCTTGCATCTTCCATGAAATACTGGATTCCTCGAGAGTCTTATTGTTGAACTATTATCACAGTAAATCAGAGTTGTCTCTTGCTTAAAATGCAAGCATTCAAGAATGTTCCTGAGCCAAATAGTTTGACAAGCACAACCAGCTGCAGTTACATATTCAGCTTCCGTAGTTGACAGAGTAACAATTGATTGCTTCTTAGAGGACCATGAAACTGCCGTTGAGCCCATCATGAATACATAGCCTAATGTACTCTTCCTATCATCAAGATCACCTGCATAATCACTATCAGTAAATCCATATATTGCTGATTTTTCACCCTTTTTGTAAAGAAGGCCATATCCAGTAGTTCCCTTCAAGTACCGGAGAATCCTTTTTGCTGCTTGAAAATGAGATTCATCGGGAGAGTCCATATACCTGCTGATGAGCCTAACTCCATGCATTATATCAGGCCTTGTTGCTGTCAAATACATTAGACTACCCACGATCTGCTTGAATAAAGTATTGTCTACTTCACTTCTATCAGATTTTTTAGTCAGCTTCAAACCGACCTCAATTGGCGTACTCACTGGATTACAATCCTTCATTTGAAATCTTTCCAGAATTTCTTGTGTGTATTTCTTCTGGGAGATGAATATTCCAAAGGCAGTTTGCTCAACTTCAATGCCCAAGAAGAAATGCATCATACCAAGATCAGACATTTCAAACTCATGCATCATTGAATGCTTAAATGCATCAAACATAGCCACATCATTTCCAGTGTAAATGAGATCGTCAACATATAAGCACACAATCAGAATTTTCCCATCTTTACCCATTTTAACAAATAAAGTGTGCTCATAGGGACATTTTAGAAAACCTTCCTTCAAAAAATAAGCTTCAATACGACTATACCAAGCACGCGGTGCTTGTTTCAGCCCGTATAAAGCCTTTTTCAATTTGTAAACTTTTCTCACATCTTCAGATCTCACAAAACCAGGAGGTTGATCAATGAATACCTGTTCTTGAAGTTCACCATGCAAGAATGCTGATTTCACATCGAGTTGATAAATAGGCCATTCATGTTGTGCTGCCAAGGCAATCACTAATCTGATTGTGTCATGCCTTGCAACAGGAGCAAATACCTCTTTATAATCAATCCCAAATTCTTGCTTGTAACCTTTAGCTACCAAGCGCGCCTTGTATTTATCCACTTCTCCATTTGCCTTCAATTTGGTTTTGTAAACCCACTTCACTCCAATTGTTTTATGCCCTTCTGGAAGATCAGTAAGTTCCCATGTATTGTTCCGTTCAATGGCTGCAATCTCCTCTCTCATTGCATTCTGCCATTTTGGATCATTTGCAGCTTCTTCAAATGTAGTAGGGTCACAATCTGAAAACAATACAAAATGAGTAAGTGGATCCTCTCCTTGGTCATCCCCAGTTACCTCATAATCAGCCATCCATGCTGGTCTTCTTCTAGTTCGCTGAGGATGCTCTGTTCCAGTTGTTGTGGATGAATCAGGAATAATATTTGAGCTAACTGGAATTTGCTGGTCATTCTCTGCAGATTGGTACTCCTGTGCACCTTCATCATTTTCATCGATGTTGACAGAAACTTGCTGCTCAACATGATTTTCATCCCATGGGCAGAATCTGTCTTCGTCGAAAACCACATCTCGATTGATAATAATCTTCCTAGTTCTGGGATTGTAAAGCTTGTAAGCCTTTGAATGGGCACTTACACCAAGAAAGACACACTTCTCTGCTTTATCATCTAGTTTAGTCCTCTTTTGGTTGGGAATATGAGCGTAGGCGATGCACCCAAATATTCTGAAGTGATCTACAGGCGGTGATTGTCCACTCCATGCTTCTTCTGGTGTCATATTTTGAACAGAAAGAGTAGGGCTTCTGTTCAAGATATGGACTGCCCAATTGACTGCTTCTGGCCAAAAACTCTTTGGAACATAACTTCTCCACAGAAGACTTCGCACCATGTCTAATATAGTGCGATTTTTCCGCTCACTAACACCATTTTGCTGAGGTGAAAATGATGCTGTCAACTGTCTTTTGATCCCCTCTTTTTCACAGTATGTCATGAATTCCTTAGATAGATATTCGCCTCCACGATCTGTGCGAAGAACCTTGATTGGGCAGCCTTTCTCCTTCTCGACAAGTGCTTTAAAATTTTTAAATGCACCAAAAGCATCTGATTTTTCTTTCAGAAAATACACCCAGATTTTCCGACTAAAATCATTAATGAAAGTGATAATATATCTATTACCTCCATTAGATGATGGCTTTATTGGACCACAAATGTCTGAGTGTATTAACTCTAATACCTTCTTGGCTCTCCATGATGTCTTCTGAGGAAATGGGGTACGTGGTTGTTTGCTAACAACACACTCTTCACAAAGTTGAGAAGGGGTAGAGAAGTTAGGAATGCCACTGACCATATTTTTCTCCAACAATGTCTTCAATCCACTGAAACTCAAGTGGCCATAACGAAAATGCCACAGCCATGCGGTGTCTTTGATCTTTGTTGAGAAGCAGGCGTGAGCAGCTTTGCGAAGATAAAGCGGAAACATACGGTTTCCAGTCATTTTGACATGAGCAATTAACCCAAGATTTGCATATTGGATTAGGCATTCTCCATTTTTTATTGAAATCTCGTATCCCTTTTCTTGCAACTGACCCATACTTAGCAAGTTTGTCTTCAAATCTGGAACAAAGAAAACATTAGAGATAGTGTAGGTGGAGTTCTCTTTGTTCTGAATTGTGATCCTCCCTTTTCCCATAACCCCCACTGTAGAGTCATTGCCAAGTTTCACAGTGTCACGATAAGAAGTGTCTAATTCAGAAAACACACTCTTATCCCCACACATATGGTTGCTGCAGCCCGAGTCCAAGTACCACATATTTTGATGAGAATTTTCTTTCACATGACAAGCCATTAAGAGTGACACTTCTTCAGCCACCTCTTCTTCCTTTCCAGCAAAATTGCTTTTTTCTCCATTTTGCCCCTTCAAATTGGTGTAGCACTCATTTTGGTAGTGACCATACTTGTGGCAACGAAAACACTCAACTTTTGATTTGTCTACTGACCTTGATTTATGGTTTGTTGAGTGATGACCTCCACGTTCTCCTCCTCTTCCTTGGAACTGATTTGGCTGATTTTGGCTTTGGTAGTTGCTTCCTCTTCCTCTCCCACGACCTCTGCCCCGACCACCTCTGTTTCCTGATGAGGAATGGTGATTTACAGAGGCCTTCAAAGCCTGCTCACTTTCATTGTCCTGTGAGATCAGCTTCTTTTCATGAGCCAGGACGGAGCTTTCCAAATCATCAAGTGACATTTCATAAGTGTCATTCGCCTCTTCAATAGAGCATACAACATAGTTGTATTTTGCCGTCATTGACCATAGTATCTTTTGAACAACGGTTCCATCTTCTAACTCTTCACCGCAACACCGCATCTTGTTGACTATTGTCATAGTCCTTGAGTAATACTCAGCAAATTTCTCACCATCCTTCATTCGAAGTAATTCATACTCCGAACGAAGAGTTTGAAGCTGAAGCTTCCTTGTCTTTGCATTTCCTTGACATTTCTTCTTCATGGATTCCCAAATATCTTTGGAGGTTTCCTTGCAAGGAATGGTCTCCAAAATAGCCCGTTCGATTGATTGAAAGAGGTAGTTTTTAGCTTTAAGATCCTTCAGTTTTAAAGCTTCCAACCTCGTCCTCTGGTCTGCCGGCATCTCAGCGGTGGGAGTTGCTGCTCCAGTCTCCACCACAACCCAAAGCTCTTTGGACCAGAGAAAGTTTTCCATCAACATGCTCCAATGATCGTAGTGACCATCAAAGCGGGGAATAGAAGGTTGAACAAAGCCTTCAGATGCCATGGATCAATTGATATTGCTGCTGCAGTGAATTTATGTGGCTCCGATACCAAATGTAGACTGGGTTTCTTTGGGAACTTTTATCAAACAGGTTGTGAGCAACCTTAATAAGAAGAAATATATGAAACTAATATAAATTGGAGAACTCAAGAAATCAACAGAGGAATCAGAGAAGAACTTGATGATATATTATTCCATAGGAAAGCCAATTTATAGGCCATACATGAAAGAAACTATATCTGCTAAAAAGAAGGAAAGCCATAGAAGTGTACAGCTACTTCCTAAAGAATAGGACAACAAACTTGATTAATACGGAGTACTAAAAATACTGAGTCAATACTAGACTTATTCAGCATTGGACTTATTCAACATTACTTATTCTTCAACACCCTTTGCATTATATTGTTTTAGATCACCACCATCGCCGCTCTTGCCGACAGCCACTACTTATACACCATCAAGTTTTTCAAAAAAAAGAATCACCATTTTGTTAATTTTTGAGATTTGATCTTCTACATCTCACTTTTGTTAATTATCTTCACTCTTCTGTGTTCTTATTTTCAATGATTGTCACTACAAGGACATTAAAGACTATAGACATTGGTCTTTTTCTCAATGGATAAAAAATACATAAAACATATCAGACAATTAATAAAGAAGATTGAGGGCATTGAGATTGCAATGACAACATGTGCAATGGGCCTTCAATATATAAAGGTAGAAGACATTATTGGAGATAATGGCCAGCGGTGGTGGCTGGACAGTCGACAATGATTGCCGATTGTGATAGGTGATCGATATTGGATTGTGATGAATGACACGTAGTTTCCAAATTTTAAAATTAGGGTATAAAACAGATAGTCTTATTCAGGACAAATGAGTACTAATTGATCCTATTTAAGTAATTTTCTCGGTGGTAAATAATTAGAGAATAAGCTTTTAAATCTTACAAGAATTGATCCGGTCTGTTTTTTATCTAAAATCTGAATCAACAATATTTAATTTTGAATAGAAGTTTTACTATCAAAAAGTAACTATTACCCATAATAAATATATTTGTACATAAATAAAGAGTATCAAAATTTGATATACTTCGTATCAACCCTACATCTTAATATGAAGTCAATTATATAAATCTAGATTATACGGAGTAATTAAATATTTTTGTTCACAAATCACAATTAAGGTTTGTAAAGTTATACTCAAACAATCACATGTAAAAGACATTTTAGAATAGTTGAAGTATGGATAAAGATTTTCCAACAATGCATACTCTAATGAAGAAGAAAGTCAATGTTTATAAGTTAGGGAGACTATATTTGGCCCCAAGAATTTGAAAGAAAAAAAGTGAACAGAAAATGATGTAAAAATTAAGTTTTTAAAATTGGTTTGGCACGGATAGAAAAAATGTGAAAAATGAAAATGAAAGAAAAATTATTAGAGTACCCCAACAATTATAAATCATTTGTACACTAAAGATAAAAACAAATATTTTATGTCTTTTCGAACTCAGATATTATGTGTGTATTTGTCTCTAGTGTATAAATTGTGTACAATTTTGGAGTACCTTAGCATTTCCAAGGAAAAAAGTAAAGTAATAGTAAGAGAGAACAATTTTTTTCTTTTTTCGTTAAGGAAAAGGGGAAACACATTTTTCTTTACCTCTCATTTCTAATTGTAGAGAAATACACTTCATTCTTCCTTCTCATTTGTCTTTGTTAGTTCTGAGCATATAGTTGTCTTTATCTCTTAGTTTCACATGGATAATAGTTGTCAATGTATTTCCTTTTTGTATATATCTTGGGAGTTAGGAGATTGGATTCATCTAAATATAAGAAACAATCTATGTATTATGTTGAAACAATTTTATATGAATCTTATTTCTTCATGGTATCAAATCTTTGGAAAATCTATTTATTATGTTGAGCTTTCAATATGCCAAACAAAAAAGTTGTTGAATGAAATTTATCAAGGAAATATGACAATGGCTTCATATTTTACAAGAATTAAGTGAATTTTCCACTTTGGAATGTGGCAAAATGAAATAACTTAGTAGTGATTTTCTTGAGAAGTGGACTACCATTGATAATAGGAACAACTTGATGTTGGGAAAGTAAGAACACAAATGAATGTGTAGTACCCAAAATCAACACCTTTCCCTCTTGAATGAATCTATGAGGAGCAACAAACAAACACACCAAAGAACACCAAGCAACAAGATAATCCAAACACGAAAAATAAAACGATATGAGGCACGAGATTTTAACGTGGAAAACCCTTTCAATGTGAAAGAGTAAAAAACCACGAGACCCTTCGGTCCAACCAACTCCACTACCACCAAATTGAGAGTACAAATGCACAATATAACAGCACCACAATGATATCTAGCCCTTAACAACACTACGAAGGCACTAGAATCAAAATAGAGGAACAAAAGTGCAAGAAATCACCAAAAAACAGCAGCTGGTGCGAAGCTCATAACTTGAGATTGAACCGTTGAAATTCGATCTCCACCGTTCAGATTGAAGCTCCACAAGTCCTCAGACTCTTCCTAAAATTTCAGCTCGATCGGACAAGACTTGGACCTCCGATCGACCAAAAAACCAGACCTACGTTTTGAAGAAAAAAGGCAGCAAATTCCTCTCTTTCTCTTGCGGCTGTTTTTCCCCCTTGTGTGCGTAAATGGTATGTCTAACCAGCTGTACCCCTCAATAATTAGACCCTTAATTTGCCATCAAAAGTGGACTAAAATTTGGGCTTGAGTATTACACTCCAAATGGACTTTTAAAACACATAGTTAGGAGCCCAAACCCAACAAATCTCCCCTCTCCCGACTATGTGGAGGTGGTTGCCAAACCGGCAATCAAACAACAAGTTTCAAACTTCCCCTTTGGCAAAGCCTTAGTCATCATATCAGAGTCATTATCATCTGTGTGAATCTTTTCAAACTCCAATAACTTGAGATCAAGCACATCTCGAATCCAATGATAACGTACATCAATATGTTTAGATTTGCCCTAGAAAGTAGGATTTTTACTAAGATGTATAGCACTCTGACTGTCACAATATAAGACATACCTCTTCTGAATAACGCCAAGTTCACGAAAATATTTCTTCATCCAAAGCAACTCTTTACAAGCTTCTGTAGCTGCAATGAACTCGGCCTCTGTTGTAGACAATGCAACACATTTCTGAAGCTTAGATTGCCATGAAACAGCTCCCCCTGCAAAGGTAACCAAATAACCAGATGTAGACTTCCTGGTATCAATATCTCCAGCCATATCAGAATCTGTGTAAACATTCAAAATAGGTTTTCCAGTTCCAAAACAAAGTTTCAAGCTGGATGTGTCTCGGAGATATCTCATAATCCACTTCACTGCATTCCAATGCTCCTTTCCTGGATTAGAAAGGAAACGACTAATTGTACCAACTGCATGTGCTAGATCTGGCCTTATGCAAACCATTGCATACATCAAACTTCCTACTGCAGATGCATAAGGAATACGTTGCATCTCTACCTTCTCAGCATCATTAGATGGGGACTGTTTAGAGCTAAGCTTAAAGTGTGTAGCAAGAGGTGTGCTCACCACTTTAGCCTTTTCCATATGAAATCGTTGAAGCACCTTTTCAATGTACTTCTCCTGAGACAACCATAGCTTACTTGCCTCTCTGTCACGTGTAATTTGCATGCCAAGAATCTGTTTTGCTGGTCCCAAGTCCTTCATCGCAAAGGACTTACTAAGCTCTGTTTTTAACTCTGCAATTCTCAAAGAGTTATGACCAACAATAAGCATATCATCAACATAAAGCAACAAAATAATGAAGTCATTATTAGGGAACTTCTGCACAAAAGCACAATAATCAGAAGTAGTCTTCTTATATCCTTACTGGATCATCACAGACTCAAACTTCTTATATCATTGCCTTGGAGCTTGTTTCAAGCCATACAAGCTCTTCTTCAACTTACAAACATAGTTCTCCTTGCCCTTCACCACAAAGCCTTCCGGTTGCTCCATATAAATTTCCTTCCCCAAATCACCATGAAGGAATGCTGTTTTGACATCCATCTGTTCAACTTCCAAGTTAGGCTGGCTGCAAGACCCAAAACAACTCGAATCGAAGACATCCTCACAACTGGAGAAAATATTTCCTCATAGTCAATACCCTTTTTCTGACTGTAGCCTTTAACCACTAGTCTAGCCTTGTATCGTGGAGATGAAGCACCCTGTTCATTTTTCAACTTATAGATCCACCGATTCTTCAAAGCTTTTCTATCTTTGGGCAACTTGACTAGCTCAAAAGTATGATTATCATGCAACAATTTCATTTCATCATTCATTGCCTCAACCCATTTATCCTTATCCTCGTTCTCCATAGCCTCTTCATAGCACTCAGGTTCTCCCCCGTCAGTAAGGAGCACATACTCATTAGAAGAATAACGAGTAGAGGGAATTCTTTCCCTTGTAGACCTCCTGAGAGCAACTGTAGGTGCATTGTTATCAACATGAGGTTGATTATGTACCTCATTTGATTC
The DNA here is from genome assembly GCA_003260385.1 of Cuscuta australis. Taxonomy (NCBI): domain Eukaryota; kingdom Viridiplantae; phylum Streptophyta; class Magnoliopsida; order Solanales; family Convolvulaceae; genus Cuscuta; species Cuscuta australis. Next base: position 3,800,828 of record NQVE01000162.1, on the reverse strand, counting down.
TTCTTTAACATTACCATCGGCAAAATCATGTGGAACATGATTGCTATCATCATTTTGATCTTCATTGGTAGCATTAGGCGTATGAGCCACGGGAGTTGGATTCAAATCAACAAGATCATCATAACTTTGAGACTCTGACTTCTCCATCTTCTGAATATCTTCAATATTTTGATCCTCCATAAAGATAACATCACGGCTTCTGACAAGCTTCTTCTCAACAGGATCATAAAGTCTATAGCCAAATTCATCATGACCATAGCCAACAAAGATGCACTGTCTCGTCTTGACATCTAATTTGGATCTCTCGTCCTTTGGCACATGTACAAAATCTTTACACCCAAAAACACGCAAATGGTCATAAGAAACCTCTTTCCCGGACCATACTCGATCTAGAACATCTCCATGTAAAGCAGTAGCAGGTGATAAATTAATTACATGTGCATTAGTATACAAAGCCTCACCCCCAAAATGATTTAGGCAAACGTGCTTCTGAAAGTAAACATATGACTCTCTCCATTAATGTCCTGTTCATCCTTTCTGCAAGGCCATTGAGCTGTGGAGTTTTGGGAGGCGTCTTTTGATGTCTGATGCCCTGTTGTCTACAATACTCATCAAACGGGCCAAGGTATTCACCACCATTGTCTGTGTGAATACACTTCAACTTCTTTCTTGTTTCTCTCTCAACGGAAGCATGAAAATGTTTAAAGACCCCAAGAACTTGGTCTTTATACCTCAAGGCATACACCCATAGTTTCCTTGAGCAATCATCAATGAATGTCACAAAGTAACGTGCACCACCATGCGTCTTTGTCTACATAGGACCACAAACATCTGAATGTACCAATTCAATCAACTCTGATTTTCTGAAAGATGGATGATTTTTGAAGGACACCCTGTTCTGTTTCCTGGACAAGCAGTGACCGCACCTTTTTAAATTTGCATCCTTCACTCGTGACAGAACATTCTTCTTGGCTAAACAATCAAGTCCCTTCTCACTGATGTGACTGAGTCTTCTATGCCATAATTCTGAACAACTATCACTCTCAACTGCATTGATAGAATCAACAGAGACTGAAGCATTGGTCCAGTATAAACCTGAACACTTCTTCCCACGAGCCACAATAAGAGAACCCTTAGTGAGTTTGCATTGCCCATCACCAAAGGTACTCACATAACCTTTATCATCCAAGACACTAGTAGATATCACATTCAAGCGAATATCTGGTGCATGTCTGACATTCTTCAACACTAACTTCATCCCAGTTTTGGTTTCTAGGACCACAACTCCAATGCCAACAACCTGTGAACGACCATCATTACCCATCTTCAATACCCCATAATCACCTAGAATATAAGATGTGAAGAAATATTTCCTTGACGTCACATGGAAAGCGGCACCACTATCGATAACCCAACTTGATTCATCATAGGCAACACTAATCAAGTTGTTATCAGAAACAACTATCAGATCACCTGACGTTGTGGTTGCAACATGGCGATCATTTTCACCATCTTTCCCTTCTGGCTTGTTCTTGTCTTTGTTCTTCAGCTTGAAGCAATTTTTCATCAAATGCCCCTTTTTATGACAATAATGGCACTCAACATTCTTGTATTTTGATCTGGACTTGCTCTTGCTCTTGCCCCTTTTGAATTCTCCATGATCTCTGTCTTTGCTTCTCCCCTATTTTCAGTAACCAAGACATCGGATTTTGAAGTAGATGTCTCATGAGTTCTACATCTCACTTCTTCATTCAGAATGGCAGCTTAGACATACTCCATAGTTACTGTACCACCAGGAGCAGAACTAATCAAAGACACACGAAGATTTTCCCAAGAATCAGGCAAAGTATTCAGCAACCAAAGTCCCAAAATCTCATCCTCGAACTTTACGCCCATGTCTGACAATTGATCAAAACACCCTTGAAATTCATTCAAGTGGTTAGAAATAGAAGAACCTTCCTTGAATCTCATATTCATAGCTTGCCTAAGCAAATACATCTTGTTATTCCCTGTTTTTGATGCATACAAGGATTCAAGCTTGTCCCACAAAGATCTAGCATGAGATTCATTGTAGATGTGATTCAGAACATTATCATCTACCCACTAACGAATGAAACCACAAACCATTTCATGTTCAAAAGCCCACTCTTCATCACCTTTTGACTCTGGCTTCTGAGTAGCAAACACTGGTAGATGCAGCTTTTTCACAAAGAGTAAATCCTTCACTTTACCCTTCCATTTGTGATAATTTGTGCCACTCAAACTGATCATCCTACTGTAATTTGGCTCCATCATGCAATCAAAACAAATAACAGATTACTCTGGCGCTCTAATACTACTTGTTGGGAAAGCAAGAACACAACTGAATATGTAGTGCCCAAGATCAACACCTTTCCCTCTTGAATGAATCTATGAGGAGCAACAAACAAACACACCAAAGAACACCAAGCAACAAGATAATCCAAACACGAAAAATAAAATGATATGAGGCACGAGATTTTAACGTGGAAAACCCTTTCAATGTGAAAGAGTAAAAAACCACGAGACCCTTCGGTCCAACCAACTCCACTACCACCAAATTGAGAGTACAAATGCACAATATAACAACACCACAATGATATCTAGCCCTTAACAACACTACGAAGGCACTAGAATCAAAATAGAGGAACAAAAGTGCAAGAAATCACCAAAAAACAGCAGCTGGTGCGAAGCTCATAACTTGAGATTGAACCGTTGAAATTCGATCTCCACCGTTCAGATTGAAGCTCCACAAGTCCTTAGACTCCTAAAATTTCAGGTCGATCGGACAAGACATGGACCTCTGATCGACCAAAAAACCAGACCTGCATTTTGAAGAAAAAGGCTGCGGATTCCTCTCTTTCACTTGCGGCTGTTTGGGCTTAATTTGGGTTTGAGTATTACACTCCAGCTGTACCCCTCAACAATTAGACCCTTAATTTGCCATCAAAAGTGGACTAATTTGGGCTTGAGTATTACACTCCAAATGGACTTTTAAAACACATAGTTGGGAGCCCAAACCCAACACTTGATGCAGTTTTTGATGCACCTTTAGTTGATGCTTCCAAATAATTATATCTCCTGTTGTTTTTTCAACCTTTAGGTAGACTGTTTCTTCTTAGCAAGACATCATTTGAATGTTTGAGCATAAAAAAAATGAACACAAAGCAAAGGTTCAAGTACAAAAATGGAGCTTCCTTTCTTTAACAATGAGAAGTATGCACTATAAGCAGAGAGTAGCAATAATACAACACTTATTTGAACTCAGCATACAATGTGTAAGCAACTGTATAGCCAAAGAAGCTCAAGTATGATGCCTCTGAAAGTAACAAAAAACAGAAAACAATATGAAAGCAACCATTTTCATTTTACTTGTACCTCTTCCTAATCATCATCTGCAAATTGCAAAGCTTGACAGATCACTCTCTCCCCCTCTTCCAAATCATCATCTTCTTCTTCATTCACATTGCTGAAGAATGATTTCCTTCCTGCCAATTCAGCCACTCTTTTGGCAGGTCCAGAATCCCTGGGACTCTCTTTCACACACCGATTGGTATTGATTCTCGGAAGCAGCAGCGATTTATCAGGCATGACTACACAAGTCTTTTCCGCGGATCTCTCGGGTCCTTCTGATCCCTTATGCAACACAATCTCCTCAGGAATTTCCCATCTCTTTTTCACCCGGATTTCAGCTCCGGGATTCTTCACCATCTCCAGAAGCACTTTTCCAAGCGACAAAGACCGTTTCTTGTCGCATATCTTGCTTTCGTCCTTGTCGTTTTCTGGTGGAAAAGATCTCTTCCTCTGCGTTGATGGGCTCAGATTATAGCGGCTAGGGACGATCCTCCCTGCCCTTTGGCATTTCTTGTTGGCAGCAGGTGCAGACTTCTCAAACAGCTTCTTGGGTTGGACAGATTGCAAGAAGACTTCATCTTTCTTCACAGTTTTCTTTGATGGAAGCGTAGTCACTGCCTGCCTCGAAGGGATGGGTTTCCCCACAGTCTTTCTCTGGTTCTCTTCATCAGTTTCTTGAAGCTTCCAGAAACATGATTTTCTTCTGCTCTGTATGGGTTGAATTGGGGTAATCATCCCTTGCTTGCCAAGAAGAGGCGATTTGACAGCAGAAAGAATCTCACATGGCCCCAAACTGAGTCCCCTCCTCTGAATTTTCGATCTCTCCTCAGTCTTTTTCCTCTCATCGGCATTCTTGAGGATCTGTTTGGGCTCCAAGAACTTTGCAGTCACAACCCTTCCTCGCTTTTCCACATTCTTGACAGATTTCTCAGCTTTCTCCGTCCTCAGAGCCTGTAATCTTGAAGACAACAAACTGATTTCCTTCTCAATCTCCTCGATCTCTTTGTCAATCATCTTCTCATCCCGAATCCCTACCTCTGCATTATTAACAGAGCCAGATTTGAAATTCCCAACCCCAGACACGAATTTCGCACTTTCCAGAGCTCCGTTTGGGTAAAGAGGCTTGACTGCGCGTCTGGGAGATTTGGGGCAAATCGAGTTCTCAAGAAGAGGACTCCGATTCTCCTTCTCCTTGGTGGAAACAGATCCGAAGGACTCTGCAATCTTCTTCACCAAAAGGGGGTTCTTTGGAGACCAAGAACGCCCCAGTTCTTCAGAACCGCCATGGTCGAACGCTGCGTTGTTCCATATCTGGACATCTGAGGGGGTTAACCCTTGTGGGTATTGCAGAGAACTCATTTTCTCTCCTATGGGTTTCGAAAATTTCCCGAGGAAGGAAGAGATCAATGGATTCTTTCTCCGTTCTTGAATTCTGACTGAGAGAGATGAATAATTGGGCCTTTGTATTTTCAAAGTCTAGTGACCGTTGAGAGTGAATATTGGAACGTTGGGAGTGCTCCGCTCCATCCCGACCGTTGGTCACTGATTCACTTCTCACTTAATGGCTGGCCTAGACGCTCCGGTGTTATTTTTTTCATAAATTATCTCTAACTACACTTAATTTTTTATATTTAGTGTCAAATTCGTAGATATTTAATAAATGGGGTCCAACTATTAAAAACTATTCCATAATCAATTTTTCAAGGACTATTTTTAGAAAACGTATTCTCTCATATATGGCCTAAAAAACTACTTATGAAATCGTTTCCTAAAATTGAGGACCATTTATGAAATATCTAAGAATTGGTGACTAAATATGAAAAAATAATTTGTAATTGGGAATTATTTATGGAATTTATTCAAAACACTACTAGTACTCCCTCCGTCTTATAATTATCTTCTCAGAGCACTATTCCAACTTCACGGGAATTTATATTTATTTGTGTTTTTTCATTGCCTATATGATAAAATAAAATATTCTTGTCACCACTTGTTTTGTTGAACTTTTGGTGTAGCTTTTAAATATGTATGTTTTATTTTTTATTTCTATACCAATATTTAAATAAAATAGATTGAAAAAACTTGAGATTTTTCTTCGTTTTGCGAACCGGGAAGATCATTATAGGACGGAGGGAGTAGTATTTTAACCGTGCGACACACGAGATTAGCCAAAACTTTTTGTTGATTCCGAACTTTTTAATGCAATATATTTAGGAATAAAGAGAATATATTTTAAACACAAAATTTTAAAGAGGGAACTCCACAGATAGGACTAAAAAACTATGAAAATATCAAACTAAGAGTCATACTATCACCGCCACACCGTCATCCGTCACCACTGCCACCAGAGTTTCGTCGCGGATTGCCGACGGTTGACTGATCACATTGATATATTACATTATCATGACTTTTATTTCCATCGCACAGCCAACACGTACTCCTACATGTCACTGGCATTATTCTCCTATTTTGATCTTTAAAGACTTAGAGCTCACATTTTGGGATTTTCATACTTTTTACTCATGTCCAGGGAGATTTCTTAATTTTAAAACTATAGAGATCAACTCCAAAGTAGAATAATAAATATTTGAGAAATTAAATATGTAGCACCTACAATTTTCTCTCTTGAAGCTACGGGCAAAACAAGAAGGGTCTAGTGAAAATCATCTCTGGATATAATATTTTTCCTCCAAATGGTTCATTTCTAGAGTTTACATATCTAATCGTGAGATCTTATGTCTGAAAAGCTAATTTATTCATCATACATACTTCATTCCATATGTTTAGACTGGCTTGAACACGTTTGGTAATGCAAGGATATAACTGATGATGACTATTCATTTCATTTTGTACATGTAATATCCATCATAAAATATTTGCTACCAACTTTGATTTGCATGCAATACAATTTTTTTAATAACGTACTAATAGTTTTCTCATGAAATGACACGCCAAACAATTTTCCATTTATCTTTCCTAATTTTTTTGACAATCCACTAAAAAATTGAATTACAATGTAGCAGACAAGTAAATGGTAGGTTTGATACGTAGTAATTTAGTAAAAATTCCCCCCGCCAAAATAAAACAACGAAAAGTGTGAAAATGACACTAGAATTGCTATTTTTAAAGGACACAACAACTTTATCCGATAAGCCATTACAATTTTTTTTAAAATATTTTTATTTTCAATTAAATTAATGGAATTATATCATATTTTATCATGTTAATTAAATATTTTCACATCATATTCTGTTAATACAAATTATAGAGAATTAAAATCTCAACAAAAATATTCGAATTTAATTAATGGCTATGCATTCTAGTGGTCACTCATAAAAGTTAAGTTAATAATTTGGTTAAAATACCATCTTAAAATATGTAAACTTACCTTTCAAACTTAAACTTAATAAGGCAAATATCATAATTAGATTCTTCATAATAAATTTTTTTTTATCTAAAATTTGAATTTTCATGCATATTTATTTGAGTTATCATATAAATAAGTATTTTTAACACTTAAATTTTTTTCAACATAATCTAACTCTTTCCAATTTTTTCTAGTGAAATTTGAACTGAATAGGACTAAACATAAGTCATATTCTAATGTAGGACTTTAATTTTTTTATTCCCTAAATAGGACTTAATAATGTTTAGTGAGAAGAATAATCTCAAGTGATGCTAGACATTTAGTTGAATAATGACTAATAAATAATGATCAATAGTCTTACATTGAGAAATAAAAACATATGGTCCTATAGAATAATTTACCTAAATAGGTCTAAAACATAATAACTTTTTCAATATAGGACCATATATTTTTATTTCACAATATATGACCATTGATCATTATCTATTAGACATTATTCAACTAAATGTTCAGCATGACTTAGACATTATTCTTCTCATTAGTCACTATTAAGTCTTATTTAAGAAATAAAAAAGTTTAAGTCCTACATTGAGAAATGACTTATGTTTTAGTCCTGTTGAGTTCAAAACAATTTTTTAACAACAAAGCCTTACTTGCATTTTATTTTGGTTTGCCATAGTATTTTTCTTGTTTTTTATTGGCGAGCTGCAACAATTATTGATTTTAATAATTTGATTCAGGTACGGGTGTTTGGAAAATGAGTACGGAGTGTTTTCAAATATGCAGAGTATACGGGCTGGAAAGGGCGGTGGCCGGGGGGGGGGGGAACTACTTCGGCAACTGTCTCACTCCCTGCATTGGTAACGCGAAGGCCGGGGAGCTGATCGGAGAAGACGGGCTTGGAAAGGGCGGTGGGAGAGAGCATACGCCGCCGATTGTACAGCGGGGAAGAGGACGGAGTGTTGAGAGGCGCGGAAGGTTATTGGGTGAAGACAATTGACGGCCTGAGACCTGATCGGACGTTTAGCCCGGCCGGGTCGCCAAATTATGGAGTGGATTTTGGGTGGGGGGGGTAAAGGGAACAAGTTTGAAATGGGGAGGTCTGAATCAGTGCAAGCCCCGGTTTTGCCCAGATTTTCGGTTGATTAATTAATGCAGAGTAAAATGTAGCTCTAGAAGAATTTGTAAATGAATAATGAGTTGTGTTGTCCTTGTACTGAAATGCACACGTATATGCCCCCCGTTGGAAGAGGATAAATATGCACTACAATATTCTTTGGATCTACCTAACTTTATTCTTATCCTTTATAACATTCACTCCATATATATATATGTCTGCAATTTAGCATATAAAACCTTAGGTTAGTTGGACAGCCACAAACACCAAACTCACCGAACAATTAGAACTTATGGGCATTTTCCAACCCCTAGACCTCACCGTCATGGACACAATTCCGGTGGCGCCACCGCCGGAATCCACCGAGGAAACCACTCTTCTTCCCCTCACGTTCCTCGATATGATGTGGCTACCCCTACCCCATGTCCACCGACTCCTCTTCTACCCCAACCCCGTCTCAAGAACCCACTTCCTACACACCCTTATTCCCGCCATCAAAACCTCTTTATCCCAATCCCTTCAACACTACACCCCCTTGGCCGGCAGATTGATTCTTTCCCCCCACATTTCCGTCCTGCCGGAGATCCGCTACGCTCCCGGAGACACCGTCCCGCTGGTCATCGCTGTGTCGGATTCAAGCGAACGCGTTTTCGACCACCTCGTGTCGGATGGTGTCAAAAGTTGCTCTCTTTTTCATCCTCTCGTCCCCAGCTTACCCCCTGCTGCTTCAACAGAGTCTCCGGCCGCCGGATTCTCACTCCCCTTGTTGGCCTTGCAGGTGACGCTATTTCCCGATGTCGGGATTTGCGTCGGCGTGACCAACCACCACGTCGTCGGTGACGCCCGCAGCATCTTCGGGTTCATGAAGTCTTGGGCTTTCTTTTCTTCTAACCCAAACCCGTCAACTATTTCAGATTTGCCATCTCAGTTTTTACCCGTTTACGACCGACGGCCGATCACAGACCAGAGAGGACTGGGGAAGATATTCTGGGACAGCTTGAAGAATATCAAGATCCATGAAACCAGCCTTCATTTGCTCCCGTCGATCGCCGGCAAGGTTCGGGCCACGTTTACCCTGACTTCCGACCAAATCGAGATGCTCAAGAACCGCATCCTGGCTCGCCGACCCGACATCCCACATGTGTCATCGTTCACCGTGGCCTGCGCGTACGTGTGGCATTGCCTGGTGCGATCTCGACACGAGGTCGGCGGAGTTTATAGCGGCGACGAGCTTTTTCTCTGTGCAGCGGATTGCCGGGCGCGTTTGGACCCGCCGCTGCCGGGGAACTATTTCGGCAACTGTCTCACGGCGTGTTTTGGTAAAGCGGAGGTCGGGGAGCTCATCGGGGAGGACGGGCTGGCAGAGGCGGCGGCCGTGATCGGAGACAGCGTACGCCGCCGATTGTACAGCGGGGAAGGGGATGGATTGTTCGAAGGCGCTGAAGATTGGTTCAAGATGTTTGCGGGCATGAGGCCCGATCGGGTGTTTAGCCTGGCCGGGTCGCCTAATTTTGACTATTATGGGCTGGATATTGGGTGGGGAAAAGGGAAGAAGTTTGAAATGCCGTCCATTGATATAACAGGGGCCATCTCTATCGGTGCTAGCCGCATCGAAGAAGAAGAAGGTGGCGGCGGCGGTGGTAGGGAATTTGGCGTAACTTTGCCTGTTACCCATATGGACACCTTTGCTAAGATTTTCGCCCAAGGTTTGATCTTCGTAAGACTAAATAAACTTGTCGAATAAGAGCTTATAATATTCATATACAAATACCATATAAAATGATAAAATATTTGCACTAAATAGCATTAAGACTTAAGTTATTTCTCTAAATAATACCAAATACTCATTTTGAAATATAATGGTATTCATTCTTAAGTAATTTACTATTCATTCATGTTAGGCCCCCACTCCAAACAAATGGAAAGAAAAGGAAAAAAAAAGAACACACAATTTTTAATGTGGTTCGGCACCTCAAGACCTACTCCACGACCCCCTCTGGGATAAAATCTCACTAGTAATTTTTGCACGGAAAAATTACAAACCATCTCCAATATTTGACACTCACAACCTAAAATCTAATACACAATTATATAGATTAAAGGATTGTTTTGTGTGATGGAAGCCTATATCCCCTCTTTATTTATAGGCTACAATCCCTCCTCAATTTTCCTATTCCACCGATGTGGGACTTTGAAGTAACACTCAACAAATCTCCCCTTAATTCAAAGTCCTACATCATTTGCGATTTCTGCAGCGATACTCCCATCCTGCAGAATCTTCTGTCCAGCAGTACTCTTATCTTCAGAGGAGATCATCTTCATAAGTGATCACATTTGCGAAAGAAGCTTCCTTCGATTTGCCCTTCTTCTCCTTTAGGATCTGCGAGTCTTCCTTGAGTTCTGGACAACTGTTCTTCGTGTGACCCAACTTTTCACAGTAATAGTACCTAACAGTGCTCATGTCTCTCAGATGAGATCTTCTCCCAAGTTGGTCACTCTTCTTCTTCCTCCCTTTCTCGACACTCACAGCAGCTAGTAAATGATTGTCCCTGGAAGACTCTTCACCTCCCATCATCCTTTGACTCTCCTTCAAGGCAGTCGTCACCTCATCTAGTCGCAGTGTAGTCCTTCCTGCTATCATTGACTGCACAAACGGCTTAAAGAATTTTGGTAGAGAAGCCAGTAGAAGCAGCCCTTGCTCTTCATCCTTGATAGTCTCCCCTGCATTTAACAGCCTTGATACTTGCTCATTAAACTTGTTGATGTGATCAATTATGCTACCTCCCTCTTCCATCTTCAGTGAGTACAAGTCCATCCTCATCATCAACCAGTTAGTAAGTGTCTTCGACGCAAACTTGCTCTCCAACGTTTCCCACAACTTCTTTGGTGATGTCTCTTTCAGCACTGTCACTTTAATCTGTGGGGACAGTGCCAACCGAATTGTGCTGACAGCCTTCTTCTGGATTGTACTCCACTCTAATTCTTTCATATCACTTGGCTTCTCATCTTGCAATGCTAAATCAAGACCTTGCTGGACCAAATAGTCTTGAATCGTGCATTGCCACAACATGAAGTCCGTTCTTCCATCAAATAACGGAACTTCAAACTTTTAGTCAGAACCAACTTCTCTCCGAAAGTCACCAGCGGGACCCACACGATGACTGGACCTACTGATGTGGCGCTAACTGGATGATGATGTGGCACTCGGACCCACAGACTGCTAACGTGGCACTCACGGACCCACCTCTGCTGACTGGACCACCACTTCCTCTACTGAAGTGGCACGCCCTCCTCTTGCTCCTTGCTCTATCTCCTTTCTCCCTAAACTGCAGTTCTGTAATTAATAATTCTTTTCTGATGTGGAAGATCAGTCAAAGCTGCAACCACAGAGCATACTAAGAATTATAATTACCAGATCACCTTGGCTCTGATACCACTTGTTTGGCCCCCACTCCAAACAAATGGAAAGAAAAGGAAAAAAAAAGAACACACAATTTTTAATGTGGTTCGGCACCTCAAGACCTACTCCACGACCCCCTCTGGGATAAAATCTCACTAGTAATTTTTGCACGAAAAAATTACAAACCCTCTCCAATATTTGACACTCACAACCTAAAATCTAATACACAATTATATAGATTAAAGGATTGTGTTGTGTGATGGAAGCCTATATCCCCTCTTTATTTATAGGCTCCAATCCCTCTTCAATTTTCCTATCCCACCGAAGTGGGACTTTGAAGTAACACTCAACAATTCATTCAAACATCTGTAAATCTTCACACATAGGGTTTCCACAAGGTCTTCCCGATCTATAACGCAGACCTAGGGTTTCCGGCCTTCCCGATCTGTAACACCGCCACCATCTTCCCTCCTCAATTATTTTTGCCATCTCGAATTCTCGCCGCGTTCTTCGTTTGTCGTCGGTGTACCTCTTCTTCGCCGAACTTCTTCAATCATCGCCCTCCCTTCATCGGCTCCTCTTCTCCGTCGCCAAACTTTTTCGATTGTGCCTGCTTCTTTCGTTTCTTTTTATCGGCTGTACCCAATTTTGGGTAGAGCCAGATGTATAATATAATTTGCATTTGCCAAATCCTTTTCTTTCTAAGACAATCTAGCCGGACAGACTAATCCTTTTCTTTCGTAAAAAGGCAACCTTTTCTTTCTTTCTTGTTTTGGTAGTGCAGTAGGATCGGTTGTGTTTTTTAGATTAAGCTATTTGTATACCAAAATTTGTATCTCATTTTATACCTCAAAGGCATGCACCGACATTTGTACTAGTGTGATGTTAGTGTAATAGTTTACATTGACATCAAAATCAATGCAATTTTTTAAAATTGAACTAACATTTTGTAACCGTATGAACCGTAAAAATATTGGTGCATTTCTTTGGAATACAACTTGGGATATACTTTTTGGTTTACCCCTAGCATGGTTAGTGTTTTTTTCCTGGTCATTTGATTTGAATTTTATTACAATATTACATCACCGGTATAAAATTAATTTGTTGCTCATATTTGAAAAGCAAAACTCTCTCACTCAAAAACTCCTTAACATTTCTTTTTTTCTTGTTCCACAAAATCATTTTCTTTTCAATTAAAAACTACTTTTACTTCCACTAATTTTTAACTTACTTATCACATCATACTTTTTTTCTAATAATCTACATATTACATCATATTTTTATTCATCACATCAAAGATATGTATAAAAAGTCAACGCAAAAATATCACTCACCTAAATTTTCTAATAGGGTGCATCTTTATGGGAAGAGAGTAAGTACCTTACTTTTCACAAATACGGAGTAATTTGCTGCTTATATACATCATTTCTTTGATGGAAGAAGTTGGTTAAGTATTCTGTTTAGAACATTGGAAATGCTTAAAAATGAGGGCGTTTTCTGGTGTTTAACGCTGTTATAGTGCTAAACACTATCCCTTCGTGCGTTATTCAAACGTGAAGTTTGTGGTGTTAAACTTTTGACGCAGAAGAATGTCGGCGTGCAGCAACAGTTCACTTTTTAAAAAAAGTCATCGTTGGCTATATTAAAAAAATATTTTTTTTTTTTTCATTTTCAACTATAATTACCCTCTCTTTTTAAATAAACATACACCCAAAATATATTCTCATTTTCTCTACTACTCACTCAAAAAATATTCTCATTCTCTCTAGAACCCTATATTTTTCTAAAAAAATTGCATCATTATCTTCATCTTACGAAGAAAAAAAAGCATTCATGTTTTGTATTTTCTCAACTGGATGTTATTAGTGGTGGTAACAAGAACAACAAGAGAAAGTAGAATTGTATAGACGCTCAATCTGACATGAGCATTTAAATCGTGACCGGACAGTTGTGCTCGAAGCACTGCTCAACAATTTCTTTAATACTCTGCGTGTTTACATGCTTGATGATTGTAGTAATTATTTTTGAATGAGCCATTCTTTGTTTTTAAGAATACTATATGATATTGAACGCGAGGTGCCTTGGTTCACACAACGATTTGATGCAAGAGGCTGATCCGATTTTAGCAGCGTCCAAGAGTGTACCGTCGCGCTGTGTCAAATGACGTACAGAACTACAAGTGATATGTTCAAGGAATACTTGAAAATGTCTGCTCGAAACATCATAGCTTGGGTTTATATATTCTCTAAAACTATTATTCGACTGTACGATAAGAGGTATTTACGTAAGCTGACGACAAGCGACATTGAGCAGTTACAGGCGAGGCATGCCGCTAAATACGACTTTGTAGATATGCTTGGGAGCATTGATTGCATCCATTGGAAATGGAAAAACTATCCAATGCGTGGAATGGTCATTTTGGGACGGAGGGAGTATTTATGTTTATTTAAAGTAATGTAATTTTTATTTATGTTTTTATTTATGAAAACTTTTTAATTTTAATTTATATATTCTATATTAAAATTTTAAAAATAAAGGTTTGAAGCTCCAGTTTGAAGCATGGTATTAAGTGTAACGTAAGTTAAAGAAAGATTAAAGTTGATGTGGTGGAGAGAGATGTTTTGAAGCCTTAGTATTTCGAGTGATCTTACAAAATTGATGGTTTTACTGCCTCTAACCCTTCGAGAAATCGCTCTCCCCAACCCATACTCGTTGGAATTTTTGACATTTTCAATAGATATTAAATGAATCAACTTGGGTATATTTATCAATAGGTCCACAAACGGTTTTAGCCGTTAATTAATGAACGTATGTTCTCTTAAATGAGATAAATATTTTTGATAATTCTTACGCCAAAAATGGTAGACAATGAATGAGAAATTGATTCTCAAAATTGACCCATGAAATAGAAGAGTATGGTTGATGCATACACATGCATACTTTTATTGAACCAATCTTCTATTACTTTTGTGCAATGTTTAAAATTATTCTACTTTTACGGAGTTAAGTGACCATTAATCTCTAATAATACGAGATAAATTTTAAACAGAGCGTAGCGTAACAGACATGTTAATGATTACCATTAACACACACACTAATGAGGTGCTACTAATGATCATCATTAGTACACTTTTATGGTGGAGGTTACATTGATAGAAACATTAATAAATCATTAGTAGGCCAAAATTAATTTTATAAAAGTGCATGAAAGGCCAAAATTAATTAAAAGTGCTACTAAAAGGCCAAAAATGCTACTAAAAGTGCTATTAATTTTATAAAAGTGCATGAAATGCCAAAATTAATTATTTTACCATTGATAGAAAAATTAATAAATCAACCATGCTAAATGCATTCCATGAAATACTCCCTCCTTCCCAATATCACTTCCGGATTTGATCGGAGCCCATTTTTAAGAGAGGGTAAAATCTGCTTTGAGTTTTTAAAAATTCCCAAAGAAGAGGTCTTTGATGCAGCCACCCCACCCAGATGCATCCGTGCATCACTGATTACTCTCTGATTCATCCCATTCTAATAATGATAAAGGGGTCCTAATGTCCTTTAATAAGAGAATAGTAATACGGAGTATTTTTTAAAAGTGGAAAGGTAGTTTTAGGACAGATAAAAAAGGAAAGTGGAAAGATAATTTTAGAACGGAAGAAGTATACTTTAAAAGGCCAAATGCTAAGTAGTAATATTTCGATGGTTCATACTTACACGATATGTTAATATGATTTAAAAATTTTATATTAGTATTCCGTGTCTGTGTGAATTATCACATTAGCATTACACTGACACGAAATGAAAATACATATATGTGATTTACAATTTAGGATATAACTATTAGGATATAAGAAATTAATTGTTAGGGAACTGTTTGTTGGTTCACAAACAAAATCGTCGCAAATTTCACAAACTTATTATTTGTGAACTTCAATAAAAAAATGAAGTAGTCTGAAATAATTTTAAAATGTGAATTTACATCTGAAATGGTAAGTTTGTAATTGTTTTGTTTGTGAACCTAATATTGCTCTAACTGTTACTCCCTAGTAAATAGATACAGAGATTGAGTTGAATTTAAAGACTAATCGAAATAATTGCAATGATTAGAGAATAACTTTACATATGATTAACAAAAGAGATGCATAGAATCTAGAGAGATACTCCCTCCGTCCCTAAATAAAGTTCCTCTTTCGTTTTTTTTTTGTCCCTAAATAAACTTCTCTTTTCCCTTAAAAAAATCTCTTTTACCCCTTACTTTTTCATACCATACCTATCACATCATACCTTTTTACTAATAATCTACCTATCACATCTTACTTTAACACATCACATCAAGGGTATTTTTGGAAAGTCAACACCAAAATATCTCTCCCTTAAATCCTCAAAAAGTCAAAAATGGAACTTTATTTAGGGACGGAGGGAGTAGATATCAAGGATGTGAGAATGTGTGAAAAATTGTAGTCAATTATTTATTTTTTCTAATTAAATTTAATTCTTTCTATTTTTTAACCACGTCTAACATCTAACTAGTTTCATTAATTTAATTCATTTTCTTTTTAGACTGGATTTTTTTCAATCTAAAAAAACATGTTATGGGTGTATGGTTGGCATTCTCCTTGGCTTTTTAATGAGCTTCTCCACAAATCATTGGAAGTGGACTTCCCATGGTTCACGCCAAGGGAAAAGCTTCTTATTTATTAAGTGGCCTCATGTGAACATATTTTGAGGCCCTCAAACGATTAGATGTCTTTTCAAATATTTTCTTTTGTCTATATATCTATCATTTTGTTTTGAACAATGTAAAGAACTTGTATCTTGGTACAAAATGAATTGAACCAAACTTAATGAGTAAATTTCACAATTGGTTCTTTATAACAAGAACATTCCTCGATTTAGTTCTTTATTATCAAATATTATACCGGTGGTCCTTTTTTATGTGTATCTTTTCCTACAAAAAATTGTGTAGATTTAAAAAATAAAAAATTATATATTTTAAAACTAAATTAAAAGATCTAGTACGTACAAAACTAGTGGGGATATGACTAGATTATTTTATCAAATAACTAATGAAAATAAAAAAATAAAGTTTGATCATGTGAATAGTAAAAATGCAATTTAATTTGGGAGAAACGAAGTTATTCATAAGAAATTAATAGTAATATACAATTTTTTTAATGATTTTGACTTTTGATTTTCTCATTTTCATATATTTTGTTTTTTATATTTAAAATTAATATTTTTTTTAAAAAAAACTTTTATTTTAAATTTTTTAACATATATTATTGAATATGTTTCAAGAAAAAATGATAAAAAAAATTACATATCAAAAAACTACATGAAAAGTTTTTTGAAATAAGAGGTGTCAAGAATATTTTATTTTATGAAATAACCAATGAAAACGTAGAAATAAAAAAAAGTTCCTGCAAATGCTGAAAAAGCAAACGCTGCAAATAATTTGGGACGGAGGGAGTATATTCTTAAATTAAAAAGAAAAAAAGCACTCAATTAAAATTGTAAAAAACCAAATTTATATAATAATAAAATCATAGTGGTTAGTGTTCGAAACTTCCTATATTAGAAATTTGGTCATACATTGCTATTGACTATTGTATAAATTTTTCATATGTACATCTACAAGTGATATAGTGCTTATTTATTAAAAGCATTCAATAAAACAATTAAAGCATGTGGATTAAAAAGATGTAACCAAACAAACATTTAAATTTAAGACAAATTTAAATCAATCAAGACATTCAAGCAAAAAAAAATCGATTACAGGTATAATAAAAACAGGCTAATAAGGTAGGTTAGAAGTGAAGATGTAAATGTAAAAATTATTTGGGAGTCATTAATTGCTTTTTGGTAATAATATCGTAAAATGATGAGTTTTTTTAGAGTATTTACATTAATTTTGTCTTTATAAACTAATCTTATTGATAAATCTATACATAAATAAAAAGCAAAATTTAGATATTTAGAAATTACTACATATACCAAAGTTTAAACAAAACAATGTAATGACATACCTGTTTTTATCAAATACTCCCTCAGTCACAATTTAAATTGCTTTTGTTTACGATATTTGATTTAAGTTATTTTTAATATAATTTATTTGACTATTAGGATAAAATTAAAAAAATAAAATTTACATGTTTTTAACTACATCAATAGTTCTATGAAACAAGATGTGACATCATTATACTAATTTATCAAATACTTAACAAAGTAAGAATACAAAGTGAATAAAGATTGATATGTGAATAGTAAATAAGTAAATTAATTTACGATGAATGAAATAATTAAAAAGCTTGAATAATTTAAGAATATATAAAGTGAATAAAGATTGATATGTGAACAAAATTTATCAAAAAGCTTCAAATAGTAAAGAGTATGACAATTTAGGGGATATCCAGGGGACTAGAAGATAAATTTTAAAAAAATTCTTCGGGATAACCTTGATTTTATAATAAGTACTCTTAAGTCCCACACTATAACACCCTCCATCCCGCGAACCCGGTTCACCGCGGTCCAACGAGCCGGAGAGGTTACATAGACGGTTTTTAAGACCGTATACAAGGAAAACTCTTGCATTGCTCTTGTAACTAAAAACCTTTGATATATTTTATTAAATGATGAAAATAAATTCGATTTAAGAGATTGTCTCGTAGCGGAAGTATATGTAAATAAAACTGTTAAGTCATAAATAAGAAATGCGACAATGGTGGGTTCAAGCCCAAAATGTTTTTCATAATTAAATAAATAATTTATCGGGTCCCCACTATCGTTCATCCGCCGCTCCAATCACCCAGTCATCCGGGTCAGCATGCAGGCTCCATGATTATCTTGCATACCTGTGTATAGCAAAGACAACGCTATACGCTTAGCAAAAGCTGAGTGGTAATCTAACAGTAGAAGACATTGTACATTCACATTGATATAAACATAATTGTACCTGTACTAAAGTACGAGATACCACATACAAGTTTGATGAAATAATATGTTACGAGTAAACAGTGATGCAATGCCAAATAATCCATGATGCATGAGTTAGACTGCGCAAGAACACCCCTGTTCTTCGGTGATCATCCCCACGTGGTAGATGAGCCGAGGAACGCCTTAGTCTCCGGAAGGAGCCTAAAATGTGGGTGGTAACTGAATGCCTAGTTACCATGTATGTACACAAGCCCTCCTGATGAAACCCGTTGGATCCCGAAGGTTCCTGGACGGGCCCGTGAAAGAGGCGCACTAGGCCTAACCTCTTGTCGCGGTACGTGAAACCCATTAGATCCCGAAGGTTCTTGGACGGGCCCACAGAAGAGGGGCACTAGGCCTGACCTCTTGCTGCAGTATCCAAGTATGCCATGATCCTAAAACATGCGTCTAGGATGTACATGATGAAATGAATGCATTGATTGAAGAATGAAGTTAAGTTCAATGCATACATATATGTTTGATTCCGTATGAAAACAATTTGTTCAACACGATGGCCTTAGGTTCAGAGCTGGCTGAAAATCGATTATCTACTGTTGATAATCGATTGTCATGCTGTGCAGCTTATGTTCCCAAAGTCATGTAGACTGTGATAGTCGTTTGTCACCTTATGACAATCGATTGTCAAGTTCGTTTGTTCAGGAAAACCCAAGTCCAGAGAGGCCTGATAATCGATTATTGCTTTGTGATAATCGATTATCAGTGAAGCCAACTCAGACCCAAGAATCCGCAGGGCTTGATAGTCGATTATCACATATGTGATAATTGATTATCACGCTGTGCTGAATCAACGGAGGAGACCAGCATGACCTGATAGTCGATCATTCTATTCTGTAACTCGATTATCAAGGCACGCTGATTCCCATTTTGTCTATTTGATTATCATCGATACGTTGGAAGTTTTTGAAATGAACGTTTATGTTTTCATGTTAAGTATTCCATGAATATACGGAGTTTCAAAATGTTTAAATTAACGAGTTTGTAATCGAAAAGTCTAAATAACGGTAAAGCCATGGTAATGCGGACACACGTAGGTTTAGCCGGGTAATCCTATGAATATAACGATATGATTGAACTACGAATTCTACTGTTAGAGGGCAACGTACTCACCTCTAAACGAAGGGGTTGATGAAACGTAAACAAAATGAACGGATGGATGACGATAAACGATGAACAGACGAATGAATGAATGAACGGTCGAACAGATGAGCGGCTTCGCGCGCCAAACCTTCTTCCTTTCTTCTCCTCCCTCTTCTTCACGCCGACACTCCGTCCTCCTGCCTTGCTGCTTGGCCGAACACACCAAAGGAGAAGAGGGAGAGATGGATGTTATGGATTGCTATGGATGGGGGTTACAAATGGTGAGGGAAGTGAATGGAGAAGGGGTTTATATTTAAAAGGATTGATGGAGGAATAATGGAGTATTAAAAGGGGTATTGAATAAGGGGTTATGGGAGAGTAAAGGGTGTGTGGCGTGTGAGAGGGGTAGATGAAGAGTCCTCCCCAAATCTCATTCCGTTGTATAAAATCTGACCTGAACGGTACGCGCTTTTTCCCCGATCTGATCCAAATCGAGAACAGATTGTGTTTCCAGAAATAACAAGTCAAAACTAAATTTATGATATTTTCAAAATATTTTTCTGAAAACTTTATTTCCAAAACTCCGGATCCATCACAATCATTAATTAACTTAGTTAATTAATTAACGGTAAGAGGCCCGTTATTAAATACATTAATTTTGAAAGTACATTAAAAGGTCATATCTCGATATTTATTATTGAAAATAATGAGTACCAGTAAAAAAATAATATTTATTTATTCAAAACTTTGGCTAAATATTAGGCTGGTTTGTGGGGCGGTACTGCCGGTACACACACTATCTAAAATATACTGCCGGGCACCTTGAATTTTCTGATAAAAACTATCAATTCCACATTATCAGAAATATATTACAGAGTCATTAAATTTGTGATATTATATTTTGAGGGTATTCTCAAGCCCTGCAAATTGAAAGATTAAAATTTAATAAAATAATGATTATCAAGGTAAAAATTAGTATTTATCTAAGTAACGAAACCTTCAATCATGATGACAAAATAGACGTAATGTATCCACATAGTCTATATCTGTTATGTCCCAATTTAATTTTTATAATACTCCCTCCTTCCCCAATTTGATTACAATTTTTTTTCTCTCCTCTCAATAACTTTTTTTTGTTTACGTGATTTCATTAAGTATTTGATAAAATACAACATTCTTGTCACTTCTTGTTTTGTAGGTGACGTAGTTTTTAATATGTATTATCGATATACTGATTTATAAATAAAATGATTTTAAAAAGTGAGATAATTCTTCTCGTAAACCTCAATTTGTAATCAAATTGTGGACGAAGAAAGTATAAGACTTGAAAATTCTTAATATAAATATAGATGGCGGGTCAAAGCAGTTTTCTGAATTTAAAATTTTGGAATTAATTAATTTGTGATGAGTATGAGGAGTGGTTAGGCCAATGGCAAATCTGGCTTGGCATGCCCCACCAACCATATAAAAAATACACATCTGCATATTCTCTTCTTCTTTAAGTACTCGCCAGGCGTATTGCCCAGATAGCAAAACAAGAAATGTCTAGAGATAAGATTCGAATTCAATTCGGCGCTGAGAGACAATTAATCCCATTTTTACAAGCAGAAAACTTCACCCGAGTACTCCTATTTTGAGAAACTAAATTCCGGATAACTTAAGACCTTGTTTAAAAACAACGTTAGAGATTAGCGTTAGCGTTTTAGATAAAATTTTAAAGATGTAGATTAATTCTGAAAACGCTAACGCTAAAGACTACTATGAGATAGCCTTTTCAAAACGCTAACGCTAATATCTAATGCCAAACATCTTGAGAAAAACTAAGCCTAGCTACCCGGATTCAACAGGATGACTCGTCATGACCGTTCTTTAAATACTGCTAGTAGCTCTCATGCCCAATCCCGCCCGCCCCTTATCTTTTCTTTAAGCCTGCTGCTCCACTTATCACATAAATATTAAAATCCCATCCCAATTTCATTCATCGTTCATGAATATGGGCGGAAGTCAGCCCCTTGACCTCACCGTGCTTGACCAAATCCCGGTGGCCCCTCCGCCGGAATCCACACCGGAACTCACCCTTCCCCTAACTTTTCTCGACCTTCTGTGGCTACACATGAGCCCTGTCCACCGCCTCGTATTCTACCAACACCCCGTCTCAGCCACCCACTTCCTCCACACCCTTCTCCCCGTCATCGAAACCTCGTTATCCCAAACCCTCCGACACTTCAGTCCCTTAGCCGGCAGATTGATTGTCTCGCCCGACAACTCCGTCCTGCCGGAAATCCGTTACGCCCGCGGCGACGCCGTCCCGTTGCTCATCGCCGAGTCTAAATCAAGCGGCGACGTTTTCGACCACCTCGTGTCGGACGGTGTGAGAAATTGCTCTGTTTTTCACCCGCTTGTTCCGAGCCTACCCCCTGCTTCAGACTGCGGCGGCTCGGCCGTCGCCGTCCCCGTGTTCGCCTTGCAGGTGACGCATTTCCCCGACGTCGGGATCTGCATCGGCGTGACCAACCACCACGTCATCGGTGACGGCAGCTCCATCTTTCTGTTCATGAAGGCGTGGGCTTTCTTGTCTTCTAGCGGCCGTGGGGTTGACCAAAACGCGTTACCGTCTCGATTCTTACCGTTTTACGACAGAACGGCGATCCAAGATCGGAAAGGACTGGGGAAAATATTCTGGGACAGCTTGAAGAACATCAAGATCAAGGACACACACGTTCATCGGCTCCCGTCGGTCGCCGACAAGGTCAGGGGAACATTCAGAGTTTCACCGGACCGAATCAAGAGCCTCAAGAACCAAGTTCTGACACGTCGGCCGGATCTGGTCCACGTGTCGACGTTCACCGTGATTTGCTCGTACGTGTGGAACTGCGTGGTGCGATCCCGGCACGCGGAAAGCGAGGACGAGGAGGAGAAGTTTTTCGCTTGCGTGGCGGATTGTCGGGCGCGTTTGGATCCGCCGGTGCCGGAGAACTACTTCGGGAACTGCCTCACGGCCTGTTACGGGTACGCGAAGGTGAGGGAACTGGCGAGCGAAGGCGGGCTTGCGGCGGCGGCGGCGGTGGTGGGAGGGAGCATTCGCCGGCAACTGTACAATGAAGAAAGGGATGGAGTGTTCAAAGGCGGAGAGGATTGGTTCAGTTTGTTCGCGAAATTGAATCCGGATCGAGCTTTGGGCGTAGCCGGGTCGCCCAAATTTGACTATTACGGTTTGGATTTCGGGTGGGGGAAGGGGAAGAAGTTTGAGATGCCATCCATAGACATAACAGGGGCCATTTCTCTGAGTGCTGACCGTGATTTGGGAGGCGGTTTGGAGGTTGGGTTGGCTCTGCCCGTTACCCAAATGCACACTTTTTCAAAGATTTTCGCCGCGGGTTTGGAGGCTCCTCTAGGATTGATTAATGATGCTCGTACTACTTTTTTCTCAAACTAGTACTCCTTTGTTTATTTATTTTATACCCCTTTTAATAATAATGTTCTCCCTATACGTTATCTTTCTTCCTTACATAAATATATTTTACATTTTTATTATCGAGATAAAATATCAAGTTTTTTAAATTTATTTTATTTATATATTGGTATAAAAATAAAAATTATATATGAAAATACTAATAAAAAGTTCTTCGAAATAAGAGGTGTTAAGATTATTTTATTTTATCAAATGACCAATGAAAACGTAGAAATAAACAAAAGTTTCTGCGACTGCTTAAAAAGAAAATGTTAGATATACTTAGGAACGGAGGGAGTAATATTTACTTAAAGTTATTTTTAAATAATTTTATATTAAAAAATTGTACAGAATAAAGAAATAAAAATTACATATTTAAAAAATTATACAAAAAGATCTACAAAACTAAACATGACATGACTATATTATTTTATCAAATGAGTAATGAAAATATGTCAACCAAGTGAATAAAGTTTAACCTTGTAAATAGTGAGCGAGAACATTGTTGTTGGACATATAAAGTAAATTAATACTCCCTCCGTCCCATAAAGATAGAGACGATTTGACTAAAGTGTAATTATTGTCACGGTTTATTTTATAAAAAGAAATAGTACATTAATACTCTGTATATAGTACGTAAAATATTAAAATTCACCACTTCATATCTTTTATTTTAATTCTTACTAGTTTCACGTTAGTTTCAATTCTAGAAATTGCCTTATTAGTTCCAACTTTAGTTATTTTTCTCATTTTCGTTATTTTTATGTCTTTTTTTTATTTTTTTTTAATAATGTAAGACTAATCTTTAAAAAAAAAGAAAAATAAATGGTGGGTGAAGAAAGTCATTTTAAATATTATATATGTGTATGGCACAATTGAGCGTTACAAGGCTCGTTTGTTCGTAGATGGCAGTGTTTAGATGAAATGGATTGACTACAAAGAGACTTTACCGTGAGGCCAAGATGGTGAGTGTTCGTGCTTTTCTGGCAGTTGCCGTGACACAGGGATGGGAACTCCATCAGTTCGATATACACAATGCTTTCCTCCATTGAGAGTTATCTGAGAAAGTGTACATGCCTTTACCTCCCGGCCCCGGTTTTCGACTAGTTCTCCATTTAAGGTTTGTAACCTCCTGAGGTCACTATATGGTTTACGACAGTCCCCCAGAATTGGTTTTCTAAGCTTTGATTTGCTCTATTAACTTATGGTTTCATTCAATCTTGGGCCGACTATACCCTGTTCACTTTTTGCCAAGAGGGGGAGTTTCTGGCCCTTTTGGTCTACGTCGATTATATTATCCATGCAGGGAAAAACAAGACTTGGGAAAACTGAAGTACTTACTAGATATAGAAATTGCATGTCATCCCAGCAGTATATTTTTATGCCAAATGAAATATACTCTACACATTTTGAAGGAGGTGGGGTTCCTCGGGTGCAAGCCAGCGGTGTTTCCTATTGAGCAACATCATAAGTTGGCTCTGGACACAAGCCAGCCGTATGAAAAACCGAATCGGTATAGACATCTTGTTGGAAAGTTGGTATATCCCACTATTACATGCCCCATTTATTTCCTATGTTTTTTTTATGTCTTTTCACAATATATGAAAGCACCTATGGAGGTGAAGTAAGAGGGGGTGATGTGTGTACTTCGCTACCTCAAGGGCTCCCCAAGTCAAGGTGTCTTATTGAGCTCTCGTTATCCACAGAGATTAAAAGCATACCAAGATTCAGATTGGACAGGATGTCATCTTACCCGATGGTCCTTGAGCGGGTGTTTTTTTTGGGGGAGAATCTCCGATTTCTTGGCGGATCAAGAAACAGAGCATAGTGTCCCAATCTTTGACAAAGGCCGAGTATAAGGCCATGGCAGATACCGCGACAGAACTTCTTTGGATCCGTTCATTTCTAGCTTTGTTAGGCGTGACACACAAGGGGCCTATGAATTCGTGTTGCGATAATCAAGCGACATTACACATTGCGACAAAATCAATGTTCCACGATAGGAAAATGCATATTGAAGTGGATTTCCATTTTACTCGGGAGAGAATTATTGATGGATTGATCAAAGCTACACATATCGAGACACATCTTTAGTTGGCGGATATCTTCACAAAGGCACTAGGGAAGCAGTAGCTTGAGTTCCCGTTCCGCAAATTAGGCATTTGTTCCTTACATGCTCCAACTTGAGGGGGTGTGTTAGAGATTAATATATTAATTTAGTGCAAGTTTCACTTTAATCAATCTTACCCTTGTAAAGAGATGAGCAAAAGGATCGGACTAGTCAGACTAGATTGGTCTCTTGAAAAGACTGGCACTATTTAGGACACGATCGGTCTTGCCTTTTTTAAAAATTGGTCAGCCTAGTCTTGTCTAGGGTTGTAAACAAACCAAATCGAATCGAATATTCATGAATAATATTCGTATTTGTTAAGATAAAGTGATATTCAAATTCGGTTCAAATATTTTTAAGATTCATATTCGGTTCATTTAATATATTAAATATATTGGGTTCGTTTAAAAATATTTGATTCCTTTAGATTTTAAATTATTTTATAACCATTTAATCTATTTATTAGCTATTATTTCTATACACACACACACACACACACACACATACATACATACATATATATATATATATATATATACACACACACACACATATACATACATACATATATATATATATACACATATACATATACATATATACATACATACATACATACATACATACATACATACATACATACATACATACATACATACATACATACATACATACATACATACATACATACATACATACATACATATATATATATATATATATATATATATATATATATATATATATATATATATATATATATATATATATATATATATATATAAAATTTGTATAATTAAATTTATATTTCGAATATATTTGTCAAACTCACGAGTCGAATACCCTTGATTCATATTCGTATTCGATAAGGATTCAAATATTTATTCAGATTCGGATTCGTATTCGGATTTGAAAAATCAAATACGAATCACCTCATACGAATACGAATCACGAATCAATCAAAAAATATTCAATTCATTTACAAATCTAGTCCGGTCTTCATGGAAATATAGGGACCTTTGGGGACCGAGTAGTCCCTTAGGACTGATCCGGTCCTTAATATGTAAAATTCTTAATTTTTCGTTCTTCAACAAAATTAATTGTAAGAAAACTTATTTTTGATTACTTAATTTTTTCTATACTTTATTGGTTTAAACGGAATAAGAAATATGCGACATGAATATTATTATGTGAGATTGAAATTGGATAGAATCGAAGAAAAATATATTTTAATATGTATGTTTTATACACATGAGATTTTTTTATCATCACTTATTTTTATATTCTTTAAATAATATATGCAAGTACTACGCTTTATGTAAAATTAAATGTAAAGTACAAATATACATGTATATAAATTATATTATTTCAAATACATTAGATCTTTAGTCCTAGTCTGGCCATGATCCATTATATTCTTTCGAAAAAGACTACCCGATTAAAGACCAAATGAAACTATCAGTCCAAGTCCCGACCGGTCTCAAGGACCACTTCGGTCCCATCTTTTCTAGTCACAATCCCTATCTATCTCAATCAATCTTTTTGGTCTTAGTCTTTATGATCATCACTACCCTCGTAGATGTTGACCGAGTTGTGATTTTATCCATCACTATTACCACAAAAATATGGAAAGTACATTATTTACACGGTCAAATATTATTTGTCTCTTATTATAATCTCGATAATAAAGATTTTTTTGTCTTGTGATACTCCGTGTTAATAGGGAATGGAAAGTGTTCAAATGGGTTGTTAGTACTACTCATACTAGCAAGATACACCTTCTTTTCGAGAGCTCTTCACTTGGAAATTTTAAAGTTAAGCGTGTTGGACTTGGAACAAATCTATGATGGGTGACTCCTTGAAATGTTTTTGGGTGTGCACGAGTGAGGAAAAATAGTGCAAGAAAAACTTGTGTTGAATTGTGAGATCACTCTACATTCTTATAAGTAGACACTTCCAGCCAAGATGAAGGTCGAGACTCGGGGTGTTACAAACGGTACCATAAAATTTCTAAGACCGTGAGAGACAAACAAACTTAATTCACTTAGTGGCAAAGATCTAGAGGATTGAAAAGAACGAGTGTGCAACGAGGAGTTGCATTCCAACGTGGAGGTTGACATATACCTTAAGCCAAAGAAAAGTTTGGCAATGCTTAAATTAACAGTATTGGGAACTTTCTTCTTTGCCAAGCCACGAAATAAACACAATTATGTTACAAAATTTTAATTTGTTGTCCAAAGATATTATGGTGACTCTCTCATGTAGGGGTGTTCATCGGGTCCAGCCCGGATCGGACCGGGACCAAATAAGAGGAACTTTGTGGACCGAGGACCGGACCGCTTAAGGTAAGGACCGGCCCGGGACCGGACCGGTAAAACCCGGACCGGACCGGGACTGGACCGAATAAATGTAATTTTTTATTTTTTTTTAAAAAAATTGGTTTTATTTATTTAATTTAAAGTTTTCAATTGTAAAAAAAATATTATTACAATTAATTTTTCATGTGTAGCATACACTAAAAATTTTCAAACATTGATGTTTTTAATTTTTATTTGTAATTTGTTTGTAATTTTGTTTGTAATTTTTATTTTACATATAGAATATTCTTCATCCATATTACATAAAATTTGTTTGTAATTTTTATTTTACATATAGAATACTGTGTTTTTACTTTTTCGCAATATATTTTTTGTGTGTTTTTGGTTTGTTTTGATAGACAGATACATTTTTTATTGTTTTTGTTCATAAGATTGTTTACAATATTTTTTTGTTGATTGATGTTTCATTACTGATAAAATACAAACTTAAGTTATAGTATTGATACATCAATTTGAAATGCATCATACCGCTTATGTAAAGATGATGTTTATTTTTTCACACTTTTCATGTTAAAAATATTTAAATATCATTAGAATTAGTATCTTATTTTGAATTGGAATATATTAAAAAAATTATATTAAATAATAAAATCAAAATATTTTAAAAATTTTAGTATTAAAGTTAAATTAATTTTAAGTATAAGAAGAAAACTTTAAAACTATATTAGAAAACTATATAAAAAACAAATATTTTTTTAAAAAATAAAATGTAACCGGTCCACCGGTCCGGACTGAAACCCGGTGGACCGGACCGGATCAGACCAGACCGAAGACCAAACGAGATCAAATGTAGGACCGAAGACCGGACCTAAATGTTATCGGTCTTGGACCGGACCGAACCGAAATTTTATGGACTGAATCGGTCCAGACCGAGTGGACCGACGACCCTAACCCTAGGGACAACAAAAAACAATGTATAAATCACTTTGCAACGCCTCAATTTGAACAGTTTTAAAAATAAAAAAAGTTGCAAATATTTCACACATTTTAATGTATTGCAACTTCAAAATTGAGTAAAAAGACAGAGAATAAATGTTTGCTCTCCACTGTCATTAATTAATGCACACTTGAACATAAATGAAATGGAATAAATGGCAGCCACTCTTGTAACTTGAAAGTTTTGAGAATTTGAAACAGCCACCCTAAACTCAGTAGCCACTAGCCAGCACTACACGCCACCATTCACCTGCAAACATTGAGCCATCCATTAGAACTTAAATTTGAAAACCAATATAAGAATAAACTTTATTATTTTAAGCTACAAGCCTATAATGGATATGTTACAAAAAGAAGAAAAACAATAGTACTAATAACATTGGAATGAAAATCCAAGTTTAAAAATTATACTTGTAATCGAGTTCTTTATTCCGTGACAAAGATCAAATCATCTATTTTTGCATTCTTTAAATCCAGAAATGGGAGAGTTACATATCAGACTCATTCCACCGTTTACGATCTCACTAGTCACAAAATCACAGTTTCGGATATGTAAGACTCGAGCTCCTCGATATTTAATCTCAAATTCTAAAATATTACACGCGTGCTCCTCGATATTTAATGACTATTTCTGTATTTCATGGTCATTTCTTTATAGAGGATATGTTGAAATCAACATTGAACATTTGAAAATCATATGGTATTATTTTAAAATCAGAAATTAAATTTGAGGTGCATTGGTCTAATAAAAACCCCTGAATTCAACGACATAATTAAATATTAGTGGCCATAGATTTCTCTATCCAAACATTGCCCGCCGTTCTTGACCCGCCATCTATGATTGAAAAGAAAAATGCTAGGGGTACACCAAAGATGTACCCCATTTGTCCCACACCCCCTTCATTACCACAAAAATGGGTAAGAAATTAAAAAAAATAAATAAATAAAAATGGGATTAAAATGAGTGGTAGAGAAAGGGGTGGGGGACAAATGGGGTACACCTTGGTGTACCCCTAGCATGGCTCGATTGAAAATTGTTACGAAACGTCATCTTGTTAAATTGAAAAATGCTAGGGGTAAGGTGTACCCCATATGTCCCCCACCCCCTCCTTGTCCACTAAAAAAGGCAAAAAGATTTAAAAAAATAAGTAAATAAAATTCAAATAAAAATGTGTGGCGGAGAAGGGAGTGGTGTACATTTGGGGTACACCTTTTGGTGTACCCTAGCATTGCTCTGTTAAATTTGCTCCACTCCCCGTCATGTTTGGAAAATAAAGTTTTTACTCTCTCCGTTTCATTTAATATTGCCCATTTTCATTTTGGAACATATTTAAGGAAGGGAAAAAGTGCTGTTGAATTTTCAAAAATGTCTTACTTTTTTTACGGGAATGATGATGAATGAGATAATAAGATGATGAAGACCGATTTATTGCAGGGATAATTTATACTCCCTCCGTCCTAAAACTTTCTTCCCGTTGCACAAAACGAAGAAAAATCCCAAGTTTTTTTCAATCTATTTTATTTAAATATTGGTACAGAAATAAAAAATAAAACATACATATTTAAAAACAAATCAAAAGTTCAACAAAACAAGTGGTGACAAGAATATTTTATTTTATCATATAGGCCATGAAAAAACATAAATAAATATAAATTCCCGTGAAATTGGAATAGTGCTATGGGAAGAAAGTTTTAGGACAGAGGGAGTATATTTTTTAATTACTCTTAAAAGAAAAACAAGTAATTTAAAATGGAACGGAGGAAGTAATTTCTTTGAATGATTTAAAACCATTGTTTGGCTATATATATAGATAAAAAATAAGATAAAAAAGAAAAGAGATAAATGTATTTTTGGTTGTGTAAATTTAGCGAGTTTTGTTTTTGGTCCTTTTGAACTTCTTTTTAATCAAATCATCTCTGTAAAATTATTATTTTTTAGATAATCGTCCTGAAATTTAAATATACTCCTAACTTTTAATCGCTTTAAAATTTATATATTTTATTTTTAGTCCCTTTTAATTTCATTTGTTTTCTGTAGTCCTATTTTAAAATATTAAATACTATATACAATAATAATGTATTCTCTTTATTCAAATGAATATACTAAATTACAAGGTCAAAGTCAATGACATACTTTTAGAATTAAGCGTAATCTAATAGCTACATTATTACTACAAATTCATTTTAAAATATATTAATACACATAAATTTTTTTAAAAATGTTCATCTATATTAATATTTTTGCAAATAAACAACCAATTTGTACCAATTTTTTTTAAAACAATAGCAAACACATTTAGTCAGTCAAATAAGCTAAACTCATATACCATTTAGAACCGCAGACATAAACTACCAACAATTGACAACTAACTTTCAAGCACGGCCATTAATTTGCCTACGCTATTCACGTGGTCTAATTTTATTCACTTTCTTTGCTTATTATGAATATAATAATAATTATTAATATTATTATTACTCGTATTATTATTAAAAGCATTTTTGTTAAGTCTATTAAAAGCAATCTAGTTCTACAAAGTTTGATTACAAAAGTAATTTTTCTACACAAAATTTGATTACAAAAGTTGAAATGTCAAATTTAATTTTAGAATAGAAACAATATAGTGTAACACAAATGTCAATAATGCTAAAACCCCTAGTACTTCTCACTGTTTGTTTTCATGAATATTTTGCTTGTTAAATCATTGCAACAAGTGATTCTCTCCTTATTATTAAAGTCGTCCATCAAATGCCTTATTTTTCGATGACAAGAGAGAGTTACGGAGATCAACATTTTTCAAAGTTAGACTCGCAAACATCTAGAACATGGTCCTAGAAGATGGGTTGGCCCACCCCACCCCACCCCACCCCACCATTATTTAAAACTAAAATTTGTACTGAACTTATTTAAACACCCAAAAACAAACTATGTCAATGCACACAAACATCATCTTTTAAAATTTCGTTAAATTACACAATATTTAACATTTGGTGTTTCTTTTAGGTAGTAGTGCATACTATCCAATGGGCGCAACCCAAACCGTCACCGTATTGGAGCATATTCCGGTCTCTCTGCCGCCGGAAACCACCGCCGAACTCACTCTTCCCCTCACATTTCTCGATGTGGTGTGGCTATCATTACCACCGGTACACCGCCTCGTCTTCTACCGACACCCTGTGTCGAGATCCGAGTTCGTGGACGACATCATTCCAAAGATGAAAAACTCCCTATCCAAAACCCTCCAACACTTCAGTCCAATGGCCGGGAGAGCGGTCGTCTCTCCCGACCACTTGAACCGTTCCAAAATCCGTTACGCGGACGGAGACACCGTCCCGTTAGTCTTTGCGTTGTCGTTGTCAGACGGTTTTGACCGCCTCGCATCGGACAATTCAAGGAGTTGTGCAGATTTCCATCCCCTCGTGCCGAGATTGCCCCCGACGTCACGAGGGGTTGATGGATCCATCACAATCCCAGTTTTTGCGCTACAAGTGACGCTATTCCCAGACGTCGGGTTTTGCATGGGCGTGACCAACCACCACGTCATCGGCGACGCGAACACCATCTTCCGTTTCATGAAAGCGTGGGCTTTCTTTTCGTCCTCTCCCCATCACCAAGATTCTCTCCCACCCCAATTCCTGCCGTTTTACGACAGAACAACAGTTAAAGACGAGAGAGGATTCGCGGAGATTTTCTGGGACTACGCAAAGACGAGCAATGTCGAGGAGACACTCGACGTTGATCTCCTCCCGAAGATCCCAGACAAGGTCCGATCCACGTTTGTGGTGAGCAAGGAGGACATCCAAAGGCTGAAGAACCACGTCGTAAAACGACGCCCGAAAATCCCCCACGTCTCCTCATTCACAGTGGTCTTCTCCTACGTGTGGGTCTGCTTGGTGAGATCAAGAACCGAGATCAACAATGCTGACGGCGACGATGATGAGGAGATGGACAACTTTATTTTCACGGCCGATTGCCGGGCACGGTTGGGCACGCCGGGCTTGCCCCACAACTACTTCGGCAATTGTGTCGTGCCCTGTATGGGAAGCGTGCGAACGAAGGACTTAACAGGAGACGGAGGCGTGGCGAATGCGGCTGAGGTGGTCGGCGGAAGCATCCACAGCCAACTGAACAGCAAAGATGAAGATGGAGTGGCAAGTGGAGTTGAAGATCTGGCTACTAGGGTGGCTGCAATGAAGAAAGATCGAATACTGAGCGTGGCTGGGTCGCCCAAGTTCGACTACTACGAGCTGGATTTCGGGTGGGGAAAGGCCAACAAGTTTGAAATTCCATCCATTGACATAACTGGGGCTATTTCAATGAGTGCAGCCAGCAAGAAGCATGGGGAAGGCGGCGGACTGGAAGCTGGTTTGGCGTTGCCAGTTGCACAAATGGACAGTTTTACCAGGATTTTTGCAGAGGGATTGAAAGCTCAGCTCTATGAAGAAGAAGAAGAAGAAGAAGAAGAAGAAGAGGAAAAACAGTGGTAATACTATATGAATAATTCCCAGCTATTTCAGGTGCACAATAAAGTTGGGACAAGTGTGAGGCTATTGGGTGTGGTGTTTACTTATCTCTAATCTTGTATCCCTTTTTTTTCCAACATATATTCAAATTCATGTTTTTTTCATTGAAGACATCTCTTTTTATAAAAGAATATTTATGTAATTCGTACTCCCTGAGTGTATTTGTCTAAAAATTTAAGCTGAAAGGTGGGGTTCCCTTATATATATATATATATATATATATATATATATATATATATATATATATATATATATATATATATATATATATATATATATATATATATATATATATATAATGATAGTCTTCTTCAAAGAAGTGTTCTTCTATCCTTGAATATACAGGAGTATTTTCTTGATAGCGACGGAGTAAGTAAAGGTTCAATATACTACCAGATAAGAATGAAATAAATGCCATCAAAATACCAAATACTCCCTCCCCCGTCCCATGAAACATGGAACTTTTGCTTTTTAGGAGGGATTTAAGAAAAGTGTATTTTGGTATTGAATTTCCAAAAATGTCCTTTGATGTGATGGGTAAAAGTATGATTTGATGGATAGATTATTAGTAAAAAGGTATGATGTGATAGTTAGAGTATGAAAAAGTAAGGGATAAAAGTGACTTTTTAATAGAAATGAGAAGTGTTTTGTGGGACAAATAAAAAAAGAAAGGAGAAAGGTTTAATGGGACGGAGGGAGTATTATACTTTATACTCCTTCCTTCCCCAATTAGATTACAATTTTTTATTTCTCTCCTCTCAATAATTTTTGTTTGTTTACATGATTTCATTAAGTATATGATAAAATAAAATATTTTTGTCACCTCTTGCTTTGTAGTTTTTTAATATGCAACTTTTATTTCTTATTGATATGCTGCTTTATAAATAAAATGATTTCAAAAAGTGAGATATATTTCTCCTCGTAAACCTCAATTTGTAATCAAATTGGGGACGAAAGGAGTATGTCTTTAACTGAAGTTTGACGGTGTGAATGGTAAAAATATAATGACTATATGTCTATATAGCACTATAGCAGTGTGAATGATAATATGGTGGTAAAGTGTGGTGGCACCGGCGGTGGGCCGCTGATCCATAGGGGTAAACAAAGGTGAGTTGGTGACTAGCATAGGAGCTCCGGTGGCAGTGGGGTGTGGAAGTTGGGAGTCTCGTAGTAACAGTGTGAACTCTTATTTAGGTCAGAAAAAGTGTGTTACTCTCCTTTAAGTGTTTTTATTATCTTTAAGAATTGATTGTATTAACAAGAAAGCAAAGTGCATCCACCATCTAAAAGTGCCATTATTTAGGTCAATTTATTAGATTGAATGCCTAACGGGAAATGAAATGTTTGTGAAAGGTTAATTTCAATCCTCCAACAAAAACATAATACTCCGTAAATGATTATTAAGAGGCAATATTTTGGAAGAAAACAATGGAAGAATAATTTGTGCAGAAATAAAAGGTAGAAAGGGAACTCAAGTGTATATGGTTCATGGAAATGAGATGATATATAAGAAAAGAATTATGAGAATTTCTTGGGTGCCTTTATTAATGAAGGGGCATGGATACCCTTCCACTAAATTGCTACAATGTGAACTTTCTAACCACATCATTTTAATTTTTAAAATTGCATAATAAGCTTATTTCTTTGTCTTTATTTAATTTAACTCATCTTAACATGCTAATGTCATTTAAAAATATTGTTTTTAAATTGAATAAATCCTTCCGTTTCTAAAAAAGGTTATCATTTGATTTTTTAGGATCAAAATTAAAATCTTTGACCATGAATTTAAAAAACAATATGTTGAATAATAATATAAATTTAATACTATTTGATTTGTCTTTAAGTAAAATTTTGAAATATCAATTTTTTTATAAAATTTATTAAAGATATATGTGTGTGTGTGTTAATGGTTAAAATGGTTAAAGTGTCACATAGAACACCCAATAGTTTAAAAAGTGCTATCTCACTAATTGAACAACAAAAATTGGTGTTTGACTTATGACTTTTTCACTTGGATGTTTGATCCAAAAAGTCAAAATTCAGAAAGTTAAAGGGAGTAACTTTTGAGCTTGGCTATTAGAAAAACTAATTTTTTAAAATTATTTTTCTTGAAAGATATTCAATATTATATGTTAAAAAATTAAAGTAAAAAAATTAAAAATGAAAAATTGAAAAATCAAAATAAATCTGATGACAAAATCAAAAGAAAAAATTATTAAAAAATTATATACTATAAATATTTTTCCCCTTAGTTCCCATGACATTGGAAATCTATGTCATGGGATGACTCGGGGTGCTGCGGTGCCCCGTTCGTAAAATTGATGGTTCCTACCCCCCGAACGACCTGTAAACCCCCCACCCCGCCCCGACCCGAACACAACCCCCACCCCTTCAATTGCACTCCCCAAGTTAATTTTACACATATATTAGAACAACTAACACAAATAACGAACAAGCAACATCCAAACAGGGCCAATATACAATGTTAAAATATCACAAAGCAAACTCTTATTTCTAAAATAAAAGCATGGAACCCATATTTTAGGAATAAAATTTATATTTTACATCTATTTAGGGTGATATATTATTATTAAACCAAAAATAGGCATAAATAATCTAACATTATCTCAATCAGCAAGTAAACTAAATTATGGGTTATTACAAAATTACAAAGAGGAATGTATATAAAATAAATTAATTCATTTAACATTTTAATATTTTACATTGACTCTATAATGATAACTAATACTCCGTATATGTTTTTAGGACAAAAGAAATATTTTTTGTATGAAAATTGTGTTATTACTTCAGTTCTTTTTTTTATTTTAATTACAATGGTGATGACAATAATGACAATAGTAGTAATAGTAATAATTATAATTATAAAAAATGTAACAAGAATATTATTAAAAAATAAAAATAAATAAATGTTTTAAGTTGTTATTAAATAAACTTGAAGTAGTTGAAAAAACTGGAAAGAATCGAAAAATGTTGTAAATAATTTTTCATTTAAAAGAAAAGACCTTTAGATAAGTAAAAAAGAAATATGGGTCATTATGTAATTTTCAAAAGTTAAAATGATGTATAGTTTTTTATTTATTCACATGATTAAAAAATATCCACATGCCAAGAATTTACTAGAGGGGCATCCATACCCCTTCAATAGTCAAGGCATAGAAGAAATTCCCCAACCCGCACGGGTAGCTCAAGTGGCAAGCACTTGGTGAAGTTTGGAGAATGACCAAGGATCAAAACCTGGCAGCAACCGTGTGGGGGAGACCACCTCTGAAAAATGGGGGGAGTCTCTGGTGCGCACTAGGATATGGTCTAGCTAAGTGTTGTGCTTGGGTCACCGTGATTTATCTGCTCTCACATTCCCGTCGGGTCGGGGGTGAGCGATTTCACCTTTTTGGAGAATATAAGAAATTCCCAAGAATTATACCCTTCCACTCACAATTCCTCATCATATCATTGTAGGTTTTTTAATCTGGATTGTAATTATTTCGGTTCAGTATATAATTTTATTGTCGTATCGATACCGATTTGAAAATTTTGGTTGGATATGATTCGGAATCATGTTCGGTGCAAATCTGGATAAATAATATGCACCTAATTTAAACTTAAAAATGTCACAGAATAAATTTTTTTTCTAAATTGTAAGTATATTTACATAAAGAAACATAATCAACTAAAAAATGAAAAATTAAGTACAAAAAGTGCTTATAAAACTTAGTTTATATTTCACAAAATAAAGTGAACGAATTATAACAAATTAAAATGTTACCGGAGTATTTTGATCAAATGTGCGTTAATATCTTTTAATACATCTACAAAAAATTGAAACTCAAATAAAAGTTTAATGTACACATAATAAAATTTGATCCAAATTTAAAAAATAAACTTATTATTTAATGGAAAATATAAAAATATTATTATAGTTATAATATATTACTCCGTAGTACATATATTTGGTTCGAAATTTTCAGCATGGAAAGATACCTCGTGTCATTTCTAAATTCCGAACTGAATTTTTCGTTTGGTACAATTCGGTATTTAGGCGATACTTTTTTGGTTTGATAATTTCCATTTTGATTTACTCGAGAATTTTCGATATTGGTTCGATACTTGCTCACATCTACATCAATTATAGAGATAAGCAAGAGAGAAGAAGAATGGTCTTATTCATTCATAATCTGAACAATACATCCATGAAATCCTTTTAAGAGAGAAATTTTAATGTGATCTTTGAGTCCACAGTTATTTCATGAACCTTCGCTATAAAAACCACCAAACAATTGCATCTTTTGCAAAATAATATTTACTGAACAACCCATGAACATATGAGAAAGTCCACATTATCCGATAATACCAATTAAGGCAATTATTATCAAATTGTATCAAATTCAGTCGATTACTGTACTTAGGGGTGTATTCAATCTAGATTTTATAAGATTCTGATAGATTATTTAGAATTTGTCGATTCTGTAAAGTCAATGGATTATTTAGAGTTTACGCAGAGTTAGATAGATTTTAGAGTAAATTCTATAATTGGTCCTTTATAACAGGGAGGTTTCCCTATTTAGTCCTCTATTATCAAATATTATCTCAGTGGTCCTTCTTTTATGGGCACCTTTCCACAAATAGTCCTTTTTTGATCTTCTATCATGTTGCTGTTAATTTGAGGGTTAAAAGTGCAATTTCACAATGATAATATATCTTTTTTGTCATACACAATTCCAAAGGCTGTTCCGTTTGCATCGTTTGTGAATTACAGTCGCTTTTTACGACAACGATAGTCTACAAATGTGATCTTTCGTCAGAATCCTAGCCCACAATCATAGTCATTATTTTTGTGTTATCCGCTTAACCAATATCAGAACACGTCACTAGACATAATGTTGATGTCAAATTATACTTTTAGCCTTTAAATTAACACCAACACGGCAGAAGATCAAAAAAGGACCATTTGTGGAAAGGTACCCTAAAAACAAGGACTACGGTGTTGGACATGAGTTCAATCCCCTTTTTCTATTTCTTCTGGAATATTTTTTTTTGTTTTGATGAATGACAAACATGATGATTAATTTCAAGCTGATCGAAAATTTATTTTCGTATCGAGAAAAGCAAAGAAGGGTATCAAGAAGTTTACGGCGATATAAATCAACGACCACCCCTACGCCGATTTTTTTTTTTGAAGTGAAGTGAAGACTCCGAAGATTTTTTTTTAATTAAAGTCTAGGAATATTTGTAAGGATGACAATATCTTCTGCACAAACAAATTAATTTCTGAGGGATAAAAATTATTATTTTTGAGTCAGTTGAAAAATTACTTTTCCTCTGTCTAAAATATTTTACTGAGTCAGTTTCAAAATAAGTGTGTCAAAACTTCTTATAAACATTTTTTTAAGATTACACAAATTTTTTTTGGTAAGAAAAATATACTTTAAATATTTTTCTTGTACATCGTTTGACACACAAAATAATTTTTAGACTCATTTTTTCTCCCCTATTCAAATTCATTGAATAAGAGATATTATTTTTTTGAGGAGCGTTTTGTTATTCTCGTTGTCTCAAACAACGAATATAAAGCCAATGCCCTTCTCATCGCACTTGGCTTGGGCCCTTCATGTTTGCGCATTATTTTTTTACTTTAATCGATTAATTTATGTAAAATAATCGATTAGATCGAATTTCTCAGCGCTGGATTCCTCAGGCGAATAGACTTAATCGATTAAATTTGTCCATTTAATCGATTAGTTTAAGCAGAGCCATTTAATCGATTTTTCTCTCTTTTTTAATCGATTAATTCCACTTTTGGTTTCAAGCCTTTTCGCTTCTGTACACTTTAATCGATTAAAATTCCTAATTTAATCGATTAATTCTGTCTGGTGCATATCATCAGCTTTCTTCAACGGCTTTATTTTCCTCAGCCTATTTAATCACTCATTCTCCTTCATTTCTAAATACACCTCTTGCACTCTAATATATTCTTTGAGCTATATTCATCCTTTGCTTCATCTTCCTCAAATATTATTTTTGAGAGTTAGAAATATTTTCTTTGAGTGCTAAAGAAGTTGTCATCCATAGAGATTAAATTCTTCAACACTACTTTGCTCAATTGTGCGAGCTTTCATTCTTGTATTGTAAACTCAATCTCTTTTGAGTGTTGTTCTTAAGACTTGTGTGACTCAAGTCTTGTTGTTGTAAGAAAGTGAGGCTTGTGTGATTCAAGTTCTCAAGTTGTACCGGTTTTTCAAGCACCCGTTGAAGCTTGAAGATTAGTAGGACTTTCGAGAGAGTCTCTCGGAAGACTGAATTAGCCACAAGGTGGTGAACCAGTATAAATCTCGGTGTCCTTCTTTCCCTTACTCTCTTTATTTATTCTTGCGATTCTATTATTTCACACACGCGAAAAACGCACATTCTTGAAAACAACTCTATTCACCCCCCCTCTAGAGTTGTGTTAGACAAGGCGTGCAACTCTAGAGGGGGGGTGAATAGAGTTGATGAGAATGTTTACCGATTTTCGCAGGATTAATAATATAAACGTAAGTGCAGCGGAAATAAAATAGAGAAGGCAAAGAACACACCGATGTATACTGGTTCACCACCTCGTGGCTAGTCCAGTTCCCCGAGAGACTCTCTCGAAGCTACCACTACTTCCGATAAGCTTACGGGTGCTTAACAAACCGTTTACAACTCGAGAACTTGAATCCCACAAGCCTCGACACAACCGCTCGTAGATATGCCCTCTACAAGACTTCACAACCAAGACTTAAATCACATAAGCCTTGCACAACAAGAAGAACAATCTTCTTCAACCTCTCAACAATAGCTCTCAAAAGAGTAGATAAGAGAAATGATTAAGGCTCTAATGGATGACAAAAAACCTCTCTTGAAAATATAATTTTCTCTCAAAATAATATAAATTTGAGGAAGGATTGATGGAGGATTAACACCTCAAGAATGGGGAGTATTGGAGTGTTTCTTGTTATGAAAAATGACCAAGGAATAGTGTTTAAATAGAGGAAAAAGAAATAAATCCGTTGGAAGTGGGAAAGGCTGATTTTGACAGATTGGACCGTTGGGGATCGATCTAGGGGAGAGGATCGATCACCTGGAGTAAAGGATCGAAAATAAGTTTGTGTCAAAAGCACGGGGGATCGATCCAAGGCAGGGGATCGATCCAAGGGGACCAAAGTTCAGAAGACAAAATTTCGCAAGCCTTCGGCGGATCGATCCAGGGAGATGGATCGATCCCAATCCTTGAGCGCAAAGCAATATGATCGATCCACAAGAAAGGATCGATCCAATGACGGACAGAGCCCAAACACGAGGACCCAAAGCATGTGTGCGAGTGGGATGAATGTTTGGAGTTAAATGCTTTGTTTTGGACAAGGAAATCATATCAAAAGGCTCCCCA
This sequence comes from Cuscuta australis, assembly GCA_003260385.1. Taxonomy (NCBI): domain Eukaryota; kingdom Viridiplantae; phylum Streptophyta; class Magnoliopsida; order Solanales; family Convolvulaceae; genus Cuscuta; species Cuscuta australis. Next base: position 3,760,683 of record NQVE01000162.1, on the reverse strand, counting down.
ATCAACCTACATAATTCAAATTCAAAATTTGAATTAAATAAAGAAATTGAGTCTAAAAAATATTTTGTGTGTCAAACGATGTACACGAAAAATATTTGAATAAAATATTTTTGCTTACCAAAAATATTTTATATTATCAAAATAAATATTTGATAAATGTTTGGCACACCTTTTGTGACTGACTCAATAAAACTATTTTGAACAGTTAAAAAGATTTTTCAACTGACTCCAAAAATAAATATAATTTTTATTTTAACTCATAAAAATAATTTTGGAGAGAAGATATTTTTGTCATCCTTACAAAAATTCCTACGACTCAAATAAATAAAAAGTCTTCGGAAATCTTCTACTCCTCCGAGTCCTCCGTTAGGCGCTCCGAACGCGTCTCGGACTCCAATAAAATCCTGTGCACCTTCTTGAATACTTCAAGGAATGGCACTTCAAGTCTTCATGTTTGTCGTTGTAGCACTTTGATATTTTTGTCATCCTTACAAAAATTCCTACGACTCAAATAAATAAAAAGTCTTCGGAAATCTTCTACTCCTCCGAGTCCTCCGTTAGGCGCTCCGAACGCGTCTCGGACTCCAATAAAATCCTGTGCACCTTCTTGAATACTTCAAGGAATGGCACTTCAAGTCTTCATGTTTGTCGTTGTAGCACTTTGATCTTGACTTGAATAAATTGTGTTTGTCAATTATCAAAACCTGTGAGTCAACACTTAACAACACAGAAAGGGTTGAACTCATGCATTCTAACAAGTTGCACATTTGTCTAACATACGGGGGTAATATTTGATAATAAAGGACTAAATATGGAACCCCCATGTTATAAAGGATCAATTATGGAATTTACTCTAGATTTTACTGCATTTTATCAACATGATTTCATAGGATTCTAGTAGATTATTTATAAAGTCAAAAGTATTCACGCTGTCTGTAGTGAATAACTAAACTTTATCGATTTGGCGAGGAACGACATGCAGTGGATGGCTAAATTCTTATTCTACCATTATTTCGTTAATGACTCGTAGACATAGTAACCAGCACAGGACGGTCATAGGGTGGGAAAGGTGCCCTACTGGCCTAGGTCCATCTCTTTCGGGGACCCAATAATATATATTATGCTATATATTTTTTAATAAAAAATTTATAAACATAATTTTTAAAGACAACAATTAATATATTTAGTTATAATACTATAGTTTATTATATATTTTATTATAATATTAATTTTTATTTTTGAAAAAATAATTTATATAATTTAACTTTTTAGGACCAAAACTAATTTTTTCGTCTCGTTCGTCCGGGACAAAGTCCTTGGTGCCGGCCCTGATCAGCATGCACCTTGGTCCTTGGAGGTTTGTTAAGACTAGATTTTAATCCGTGCGATGCACGGTAAGAACATTATGTAGTACTATATTAAATTATATAAAATATAATTGACAATATAAATATGCACCAAGTACTATAAACATAACTTAAATAATGATAAATACTTCCTCCATTTCACAATATCTGTCTCATTTCGACTTATAGTATATGAGTAAAGTTATTTTTAAATAATTTCATTTCAATATTAATGTAAAAATAAAAATTCTATGTTTTAAAATTATAAAAGATCTACAAAATAAGAAATGACATTGTAATATTACCTTCATCCGTAACAAATTGTATTTGTAGCAAATACACAAAGAATTTAGATTATTTTGACAATGTAAATGGAACTTTGTAATATCACATACTTTGTATAATTGCAATCAGTTCATAAAATTAATGATTACAATAATTAGACATTTAAATTATGTGTCCTTTAAATATTAGTATTATTTCATAAAATTGATTAGAATATATTAGTGAGAGATTTAAATAAGGACATACTCTGATCCATACTCTACACACAACCTTGTAAATAAAAATGATATATTACATGCTAAATGTAAATGGCTAAACCATTGAAATAGAAGAGTACATCCATAAAAACAAAAACACCAAGTACCACAATGATTTTACAAAGCATCCTAAAACAAAAGAGAAAAGCAAGTACAGTAATAAAAAGATAATTGGCTACTAAACAACCACAAAACTTTAAGATTCAATACAAAGCTCAACAGTAAAAGCAGTTAATCCAATGGAGTATACTCCCATAATTGAGCCATAGATGTTGATCAGTAAAGCAAGTACACTCATGTGATGAATTCTAAACACAGGGCCTCATACATCAGAAAGTTTGGCAAGGATAAGGTATTTCATGACAAAACATGATGAGCTGGTTCTATGGATCCACATTCTTTGTTATAGAGTATACTTATTAGAGTCAATAGCCCGTTTAGAACTATGAGCAAGAAATATGGCCTGTGTAAATAAACAATTGCAGAAAAAAACCGTTGATGAAAAACCTTGCATAGCTTATATTCCAAATTGGCCAATTACTGTCTACCCAGAAGCTTACTAAACTCTTGTAGAGCCTACTACAAGGATGAAGGCTTATATGAAGCTCTTAGATAGCTAAAACATCATGCATGTATACAAAAGTGTACAGTAGGTATCTAAAATGCAAGTGGTTATGCAAAGATAGCTAACCCTCAAAGCCTTGTCAAAGAATACTCTAAAGGAGAAAGCACCCAAAACAAAATGATCATGATTAACATCCAATAGAGGTTGAATCTTCATATGTTTCAAGTTTGAAATTATTGGGATAATTAGCAAATTACCATTTTGAATGCCTTAGTTTCTCTTCTCTCTCATACTTTAATGGGAACAGTTTCATGCACATCATTTTGAGAAGACTTCTGCAAACAACGAGGCCATGATCAAATTTGGGTACGGGAAAACTTGCTACTCGTTGGGCTCTTAAACCTACAACAATCATATCACAACACCAAATTAAATTTCAAAGAATTTACCATTGGGACAAATTGACGAACACTTGGAGGGTAGGGCATACCTTCTTGTCAACAAAGTTCAAAGAATCTGCACCCATACAACCATACTCACACTTGGCCGTCAAACCTATGCTAGCAATTGTCTACCCATTTTGTTCTTAATAATAAAAAAATCTTACTAAGTGGAAAAAAATTCACAAATTTGAGGAATACAAAAAGAAAAAATTTATAAATCTATGAAACATGAAAAAAAACACACCTGAGGTAGTTAATTTTCCAAACGAAATCTTTGTTCATGGACGCCAGTAGGTTCTCCTCTGATGCTCTCATCAGAGTAATTATAATTATAGGTAACACCTCCGAATTTTTATATGGAAATGCAATTTTAAATGATAAAAATAATGTTAAGTTTTATTGCAATATTTGAATTACAACGCATAATTTATAATTAAGAAAACTCCCTAAATAGGAGTAAAACATATGTCATATCTTCAAAATAGGACCTCAAACTTAAAATCCTCTAAATAGGAGTAAAAATTATTAAAATATAAAATCAACCCACAACCCCAAGTTCTTCCTTGCCAGATCCTATTCCAAAGACCAAAGTCAATCTTTTCCGCCGTCCACTATCTTCGATCCTTTCCAAACTTCATCTCCGCCACTTAATAGTAGTGTCATAGCCGCTGCCACTTCTGATTCATAGTGCCATCGCCACCACCATGCACCCCCACCCCCTAAGATTCGTCGCCCGGCCCGCACCTTCTCAGATTTGCTACCTCACCCCACCCCCATTTCATACTATTCAATCTTTCAGAAGTGTTTGGGTTCCCTATTGCTATTTAATTGAGTTTTTATTTATCTTGAGTTTTGTTTGGATGCTTTCGGATGGCGATTCGATGTTAGAAAATGACGGCCAACTGTTGTCAATGATGGTTGCTCATCCGGCTGCCATAACGGTAGCCGTGAGATGGTGGACGGTTACTGGTTATATTATTGGATTTATTGCAGGTCAGTGGTTGTGTTTGACATTATTCATTTGTTTGGCATTTTGAATTTGCAACAATGACATTATATATGATAATTTGTAGCATCGTGCATTACCATATGTGACATTATATGATAATCGGTGGCATTATGCATTACCATATGTGATATTATATGTGGCCATGTTTGGGATTATCCCTTCGTTGTTGTTAATGTGGCACTGCGACAGAGACTGTGCAGAGTGTGATGGTGGTGTTAGAAATGTTACAGAGTGTCGGTGATTATTTGGAGCTAATTGAGTAGTTATTTGACTTTTCGCTCATCAAAGGTTTGATCTCCAGACCTGATTTCAGGTTTGTCTTCAATGTGATGCATGCGGTTACTGGTGCTTATGCAAAGCCTATTTTTGTTGACATGCTCGGAGCTAGCTTGGAATGTATAGTTAATGGTGTGCCCCTTGAGGATTTTGGGCATGGCCATCCAGACCCTAAGGCTCCGTTTGGTACATGGAATTCAAACTATGGAATTGGAATTGAGGACTTCAATTCCAATACTATTGTTTGGTAGCACAAAAATTATGTAGATTTGGAATTGATAGTGCAAAAAATGAATTGAAATTGACAGAATTCAATTCTATGGAATTGAGTCCTATGGAATTACAATTCCAATTCAATTCCAATTCCACTAATTCCATATACCAAACTGACCCTAATCTTACATAGGCGAAGGATTTGGTCAACATAATGTACAGCGAGGATGGCCCAGTCCCCCACACGCATGCAAGAAAAAGAAAAAAACAAAGGATGGGAGAAGAGAGTGTGAGAAGAGAGAATTGAGGATAAAAATTAATTAATTACTCCTATTTAGAGAAGTTTAAGTTTTAGCTCCTATTTGAAAATATAACCTGACTTTTACTCCTAGTTTGATCCTTCTCCCTTTATAATTAAGCCAATAACCTATTTTAAATTTAGAATGCACTTATAAATAGATTACTAAAATTAATTTTTTATTAAAGATTTGAAAATGTTGTGACCTCCTTTTTTTTTACAAAAGTGGGGTTTTGGAAAATTAATGGGGGCATAGAAATTTCTTTTAGTAGGGGGCATTTTTGAGATTTAAAAAATTAGGGTTTTATTTAAAAAAAATTAAGTCATTGGGGGTAAGTGCCCCCATTAAGATCAATGTGCATCCGCCCCCGGCCCATGATTTTTTACTTATATCTGAATCAAACGGTTCAATCTATTGATCCTCGGCCCATTTACTTATCCGATTTGATGTTCGGTCTTGTTTTCATAACGTTGATATAAAGTATGAGACTTAGCTTGCAGATATATGGAGTATATTGCTCTCATATATTCATTTCATATTATTTGATCGTTCTCAGTTTATGATATTTCACACAAATTCCACCTTTTTTGTGAGTTTGAGTTTTGACTTCCATATTATGTCCCTTGAAAAGGTGTGATTGGAGTTATTTTGGATACGCAAGTCATGGTAAAAATCAATTTACATATATACAAAAACTAGCGCGAACACCAATTTATATTCAAGTGATATTGGACCTCAATGTCATGGGATGACCCAGGGGTACTTCGGTGCCCCGTTCCTAACCCCCCCATAAACCCCTCACCCGGCCCTGACCCGAACACACTCTCACCCCTTTAATTGCACCCAACATGTTGATTTTGACTTTGAAGTCAAAATTTTTTACTCCAAAATTTTTTTGTGCACCACAAGCTAAGCAACCGACTGCTCGGGGGCGACACTAGGTTGGTGCTACGACGAACTGTTAGATGATCGAGTCTCTTTAGCATGCTGGTCTTGGGAGAGGAAAGAGACGGTCTCTCTTCTTCTCAATCAACTCTACATATTTACAGTCACTTTCTTTTTTTTCTGTAAAGAAAGAGAATGGCGAGAAGAAGAGAAAGAGAGACAAGAGGAAGATAAAGCTAAGAGAGTTAATTGAGTGGAAGAGAAGAGGGGAGTGTAAATGTGGGGAGGTTGGGGAATAAAAGATGAAAGGGTCATGTTTTTCTTTGAAGAAGCGAGAAGACAATTTTAGAACGTAGAAAAATGAAAGTGGGAAGATGATTTTACGATGTAAAACTATTGTTATTGAGATTGAGGGCTTAATAAGATGGATTGAGTTGACGCAATTGTTAAAAGTTCTTTTTTTTCATCTAGTAGTTGTGAGAAGGAAGCTAAGTAAAGGAAACAATCACAATCCTTAGCTTCAAGGGCTTAGCTTCCTTATACAGTAATTAAGAAGTAGGGAGAGCCGAACTACCATACCCACTACTACTGTATTATTATCATCTTCCAGTTTAAAAACTTTGATTGGGGGTAAAGGTCAAAACCACATTTCTAACTTGACACTTGTCCTTTACTCTCCAATTCATCAAATCTTGACCACTCAAGTTTTGCCAGCGCATTGTCAAGTCCATTTTTTTTCTTTCTTTCTCTTTTATTGTCCTAATACACAGTCACTCCGTCTCAAAATATTCACAACATTTGCTTTTTCAGCAATCGTGAGAACTTTTTTTTATTTCTACGTTTTCATTTGTTATTTGATAAAATAAAATATTCTTGACACCTCTTATTTCGAAGAACTTTTCATTTAATTTTTTGGTATGTAAATTTTTTGATATATATATATATATATATATATATATATATATATATATATATATATATATATATATACATACACACACACATACATATACATATATATACATATACATATACATACATATATATATATATATATATATATATATATATATATAGGATGTTTTAATTTTTGGTGTTGAGTTTCTAAAAAATGCATTTTGATGTGCTGGATAAAAGTAAGATTTCATGGATAGATTAATAGTAAATAGATGTGAATGATAGGGGGACTCCAAAGTCAAAATCAACTTGAGCATGCAATTGAAGGGGGTGGGGGGGGTGTTCGGGTCGGAGCCGGGTGGGAGAGTTTACCGGGAGGTTAGTGGGGGTAGGAACCGTCAATTTTACGAACGGGGCACCAGAGCGCCCCCGGGTCATCCTATGACATCAAGGTTCAATGTCGCTTGAACCTTGGTGAAGTAAAATATACTTTTCTTCATCCCTTAATTATCTTCTTTGTCTCTTATTTTGATTATTGCAAAATTTTCTTTTCCTTTTCCTTTTTTTTAAAAGAAAAAATTATCTCAAATAATCTCACATTTTCTTGCTTTTTCAGAAAAAATCTCATTTTTCACTGTCATCGACAATAATCTCACATTTTTGCATATATGTGTGCGAGTTTTGAATCGCCATTAAAAAACTAATGGTCACTTAACAGAATTTTTCAAAAGTAATTGTTTTTCACAAATAAATGCAAGGTGGGATTATTTTAGGAAAATTCTTTTTTTTTGTTTTTTTTAATTTCTAACTTTAAATTTGAATGTATTTTTAAAAAAATTTGGAAAAATATTACCAAATTTAAATGGTTTTTAGAGTGAAACGATTTGTTTTTTAAATAATTGATAATCTGGTAATAGTTAAAAAGTAAATTGTTCTACACAATAGAACTAATTTATTTACTTCATATCTCACTACATTTTTTTGTATTTTGCAATTATTTTTCTTGAGTGACACTTTGCATTATTTTTGATACTATATTATTATTATTTCTTAAAAACTGGCACTACAAAACTTGTGAATATGTTTCGATAATTCTATATAAATATTTTTTGTGAAACAACATTAAAATGAAACTACCAATTTTTTGATTTTTTTTGGATAATTCAGTACAGATATTTCCCCAAAATAGTAATTCAAAAGTTATGAAAATGGCACATTTTTTCTCCCAAAACGGCACTAATAAATTTTATAACTCACCATAATTTTTTGTATTACAATTTCTTTCTTGATCGATACTCTGAATTATTTTTGATAATTCAATATTATATTTTCCTAGAACACAAAAAAATTTGTAAATCGTTAGATAAATCTCTAACAAGAGTGTACCATTATATTTTTAAAATATTAATTCTAAATTAAAAATAAAAAAAAGTAAAAAGTAAATCTACCTAAAATAATCTCATCTTTCATTTATTTGCAAAAAATGGGGTTTTTTAAAAAAATTCGTCAAGTGGTTGTTAGTTTTTTAACGGTGATCCAAAACTCGCACACATACGGAAAGAAGGGATTATTTTTTTTACAGTAAAAAGTGGATTATTTTTGAAAGAGTGCAAACATGTGAGATTATTTGAGATAATATTTTTCTTTTAAAAAAAACATATCATAAATCATAATCACTCATATTCCACTTTAATAAAAAAAATAAATATTTGCACTAAAACTTAAGTCATTTCCCTAAATAGCACTTAAACTGTTTTATTCCTTAAATAACACTTAATAATGTTCATAATGTCTAGTGATGACGAATATTTACTTGAATAATGACTAATGCATAATGATTAAAAGTTCTACATTGAGAAGAAAAACACATGTAGTACTATTTAGGGAAAGTCATTATGTTTTAGTGCTATTTAAGTAAATTCTTCGTTACCATGTCAAATAAACATGAATATAATTCCGTTCCCCGGGAGAGAGAGTACTTCATCTTCAATGTTTATGATATTCGATCTAGGTCGAATTGGATCGATTAAAAAGCCTAGGGGTGATATGAAGTAAATAAGATAAAAAAAAATAGCCCAGAGAACAGTGGGTGATAATATATTCCGGCTGGAGGCTACGTAAAAAAAAAAGTTGACATGGGACATGGCCGGCGCCAAATTGTCTTGACTTTAAAACGATTTCCATGATTAATTAGCTTCTCACCTATAAATTTGGGCAATCATATATGCATCCCTCTCAATGGAACTTCCTAAGCTAGCTTAGTTTCTTCTTCACTTTGTCCATCATCTTTAATTTCTCTTACCATACCATAATATAGCTAGAGAGTAATTAATTAATCAAACAGCTATCTAGTATAGCTAGAAGAATATATATACGTAGTATATATAATATACATATAATTAATCATGGGCAGATCTCCATGTTGTGATAAAAACGAGCTGAAGAAAGGTCCTTGGACTCCCGAAGAAGACCTCAAACTCATCCATTATGTTCAAGCTCACGGTCCCGGCAGCTGGCGTACCCTCCCTAAACATGCCGGTATGTTCGTAATACCTACCCCATATATATATATATACATACATACATACACACACACACACACACACACACACACACACGACTGAATTGCATGCATGCATGCCGCCTAAATCTATACTAACCTCCCAAAAAGTTTGTTACATTTAGAAAAAACTGCGTCCCGTAAAGTCCATTACATTTCTATTAAAAAACCACTTTTACCCCTTACTTTTTCATACTCTACCCTATCATATCATACCTTTTTTCTAATAATCTATCCATCACATCATACTTTTACCCATCACATCAAGGGTATTTTTGGAAACTCAATACCAAAATATTTCTCCCTTAATTTCCCAAAAATTCAAAACTGTCTCATGGCATTTTTTTCATATGTATATATATGTGTATGTTTATGTAGGGCTTCAAAGATGCGGAAAGAGTTGTCGCCTGCGTTGGACCAATTATTTGAGACCGGATATAAAGAGAGGAGAATTCTCTTTTGAAGAAGAAGAGACTATTATCCAACTCCATAGTACCCTTGGAAACAAGTGCATGCTACTATCTTAATTCTAAGACCATCCATCCATATTTATAGTCTTATTAACGTTTTCTGAATTAATTTGCACCAATTAAAAGATAATCTAAAGTTATATACGGTGCAGGTGGTCGGCCATAGCGGCAAATTTACCCGGGAGGACAGACAACGAGATAAAGAACTACTGGAACACTCACGTCAAAAAGAGACTTCTCAAGAGCGGAATCGATCCGGTGACCCATACCCCACGCCGCCTCGATCTTTTCGACCTCTCCAGCCTGCTCCACCAGCAGCTGGGTTTACAAGCCGCAGCTGCCTTAATGAACCGACCGGAGGCGGTCATGACCGCCGCCACCGCCGCCGCACAGAACAACGAATATGCTCCTAATATTCACCATGGGCATCATGGCATTTTAATGCTATTGCAAAAGGTTCTTCTTCAAGAGAGCCTCTTAAACGACCGCCAGATGTTGTTCCAGAGACTGTTGCAGGAAAACCATGCCCTAATAATGAACGGCACCCATCATCATGCCTCGACGTGTGCGGTGCCTGATAACATGCAGCCGCGGCACATGAGCGCCGCGGCCGCCACGGGAAGTTCGGTTCACACGGACGACTACGGCTATAACTTTGGAGCGGATGAGCCGCACGAGCCACATTTATTGAGAGGTAATCCGTGGAGCCCGGCGGCGTTTGGTTCGTCCGGTATGCCCTTGTCGAGTCCTGCGGCAGACTCCGCCGGCGGGGGCAGCGCGGAGGAGGAGGAGGAGGAGAAAGAAAGGGATTGTTGCGGCGATTTGAGGAAACTGTTTGAAATTCCGTCGGGTTTGGATTTGGAGGATTTGCTGTGAATGATGTTCTCTACCAGCTCCGGCGAACGTTACGTTACACAGAAAAAGTACATATGTTCATTTCATTTGTAGGGAGTAGTTGTACGCAGCCTTCTGTAATTTGTTTGTTTAGAATGGTGTTTTTGTTTTATACGTATCCTCGACCATTGTTCTCAGTGGAATAGTTGTTTGTATGTCGGGGGACACTGTTACATTCTTGTACTGTTCAAATTCATTGAATAAGTTATTCGGTATTGTATATGTAAAATTTGTTACCAAGTAAAACATTGACCATTTCATCTTACTTTTTATTCTGTATATAGGATTTAATTAATTAATTATTAAATAATATAATGCCTCCGTTCCCAAAAAACATGAAAGGTCTTTATTCTTAAGTGATTTAAGTAAAATATATTTTGGTATTGAGTTTTCAAAAATATCTTTTGATGTGATGAGTAAAAAATAAGATCTCATAGGTAGATTAACAGGGAATAGATGTGACGTGATTGCATTGGTAGGTTAAAAGTATAGGAATAAAAGTGATTTTTTAATAGAAATAATATAAGTTTTTTTGGGACCCATGAAAAAAGAAAATAGAAAGATTTTCAGGATGAAGTATTCATTTGCTCAAGTACCCTTAAACATATTTATTTACATCTTCTACCGTTACAAATTTACATCTTCAATTTAAAGTTTTTTCCGATCACCACTCTTCTTCTTTTTCTTTCAATTCATTTTCTTCATAACCTCCCCCTCCCCTGCACATTCAAGCCGCCGCTAGCCATCGCCGCCCCTCCTGCCTCGTAAAGTTGCCTGTGGCAGCCGACGTCTACACACGGTCAGACTTTTTTCCAAAATAATTTCATCATTTTCTTTTCTAATCTACTTTTTTCCGATCTAGTTTAACGGTTTTTTTAACTTTTGGTTCTCTTTTGTTATAATTTAAAAAGTTTTTTTAATGACTTGTTAATTTTTGGGGGTTTGATCTTCTTAATCTCATTTTTGTTAGTTATCTATATTCTTGTGTGTTGTCTTAGTCATTCCTCATCACTACAAGGACATTTAAGGATACCGACATTCTTTTTTTCTTAAATGGATAAAAAAGACTTTGAACATAATAAACAATGTCCATCCGACAGAGGAAATTATTAGAAAAGATCGAGGACATTAAAATTGCAATGACAGCGCATGTAACAGACATTATAGAATGGTTAAAATGTTGTGGATATTGTCTTTTTCGTTATGAATATAAAGACTTTGAATATAGTGGATAATGTCTATCAAGTAGAAGACATTATTGAAGAAAATTAATGGGCGGCGGCGGTGGTCGGGCGGTCGGCAATGAATGCCAGTTGTGATGGACAATAATCGGTCGTGATGGATGGTAGGGTGACGGCGGGATAAAGTTATTATTGGTTCCCTAATTCTGTTTTATAGTTGGCATTATTTTTTGACAAAATCATGTGTAGTAGTATTGTGTGTTTAGCTGTATTGAGAATAGAGCTATAGCATCATGTCCGTCACACTACAAGTTATACGGAGTAACTTGGTTGCGAAGAGATTTTCTTTAAAAAGAGGTCTGGGCGTAATAAAACATCTTGTAGCAGCTATGTACTAGAACCTAAACTCCTGAAGATACAGTTTGCACAAGTCCTACCTCTTTACTTGGAGTTTTGCATCAGATGGACACTGCACTAGCAACGTCGCATCGCAAAGCGGAGTTGAACTGAGACTCTAGTAAGGTTTGCTTCCTATAAATATGAGGTGTGCTATTCACTTGAGGTGACAGTGAAAAACACAGAAATTTACGTAGAGTGAATATATCTTTAAGAGAGTTCTTATTAGTCAGCTAGTCATCATCTTCATGAGCTATTGATAAAGTTTATTTATTGATGATGACTGGTTGAGGCTAAAAAATAAAGAGAGATATTGAAGATTCAAGGAGCGTTCCAAAAGTTGATATGAGCTATTCTGGAGCGTGGCCACCAACACGTCTCAAAAAAGTTGAAAAGTGTTACAGTTCTTGATATGTATGCACAAACCGAGTTTCATGCATTTCCTTTCATTTAGAGTTTAGGTCAATACTTAGATCGAGTCTATAGTTATTGAGGGTGTAAACTCTAGTGCGATATAGTGGGAAGGCTGATACACTTACGTGGGCCTCGCAGATGTAGGAGGTTTTACTCCGAACTGTGTAAACAATTTGTGTGTCGTGTGTACTGTTCTTTATTTTTTTGTGTGCGTGTGAGGAAGAGGTTGGTATAACATGTTGTTTTTCATCCTATACAGTGACAGTGCTATAACATCTTCTGTAACAATTTAGTTGGTGCTGACTACATAGGTTGACCACTGCACCCCCCCCCCCCCCCACAAACTTTCACTTTTAAATTAGGGTTTGAAACTTTAAGGGACATTTTGGTACATTTATACTAATAATTAATTAATTAGATACTAGTTAGAGAAATAAAAACATATAGTCCTATTTAGGAAAAACGAGTATGTTTTGATCCGATTTAAGTAATTCTCTCATTGTATATATGTATACTGTTTGTTCTTAATAATGACTAAAAACCTTTGTTCTTTCATTTTTCACTCCTCTTAGAAAGACATTTTCATTTTTTATTAAATTGTCATTTTTTATATCTATTAATTGCAATCCTACTTAACACATTGTATATATTTATCATTGATATATTCGGCAACCAAATCTCACTTTTACTCATCATATTCAAGGGTATTTTTGAAAAGTCAACATCAAAATATACTCCACTAAATACAAGAAAGTTTTTAATGATGAGAAAGTATTTTCTTTTTTAATTGTTACCATAATTTCTTATTCTACTTTAATTGAGATTCTCTATATACTACCTCCGTCCCGTGAAACATTTCCCCTTTCTTTTTTTATCCGTCCCACAAAACACTTCTCATTTCTATTAAAAAGTCACTTTTACCCCTTACTTTTTCATACCCTAACTATCACATCATACCTTTTTACTAATAATCTATACATCAAATCATACTTTTACCCATCACATCAAAGGACATTTTTGGAAATTCAATACCAAAATACACTCCCTTAAATCCCTCCTAAAAAGCAAATGTCCCATGTTTCACGGGACGGAGGTAGTATTCTCTACAAGTACTGATGCAATCTTTATTATTCAATAAAATCAATTATTATGGTGTATCGCATTGGATTATAGTATCGAAGTCAGGATCAACTTTTGTTTCTTCTCAAGATTGATTTCCCTCGACGAGGTAAGCCATCTAGAAAGCTGATTGACAGTCATGTTTCCATTTTGCATGCTGACATTCTATTTGAAAGAAGAGCGGTAGGGAGACCATGCATGAATAACAGCATTCACAACATCACGTCTAATAATATCTTCATCCAAGCTAAGGCATCCAGTCCTAATTATCCCAGTCTACACTCTTTTGGTTGTCTCATATACTCGTGACTTTAGCATCATACCCAACACAAAGTCTATCCTTGCTCTACTTTACGTGTCTTCCTTGGTTATCATCCCACCATTAAAGGTCGTGAGTGATAAAATCCTATTTCTAAATAGACGGATGTCTCTTGTCGAGTTCAGTTTGAATATGAGTAGTTTTTTGTATTCTAGGCTCTTATCCACTCTATCATCTCTCAACCCCTTGGTATTATTCCAAATTTATCTACCTATCCAAGATCACATGCTTATATGCCGCCAACCCACACTACGCCCTAGACTGTCGAGCACCACAATTGTTCCCATGGTCACAGTCAACGCCAAAAAGCCCAACACTCCAATGAAAGAGGTCCATGCTTTACGCAACTAGTGTTACGAGATGATTATTATTATTATTATTATTATTATTATTATTATTATTATTATTATTATTATTCTTGTTGTTGTTGTTGTTATCATCATCATCATCTTCATCATCATCATCATCATCATCATTATTATTAGAGACTAGATATTTGTTAGGATTTAGTTACCATTTATAATTAGGATTCTTAATATATTTAGTTACCATTTATTATTGAGATTCTCTAGATTTGGAGCCTATAAATGTATCCATCATCATAGTATTATCAATGAATAAATAAAGAAAATACATTCTCTTAAACCCTAATAATCTCTCTCTCTTTCTCTCCTCTTTTATTCTTGGAGCTCGAAACCCTTCCCTATCACGATACGATACTGTATCAATTGGTGCTCTCATTCTCGAACACATCACAAATCCAAAAAAACCAAAAAAAACATTGACAGAATTTCTGTCAAAGTTGTATTTCCGCTACCATAATCTAGTAGCCTCAAATTTTTATAGTTGGATAATCATAGCCACCAACACATACTAATTTATGTTTATTTTACCATTTTGGTCAGTGGACCAATCACATACTTTGGTGGCAACCTTCGTAATGCTTTCCGAACCAGGGTGTAAACATGCAATTCAGATGAAAGATGTGATGTATGTTATTCAGGATCTAGCCTTGGAACTACATGACACACGACAAAATCTTGACGCCTTGGCCACAAAGATGGACAAGAGCACACGCACCGATGGTGGAGCGCCATGCTCCAGCATCGGCCAAAGTGATTGGAACCCTACGAATGATAAGGGCTCGGAATACACAACGTGGTTCTATAAGGTTACAGGTTTTTGTCACGATGTTTGGATGTCCATTATTGAGAAGGCAAAAGAAGAGTTGTCGCATAAGCCCATTGAACCAATCGAGTCGACAAAGGAGGAAATTCGCATGATAATGTCTACTCATGCACCTGAGCAAAATAGGTATGGCTCCTCACAATATGATCCCCTAGAGGATGTTATGGGGGTAATGCCCGATTCTATTTCTAATGGTGTTCCTTTTGTTGTGGTCACTATTGTTCCATGCGACGATGTTGAGAAGGTCGACCATCACTACAACTACTCTATCCAAGAGAAAGTTTCCAGGAACAATGTGATCTTGTTTGGATGCATAGCAAAATTTGAAATGTCAGGCAGTGGATTTGTCCTTAATAATTCTGAAGCTATTGCAAATGATGGTTTAAATTTCATACCGTTGGTTACATAGAGTTGTTCGATTGGTATTGGGAGTGCTTTAAGATTGACGGATTCTTTTGCCGCTTCCCGATGATAAAGGTGTTTGATCCTAGCGGATGGACGGTCACAGTGCACATTACCCAATTTTTAATAAATTTCCAACTTGAGGACAAGTTGACTTTCGAGGCGGGAGAGTGTTACGAGACGATTATTATTATTATTATTAATTATTATTATTATTATTATTATTATTATTACTACTCACTACTACAAAAAAGACTTTTTAAATCGGTTATTTTGAACCTTTTAAATCGGTTTTGAACCGATGCAAATGCTTAGGTTACTTAATCTTATAACCAGATAGGTTACTGTATGTTGGGTAGTCATTGATTGTCCAAAAAATCATAGCACGTAACGTGAAACACTCTTGACGATAAACATCAAATACTGTGACACCATGAATCCACATTTCCTTCAAGTCATCAATCATTGGAGCTAAGAATACATCAATGTCATTACCCGGTTGTTTAGGCCCAAGTATTAACAACGATAGCATAATGTACTTGTGCTTCATGCACAACTTTGGAGGAAGATTGTAAATGAAAAGCAGTACCGGCCAAGTAATATGTTGCGTACTCAAGCTTTCCAAAAGGATTGATCCCGTCAGTACACAATCCCAATCAAAGGTTTCTCCCCTCGTTCCCAAACTCCGGAAATGTGTAGTCAATCGTCTTCCACTGTGGGGCATCGGCAGGATGACGCAGGGTGCCATTATCTTTTCGCTGCTCTATGTGTCACACTAGATTCTTAGCGTTCTTTATCGAAGCAAACAAACGCTTGAACCTTGGTATTATTAGAAGGTACCACAAAACCTTAACCGGAGTCTTTTTGGTTTTTTTCATAGTGTCCTTGTTATGGGTCATTTTGGTTGACTCCTTGTATCTTGGAGCAAAACACTTGAGACATTCATTGAGATCCTTGAAGTCATTTCGATATAAAATGAAATCATTAACACAAACATGTATCTTCCTGTAGCCCTCACCCATTGAACACATCATTTTCTTCGCCTCATAAGTGGACGATGGCAATTCGTGTCCATCTGGAAGAAGTTCACCCAACAAACTTAATAAAGACGTGAAACTTTTGTCACTCCACCCATTTGCTAGTTCTAAATTGAACAATTCCAAAACCCCCTTCAAACGTGTAAACTTTGTACAACCAGGATACAACGGGCGTTTTGAGTTTCCTACTAAGTTCTCATACATATTACGCTCTTCATAAATGACGACTTGAACAGGAGGAACATCTTGAGTGACCCCTAACTCATCTTCCATTTCAACCTCAAGATTCTGGATGTCGTGAATATCATCTTTGACTTGTTCATTATGAGTATAGCTAGAGCTGCAAGGATTTTCTAACTCTCCATGTCATTTCCATCGTAGGTATGTTCGGTCAAAACCCTTGCGATACACATGTAATCTTATATCTTTAACGTTATCAACCATAAAATGGTTGTGATATATGTTACAAGGACAATATATCTTTTTTTCATTCTTTTGAATGTTTCTCTACGAAACGAATAAACTCTTCCAAACCAGAACTAAACTCAGGTGATGTGCGTGACATATGAATGCAACTTCTATCCATCATATGAATTGCTAAGCAAGAAAGAAGGGCAAATGATTGATACATGCAAAACAATGCACAAAAAAATTATTAACACTCATTTTATATATACACACAAACATATAAAAATACAGGTAACACAATATTTATTTCTTATGATGTAACAAAAATCCGATAGCACTTTTTCATTATACAAATGGTCCTTCTTTACACCATCCTAACCCATTCTTGAAATGACACCCTCACTAGTAAATGTATTTGATTTTCTTTGACCTATCAAAATTTCGGCAGCATTTCCCAATTGTTCTCCAAGTGCACGATGTAACGTAATTACATATGCACCCGAAGAACACATTTAGGAAACGTCAAACCAAAAAATGACAGAACAAAGAGAAAGAAATACATTCACTACCTAAGTGAGAGAAGCATTTCAAAAACAGCTCCAAACTGGGAGCTATTTAAAATTTTACTCTTAATAAGTAGATTTTAAACGAGTATCTAGGTCAGTCAATATATGTTATTTCTATATTATAACATCTCAGATCATGTAGAATCAAACACAAAGTAATTAAACAATCTATTTTTGAAACGCAATCTATATTACAATGTCATATTTCAACTTAAACATAAACACAAAACCAATTCAAATATATAGTAAATTAAATATTAACATAATGCAAAAATATATAAACAAATAATAGTGTAATTAAATATTTAAAGTTAAAAAAATAAAGAAAATACCTTAAAGAAGCGACAACGACGAGACGGGGCAGCAGGGCACGAGGCGGCAGCAAGCATGGGGACGGCGAGACAACAGAGACGGTGAGGCTAGGCACGGAGACGGCGAGGCTAGACTGGGGAGTTGACGACGGCGAGGCAACGACAACGGCGAGGTGAGGCAATGACGACGGCGAGGGTGAGGAGGACGAAGGCGAAGTGGACGACGGCGATGGCAACAACGAGGCGCAAGACATGGAGGAGTTGGGCAACGTCGAGGAACACACCAAGCTAAGCACGACAAAGACGCAGAAAGGGTTTGGAGGTTTTTGTTAGAGTGTCATCCCACATCGGAAGTTCAAGAGCAAAATAACTGGTATATAAGCTCTTGAGTTGAACTAGTTAATCGATTGGATTCAATCTTTTAATGTAGTTCAATGCAAGTGTCTTATTGTCCAACCCAATTGTCCACACTCCATCCTTAATTCTATCATGGTATCAAAGCAGGTTTTAGTCCACCTCGTTTGTCAAGGTGTCCGTCTAGACGTTCATTCCTAGCGGCCCGTTAGTCTTTCCTCTAGGTGTTGGCGCTCAAAAAAATCAAGGGAATGAGGTTTATTTGTAAGTGGCCAACCGGTTAGATTCAAAAAAATCAAGGGAATGAGGGGGAGTGTTAGAGTGTCATCCCACATCGGAAGTTCAAGAGCAAAATAACTGGTATATAAGCTCTTGGGTTGAACTAGTTAATCGATTAGATTCAATCTTTTAATGTGGTTCAATGCAAGTGTCTTATTGTCCAACCCAATTGTCCACACTCCATCCTTAATTCTATCAGTTTTTTTCAAAATTGTGTAAGGATAAGATAGGATTAGATGGTGTTTTATCAGACATTTTTGAATCAGTTATTCCTAATAACCAATTCAAAAAGTTATTTGAATCAGTTATTAGGAATAACCGATTCAAATGCTTACTAGCTTTTTGGATCGGTTATTCCTAATAACCGATTCAAATAACTTTTTGAATCGGTTATTAGGAATAACCGATCCAAAAAGCTAATAAGCATTTGAATCGGTTATTCCTAATAATCGATTCAAATAACCTTCTACTTAACACAAAACGACTAAAACAACACAACAAATAAAACATATTCGATTGTCAAAAAAATTATGTCAATTAGAGTTGCAAAAACTCAACTAGCACTTTAGAGAGAGTTGACAACACATGCAACTAAAACAAAACAAATTTGTACTTTATCGTCTTCTTAAATAAAATGCAATTCATAAACTTTTTTTAGACATATTTCATCTACAAATTTCTTTTACATTCTAAATTCAAAGGTTAAACTTTTTTCCAAGATATACCGTCCCGGCTCCGGAGTATTTGTCTAACTCTGATTTTTTGTAGACAACTATTTTCAACATTTGACTATTAATTAAATAAAATTAATTTGGTGCATTGAATAGATAAAATAATATTTTGAAAATATTATATAAAAACAAATATAATAAAATTATTTTCTAATCAATTTTTACTATCAATTTTATTTAATTAATGATCAAAGCTCATTAATTTTGATTGTAAAAATCAAAACTGAACAAATACTAACAACAAAATAATATAAAGTATCAAAAAAATTGTAAAAGTTGAAATAAAGAATTTAAATGATTTTATTGTGATCCATTACTATTTCCTCTATATTCTTTCAATAACTGTGTCCAGCTAGAAACATTTTCCTTTTGGCTGAACCAACCAATTATTTTCCTCCCTACTTTTCTACTTTTGTATTTTCTGATACCAAATTTAGGAATAAGTTGAGGGGCAGAATCAACCACTAATGAAAATAACACTTCCGTCTCTACTTGCCACATTTTTTAACTCTAATAACTACTACTACCCATCCTAAAATATTTACCACATTAGACAATACGAAACAAAATTTTAATTTTTTAAAATTTATTTTATTTAAAAAATAAAAAATAAAATTCACATATCTAAAAATTATGTCACAAATTTTTCAAATTAAGTGATGACAAAAACATTTATTACATTAAATAATCAATAAAAATGTAAAAATTAGAGAGAAATTTATCAAAAATGGACTAAAATATAATGACTTTTTAATATAGGACCATATGTTTTTATTTCTCAATGTAGGACCATTGATCATTATCCATTAGTCATTATTCACGTAAATGTCCATCATCACTGGACATTATTCCTCCTATTAGACATTATTAAGTACTATTTAGGAAATAAAAATATTTAAATCCTACTTTAAGAAATGACTTATGTTTTAGTAATTTAGTGCTATTTAGTGCAAATTTCACAAAATTAAACATTACTAGATAATCTCTTTAAAATGTAAATTGTTGAAACTCTTGTCAAACTTACAGAATTAATATGCCAATGGTCTATTATACCCTTTCAAAAAATGCCAAAAGTCTATTATACCCTCCAATTTCTCACGCCTCTCTCTTGGTGCCAATAATTATACTACCATTTTTCAAACTTTTCTCCTTCCTCTTCCTTTCCTCGAACACTTTAACTCCCTGTTTCACTACCTCTTTATATTACAAGACATTTTTCGTTCTTTCTTTCAGTAAGTCCCAAAACACACAAATTAAAAACAAAAAATGAAAAATAAACTTTGCGGCTGTCTCCGGCCTGCGGCCGTAGAAACAGAGGACTCTGCTCTCCGTCTCCGACGCCGCCGCGGAGGAGACTCCGACGGGAAGGTTACCAAATCCTCCGCCACACGCGGCCGTAGAATTCGAAACCTGTTTTCAAGAACCGCCGTGAAAAACAGAGAGTGTTTCGCCGTGCCGGAGAGCTATTCAGTCAAGAAACCAGAAACCATAACTGAACAAGAACAAGGAGTAGAAGAAGAAAAGACGATGTCGGTTGACGACGATGTTCCGAAATCTTCGGTAGCCGAAACGACTTCTGGTTCGGGAAGTGGTCGGGCGTCGTGTTTTTTATGCACCATTGTTTTTGCTCTGTTTTCGACGGTTTGTTGGGGCAGAGTCGGAGGAACAGTGGTAATAACGGCGGGGCTGGGATCTGTCAGTTGGTGGAGCAGCCGTTTCCGGCGGCAGGACCAAGTCAGAGACGGCGGGCCGGAAAGTGTTAAAATTTGACAAGGATATTTTAGGAACTCCACGTGATAAACATAAATGGTTGGTTGCAAATTTGATGTGGCAAATGTTGATTCACACGCTAAGAAATTGTGCCGTTTCATGGATTTTTACTTCTCCCTTTGTTTCTAGAATAGTTATTACCCAGATTTTTCAACAAAAGAAAAAGATACTACCTCCGTCCTATAATGTTCTTCTCGGTTCATTTTACAAGGTTTGACCGACTTTATTTTCAATTCATTTTATTTGATTATAAGTGTAAAATTAAAAAATAAAATTTATATATTTAAAAACTATATCAAAAATTCTACAAAAATGGTGGTGACAAGATTATATTATTTTATCAAATACCTAATGAAAATAGGTAAAGAAAGTGATTAAAGTTTGACCGGTTAAAAAGTGAGTGGGAAGAACATTTTAAGACGAAGGGAGTACAAGAAGTTGGTAGTTTTTGTTTTTTTATTATTCAACTTTGTCTTTTTTAATTTTTTTCTCTAGACTTTTATATTCAATCAATTTAAATTTTGACTGCAAATTAAAAATTAAATACATTTAATTATAATATAAATTTAATAAAAAATAAATTCATTTTGAATTTTTTGAAACATTTAATACGAAGTAACAAAAATGTGAGAATATAATAGAATTTGACATTTTTTAGAGATGAAGAAGGGAGTGTTAAATAATTTGATGGGGAGAATAGACACATAAGAAGTAAAATGTAAACTATACTTGTTTATTGTTTTTTCAACTTACTCGTTTACAATGAAAAGGCAAAATAAATATAAGGGGGATATATATCAAGAGACAACACCATAAAAAGAGAGTTTCAAGAGTCATAATCATAAAGATGGAATCTCTTCTCTTTCTGTTGGCATAGAAATTTTTTCGAGATTTTCTATCATTTCTTTTTGCATAGGTGTGCCCAGCTTGCAGAACAAATGATTGGATAGAATTGGAATAAGCTAAGTTGCTCTCATTGTTGTCCAAGTGTCATCTATGCACTTCCAAAAATATATTTTTTCTTCGACGGAGATACCAATATTTTTGAGCCTTCAGAGAATTCAAATGAATATGAGAATGTTATTCTTTGTGAGTGCCTTAATTTGAAAGTAAATTGCTTTAAAAATCTCATACAAAAGAAATGATCGTCTACCCGTGCAATGTTCTTGGTTGACGTAATTAATGTGATTCCACTAACAAAGGAGTATAGGCATGTTTGAGTTTTCAAGAACTGAAAAGTGAAAACTTGCTCTCATACTAAATTTAAAATATAGACACATGAAAAATATAGAGTATTCTTGTTTAATTTATTCTTTTCTCAACCTCTTCGTTTACAATGGGGAAATCAATGTAAGTATAAGGAGAAGATAATACATCGAAAGATAAAACCTTAAAGAACGTCCGAGTCTCTAAAGTCATAACCATAAAGGGAAAGTCTTTTCCTATTCTTTTGGCACAACTCCAAGACGAGGTGGCAAAAAAAAAAGACCTTTGTAAACAAATTAAAATGTACTCCTATCCCAGAAAATTACTCACGGGTGGCGCGAGTTTTGTTGAAATAACTCTCAGGTCCCTCTATTTTCAAGAAGACAGCAGAAATCCTTACATTTTGATGTAATGACTGGAAGGGGACATTTCATCCAATATTTCATCTATAAACGTTAATAAATGTATTTTTTTTCCTATTCTTTTCTAAATGTTTTAAGGTAATAAATCTTAGGTCGCTCCTTTTTTTTATTTCTTTGTTTTTCTTTCATTTTGTTACTACTTTTTAAAGTGTTCTTTTAGAATTTCTTCTATAAAATCGTATAAAAATTCAAAATTGTTTGTATTATATTAAAACAAATGAAATAAAAAAAATTTAAAAAAAGAAAAAACAAGGTAATGGCAAAATAGGAAAAAATGGTATTGGAAAAATAGGAAAAAAATACATTTATTAACACTTACGGATGATGTATTGGATGAAATATCCCCTCCCAGTTCCAGTCATTACAAAAAAGTATAAGAACCTCGGTTGTCTTTTTGAAAATAGAGGGACCTGAAAGTTATTTCAACAAAACTCGCGTCACCCGCGAGTAATTTTCTGCTCCTATCCATCCGTTTTCAAATGAATTACAACATTATTATTATGGTTTTTCGATAAAAAATTTGTTTGCTTGCTAAAATATTCTCCTTTTGTTTTGTAAAACTTTTAATTTATTTTTTATACATAAGTTTTAGTATTTGTTATCTTCATACAAAATGTAAACAAAATGAATTTCTTAAAAAATAAGATTTTTCATATTGGCCGAAAAGTATAATTCATTTAGGAACGGACGGAGTGAATTCCTTTACGCAAATTCTTACGTGGTTCTAAAATTCATGCTTATTTTATGGATTTTAATACATTGATATCATAAAACAATTAGACATTTTTACAAAAACAATATCCACTTGTTGATCTATGAAAAGTGTGAGAAGATTTATAAAAAATACTCACTTACGGAGCCATGAAAAGTGTATGAAGATACATATTTCATATGTGGACTTTGTTACCAAGAAGAACAATTCTTCTTTTAAGGAAGCAAATAACATCAACTATGTTTGTGAAAAAAGAGCATATAAGTAAAAGGAAAAAAGACATAAAACATAAAAAAGATACTAAAATAAGAAATCTATGTTTTTATTCCCGAAATAGAAGTTAAAATATATTTACATTACCAATCATGATAATGTATATTGTAAAATTCACCTGTGCAGTGTCATCTTAGTATAGTAATACAGTACAAACTTCTATTTAAAAAATAAAGATATAGAACTTGTAGAAATTAATAAGAGGAAAAATATTCTGTATATTGAATTGGCTTGTGCTTACAAAGATCTAACCCTCTTTATATAGAAAGAGAGTAAAGCATATAAGTACACTTCTATTCCTACCATATTTCTATTACTACTAAAACAAGAAATAAACAAACTAGGAAAGATACTAAATCGAATCCCAAAGGGATTCAGTTTCCTTGTTTGATCCGGCTTCCTTCTTCTGTCGCCAACACCCCCCTCAAGCTGGAGCATAGGAGTTCAACATTCCCAGCTTGGACATCAAAAGATTGAACAAAGCAACAAAGCTTGAGGAAGCCGCTGCCATCGTTGTCCAAGTGTCATCTAGACACTTCAGTTTTTTTCTTCAACAGAGACGCCAAGCTTTTCGAATCCGCCGAATAATCAGTCGAGTAAAGGAACGCCATTCTTTTCGAACCTTCACCGTATTCGAACAAACAGGGGGGACGCCATTCTTTTCGAACACCCTGAACGCCGACTTTTTTTATTGCCTGCTAAGGAAAGAGTTGTCTGTTTCTGTAGAACAACCCTTCTCGGACAACTTCTTCAAGATTGATGGTTGGGCGGGATTCCTCGACAGCAATGTTTTTCGTTGAAGGAGTTCATGATATTCTTTATTGAGGGAGAACAATCAAAGAAAATAAAAAACTACAATATCCCGCTGGTAGGCATTGAATTGTGTATGCCCACCGGCAGGAGAAGAAGCGTGTTTGAGGTCTCAAGAATTCAAAACTTGCTCTGATACCATGTAGAAATTAATAAGGGAGAAAATATTCTGTATATTGAATTGCCTTTTTGGATACAAAGATCTAACCCTCTTTATATAGGAAGAGAGTAAAGCATATAAGTACACTTCTATTCCTACCATATTTCTATTACTACTAAAACAAGAAATAAACAAACTAGGAAAGATACTAAATCGAATCCCAAAGGGATTCAGTTTCCTTGTTTGATCCGGCTTCCTCTTCTGTCACCAACAGAACTCATATTTTAGTATTTTCTTTATATTTTACTTTTATTTAAGATAATTTCACAAATTTAACATAAAATTCTTTATTTGGTCCATGAGTCCATCCATTGATCCCCGGTCCACGCGCCATTGACTTGACCGTTTCGCATTTGGAGTTCTATCCAATTAAAACATAGAATTTTTGCACAAAGAATTGGTCTTTGCCTCTTGGTAGGACACAATCTATGTTAGTATGTAATACTCCCTCCTCCTATCCTAAAAAAAACTTTTTTGTTTTAACTTTTTTATCAAATGCTAACATATTTTAATTATAAATTGTGAGAAAAGTATACTTAATTATAATATAAATTGAATATACCCGTAATTGTTTTCATTTTAAGATATAGTTTTGATATATCACATTCTTTTATCATTTATTTAGATTATGCCCAATTTTTGGCCAAAGAATGTCACTATTTGACTAAAAAAATCAAAACAAGAAAGGTTTTTAAGACTTTAATACACTCTTCGTCCTAAAACTTTCTCCCCAATTCGGTTTTTGAAGTTTGACTGAAATTATTTTCAATTCAATTTATTTGATTATAGGTATAAAATTTAAAAATAAAAATTACATATTTGAAAATTTTATCAAAAATTTTACAAAATAAGAGGTGACATGACTATATTTAATTATCAAATAACTAACAAAAATAGGTAAAGAAATTAATTAAAATTTGACCATGTAAATAATATTTGGAAAAAGTTTTAAAACGGAGGGAGTATTTTTAAAAATGACAGTTCTTACCCTTCAAAACTCTCCTCCTAAACTCCCCACTTCCTGCCCTCCTCTCCGCCCTACCCATGCCCTCCCCTCTTCCTACCCTGGCAATATATTGCCTATACTGTCAGGGTAGGGAGGGGAGGCAGAGGTGGAGGGTTTTAGGGTAGAGTGAGTAAATAGAAACCGTCATTTTTACAAACAAGACATTGTAAGTGTCCTAAAAATATTAGTGTAAGTAAATAGTGTATAAGTAACTGTCTAACTGATACTCTCTCTGTCCCATTTTAAATTGCTTGTTTGCCTTTTTCTCTGTCCCAAAATAAGTTGCATGTTAGTTATTTTCGTAAACTTTTAAAAATAAAATACCTAAACTACCCCTAAAATAAGTCACTCTTCTTCACCTTATTTTCTCATTCATCATCACCCCTCCTAAAAAGTAGTGTCAATTTCGAAAGATCAACTCGATTTTTTATTTTCCTTAAATATACCCAAAAGTCAAAACAGGTGATTTAAATTGGGACGGAGAGAGTATGATTTTAGACACTTCCATATTTAATACTTCCTCCATCATTCTAAGATGCTCTCATTTTGATCTTTTATGGTTTTTAAAGAGAGGTGAAAAAAGTAAAAGTTTACCAAAATACTCTGAATGAAAATGAAGTATATTAAATAAAGTGAGTAAGATGTAATAAATAAAATAAAGATAGTTATAACATTTTAAATATTAAAAGAACTAATGAGAAAATCTTGTAAGACGAACAAAAAGGTTAATGTGAAGAGTAATATCTTTCAATTAATGTAGACCCCATTGCTACACACATTCAAATGTCAATGTATATAATGAGATGCAAAGTTTGTATTTGCTGCAAGTATCATTTTGATGCTCAAAAAGAAAACATTTTAGGAGTGTAAGAATAGAGGCAGAACAAGATTAATTAATAGTACGGAGTAATAAACAAGATTTTAATATAAATATGCTAAAAGTCTAAAAACCATTAAAAGTTGAAGAATTCAACAGACTCATATTTGATCATGAACCATGAGAGTGTTTGATTGTGATTAATTTGTAAGTGAATTTCACAAAAATTAAAAGCAAAAACATCCCATAACTGCTTCTCTAAAATGTTATCCTATGTACTCCCTCTATCCCCATGTATTTGTCCACATTTAACTTTTGAAACTGTTCATCTAAGCACTTTGACTCATCAAATTCTCTCAATGTGTAAGCCTAAATATAGTCATGTGTGATCTTGTTTGATTTGTCTTAACATATAGATTATTAATATATAATTTTTATAATTTTTTAATATACAAATTACAAGATAAAATAAATTAAAAAATTGCATTAGATGGTGTGCAAAAATGAAAGTGGACAAATACAGGAGAACAAAGGGAGTAGAAAATAGTAGCAGAGAAAAACAAAAGCTAACATGCCAAATAGCGTAAAACCACTATCTCAAGCAGAAGCTAAATTCTTAAAAATAGAATTCTGCCAAACACCCTCTATATACATTATCCAAACTGGAGTGGACTTCCTCAACAAACAGTAAGCATACAAACCAAGATAAAACCCACATGTATATTGGTTTTTTTTCCTATATATTTTTTGCTTTTTTTTCTTCCTAGCTAGATGCAAATGGTGAACTCAAACCATGGTTTAATATCTCTAACCTACACTCTACCTGACAGTAAATGTCAGTAATACAAAAAAAATGTACATCTAAGCCATAATCTATACACTGTTTTACATGTTTCATCCCAAAATGTCAAAGACCGGCAGACTCGGCGATCCTCACGGCATCAGCTATTTTTAGTGCCATAACAGCTTTATAAGTGGCTAAGTCAGCATTTTCCATAAGTTGTTGCG
Organism: Cuscuta australis; assembly: GCA_003260385.1. NCBI lineage: Eukaryota > Viridiplantae > Streptophyta > Magnoliopsida > Solanales > Convolvulaceae > Cuscuta > Cuscuta australis. The sequence continues at coordinate 3,733,395 of NQVE01000162.1, read as the reverse complement.
CTTTGTGACGCTTGGCAACCGCCACACCCTCTTGTCTGTTGGCAGCAGACTTTGCTTCTTTTGCCTTGACAATGGCACTCTGTTGCTGCTCTGCATTTCGTTGCGCACCCAAGGCTGTGTGAAACAGTGGCAGTGTCATTTTAGTTTTTACAAAGAAAGTTGTATGCTTCATACAAATGGTCTCATCTGAACTGTATGTCCTAAATCATGAAAAAGGTGCAATCTTTGAAAGAACTTTATAGTTCCAATAAGAAGGGAGAAAAGTTTAAGATTTTATAAGAAAGGGTAGATAAGTCTTTACGCCAACACTTAATTGGTGCAAAAAAAAAAGAGATGATTTGGGACAAAGGGACTTCAAAGAAACATATAATGTACTAACAAATAAGAGATGCTGGTGCAATCACACAAACTATATGAATTAATTCATGCAAATATGTCAAGAATATGGCCTGTAAACTGTAGTACACACCTTGAAAGAAAGTATGCTGCTTGCCTCTTCCAGCATGACTTCCTTGTCGTTTGAATGACCGTTTTTTCCTCACAACAGGTCTTGTTGGCAATACACTTTTCCTTGGCTGATACATCTGTACAGAATACTACAGTTAATAAACCTGATAATTCAACCGGTATCTGATCTTTGGTAATGCAATCCCTTTCTGAACAAGAAGAAAAACAATCAATACCTGGAATATCTTTATTAGTGGAGACCGTTTCTTTTTACGTTTTTTAATCCAGTAACTGTAAACAGCCTCAGCAACATCTTTCCCTTCTGATTCAAGGCAAGCACTGAGAGCAGTTTTTTCATCGGAACAATCATCTTGATTATGGAACCCCCATTTTTCAAGAGAATCAATCATCAATTCAAACTTTTCAACCGAGATACACTGATCATGCTTGTCACTGTTGAAGTCATTCAACCACTCCTCATCGTCACTATCCATGTCATAGTTTGCGGACCTCCTATCCATTGCCCGAGCTAACTCGTCTCTTTTTTCAGTGATGTAAGACACTGGTCGGCTAAATAGCTTGGTGGGCCAACACTCTCCATATCCCGACACCTCACATATTTCCGGAATAGGAATGGTGCTCACGGCTGAGGGGTGTGCATTGCGATCAGCACACTCCTTATAAAGTTCTTTGAAGATCCACCAATCTCTTCTATTTGGAAACTCTAACTTCCAACTATTATCAACAGTCCATATTATATCATGCGTGATGCGGTTTGAACTGCATGGCCTCATAACCTTCTCAGCAGTAAGGCTGTATCGCCGTGTTCCATCTCTCTTAACAGTAAGAGTCCACTGTCTTGAAACAGATGATAACTCCAATGCAATAATTGCCCCTTCTTCCCTATAACATCTGTCTGACTCTATGACCAATAGATTTGCTGAACAGCTTGTAGAGTCTAGGTCCTTTGTAGACTCGAGCACTGCAGATTTCAGTCCTTTGATGTTCTTTGCAGAAGACAACCGGAAACCATTGTTATGTCTGAACCTCAAACCATCAGAAACCAAAGCCCCGTTTGGTTTTGCTAATTTATTGGGAGAAGACCGTTTACCTCTTCTTGATCTCAAAGCTCTCCTCCGCTTCTGGATAGTGCGCCCACTCCTTAACAATGAACCGCGTGTAGGTAACTTTGGAAGCCTAACAATTGGCTGTGCCACTATCTGCTTCCTGGAGTCATCTTTATATTTTACAGATGCAATAACTGGATTACACAAATTATTATCATCTTCAGAGTTATCAGACATTTTGCATTCCTCGTATATAGTAACAGAGTTCACAGATAGAGAACCAGACGGAAACCAGTATTTTAGAGACAACGTTGAGTGGAGATACATAAAGCAAAATGGAATTGCAGAAAAATTGACAGTGAACAAAGGTACAGAACATCTAACAGCAGAAATTGTACAAACGCCAGCCTTCATTTCAGGAGTGTATTCCTACAAGGGGCAGAAACATGGTTGATAGATTAGATAAAGACTAGAATGATAGAACAACTCAGAAGCATCACTGAAATGATGGGCAACCATATACCTTCAGAAAATGGATCCCATGCAAAGAAAAGACATCACATATTGGTCTTGAGCTGATGAATGCAAAAAACTGTGTCAGTGTGACTGAGGCCCTCGACATACCACCCAAAAGTGAATGTAACAAGCAGCACATCAAATGACCAGAATAATGGGAGGAATAAATGAAAACAGAATCTGCAGGTGAATCTTCTTGAGAATATTTAGCTTTCTTCTTCCACCGCTGTCTAACAAAATACTTGCCAAACCTCCTCTCCTCCAAAGCCTCACTTGAACCATCAAAAGCTTCAAGAAGATTCTTTTCTTGAGCCCTACTCCGTTTCCGTCTATAAACAATTCCCCATCTCCTATTTACATTTGAATTTGAGTTAACAGTGTCCCTTGTATGACTGTCAGACTCAAGTTCTACTGCCCTACTATCTAATTTTAAATCTACATCCATTTCTGAAGCTTCTTGCTTCTTGAAAGCATCACTTCCATGCCACCCATTGTTCGTGCACAGGGGACTGAGGGGAGGAGCATGCCCTCCGCCACCAACTTCTGAATCATCAAGAAAATCAATTAGCCTGACCTCATTATGAGCAGCAGCCTTCTTCAATTGTTTTCCCTCACTCAGGGTCCACACCTTCCTACCTGATCTTAGCACCCTTGCCCCAAACACCCTTGTTGTCCGTCTCATCCCAGCAGAAGGCATCGCCCTCTGGCGTTCTAAAGGCAGTACCCCTGCAGCTGAACCAATCTTTTCTTCCTTTTTTGCACAAAACTATTCTGCGGTTTCTTGTTTTACACAAAAGTCAGCTGTCACAGCCTTAATATTGGCCAAAGATCAAATTTTTATTCATCAAACACACCACAAAAATCACTCCCATCAGGTGACTGACACTCATTCTCTGAACAAACCATGCATGTCAAAGGTGATTGAAGACATATATCTTAAAATCCAAAATCTGTTCCTTCCGTGATTAGAATTTCACTGCGCATAAATCCCTTTTGAGCGGAAAAAAACACCCTTACTGATCAGACTCTCAGTCTACCATAAGTGGATGAGAATGCCCTGCACGGCGACGAAAATTAAATGAGTCAAAGACTATTACTTTTTTAACAAGATTAAATCCCAGTTCATAAACACGCTCTTACACATGAATATATATATATATAATTATTATTCTTTTTAAAAAAAAAACTACATCTTGATTCACAGAAAGTGAAAGAAAGTTCGCCGTTACCATGTTTTAGGGCGACGGATCGGTTCAGAAAAGGAGAGGGTCGGAGACAGATCGGGAAAGGGACATAGAAAGAGTCGATAACGGCCGGAGAAGATGGCCGGCGGTGGAGGAAAAAAGAGGCGAGTTCAGAGTCGGCGCAGGGGAAGGTTTGGGAGGCGGTTGAGATAGAGAAACGGATGGACAGATTATTAGGGTTGAAATTGAACAGATTCACTCTCTTTCATTTACTGTATCAGATTTTGACCCCGGACATGACTTTCTAAATATTCCAAATTCGCCTCGCAATTTTGTATTTAGTATGAAATCAGTCCCCCGCGAGTCTTCTCTACAGTATGTCGGGACGACATCTAATTTTGTTGAGCAATGCTAGGGGTCCATTTGTCTCCACCACTCATTTTTATCTACTTATTATTTATTTAATTTTTTTAAAATTTTTACCCATTTTTTTGGTAATGAAGGGAATGGGGGACAAATAAAATACACCTTTAGTGTACCCCTAGCATTTTTTAATTTTGTTTGCAAGGACTCTCCCACCCCCTAAATAATTCTTACATCAAACTATTTTCAAATATATTTTCATTTTATCAACCATTCTCATAAAATTTGAGAAGTCATATCTTAATTTTTTAAGTGACATATGGGGAATTTAATTAGACCTGATAATCGGGTCAATCAGTTGGATTACTATATCATTGATATATGTTATAATCAGTTCATGTCTCAATCTATATCGGTTTATTTCATTTTCATTTTCAATTCTGATTCGATTAGATACTGATTTCGGATAGATATCGATTCAGGTACAAATTGTTCACATATATATATTAGTACGTGTAAATTTAAATAAATAATGGTGGCAGTTCATGTCAAGTAAGTGCCTATTTTCCAAATCACATGAGATATTCGTGCTATTTGCCCTAAAATATGTGTTACTTATTTTTTATTCATATAAAAAAAGTTTGTTTGGATCATCTTTACAAAAAAAATTATATTGAAAATGGTCCTTAAATACAATTAAAATTGCTAGTTTGTTATGGTGTCATATATTTCATACTCAATATTTTAGTATTGTGTTTCTAATCATCACAAATACAATTATCACGCCTAAATTATACTCTTCATCAAATTACATCCTCAATTCCTAATTTTTTTATCATATTACATATTCAAACATTTGGAAATTGGAGCTGAATAAGAACAAAGTTTAGAACAAAAAATCATGTCGCAAGTAATTAAAAATACAAGACTAAAATGTTGAATATGAAATATATATACTTTCTCAACTCATAAGAAGTGCTAATAATTATGTTTATAATGAGCATTTTCAAAATAATTTTTTTTGTAAAGATGACTTAAACAAAAAAAAATTATAGGGACCAAAAATAAAAATCATCTATTTTACAATGACTAAAAATATATTTCACTTTACATAAAAAAAATATAACCCCCTTTATTTAAGTGATAAAATACGAAGTTTGCCCCTAGGACACAGCTCAACTGGCAAAGGCAGTTCGTGACCATTGCTCAAGAGCTATGGGGTGGGGGTTTGACCTATTGGATTCTTTGAAATCATATTATAGTAATACACTTAACAAAATTATAGTATTATAATTAAATATCGTACCAAACCAGACCCAATTACCAGTAACCAAATTGGAATGCAAGCCTCGGGCCCACCACAGCAAGACCGCTAGGCCGAATATTGCACATATTTTATTACCGCCTCATTGGAAAATAGTACGACTAAGAAAAACATGTGGTCTACTTTTCTGTCATTTTTAATATTTTTAATTCTCTTAGAAATACTCATTGGAATTTGATAGCAAAATTATCACACAAAACATGACATAACAAAAAAAAGGTTATTTTACTGTCATTTTGAAGTGTATTTTATTATGATATCCAAATTTGATGTATTGTCTATACTAAATAGACAATCATTTTCTTTCCATGTACCAAAAAAGAGAAGTCTTAGGTTTTCTTTGAGATTTAAAACCAAAAACTACTCTAACAAATGTTCATCTAGCACATATCAAAGGCCAATTGCACCTTACAACCAAATATATCTACTTTCATATACATACATTAAGGATTATATAACTCGTAAATACAATACACAAATTTTATAATGTATGGAGTATACGTTATATACTTATATTATATGCATATGCAAAAATAAATATGCATTTCTTTATAGATTTGTTTTCGAAAATTCATATTTATCCTTTAACTCGGATTCTAAGTGTTGTTACCAATTAAATAAACATTGTGCAATGACAGAATGTGCATACTCAATTTCCTAATTTGCATGTTATAAGTAGGTTGAAAAAGTAATTGTACGAAATAAAGATTATGCAACTTGTAAATGTGCATATTTCAATTTCAAGCCCTCAAAGAAACCAGCAAGAATTACAGCACATATGATTGATAGATTCCTCCACAGCCACTACGAGCTTTTGTTTGGATGAAGGAGTCAATTTCAAAATTAAGAATAAAGAGAATAATTCTTATTCCAATCTTAATTTCTTTTGCACTAATTTAAAATGAGATGTAAAGGGGAATAAGTGGTACTTTTCCTCACACTTATCCTCATTAAAAATGACATAAAGGACATGTGAACTCGGTAAAAGGGAGTGCATATTGTGAATTGCCCCTTTATTAACGTTTGGATTGATGAATTCCAACCAGAAACATGAAAAGGTATGTCTGGTTGGTTGGAGGGGACAGAGCCTCCAAAAGTTTTTTACCAGGCAAGGAAGGAAACCACCCCTCCCCCAAGACAGCATCACAACATTGAATCACACATTATATTCATCTCATAGTGTGTAATCATGTCTCAGAAAGGGCCAAGGGTTCCCTCACTTCGGCTCCTGCGAATAGAAGGTTCCTCTCCAACAAGCTTGTTGTTCTTGGGGTCAGTGACGGGAGGGTGACGTGTACTTCGTCGGGACACGCTTGGGCCCACCAAGTGCCCGTGTCTTCCTTTTGATGCCTTACGACCATGGATTGCCGAGGACGACACTTTATTATGTGAAGAAGAAGAAGAGGCACCCGCAGTTCCCTTCCGCACAACCTTGAGGTCTGCTTTAACACCACGGTCGGGCACGTGGGATCCGATCCCTAACCGACAAGACCGGTCCGAAGCGTCCTTAGATGTCCCAATTTTGATGGATTGTCCGTTATAGTATGTGAGGTGTGGGACAAGACTCAGCAGGTGTTTCTTCAGTTGTTCGTGACCAACGTTCTTCTGGCCAGGGTTGCCTTCCAGGTAGATGGATTGAAGAGAGTTGTAATTAGCTGCAAGTTGGCCCAGTGATTTGGCTGTCGATATTTTGTTAAACCTCAAATCCAAAACGTTCAGTTTTAGCAGGCGGTGGAGACCCTCAACCTCACTAATTTTGTTCCCCGCCAGGTACAACTCTTTTAGGGAGGAACAGTAAGCAAGGCCTGCAAGTTAAAGAATCATAAGGTTGTGTAATTCGTTCATTACTCTAATGTCTAATACAAGAATCATCACTTCTGTTCCCCACTTGCCAATGTTTGTTTCCACTACCTATCATTTTTCAGAGTTGCTAGTTGTAATATGCTAATTCATTCACATCTTTATCACTGTCTACAAATTTAGTGAATCAGAGAATCAATGCACTAGTAGCATAATGGTCACGCATTTTGATTATTGATTATCATAAGCACTTGCAAAATACTCTGCATAATATAAATAAATGTTACAAAGCATTTTCCACCTGAGAAAGTTAAGCAGCTTTAGCCAGTCAATCAGTCATTTCATTGGGCTAAATAATCCATACCAAAACCCCCTGAGATTCACCAACCAACCCAGTTGTAATATAATGCAAGCTTTTATTGATAAAAGTCTCTTGGGGCTTGTTTGGGACTCTAGAGGGAAGGGGACGATTGATTATTATTCTACTAATTTATAGCTATTTGAGTTAAACTAGGGAAAAACTGAGATCCTCTTTGGTAATTGTTTAAATAGTGAAATCAGCTGAGAAAAAAGGGACCGGGCTGATGTTTTTGGCTGAAAATTTAAATTAGCCAAAATCAGCTGGACAAGGGGGATTTGGTGCTACTTAGCACAGTTTTCAGCCTAATAAGCCAATCTGACTATCTGAGCATACCAAATACACACTATATGTTTGTTTAAATCAAGTATTTCTGGTTTTTTAATATCTTCAGTTTCTTTCCGACCATATAAGTGTAAGAATAAATCACTAGTAAAATAAATTTCACCCTTACCACGTTGAAATCCCCCAAACACACAAGGGCACATAACGAGAAGGACATGATTTTCTTTTCTTTTAATGTGCATTGGATATACGCACTTATGGCCTATCCATCAACGTACTAATCAATGTCAGCATTTGATTGGTTTTGACACTATTGTAGTGATACAACCAAAATATTGTGTAATGCAGCCATACCATGTCCAATTCTCAGTATTCGGTTGTAGCTCAGGTCAAGTACACGAAGACGAGTGAGCTCTCGTAATCCTTCAACAGTGGAAATATTATTTCTTGAAAGATTCAAAACATGAAGCCCCCGAGGGAGGGAACCAGATGTTATCCTTACTGCAGAAAGCAAGAAGACAAACAGCCATGATCAACAGCAGTGGCACTCTAAGCAAAAATGCTCTTTGAATAAAACGTAGTGTGGAAAACGAGAAGTGCAAACCTATGGCATTCCCGGATAAATTAAGTGATTTGAGGCTCATAAAGGTGCCTAGAAATGGGATAACAACCAATCCATGGTTCACAAGCTGCACAGATGTGGCCGTAGCACTCAGAGAAGAGATATATTTCTGAACTGTTTCCATACCAGGATTGACCTTACAATCCAGCTTCCCCAAGAGGGAGCCAGTGAAGATCTTATCCTTACGTATATTCTCATGATCATTATCAAGAGTTGAATCATTTGTTTCTTCTTCGGGAGGGTCATACTTCTGGATATTTGTAACCCAGTCCTCAATTCGTTTTAGCCTAAAATCCTTGCTTGGTAACTCATTTAACTGGAAAAACAAGGATTCTCGATTACAATTCTCTGAAGCAGGCACAACCCAATCTTTTGCAGACCCCACATAGTTATAAGTGTCATAAATTTCACCATTGGGGTCTCCCCCCATTACTTCTATGCTGTTTTTACTAGAGATCTCTCTTTCTTCATTGTGCGTGACATGTTCAGCCTTTCCATCCACCATAACCTCTTTTCTTGTCTCTAGAACAATCAAATCATCTGCAGATCTGGGAGAAGGAACAATAGGTGTAAACTTCTCGTCATTGGAATGCATGTTAGGCAAAGAAATTGACTTCACAACAGTAAATGAAGTGCCAGGTGTGTTTCCAATATGCTCCTCAGCTCCAGATTGGTGAAAACCAATGTTCTCACATTCTTCTTCTTCTCTCACTGGCTGTTTCCGGTCTTTGATCACAGATAAAGATTCAGTGTTTTCCGAATCAGTACTCACTTGAACAGATGAGGGCTGAAGAACCTCTTGAAAGTTTTCAAATGAGAATGTTTGGTGACTATATTCCTCTGAGTCATGGTCATCATACACCCTCCCTTCCCAGGCCAATCCACTGTTTAAAGACCTGCACTTTTTCATATCAGCATTCTTATTATGATCAACACCCGCAATGTGTTCACTTTTGTAGTCATCCTCAATTTCTTCTGATTTACATCCTTGCTCCTTAGATGGAGAATCTATATCATGGCCTGCATAAATATCCATGGCATTGCTCACGTTTATTGAGTGTGGTGGACTGGTTGCTTCACAATAACTAAAATCTTTCAGGGAATGATTCTGAGAATGATCTTCCATGCTCTTATTCATAACTACAGCGGGTATATGGACTGTTTTCTGAACAAGGAGCCAAAAAAATAAAAAATAAGAATAATTAGCAAAACATCTAACTGTTACTGGTGACTGCCAAAGAAAAACACTGCTAACCTTTTGTTTATGGGAATGGATGTGGGCATGGAAGCAGGAAAATCTAACCATTCTGTCAGGGGAAAACCCCCAAAATCACATCAGATCTTCTTTCTTTTTAGTATTAAGGTTGCTTATCATCTAACATACAGCTAAACCACTAACCAACAGCTATATTATATTCAAAGCTAAGGAGCACACTAGGACGATCTTTCTATAAACTCAGTTCCGGTTGATCTTAGCCGTAATCGTGTGACAATCCTTCAGGCACACGGCGCAATCTCCAAACGTGTGATGATTTTGATCTCCTCAGAACACATAACAGTATCACCCCTTCGTTCTCACCCCACACCTGCCTCGAGGTGTGAGAAAATTCGGAAGTTGTTATAGTGGCCAGACTGGACGAAGATCTTTGTTAGCTCTGATGGTACAACCCTTACTAAGCATTAAAAACTCACACCTGATACAACATGGAAAGGAATGGACCTGTCAGATATTTGACAGAAAACAAAAGAAGGGAGACACTTCAAAAATGCCCAAATTCAGCCGTTCAACAAGACTTGCATTAATATGTTAAAGAAAAAAACAAAAATTGGTTGAATACATGAATAAAGCATTCAGAAGGCCGTGCCTAACAAAACAGGGATCAATTTCAACCGTTTCACATTTATATCAAAACGGACCGACCTGATGCTATCATATGGATCATATTCATTACATATTTAGCAGCACAGCAGTACATCAAACTGGAAAACTAAATTGTGATGAGCGAAACAGATCAAATACACATTCAGCTGCGAATCCATGCCTAATGCATGTATAAATTCCTAATCTCCGTTCCGCGAAATACAGATTCGTGTAAATACAGTCAGGAATCAGAATGCTTCATCAACAAGAGGCTAAATCAACGATTGAATATAAAAATACAATATGAATCCGTGCCGGGAAACCACACAATAAACAGAACATCTCTTACCTCTTCGCAGCCAGATTTACGTTCGCTTCTAATCCTCGATCGAGCAAGCTTGCGTGAAAGCGGAAAATTATGAGAATCGGTTCTGTTTTGGCGTTTTCGAACGGGTAGCCCTAAGAGAAAGAGGGCCGCAGGCAGATAGTTGGTGGGGGAATTAATGGAGGAGAAAGCTGATTCCAATTGAGCGGCGCCCAATTTTCTGTTTTGGTTTCTGAGATGGAGATCGATTATTAGCCCCTCATTTGTTATGCTTACTTTAATTGAACATCGAATTAAGAACGTTTTTGTTTTCGAAAGAGGAAAGAAAGTCAAATGTGGAGTATTTTCTACCGTATCTTTTTTTGTCTTCCCTTTACTATTTCCAGCTCCAAAAAAGTGTATTTGTCCTAATTTAACTTTTACCCTAATTTTGATCATAAATAAAATATTTTTTTATATTTATAAAACTAACGACGATAATGATCTTTTGACTTTGATACTTGATGATAAAATTAACAAAAAATTACTGTCGGATACCATATATTTTATGATAAGAACTATCAAGTCCCTTCTTTTTATAAAATATACTCCAAGGGTACCTAATTTTTCAAACAAATATCCAAAGAGGGACATTCCATCCAAACTTCTGTTAGGTTAAGATGTTCCGTTAGTTTTTACAGGAAAAGCCATGGAATTCCCACTTTAGCCCTCTTTCCTTATATACCTTCATAGCTTCTTCATATTAACAATCTCAGAAAATGCACCAGTCACACTCATACAATTTAAGATTTTTTTAATGTGTTGTTGAATCTACTCCTTTAAAATTTGTAAACAATGTTGATTTTTTATTAACAAATTTTAATTTCTTAAAATAATAACTTAATCGTGCATTTTTTATTTTTAAAAATAAAAAAAACATAAATCAATTCTATTAGTTAAAAATTATATAGAAAAGTAAATGCAAACGTAAATTAAATTAAATTAAATTTTTATTTTTAAAAATAAATTAATAAATTAAATTTTTATTTTTAAAAATAAAAAAAACATAAATCAAATTAAATTACTTGTTTACAATTCACATGGTCGAATTTTATTCATTTTTTCACTATTTTCATTAGTTATTTGATAAAATAATATAATAATGTTACCACTACTTTTATAGATCTGTTGATGTAGTTTTTGAATATATACGGAGTAATTTTTGTTTTTTTAATTCAATGTCATTTTTTATATTCAATAATTTGAAAATAACTTTAGTCAAACATTATAAATCAAAATAGATAATTTAAATCGCGACGAAGTGAGTATAATTTAAACAAAGATCTAGATGTATTAAAATTTTATAGAATAAAGTAAATGGTGAATAGTTTAACCCCTTGGTTCTCATAACAATGGAAATGAACTAATGTCATCAGATGACCCGGGGTGCTCTGGTGTCCCGTTCGTAAAATTGACAATTCCTACCTCATAACCCTACCAATAAACCCCTCGCCCCGTCTCGACCCGAACACACCCCACCCCTTCAATTGCCCCCCCTAGTTAATTTTGACTTGGAGTCAAAATTTGACTCTAAAGTTAAAATTAACTTGGGGGTGTAAGTGAAGGGGGTGGGGGTGTGTGTTCGGGTTGGGTCGGGGCGGGAATTAAGGGGTAGGAACCGTCAATTTTATGAATGGTGCATCGAAACACCTCTAGGTCATCCCAATGTCATGGGAACCGGCCCAATAAATGAAAATCAGCTCCATCTTCATCTTCGCCAACATGACCCAACTTCATTTGATTACTAGTATAGTATCAACATCAACATCCAATTGCTCATATGTCAGAAAATTACTCGCGGGTGACGCGAGTTTTGTGGAAATAACTTTCAGATCCTTCTATTTTCAAAAAGACAACCAAGGTCCTTATATTTTGTTGTAATGATTGAGAGAGGACATTTCATCCAATACATCATCCGTAAGTGTTAATAAATGAATTTTTTTCCTATTTTTCCAATACTTTTTTTTTCCTATTTTGCCATTACCTTGTTTTTTCTTTTTTTTAAAATTTTTTTATTTCATTTGTTTTAATATAATACAAACAATTTTGAATTTTTATACGATTTTATAGAAGAAATTCTAAAATAACACTTTAAAAAAATAGTAACAAAATGAAAGAAAAACAAATAAATAAAAAAAGGAGCGACCTAAGATTTATTACCTTAAAACATTTAGAAAAGAATAGGAAAAAAATACATTTATTAACTTTTATAGATGAAATATTGGATGAAATGTCCCCTTCCAGTCATTACAACAAAAATGTAAGTACTTCTATTGTCTTTTTGAAAATAGAGGGAGCTGAGAGTTATTTCAACAAAACTCACGTCACCCGTGAGTAATTTTCTGCTCATATGTTTGGGACTCTTCATCCATGGACACATATCCTCACGGCTTGAGCAGTTTTCCTCATCACCATCAAACTCACTTTCTTCATCATCATCTTCACTTTCTTCAAAGAACACATCTACTGGCCTCAAGCCTCCTCACAGTTTTGGGAACACATCTAGTTGCTTCATTGATGTCAGCTCAATGATATTTTAAAAGGGAATAAACATATGCAGAGCAATCATGATTTTTCAAGCAAATTGTTTCATTAATTGGTTTCAAAAGGCCGACATGCTCTCCGATTTAAAAATATACATAGTATCAAGACATAGATACGGGTCGCCCGGAGAAACACAACGTACTTTGGAGAAGATGCGGCCTAAAAAAATAACCCTGACTCAGAAATAGAGAGGGTATATAAGACATTTTGATATAACTAACGGGAGTTGGATGGAATGTTCCTCCTTGGACATTTGTTTGAAAATTTGGGTATCCTAGGAGTATATTTTGAAAAATATTGGGACCTAATAGTTCTTACTACAAACTTAGGGGTACTTACCAGTAATTTTTTGTAAAATTAATTGTTAGTATCCCTAAACCTTCAAAACTTGTTAGTGGCCTTCCTCTTGACCCCTTCCTTGAATTGACGATTTGGGCGGCCAAAATCAGCGATTTAAGGTGTAAGAGCCACTAGTTTATTATTATATCACCAAAATGATTTATTGCAAGTTAAATATTATTTAAATATAAAAAATCATAAAAATTTGATATATCAAAACTATATCTTAAATTAACTAAGTTGCTCGGGTTATTATTTATATTATACTCCGTAATTAGACATTCTTTTTTTAATAAGTTAAGGTCAATGATAACAAAAATATGATAAATAAATTAGGACGCATGGAGTAATTGTTAGACGTTTTTATGCTCCATCCGCACACAATCGAGGATTCTTACCCTTCCAATCCGCATAAAATTTCGAATTATTACAAGATTGTTATTCGAATGCCGTTGTGGACGAGGCTTTTTCTCGACAGACAAATGAAATTACAACTCGATCATCAATTAATAATACCAATAAAAAACAAAAAAAGATCTAAAATATGTGATGGGGGAAAATGATATGCATTGGACATGATTAGTCATAGAATCAGCAAGATTTGTTACAATGTGAGGTACAAGATTCCCTAATTTTCAAACAATTGACTGCATCCACGCCCATGAAGTCTTTAAAACAATCTTTAGGTTGAGTTTGGGAAAACGATAAACTTCCCAAGAATATTTTGATTGAGTTTGAAATTTTCCACCCAATTTTAGTACTTTATTACAATACTTTGGAAATCATAAAAAGAATTGGAGACCGAAAAATGCTATATTGTTATGGAGTGAATGAGATGGATTGTTGTATAACGTTGAAATCAAATGAATTAAATTTAGATAGCCCCAGTAAGAAAGTCTACAGCGAACAATCCCGCTCTCCCCTGCTCTAACCGACGCACAACCTTATTAGCAAAGCGATAAGCAAAACTTATACATATGTTTTTCATCCGTCTAAAAATGAATTACACTATTCACTATTCAATATTTACAGATATTTTTGTTTATTTGTATGTTTTGATTGATTATTTGATAAAATAAAATAATTTTGTCATTGCTTGTTTAATAGAACTTCTGAGGTGATTTTAAATATGCAAGTTTTTTAAATTTTTATATCAATCTTTAAACAAAATGAACTAAAAAAATTGAAAATTCACTTTGTTTTGCGTTGTAAAATATCTTTGGGACGAAGAGAAGTTCCGTAAACAATGGGAGTAAAAATAAATTGAAGAGCGAGATCGAACGTGTTATGCGTGCCCTTGTCTCATTTCCATAAATCTCGATTCCAAAATCACCAATACTCCAATGTTATGGAACTTAGAAGAAAATCCAACCTAAAAAATGTGTTACTTAAAACTTAATACAGTTGAAGGGCCAAATTCCCAACGAGTCAGAATGCCAACTTGATCAAGGTAGACGCTATTTGGGGGGTCTGGCTCGCATACCCAAATCAGGAATAGTAGTGGAGCTCAATCTCATCGATCATGGTTAATTTGACAACTAATTTTTCACCACAATGACACACATTAGGCCAATCATACCGATAACACATGACATGAATCACATACTATTTACGTTTAAGAGTAATAGATTATAAATAGAAGATGAATCTCCATCCCAACCAAGCCAAATGAAACTAATACAAGTATTAGTAAGAGTATGACGTTAAATTCTTCCAAGTTGATGGGGCGGATTAGGGTCAATGCAATTAAAGGAAACGACTTTTTATATATTTCATTGTGCTCATCAAAGCGTTCAAATTCGATCAAGAATTCAGGATGATCGGAAATCAATCGATCAAACAAACCATGAATTTGAAGAAGAAAAAGAAGAAGAAGAAGAAGAAGAAGAGGAAAAGGCAAAGAGTTCATGTTCGAGAGCCTGATGAAGGAGAGCTTCGGATTCGCGCATGAGGTCGGGACTGAGCCGGAACATGAGAACGCAGAACTCCATCTGATCGAGAGCCCCGTCGCCGTCCAAATCCCCTTCCCGGAGCATGCTCCGGAGGTCGTCGTCCCCCAGATCTTGGAGCCCCAACGCCGCCGAGTTCCTCTTCAGGCTCTCCAATGTGATCACACCTCTCTCTCCGTCCATCAGCAGACTGAACCCGTTGCACAGCTCTCTCATCAGCCCTTCCCCGCCCAGCCTCTCCGCCATCTCCGGCAGCATGTCCTCGAACTCTTCCTTTCCTCTCCCGCTGCCGCCGCCGCACGCCATTCGTTTCCTCCGGGATCCAATTAAAAAAAAATACCCCTCTCCGTCAATTTTCTCGGTAGATTGTGATTTGAATGAATTGGATGATGGGGAAGTGGAGAATATAAATAGGCAGAGGGGAGATGGGAGAGGGATGGGAAGGATCTTTCCCGGAAATTGAAGTGCGAAGATGGCAGAGACAACTCAGAGAGAGGCAAGCGACTCCGGTTCTACTCGGTGTAAACAACCTTCCGAAGACAAAATTAAAAAAAAATTGGTCCGAAATTTCCTACTCGTTTTGATATGCTCCCTCCACCAATATGTAGGTTCACACCTACTTTTAGGGGGTGGGTTGTAAATTGGCGGTTCGGTTCGGTTTTGTATAAAAAATAGGAAAATCGTTTGTTATTCGGTTCGGTTTTTTACGGTTTTTATTTTGGTTTTTTTCGGTTTTTTCGATTTATAAAAGTAGAAATTTATAAGCATTAAAAAATTATAAAACACTAACTCGATGAAACAATAAAAATATGTAGTGTTAGCTTTGGTTTTTTTGTTTGATTTTTACACAAAAACAAAAAACCAAACAGAAGGTTATTGCTCCTTTTAGTTTAATTTTACATAAAAAAGATGTGTGGAGTGCCAACAAACATTTAAAAGATTCTAAATACTTCCAAAGACATCGTATGTAAAATCAATTATGAAAAATTTATATTTTTTGTATAATACTTTCAATTTCATTATAACATCAAAGTATTTTTTATGTAAATATGTAAATTACGCGTATCAATTTTTAATCTTAATATAATTCTATATTAGGATTACTATTGGTGTTCATATATATTCTTAAGTTTTTTAAAGTTTATAATAATATGGCTAGAATATTTAATTAATAGATGAGAAAATAATTTAAATCGACTAGTAATTTATTTACATTTATATTTTTATGATTTTTCTACATATCACATATATTCATATAAATAATCTTCATTTTTTCAAAATTAATCTTCATTTTTTCGAAACACTAATGTTAATTGAAAATATTGTCTTCAAGCAGCATACCTCATGTGTAACGCCCCAAAATATACCCTAAAATTTATTGAATTAAATATTCAATTAAACAAAATTTGTTTTGATTAAAATAAATTGTTGTTGGGCTGAAATAAAATATATATTGATATCCAATAAACATAATTGGGATAAATCTCATACAGATAAATCCAACATGTTGATTTATTGTGTGATCTTGATTGAGAAACTGAGTACAGACCCATATTAAGAATAAATGAAGAAATTGTTTATAATGTGAACTTTGAAATGATTTATTGAAATAAATCATGGAAATAAATAATATGAATTAAATGTGAGAACCTTTTTGAATAAAGGTCAATTAAACCAATTTTGACTCTGTTAAAGTCAAACACCCAAAAATATGATGTCAGAAAAAATATTACAAATAAATATAAAAATTATATCGTTAGATAGAGTTTAACTGCCCGATCGCAACAGTTCAAACGGAATGCAATTCGGAGAAAGTTGGACCAAAAAGTGTACCCCGACTGGAACCAAAATTGGTCCCAATCAGGGACACTGTGCGAACGGCGCCTCCCAGCGCACTAAGCCGATTGTGAATCTTCCTACGCTCAGCAACCAGTGTCTTCTTCTTCCTCAAATCTACTATAAAAAGGGAGCTAAGCATTCTCAATTCTTCACCAAAACCTATACTTCCTTGTTCTATTCTGTTGCTCAAAGTAAGGAGAACGCAGTGGTGCTGTCAATTTGGTGAGAGGTCGCCGGAACAAGACGTGGTGTTCGCCGGAAGTTTCACCGGAAAATATTCAAAACCTTCATTTACCTTCGAGGTAAGCCCGTAGATATATCTAGTGACTAGAATGTTCATATAGATCGTTTCTACGTTCATAAACGGTCGTTTGGTTGAGTTTTGTGTTTGACATGTTTGAAGAACCAAGAATCATAAACCATGAAATTGTTGTTAAAATTACGAATTAATGACTCTAAAATGATTTGTGAACATTGGAGAACATTTTTATACGGTTAAATTAAAGTTTGGTGATTAAAAATGATAATGTTAAAACTGACCCGAGGAAGAAGATGATGAACAGTGGCCGAAAATCGATTATTTACTTACTAAAAATCGATTAGAATTTTATTCAGATCAGTGGTTCGAAGTCAGTACCATTTAATCGATTATTTATGTTGTAAAAATCGATTATTATGAATTAATTGATTATTTATATTGTAAAAATCGATTATTATGAATTAATTGATTATTTAAATTGTAAAAATCGATTATTATGAATTAATTGATTATTTAAATTGTAAAAATCGATTATTATGAATTAATGGATTATTTAAATTGTAAAAATCGATTTTTTATGAATTAATCGATTATTTATATTGTAAAAATCGATTAAAATTATTTAATTGATTATTTAAATTGTAAACATCGATTATTATGAATTAATTGATTATTTAAATTGTAAAAATCGATTATTATGAATTAATGGATTATTTAAATTGTAAAAATCGATTTTTTATGAACTAATCGATTATTTATATTGTAAAAATCGATTAAAATTAATTAATTGATTATTTAAATTGTAAAAATAGATTATAATGAATTAATTGATTATTTAGATTGTAAAAATCGATTATTATGAATTAATGGATTATTTAAAATTATATAAATCAATTTTTATAAATTAAATGATTATTTTAAATTATTCCTGAAAATATGCTCTAAAATCCTATTTTTGATAACAATTAATTATGAACAATACAAATATGATTTTGTATAATAAAAATGATGTTTTAGGCATATAAAACATTATGTGATGCATGACGGTAAGTTAGAGTGTTAACACTCAAAACTAGACCGCTATTTGTTATCAATTGTTATGTTGATTAATAATTATGATGAATGATTATTATGGATGATCATGAATAATGAACTAACTGATCAAAATGATTATTGATGATTCAGCCATGAGAGTAATGAATATAGTGATAATTATTAAACGATTTGTATTGTTAAACGGTATCTAGAAAAACTCTAAGATATACCTATTAGTTAATTGATGTTAAGGCTATCTAGAAGACCTCTAGAATAGATCTTGTATTAGAACAGGCTTATGAAAACATGAACATTTGATGAATTAGATAAAAACGCATAAATGGGATTCATAGACCAAACTAGAGGATCACTCGTTTGGGAATGCCCGATCTAATGTTGATCAATCGCTATATTGTTGTTGCCTTAACTGACTACAGTTAAGTGTCCGAATCATTTGCCTTAAACTAGTGATAGTTTAAGTGTCTGATTGCCTTAACTGACTACAGTTAAGTGTCTGAAATCAATTGCCTTAAACTAATGATAGTTTAAGTGTCTGATTAATAATTGCCTTTTAAGGATCTGGTTATGAAAATTATGATTTGGCCTTAAACTAAGAATAGCTAAGAGTATTGTTATTATCTGGCCTTAGACTAAGAATCGCTAAGAGCATTGTTATGATATGGCCTTAGAGTAAGAATAGCTAAGAGCATTGTTATTATTTGGCCTTAGATTTAAGAATAATTTAAGGGCACTGTCAGAATAATATCTGAATTGAATAAAATGTGTTGATATGAACTGAACATTATCAAAACTGTGAATGTCTGAAATGAACATTGTGTGCATGATATCAAATGATTTGATTATGAATTTAGATTCAGTTTATATGGATGTTCGACGCATTAGATATGCTTACTCAGCTTTACCGCTGAGCGTGTAGTATGTTTTATTTGCTACACGCAGGTAAGCAGAAAGCACAATGTGATCCTGGCGGCAGATGTGGCGAGATTGTCGGGATGGATGTGACAAGTTTTGAAACAATTTATGATATGTCAATATTAAAATCGCTTCCGCAATATTGTTGAATACTCCGTACTGGATATGTTATGAAAAATATTATTGAGATTAATAAAGTGTGTTTGAAAAGTTTTAAATTTTTACGATTACCAAGTTAAATACTTTAGTCCAAATGGGGCTGCAGACCTGGACGGATTAGGGTGTTACATCATGTCGAGTGGAGTATATCCTAAAATCTTTTTTAGATTTGACAATTTTTTATTATCAAATATTACTAATTTTGACCATAATTTATAGAAAATATTATCTACTTATGATGTAAAATTACAATATTTTGATTTGTTTTAAGATATAGCTTTAATTTATCAAAATTTATATCATTTTATGCACAAATTTTGTTACTAATAGTCAGAATGTCACATTAGTGAGCAAAAAAATTACGGGTGATATATTCTATTCTAACTTTAAAAGATTTTGATAGATTGTCTAGAATCTATGGATCATATATAATTCATAGATTATTTTAATTTGTATGCTGAATTTGATAGATTTTAACGTATTTTATCAGAACACTTTAAAAAAACTTGTTGGATTATTTAAAATAGGCTAGCAATAAAAAACAAGAAAACTCAATGATAGAATTTAGGATGAGTATGGACAATTAGATTAGGTAAATAAGACACTTGGGCTGAACCACATGAAAAGATTGAATTCAATCGATTAGTTAGTTCAACTCAAGAGTTTATATACCGATTATTTTTTGCCTTTTGAACTTCAAATCTGGGATGACACTCTAACACTCCCCCTCAAGTGGACAATCGTGTCATTTTGAATCTAACCAGTTGACCACTTGCAAATGAACTCTCTTTCTCTTGACTTTTTTTTAGCGCCAACACCTAAAGGACCACGAGCCGCTGGGTATGAACTTCCAGACGAGCAATCGTGTTAAACAGGCCACAAGCCGTTGGGTACAACCTCCATACGGACAACTGGGCTAAAGACTAACGGGCCGCTAGGAATGAACGTCTAGACGGACACCTTGACAAACGAGGTGGGCTAAAACAGGCTCTGATACCATGATAGAATTTAGGATGAGTATGGACAACTAGATTAGGTAAATAAGACACTTGGGCTGAACCACATAAAAATATTGAATCCAATTGATTAGTTAGTTCAATTCAAGAGTTTATATACCGATTATTTTTTGCTTTTTGAACTTCCGATATGGGATGACACTCTAACACTCAGGAGAAGATGAAATGAACACGGCCGTGCTCGAGAGGTCGCAACAGTGGATCAGAACCGGCTTCATCGTGTGCTTTAATGTCAAGCTCGAATACCATATTGAATAAGTCTCGTTGATAAAATAAAGCCTCTGTCATCGCCAGGGGCCGGTATGGAAATGTGAAAAATTTAGATTGACCATGTGTAAAATTATCGTGTTGGGCCCTATTTTGTTTTTTTGCAGAGTACTTGCACTTTATAATTATTAGTACTTAATTAGATTTTTTAATAACCACTTTTATAACAATTTGAATATTAAAATACACATTTATATTAAATTTAAAAATGTCAAATAATTAGAATAAGATTTTTTTTGTAGTACTAAAACATAGTTAGTTTCTCAATATAGTACCATATATTTTAATTTCTCAATGTCGTACTATTGTTCAATATTCATTGGACATTGTTCAAATTAATGTCCCCCGCCAGTCCGCCACTGGACATTGTTTAAAGCAAATGTCCACCAACACTAGATGTTATTTTCGTCACTGAACATTGTTCAAGTACTACTTAAAAAAATAATTTTGAATGTTTTTATAAAATCTTATATTCTTAATTGAGTACTGCCCTTTGATTTTTAAAATTCGAATAATGCTAGAGAATACGTAGTACTAGATTGAATACATCCCCTTAAATATACTCCTCTGTCTCAAAATGACATTTTCTATTTGAATGATGTGCAAAATCTTGTAATTTTAAAACAACTTTATTTACAAAATAGGTACAGAAATATTAAAAGTTACTGATATATTTTTAAAAATCACATTAAAAATTATACAAAACAAGATGTGGCATGAATATTTTATTTACCAAAATATTAATTTAGAACATGCAAATAAAGAAAATTTATGGACAGACTACAATAATAAAAAAGTTAAATTATTTAAGGGATGAGGAGTAAAAGAATTTTCGGACTAAAATTTCAAATAAAACATTTTTTTTAAAAAAAAGGGAATATAAAAGGGTCCGTATTGTTTTGAACAGCAGACAAAATAAAATACTGGTACTCCGTAAATAATTGCGGGGAGTAAGGAAGAGTGGAAATTGTTGTCGGAGAAGAAAATCGAACAGTACGTTCAACCAATTATGGAAAGGATAGGGCTGGTCGGCGGCGGATTGTAAATGTATGGGGGGGCATGGGGCTATTCCGTATTTCCGTTTCATTTTTATTTTTATTTTCAATCAGAAATGGGGGTTTTCTCAGAAAGATGCTTCGCCTGTCACTTCTCAACTTGTGCTGTTTCATGGGCCATTCTTTTGTGATTGCTAAAAAAAAAAAGATGGGCCCATGCTCCTCACACTCTATGAGATAATTATTGAGAAAAAATAAATTAGATTTTAATTACAAATTGATAACAAAGAATAAAATTTACACATGATATCTGTAAATGTTATGTGCTTAACATATTTGTTTTCTCACGCATTTGTCAGAAATCAAACTTAAATCTATCTCATCGGTATTCACTGCCTTTGCATGCGCAATGACCATCGACATGAATGCTCATACTCCGGAGTAAAATTTAGGATGGAAATGGTCACTGCATTAGAGTTGGAGTAAATGAAAAAAAGTAAACTTAATCGAATACTCGTGATAATTATATTGTTAGAATTTGTATAGAAGGAAAAATTGCTTGTATTGAATAATAGAATAATTGTATTATTCAAGGAATAATGGAATACATAGCAGAATATATAAGAGATGATCATAACCCTAATTATTAATAGGAATCAATAATGGAAGCTGACTAAAATACAAAGACTACCATAAATAATATTACTATTATTATTATTATTATTGTTGTTGTTGTTGTTGTTGTTGTTGTTGTTGTCTAACACCTCTCTCAGGCTGAACTCGTGTTACGAGCAAAAACTTGGAAAGAAGAGTTTGAAACCCTAACCGAGGAAAAGATGGTGCTTTCATGAATGAGTCTGCTAGAAGTAGAGAGATAGCTATTCGTTGTGTGACGAACAAGCTTGAGAGTGCATGTGATAAATTTTTTTCTGGTAGAGTGTTGGTGATTGAAACGAGGACATGAAATTTTTCTCTCTTTGTGGACCACTCCATGCTTCTCTATCAATTTTCATGCTCTCGAACTCTAGAAAGAACACAAAAAATACAGCTTTACAGTTTTCCGATCACGCACACAAATTCTAGAGAGAGGATAAAAGAAAATGATTCTTAAGCACGCTCGTTGAGATCGATGACAGTTGTTAGACATTGCCCACATATTGTTTTTGGGAGAACCCTCCATATATGAGTAAAAAATTATAAAAATTAAAAACAAAAGTCATAAGTCTTTTAAGACAGAAATAGAAATTTACATTGTCATTGTTATACTACCACATTCACCATATTATCACACTGTAACGGTCACTCTGCCATATGTCGATGTCGTCCCTTAGAGTGTCGTTGCAAATCACCAACGGTTGACTAATGACACTGACATATTATAGTATCATCACTTTTCCATCATACCGCCAACACGTATTCTCATACCACACTGCCATTATACTATTACTTTGGTCTTAAAAGATATAAGAATCATATTTTAGTATTTTTAAAGTTTTGTACTCCTACATAGGGAAATTTCTTATTTTTTTTTAAGAGAAAGAGAGAGGTATAAGGGATGACGATGCCATGATATATGACGATTGATCATCGATGAAGAAGACCGGTGATGGCAAACAATTGTAGAAGGGAGGCTAGGATTTTGAGAAGAAATAGCTTAGCTCCGATACCATATTGAATAATGGGATAATTGTATTACTCAAAGAATAATTGAATACATAGGAGAATCTATATATATAGATTATTATAACATCAATTAGGAATATGAATCAATAATAAAAAGAGACTAAAATCGAACACTATCATAACTAATACTATTATTATTATTATTGTCTAAGCGCTTAATCACATATTACTTGTCAAAATAAGAAATAAAGTGAGTTTAATTTTTTTAAATCCATGAAAACTTAAAGAATTTTATGGGGCGGGGTAAAATTGTAGAAAAACTACGAGCCCTAATTGGCAAAATCTCTATGGAACTCTAGTCTTACAATTACAGGAGACAAGCTGCAAAACATTGAAGTATATATTTATGTGAATCAAATTAGTCCTTTATGTAAAATTTATATTCTAAAATTATAAGCTAACATGTTAATTGATATAAAAACTAATACATAGGGTTATATCTCTTGCGCTAATTAAGGGGATAATCAGAATTTGAGGAAATAAATTATGTTCGAATAATTCACATTTTTTATATCTAGGGACTAATTTGACTCAAATAAACTTACATGGACCAAATTGAGTCATGAGTACATTTAGAGGGACCAAAACGACTATTAAAATTCTACAAAATAAATATCAAAAGGTAATAAAAATAAGTAAATTAAACTATGTCAATAACAAATAGGGAGTAAGAGCTTTGTTTTAAGAGCATCTTTGCCTATTCCCTTTAATTTTCCTCTTTTATTTCCTATTTTTAATTTCACATCACTTTTCCTCATAAAAGGTCCTCAATTATAGTTCATTTTATATATTTAGTCCGTACATATCAAATATCAATAATTTAGTCTCCAATTATTATATTGTTTTCCACGAATGGTCATTTATTAACATTTTCGTTAAAACCATGGATAAAATTATAAATTCAAGCTCATCTCTTTCCTTAATTAAGCTTCCTCCCTCTTTTCTCACTTTTTTTCCAAACCCGTCGCCGAATTTGAAGCTCTAAACCCAACACCGAAACGATCAATCCTTTCTCAATCGTTCATCTTCCTGGTGGAACCCAAAATCGAAACCAATAACCTTCGTAGATGAGTTTTATGGGTTATTCTCAGGAAATTACAAAGAAGACAAACCTCATAACTCATCCATGAAAGTTACTGGTTTTGATTGTGGATTCCACCAAGAAAAACGAACAGTTGAGACATGAGTGATGATTTTTGTTTTGGGTTCAAAGGTTCAAACTCAGCGACGGATTTGGAAAAGGATTGTGAGAGGAGGAAGGAAGATTATTTGAGGAGAGATGGAGCGTGAATTTATAATTTTATCCATGTTTATATTTAACGGAAATGTTAACAAAAGACTATTCGTGGAAAACAATATAATAAATAGGGACTAAATTATTGATATTTGATATGTAGTAACTAAATATGTAAAACAAACTATAACTAAGGACCTTTTATGGAATTTATACTTTTTCTTATTTCACTTTAATAATTGCTCCAACTTTTTCTTCTTTTTAAAATGTTAGATTCCACATGTCATAAATTAATTTTATTTACATACTTTTTATTATTTTCTTACACAACAATTCTTTTTTTATTATACTAAATCCATATATTTTATTTGTGAAAAAAATAACTAAAATTTATATTTTTAGTTTTAATTAGCACACAAGTACCAAAAATTTTAATTACTTTGTATTTTATTGATTTTATTTGACATATAAAGTATAATTAGAAATTATTAAAGTGAAATTTGCACTAAATAAGACTAAAACATAATGGCTTTCCTAATGTAGGACTTAAACTTTTTTATTCCCTAATTAAGACTTAATAATGACCTTGTAGGAGAAATAATGTCCAGTTATGACGGACATTTACTTGAATAATGACTACTTAATAATGACCAAAAGTCCTATATTGAGAAATAAAAACATATGATCCTATATTGGGAAAGTCATTATGTTTTAGTCCTATTTAGGTAAAGTACTCATTATTAAACCACACGACACTATCTACGAACCTTTTTAACGGTGGAATTTTCCCTTAAAGAATTAATAAGGGAGAGATGTGTGAATCTCACGTGGAGTATATTATAAATTTATTCTATACACATTACATTTTATTTAAGAGCGCGGTTCCATGGCCAATGGATTCCAGTGGCCACGGAAGTCACTGCCTCCCTACGGAACTCTGTTCATAAAATTGATGATTCCTACCCTCTCTAACCCTCCCGGTAACCCCCCCCCCCCCCGCCAAGTCCCGACCCAAACTAATCACCCCACCTACGTCAATTGCACCTCGTAAGTATAAAGTCAAAACTTTTAACTTAAAAGTCAATTATACTTACGAGGTGCAATTGACGTAGGTGGGGTGATTAGTTTGGGTCGGGACTTGGCGGGGGAGGGGGGGGGTCTACCGGGGGGTTAGTCAAAGTAGTTTATGAGAATTTTGTCTTTGGATTTTGAAACAACTTTAATTTTTATTTTCTGGGATGTGTAAAATTGAACCACTTTACATTTCTGTACTATAGTTTTTAAAAAATAAAAATGTGCATATCATTTATTCTCTCGGTTTCAGATAAAGTTCAACCACATTTTTTTATATTTTTAATCTTTTTTTATACTTTTTTATATTGTGCATATCATTTATTCTCTCAGTAAATTAAAATTGTGCCCCACTAAAAAATAATTTGTGGCGTAGGTAAAAAGATTTGAGCCATGCATGGTCAAAACAAAAATTAATTTCAAAAGAAAAGAAAAATTATTTAAATAGAAAATACAAGTAAAGTATTTGTAATATTATAGTTATATTAAGTATGACATATGGAGGATTCCTTCAGTATTATATTTTTTTACTTTTGAAATGATTTGTTTTATTTTTCTACTTTTGAAATATTTTATTTTACCTACTTTAAACTTGTTTGATATACTCTGTAAAATTTATACTTTTTTATCGTAATTTAAAAGTGCATTAAAAGAACATTTCAGGATCTCGACCCTCAAACCTAGACCTGGCAATCGGGTCAATCGGTTCGGTTCCGAGTCGGGTCTTTTCGGTTCGGGTCTCTTTCGGATATATGTTATAATCGGTTCGGGTCGGTTTGGGTTGGGCCAGTTCGGTTCCGGGTTTATTTCGGTTTGACTGGTTTTCGGTTTCGGTTCGGTTTCGGTTCGGGTCTGTATCGATTCGGGTTTGTATCGGTTCGGGTTTGTATCGGTTCGGGTTTGTATCGGTTCGGGTTTGTATTGGTTCGGGTTTGTATTGATTTGAGTTTATATCGGTTTAAATTTATATTAGTTCAAGCATAATGTAAACACATAATAATAAATGAAAAATATCACATAATAAATTTAGTTAATTTATGACATACTTCGTAGTTATTTTACTCCGTATTATTTAAGACGGACGTATATAAAAAATAAACACTTATATAATTGACTAATTGTTTACATTCTAAAGTTTTCCCTCTTAAAGTTTTCGGCGCAACCTTTGTAGTTAACATTTTATTTCGACTTCCTAAATTTCTATTAAACTATCCATTTTATTTTGCGTTTCAAATATTAGAATAACTATATATAAAAATAATTCTTCTCCAGCCACCGAGTATTTGTCTACTTTTGACTTTTTTGGTCAAAATTAGTAAATTTTGACTTCAAACTAAATAAAAATGATATTAGATATTCATACAAAAAGAGTTTTATTAGATTTATTATATCGAATATTTTTAAAATATTATATTATCTATTTAATTTAATTATAGGTTAAAGATTGACTGAAAAAATAAAGAATGGACAAATATTTAAGGACGAAGGTAATATTATAATGAATTAAAATATACATAGTACAAGTTATTTACTTATTTGACACACAAAGCAATGGGCGCGAGAAAATTATTTCAGCGATGGGCGCGGGAAATTTTTTTGGAGAAGAAATCTTTTAGTTAGCTTATACGGAGTACTAGGTAATGTCGGTTAGCTTGTTGTTTTATTCATTTACATAATCATAAGTTTTTACCAAATGATTGTGACACCATTCTTCATTTTTATGCTCAAGTATTTTTTATAGTGTGTTAATTGGCATATTAAAAAACAAAATCAACTTTGGTAACATAATTCTTTACATTAAATGTGTATTATAATGTAACTATAATTTTTATATACTTTCTATAAAAATACAAAAATATTTTAACTTAGGTTATAAAATATGGAGTACAAAATTTTTTGTACATGAAAGTAGTTACATGGTTTGCACCCATTATTTAAATATGTTTTTTTAGAAACACATCAACATATGTAAAAGTATATAGGTAATTCTTTTTCTCTAAATTCATTTGATAAATGAAATATTAATGAATTTGATCAATTTCGGGTCTAATCGGTTTCGAGTCTAATCGGTTCCGGGTTTAACCGGATTTGGGTTTAATCGGGTTCGGGTTTAACCGGGTTTGGGTTTAATCGGTTCGGGTTTAATCGGGTTCGGGTTCGGGTTCGGTTCGGTTTGGATCATTTCGGGTGTTCGGTTCTATTTCGGTTCTTCAGTTTTCGGGTCAATTCGGGTTCGGTTCCGAGTTATTCGGTTCGGGTTATCGGGTCCGGGTCAGTTTTGCCAGGTGTACTCAAACCCCAGCTTTACTACTGTCTCCGGTTTGTTGTATTCTTGGAGGTAATAACTAGAAAATTAAGGAGTCCCGGTAGCGTTGTGCAGTTGGCAAAAGTATGAATTATCGAGGTGTAAATTTGAGTTCGATTCTTTACAACTACGCTGGGGCAACTATGCTAAGCATATGACTTTTACAATTATCAGATGTA
The DNA here is from genome assembly GCA_003260385.1 of Cuscuta australis. NCBI lineage: Eukaryota > Viridiplantae > Streptophyta > Magnoliopsida > Solanales > Convolvulaceae > Cuscuta > Cuscuta australis. Next base: position 3,705,397 of record NQVE01000162.1, on the reverse strand, counting down.
GATTCTACTCTTTACCAATAGTTTGAGACCAAATTTCAATTTATGTTTTCTCTGTAGTCGTCTGAACAAGTCTGAGGGAACCCGAGATTCATCTTTACAAAATTAAAGAGAGTGAAGAGATGATTTTAGGATCCACATTGAGTTAGGTGTGGTTAGGATACGGTTGGACGTGGGAAAGGATTAGGTGTTGGGATCAATTCACATGCATGTACATATCATCAAAGTTATGGAGGATCGGATTACTTAGTTATATTGACTTGCAGCTAATTATATTGCTGTCTTCTTCCAATTTACTCCCTCCGTCCGAGAATATTCTTCCCGTGTTGACTTGACACGCTTATTAAAGAATAGTAAAAAATGTCAAATTTTCAAAAATGCACATATTACAAACTTTTAAATCTCCTTTTCTTATTAAAAATGTAATAAAGAAGTAGATTAGTGATAAAATAAAAGGATATTATTGAAATTTATCCTTAAAAAGTATACCAAAAAAGGAAATGAGAAAAATATTTTCGAACAGGCCAAAAAGAAAAATAGAAAGAATATTTCCAGACGGAGAGAGTAAGACTTGCTTGAATTGGAAGCCCTTGAAAGATTCTGATTTGTGACATATACACTCGTATGCAATTTAATGTACCTACGTGCTTCAAATTTATTTGATTTGTGGCACTCCACACGCTCCTTCCTCTTGTCTTAGAGCATTGGAAATGGTCATGAAGCCCCGGGGCTTCAAATCGGGATTCAAACTTTCTCTTTCTGTCACGTCAGCTTTAACTTACACCAAAAATTCACTGGAAATGGTTTTGAAGCCCCAGGGCTTCAAACTGGGGCTTCAAACCTTCATTTTTTACATTTTTAAATATACATCTTCTAAATTTGAATTAATAAATTTAAAATAATTTATTATTTTAATTAATCGCAATGATACTACTCACTAGTGCATTAAAAAAATTAAATTCATTATAAAAAAAATCTTACATTCATAAAAAAAACATTAAAAAAAATTACATTCCTAAAAAAAAATTACATAAAAAAACAACAGTACAAAGAAATCACTAATTATTCGAACGACTAAAGATATGCTCGATCAAATCCGCCGTCAGTGCATTGTGAATCTCTCGCATCAAACCGTTGGGTGAACCAAGGAACCTCGCGTTCAACATCGGCGAGTATGCGTAAGAAGAGAGGACGACTCATCCGAAAACGATTACTAAAATCCTCCGGTGTATAAACACACGGATTATTAAAGTAGTCGTTTAGAAGTGAAGCGTGGGCGGCCTCTCTATCCCGGTTTAGACGTTGGCGTCGGGTCCATCATCGGGAGGATTCAGCTTCTTCTTGGCCATCTTCCCACCATTGAATACAATTCGTCGCGAAACAACGAAAAAATAAAGCTCTTCTTTCATCGTCGGAAGATGAACCCATTTTTAAAATATATTTTTTAAAGATTTATAATAAATAATAAATATTTTAGAGAGAATATGAAGAGAGATGTGAGAGAGAGATGTGTGAGAGAATGATATTTTTTAGGGGAATTTATAGGTTTTTTTTTTTAAATTTTGAATTTTTTTTAATTTGGGGAGGGGGGGGGAACGGCTAAAAAAGCCGTTGGGAGAGCCGTTGGGGGGAATGACGAAGGGCCGCGCCGCGTCAAACGAATGACGGGCAGGCGATGACGCCCCTTTAACACCGCCGGGGGGCGGTGTTTAACGCCTCCGGGGCGTTAAACGCCCCCTCACGCCCCCGGGCGTTACTACCATTGCCAGTACTCTTAGTTATTATTATTGTCTAACATCTCTCTCAATTAGAACTCGTGTCACTAGTGAAAGCTTAGAAATAAGAGTTTGGAACCGCGTAGAAGATAGTGTCTTCATGAATAAAGTCTATTAGAAGTAGAGAGATTACAGATATTCGTTGCGTGGTGAACAAGCTTGAGAGAGCATGTGCTGAGTTTTTTTCTGGTGGAGAGTGTTTGCATTAAAGCAATTGTGAGGAGTTTCTTTTTTTCTCCCCTTTTGGGACATTGTCTGCTTCTCTATCGCTTTTCATGCTCTTGAACTCTAGAAGAAACACAGACCAATACAACTTTGGAGCTCTTCAATCACGCACACAACTTTTTTTGGTACGGAAAGAGAGATAAAGGAAAATGTAGTTAAATTAGACACTCTTAATTTTTTGGAGAGAAAGAGAAGAATAATGGATGGTGAGGTCATGATCTAAGACGATCAATCGTCGATGATGAAGATCGGTGGTGGCACATGATCAAAAATTATGGGAGTTTAGGTTTTATTAGAAGAGAGACCTTAGCTCCGTTACCATATTGAGTAATGAAAAATAATTATATTACTCACTAAATAATAGAATAATGACAAAGTATATATAGAGAGGATTATAACCTCATTTAGGAGTAAATAAGAACCAATAATAGATCTAACTAAACTATAAAGACTACCATAACCAATAATACCATTATTATTATTATTATTATTATTAATTACTACTACAGTTCGTTGTTGTTGTTGTTGTCGTCGTCGTCGTCTAACACATACGATCGATCTAAATCCCCCAATTGAATGAAATGCTTGATCTAAGGGAATTGTTCAAAAATATTGAAGAATAAATCTTTTTTATCCTACATCAGAAATGAGAAAAAAATGGGTTTATAAACTCTTGTACTAAACTAATAATTCATTGAATTCAACCTTTTAATTTGGTTCAACTCAAATGTCCAATGACCAATTCAGTGGTCCATTGCCACATTCTTAAGTTCTATAATGGTATCAAAGTAGTTTAAGCTCACCTCGTTTGTCAAAGTATATGTCTACATGTTCATTCTTAGTGACCCGTTAGTCTTTGCAGAAAGAATATTTTCATTGAATAATTGTGTAGAGAGTACATCAATATATACTAGAGGTCTCAATCCTAATCATACTAGGAGAGACATAATAGGAAGTCTATACAACTATGATAACATAATAGTTACAAGAATAATAAATATAATTAATATATTTAGCATGCTAGCGCTACGTCGGATGTGGAGGAGGTCTGATTTCCAGGCTGGATTTGAACTCGAGGAAGAGCAGGGACGTCAGTCCTTTGGTGAAGATGTCAGCTTATACATGACTATATTTAGTTATTTACCATTCTTATTCTATTACTATTATTATTATTTATGGTTAGATAATTTCATTATTATTAGGAAGTATTATTATATTAGGTTATTAGTATTTTAATTTATTTAGTTACCTTTTATGGCTAGGACTCTTTAGATCAACCATCTATATATGTAGCCATTATGCATAAGTTTATTATTCAATCAATAAAGAAATCATTTTCCCTAAACCCTAGTCTCTTCCTCTTCCCTCTCGTTCTTCTATTTCGCCGAACAAAGATCCGCGGTTCTCTCCCTCTTCTCGTCTCTTTTTCTCTTGGAGCTTGAAGAACGCTCGAAGTTCTTCCCTATCTCGATACGATACCGTATCAATTGGTGTTCTCATTGTTGAACTCACCCAAAAAAAACTCAATTGACCATATCTGCTTCTCCACTACCATATCAATTCGAGATCAGTTGAAGCGCTGCAATTTTATTTCTATCAATTTGGTGCCAAAAGTTGTTGTCCGTTCATTTTTTTTACCACAAATTACTTCTTGTGTGTGCTAAGAATTGAGTTTGGTTATCAATCTGGGTTGGAACCCTGCCGCTACCAAACCCTAGTTTGGCCGCACACTAACGCAAGAAAAACTACTATGATGCCTATCTCCATAGAAACAGTGATGCAGGCACTCCAAGATTTGAGGCTAGAAGTGCATGACACCAACAAAATTCTTGATGCTTTGGTTGCGACGGTTCGCGATGATAGAACCAACCCACTTGGTGAACACGCTGGATATTTGCCCGACACACGTTGGCGTCCCCCACCATCATGCACAACGCACTGCAGTGACATACCAGATCGCCTACCACAACACCGCTTCGGTCCACCATGCATTCACGCGGACGAACCCGACCCAGGATTTGTGACGTGGTTTCACAGGGTTACAGGATTTTGTCATGATGCATGTATGCCAATGCTTGAACAGGCAAACGAAAGGCGCGTGCAGAAACCGACTGAAGTAATTCAGTCATTCGTAGCGGAGGAAATCATGTAGGTGTTCCCGATGATTTTACTATTGATCCCATAGATGTTGTTCCTGTACCCGTTGTTGATGTTTATTATGACGATCAAAGAGACCACACTGTCCAAGCAAAATATTCAAGCGATGGTGTAGTCTTTTATGGATGCACAGAAACATTTGGGATTTCAGAAAGTGACGTTGTTGTCCTTTATAATTCTGAGGATGTTGCACGTGATTGCATAATATTTCTACTCTTAGTTTCCCAGAACTGTTTACTTGACACTGGGAATGTTTTAGGTGTGACTCGTTCTTTTGGTGCTCCAAGGATCAAGGTGTTTGACCCCGGAGGATGGACGATGAACGGTGCAATTTTTTCCCGTTCTTTATATGATTTCCAACTTGAGGACAAGTTGGTTTTCGAGGCGGGAAGAGTGATATATGACTATATTTAGTTATTTACCATTCTTATTCTATTACTATTATTATTTATGGTTAGATAATTTCATTATTATTAGGAAGTACTATTATATTATGTTAGTAGTATTTTAATTTATTTAGTTACCTTTTATGGCTAGGACTCTTTAGATCAACCATCTATATATGTAGCCATTATGCATGAGTTTATTATTCAATCAATAAAGAAATCATTTTCCCTAAACCCTAGTCTCTTCCTCTTCCCTCTCGTTCTTCTATTCCGCAGAACAAAGATTCGCAGTTCTCTCCCTCTTCTCGTCTCTTTTTCTCTTGGAGCTTAAAGAACGCTCAAAGTTACGTTCTTCCCTATCCCGATACGATACCGTATCATCAGCATACTGGGAAGAGGAGGGTACATGAAGGACTCGAACCTGACCGAGTGCAACTTTGTCGCGGACAAAATGTATGTCGACTTCCACGTGCTTGGTGCGCTGGTGCTGTACTGGATTTGATGATAGGTAGACGGTGCTGATGTTGTCGCAGAAGACAAGGGTGGCACGTTGTAGTGGCTGCTGAAGCTCAAGGAGAAGGTTGCGGATCCATGAAGTCTCTGCAACGGCATTGGCCACAACTCGGTACTCAGCCTCTGCACTGGATCGTGAAGTGGTGGCCTGGCGCTTGGACAACCAGGAGACCAAGTTGTTGCCAATGAAGACACAGTGACCAGAGGTGGAGCTTTTAGTGTCGGGACAGCCAGCTCAGTCTGCATCAGAGTAAGCTTACAAAAAATCTGTAGTAGACCGTGTCAAATGGATGCCATGGGTGGCCGTGCCAAGAAGGTAATGGAGGATTTTCTTCATGGCCGTGAGATGTACGTCCCGAGGTGCATGGAGATGAAGGCAGAGCTGCTGGACGGCATATGTGATGTTAGGTCGAGTAAATGTGAGATACTGCAGGGCTCCAACAACGGATCTGTACAACGTCGGATCAGGGAGCGCCGTTCCAGCTGATGAGGATAGTTTTGCCTTTGTGTCCACTCGCGTAGAGATGGGGCGGCAAGAGACCATCCCAGCCCGCTCATGGATGTCGTGGGTAAACTGTGTCTGATGGAGGAACATCCCAGCCCGCTTTGATACCATGTAGAAAGAATATTTTCATTGAATAATTGTGTAGAGAATACATATATATATATATATATATATACACACACACACACACTAGAGGTCTCAATCTTAATCATAGTAGGATAGACATAATAGGAAGTCTATACAACTATGGTAACATAATAATTACAAGAATAAAAAAATATAATTAATATATTTAGCAGTCTTTAACCAAGTTATCCGTATGAAAAACGGAATATGACTCATATAATCTGATTATTCGTATAGAAAACCATATCCAGCGATTCATGATTTTTCAGGTGTTGGCGCTTTCGATCCTTTCTGTCAAAAAAATAACTCAACTAAGAGCTCAAGTTTGTGGTCGTAGACCGAGAATATGTTTTATGTTCTAACATTCCTCTCACATACAAGCGTGCCATATTTATGTTCGTGCCATGCACGTTAAAATTAGTTTTTTAAAACTGGTGACAGTGATATTTGAACATGCAACCTATTGGTCATCAAGGCATGCCAGATATCGTTGTTGAGATGTTTGTCTATTCGAGTTACTTTTATAAGCTATAAACTAATATTTTGACAGTTTACACTGGCACAAGATGCTAGTGCGAACAAAAAATATTGCAATAGTATTTTATGTTTTTGTGAACCATCACACTAGCATCACACTAATATAAATAAAAGTGTACAGTTGCAGTGTATAATTTGGAGCATATATTTTGGGATACAAAAAGCTTAATTCATACTCCCTCAGTCTATAAAAGATTACCACAATTTGACTTTTTGGTAAAATTTTGGCACAGTTTAACCACGAAATAAATATAATTTAAAATAAATGAATATTATAAAAATTTGATATTTCAAAATTTGATTTTAAAATAAATTTAATTTTACTAAATTTAAAATATAACAAAATATAATTGTTTGATTATTAACAATTAAAGGATGTCAGGATTGAATAAAAAGAGGTCAAATTGTAACCATCTTTTAGGAAGAAACGAAATAAATTTAATAACTATTTGGCCGTGTCATTAAATCCCTTTTTCTTCCGGATGCTTCCCATTATTGAATTGGGTGGAGTGGCTGCTGTAAAAGTTAAGCGAGCAGGAAATTCCCGGCGGCCCACTCTATCCTGCAATTCACTTCACTTTCCTGGAACCATCCTCCCCGCCCCCCGATCAGTGACTGTATTTATGCATCATCTTCCTTGCAATGATGTAATTAACCCCCAAATTTCCCCATCCATTAGTATATATTCATTGGGTGGGTGAGAAATTAAACCCCGACCACTTGAATCCATCCATCCATCCATTCACCCAATCAAAAAACGTACGTACGGATCAGAATGGGCGGCGGCGGCGGGAAGGGAGAGTTCGAGGACATGCTGCCGGAGATGGCGGAGAGGCTGGGCGGGGAAGGGCTGATGAGAGAGCTGTGCAACGGGTTCAGTCTGCTGATGGACGGAGAGAGAGGTGTGATCACATTGGAGAGCCTGAAGAGGAACTCGGCGGCGTTGGGGCTCCAAGATCTGGGGGACGACGACCTCCGGAGCATGCTCCGGGAAGGGGATTTGGACGGCGACGGGGCTCTCGATCAGATGGAGTTCTGCGTTCTCATGTTCCGGCTCAGTCCCGACCTCATGCGCGAATCCGAAGCTCTCCTTCATCAGGCTCTCGAACATGAACTCTTTGCCTTTTCCTCTTCTTCTTCTTCTTCTTCTTCTTTTTCTTCTTCAAATTCATGGTTTGTTTGATCGATTGATTTCCGATCATCCTGAATTCTTGATCGAATTTGAACGCTTTGATGAACACAGTAAAAAGTCGTTTCCTTTGATTATTGTATGTGTACCCCAAGTTTTGTACCCCAATTTGTACCCCGCAGTTTTGCACCAATACTTTGTGTTGGTGTAAAACTAATTTTTGTTAAACGCACCAACATTTGTGTCCGTGTGAATTTTTATAAACGCATCAACACTTGTGTCGGTGTAAACCAACGAAATGTTTGTGCAAACCTGTGGTGTACAAATGGGGTATATTTTTTGGTGTAAGTGTAGCATGGTCCTTCCTATAAGTGCAAATTGTCAAAAATAATGCTCTACAAAGCTTAGATCAATTTGATTTTTAATTTCATTTATTTGATTATAAGTATAAAGTTAAGTAAAATTTATATATTTCAAAATTGTACTAGATAAAATTTTCTACAAAACATGATACGACATGACTATATTATGTTTCCTCGGATTATGATATTTGATTGAAATTATCTTCTAAATTATTATCTGTTTCGGTTTATGATGTTTTTTATTCCAATTTATTTTTGAAATAATTTATTTTAGAATTGAGGTGGAACGAAAAAAATAAAGTATATATAATTAAAAATTACCTCTAAAGTTTTGCGAAACAAAAGGTGACATTACATATTTACATCTAATTGAAAAAGTTTGATTCCGTGAATAGAAAACACACAACTTAAGCTCTATTCTTTTTTATTAAAATTTTAAGTGAAATTTGCACTAAATAGGACTAAAACATAATTACTTTCCTAATGTAGGACTTAAACTTTTTTATTCCCTAAATATGACTTAATAATGACCTAGTGGAAAGAATAATGTCTTGTAATTATGAACATTTAGTTGAATAATGACTATTTGATAATGACCAAAGGTCCTAGATTGGGAAATAAAAACATATGGTCCTATATTGGGAAACTCATTATGTTTTAGTCCTATTTAGGTAAATTTCTCAAATTTTAAAGCTTGATATTGAAAGAATCTTGAAAAAGTTAAAAAAAATCAAAATAGTTAGAAAATGATCACCTATTAAATATATAACAAAACTAATTTTAGATGCTCCGTATAAAAGAAAAATTATCTTGATTTGTATATGAGGTGTTATATATCTTATAAATTTGGATATATAAGGTTATTGTATAGTTATCATCATATGAAAATACATTTTTGAAGCCATTGTTGCAAAAAGTTGGAATGAGTTTTTAAAAAATTGGAAGAAGTTGAAAAAAATTGAGATAAGTTGGAAGAAACTTGAAGGAGTTGGAGAAATTTGGAAGTTAATTTTTTCAACCGAAAAGCGTTGATTGGGAATAGAGGAAGTATATGTTAAAAAATTTCAACAAAAGTTTACAAAACAAGTGGTGACAAAGTTATTTTATTTTATCAAATAATGATAGATGGAAATGTATGATTATAATTTATTTGACCTGCGGCTGCGGATAGTAACTTGGAAGATTAATTTGGGATGTAGAAAGTATTATGAAATACTGAGTGAAAATAATCAAATAAATAAAATGAATAAATTTAAACTCACTGAATAATGCCTAAGAAAAAATAATGCCTAAGAAAAAATAACACTCAATGAAGGGAATATTGAAATAGTGTATGAGTATTGGTCTTGTTATATGAATGAATAACAATCAATCTGATTTTAAAAACTTATTTATTATTAAAATGAATAACCTAACTAAAACGAATTGGGGTTTTTAATTTTATATCCTTTTTTTTGCGTAAAATACTAATCCTTTTGTGACAGAGGAGTATCAAAGATCGTAAAACTTAACCAAGAATTGAGTATGTTTAAGTATATCAAGACGAACAAAGAATGTATTATATAGAAAAAACATAATCTTCAAATTCTCTTTCTTACATTAAAGTATCATAAATGAGGGTATGAGGTGGGCTTTGGTCGGGCTAGGGTAAGGTTCACTGGATGCCGGAAGGTAGAAACTATCACGCTTCGAAGAGAACACCATAAGAAGACTAAAAATAGTAGTAGATTTTAAAAACTTAACTTTGAAAATCAAACTGGAAAGACTAAAAAAAGGATGGAAAGAGTAAAAAACAATCTCATAAAAATACATATGTTGAAATGCATATATCTAATTTATTTATTTATATTGAGTATCATTTAAAATATTGGCAAGCACGTTCAATCATATATCATATATATATATATCATCATATATATATATATATATATATATATATATATATATATATATATATATATATATATATATATATATATATATATATATATATATATATATATATATATATATATATATATATATATATATATATATATATATATATATACATATATATATATATATATTGATGGGTATATTCCTATACCCGACCCGGACAACCAAAAGGGACAGGTCAAAATATGACCGGTCACTTTTATCAATCACCAAATGAAGTTAACTCTTCGATCGGGACGGGTCAAAAGTTGACCGGTCACTTCCACTAAAAAAGTGACCGGTCACATTTTGGGCGTTAGCCAAAATGTCGCCTAATGTTACAAAGAACAATCTAGAAGACCAGAGACGGGTTGAGCACAAAGAATGACCGGGTAACCTTTGAGAGAAGGTGACCGGTCATATCATCTCACTTGACAAACATTGGTCCAGTATCTCAGGCATGGTGAACCACGTCAGAGGTCAAGGGGACACCCCGCCGCTCATCCATCACGAGGCACACAGTGAAAGGGATGTTTGTCATTTTGCAGGGTTGATTGGATTGAGAATATCCATTTTAGTCTTTGATTGAACAGTACATGTCTTGGCTTATAGTTGCTAAATTCTATGATTGTACAGTGTTCCCATTATCTACAGTGACCTTCCCACGAGCTTCCTATTTTGTCCATGGATGAACAGGGGAAGGTCACAAATCCTCCTCTATAAATATGATGATATTGGATAGAGGAGGGGATCCAATTTTTCTCTTACTAAAGTTCACTCTTGAGATAGAGTAAGAAATATAATTCGGACTGAGGAGATTTACCCGGTCTAGGTCATACTTTGTGTTCTTGTTGTGTGTTTTATATTTCGGGTCGAGTGTGTCCAGGTCAAACCCGGTTAACCCACCCCGCTATATTTACACCATCATATATATATAAAGTAGGGTTTTTTGCATGTGGTGTTGACACATGGACCATGACGAGGCAGCTGACTGAGATAATTATGCTGACTAGATTCTACATTTTTACTTCCTGCCTCTGTTTCGTTTCCCATCTAAAACGTAAAACTTTTAGCACTTCAATTCTTCCACTTCCGCTCATCAATTCTTCCACCCCTGCCGTCTCTTAATCTTCCACCCTTGCACCCCCGTCATCAATTCTTCTACCCTTGCACTTCAATTTCCTGCATTGATTTTTTTGAAACGACTTCGATCATATTTGCACGAACAAAGACACATCTCGCACTAATGAAGACGATGTTTAGGTTGGGCTAGGGTTTTGATCCTAACCCCTGTGAACGATTCCGGCGACAATTGAAGGTGGAGATTGAGGCGTCTGTCTAGCAAGACCACCACCTTTAGCAAGTACAACTACAAATATTCTTCTTCTTTCAACGTAGCAGCAAGGTAAATCCTTTACCTGTGGGTCTTCTTCTTTTATTCAATTTTTATTGAATTTTATAGTATGAATATGAGTAAAACACCAAAGAATCTCTTTCTCGGAGTTTACCTAAACCCCAAATGAATATTACCTAAAAATTCTCACTCCTTTTCACTTTTGATTTAACATTATTTTATTTTCCCTTCTATAATTTTCTAATTGTTCTTATGCTTTTAACTTGAATATGATATACATTTGATTCTGCATTTGATTGTTCCTAATTGTTCCTTCTACATTTAATATGCTATTATTTCCTAATTGTTCTTATGCTTTTAACTTGAATATGATATACATTTGATTCTGCATTTGATTGTTCCTAATATGCTTTTAATTGTTCCTAATTATTCCTTCTACATTTGATTCTGTTTTGTGTATGCTTTGATACTGCAGCACTAAATTTTTTTAATCTCCGTTAAAGCAATAGCTTATAACTCTATTGCATTTAGTATCTATTTGGTTCATTTCCTTTTACTCACATTATTGCTTCGTGTTGTTTGTCAAGTTAACCCATAAGTAAACTGTAATATACCTTAATTTTATTTAAACGGTAGGTAGTAGTAAAAATGGAGGTGAATGATAAATCATATTGCTATTGTTGTGTTGATTTCTGGTTTTATTTGGCTTTTTTTGTTGCTAGGCTATTTTGTAGATAGGTGTGCCTTGGCAATGGTAATAAGCTGGCCAGACACCCAAAAAGAAGAATTCACGTCTTTGTAAATCAGAATGTTCATTAGAGTCAATTTTCTGGAAAGTGTCCTTACATCCATGAACCCTGAAAATTTGTTGTTTGCACAAAATATTTTAGTGATCATGCTCCAATCCTGATTGTAAATTGACACATAAGGTGTTTTACTTTTAGACTCTTAGCAATTTCAATTTTGATTTAACATTATTTAATTTTTCCTTATATTATTTCCTAATTGTACTTATTCTTTTAACTTGAATATGATATACATTTATATTTTCTAGGGGTATGAATAGGACACATGAACTGCAGCTGCAAAGTATTTGGATGTGAAATCTTTCATAATACTTGCACCAATTTGTAAGTTGTTCCAATATATCATCATTTTTTAGTGTGTTTGAGGTGTGAATCAAGAAAAAATTGCACTGTAGGAGTCTTTCACTAACAGAATGGTTTCCGGTGCATGGCAATGAGCAATATTTGTAATTCACCGGGGGGGTCTAAAGAAAAATTAAATCTGAAAATGGTCCTTAGCAGTTGAATAATATTACTATATAATGCAAAAGATCATACTTTTAGGGGTTGATTGTTCGGGGCATTAAGTTATGGTTTACTGATTTAGTAAGTCACTATCATATTTTTATTGTGTGTGGTTTAGTAAGTTGCATCATGAAATAATATACCCTGTATTTATTCGGTAGCCGAAAAGAAAAATACAAAAACACGAGGAAAAATTTACTCACATGATGGTAGTCATTCTTACATGTTCCCTACCAAGTAATCGTTTACTTAAAAAATCAGAACGATTGCTCAATAAATGACAGATGGTAGTCATTCTTACATGTTTCGCTCTACAGACAAGCAAATTGGTGAATCATCCTAAAATTTAATCTTAATTACTTTTTCATTGTTAATATTTAGCTTTATTCTAAAAAGAGAAAAGAATCCCTTAACTTGGCAGACTGGATGCACATTGGAGCTTTTATATTTAGTTTGCAGGATCTAACTGACCTTTTAGGAATCCCAAAGAAAAGAGAGAACACAAGAAACGGTGGCTTAGAATGCCAGATGTGTGACAAGTCCTATCAAGAGGGGGGCAACTGGTATCCTGGTAAGTTCATTGAACTTAGTTTCACCAAAAAAATAATATGAAGAGAGTATTATGCATGCATATCGTTAGTGAATGATTTCATATGTGCTCTCATTAAGTAACAACTTCATAAGTATATGGATGAAGTTGTCTTCAAGAGTTAGTTGTCATTGGTTTCACCATTTGTATCATAGTAGGGTTTTCGTTTGGACACATATGAGGCATATATTCTTGAGGAATGTCTCTGATCTTGACAATGCAATACTCAGGTAATTTATAGCTAGAAATATGCCTCTTTTCCTCTTCTAATTTCTCAATCATAATGACCTCCCTTGGTTTTTTTATTAGATTGTTATATGGAGCTCTTCTTATGTTCCATATGATTAGCCAAAGGCCTTCATTGTTTATGGAATTTCACCGGTCTTCTCTTCCTTACCGGCAAAGTTGTAAGCCTTCTATCCATCCATCACCTATCGACACATGAATTCTTCATCAGGTATCTCCTTTTACTACTTTACTATTCGGTATCAGGTGTAACGTATTTTTGAATAGCAATAAACTTTATTTTCTTTGTAATATCAAGAGATATCCACTCAATTTATTTTAAAATCTAATTCATGTTACAACAATTATCTAATTCAATGAATTTGTGTTAAAAAGTCATAAAAATATTCAAAAAGTATGGTGCGCCCAGTTATCAACATTTTTAATGAAACAGAGCCTCAACCTAATAACATTTTGGGTTTATTGGTTTGATTATTTGCCACATTGAATTTGTTATTTGGACTTTTGAGTACCCATGCATTTTTTCACTCTGTCGACTCTAGCTTAAGGTTGTCGTCTAACAAAAGCTATTTGGCAAATACTTCACCAGGACACGATGGGTATTCTTTAGCGGGAGGATCGGAAGAGATAAATCTTCAGATTGATCTTCATCTCTTTTCCCTAAGATATTAATATGGATCTTCAAAGCTTGGGTATGATTCTCCGAGTTGCTCCCAGTAACAAACCTGTTGAACCTAAGGCTGACGAGAAAGCCTCAATCAGGTAGCTACTGAATTTGTTGAAGCTTATCGCTTGGTGCTTTGATTGATGTTACTTTTGAAGCCCCCCTTCTTTCTCGGAGCTTCTTTGTGATTAATGTCCCTAATATCATGATAAGCACTGGGGATTTATTAATCTGGTTTACTGTGTGATTTAGTAATTACAGTTAAAGTGCCCTGAGGTTGTTTAGGATGACAAATAAAAAAGGTCAGTGCCCTGGGTTTTGGTGATTAGATGTTTTTTGGTTAATTACTTCTTTCATTTTTTAGGTTAATTGATTGCATATATTTGCTATTCCATGGTCTCTAAGGGAAGTTAAGTTGGGATCTGCTTGAGTTAGGATTTGTGTGTATTTGTATCTATATAAATGGCCATTTTTAGTATTCTTAGTGCTTTGAATTTTTTATAGTGGCATATAAAAAAATTCATTCTGGACTTGAAACAAAAGTAGAGTAGCTTTGGTTGTGTTTTGATTGGGCACTCATTTGGTTCCAGGAAAAGGATGCTTAAAACTACTTATTTTGTGACGATTGGAACTTTGTTCCACGTCCAGGATAGGAAACAACCTTGGTATTCTAGAAACAATATATGGTTGGGCACTCATTTGGTTCCTTTGTTGTTGGCAGTTTTAGATTAAGATTTAGATTCAAGTGTTGGTATTTTTCAGGGTTCTTTATTTTTTGTGTTTTTGGCTTTGCTTTGGTCATTTCCTATTTATTTTCTTTTTAACAATAAAATTTCATTTTCTTTTTAGAAAAGTTTACTACTCCATACCATGTATTCAATATTTTATTCTCCAATTTTTTATGTATCTTACGGAGTATTTATTTATTATTTATACCTAAAAACTATCATAATTAATACTCCGTAGAAAATTTAACTAGGGTATATACGAGCCCGTGCGGAGCACGGGGTTAAAAACTAGTTGTTCCGTAAAATTTGGCTTCAAATCTTTCTGATTTTTTTGTTTTAGAATTGATTTTCTTTAAATGAAATAATTTTACATTAATAAATACAGACTGATAAATTTACTTTTAAATGGAAAACGAGACTCAATCTTCTCCAAAAAAGTAGTCTGTCTAGAAATTTTCAAGTGTGGTCGTTACTCTGCTCCAAAAGATAAGGGCCTTATCCATCCAGCCCAGCCCAGCCCAATACGGAATAAATTTGTATCTAGTCTCAATGCCACGACAGGCAGATTGCAAGTAATTCTTGAAGGATATAGGCCTACTATGGTCTGTGAATAAGGCCTGGCAACCCATATAGGCCTACGAGCCCGTGCGGAGCACGGGGTTAAAAACTAGTTGTTCCGTAAAATTTGGCTTCAAATCTTTCTGATTTTTTTGTTTTAGAATTGATTTTCTTTAAATGAAATAATTTTACATTAATAAATACAGACTGATAAATTTACTTTTAAATGGAAAACGAGACTCAATCTTCTCCAAAAAAGTAGTCTGTCTAGAAATTTTCAAGTGTGGTCGTTACTCTGCTCCAAAAGATAAGGGCCTTATCCATCCAGCCCAGCCCAGCCCAATACGGAATAAATTTGTATCTAGTCTCAATGCCACGACAGGCAGATTGCAAGTAATTCTTGAAGGATATAGGCCTACTATGGTCTGTGAATAAGGCCTGGCAACCCATAACAAGGCCCAAAGACTGAAAGTAGTGTAATGATGACAATTAGTGTAATGGATCAGGCCGTACTTTAAGCCAATGCCATTCGTGTCAATATTAAAATGCACCCTCTCCTTAATAGTTTCCCATCTCAATTTTGATTTCATTTTTTTTTCTATTTTTCGATAATTTTTTTTATTTGTGGATTTTTATTAAGTACTCCCGGCGTCCAAAAATAATTTCTCATTTTCCCTTTTCTCCGTCTAAAAAAAATATCCACATTTCAATTTTTTATATACTAACTACCCAAAATACTCCCACTTACCAATATTCACTCTATCTCTCTCCTCTCTTCCTTTCTCTCTCCCTTAGTTCCTCGCTCACTCCTCTCTTTCTCTCCTTCCTCTCTTTTTCTTCATCTTCTTTTCTTCTTTTCACATTTCTTTCTTCAGATCCGCTCATTTTGCTTCTCCGTCTTCTTCTCTCCCAATTCAAATCAATTCATCTTCTTTCTTCCTCTTCTTATTCTCCCTTTTCTCCTATTTGTTACTATTCTAGATATGTAAAACCTGAGAATATCTAGGGGCTGAGGTGGTGGTGAGGGCTGCGACAATTGTTGGGGGTTGAGGGTATTTTTGGGCCTGCGAAAGTGTTGGGATGAGATTGACGGAAATGGTGGGAGCAAGGGCTAGGGTAGTGGGTGGGGGGACAACAGGGGGAAGGATATTTTGGACATTTATATCCTAAAGTCAACACTTCATAAAAATGGGAAAAGGTCCAAATGTGAAGTTTAATACCGGACGGAGGAAGTATTTGTTAAAATAAAATATTTTTGCCAATCTTATTCTGTACGACTTTGACATAATTTTTTAATTTGTAATTTTTATTTTTTATTAATGTAACAATTTTTAAATAAAACAATTTCAAAAATACAAGGATTCACAAGGTAAATTCCAATTTGTGATCAAATTTGGGACGGTGGAAATAACCTTTTTGCTGTTTGATTTGACATGAATGTTAAGAAACTTAAATTTTGTATTGATTTTTCAAGAATGTCTTCAGTAACTCTCACAATACCACTCCCTCCTAGCGATTTGAGCCCTACCACTTATGGCACTGGAAATACTCGTGAAGCCCTGAGACTTCAAACTGGGCTTCAAATCTTTTCTCTCTGCCACGTCAACTTTAATTTACCTTACAGTTTCAGTGGAAATAGATTTGAAGCACTGGGGATTCAAACCTTCATTTTTTTACATTCATTAAATAAAAAAATTACATTCATTATGAAAAATTACATTCATTAAATAAAAAATTACATTCACAAAAAAATAAATAAAATACTTGAATAATAATTTTTTTAAAAAATGATATATAAAGAGAGATTTGTATTTTTGTTGAATTTAAAAAAAATTAATTTAATTTATAGAGAAGAAAAAAAAGAGGGAGAAAAGGAAGAAAGAAGGCATTTTAACGCCTTCAAGTTGCATAAAAAATTTGACACCGGAATTTTAACGGACCATAACGGGGGAGGGGGGCGGTGTTTAACGCCCCCAGGCGTCAAAACTAGTATAACGTGGCCCATTAATAGTGCTCTTAGGTAAAACTGCTTCACCGTCCCTCCTTTTCAGCTCTTCGCCAACTGTACCAGATACTGAACATCGTGACCTCGTCACTGTTCTTTTTTCTGTGCAGATTGAACACCACGACGCCTCTGCTCTAGTCGGTAAACCATCAAAGCTTCAAACCATTTCTTCATTTTCCCCTCGCCACTGAAGTTTTAGATTTAGTTAAAACGAGCATAACTCATGTTTGGTGAAGAAAATGTTAAGGATAGAAGACCTCCGTATATTTTACTTTTGAGCAATGCTAGCAGTAAACCAAAGGTACCCCATTTGTCCTCTACACCAAAGATGTACCACAGATGTTTATATGGTAATTATCAGAAATACAAGAGAAATTCTTACAAATGTTATTGTATCCGAGCCTAAAATCTAAATTTTCTTGTTTCTGGCCGATTAGCACTGACCCGTCTACCACTGCTGTTCTTCCGCTGCTGCTCCTCCGTAGACCGTGGCTGCATCTTAGCTGACCGTCACTGTTATTGAGCCTGCAGCCACCGCCGCTGTTCACTGCTGCCGTATGCCATTTTGCTACAGCCATGGCCGAAGAACAACCAAAGAAGGTGTTTTCGTATGATGATCACAGTTTATAAGAAGAGCAAACTACAGATGTGATTGAATTTCTGGAAACGACATACAGTTTCTATCGATGCAATAGTTAGAACTTCTAACCATTTCTAACTCTCAACACGATCCTAGTCCTCCTTTCCCCGCCCAATGTCACGTTCATAGCCCCCAGAAGCTTCGATTTCCGGAACAATTTCGCCACCGACTCGATTTCCCCCTCCCCGCACTCCTCCACGGCCACCACGCACGCGCCGCCGTCACGGACCACCCTCTCCATCTCACCCGCGTATCTGGCCGGGTACAGGGCCCGGTCTAGATACGCGCTGAACACGAAATCGAACGCACCCTCGAAGAATGGCAGATTGAGAGGATCCGCCCGGCTGACCAGGGGCGGCGACTCAACGAGTTCGATTCCGGTTGCGTCGCTCAATCCGAGATCGTGGAGCGCCTTGACGGCGTGTCCTGGGCCGGCGGAGATCACGAGGGCCCGAGACTGGACGGAGAACAGGCGTTTGTCTCGGAGGATCCGGAAGAGATCCGCGTAGGAGCGGACGGTTCGGATCCAGGCGGCGGTGGACCAGAGGCGGCGGTTGCGTTTGTCGACGGAGGTGTAGGGGCGCGCGGAGAAGCCGCAGGTGGATTTGGGAAAGCTGTGGTGAGGCTTGAGGTGGGCGCTGGCGATGTGGACGCAGGTGGCCGGAGTGCGGAGGTAGAGGAGGAGAAGGATGAGGGTGGCGATGGCAGTGGAGGCGAGGGAGATCTTGTTTAGGAAGATCTGAATGCGTCTATCCATTCTGATCTTCTTCTCATCGCGCGTCCAAATCCATCGGACTGTGTGTGATGAAGAGTAAAGTCGTTTGAACACGGAGTATTACAAGTTACGGGATTACAAGAAGGAAAACAAGCCTACATAAGTTAGGGGATGCAATCAGATTTTTAATTATTTTTGTGAAAAATTTCAGACCATACTCTCGTGGAATTTAACGGGTTGTTGTTGTTTGTGAAAAAAATTATCTTAGATAGGAATAAAACATAATGAAAGTATTATGGAGTAAAATAGAGTTATATTTTTTTCCTTAAAATATAAGTTTACACCGTGACAATGTGACATTATATATGAATATTTTACTATATTTTAGGGTATTATATTGGTATGATTAGGGCTGTTCATGTTTAGGTTCAGACCGAAAAAACCGACCGAACCGGACTGATAGGTCCAGACCGAACCCGGACCGATTGGATTTCAGGTCGGTCTTCGGTCCACCAATTTTACAATTTCGGGTTTCGGTCCGGTCTGGTCCAAACACGAATATCATTCGGTCCATACCTAAAAGACCGAGACCATTTTAATTTTACGGAGTAATTCTATCAGTCTATCACTCCTTCACTCCACCTAAAAGATCAAGATCGCCGTCCATGCCGCTGCCCAATCTCCTCCGGCCACCACACGCAGCGGCGAGCCTTCCCACCATTCCCAAACGCCTCCTGAGGTCCATACGACCCCATCGCAACCAGCATTGTGGGATTTGGACGTCGGAATCGCTGGGAATTAGTTGCGACCCGACACGGCGGTTTCTGAGGGTATTTGCAGATTCCGGCCACCTCAGGCAAATGCGACGTCGCGCACCCACCCAGGCATCTTCCTGACATCTTTATGACCCACCATGACTCCTTAATTGCAGCATTTGGTTTGGGATTGCAAAACCCCCAATTTTCCACACCTAGGGTTTTGCCGGTGGGGAAAGTTTCAATTCCGGCCACACCTCGATTCGGTCTGGACCGGTTCGGTCCATAAGATTTCGGGTCGGGTCGGTCTAAAACCGACTACATTTAGGTCCGGTCTCCAGTCTAGGTTTTAGCATAGTTCGATTTTCGGTACGGTTTTAGACCGATAAACACCCCTAGGTATGATTGACATTGTATTTGTATTTTAACTTTTATTTTAAGAATAAAAACATGCAACTCCTGTTTTGACATATTTTCTATCTTTTATTCTACTCTGGTCTTTTGAATTAAGCTACTTGTACTCCAAAAATTGTATCTCAATTTGTACACCGTAAGTATGCATTTTTATTTTGTTCCAGTGTGATGCTAGGGTGATGGTTCACACAGACACAAAATGCTAGTACAATTTTTTCTATCACACTAACATATTATGTCAGTGTAAATCATCAAAGTATAATTGTATAGCTTTGGTGTTTAGAGTATATAAAAGTGTACATTCTATAGGATACCTCTAGCATGGTTGTAGTCTTATTTGTTTTTAACCTAAAATAAGACTATTGCCTTTCATAATTTGGTAGTGTATATGAGTATTCCATAGTTTTTTTTAATATTATATGTTGACAACTTGACATTATTGACACTCTAATCATATTTTTTAGGATAAATCATGAGAAATTTATAAGGACATTCCACATTGTTCTATTCATTCTCTCACATATATAGTGTATTTTTGAGTGTTGATAGCAGAAAGTAAATTGTAAATAACATTTTCTGAAAACATGTAGTTTACATTTTGATACTTAGCTTTTTCGTATTTCTATTCAAAATATCAAAGAGGACACTCTTCTAGATTACTTTTCATACTCTGTATTTTTTTTACGACAGGAACGCAAACCATTATGCTAGAGATGCCCCGTAGAATTGAAATATACCTCAAAATATACACCAAAGTTATGCATTAAAGTTTTGATGAGTTATGCTAACACGATATGCTAGCTAGTGCGATCAAAAAAATGTGTACCTCGATTTTGTGACTGTATGAATCATCACACTAGTATCATACTGACACAAAATGAAGATGCTTATCTAGGCTGTACAATTTTAGACACAATTTTAAGGTATAACTGTGTAAAAGTAGCTCAATTCAAATGCAAATTACTCCATACGCTAATTTTTTTAATAAAATTTAATGGTACAATAATACGAAGCCGGAAGCACATGCCTAACCTAACAATAACTACTCACGTACAGCTTATATTTTCATTAATTAATTTTTTTTAATCTCAGATTGTTAATAGACGCTTCTTTGATCGCCCTCTACCCTTCTCCGGGTGACCCGGATGTAACAATAAACCGCAGCAAAGAGTGCCGTGACAAGGCCGCCGATGATGACTTCCCCGCCGGCGACCGACTTGTCCGAGTGGTGGTGCGTCGCCGCACTCTCCGGCGCCTCAGCTTCTTCTTCCCCGGACTCCGACCCCGGACCGCCGGGAAGGGGCGGATCTGCTATGCTTCCCCTCTCCCCTGTATTCCCCTGCAATAGCTTTCTTGGGTACGCCGCCCAAGAGGCCCCATCCGCCATGGTTCCCACCACCAGCATTCCAAGAATCACTCCACAGACAAATGCAAATCTGGCCATTGCCTGAAGCTAAGTTGATAGATAATTATATAAGTCTGTTTATAGCCAGATGCAAATTAATGAAGGGGTGGAATTGTGGAGTGGGGATTTGGGGGTATATATGGTGTGATTGGTGAGGTTTGTGTGGGAGGGGGGGGGGCATTGAAAGGTTCAAAACACGTAAAGTTCCAGCTAGCTAGCTAGCTTGAGTCGTGGGTGCCACTCACTATTTGAAGTGACACAAGATTTGTGTCCCTTTATTAATTTGTTTTGTTTCATTATTAAGACGGCAACCACCATGTACTTTTGGAGAATTTGTCCAATTGGGTGACTAAATTGTAGAGTGTGGTTTGACCCGTCCTCTAGATGTAAAACTATGATATTCTTTGTGTGGTTGATGAGTGAGATATGGATTTTGTAGAAAGGTTAATTTCATTGATCAAATATGTGGGAGTACATGTTTATATATACATAAGAGTTCCTAATCCTATACAAGGTAGGAGTCAATAATAGGAAACAATATATTCCTAATCCTATACAAGGTAGGAGACAATAATAGGAAACAATATATTCACATTAAATATAGAATATATTTAACATGCTCCCAGCTACGTCGGATGAGGAGGGGGTCTGATACCCAGACTGGACTTAAACTCGAGGAAGAGTAGAGAAGGTAGACCTTTGGTGAAGATGTCAGCATACTGTGAAGAGGAGGGCACGTGAAGGACTCGAATATGGCCGAGTGCTACTTTGTCTCGCACAAAGTGTATGTCGACTTCAACGTGCTTAGTGCGCTGGTGCTGAACTGGGTTCGATGAGAGATAGACGGCGCTGACGTTGTCGCAGAAGACAAGGGTGGCGCGTCGTAGTGGTTGCTGGAGCTCAAGAAGAAGATTTTGTACCCAAGAAGTCTCAGCAACTGCATTTGCCACAGCCCGGTATTCTGCCTCTGCACTGGAACGGGAAGTGGTGGCCTGGCGTTTTGAAGACCAGGAAATCAGGTTGTCACCCAGAAAAATACAGTACCCGGAAGTGGAGCGTCTGGTGTCGGGACAGCCAGCCCAATCAGCATCAGAATAAGCCTGGAGATAGTCTGTCGAGGAGCGAGTCAGGTAGATACCGTGAGTGGCAGTGCCGCTAAGATAACGGAGAACTCTCTTCATGGCCGTGAGGTGAGAGTCGTGGGGCGCATGAAGGTGGAGGCAGAGCTGCTGAACGACATAAGTGATGTCAGGTCTGGTGAATGTGAGATACTGTAGAGCACCAACTATGGACCTGTAAAGAGAAGGATCTGGAAGTGCCGTGCCGGAAGAGGAAGAAAGCTTTGCCTTGGTGTCGACTGGAGTGGATATGGGGCGGCAGGAGACCATCCCTGCCCTCTCAAGGATCTCATGAGTGAACTGTGTCTGATGGAGGAAAAGGCCCTGAGTAGTGCGATGAACATTAATGCCGAGGAAGAAATGCAGATCACCCATGTCTGTCATGGCAAACTCAGCCTTGAGTTTCTGAATGAGACTCTGAAGAAGCCCTGGCGAGGAGGCAGTGAGGACGATATCATCAACATATAATAAGAGGTAGGCGGTCCCCGAGGCATGCGTGAAGACGAAAAGAGAAGTGTCAGATTTGCAGCTGCGAAATCCAATAGTCTGAATGAAACCTGCAAATCTGTGATACCATCACCGGGTGCCTGTTTCAGACCATAAAGAGCTTTCTTGAGCCGGCAGACATGATGAGGGTACTTTGCATCCTGAAATCCTGAGGGCTGGCTAGCATACACGGTTTCCTGAAGCTGTCCATGGAGGAAGGCATTTTTGACATCGAGCTGATGGATGGGCCACCCACGAGACAACGCGAGGCTAAGGACGATTCGGACCGTGGCAGGCTTGATGACGGGGCTGAAAGTTTCGCTGTAGTCAACGCCAAAACGCTGATTGAATCCACGGACCACCCATCGGGCCTTATACCTGGATAGCTCACCGGATGGGCCAAATTTGTGTCGGAAGAGCCATTTACCGGTGATTATGTTTTGGTTGGGGGAGGGGGGGTACTAGTTCCCATGTGTCATTCGTTAACAAAGCATTATATTCATCACACATAGCAGCATGCCAGTTTGGATCTTTCATAGCACTACGGTAAGTTGGGGGTAAAGGGGAGATGGAGGTGGTGGCGTGGAGGTCTAAGATTTGTTTTGGGCATAAAACACCGGCCTTAGAGCGGGTTTGCATTGGGTGGGCGTTGACCGGTGGGGGAGGGGAGTGGGCTGTGGGGTGAAGGTGCGAAGGGGGGGTGTGCCGTGGCGGGGAGCTGGGCTGACTTGAGTGGGCTCCGGGGGTGGGCCGAGAGTTAGGGTTGGGTTGGGCCGCGAAGGTTTCTGGGGCGGGCCGAGGGGTGGGAGGGGTGTTGGGCCCTGTGGAAGTGAGGAGAGGGGGGGAACGGGTTGGGCTGGCGGGGATGGGCTGGGCAGTGGGCTGGGGGGTTTGGTCCGGAAAGTTGATGGGCGGGCTGGGCTGGTGATAGGGGTAGGGTGGGGGTGGGTCGTCGTCGAGAAAGCTAAGTTCGTTGGTGGAGACGGGGTGACCATAGGGGAAGCAGGATTCATCAAACACGACGTGGCGGGAGATAATGATTTTGTGGGTGGTAAGATCGAAACAACGGAAACCTCGTTGGTTAGAGGGATAGCCGAGAAAAATGCAACGAGCGGAGCGTGGGGCTAGTTTGTGGGGGGCGGTGGCGGAGATATTGGGGTAACACAAACAACCAAAGACGCGAAGATGATCGTAGGAGGGGGGGGGAATAGAAGAGGGAGGCGTGGGGGGTTTTATTTTGTAAAGTGGTGGTGGGAAGAATGTTAAAAATATGAGCTGTCATGTGAAGGACCTCAACCCAGAAAGTAGGTGGAAGTTGGGCTTGGAAGAGGAGTGAACGAACCGAGTTGTTGATGGTACGAATTGTGCGCACAGCTCGGCCGTTCTGTTGACTGGTATGAGGACACGAGAAACGAAAGAGGATACCTAAGGAGTCAAAAATATTTTTAAGTGGTGAATTACGATATTCTGTTCCATTGTCACACTGAACTGCTTTTATTGTTGTATTAAAATGATTTTTGACATATGCAACAAAAGAGGTTAAATGATTAAAAGCATCACTTTTATGTCTTAAAGGAAAAACCCAAAGATAATGGGAGAAATCATCCAACAATAACATATAAAACTTAAAACCAGTAATACTCGGAACAGGAGATTGCCATAAATCTGTATGTAAAAGTTCAAACGGAAACATAGAAACACGACTAGAAGAATAAAATGGGAGGCGCACATGCTTTCCCAATTGACATGCATGACAGAGAGAATGTTGGTAACTTTTAAAAAAAGGAAGAGAAGAAATATTGCTAAGGACATTGTGACTCGCATGGCCTAGGCGCCGGTGCCAGGTTTGGAGATCGACAGCGGCAACATTGGCTTGAGCGGCAGGTGGGCGTCCTAAGGGGTAGAGGGGTCCCATATCATTGGATCGATGCATCACGGTGCCCGTCCGACGATCCTTCACAGAAAAACCATTAGAGTCAAATTCAACTGTACAATTATTATCGCGAGTGAGTTGACGGACATAGATAAGGTTGTGAGTGATGTGAGGAGAGATAAGAACATTTTTAAGGGATAAGGAGGGGGTAGTGGGGAGGATATGGTTACCAACAGCCGTAGTGCTTACTTTAGATCCATTACCAACAGTGATATATAATGGTGAATATAAAGATTGAGAATTAACATGAGAAATAGTACCTGGGTCAGAGGCAATGTGATGGGATGCACCGGTGTCCATATACCAAGTGGGTTCACGGAGGGACATAGTGTCAAAGTGATGGGCTAGGGCTGTGGGGGTGGGGTTTTGGGTTGTCGGGTGGGGCTGTGGGGTGGGGTACTGCCCTACGACAGGGGTGGGGGTACGGGTATGGGGGTGGGTTGAAGAGGGGGGCTGTCGGGTGATAATTTGGGGTGGGGGTGGGACGAGGGAGGGGCTAGGGTGTAGTGGGCGTGGGCGGGGTAGGGGTGGGTAGGGCGTGGGCCTAAGAGACCCGGGTTGGGGTTAGGGTACGGTGAGTTCCAGGTATTGTTGCCGTCGTAGGATTGCCGTGGTCGTGATCCGTTTTGACGTCCGCGACCTCTGCCCCGATTTCCACCGCCACGGCCTTGTCCTCGTCCATAACCTCCACGTTGCCCGGAGTTGCCTTCCCCATAGCCTGTGCCGCCATGCTGTCCGCCATAGCCGCTGGGAGTACCGCCGTGAGTGCCGCCATGGGTGTTGCCGCCGGCTCGGGTCGTGAGGAAAGCCGTGGAGCCCGAGTCGGAGGGACCCGTCCGTTGTCGATCCAGCAGCATGAGGGCGGATCGAACCTGCAGAAACGTGGGCATGGGATCCTGAAATTGCAGGAATGATGTTTGTCCCTGGAGATCGGCAGGGAAACCACGAAGCATTTGAAGGACGAGTTGGTGTTGGGAGACTGGTGCATCAACATCATCCAGCCAGTCAGCAAGATTCTGAAGTTGTTGGCAATAGGCTGCCATAGTGGAGTTGCCCTTGACTGTTGTGCGAAATTCATGTTCCAATTGCATAGCTCGAGCATGTTTGTTGTCGTGGAACAAGTCGTGGATGACTTTCCAGAGAGCAGAGGCAGTGGAGACAGAGGAGATGACCAGATCTGAGACCTCATCGGTGATGGTGGAGAGGATCCAACCCTGGAGGAGAGCGTCAAGTTGGAACCATTCGTCGTCGTCATCGGAGAGGGGGACGACGGAGCCATCGATGTAGCCCTTGAGGTTGAATCGCCGAACCAGAAGGAGGAAGAGTCGGCTCCACTTTTTGTAATTAGGTTGGGAGAGACTGAGTTGAATGGGGACGTGAAGTTTCACGTTTGAGATTGTTGTGAAAGCAAGGTGAGGAGGTTTGGAGGAGGTATTTTGGGAAGTGATCTCGCTGTTTTCGGCCATGGTGAGGGGAAGAAGAGAACCGCCGAGGAGGAGAGGGTGTCGCCGGTGAGGAGAGCTGCCGTGGGGAGTCGGCGCTGACGGCGAGAGAGAGAAGGCCAAACGAGAGAGAGAGGGGGGGGGGTTTAGGGTTTTTGATTTTTAGGCTCTGATACCATGTAGAAAGGTTAATTTCATTGATCAAATATGTGGGAGTACATGTCTATATATACATAAGAGTTCCTAATCCTATACAAGGTAGGAGTCAATAATAGGAAACAATATATTCCTAATCCTATACAAGGTAGGAGACAATAATAGGAAACAATATATTCACATTAAATATAGAATATATTTAACAGATTTGCTCACCTTTCGTCCTTAGTCTTCGTGCGAAGAGCTTGAGCTGGTAGCAGTCGTGCACGGTTGATTCTTGCTGAGACTTGCATGAGGGGTCGATGGGCTTTTCCAATCTCTCGAAGATTGAAACATTTTATGTTTATTACTTTCCCAACAAGTCATTGAGCTTTTAAAAGGTTGAGACTCAACTATGTTGGATCCTCTTCCTCATAAATGATCTTTGCCTTCAAGTGGTTCTCATCACCTTTGGAGGACCTCTCCTTGCGACCCCTTCAAATAGCCTTCCCACA
Source organism: Cuscuta australis (assembly GCA_003260385.1). Lineage (NCBI taxonomy): Eukaryota > Viridiplantae > Streptophyta > Magnoliopsida > Solanales > Convolvulaceae > Cuscuta > Cuscuta australis. The sequence goes on along the minus strand of NQVE01000162.1, from coordinate 3,678,756 downwards.
AGAGGTGACTTTTCCAACCAAGTTGATGGTTTGTTGTAAATCCATGGTAAAAATAGCTCGAAACAACAACAGCTCGAAACTGCTATAGTGTGATTCCTAACATGTACTGTTATCATCTTAGCTTGTGGGTTTCTATAGTCCTTTGGACAACCTAAGTGATGTACTAACATGACATTGCCCATTGACTTGGCTAGTCTCCTCCTCGACGCGAGTGTTATCATTGTGCTTGTTGTTTTTGGTAGCAACCACGTTGACAAACATACGCTCACCTTGAGTGTCCTCTCAAGCTTTCTATTAAAGCACATATTTGATGGTCAATATATAATTATCAAGAAACCAACTCAGCCAAAACTTGTGCTCGTAGGCTATAAAAAGTTTGTATATTTTAACACGCTCTTGTTGGTCTTATGGGGGACCATCGATCACGCTTAGAGATTTGCTACCATGCTTGTTGTGGTATCGCGTATTGACAACCAAACCTGACGAGGTACGTGAGTCGTGTATCTTGTGAATCCACTCATGTCCATCCACCGCTCATGCAGTAGTGGGCCTCTACGCTGCCGTAGTGAATTATAGGAGGTGCCCTATAGGAATCTACCTCGGCTTGGGACTACAGATAGATGTGGTTAAGCGTGTTGAAACAGGAGTAGTCCTATGATGGGTAGGTGACCCACGGTAAAGTTCCAAAAATTGATCCTATAAGTCTCACGTGAAGATGTGGCTATTTTGATGGTGTAAAACCAACGTGAGTACTAAGTAAAAAAAGTGAAAGGGCTGTAGGTGGAAACACCTGTAACCTGGTTTGTTATTATAAAATGGGGACCGATTACAAATTACAAGCTGTGTGGATTATTAATTGCTTGCCTCTTTATGAGGTTTTTACTCCTATTTATAAGAATAGAAAAACATTTCTTATCGTTGATGTTCATCTATTGGCATCCTCCCACCCAATCTTCAAATCGGTCAATCTTCAAGCCTTCAGCGAATGAACTCACGATCTCACGGGTCTGACCCCTGACATCAAACTGGTCAGATTATCGGGGTTGGCGAGGTCATGTCGGGTCAAACTTCAGTACCTCCCGGGGGCCTGTGAACTTGTCGGGTGGTACCAATGGGTTATTCCCATCATATATATAATGATGTAATCGGTATCAATGTTCAATATGACCATTTATTATTAAATTGTATCATAATATGGGAGGCAAGATCTCTCTTCTAAAAAATCTAGGCTTCTTTTTTTTACGATCGTGTGTCACCACTTGTCTTCATCACTGATGGTCGACCGCTATAGATCATGGTCACATCTTCCCTTATCCCTCTCTTTTCCTCCAAAAAATTATGAGCGCGCTTAACACTAACCGTCCCTATCTCTCTTTCCAAAAACAATTTGTGTGCGCGATCAAAGAACCAGAAAAATATTTTTGTTTGTGTTTCTTATATGTTTCTAGAGCCCGAGAGCATCAAAGAAGCTTTAGAGAACCAGAGAATGGCCCAAAAGAAGAAAAAAAGAAACAATTCACCGTACCCTCGCCCCAATCACCAACATTCTCATCAGGAAAAACTCAGCAAACGTAATTTCAAACGTAATTCACCGTACCCTCGCCCCAATCTGAGTCTCTACCTCTAGAGACTATCCTCACAAAACATCTTCCACACGCTCAATTCCAGTACATGTGCTCAAGCTACTCCTCGTTATTATGTTACTTCTTTATTGTATTATTACTATAATTCTTTTCTTATTTAGATTAAAATTTTCTTTTGTAATCCTTAGATATAAGGATATATCCTTCATTATTCAACAAGACTAATTACTATCAAATTGTATAATGAACGACGAAACAACATCGAATATGTATTTAGTCCCAAAGGTGTGAAGTCAAAGGGTATGTATGAGTGTATCTATAGGATAAATAAGCGACCCTTTACGAATATACGTTAAGTTCTTGATTTGGTTATTAGATAGGAAATGAGAGGTGCATGGAGGTATAGTATAGTAGGTGGCACGTACCACACTTCACAGCTGCTGCTGATATGTTCACAACTTACATGCATGCACCAGATAATGTCATTGTCCATACACATATATATGGCCATGTACGTACGTGCATCATCTGGCTTAGCTTCTTCTTTCAATTATTCGTTTGTTACGTTTCTCAGCTCATCTGCTTATTTAATTGACATTGACGTACTCGATTTAATTGTTTTCATAATAAATAATAATAATAATAATAATAATAATAATAATAATAATAATAATAATAATAATAATAATAATAATAATAATAATAATAATAATAATATAATAGTAAATCATATAGTACTTCCTCCGTCCCAAAAAGAATGTGACAGTTTGACTTTTTAGGAAATTAAGGGAGAGATATTTTGGTATTGACTTTCCAAAAATACCCTTGATGTGATGGTAAAAGTAGGATGTGATGGGTATATTATTAGAAAAAAGGTATGATGTGATATGTATGGTATGAAAAACTAAGGGGTAAAAGTGGTTTTTTAATATAAATGTAACGAACTTTACGGGACGCAGTTTTTTCTAAACGTAACAAACTTTTTGGGACAGAGGGAGTATATCCTACATATATTATTCAGCCATCCAGCAGAGTTGGCCTTAAAGGAACTACAAAAATAATGTGTGATCGTGCAAGGCCAACTACAAAAGTTTGGGGCCTAGGGAAATTAGGTAGAGACTAGAGACTATGAACCTGTGATCCATTTGTGAATGCACTCTCACGAAAGACAAATTAAAGATAGGATAAAACCTACTCTTTGTTTTAGGGGCTGTTTGGCAACTTCTGAATGGGTAAGTGCTGAACCAGTAAGAGGTCTGAATCATTAAGTGCTGAACCAGTAAGAAGTCTGAACCATTAAGAGCTACTATATTGCTTAACTATTCAGAGGCAAATGTCTGATCAATTCAGATAAGAGCTCTTAACCATTCAGACTCTTTATGATACTTAACCATTCAGAGGCAAATCTCTTAACCATTCAGACATCTGAACCATTAAGAGGCTGAAACAAACAGTCTGAACCATTAAGTGCTGAATCATTCAGACATCTGAACCATTAAGAGGCTGAAACAAACAGCCCCTTAATTTTTATACTCTCCTCGTCCCAAATTTGATAAAAAAAAATTGTGATTTACAAGGTAAAATTTTGTATATTTTAAAATTATTTTATTTACAAATTGTCACATGAGTAAAAAATAAAAACTACCTAGTGAAAAATTATGCAAAAAATTCTACAAAATAAGATATGACAAGAATATTTTATTTTATCAAATAATCAATAAAAACACAAAAATAAACAAAAGTTATCGAGAAGCTAGAAGAAAATTCTAATCAAAATTGGAACGGAGAGAATAAGATTTAAGAAAAAATATTTTTGTATTAACTTTTTCAAATTAGTCTTGACGTAATGTGTAAAATTAGGATGTAATGAGTAAATTATTAGTGAATACTACCCCCGTCCCATAAAGATGTTCCCATTTTAACTTTTAGAAAATTTAAGGGAGAAATATTTTTGTGTTGACTTTATAAAAATACCCTTGATGTGATGGCTAAAAGTAAGATATAATGAGTAAATTTTTAGTAAAAAGGTATGATGTGATAGATAGTTTATAAATTAGTAGGGTAAAAGTGATTTTTTAAATGAAAAGCTATGACTTCGTGGGACAGGAAAAAAAGAAATGAGAAAGAGTTTTTGGGACGAAGGGAATATGTATAATGGGATCGGAAAGGTAAAAATGGTATTTTAATAAGATAGAAAAAGAGATTGTGTGACACAAGAAAAAGAACGAAGAAAGAGTTTGTAAAACGAGGAGTATATAATTTATTCCGATCCCTTCCCTAGCATTCGAATAGGGTTGTAAATGAATCAAACGAATAATTTTGATTCGATCCATAGTTCGTACTTGTCTTTCAAGATTTCTATTTGTAAAAGTTTAATCCGAATCTGAATAGTATTTTTTATTTGTTACGTAATGAATAAGAATATATACATAATCTATTCAATTGGTACATAAACGAATATATATTTGAAAAATGGGTCAAAGTGATAAATATTAAAAATTATTAGGTAATTCGATCACTATTTACTTAAAATTAAATGTGTGCATATTTTAATCTTTAATATGTAAATTGGGCAAGGTTAGGTTCCCAATACTTCTTATGACATTTTGTGTTTTTTCTATTTTAGTTTAATTCTTATTTTAAAAGAAATAGAATTGTGGAATAAAAGTCTACTTATTAACTTTACCCTCTTCTTATATAGAGAGGAGAGGATTGAATCTTAACTTTGTAATGTAGACAATTCAATATAGAAATATCGTCTCCTCTTATTTTTATACATCGTATCAGAGTCTAGTTTTTGGTGACCTAAAATGTTCTATCTTCGCTCTTGGCGGGCGGCCCTACCATTAGCCACTTGCAGGGCCGTTATTCTTCCTCCAATCCAAATTCTTTACCACCACCAAACTGATGACAAGACCACAAACCTAAACCCTACGTCACAAGAATCACTACCATTTCATACTCTTTTTTAAAAATAGTGTTCATGATTTAACAAAGAATGACGTTCATCATGTCCGTTTGAATTCAGTGAGGGTTCAAAAAGAATGACATTTCTTTTATCAATTTATTACTCGGTAGATTTGAAAAAAGAGTGGCGTCCCTGTTGAAGAAGAAGAAAAATTATTTGTTGAAGTATTTATATGACACTTGAACAAAGATCATTTAATTATGTGTTGTCCAAGTCGGACATTCGTAATTCCACCGCTTCAGTTTGAAGAGGGTGTTCTGATAGAGAGAGGCACAAGAAGGGACCGAATCTCAAAGGAATTCACTTTGGTGTTTTCTTATTTTAGTTTAATTCTTGTATTAGAATAAATTGAATTATGGTAAAAATAGAATTTAATTACTTATTTGCTTTACCCTCTTCGTATATAAAAATGGTTGAATCTTTGTAATCTATAAGACAATTCAATACAGAAATATCTTCTCCTCTTATTATCAGTGTTTTTAAACCCGGACCGGATCGGGCGATCCGAGCGGTCGAACCGCGACCTGGACACCAACCAGTCCAGTCTAACCCCCCCAAACACCCGAAAAAAACTAGGTCGACCGGCCAGAAAAACCTGGAAAAACCCGGGACCCGTCCTCTCCGCCAGGTCGACCTCCGGTCCGGATTTAAAATCATTGATTATTATTTTCTACAACATTAAATTTTTATGTCATGGATTGACAGTGGCTCCAATTGGTGTACCTACATTGCCCGGTTAGGGTGCACGATATGGTTTTTGTAAAATTAATTTGATATCAAATTATATCTATGTGGCATTTTGGTATATGGAGGTTAACACCACCTTATCCCTTTTGGAGTACAAGTCTATATAATTACAGTTCATATCACATCTCAATTTAAATTATTGATTATTAAGAGTACATGTTTAATATTTAAAATATTTAATCATTTTTAATTAATTATTTAAAAAAATAAAAATTTAAAAACATCTTTAAATTAGTAATATTTACAAGTATTACAACCTACTCTTATATTTTTTTCACACCCATTTTAAATCCACATTCTCGAAAAAAGAGGATTTTTGTTAGGAGAACCTCTTAGATAGGAGTAAAAAACTATGAAAAAATCAAAATAGGAGTCAAAAATCTTTTAAGACCAAAATAGAAGTTCACACTGTCATTGCTATACTAACACACTCACCACATTGTCACATTGTAATTGCCACACTGTCACCGCCACAATGTCTTCCGTCGCGGCCACCAGAGGGCGACCGCAGATCGCCGACGGTTGAATGAACTCACTAACATATTACATTTTCATCACAAGTACTTTTACACTACACTTCCATGCATTATACTCCTATTTTAGTCTTAAAAGATTTAGGACTTCTATTTTATGGTATTTTTATACTCCCTCCGTCCCATGAAACCTTTCTCCTTTCTTTTTTTATCCGCCTCACAAAACACTTCTCATTTCTATTAAAAAGTCACTTTTACCCCTTACTTTTTCATACCCTAACTATCACATCATACCTTTTTTCTAATAATCTATCCATCAAATCATACTTTTACCCATCACATCAAAGGACATTTTTAGAAATTCAATATCAAAATACACTCCCCTTAAATTCCTCTTAAAAAGCAAAAGTCTCATGTTTCATGGGACGGAGGGAGTACTTTTTTACTCCTATACAGAGAGATTTCTTATTTTTGTTTTTTCTTAAAATATTAAATGGGTTTTAAATGAAATATATGATTGCAATTAATTTATATTTTTATGTGTTCGGTACCTTATGTGTTCGGTACCTCTAACTTCCGTACTTTATGTATTCATAACTTTGTGTTGTATGTTGTGTAATACTCCATTCGTCCCAGAAAATCTTTCTCCTTTCTTTGACTGTGTAGTACTGTTGCACCTTTCTATAAATATGTAAAATAATTTAATAGATCAAAGGCATCGGTTTTCTAAACAACCGATGTTAATACACTTTTCTAAATATTTTTTAAAAAATTAATATAAAGCAAAGGCGGCATCGGTTCTTTCTGAACAGCCGATGCGAATACACTTTAATAAAAAAACTTAAAAAATATATATATATATATATATCAACGACATCGGTTCTTTCTAAAGAACCGATGCTAATACTCTTTTCTAAATATTTATTAAAAAATAAATATATCAACGGCATTGATTGTTTAGAAACAACTAACCGATGCTAACACTCTTTTCTAAATATTTTTTAAAAAACAAAATATAGCAAAGGCATTGGTTGTTTCTAAACAACCGATGCTAATACACTATTCTAATAATTTTTTAAAATTAATATAGCAAAGACATCGGTTGTTTACAAACAACCGATATGAATATACCCCTTTTTATGAATATTTAAAAAACAAAATATAGCAAAGGCATCGGTACAGTAATCGGTTGTTTGAAAACAACCGGTGCTAATACTCCTTTTTTTAATTTTAAAATAGTAAAGACATCGGTTGTTTTCAAAGCGATGCAATTGAACTGCACCAAATGCATCACTGGCATTTGTATCAGTATAGAACCGATGCAAAAGGTGCAAAACAACCTATGCCTTTGCCCTGCTATGTACTAGTGGCGGTTTTTTGGTGCCCAGTATTGCAAGTGCTCTAAACATCTTATGTATGATATTCAAATAAAATCGATTAGGAATCTAGCTATTAAAATATTAAAACTGAATCAGAGTTTGAATACCAACTAAAACTAGCGAATACGATGGATTAATATTTAATTCAGTTTGTTTATTATAACCCTAATTTTATTCGAAATGAAATTGTTGGTTGACTTAATAATAGTTTAAAAAGTATTTAAAAATAAAAACTAGGTCGTTGAAATCTAATTATAAAAGAGAGAGGAACCATATGTTTCATTCTTATATAGAAAAAAAATGTTGAGGTGATGAGTTACTTATTTTGAAACAATCAAGAAAGGAAATCTAAAAATTTATTAATTTTGAACTCATATTCTATTATATACTCCTTCCCTCTCTAAAAGAGTTACATGTTTACTATTACGGTCTCAGCTCTCCATAACTTTGGTTTGTTTCTATTATTTCATTGATCATTTGATGATATAAAATATTCTTGTCATCTCTTATTTTGTAGAGTTTTTTGATATAGTTTTTAAATATAAATTTTTAATTTTTTTTCTTTACCAATTTGCAAATAAAATTATTTTAAAAGTCACGAGGTTTGACACTTTGATAAAAGAAGGAAATTCTTTTAGGAACAGAGGGTAAAAGTCACGAGGTTTGGCACTCTGTGTAAAAAAAACTCCATATAATATATAGTTTTCAAAGAATTAATACTCGATCAGAGAAGCCAAATAAATTTGACGTAGAAAATTGAAGTTTGAACAGCCATGTTTGGGATGTGAATGAAATGGACTTTCTTTAGGTCCGTTTGGTACACGGAATTGATGGAATTGGAATTGAATTGGAATTAAAATTTCATGGGATTCAATTCCACAGAATTGATTTCACCAATTCCAATTCATTTTTTGCACTACCAATTCCAAATCCACATAATTTTTGTGGTACCAAACACGAAAATTGGAATTGAAGTCTTCAATTCCAATTCCATAGTTTGAATTCCATGTACCAAACGGGGCCTTATATAAATTGAGAATAAAATGGACTTCTTAACACATGGGTTTTATTTTTGTTAAATTTGGATATACTACGTGTGATGTTTCTTTGTTGCACGCCAACTTTGGATTTAACGATTGAGATATTTTCTGATAATTTTTGTTCGTGTACGCTTTTTCTTTAGTCATTTAATAATTCAAAATATATCTGTCACTCCTTATTTTTTAAAAATTTTTATGTAATTTTTAAATATGTATATCATAATTCTTATTTTTATGTCAAATTATAAATATAATAATTTTAAAATAAGTAATTTTTGCACATTTTTCAAAAGGAAAAAAACTAGGAAGCAGGGAGTGGTTCGGAGTTGTGTTCGAATTACCCACAACAAAAACTAAAACTAGTACCCCATCAATTTTTGTCGATCTGATCACTTTTTTTTTGACAAAGTATGTTATCAAATCAATTTGTTGAGAAAGTCTTTAAATTGATCTCAAGAAGATATGTGATCTCATCAATTTTTGACATATTCCTTCCGGGAAATGGGGAGTGAAAATCTGGTGTTCCTAACCATAGTTTTCAAGGCATCGCCTAGGCGACCCTTAGGCGTTTGGGCGAGTTTATATGGAAACCAAACTGCTCACCAAGTTTTTTTTAGGAAAACACGGGAGAAGATGACTGAAAGAAGCCTTAGAGAGGGCGAAGGAGGAGGAAAAGATTTGAAGAAGACAAATGTGTGAGAGAGACTTTACCTTCCTCGTCGATGCCGATTCAGTGTCGCGACTCGCGAGATCCAACGGCTTCCAAGTCTAAACCCTCAACTCTCCACAGTTATTTACTTATTTAGGTTAACTTATTTGGTCTAAGTTTACTAAAAGAGATTGGGTGTTTGCACTTGTTAAGTATAACTCTTTATTAAATGAGTATTGGGCCCAAATTTGATTTAAATCTAAAAAAGAAATTTAAAGCCCACTAACTTACCAACTTGTGTAAAAAGTATACTTATTTTTTGAATACAATTTTAATTTTTTTTTAAAAACAACATTCATTCATATATTTCAGAATATGTACTCTTTTTTTGGGTACTTATGTACTCTTTAAATACTTATTTCATATTATATGCTTTTATAGTAATACCTATAAAATAATAAAGTTGTCATAGCCCACTCGCCTAGAGGACGCCTAGGCGGGCGCCTAATCGCTTAGGCGATTGGAAGGTACCCTAACGCCTAGACTCGTCTAGCCGCAATAACAACTATGCTCCTAAGTCCTAACCACTTTGACCATCTCTGAACCTCAATTTGGTACAAAATTATTGGTCCTTGAGAATAAAAAAGAATATAATGCACTCCATCTCCCAAATCGATTGTATAGTTTTATTTGATAATTTGAGTGCTAATTGAAATTAATTGATAAACAACATGATGCTTTCTTCACATCATGCTTAATTAATTACAAAGACTACATACTGAACATAAGTTTATGAATTGATTACGATTAGTTCCTACCAAGTAAGGTCATCCGATCCGTGTTTGGAACGTCGCAAAAGTATGGTCACGGGCATTCTTTAGGCAAATAGTTGTGTTCTACGTAATTGCTCTTTAGGTCACGACCCGCGAGTGTGCGCATAACCGATTCAACCAAAAGTTTAAAATATTGTCTTTTCGAGTCTTTCAAGTAAAATTTTAATTTTTTAAAACTTTGTGATGTTGAATTTTGAACTCGTGACCTCTACACCATCAAGGTTTCGATACCATGTTAATAAACCAACTCAACCACAAACTCAAGATTGTGATTGTGACTCCAAAAGGTTTTATATTCTAACATCAATAATCATTTCCCATTTTCTAAAAAATGGATGAGCATGATCTTTGAGTGTTCCCTCCAAAATGACTAGACGCCTTAGAGAGTCGCCTTGATCCCTTCGCGAGGGCGCTCCTCATCCTCTTGTTTCCGACGAGCTTGTGGAGGAGATCGCCATATTCCCTGCATTTTGTTCACGTTCTCAACTATCAAAGGAAAATAGTAGAAGTAAGGAGGTTTGTAACCGGTGGTCATATAAAACCTAAAGGGCTATTTTTTTTCAATCAATGCCTAAGTCATGTATACTACCTCTTTTTGATTCAACGACAACATTTCTCGAAACCATCGACCAACAATTACACAGATAAATCACATAGATCAACCACGATAATAATTATGAACGGAATTTCAAACCTAGATGCATATTCTGATGTTAGATGTTCACGTACTCACCTCGATTGGTTTCGATTCGATTCAAGAGCGTCACTCCTACGAGTCGACAAAGTCAACCACCTCGATTCAAGAGCAAGTTCACCCCACTGCCAAACTTAAACATTGTTGCCCAAGCACCACCATAGTACTACGTTGCTGTTCGAGTCTGACTTGCTGCCCAAATCAGCCTGAAAGTTGCTGTTCAGAGATGGAGAGGTTGTTAGAGCAACACCGCCGCTGTTGGAGACCGCTTGGCAACCAACGATCAACTATCATTGTCCTAGTCAAGGAGAGGTCAAACCCCAACTCTACCGCCGCCGCCGCTGCTCTTGAGTCCATAGAGGGACCTAAAGGGCTACTTAAATGTAGAGAGACGGGGGAGACTCACCAAAGGGTGTGAAGTCGTGGGACCTTGCAGAGATGTCCCTTAGCAGGTTTGGTTGATGTCGATACTCGCCTTGGACGAACTCGAACCCATAATTTGCGAGGGACTCCTCGAATGGGCCCTTTCTACATCACGAATGGGCCCTGACAGAGTTTTTTTGGCATCACTCAGGGGCTAAATAGGCTGGGATCGGAGAATCGATACTGCTTGCGGAGCCTGCGCTTCTTCGAGGTAGCTTGGGTGACTTCCCGGAGCCTGCGCTTTGAAAATCGGCTTTCACAAATCTGTTTTTAGTAAATTTTTTTTAAAAAATTCGGCTTTCATAAAGCCGATTTTATCAATCCAAAAAAATTACGTTTACAACTTTTTTTAATAAAAAGGAATATTTTTTATGATTCAGTATATAATTTGTTTAAAAAAACTCAATCAATCGAAATTTAATAAAGAGATTTTCATCAAGAAAAAGTGAAATAAATTATTTAAATAAAGGGATTGGACAAATCAAACTTTAAACAAAAAATCTAAATAATTTTCAAAAACTTGTTTTTAAACGAATATTAGGCAATATTGAAAACATAAATATATTAAAACATCAAAAGAAAATTACATTCTCAACCTTTGAACTAAACAAGAGTTACAATACCTTCCCTGATACAAACAAAAAAATATTAAACTAAAATCATCTCCTTGCCCTGAAATCCATCTCGCCCTGGTATCGATTGTGTTGACGTCTCCCTGAACGTGGAATCTCATCTGTTGGCCGTTTGGGAGGTAGAACTTTAAAGCTCCCAACATCTAAATTTTGAGGGAAAAGAACAGGTTGAATTATACCACTATAACCACTCAAGTAGTTTTGAACCGAGTACCTAGCCGGCAATATGTTGTGAGGAACTTGTTGTCGAAAAGAGTGGTAAACCGCATGAACATGAACACAGGGTATACTGTCGGAAGTCGATTGCCCACAAGTGCATACACTAGTAAACAAATTGACCAAGTAACTGTAAATAAAAGAAGGATCTGTTCGAGATGTGTGGGTCACTACGTATTGGTTGTTACCGTAGCTTGAGACTGCCCACTTGTGCTTAGTTTTCTCCCGATTAAGGAGAACATTTTTAATTTTCGAAGTAATGCGTATGCTCTGTTCTTGCCTTTGAATACCAAGCTTGTACCTTTTAGCAAACAATTCAACCATCTTGGCATAGGACATGGATAAAATGGCAGTGACAGGTAACATACGACAACCTTTCAACATATTTTTGAAACTCTCAGAACTATTTGTCGTTAAGATACCACACCTAAATCCACCATCAAAACAAAGGGTCCATGCCGCACAAGGAATATCATTTAAATACTTATATCCCTCCTCACTCATGTTTCGTATTACAGTCATATATCCTTCAAATTGTTGGATATTATGTGTACTACCCGCAGCCCGAACCAAAATTTTAAGATCACTGTTCCGGAACTTTGTCATGAAGTTGCTCCGAATGTGACGAAGACAAAAACGTTTCATTATCAATTCGGTCTGTAGTTCTGGAAGGTCACGATATGAATTAATGATTCCAATATGTCTGTCAGAAGTAATGCATAATTGTTGTGAGCCGATAACCCTCTGAACAAGAAGGCGAAAAAACCAAGCCCAACTCTCACATGTTTCTCCGTCTACAACCGCATAAGCCAGAGGAAAGATTTCACGATTACCATTCATGGCAACCGCAAGAAAGAGATGACCCTTGTACTTTCCGTACAAATGAGTTCCGTCCACCGTCACTACTAGCATGCAGTATTGTAATCCATGTATTGCCGCGGCGAATGCCCAAAATGCATACTTAAAGAGCTGGGTCTCTTTAGGCGTGACATTAAGGTTTGGTGGTTCGGATACTTAAAGCGCTGGGTCTTTTCATATTTAGAGTACGAATTCTCCCAACTACCGTACAATAACTCTGTAGCACGGATCCGAGCTAACCAACATTTTTTATACGACACAGGAACATGAAATTCATGTAAAACATCACGTTGGATTAACTTCACTTTGTACTCCGGATCCACACGTACTTTTTCGACAATGAACCGGCCATTTCAGGCCATTATTGTGCCTGAAATGGCTTTTGGAAAGCTGAAAAAACAGAATTAAAAAAAAAGGAAACGAATTTAAGAAAGCTGAAAACCAAAAAAACCAAAAATAAAATCGCAATGTCAAAAGCCGATTTTCCTTGCCATGAATTTTCTTTTCCCAACCGGGAATTATATTCAAAAAAAATTCCCTCATAGGGAAACCACCCTTATCGAGGGAAGGAAGAGGCGAAACGACATGTAATGATGGATTTAGTGGAGATCGTGCATGACCGCTCGATCGAAGAGATGGGACGGCTACGACGCAATTACCAAAGAGTGCCACGCGAGAGATGCGTGTAAGGCCCAAAGAAAGGTGATTGGGCAACGGTTGAGGACTCCTCATTCCTCAATGACCCACTTAAGGCACATGGAGTGGAGGGTTTGTGATGGGCTATTGGGCCATTAGTTTAGGCCAATCTCAATATCTCTTAATAAATGAGTCTAAGCCTCGCGATCAGCCTTGTTGGTGCGAGGCCCGTCAGTACCACGGAATAATCCATCAGCTTTGATAAAATAAAATATTTTTGTCACCACTTGTTTTATTGAACTTTTGATACAGTTTTTAAATATGTATGTTTTATTTTTTATTCTTGTCACCTCTTGGGATTTTTCTTCGTTTTGCGAACCGGGAAGAAAGTTTTAGGACGGAGGGAGTATGTCAAAGTTTTACAAAACAAGAAGTGACAAAAATATTTTATTTTATCAAATACTTAATGAAATCGTGTAAACAAACAAAAGCTATCAACAAGAAAAAAAATTATAATCAAATTAAGGGAGTAGGGAGTAGAAAAAGAGAATAAATCAAATTGGTTTATACGCTTTCCTAGTGTCATCACATGTTATTTATGACATGTTTGAGAATAACGTTAGAGATTAGCGTTAGCATTTTGAATAAAATTTTAACGATGCAGATTATTTTGAAAACGCAAACGTTAAACGCTGCCCGTAGATAGCATAATCAAAACGCTAACGCTAATCGCTAAAGTTATTCCCAAACAGAACTTTAGTCAAGCACTTTACGATTGAGATAAAGCTCATCGGTGGAACGATCTCATGTCGTTTTTGTGAGACCAAAATGAGTGAATTTTCCAATTACTTTTAGAGTCCTACCATCATTCAATTCAAAGTCAAGGGAGAAATTCAGTTTTTGATCTTAATGTAATCAAATTACTTTGAATATTTGGATTTAGTTAATGACGACGAAAAAATTTAGATACCATTCCTTTTGTTTTAATTTATGTTGCCCGTTTTAGTTTATGATATTTGACGAAAACTGTTTTTAATTTAATTTATTTTAAAATTGATATAGAACTAAACAAAATTAATTATAAATTTAAAAACTACATAAAAATTTTATAAATAAGAAATTTTGACTATATTGTACGTTTTTATGTAGTTATTTGATGAAATAAAATATTCTTATAATATTTTCACTCTATTTTACCATTCGTGACAAATATTTTGGAGTGGAGTAATAAATAGTTTTCATAAATTTGGTTAAAATGAAATAGGAAGTAAGTCTAAATAGGATTGCAAATATATTTTGACGAGATAATAAAGTTTTCATGCACATACCAAAATAGCAACACCAATCTACGAAATTAAAAAGCAAAAATATGTAACATGGAGGACATGTCCCTTTTTTTTCTTCTTAACAGCTCAAACTAATTAATAGCGGTGGTTGTAGTACTGGTGGCGGTGGTGCTGGCACTCCACCGGCGGAGCCGGGAACCTGGTGGTGTCCGTACAGTAGTTGTAGACCATATGGTTCGCCCGGACCCAGATGAGCTGGTGGCTCTGGTGCACGTTCATCTCCGACATCGTCGGATCCTCCCACCAGAACCGCTTCTCGCCGCCACTGCTGCAGTGCTTGGCGTGGTCCGCCGGCGCCACGGTGGCCGGAACTTCGCAGGCATCAATGTCGAAGCCGGTGTAGGACGCGACGAAGGGGGCGTGGGTCCAGTCCGTCTTCACCTTCCCGCCCTGTGTGGCCCAATCGTCGGCGCTCCAGAGCGAGCTCAGCACGCCCATCGCCTGATCTCCGGGGAACGGAATCCCCTTGTCCTCCATGTTCGCGTGCACTCTGATCGGCGTTCCGTCAACGATGAACCTGGCCGGAAAAACAGAATTGATTAGTGGTTACCCTTAATTAATGGGGACCCAATTCGACAGGGAAAGATTCAATGCCAATTTCTTGAATTCACAATCAATAATGGAGTGGGTGAGCGAAACTGTGGTAGCCTTTAATTTACTCACATGACTTTGCGTGGGGTCCATTTTATGGTGTAGGAATGGAAATCCTTTGTGGGATCGAACCAGAGGTTCACTCTTTCTTCCCTGTCTCCGACGCCGTTTACGTAAACATTGGTCTGAACCAGATATGGCTCGCCGGAAGTGTTCCCCAAGAACTCGAAATCGAACTCGTGGTGTTTTGCCCCATCCGATGACATCTGTGACAATCAATCCAAAATGTATAGCAGAACATGTTAATCAATGGCAGATCTGCAATTCATTTCAAAAGGAATTGAAGTAGCTTCTACGTACGTAGAAGGCGGTGACAGTCCCGGCGGAGTCTCCGGCGACCAGCTTGATCTTGGCGGTGACTTTCCCGAACAGATACTTACTCTTCGATTGAAACCCAGCAGCTGAAAACCAAAATGTCAAATTACCATCAAAGAAAATTCAAGAAAAGATAAGCGCCGACAGGAAACTGAAACAGATCCGGCGGAGGGACGTACCGGAGAGGTTATCTAGTTTCATGTGGAGGACATCTCCGTCAACAATGAGGTGGTCGGCCTGAGAGGTAGGCTGAAAGAGGTCGTCAAATCTCGCCGGGATGGCCGCCGCTAAACCGGCAAAGCAGAGCACCAACAAAACGCCGTAACTCGCCGCCGTCGAACCCGAGAAGGCCATTATTATAACTCAAACTCTCTTCTTTTTCCGTGCTGCCCGGAGTCTACTTGATCTCCGGCGTAGAGCGGGTATTTATAATCCCGGGATTGAGGGTTCGTGGGGGAAGCCACACTGCCAGGTCGGACTGTGTAGTGCCACGTAGGAGTGAGAATACGCATGGAAGTGGAATATTATAGCCGTTGAAAAGATTATTGCTAGGCTGGACACTAAAGGCGGGGTCCACCAATCGAAAGGATAAGGCGACGAGCCAACGTGGGAGCCAATGGTTGAGGAACACGTGGCGGAATACAGCTGGTCACTGAACTTCACAGCTGGCATGCCTGGCAATGCGATTAAGGATTTAAAAAAAGGGGAGTCCTATTTTTGCCCCTTGCTAGCTAGCATGATTCCCTTCCCTTTGCTCAGTCACTCACTCTTTTGGCGTGGGGCACATGAACAGTGTATGGGCTCTTCGGGTCTGGCGGGCCATTACTCCTGAATTTAATTAGGGGAGGGCTTCCACGAGTAGCGGACCCAGAAATTTCGGTGAGTGGATTTACATTTTGTGCACAAAAAAAGAGAAATTTACTTAAATAGCACTAAAACATAATGACTTTCTCCAAATAGCATCACATGTGTTTTTCTTCCCAATGTAGCACTTTTAGTCATTATGCATTAGTCATTATTCAAGCAAATATTCGACATCACTGGACATTATAGATATTCTTCCCAATGTGATATTTAGTGCAAATATTTCAAAAGAAAATGTTGATATTTGTATAGCAATAAATTTAAAACAAGGTAAAAAAGTATCAATAAATAGCATTCTGAGATAAATATTGTAAGTTGTATGTAATATTTTTGAAATAATGTATAATAAATATAATACGTTCATTGCTTTAACCAAAAAAGAAAAAAAACTAAACAACTAAAATATTAATTCTAGAAATTTCTTCAAATACTGTACTAAGTATATTTTAGGAATCTTTTTAAAAAAATTAAACTTGTTCATACATTTCAAAAAATTGAACATTTTATAATTAAGTTTCGTAATTAAAGTTAAATCAATTTTCCAAATCTAAAAGAATTAAAACATAAAATTCTACACAATTATAAAAGGTGTTCTCTGTTCCATTTTCAAAAAAATAGCACCTAATCACATATAAATATACTCTTCTTGGATGCCCTTAATCTACATATTATAGCTAATTACATACTACTACTAATAAATAATTTTTTTTGGAGTGGTGCAATTGACCCCACTTGCACAACCGTAGGTCCGCCCCTGGCTTCCACGTATTTTTCTGAGCCAAAGAAGGTTGGCCGCCCGTTAGGGATAGATATAAAGACTAGAACCGAAAAGATTGATCGAGATATATTGAAATTGAAACCGGAAATGATAAGATTGATGTGATTCTCGAGACTAGTAGTGTCATTGTCTTTGATTTTTTATAAAAACTAGACCGGTCGTGAGCTAGATAGAGTTTTCTAAAAGACTAGACCGTGATCAGACTAGGACTAGAAATATAATGTATTTGATACTCCCTACGTCCCTAAATATTTTTCACACTTGTATTTCCGAGGCAAAATATCAAATTTTTTCAATTTATTTTATTTACATATTGGTATAGAAATAAAAAATAAAATTTACATATCAAAATACTACATGAAAAGTTCTTCGAAATAAAATGTGTCAAGAATATTTTATTTTGTCAAATAACCAATGAAAACGTAGAAAAAAACAAAATTTGTCGTAACTGCTGAAAAAGCAAGTGTGACAAATATTTTGGGACGGAGGGATTATATAACTTTTATACATGTATACTTGTAATTTAAAATTAAACTTTTATAGAAATATATTTATGGTATCAATATAGAGCATAGTGTATTACATGATTTTGTTTAAAATTTACAAAGAAGTGATAAAAAAATCTCATACGTATAAAACATTCATATTAAATTTATTTTTATGGTAATTCTATCCAACTTCCATCTTACATAATACGGTAATATTTATGTTGTATAATTATTATAAATCAATAAATTATAGAAAAAAAGAAATTAAATAATCAAAAATAAGATATATATTTTTTTGAGTACTTTTTTGGAAAAACAAAAATTTAAGAAGTTAACATGTTAAGGACCGGACCGGGCTTGGGCCGGTCCTAAGGGATTATCCGGTCCCAAAAGATCTCTATTTTTTGTGAAGACTAGACTAGTGAGGACAGGTTTTTAAAGAAAACTGGACCGATCCCGTCCTAAATTATACCGGTCTTAATTTCCAAAGAACGATCCGGTCTGACTCGTCTGGTCTTTTTGCTCATCTATATCGTCACTAAACCCGGATAATAGAATAGTGATAAATATCTAAATGTATGAAGTTGGGTCGACTTTATTTTGATTTCTATTTATGATGTTGGGTCGACTTTATTTTCAATTCAATTTATTTGATTGTAGGTGTAAAATTAAAAAATAAAATTTATATATTTAGAAACTACATCAAAACTTGTAGGAGTACAAAACAAGAGTGACAAGGCTATATTATTTTATCAAAAACTAACGAAAATAAGTACGTAAAAAGAAGATTAAAGTTTGACCGTATTAATAGTAAGGGAAAAAGAAAAAAGTATGGGAAAATATTAAAAATATAACAAAATAGGACTTACATGTTTTTATTTACTGCAATAGAAATTAAAATACATTTATTTTATCAAACACGGTCTTGTACGGTACCAAAAAATATAGTAATGTGTACATTTTTTTTAGTATAAATAAAAGAAGAATGAATTAATTGACTATAAGGAGGGATCGGAGTAGGAAGAAAATAGGGAAATACATCTCTTTACCAATGCTTGCCTTTAAAATTAAAAAAAATAAGGAAAAATTACCCAAAATAATCCCAACTTTACCCGATCTTTCAAAAATAATCCCACCTTTCACTGTGATGCATAATAATCCCAACTTTACTGAAATTTGTCAGTTTTGGGTCATCGTTAAATTTCTAACGGAAGGTTAACGGAAATGCTCATTTTAGACAACAAAATGAAAGTTGGGATTATTTTTGATGAATTTTCATTTTTTTATTTTTTTTAAATTTTTCATTTAAATTTTTTAAATTACTTTCTACCTTCATCGTCATTTCTTTTTCCTTTTTTAAAGATTAGTCTTTGTTTAAAAAATAAAAATAATAGATATAAAAAATGAAAAAATGAGAAATGTAACTAAAATGATACAAAAATAATAAAACAAATAAGGTAATCAATGGAAACTAACTTGAAATTGGTAAAAGTAAAATAAAAATATACGGGTGGGTTTAATATTTTACGCATTATAAAAAGTATTAATATATCACTTCTTATTTTTTAGAAAAAATTATCTAAAATAATTCCAACTTTACCGGACGGCTTGTTCTTTTAAAAAATAAGTACTCCCTCCGTCTCGCTATATTCGTCCACTTTTGACTTTTGGAACTGTTCATCTAAGCACTTTGACTCATCAAATTCTCTCAATGTGTAAGCCTAAATATAGTCATGTGTGATTTTTTTGATTTGTCCTAGCATATAGATTATTAATATATAATTTTTATAATTATTTAATATACAAATTACAAGATAAAATGAATTTAAAAAGTGTACTGGATGGTGTGTAAAAATGAAAGTGGACAAATACTCTGGGACGGAAGAAGTAGTACATTAAGACTCCGTATAGTGTGTAAAATGTTAAAACCCACCACTCCGTATATATTTATTTTATTTCTTACCAGTTTCTGTTTAATTTCTATTGATTACATTATTTATTTGATTAATTTTGTATGGTTTTAGTTATTTTTCTCATTTTCATTATTTTTTATATCTATTTTTTTCTAAGGTAAGAATAATCTTTAAAAAAGAAAAAGAAATTGAGGTTGAAAGTAATTCAAAAATTTTAAATAAAAATTTCAAAAAAAATTAAAAAACAAAAATTCATCAAAAATAATCCCAACTTTCATTTTGTTGCCTAAAACAGACATTTCCGTTAACCCTCCGTTAGAAACTTAACGGCGACCCAAAACTGGCAAATTTCAATAAAGTTGGGATTATTATGCATCACAGTGAAAGGTGGGATTATTTTTGAAAGACCGGGTAAAGCTGGGATTATTTTGGGTAATTTTTCCAAAAAATAATACTCCGTAATAAAAAAGCCGATTGATGACCTCCGGTATGGAGTGAGTATTTCTTTTCTTCAAGTTTCAACGAATTTGGAATTCAGTGTGGTGACGATAAAGCCAGCTAGCTGATCTGCCAGCCCACACTCACGCTTTGCCATTCCTTATTAAGGTATGTCTTCTTAATTTATTTTGATTACTTACGACTACTTTTTATTATAATTTGATAAAATTATATTAGATAAAAAATAATTATAGATATAATTACATTGAGAGCAGATTAGACTAGATCAAAATTATTTTATGTTATGAATGAGAAGAATTTGACTCAAATCTAAATTCAAAATTTTCAAGTTTCCCAAACATTAAATTTGAGCCAAATCCAGATTTAAAATCCAAATTCATGTTCCCAAACATACCATTAATTAGATCAGAATCATTCAGATCAGGTGTGATAGAATTTTTAGAATTAGGTAGAGATTACTGGATTGAGTTATAAGACACTTGGGCTGAGCCACATTAAAAGATTGAATCCAATCGATTAGTTAGTTTAACTCAAGAGCTTATATACCGGATTATTTTACTCTTGGACTTCCGATGTGGGATGCACT
This sequence comes from Cuscuta australis, assembly GCA_003260385.1. Taxonomy (NCBI): domain Eukaryota; kingdom Viridiplantae; phylum Streptophyta; class Magnoliopsida; order Solanales; family Convolvulaceae; genus Cuscuta; species Cuscuta australis. The sequence goes on along the minus strand of NQVE01000162.1, from coordinate 3,658,225 downwards.
CTAACACTCCCCCTCAAGTGGACAACCGGGCCATTTTGAATCTAACCGGTTGACCACTTGCAAATGAACTCCCATTCCCTTGATTTTTTTGAGCGACAACACCTAAAGGACCACGAGTCGCTGGGTATGGACTTCCAGACGAGCAATCGTGTTAAACGGGCCACATGCCGTTGGATACATACTCCATACGGACAACTGGGCTAAAGACAAACGGGCCGCTAGGAATGAACGTCTAGACGGACACATTGACAAACGAGGTGGGCCAAAACCTGCTCCGATACCATGATAGAATTTTTAGGATTAGGTAGAGATTACTGGATTGAGTTATAAGACACTTGGGCTGAGCCACATTAAAAGATTGAATCCAATCGATTAGTTAGTTTAACTCAAGAGCTTATATACCGGATTATTTTACTCTTGGACTTCCGATGTGGGATGCACTCTAACAAGGTGAAGATTGTCTTACCCTCCTAAAAAATGTTAGGCTATGTGTTATGTCTTTCCTTTTTCCCCTTTCTCCTTCGGCCAACTCAGTGCCATGTAACTTCAGTTTTTCGCTCCCCTGCCCTTCTAGCTCCTTCGAGGGAAATGCTTTGCCTTCTTCTTTCCCTCTCAATTTTCAATATTATTTTTTTAACACTTGTTTGAATTGAAATAATTAAACTTAAAATATAAAAAAGTGGGCTTTTTACAAAATATAAAATATCCACATGAAACACATGAAAAATGTGAGAAAATCTGCATTTTAAATGTAGACTTTGAGATCATATAAGCATCACTCTTCAAAGAAATTGGTGTGAAGTGTGTGAAAAAGATGAGTGGAGTGTTGTGTTTAAATAGTGAAAATTTTTTAATTTTAATTTTTTTAAATTTCCAACAGTTACATTCAAAAGAAAATTTAAAAAAATTGAAATCTAACCTCTGAACGGTCAAATTTGTGCTTAAAAGCCAGACGGGAAAAATGGGAAGAGGATCATGCCTTTCCCATTCCCGCATGGGGGCGCGGTGTTCCCCTTCCTTTCCCGCGCCACGTGTGTTGAACAATTCTTAAACATAAAATATAAATTAAGGATTTAATCATGTGTACCTGATAATCCTGTAAACGCAGTTAGGGATGAGGCCATGACTCTCACGCAGATCGAGTTCCCGTTTAGGGTGTATTGTTATGATGGCTAAGGTGAGAATGACTCACGAGAACAGAGAGGCAGAGAGGAAGCGTAAGATTGGTGTGTTGATCTCTGCCTAATGACCTCTATTTATATACACCCAAGGGGAAACCCTAATTAGGTCATAAGGGTAATTACGTCCATCGAATAATTACCAAATAAATGCGTAGGGTATTTATTAGGTCAATGATCAATTAATTAGATAAATGATAACTCAGGCCACATAATAAAAACGTGTCCAACATTCTCCCACTTGGCCGAGTAATCATTTATGATGAGTATTAGATAAGTCTGATCAGATTTTAATACTCATTTTAGTTCTAAATCGAAATTGTAGCAGAGAAATACAGTCATTGAATCAATATTCAATTCAAGACCCCCATTAATCATACTACAATACCAAATTTAAAACTTAAATAAGCTAAGGATCAAATTGACAATTAAGCCCATAACATTATTCTGTATATAAATGTTGTCTATATGTCTTTAGGCATGCATAGACACATTCAGAGACAAACAAACAAAAGTATGAGGAAATTTTATTATTAAATGTAAGCAAGTACAATATGCAACTAAATAAGGTCTTTAGAAAACCCCATCTTCGAAACATGTTCTTCGAAAATCTTAGGAGGGAGACCTTTAGTCATCGGATCCGCAAGCATATTCTTAGTACTTATATGCTCAATACAAAGTTTATTTTCCTCAACTCGCTCACGTACGAACAAGTACTTTGTATCAAGATATAAAGCAGCGCCAGTCGAACTGTTACTGTTCGAGAAACTAACGGCAGCTGAGTTATCACAATAAAGCTTCAATGGTCGAGAGATGGAATTAACTACTTTGAGTCCAGTGATGAGGTTTCTGAGCAACATTCCATGACAGGTTGCGTTGTACAGCGCAATGTATTCTGCCATCATTGTAGAAGTTGCAGTCAACTCTTGCTTATGACTCTTCCACGAGATAGGTCCGCCAGCTAACATAAAGATATACCCTAAAGTGGATTTCTTGTCATCTTTTCACTTAGCAAAATCAGAATCAGAATAACCAACCACTTCTAAATTATCACTCCTTCTGTAAGTCAGTTTATAGTCTTTTGTCCCTTGTAGATATCGAAGAACTTTCTTAGCTGCTTTCCAGTGATCAAGACCAGGATTGGTCTGATAACGACCTAACATTCCAGCAATGTAAGCGATATCTGGACGAGTACATACTTGTGCATACATAAGGCTTCCTACTACTGACGCATAAGGTATCATTCTCATCTGTTCTTTTTCAACCTCTGTTTTCGGACATTGAAATAAACCGAAAACATCTCCCTTAACTACTGGAGCCACAGAAGGAGAGCAATGTTGCATGTTATAGCGTGTAAGGACACGCTCAATGTAAGCCTTTTGAGATAATCCCAAAATACCATTGACTCTATCTCGGTGTATTTCGATGCCAATAACATAAGAAGCCTCTCCGAGATCTTTCATGTCAAAATTACGCGAGAGTAAGCGCTTGGACTCATGCAACATGTCTAAACTATTACTTGCCAATAGAATGTCATCTACGTAAAGGACAAGTATAGTAAAGTTGCTCCCACTCATCTTGAGGTAGGTGCATTGATCCACTTGATTCTTTATGAAACCTTCTGACTTCAAGACTTGATGCAACTTTAGGTACCATTGACGTGATGCCTGCTTCAACCCGTATATGGATTTCTTTAGCTTACAGACTAGGTGCTCTTGACCTTCAGATTTGAATCCTTCGGGTTGTTTCATGAACACTTCTTCATCCAAATCGCCATTAAGGAAAGCAGTTTTGACATCCATCTGATGTAGCTCTAAGTCAAAGTGAGCTACAAGGGCCATAACGATCCTTAAGGAATCCTTTCGAGAGACAGGAGAAAAGGTCTCTTGATAGTCAATTCCCTCTTTCTGAGTGTAGCCCTTTGCAACCAATCTCGCTTTGTAGCGTTCAATGTTTCTATTCGGGTCCAGTTTTGTTTTGAAGACCCATTTACATCCTACGGGTTTTACACCGTTGGGTAATTCAACCAAATCCCAAACATCATTTTTCTTCATGGAGTCAAGCTCTTCAATCATGGCTTTATTCCATTCAGAAGACTGATCACTGTTAATGGCTTCATTGTAAGAGGTAGGATCAGTAAACTTTCCAGCATCCATTTCTGCTTCAGTCAGGTAGGTAACATAATCATCAAAGTTAGTAGGCCTTTTAGACCTAGATGACCTCCTGAGCAAATTATCGGGTTGAGCATTGGCGGCATTGTCTTGATGGTGATTATTTGAGGTGTCTTCATTACCAGGTACATTAGGAGTAGGAGGTGGTGCAGTGTCCTGCGGATTGGCATTGAGTACAAGAGGAGTAATTGGAGGTAAAGTAATTGACAAGTCTCTCCCCCCCGCGTCTTGTACTTCTAGCAATTCATCATAAGGGTTTTCACTGCTCCCACTGACCTTAAAATCTTCAAGGAAATGAGCATCTTTGGTTTCTACAATGCGAGTGACGTGGGAAGGACAATAAAATCTGTAACCCTTTGAGTGAGAAGGATAACCAATGAAGTAGCAAGTTACAGTTTTCATGTCGAGTTTCTTCAAGAAGGGATTATATAGTTTAGCTTCGGCCAGACAACCCCATACTTTCATATATCTTAGACTCGGTTTCCTTCCTGTCCAGAGTTCATAAGGAGTTTTAGGGACAGCTTTAGAAGGAACCCTATTGAGTATATGAACGGCTGTTTTTAAGGCCTCGGTCCAAAGAAATAGAGGTAAATCTGAGTTGGCTAACATACTGCGTACCATGTCCATTAGGGTCTTATTTCTTCTCTCAGCAACACCATTCTGCTGAGGAGTACCGGGCATGGTATATTGATTAACAATCCCCTGGGCCTTACAAAACTCATAAAATGGACCAGGAGCTTGACCCACATCAGTATGTCTACCATAATATTCACCTCCTCTATCTGATCTTACAACTTTTATCTGACGATCAAGTTGTTTTTCAACTTCAGTTTTATAATCTTTAAAAGTTGTAAGTGATTCAGATTTTTCCTTAATGAGATATAAGTACATATAACGAGAATAATCATCAATATAAGTGATAAATGAGTTATGTCCAGTTATGCCAGCGATAGAGTAAGGACCACTAATATCAGTGTGGATGAGCTCTAATAAATTAGAACTCCTAGTGGCACCTTTCTTATTCACTGATGTCATTTTACCTTTAAGGCATTTGACACATGTTCCAAAATCATTGAAATCGAGAGATGGTAACACTTCATTCTTCACGAGTCTAGATAAACGTTCTCGTGAAATGTGGCCTAAGCGTTGATGCCACAACATGGATGAAGTTTCTAAGTCTCGTTTTCGTTTTCTCTTTGTTAGTGTCAAATTGATATTATATGACAACAAAGATTTGGAAAAATCATCATCTAGTTCTAATTTATAGAGACCACCATCCAGAAAACCATGACCAAACACTTGAGAATTGAAACTAATAGTAAGTCTGCCATGACCATGAGAAACATCAAAACCGTCTATGTCTAACTTTGGTCCTGATACTAAATTCCGAGTAATCTCAGGAATATATAAGGTATCATAAAGTTTAATACATAAACCAGTTTTCATTATTAATTCTAAGGTTCCCACGGCTTCGACAGCTAGTTCTGTTCCATTCCCCAGCTTAAGTGTTCTTCGGTTTCTTTCCAGCTTCTGGATTGTAAGGAATCCCTGAAGTGAGTTGGTTACATGAACCATAGAACCAGAGTCAAACCACCATGTATTAGTTGGAACATTTAAATTAAAGGACTCAAGTATCATGTAAAGATGATTACCTTTCTTCGTCAGCCACTCCTTAAAGTCTTGGCAGTCTTTCTGTCTATGTCCTTCCTTGCGGCAGAACTTGCAGTAAGACTTCCCTTTAGAGTTCTTAGAGCTGGAAGAAGCACTTGCATCACGTTTCTGGACTTTAGAAACATCCTTCTTATCGACATTGCCCTTCCTCTTCTTTAGATTAGCGGTCATGAGGTAAGCCACATCAGGTTTGTCCAACTTCAGACGCTCTTCTTCTTGTACGCACATAGCAATCAACTCATTCATCGACCACTTGACCTTCTGGGTGTTGTAGTTGACCTTGAAAGCTTCAAAAGATGTAGGAAGAGAAGTCATTATGAAGTGCACTAGAAAACCTTCACTGATCTCCATGTCTAATCCCTTGAGCTTACAGGCCATGTCGTTCATCATCATGATGTGCTCACGAATGCCGCTATTCCCGTCATATTTTGTAGTCACCATCTTCAAAATAAGAGTACTAGCATGTGCCTTAGAAGTTGCCTTGAATTGTTCCTCCACGGAAGCCAGATATGTTTTAGCATTAGATGAATCTGGAATAGCTCCCCTGATGATTATGCTGATGGAATTTTTAATGAGCATAAGAGCCATTCTGTTGCACCTCTCCCATCTCTCATGTACTATTTTATCTTCAGCAGTACTTTTATCAGTGAGGGCAGGAGGGGCAGGCTCTCTCAGTGCATAATCAAAATCCAACATGCCAAGAGTTAGCATCAGTGAATCTTTCCATGAAGAAAAATTCGCACCGTTCAAGGTTTCAATTCCCATATTTGGGGCTGATAGTGGATTCAGATGAGAGAAATAAGACACATAACAAAAGAAGAAGTTAAGGGGTAATGAACTAAGGCTGGCGAACTTAAGGACCATTATATAGTAATGAAGCTGTGATAAGAGTCTATTATAACACCAAAATAATAGACTAAATTTAATTCTACTTAAACAAATGACTTTCACTTTGGTTATGACCACTTATTTAAGCATTATGAATAATAAAATAATCATGTGCAATTTGAATGTTACACATCACCTTTGGGCAGAAGTGAAACATTTAAATTTTAATGCACATATATATTTAGTTCGCAGTACACAATTATAACACATCATCTTTGGACAGAAGTGAAATATTATGTATTTAAGGCGAGTGTCATGCAAACATCCATTTAAGGATATGCACTAAGTGACTATGCTTAATAAGACTTGAAATAAATTTTACAAATGTTACACATCACCTTTGGGCAGAAGTGCACTCTAAGGTATTATTCAAGTCAAGCAAAGTAAATCAATTTAACTAATCATAAAAAAATAAATTTTATTTAAGATTAGTCAAATGATTTATAATTTATTGTTAATAATTAATTAGCCGCAAAAGTTAACGCGGTTTCGGGGCGGAACTACGAAAAATTGAGGACCCATTAAGATTAATTTAATTCGAAACCATAAGGCATAAAAGAGGTGATTTCGAATAAACAAGTAATTCTTATGAGACAGGTGATTTCGAATAAACAAATAATTCCGAAAACACAATTTATTTTAGGATAAAATCTGATTTCTAAAATTAGGTGGTATCTTTTTTTTTTTTTTTTTTTGAGACTTTAGAATGGATACACACAAATCAGATTGCTATTATCCAATACTGACAAAAAACATGATGAACACATATGAACACCCCTTTTTTTAATAGGATCGGTACTTATTAAAAAATTGGAAACACAATCAATAACATTAAAGAATAAATTTCGGGAACCGATCTAGATTTTTAATGAGATCTGAACCAGTTCGTAATGATGATTTGCAATATTCAAACAATTGTGAAATTCATCTATTGCGGCGGAGGAAAAAAAAAACAAAAGGGCAACCAAAACTGAAAACCGAAAGTCTCAAAACGATTCTCTTTAGCGTTAAACTTGTTTTTTTTTTCATGATTTTGATTCCAACTTACGGAAATAGAATTGATTAATCAACATAACGCTCCGATACCACATGTTGAACAATTCTTAAACATAAAATATAAATTAAGGATTTAATCATGTGTACCTGATAATCCTGTAAACGCAGTTAGGGATGAGGCCATGACTCTCACGCAGATCGAGTTCCCGTTTAGGGTGTATTGTTATGATGGCTAAGGTGAGAATGACTCACGAGAACAGAGAGGCAGAGAGGAAGCGTAAGATTGGTGTGTTGATCTCTGCCTAATGACCTCTATTTATATACACCCAAGGGGAAACCCTAATTAGGTCATAAGGGTAATTACGTCCATCGAATAATTACCAAATAAATACGTAGGGTATTTATTAGGTCAATGATCAATTAATTAGATAAATGATAACTCAGGCCACATAATAAAAACGTGTCCAACAACGTGGCCTTTCCCGTTCTTCTTTTCCGCTACACACTGCTGCATAGTCTTAAAGAAAATATTTATTGCGGTCTAAGAGTATTTAATGATTTTAAAATGTGTATTTGTATAGTTGAAAACGAGAGAGAAATTTAAAGGAGAAATGTTAGAGTGTTATCCCACATCGGAAGTTCAAGAGCAAAATAACTGGTATATAAGCTCTTGAATTGAACTAACTAATTGATTGGATTCAATCTTTTAATGTGGTTCAGCCCAAGTGTCTTATAGCCCAATCCAGTTGTTCATACCCATCATAAATTCTATCAAGAAAAAAATATAATTATAAAAAAAAGAAAAATTAAAAAAATGACTTTTTAAATATAAATGGATGATAAAATATAAATTTTTTGAAAGACGAAGATATGTATTATCACGAGTAATTTATTATTCCTACTCCTACCAACGGGATATCTTTAATTTTGGTTAAGTTCGATCGCGAAAGGTTTGGTCATTTGGGGACCAGCATTTCTTACCACTGTATTTCATTTAAATTGGATGGACCTACGATTTTTAGAGGTTGTTTGGCAGTGTGTTGCTTTTAATCATTTAGTTTCTGCGTTGAGTAGAAGTGATTTTAATCTGTTTGGCATTTCAGCTTCTACTTTTCAACACAACTATTTTGTACATAGAACACCGTTTCGGAGAAGCAAGTAGGAGGGGCTTCTGCTTTCAGCTTTTGTGGAAATCACTGTATCCATAAGTTAATCACTCTCAAACACTCTCTTAAAGTGTCAGGGGGATGGGTTTTTAAATTGGGTCTCATCATTGGGTACATTTCATGCATGGTATACGAACTTTTATAATTATTTCACTTCGGTATATAAACTTTAATTTCTATCACTAAAATACACGAACTTTCAACATTTTTTCACCGATGGTCCAATAGGTAGTTTCTAAGTCACCTTCAGATCATTTAGGATTAAATTATAATTTTTTAAATTTAAATTTTATGATTTTGACTCCCATTTTTTTTCTTGGTTCTCCATCTTTTTCTTCATCTTCTTGAAGACCCCAACCCTCTCCCTCCATATTTTTCTTCTCATCCTCTTCCAGCCCCAGCCCCAGCCCCAGCCCCACCCCACCCGCACCATTTTTTTCATCGGTGCAATGGGAATTGGGAATGGTAATGTACGAACTTGGGACGAGCCAGGAAAGTAATTCGTTCATCATTTTTCTCTAAAAATCAAACCTTTTAATCTCATAAAAAAGAACCCAAATTTAACTGAATGACCTTGTGGTGTCCTGGGGTCCAGTAACGCCCTCCCATGGCCGGCCTGCCCCCAACGCCCACCCAAAACATCTTTCACCTATGAAGTTATGATCCACAGAACAAATTCTCAATTTGGGGCCTCAAAGAATAGAATTACCAATTCTTTGTGTTGGTGCTAGGTGAACAAGAAAGAGCTGAAGAAGATTTTGATGGATGAGGTAAAAGAAGTGGGGGTGGGGGTGGGGGTGGGGGTGGGGCTGGAAGAGGAAGGGAAGAAAAAAATGGAGGGGGGTCTTGAAGAAAATGAAGAAAAAGGGTGGAGAACCAAGAGAAAAAAAGAAAAGGGGTCAACATCATAAAATTTAAATTTATAAAATTATAATATGACCCCAAATGACCTGAAGATGACTTAGAAGCCGCTTATTCTACCACCGGTGAAAAAATGTTGAAAGTTCGTGTATTTTTGTGATAGGAATTAAAGTTTATATACCGAAGTGAAATAATGATGAAAGTTTGTATATCATGGGTGAAATTTACCTGATCATGAATGGTCAAGACTCAGACTTCTTCGCGGCTGGTGGTGATCTCTAGTGACCGGTGGTAATAAATTCCAGCGTGACAATGATAATGTGGCTGCTGCAATGTGATAATATGGTAAGTGTGACAGTGTAATTCAGACTTCTTTGCGTCAACATGTTATCACTACCTATGTCCCTACTCGTCTTTTGATTGCAAATATTTTCACGAAGGCAATTCCCGGCCCACTCTTTTGTTTTCTACTCTCTAAGTTGGGCATTTCACGACATACATGCTCCAACTTAAGGGAGAGAATTGGAATATATAATTTGTTCTATATTAATTTGTTTCTTTGTAGAATTGTATTTCCTTGTTTATGTTTGGTAACTCTTGTACTATATATATGAGATTATTGTATCAATGAAGGCAACATATTCAATTCTAAATTTCTACAAATACCAAATATGAATGTGTGACATAGGTCATATTATCCTGAACTTATTATTTATTCTTATCGGAATCAGATCATACCAGATGAGATCAAATCAGATCAAAAATAGTTTTAAATATAACTACATTCATATCAGATCAAATCAAATCATAAATAGCTTAAAATATAACTATATTCATATCAGATCAAAACTTATTCCAATCAGATCAAAACCATTCAGATCAGGTGAAGAGAACATGGACATATACTCCCTCTCCCAATATTAAAGTCTCATTTCGAATAACATGTAAAATCATACACCTGCTTATAAATTGGTATAGAAAAAGTTCAAATTATATGTTTAAAACAATTACAACAACAAATACTTATCCCACTAGGTGTGGTTGGCTTTACTGATCAAATGACGTCATTGTGCGCTATCATGTACCATATCTTCAACAATATCATTGACGCGAATGTCTCCCTTGACCACATCGTGTCAAGTCTTCTTATGTCTGCCTCTTCCTCTAGCCACATACATGTCTATTGACCAATCAATCAACACTTCTCACTGAATACTCTATTGGTCTTCTGGTAAGTCGGTTTTGATTTAGTACTTTTTATTCTTTTTAGGCATTTTTAATATTTTTAGAATTTAATTTTTAGTCTTTTAGCTTAGTTTATTTTAATTCTTATTTTTATAATCTTTTATTTTTCTTTCATAAATAGTAGTTTTCTATTCATTTTTTTACATTCTTTTATTTTTATTTTATATTTTCTAACCCAAGTTATCAGATATCTTATTTTTTGGATAAAAATGTAGTAGAATGCCAAAAATAAAGTTTAAGTTCAAAAGGAAGGAATCAAAATTGGGTCAAAGCCCAAATCCTACGCAAAAAGAATCAAACAAAGGAGCCCAATCCCCTATTTTCTCTCCATCATAAAAGGAAAAAAAAGAACGGAAAATGCATCAACGGATTCATCTTCTTCATCGCGCATTAGACCAGGGACGCTCCAACGTTCGGCCCAAAATCTCGCCCCTCATTCAAGTCTCCAATGAGTAGCAATCCAACGGGTAAAAAACTCTTGCTATATAAATTGAAGAAATTCACACGGAAAAGGGGGTGTAGAAAATATAATTAGAACTAAACTTGAATGGATTGATTACACATAGATCCGCTATTTATATTAGCTACAAGACCCTGACCTAATTATGAGCCCAACAACAATGAGCCCATTAACGACAAACCCTACTACATTCCTTAACACTACCCCTCAAGTTGAGCGTGAGGTTAACGAATGCACAACTTGGACAATTAAAAAAAATAGGACTAAAAAAACTTGATAAACAACTTGAACTTGATCTGTTGTGACAACAACGAAGGTGACTGACCCTGCAAACGAACAATAAATTTTGATGACGAATGACTCCCACGCGGTGATACGGGGACGACTAACAAGCATCCCAAACTTGGAGGCAGTGTTGCCGGACTGAGGCGCGACTATGCGACCAACCTCACAAACAAATATGTCGAACTAAGGCGCGACTATGTGACCAACCTCACAAACAAACATGCCGAACATACAACTGGTTGCACTTGAACATACCAAATAGCAACCAAAAAACAATGTCTCCAAAAAACGTCATCAAATTTCAATGAACGGCAGAGTGAACATAAAAACATTCTTCCGCGGAGCGCGAACAAAACAAAACAAATAACCACTTTGGCAGATCAAACTTAGCAAACTTTAAACCAAAGTTTGGTTTTGTTAGGCGGGACATTACAAGCGGCAACGAAGAATAACAAAGGACGGTGGCAACGAGCATAGGGTTCCAGGTTAGCAAACCGCAACTCACGGAGTAACAAACTCAAATTAAACTTTGAGGTGCCCAAACTGTTATTCAAGGATAATCATCAATCTTTGTCTAGTGGAAGACAAATCAATAACAATACGTACATCCTAATTTTGAGGCACCAACACCAAATTTTTGCCAAACGGATACTCCTCCTGGACGACGAAACTGGGCTGCTCCAAAATGGCGGCTAGACATACAGTGCTAAGTGCTAACTCAACCCAAAAAGATCTTTGTGGCCACTGAGGCACTGATTATGTCTTGAGATGATTTTTTTTCCGATTGGGTGAAAAAAATAGGTAGTGGGAATAGAAGGTGATTCCGCCATCGCCGGACAAACGATTTAGAGTAAACTAGGGTTTAGGTTCCCAGGTTGGCTCTGATATCATGTAGAAAATATAATTAGAACTAAACTTGAATGATTTGATTACACATAGATCCGCTATTTATAATAGCTACAAGACCATGACCTAATTACGAGCCCAATAACAATGAGCCCGTTAACGACAAACCCTACTACATTCCTTAACAGGGGGAACAAGGACAAGAATAAAGCAGCGGCTTGGCCACTGTTATGGTGGCCGGCATTCGACGATGGACAACGGCGGCAGTAGCTCTGGCGGTGGTGGCGTTCGATGGCAGTAGCTCCGGCCAGTGATGGTTCCTTCAGCTCCAACTTCTTCAATTTTCATCATCTTCTTCAACAATTGGTAACCCTTATTTGTCAAGTTTTATTTTTTCCTCCAATTTCTTTGTAAAAGTGTTGCTTTAAATTCAAATTTACACTTTTGTTTGTTTGTTTTTATTAATTTCGAAAATTTTAAAAATATGGTTGGTGTTCTTTTTTTGGGTTTTTTATGTTTATATTAAATTCCTTATGAATGAGAATTGATTCATACTAGTTTTCTTCAATTATTAAGCAAGTTGTTGAATTAGTTGAATTATATAATTTGATTTAATAAGTAGGTTGATATGTGGAATTCAATTTTTGTTGAAGCTATTTTAGCTTCATAAGATAGTTAAATGAACTCCGAATTCATATGTGATTCTTTGTCGTGCTTTGTGTTTGTTGATTTTAAGGATTTTGGACTTTTTAGCCCCATAAGTTGATTCATTTTCCTTAGAATTCGTTATTGAGTGATTGTTATGTTTTCGTATGTTTGTTTGTTATTTTTCATAAAATTAAGGTTGAAAATATGTTGTGTTCATTTATGTGAATAGAAAAAACGTCATTGGTTTGAGAAGTTCATGCAAATCTGTAAAATGTGCTCATCATTAGGAGAAAAAGTTTATTAAAATACATACGGTATTGGCGGTTTGTGAATAGATTATGTATGAGAGTTGAATACATAATAGATTCTTTCTTTTATAAACTTTTTCTATAGTGGAAGTATGTTTTAATGTTTGAATAGAGAGTTGGGGTTCAAAAGTATATTTCAAAACGGGCCTTTGAATTGCATGACTCCGGACTGTGTGGAGAGTTGACAATCCTCCATATCGTGGTTAAGGAAATGAATCAACTCGGCCTTTGATTGATTTTTTTTCTATTCTTAAGTGCATAAGTTACGTAATATATTGTCTACGTGCCTATTATACGTGTAATGTTCGGTTTGTGTTTGTTCTCTTTTTGTTTTGTTTCGGGTTCTTCGTGGTGTTTCATGGATTACCTAAGTTGGAGAAGTTGATTACCTTTAGAGCTTGTTTTCTCCCGTTTTATAAAAAAACCAAAAAATAAGAAAATATAAAAAACCAAAAAATATTTATTTTTTATCCAACACCCCCCTTTATGTTATATTAGCACACGTTTTTTTACTAAGTTTATATATAAATGTTTGTTTATAAGTCATAGATAAAAGTTTTTATACTCTTATATACCTAAGTACGTGTTTTATGTTTATAACTTGTATTATAAGTTCTTTGTTTATATAAGTTATTTATAAGTTCTTATATTTATTTAATTATAAGTTTTATAAGTGTTAGCATATGTGTAGTAGTTCATTTGTTTAGTTTAGTGACAATGTGTGTGCACGCTTAAATGATTTCAAAAGTACACACTTTCTCCGTGGGATCGACCCTTACTTACCTTAGCTATAGTATTTATTTGATTATATCTTGGGGGTTAGCTAAGGAGTTTTATAAATTATTAATTTGTTTTGGACCGCACGACGAGCCCTCAACATCTTCTCTCGACATGTTGAAACCAAGTAAGACGAGTTTTTACCATATTCTCTATAATAGGTGTCCTTTCAACTTTAGTTCTAATATCTTCATTCTTTATTTTATCCGATATCTTTATTCGGTCACACTAACCTTGTGCTCATGTTCACCCTTTGATCCCAAACACTCTTACATACAACATAGCTGGTCTACTTGCATTACTGTAAATTTTTCCCTTTAATTTTAAAGGTATATATTTAAAAAATGAATAATAAATTTTACAAAATAAAAAATTGACAAAAATGTTTTATTTTATTAAAATATGTAAACAAACAAAATTATAATGAGAATAATGCTCGAAAGTAGTACTCTGTAATTATACTCCATATATATACCTAAATGGTTCAAAGGATGTGTCCGAGAAGGGGCAATTGGGCATGTGACGAGTTAAGAGCATAGCCAGCAAGGCATCTCATTGCCTCGCTATGCCACATCATCTCATTCCCTCATTTGCCTCGCCAGGCTCAGCGTTTCTCCACTCCAAGCGTGTGAGGCGCTAGGCATCCTTGTATAATTTTTTTAATTTTTGTAGAAGAAAGAATTTTCTTAAAAAAGAGTGCATCTATTTTTTTTTTAAAAAAAGAAATAATTTTTAATAATTAAAATACATTGAAAAATTATAAAAATTGACAAAAATAATAACTTGTCACAACATTACATGCCACTTCACTCACTTTCCACATGCTGACTGAATTTTTTTTATTAATTAAAATATATCACCCGTCAACGTGTGACATTTGATTTTTTTATTTGACATTGACCGTCCTCTAAAAATGCAAAACAAAACGGGGGTGCTATAGGGCACGTGGCCGCTAATATTTGGATTTAGAGACCAACCCGATTGACGTGAGATGGATCAAACTTGAATGGGTAGCAAATAACGATCCGGTCCAGAGTCGAGACGCAATATATAATGGCACAAGAATTAAAATCCAAACAATTAGAACCAATTTTGACAAAGAGGGTTAAAAAAGGAAATAATTTGATAAATAAAAAGATAAAAATACGAGTACAAAGTAAATTTTCTTTAATAGTGTTAGGGAGACACCAAACATTTGACACTAAATACATACCAAGAATTACAAAGACAAGAAATCTTTTTCAGGAAAAAATACTATTACATTGTCTTGTTTAAAAAATTAAAATTCAAGTTCAAAACATAAAATAAATGGTAGGACATTTCAACTCCCAATCTCCCATCCACTCCAAGATCAATTTAAATTATATTGAACACGAAAAATGGTCGGGCATCAATTCAACTTAATTTACATCCCAATCACGATCGTGCCCCATATATCCCTTCACTTCCTAAAAAAGATTTGGCCCCAATTATATACTCTAATATTATATAATCAAACATAAGTTTTCCATTTATTTTATTTTCTGGAGAGATGGACGAGAGAATAATAGATTAGAAAAAAAAGATAAAAAAATTATGGAGAAAAAAAGGGAAAACCTCATTTCTAGTGTCCTTCGAGAATCCACATCATTCCAGAGCTATAGAGGCATTGTTTGGAAAGAGCATTTTCAATTAACGTTAACATTTTGAATAAAATATTAACGGTGTAGATTAATTCAGAAAACGCTAACACTAATCTCTAACACTGATGTCAAACGGGGCCAGAGAATAAGTGATAAAAATAATACGTCATTCATCTCAAAATGTTTTTCTTTTTGCAAAAAATGAAGCAAAATTTCAAGTTTTTCAATTTATCTACCTATCTACAAAAGCAGCAGGATTTTACTCCCGCCTAAAATTTTGGGCCTAATCTTGAGATATGGGCCGGTTTACTGTTTTGGGTCATTTCTTAATTAAAGTAGGTTGGACCAATTTTGGATTAATTAAAAAACAATTTTTTTAATAATCTAGCATCTCAACTAGACCCGATCACGGGCTTGGGTATCCGACCCGCCCGCAAAAGCCCGCCCACAAAATAGCGGGCTTGGGCTTGACATAATACCCTTAATAAAAATGGGAGTGTATTAAATGAGGTAGGTGAAGTGTAATAAATAAAGTACTCCCTCCGTCCTAAAATGTTATTCTCACTCACTTTTTACCCGGTCAAACTTTAATCACTTTCTTTACCTATTTTCATTAGGTATTTGATATAATAATATAGTCTTGTCACCACTTGTTTTGTAGAACATTTGATGTAGTTTTTAAATATATAAATTTTATTTTATAATTTTACACCTACAATCAAATAAATTGAATTGAAAATAAAATCGGTCAAACCTCGTAAAATGAACCGGGAAGAACATTATAGGACGGAGGGAGTAAGTGGAAGTAGTTGTAGTGTTTTAATTGTTAAAAAAAATAATGAAAAGATCTATTGTGGACAAATAAAAAAGGCTTTTGGGAAGATGGACGGGGAGTATTACTAAAAAGGTTGTTGTTTCTCTGGATTCGGGGCCACACGGTGCGGCAATAAGGATGTGAATCGCGGTGCCACTAGGCCGACGATCCGGGTGGGAATGCCGTCCATCATTTTTGGGATTCCGGGTAGGAGGGACGCGGACACCAAAAACGCCGAAGCCTTCCTCCTTTTCTTCTTCAATTCTTTGATTTCAAATATTTATCTTTGTTTAATTTAAAAAGTTATATAAAATGTTATAAAAATAATATGTAAAAATAAAAACAAAAATAAAAGAATGATGATGGAATGAAGATCCACAATCCTGAAAGAAGATGAAATGAAGAAAACTAATATTGTCTAATATGGAAAGAATAGTACTAATATTGTCTAATATGGGAAGAATAGTGTGCCTAAGCATTTTTCATTTGTGAAGCTATATACTACTCCGTGTATGGGAAGAATAGTGTATGAATTATTTGAATCTACTCACAAATGTAAGTTCTCCTCTGTACAATACTATCAACACAAATGATACTAAAACATACTACCTCCGTCCCATTTTATAACGTCTGTTTCGGTTTACGATGTTTGACTGAAATTATTTTCAAACCATTTTATATGACAAATGGTATAGAATTAAAATATAAAAATTACATATTAAAAACTACATCAAAAGATCTACAAAACTAGTAGTAACAATAATATTTTATTTTATCAAATTGCTAACGAAAATAGAGAAAGAAAGTGAATGAAGTTTGACCCTGTGAATAGTAAACATGCATTATAATTTGGGACGGAGGGAGTAATAATTACTCCATATATCATATGTTTTTAATCCAATGTAGTACCATTGGTCTTTGTCCACTGGTCATTATTCAAACAAATATCTACCACCATTGGACTTTGTTCAAACTAAATGTCAACCATCACTGAACATTATTCCCGCAACTAGACATTTTTCAAGTACTATTTAGTGTAAATTTCACTTATTAATAAAAGACTAATTGTTTAATCACATGTTCTATAGAGAAAATAGAAATAACATGAATAACAAAAAACATATATAGAGAGTGGAACATACTTTTGAAACGACAAAAAAAGAAATATGAAACTTTTTTGTGTGATGGAAAGAGAATAAAAAACTTGGCACTCTTTATTTGACCCAAATAAAATTGATCTTTATGTTTTAAAGTCCAGACAATCTTTTTTTATTATACTAATTTGATAAGATAATATCTTTTGTTTGACAAACTTTTCTATGTACTACCTCTGTCCCCATAGTATTTGTTCACTTTCATTTTTACACACCATCCAATATACATCTTTAATTCATTTTATCTTGTTATTTGTATATAAAAAATTTATAGAAATTATATATTAATAATCTATATGTTAAGACAAATCAAACAAGATCACACATGACTATATTTAGGCTTAAACATTGAGAGAATTTGATGAGTCAAAGTGCTTAGATGAACAGTTCCAAAAGTCAAAACTGGACGAATACTCCGGGACGGAGGGAATACTTTGTAATTTTTAAATACGTACTCTCTAAGTTTTAATTTTTACTTTTGTACTAACTTCCAAATAAGATACGAGTACAAGTTAAAGAGAAGTTACACATGCATACAATGCCATCAAGAATGGTGGCTAAAACAGACCTCACTATGTTACTCACATCGGAGCTATCATCACATTATATACAGAACCAGAAGTGCAATCAATCAATGAATGCTATGCATGCATTCCGATCAATTCATCTTCCCCACAGTCTCTAAGGCCAATTACCAGTGTTTCGTTAGCAGGGGACGAAATGTCGCAGCAGCAACGCCGAGGTGCCTCCTGCTTGGTTAAGGAAGACAAATCAAAATCAGTTTCACTAAAAGCCAATTGAAGATGTTTCTGAGTAGAGGCAAGAAGATCACAGTAATTAAAACCTGTCCAACTTCAAAACTCGATCTCCCGGAGAAGATTTTGACATGAACCAATTCTTTGATTGCACTGTTTCGTTCACAATTCCAAACATTGTTGTGCCTGACGTACGAGGTCCAGGATCCGTTCGTTTCAGAAAGAACATCATGGAAGTAGAAGATGACTGGCATTTCACACGGATCCCCACCTGGGAAATCTCTGGCATTGAACATGTAATAATGGCTTGAAGAAACCTTCTTGCCCCTCCACGGTCTGAATGTTCTTGGCGACCGGAGGAGGTCGGGAAGAAGGACATCGCCTTGGTATACTTGAACAGAATAACCCCAGGAAACCGAAATGGTGAGCGAACTGGAACGGTCATAGCAAACACTTTGCTGAAATATCCGGGCAGAGTCGGCGCGTACAGCTTTGAAGAGATGCTCCATGGCTTGAACTCTAGACATGTTTGGAAAGATTGGGTCAACCTTATCCAAGTGATGAAGTGATGCTGCCAATGAGAGTGGATGTGCAGATAGGATGCCAAATATATCTCCCCTTACATCAACCTGTCAATAAGAAATTTAAGAACATTTCTATAACTACTTCACAGATAACAATTGCTGGTTAACTCTAAATAATGCAACCAAAGGCATAAAGTAGCCCATGAATTACATGGAGTGGCAATCATAGAACTATCAAACACATGAACCATAAAGATTCTTGGCAATGACAAGCAGAAGTTTCTATGAACACGATTTCAAGAATTGTTTGGATGAACTAGAGCTCTACCATAGCAGAAACTGAACTGATCCAAATGCAGTTAAAGAAGAAGGAAAACAGAAGTGTAAAGTTGAGAGCTTTGGACCTGATGAAAACCCAGTTCACGAGTCAGGCCAACGCCAAGCTCAGCCAAGCAAGCGAAAATTCGACCATCGCTACCGTACAAATGCGGGTACCTAAACAGGCAAGAATCCATAACCCTAGCTAAAACCCTAGCCAGGGGAGCGCTAATGGCGAACCCACCCCCTCCGAACGCCATATCGAACGAGTGCTTCGCGTTCTGTTCGTAACTCTCCGAATGACACCCGATGTAGTACCACCTCCGATCGACGTACTTGGAGAGAATCCTCGCCACATTGTCCGGGAAAAACACTGTGTCGTCGTCGCCGAACACGAACCAGCGAATGCCCGAGAAGTCGAAATCCGAGTTCAATTCGAGATCCAGAGTGTCTCTGACGATGCGCGCCACGCGAATTGCGGATCTCTTGCCGGAGGGGAAGGTGTAGGGGAAACGGGCAGTGTCGGAGGATACGAAAATCGGCGGGCCGGGCAGTGAGCGATCGGGTGTGGGGTTATCGAGGAAAACGACGGCGTTCGTGGAATTGGGCTTGTACCAGAGGTTCAGGTAAGGCGTGCGGAGGGGGTATGAGGAAGAAGAGCCGGCAATGGAAAAGAGGATTTGTGTGAGGGGGGGGGGGGGGGGGGAAGCTCGGCGGCCGAGACTGAGGAGGATGTGGCGGTGGTGGTGGGAACTGGAATGGGGCGGAGGAGGTAGAGAAGGTAAAATATGAAGACGGCGGAGAGGAGGAGGAGGAGGAGGAGGAGTTTGGCTCCGGTAAGGTGACACAAGAGTCTTCTGCAGAATTTTATGCGCATTCCTCTTTCTTTCTTTCCTTCTTTTCTCTTTGTTTCTTTCTTCATTTCTTTTCTCTTTGTCTCTGAACTCTGAAAAACTGAAAACGGATCGCACCAAATAAATGAAATTAGGAAAAATCCTATTTGTACCCAAAAATTTGTAGTCATCAACGTTTTGTATTGGTGTAGTATTAATTTTTATTAACACACCAACACTTTGTATTAGTGTAATTTTTTGTTAACGCACCAACATTTTATGTCAGTGTGAAACATCAAAATATTAGTACATATTTTTAGTATACAAATGATGTAAAAATTTTAGAGTACATGTAGCATGACCTATAAAATTATGGTCAGAGCGACGACAAAGCCGTAGATCGAACACCATAGCTAAACGTAGTCTATTTAATTGGGAAATAATGTTACAGATTAATATTACCATTTTGAAAAAGATATTTACGAGAATGTTTAACATTAATTTTTTTAAAATAATTATATAATTGAAATTTTAACTAAAATGTTAACGTTAATCTCTAATGCTATTCTCAAACAGATCATATCTGAACTGGTTGAGTTTTGATTCATACTTCATTAAAGCCCATAAATTCTTAATGGATTTATCCCATTGTGTATTCGTGTCCTTTTAAAATTTTATTATCATCAAATTGAATATTATGTAATTAGATGATAAATTGGAATGAGTGAGGAAGCCCAAATATATATATATATATATATATATATATATATATATATATATATATATATATATATATATATATATATATATATATATATATATACACATATACATATACACACATATATATATATATATATATATATATATATATATATAAATTTAAATATATATCTTAAATAAATATAAGAGCCCAATTTATTTGATAATAGTATAAATTTATCTATTATATACGGAGTATATAAAAACACAATCAAATCTATTATATATAAAAAACACAATCAAATTGCACCTAAGATCTAATGGTCCAATTTCAATTTCACATAAAATCCGAGAGTCCAATTTCAAGATGGCAATTATGGAATTAAAGCCCAAATTATGGACATTTACTAATTTCACTTAGAAACCGCTATTTACGGTTTTGTCTTGCCCTCTCCCCTCGCTATTTACGCTTTTCTCCGCCCAAAGTCCCAAACGACGTCCTGCCCTCTCTCCCTTCGCCGCAATTGATGAGGAGGCGCCGCTGATGAACCAGACGGCGACAAATCTTGCGATGGCCGCGGGTGGAATCCGCACACAAGGATTGAAATATTGTTCATAGTAACTTGTGGTATTTCCATTCATCAGTGCCGCCGCTCTTGATTTCCAACAGCGATAGAGTTGCAGCTGCCCAAATTGGTCGATAGAGTTGCCGCCTCCACTTATTAGGTTCCTCTTAATCCCTAATCTCTTCTCTCTATTATATGTCTTAAAATTTGATTTTAGGGTTTTTTGTGAGTACTATTTGCATTTTTGATTCATTCGATAGTTTTGTAACAGAGGTTGAAGAAGACTGCAGAACTCAGTTTTGTCTTCTTTTCTGTTTCATTTTTCTAATTTACTGCTTAAACTCCTCTTAATTTTAACATGGATTTCATTTTTTGGTGTATAGGGGAGATTATGAGAGTTTAAGGAATAGTCAAAATTAAGTACATTTAGTGAATAATGAAGCATACCTTTTGAAATTTTAAGTTGGATTTGAGATTAATAATTTATAATTTCATCTTTTGAAAATGTATGAAAACTGGAAATCTAAACACCAATTCAATCAAACACCTTATTTTCTGCCAAATATACAAGCCTTTGTGTTCTATTTCAATCATCCTCTCTGTTTTGAATGAGACTAATATGTACTGGTATGTTTTGAATGGAACTTTCTACTGTTTTTGTCTATTTGGTGATCTAGGTTTTGTGATATTTGATTCATGGTAAGGGTGAGTGTGGTGGAATGGTGGAGTCTATCCACTTGTGAGTTGTCTCTATGAGGGTGTGCATGTGCTCAGGCTTGGGGTAGCATCATAAGATGGCGATAAGGATGATGAGGTTGAATACTTTTCTTTGTAGGGTTAGATAATGTAACCTCCAAGTCATAGGGAACGATCATTCTAGAGTAAAATTTTATGTAGTATTGGCTGGTTTCATGAGGCAAAATCTCTGTTTTTCTAAAGTGTATTATAGTATAAAGCAATATTATTATTTAGAGTGACATGTTTTAATGTTTCTAAAGAAAAACTATGAGCAAATTAATATGTTATATATTAAAGGATAATGTTTAGCTATATAAAAAAATATTTTACAAACTTCTTCTAAAGTTTTGGCATCAAATGTTCTAAAGTAGACCATAGTTTACATTAATATTGTTATTGAACAGAATTGTTAAATTTTTTATTGTTATAAATTAGATGATAATGTATAGTTATATACCTCAAAATTTTCACAAACTTCCTCTGAATTTTTTACATTTCTAGAACTCTATGTGAGACAGTTTTAGCTTACTTTTTAATTCAAAAAAGTAACAGACTCTACTTACTGAACAATGCTCTAGGTTCTTTGTCTTCATCTTATTCTTCTTTTCAACAACGACAACCTAAGCGGACAACTCTGGTGGTAGTTGGCTAGACCTTGGTATTTGGAACAGTGTTGAAATATTGATTGGATGTGGTATGAAAGTTTGGGTCAATTCCTATTCAGGTAGCTCTAGCATCCCCTCATTCATGCATGTCACCCATCTTCTGAACAACCGAAAGATACTCCGTAAAAAAAGATTTTAAAATCGAAGGAGGATCCCGTGCCTCCCATCTGCAACCGTTTATGGAGATTAGGAAATAACAGATGCAGACCGAGGTTTTATACCCTATGTCTCACAACGATGAATCGGCCCTTGAAGATGGACAACCGTTGCTGGTTGATGAAGGCCGGTGGAGGTCATTGTTGTTGGCGTTCAACCAATTGTTTATCATCTTCCTCGACATTAATAAGGTACATCCAAATTTCAACATTAATTTTTTTTATTTCTTCTTTTATTTATATTGTAGCTTGATCTCAAAACAATTTTGGAGTTTGTTTATATCCATATTCTTGAAGTATGACTAATCAATCCATTTTTTTTGGGGTGATAAATTGCAAGGTTTAATCACAAATAGTAAATTAAAAGAAAATTGATAAAGACTTTGTTTGAATCACTTTCGGATTCAATGCATACTCTAAATGTAAATGTTCTTGAATTTATTAGTGCGTGCAAAATTGAATTAGTATCATTAATTCAATCTTAGTTTTTCTTCAAAGGGAACTGATTCATTATTTTCAAAACCCTTTATGGCTTTACTTCATGTTGAAAAATTTGAATTTGCTAGGGTCCTTAGTTTTTATTAGTAAGTTATATGGTATTTGAGTTCTTAGTTCATGCCACACAATTACAAAAAAATACTCTTCAAAATGTATTTAGACTCCCGAAAAGAAAGATGTGGGCACTCAAATTACACTATCAACCCTAAGAAGAGCAGTGTGTTTCTCTATATTCTTTCCTAATCAAAAGCCACCAATCAAATAACTTGATACATTTCTCTAGCACGTGGTTGTCTTTCTTCAATACTTGAGCCTCTAACAATAGAGCCAAAAAACAATTGAACCCATCATGTAAGTGACACAAGCATCATACCATTTCACAATGCGATCAACAGATGTTTTATTCCTCTTCTCCAAAATTGAAGCAGGTGCTTGAGGTGCCTCATCAGGTAAAGTAGTCCTACATAGTTGGCCTCATTCAAGAAATCATTTCCATATATCTTGCAAGTTTTATCATATGAGTTTCATAAAAAAAAGCTATGGCCCTCTTACAGTTGATGTGCTCTGGTATGATATGGGGATAATACAATTCCTATGGATAATTGAGAGTATTAAACCATTTAAGCCAAGCATCGAATGCAATCTTCACTTGTCAAAATATCATGACTATGGCTATGAGGATGCATCTAAAAAAGTGAATTGGGGAATCTGGTGGAGGTGTGAGTCTGGTGATGGGAGGTTAGCTTCTTTTTTTCCCATCAATTTAATGCTAAATTTAAGTAAAAGTGAAATTAACTAATTATTTTTATTTTAAAATATAGCATTGGAAACCTAGTTACCATCTTGGCAATTTAAAAAAATATTTTCGTGGTGAAGTTGATCATTAAAATCTGTTTGCAGTTTGAACATATTGTATTCATGCTTACTTTTCGTGGCATATTTACGATTTATCATGAATGGATGTCTTTATCATCGGATAAATAGTGAGCATTGAGACCAAAATGGATCCTTTTGGTCCAAATGAAAAATCGTTTATATCAAGGATGGAGTATCTTTTGGATGATATATTTAACAATTTTGAATTTGGCAGACATTTAACAAACTATTGTAATAGTTAGTGACCCTATTCTTCCCTCATAATAGAAATAGACATCACATATTCTTTAAATTTGAGCCTTAAAGCATTGGAACTATCTTAAACTTTTCAGGTTACGGCAAGGCATTTCCCGCAAACTACTGAGGGTTTTGCACATTTTGGTGAAGGGGCAAGAAATTTTCTACTGAAATATATAAATATGTTGTTGGAAGATGGCCGTTACACAATTTCTGTAGGTAAGTTCTATATATTTTTCCAAATTATTCATGTGAACAATATGAGATAGGTTGCAAGGCTCAGTTCAAGGTATTTTTAAAGGTTGTCCCTCCGTCTCCTTCACGAAGGAGGATATAGGACTGCCCTGTGGTGCCAGTTTGGGTCTCCGGTCCTAAGTTACCGACCTCTCAAGGTAGATGAGAATACGCTCAACTTCTCACGTCCTTGTCTAGCCAGCTTCTGTGTGGAAGTAGATGTTTCGACATCTCTTCCTTCTGAGGCACACCTGAATTTAGGGGATAAAGAAATGTTTATTTCAATTAGATATGAAAACCTTCCTCGTTACTGTTATGCATGCAAAAAACTTGGTCATCTCAAAGGCCACTGTAGAAATCAGGGTAGAAGCAGGGGGGGAACTGAAGCAACTCAAGCAAGTGGAACAAGAACTGGTTCAAGAGTGTATTGATCAACCTCACAGAAAGGGAAAAGATCCGGTTCAGGAAGAACCTTGGACAAAGGTTACTTCCAAGAAGGGTGAGGCTGGTCTATGCACAACCACTGAATGGAGGAGGAAGGTGGGTCCATTCTTGTCAGGTCCTGGGGAATACTAAAAAATGCCTGTTGAGATAAATTCTAAACAGCTACAAGACTAAAAAACTCTTGCCCTAGGCCTAGTACTACCATATGAAAGTCATCCTCCTGTCAATATTAATGGCAATGGTAGAAATCTTGCATTGGTTTTATGGAAACCATTACCCTTAATAATGGATTTTAAAATTACCCCACTCTTATCTTTTGGATTGGTGGATAACCTACAACAAGAGAGTCCTCTATGGACTTCTCAATCTTCTTCTCAATCTTATCCTACCAGGATGTATTATTTGGTATTTATAGAAACCTTATAATAGAAACATATATGAGGGGACTAAAGCTACTAAAATAAGAATTATAATCGAATTTGGTTCAATCCTGGTATTGGTCTAGCAAGAAAGCTCAAAGGATTGCTACTGATGGAGAAATTGAGGCCTTAAACCTTAAGATTTTTCTTCCTAGAATCTGAGTTTCTTGTTTGGTCTATAGGTAGAAGAATTAGAAGAAGAATATAGGGGTCTTAACGTGCTTCTCTATAGCTTCTTTTTATTTGCGCTTTGATTCTTTCTTGCGTGAATTTTTATAGTTCAATTCTGTACATTTTTATCTTTAATCTATTCATAGGGGTTACCTTATTCCATTGAAAAAAAACGTCATATTTTAACATTGTTAATATTTGTGTAGCTTATAGAAATGGTATATTTTTGTCCAATTATATGAATCTACCCAGGACGAATGTGGATTATGCAGACATGAACCTAGACATAATATAAGACTTACTTGACTTCGCCAATTTGGTTTTCCAAGACATGAACTACCGCAAAAATGTTGGTAAGTTAGCTATGTGTACTGTAATGTATCTTAGAAAAAATTACTTTTGTATTTGTTTTTCAGTGTTTGAGAATGGTCAGTTTTTCCTACAAGCAATCGTGGATCCAATTGTTGATAATAATGGTGAGGGCGTCAAGAGGAAAACCATCCAAATCTTCTGCCTTTGGATGCCCTGTTTACTAAAATGGCACTGCTGAAAACTTTTATTGACGTAGTGATGGAATCAAGACCGATAGAAGCTAACCCAATCACGAGACAAGAATTAGAGGAATTGATTTTGGCAAAACTGGTGCAACTTGGAGCGGATGTGCAGGGATGCACATGCTTCCTCTTACAAGAGATTCTGTTGGAGTATGCTGATTGTGTAAACGAGGTTTGTACTGCTATTCCTGGTTTTGGTGGCGGAGAGCTCGTTGTTCAACCAGATGGCACATGTTTTGTGGGTATTCCTTGATTTTTATTGAGCTTTCAATTGACGTCTCTTTGTTTGCAATTGACGTCTCTTTTTTTGCAAGATTTATTCTTCTAGAAATTCTATTCCTTGAGTATCGGTTTGAATCCTGACCCGTTACCCAACGTATAAAAGTATCGGTTCGAATTCCGACATGTTACCCAAAGTATAGATAGAGTTTCTAGAAAAAATGAATCTTGCAAAAAAAAGAGACGTCAATTTGCAAACAAAGAGACATCAATTGCAAACTCAGTAAAAATCAAGGAATAGCCACGAAACATGTGCCCTCTGGTTGACTCTGCCATCAAAACCAAGAATAGCAATTATGACCTCGTTTACACGATCAACATACTCCAAGGATCTCTTGTGTGAGGAAGTCTTCGCGTCCCTGCATGTCTGCTCCAAGTTGCACCAGTTTTGCTAAAATCAACTCCTCTAATTCTTGCATCGTGATTGAGTTAGCTTCTATCGGTCTTGATTCCACCACAACGTCAAGAAAAGTTTTAAGTAGTGTCATTCTAATAAACAAGGCATCCAAAGGCAAAAGATTTAGATGGTTTTCCTCTTGAACGCCCTCACCATTATTATCAACAATTGGATCCACGATTGCTTGTAGGAAGAACTGACCATTCTCAAACACTGAAAAACAAATACTAAAGTCACTTTTTTTCTAATATACATCATAGTACACATAGATAATTTACCAACTATTTTGTGGTAGTTCATGTCTTGGAAAACCAAATTGACGAAGTCAAGTAAGTCTTATATTATGTCCAGATCCATGTCTGCATAATCCACATTCGTCCTAGGTAGATTTATATAATTGGATCTCTCGGACAAAAATCTATCATTTTTAAAAGCTACACTAGTATTAACAATGTTAGAATATGACGTTTCTTTTTTTCTAGTGGAGTAAGGTAACTCTTACGAATAGATTTAAGATAAAAATGTAAAGAATTGGACTGACCAGGCCCAAAACAAAAGCCCTAGAATAAAAATTCACACAAAAAAGAATCAAAGCGCAAATAAAAAGAAGCTATAGAGAAGCACGTTAAGACTCCTATATTCTTCTACCTGTAGACCAACAAGAAACTCAGATTCTAGGAAGAAAATCTTAGGGTTTAAGGCCTCAATTTTTCCATCAGTAGCAATTCTTTGAGCTTTCTTGCTAGACCAATGCCGGGATTGAACCAATTTTGATTATGATCCTTATTTCAGTTTCTTTAATCCCCTCATATATGTTTTTATTATAAGCTTTCCATAAAGTCCAAATAATACACCCTGGTAGGATAAGATTGAGAAGTCAACAACAACAACAACAACCTAGTTAAATCCCTTAAGAGTAGGGTGTTTCCAAAGAGGCTGTTTCCAAAGAGACCCCCGGCTCAACGTTGAAAGTTGCATTGCTTGACTAACTGCTAGTTCATTAATTAAAGAAGCGCAGACAGTTTAGAGATCCATTTTGATTTATTCCATCACGCCCCAAAGCCAAAGACGGAGGATTTGGATGGTTTTAGAGGAGATAGGAGTAGGAATATCTTTATGTCCGCAGGAAGGTGTCTTTCCAAGTTCATTTTCCGTGAAGATTTTTTTTGGGATGTTTGGGAGATGAAAGCAGAAAGTGGGGAAGGGAGAAAGGTGCGTAGCATTTCCTTGGATGCCGAAAAGAGCTCATTTAAACGAGTAATTGATTTTAGACCTTATGAATTTGTGATTTCGGTTGGTTGGTTGAAGTACCTAGAGGTATTGGTCTTGGGTGTTTCTTGCACAGGAAATGGAGACAATGGAGTTACCCACCATATGTTGTAATTACTCGATTGTAAAGCATAAGAACAGCCTGGTATGGTTGGGTGGATCATAGCTATGTGCTCTTACTTTCTGCCATGCCATTCTACTCCCATGTTAAATTATACTTTGTATCATTTGTGTTGTTTTTTTTGTAATATGGTAAAATATGTAATGGTGCACCATGTTTTTCAATTACGTCCATTTTTTAAGAATAAAATTATTTTCAAATTGTCGAAGTATTATGGTATATTTTGGCATCAGTATAGCATGGTACCATCTCATTTCTGAACGACATGATACCGAGTATTTAAGCATAAAATTGAAATCACATAGAACCATCAAAATAATAACGGTATGGTACGAGTTACGGAGTATTTAAAAATATCGAACCGTCTCAAATCCTATTCATCTCTGCACAAACCAACCAATGTGCCTGGGCTAATTCAACCCACATTTAAGGCGGGCGTAAATGGGCCTGGGTTGTGCCCGTTTAACAATAATTACCCCATATTTTTCTATTTAAAGGCATGGAACATCCGTCAGTTATGTTTTTTTCTTTCTCCTATGTGTGTGTGTTTTGTTTGTTTGTTTGTTTGTAGGTAAAATGTATGTATGATTGCAGATTTATACTCGGAATCGGAGAAAGGAGTCCAGCCATGAGTAAAATTCCACCATCAATCCTCCGCCAGCCACCGCCGCCTCGCTCGCGGATGGCCGCCATCAACGAAGATGAAGGAAACACAGAGGTACCGATGCTAACAGCATGTTATGCCATATATAAAATTGAGAATGAATATGATCCCTATGACTTAAGATCTAAAAGCTATTAAATAAATAAAAAAGAAATCTGAATAAAATTATATATATCTTTGATTAAATATTAAAAACCAAAAGTTTTGAGTAAAATTGTGTGTGTGTGTGTAAGGGGTAATCTGACACTGTAAGATTGATTGAGGCCGTTAATTCAAAATCGGCGAACCAACAACAAGAAAAGCAGCCACAGCTGCGGTTGAAAATCAGGGAGTACTTATATGTTATATACGGATGATACTTTTAGCAAATGGAGTATTTTGATAATGTATATTGCCCACTTGCAGCAACCAAATCATGGAGTACTATTTTCATTGATCTCTTTATTTTAAATCTCTAAGACAAGTCACAAGTTGATAGATGATTCAAGAACTCAAGTAGTACTTCGTACTCTTTTCCAACATGTTGTTATCCCTTTACTTCAGTCATTGAGCCCCTCCGGGGCATAGCTCAACTAGCAAAGGCGTGAGTCTTGCTGGCAACCTATAGGGTGGGGGTTTGAGTCCTGGAGACGCCTCTTTAGATTCCGCCGCTTGTGGGTGAGATTAACCAACCTCGGGGTGTGCAGGACCCGTGGGGTGGGGGTTCCACCTTTTTTTTAAAACTTCAATCGTTGACCCATTCAAATTGTGTACTAATACATTTTATTTTAACATCAACAATTATCATATAATTAAAAGCGTGAGGGGGCGAGATCTGGGTGGGGGTTTATGAGGGTGTTTATGAGATGTAGGAACTGTCATATTTATGCACGGGACACCATATAGGTGTCCCAATTTAATTGGTGTCACAATCTAACACCACTTGGAGTGATGTAAGATTACAACTCCTATATCAATTGTTGGAACAATTTTGCCCAAACCAAGTTTTCCAATTGCTCTATCATTATTGGGCAGGCTTGTATTGTTCTTGATTTCATCATGATTTCAAGAAGTCTTCACCAATATCACTCTTGTGATTTTCTAATCAAAAGGCCGAACAACATTCATAAGATTTTAATAGTTGTCCTCTTTCAACATCCTCATCATTATCATCATCAATTGGATCCTTGACCGGTTGTAATGAGAAATGTCCATCCTCAGAGAAAATGAAATCAATATTTTTTTCTAAATATGAATAACACGACACATGGAATTTTACAAGCTACTACCTACGTCCCAGTGTATTTGTTCAGTTTGACTCGAAAAAGTCAAACTGGACAAACTTTGAACTCCAATTACTATTAATTTATATTAAATATTAGCATAATGAAATACAATTTTGAAAGTGTCAATACGATAAATCCAATAAAGTCATTTTTATGTTAAAATATATTACGGTTTTATTTAATTGAAGCTCAAAGTTTGTCCAGTTTGACTGGAAAAAGTCAAACTGGACAAATACACTGGGACGGAGGGAGTACTATTTTTGCGATAGTCCTTTGTCTTAGAAAATCAAATTTGCAAATTCAAAAGCGGGGTGGTTCCCATGATAGTAATTACGGTAGCCAATAGGCGAAGGGAGGGGAGTGCAGGGGGCGGGTAGGGTGGAGTTTAGGGGGGTAGGAACCATCAATGTTTTGAACGGTGCACCATATGGGCCCCAATTGGAGCCCATGTCATAGCATGACATTGGTGACTGCTTGGATTAAAACGATAGCAAGGTTTCCTCATGAAATTGAAAAGAGTAGTCAAATCTGCATATTCACCATGTCCCTTTTTTTGTCTAGGTAGTATCCCTTAAAGAAACATAATAAATATTGTTTATTGGCAAGTTTTAGATTGGAATATATATAGAGGAAGCCGTGGAACTTCAAACAAAGTTAAGAGTTGATTGTAATATATAGGAGTCTACTCGCTTTAGATTATAGTAGAATTAATTAGGTAATTACGAGTAGAAAAGTTCATAGCTGAATCTTTATTTGATATGTAGATGGCTGAGGGCAATTGTACTCGAACTTTTTATCTGAGGAGGTGTAAAAGGAAGAGGTTAACGGGCATGGAGTCTCTACCTGATGAATTGCTGTTTGAAGTTCTGGTGCGTCTCCCAGCTCAAGATATTTATGACCCGGCAAGGCTTGTTTGCCGGAAGTGGTACCATATGATCCATACCCATAATTTCATCTATGCACACCTTCAGCATACAACATATGGGCTTCTCTTCCAATGTACGCGCAAAGATTCATTTTTTATGGCTGTGCGAGAAGGCCGAATTGAGATATCAAAGTTCAAGTACAAGTTTAGATACGAAGTTAAGACTAGTTGCAACGGATTGTTGTTGGAATTTGAAGAGTGGAACCATAATAATGCTTATATTTCGAATCCTGCTACAAGTCAAATCTTTGTTCTCCCTCCAAAGGTCGGTGGGCTAGTAAGGTATGGAATAGGAATAGCATATGCTGCAGCTACCATGGAGTATAAAGTGGTCATGCCATATCCTGTTCGGCCAAACTCAAAAGGGTTATGCTATATATTAACTGTTGGAGCTGATAACTCTTGGAGGACTGTCCGTACGGAACACTTATCTTACGAAGCTATGTGAGCATTTATTGCTCCTCCATTACTTACTGAAGGTTTTGTGCATTGGTGCTCTGCCCGTGACGATGGAGTGTTGACTTTGAATGCTGAGACTGAAATCATCACGGAGACTCCTGCCCCTGTCCCAAGACCAGTTCTTGGAGGAGGTAGAAGTAGGAATATCTTTTTGTCCGCAGGAAGGTATCTTTCCATGTTCGTTTTCCGTGAAGAATTTTTTTGGGATGTTTGGGAGATGAAACCAGAAACTGGGGAATGGAGAAAGGTGCGTAGCATTTCCTTGGATGCCGAAAAGAGCACAATTAAACGGGTAATCGATTTTAGACCTTATGAATTTGTGATTCCAGTTGGTTGGTTGAAGTACCTAGAGGTATTGGTCTTGGGTGTTTCTAGTGGAAGGCGTTTCATTTTTATATACAATCTTCTTGCACAGGAAATGGAGACAATGGAGTTACCCACCCTACGTTGTAATTACTCGATTGTAAAGCATAAGAACAGCCTGGTATGGTTGGGTGGATCATAGCTATGTGCTCTTACTTTCTGCCATGCCATTCTACTCCCATGTTAATTATCATTTGTGTTGTTTTTTGTAATTTGGTAAACTATGTATATACTCTGTATCATTTGTGTTGTTTTTTGTAATATGGTAAAATATGTATTGAAGAGATATTTATTTTTTTGATAGAGTTTTCTTTTTTTTTGTTGAGATTGTTTACTTGAATAATTTTTATGGCTTTCAAAAAAAAATTGTGATGCATTTATTCAAATCACATGCCTTTTTCTTTGATTGATTGGTAATTATGGTACTTTTTATTTTTCCACCATAGATCTTCCCATTACTTTTTTTTAACATTTAAATACCAAAACTATCCAACTTTATCTATTATACTTCACCCTTATTTAATATATTCCATGTATTTTCATCAAGGATATTTTGGTAAACTTTACTTTTTTTAACTCCTTAAAAACTACTCCCTCCGTCCCTGAAAGCGTTTCCCTTATTGACTTTTTGAAAAATTAAGGGATAGATATTTTGGTGTTGACTTTTCAAAAATATCCTTGATGTGATGTGTAAATATAAGATGTCATTGATAGATTATTAGTAAAAAGGTATGATGTGATATGTAGGGTATGAAAAAGTAAGGAATAAAAGTTGTTTTTTAATAGATAAGGAAAAGAGTTAGTGAGACAAGAAAAAAAAGAAAGAGGAAGCAGTTTAAGGGACCGTGGGAGTATAAAAAGTCAAAATGACAAAGATAGTACTTTTGTTTTTCATTTACTTCGTCCGTCCCACTATATTTGTCCACTTTCATTTTTGCACACCATCCAATACACTTCTTTAATCCATTTTATCTTGTAATTTGTATATTAAAAAATTATAGAAATTATATATTAATAATCTATATGTTAAGACAAATCAAACAAGATCACGTATAACTATATTTAGGCTTACACATTGAGAGAATTTGATGAGTCAAAGTGCTTAGATGAACAGTTCTAAAAGTCAAAAGTGGATGAATATAGCGGGACAGAGGGAGTAGTTTTGGTCTTGATGGGATTGTGTCTCCTCTTAGATGGGTTGGAGGGGGAGATTATTGTGAGTCCAGCCAACTTATATGCATTAGTAAATTTATAGCTTATGTTTGGTTTAAGTGGAAGCCCAAATATCCACTTATTGGCGTGGCCCAATGATGAGTTAAATTGAAGCTTCATTGGGAAGCTTAAGTCTTGGTTTTATCTGGTCTTTTCGCTGGCTTAATGAGCAGAGAGTTTGGGGGGGGAAGAGAGCAGACAGCAAGCGGAAAAATTAAAAAGAGGATGGCTTTTGACAATCAATTTTCAGCATAGATTTTTCTAGATAGACTGCACAAATCTCTCAATCGCCATGAGATCTTTCTGAAATTTTTGGAGCTTCTTCGGGACACAGAGGGATGATTCTGACTGTTCAGTTTTTCAATTGGAGCTCTAGTTTGTCACTAATAGCTGTTGTTTTACACCTGTGTGCGTCCTAATAATCATCAAAGTCCCGTTTTAATGAGGGTTCCAAGGGTGCAGCGCCCTCTTGGCGAGGGTTTTCGACCGCATCTCTAAACCTTCCCTCCGCGTCTATAAAGCTCCGATGAATCCAGGGTTGCAAGTCAATTAAAATTCATAAAAACGTATACTTGCTGATTGGTGTATTCCACCCAGGACCAATCAAAAGATAAGGCCAAATAGTTGACCGGTCAGTCTGAACTTACTGGTAGGAGACTTTAATCGTCAGCAATGGGATACTCGATCGGTCCAAATATGACCGGTATACTTCAGGAAAACGTATACCGGTCAAACTACTTTATCACTATGGCCCCGTTTGGCATCAGCGTTAGAAATTAGAGTTAGCGTTTTGAAAAAGCAATCTGACGGTAGCCTTTAGTGTTAGCGTTTTCCGAATTAATCTACACCATTAATATTTTATCCAAAACGCTAACGCTAATTGAAAACGCTCTTCCCAAACAAGCCCTATGTTCATTCCCTAACTTCGATAAACTCATCACTCAAAAATTACCCGGTGCAGTTTCTAGGGTTAGAGAGCGTCAGCAAGAAAGAATCCGAGGTGGTTTGGACTGTAGCAACCCATATCAGTGGAGAATCGTTGGAAATACTCGAACATTCCATCCAAGACGCTACCTGACAAAGGAAGTAATCTCCCTCACTAGGCGACAAGGCCGCTAAGAGACGAAGCCTATCACCTCCCACCATCCGAGAACGTGCCTCCACGTGGGTGCACGACGTTCTGTTCCCCCCCCCCCCCCCCCCGAACCTAGTATAAATACTGCTGTAACTCTCAGAGATAGGGATCCGAATTCATTCTCTCTAAACTCCCTTGTAAAAGTACCAGTGCATTCTCTCATATTAATATCAATTGGGCTACAGGTGTTTCCACCTACAATCCTACCGGTCATTTGAGTGTTTTTACCTTTTTACTTTATCGAATCAAGTGAACTGTTCTAGACCCGGTCTAGTATAGTTTACCCGGTTAGGTAATTTACACCATCACTTACTTTTGTCAAATTTGAATTTTATCTTATTGATTTTTGGATTCAACACCCGAAATAATAAGTGTTACACGACTTTCAGATTATCCGTGTTATCTTCTTTATCTCCAAGAACTTGTGGTTTCTATGAGTTGTTGGTTGTGGGTTCCATGAGTTTTCTTGGAGATTTGTTTGTGGTAAATTGGGTGAAGAATTTTAGGGTCCATTTGGTATATGAAATTGATAGAATTGGAATTGAATTGGAATTGAAATTTCATGAGATTCAATTCCATAGAATTGAATTCACAATTCTCATTCATTTTTTGCACTATCAATTCCAAATCTACATAATTTTTGTACTACCAAACACTGGAATTGAAATTGAAGTCTTCAATTCCAATTTCATAATTTGAATTCCTTGTACCAAACGGAGCTTTAGTGATTTTTTAGTTTTGCTGTGCGAGAACCCCAATCTACACCATTTGAAAACTCCCTCCAGATCTGTTGAATTACATTGCATTGAAGGAAGATATGTTCCTCCATACTTGCGTCCTGATAGCATATATAGCAAATGGAAGGCTGATGAGTATTGAATCTCACAAGATTGCTGTGAAGAGGTAGCAGATTATTTTAATAATTTCCACATGAAAATTCTTATTTTAGAAAGTTGAATGGAGTCCCTGGTAGGCAGATCCTAAGCTCAAATCCCATTCATACAATCATTGCACTTCGTTCAACTTATTTTTTCTACTTATTTCTTATTCTTATGAAAATTAGTTTAAATCAGATTAGATTTTTTATTACTATTAATATAATTACTATTATTACTATTATTACGATTATTATTACTATTATTATGATTATGATTAATAATATTTATTATTATTATAGTCATTATTATTACTATTACTATTATTTTTATTACTCTTATTATGATTATTATTATTATTATTATTTCTATTAATATTATTATTATTATTATTATTATTATTATTATTATTTCTATTATTATTACAATAATTATTATAGTTATTATTATACTTATTACTATTATTATTAATATTTCAATTATTATTATTATTATTATTTTATTATTATTATTACTATTAATATTAGTGTTATTATTATTATTTCTATTATTATTATTATTATTATAATTATTATTACTATTATTACTATTATTATTATTACAATTATTACTATATTTATTATTATTATTATTATTATTATCATTACTATTATTATCACTATTATTATTATTATTTACGGAGTATATTATTATTACTATTATTATCAATATTTCTATTATTATTATTTTCTTATTATTACTATTATTAATTAAAATTACTATTATTATTTTAAATTTAATTTAATTCGAATTTAAATCATATCAGATCCAATCAGATTAGATCAGATCTGATAATATTAGGCGAACGGAACGCAGCCTTAGTTGACCATTGTCAAAATTGCTCTTGCAACGCCCTAAAAATGGGTCTAGTAGTGTGTAAATAAATTGTAATAAATCTTTTATATGATATTTAAATAAAATAAGTTATTATATTTGTTAGACCAAAAAATGTGAAAATCCAAGAAGTCAATATTTTATATTCAATATTAGTCATGTTTGGTAGAGTTCGCCAAGAGCTTTTCAATGATATGTTTTACGAGCGAAACAAAAATAACAGATTAAAAGTTATTTATAATCAAATTATTCCTAAAAAGTACGGAGTAAAAAGTAAGTTTATGTTATAATTTTCTAAATTAAGTTGCTATCAAAATATAAGTTGATAATTATATGATAGAGTTAGACTTTTTGTGTAAACGACATTTTTATTAAAGTAAATTGAAAATAAACGGATATCAATCGGATCGGATGTGTCATTACCAAATCCGTATCCATTTATTTTTTCGGATATCGAATTCGGATACGGATCTTGACGGATACTGAAAATCAAATCCTTATCTGTATCCATCAGATATTGATCGGATATCGGATGTATCTGTATCCGTTCCCAATTTTGTAAACCAAATTAAACAATACTTTAATTTTCTATTAAACTAAATCAAAATATTATTAAATCAACTATAATTTTTTATGGGATAATTATATTTCTTATTTTTTTATAGTTATAATATTCTACGATGACTACATATCATAAAAAGATGTACACAATACATATACACACATATTTTTGTGTGTCTACACATATATTTTGCATATAAAAATGTCTTATACTGTGAGATATCAACAGAGAATCAAAATATAAAAATAAAAAAATTAGGAAAAACTATATACAACGGATCGGATACACGAATAAACGGTTATTTAAACGGATGTCAATGCGGAGCGGATTATAAACGGATCGGATGTGTGATTACCAAATCCGTATCCGTTTAGCAATCGGATATCCTTTACTGGATACAGATAATAATCGGTTTTAACGGATACAGATATTTTCCATATAAACGGATACGGATGCGGACGGTAATCGAATTTTCGGTTATCCATTTACAGCCCTTCTTATTTCCTTAATTTCATAGTAAGCTTTTTATAATATGGCCATGTTCCATCGCCACACTTTGAGTGATCATGGAGGACACTATTCAAATTGGGATGCTTACAATGTTTCGTTCGCAAAATTGATAATTTCTTTCCTAACCTCTGGTAACCTCCCACCCACCCAGTTTCTTCCCCAGCTCATCCCCTACCTACGTTAATTGCCTCCCGCAAATTTAATATAACCTACACACAATAAAATGAGAACCAAATTTTCAAAATAAAATTATTGTTTAGTGAAGAAATATAAATGCGAAGTATATTATTATTTTGGTAATATATTAATACATATGTTCGGTTTGAGATTTTTAAAATGGGATGTCATATTGTACTATTCCCAAATATCGTATGGATGGTTCAGTGCTTTATGATTCGATTCTTTTGGGATATTTTTCAATTTGGTATTTTTTTTGGAAATTTCGAGACCTGTCCAATACATGTTCTATATGGTATGATGCCTTTAAACACTTCGTAGAAAAAATATGAGGTGATTATTGTTAAATGGGCACAGCCAAGGCCCACTTACGCCCGCTTCAAAAGTGGGTCGCATTGGCCCAGGACCTTGGTTGGTGTGTAGTTATTTCAATTCAACTTTTTTCTTTTATTTTTTACTTCATCCAAAATTTACTTTTTTGCTCATTATTTACATTGTCAAATATTTTTTCTTTGATTTTTTTTGCACATTCCATAAAATGGTGAAGTATAGTTATGTCACCTCAATTTTTGTACTTTCTCCGTTTAATAAAACTTTTCAACTTTCTCATATTACATATCCGAAAAAAGTACAAAACATTTTAATTTGGCCTAAATAAGAAATAAGAAATATATTGCAGGACGGAGGAAGTAGATAACTTGAAATTATTTAGCTTTCTCATATCCCATAAAATATTTAAATTTGGCCTACATGAACTCAGTTATCTTTATTTTCAAAAATCTAACTGTATCTCCTCCAACTACTTTATATGCCCTACCGATTTTGACACTTTTCGAGTCCTAGTTGTTTGAATTTTTTTCTTTTCACTTTTCTAAAATTTCTACAGGTTCCTCTTCCAAAAATCAAAATAAGAAATATTTTACGAGACAGAGGAAGTAATTTTTATTTTTTAATTTCACGTCATTTTTCCTATAAAATAATTTAAAAATACTGTTTTTCAAAAATCATAACATGCAACAGAAAGATAATTTTTAGACGGATAAAGTATTTTAACAAACCAACCGCAATCTCATACTCCCTCCGTCCAGAAAAGAACTTCCCATTTTACGCTTTTCTCCGTCCGAAAATAAAATTCCCATTATACGTTTTCATACCCAATCTTCCAAAACTACCCCTTCTCCCCCTCCTCATTTGTTCCGTTTCTTCTTTTTCTTTTCTCTGTCCTTTCTTCCGTTTCTTGTTTTCCTTTTCTGTCTTCCCTCTCTCTCTTTTCTCCGTTCTTTTCTCTCTCTATCCCCCTAACTTCAATCTTCTTCTTCTCTCTTTGTCTCTTTCTTAGTCCCCCTCTTCTCCTTTTTTTCTTCTTCAACTTTCTTCTCCATTATTTTTTCTCGATCTACTTCATTTCCGGCCAGATCTGCACCATCTCTTTTGAAATTTCTTGTTCCGATTCTCCTCTTCCGTCTAGATCTTGTTAAAATTACATACTCCCTCTGTCCACCATAGATTTTCCAGACACTATTCACAGGGTCAAACTTTACTCACTTTGTTTGCTCATTTTTACTAGTCATTTCTTAAAATAATATAGTCTTGTCACATTTAGTTTTGTAGAACTTTTCATGTAGTTTATTACTATGTAAATTTTATTTTGAAATTTTACTCCTATAATCAATTAAATTGAATTAAAAATAAAATCGGTCAAGCCTCATAACGCGTAATGGGAAGATCTTAAGTGGACGGAGGGAGTATGATCTTTTGCTGGAGGTGGTAGGGGGTCAGTTTTGTGGTCATTGAACTTCACCTCCTTGCAGATCTGCTTCCTGAGAAAGCTCCTGCTAGTACGGTCGGCGGGTGGAGATGACAGTGTTGGTTTGGGTTGGGTCAATAGTCTTGCTTAGAGGATGTGACGGTTGACTCCTATAGATCGGAGATAGCAGGGAAGGACCAGTGTGAGATAGCAGGGAAGGACTAGGGAAGGGCAGGAGGGTATTGTGCACATTTCCATCACAAAGTCAACACTCAATAAAAATGATTAAAAGTCAAAATGGGTACTTCTTTTCCGGACAGACGGAGTATCATTTTTCTATTTAAAATAGCAGCATGAAAATATTGTGCTGAAATGAACACTAATATGATTATATTCTTTATATATTATATTTGGGAGTTTAACTCCCAGAATTTTGACATTTGTCATGCTGACGGGGATTTTTTTGACACTTCATAAGCCATGTCATCATATTGGACTTACTCAATATTTCAAACGGGTTGGATAATGATTCATTACTTTGGCTTTCTTTTATTTGGGCTACTCTGTGTGGAATTCATCCGCAAGTCTGAATGAAGCGAGATATCAGCGGCACTTTCCTTCGATTGCACCTCCATGCGATATTCATCTTCGAATGGCTCCACCGCGAGATTTCAGAGAATATGTGATTGGAATTAATCTCTTTCCTTCTTCATGGTCCTTCTTCACGGAGATTCCAACGATCGGTACCAAGAATAGGTAACTTTCCCTGTTCTTAAAAAATCATAATTGTTTTTGGGATGATTGGCCTTCTTTCCTTCTTATGATGATTAGTCTCTGCAAAATTTGTTCTTCTTTCGAATTTTCCGGTTCAAATCTCTGGATTTTCTACCCTTATTGCTGTAAGTTTCCTTCTTGCGATTTATATTAGGTATATATAAATCAAATTTTAAGTAAGCCATTTCATCAATCTATTTTTTCATTGTAAGCCGCGTTCATACCTAAAACCTCTGATTAATTGACATGTCTTCCAAACCGATTCACCCTTTGTTGAAGATCAATCCATCAAGTGAATGCTGGAGAGTTTTGGTTCGTGTGATTCGACTGTACAAGATGCCAGTGTATAATGATGAGAAGATGACGAATTCGATTGAGATGATATTCATGGACGAACATGTAAGAATTGTACTCTTATTCGTATTTTGCATACAAAATAAAATTTATGTTTAATAGGATTTCTTATAATTTTTTAGTGGCTCGAAGGTTTTTTTTGCTTTTACTTTCAAAACACAATTACACTAATCTGTATAAAAACCAAAATTCTTCAATTGCCCATATTGAATAAATAAATGAAGAATCGGTTTGGAAGTAAAAGATTCTTGCAGTTTCTCCAGCCCTTAAGTAC
Organism: Cuscuta australis; assembly: GCA_003260385.1. Classification (NCBI taxonomy): domain Eukaryota; kingdom Viridiplantae; phylum Streptophyta; class Magnoliopsida; order Solanales; family Convolvulaceae; genus Cuscuta; species Cuscuta australis. The sequence continues at coordinate 3,618,211 of NQVE01000162.1, read as the reverse complement.
TGAAAAACTAATAAAAAATGGCCTCTTTACTTTTAATAGTCTATTAAAGTTGAAGTTTCTCCAGTGTTTAAAAACATTAGACTCTAAGACTTTTTATATTGCTTAAACATTGTTCATAATCTCTACTAAAAATTTTAAAAGAGCCTAAAAACATTACACTATAAAAACTGAACAAATGATAAAAACATCTGAATACACCTAATGGTCCCTATTAATATAATGAATATACACAGGTATCGAATTAAGGCTAGAGTGAACGATGCATCAGATAGTGCAACTTTTGTAATATTTGAAAGCGTTGGATGTTTGTTGTTGCATAAGTCCTGCTCCGAGATGCTGAAGTTCTGTGAGGTATGTATACAAAACTTATTTCATCGATGCTGTATGTATGCAAAGCTTAAAAGGTATGTGAGATTAAAAAAATATGCGCACTTGCTGTCAAATTGATATCTAGCCTGGAGTAATGTTCCTGATTGCCTATAAAGAATGTCTCAGGAGGAAGTGAACAACCAGATGTGTTCAATCAAATGCTGCTAGATAAGTCATTTATCTTCAAGGTTGAGGTTAGCACCGCAAGCTTCAATGAATTTGAACCTTCTTACAATGTTAATGACATATGCTTTAATGACCGGGTCATTGCAAAATTTAAGGAGTTGCACTCTACATTTTTCTCTCCTCAGGTTTGGAATTAAAACACTTACTTAAAGTTCATTGTGTTTCTCTCTTCAACGATAGTATATTTATGGTTGATAACATATTTATATTTTCTTTATTGCAGACTGATAAGACCATCGGATATTCAACCGATGGGAAGACAAACTCACAAGTGATTTCAGTTGACAAGGCCTCTTCTTGCATAAAGGTATTGAAATTCAAGACATAACAATTACATTATTTTTTATTCTTTACACTTGAGGTGCAATCTTAAATTCAAGTTTTGTGATCTTTTAATTCATAAGAACAATCATGATTAATTATATTATGAACTATTCATAGTGTATATGTCTTCTTTGTCTTTTTTCTTATAGAATTTAATAGTGGATTTTGTGGAATCTCAAGAAAGTCGTCCAACACAATCAGGAGATGATGTGGTCAATCTTACTCCCATGAAAAGAATGCAAGGCGAGTCATCTAACCTTGGAGATGGAGATGAGTCCGTCTACAAGATGAGGAGTATTAAGATTGAAAAAAATTAATCGTCATTATTATTTGGTCGTTGGAGTATAATGAAATACTTTAAGTTTTTTTTAATACTTGATGAATTATGGTACACTTTGATAATAAATTGTGTTTGTTGGTTTTGGATTATGAATTTTTTTGAGTTTACAATAAATAATCATATTTTGCTATGTATTGAGATACGTAAGGATTTTATGTCATACTAAAACAATTCCATAGAGTTCAATTGTTTATGATTGTTCAATTCAATATCTTAAATTTAATGAAATTTGCATCTCTTGACATATGATTTAAACACCACTTTACAAATGTTATCATAATTTATAGGTAATTAATTTAGAATTTTGAAAAGTGAATTAATAGTTAGAGGCATTCAATAAAATATAATTAACTTTGATTTAAGAAAATCATTCATACTTCAACGTTTTTGCTCTATGGTATAAAGTTGTCTTCTTAATTATATAGTACGTTTTCTAAGTCATTTTTTCTTAACTCTTCGAATAAATCAATGAAGAATATATTTTTTTCATGAACATATGTCAAACGCAATGTTTAATACATAGCATATGTTTTATATTGAAAAAAAGTGATAATAGGTATTCATGCACACCTAAAATTTTAACGTCTTTATCATTCATATATTTTTTTTCAAATACTTATACACTCTTGAACAGACCGATGTACAGGATTACTTAAAATTAATAAAAAAGAGAAAAATAAATCATATCACAATACTTTTTTCTTTACAATAAAATAGAATTATACAAATTTGATTTTAAAAGAAAACTTTTTGAAAATAGAATGTATACTTTGTAATTGAAAAGCAAGAAAAATATGAATACAGTTAACAATGTTCTGTATAACTCATTCGAGGAGGCATGCTATGCATTAGGTTACTTGCTGATGATAAAGAATTTATTGAAGGTATAAAAGAAGCTGTTGAGTTAGGTTCTGGGAATCAGCTTAGAAAGTTGTTTGTCACATTATTAGTGACAAATACCATGAGTTGCCCGCAAGTTGTTTGGGAAAAATCATGGGAACGCCTGGTGGGGAATTTTATTTGATCGAAGGAGACTATTGCGTAATCAAGGTATATCAATAGAGAAGTAGTTTTTAACATATTAATCCGTACATAATGCATTGTCTTGAAACCTACAATTTTTATTCAGAACTTTGTAGAATTAAATAAGTTCCATTATTTCTATTTCTTTTTTCAGAGCTTATAATTTCTCAAGAAGACCTAAAGAATTTATGTCTTATTGAGATTGAAAAGTTGCTTAATTCAAATGGACGGTCTTTGAGGCAATTCAGTTCTATGCCATTTCCAGATGACAGTCCACTCAATACATTTCAAAACAATTTGTTGGTTGAGGAGTTGAACTATGATAAAGAAAAGTTGTCATCTGATCTTATAGGATACTTATCTACGATGAATGAAGATCAGCGGAAGATATACGATGAAATAATGGAAGTTGTGACTGCTGAAAAAGGAGGATTCTTTTTTGTGTATGGTTGCGGTGGAACTGGAAAAACATTTCTTTGGAAATCATTGTCTGCTTCTCTAAGATCAAGTGGTAAAGTTGTCTTGAATATCGCATCCAGTGGGATTGCAGCATTGCTTTTGCCTGGGGGAAGGACAGCACACTCCAGATTTTCAATTCCTTTGGCACTAACAGAGTGCTCAACGTGTGCCATCAAACAAGGGAGCCCAAAAGCAGAACTAATTCAACAGGCAAGTTTAATCATATGGGATGCAGCATGTATGATGAATAGATTTGCTTTTGAGACATTGGATCGCACGATGAGAGATCTAATGAAGTTCTCTAATCCAAACTCAATAAATGAACCATTTGGAGGGAAAGCGGTTGTACTCGGATGTGATTTTAGACAAATTCTTCCTGTTTTACCCAGAGCTTCGAGAGATGAAATTGTAGGTACGGTGCTACCTCTAATTCTTCAAATTTGTGGTCTTATTGTAAAGTTTTTAAGTTGACGAAGAATATGAGATTGCATTCATCAACGTCCTCTTGCGTAGATAGAGACACGCAAGATTTTTCTGATTGGATAATCAAAGTTGGAGATGGAAAGCTTGGACAAGTGATTGATGGAACTGCTGACGTTGAAATTCCTCTCGAATTTTTGATTATAGATAACAGCTCACCCCTCAAAAGTATAGTGGACTTTACTTATCCGAACTTATTGGAGAATATGAGAAGATATTCTTTTTTTGAAGACAGGGCACTACTAGCACCCACGCTCGAAGTTGTAGAAATGGTAAATGAATTTGTTTTATCCCTCATTCCCGGAGACGAAATGGTGTACTTGAGTTCTGATTCATCATGCCAAGCAGATTCAAATGTAGGTGTTGATGGCGACTGGATAACAGTTGAGTTTTTGAATGAAATCAAATGTTCGGGAATCCCAAACCACAGGATAGTTTTAAATTACTGAGGAACATTGACCAAACATCTGGATTGTGTAATGGTACAAGATTAATTGTTGACGAGATGCGAAAGAATGTTATTGGTGCTATTGTGGTTTCAGGAAATCGAGTGGGCAAAAAAGTTTACATACCCTAGATGAATTTGGTTCCGTCTGATCCAGGACTACCTCTAAAGTTCCAGAAAAGATAATTTCCAATAGTCTTATGTTTTGCTATGACTATAAACAAAAGTCAAGGTCAAACATTGTCATTTGTTGGATTATTTTTAACCAAGTCAGTGTTCACTCATGGTCAGCTTTATGTTGCTGTTTCGCGAGTGAAGACAAAGATAGAATTAAAAATATTAGTCTTAGATGACAATGGAAATCCTTGCAGCCATACAAAAAATGTTGTATACCCTGAAATCTTTCAAAAAAATTGGTATTAAAGCAAACTTTGTTGTGTGTAGATTCAATTCCTCAAATATTATTCTTTTTACTTTGTCTTTCTTTTGTGTGTTATTATAAATCATGCATGAGGTATATTTCCTTTATTCTGGAAAAAAATATTGCATTGAATAAATTCAGAATCGACAAGATATTCGCCCGAACCCGTGCATTGCACGGGTAAGAATACTAGTATATAGTAGCAACTACTGTTGCTACTGGTTAAACACACGATATGATGTATCGTCTTTTAAAGTAGGAGTAAATTTAAAAAATGGTCCTTTGTAATACGGTGTTTTCTCAATTCAATCCTCAATAAGTTTTAATTACTTACATGGTCTTCTATAATTGAGATTTATTCCCAAGATAGTCCTTTATAAATAATGTTACTCAAATGATAATTAATTGGGAGATATTTTGGTATTTTGATCATCCAAATCTAAAGTATATATTCTCGAAACAGTTATTTCTGTACAACTAAATGTAAAATTGAAAAAATACATTGACTATAAATAATTCATGAATTATTTAAAACTTATAAAAAAAACTTTTAAATTTCAAATCAAATACACATCTTTAATTAGAAAAAATCATTTTGGGAAATCACTTCTGTATAAATGATCATTTTAATAATTAAATCTAAATTTAGCTGATAAAAAATACCAAAATACCCTCAATTAATCCTCATTTGAGTAACATTATTTACGAAGAACCATCTTAGGAATAAATCTCAATTATAGAGGACCACGTAGGTAATTAAAACTTATTGAAGACTGATTTGGGAAAACATCTTATTACAAAGGACTATTCGAGAATTTACTCGGAGACACAATCTATAAGATGCAGACTCTACGATCTCATCACACAATCTCTTCATTCAAATTCATGAAAAGTTACGATCTCAGCTATATATGCAATGCACTGAATGATATTTCTTCCTAGTGTTTAGTGTAGGGAAAATTTCTAGTGCCAGAGGAAAGACGACGCAGTCAAAGGGAGATGAGTTCGGGATAGGAACCATCGATTGAAGTACCTAATTGAACCGTTGTCTCCGCTGCCTCAGCATATGTTACTCCCTCCGTCCCAAAAAAAGAATGTCACAATTCTTTATCAAAAAACTTACGAGCACTTTTTTTATCTGTATGTTTTTAATGATTTTTTGACAAAATAAAATATTTTTGCCACTTGTTTGCTTTGAAGAACTCTGATGTAGTTTTTATATACGTCAAATTTATTTTTTATTTCTACACCAATCTTTAAATAAAATAAATTAAAATAACTTAAAATTTATTTTATTTTGCGTAATGTGACAAACATTTTTGGGATAGAGAAAGTATAAATTTTATTTTTTGAATTTTTATATCTTTTATTTTATAAAATTGAACTAAAAATAAGTTTGGTCATTCATCATAACTTCCGACCCAAAACTATATTTAGGACCGAGCAAACAATCAAAATGTCAAGAAAATACACTTTACTCTGTTTCAATAATTCCATTTCTTACTTTTAGTCAAAATAAGGAAAATATATTTATGGTTGATTTTTCAATTTTATTCTTGATTGGTAAAAGTAAGATGTGATGATTAGATTTGTTAGTGAAAAAGTATGATGTGATATGTATGATATGAAAAATTTGGGGTAAAAGTGATTTTTTAATACTGTAGAAAATGGAAGTGTTTTAGGGAAATAGAAAAGAATAAAAGAGAAAGAATTTATTGAAAGTACTTGGAAGGACATCCATAATTACCACTCGATTTTAATTCCTACCTCCCCTGAAAAAATTTGATTTTTAAGGAATTTAAGAAGAGTGTATTTTGGTATTAAATTTCCAAATATATCTTTGGATATGGCGGGTCAAAGTAAGATATAATACGTAAATTAATAGTGAATATATATTTGATATGATATGTAGGTTAAGAATTGCTAAGTTTAAAAGTGATTTTTTAATAGAAATAAGAGAAAAAATTTGGGACAGATGAAGAATGAAAGGAGAAAAATTTTCAGGGATGGAGCGAGTATAAAAGAAAGTAGGTTTCTCTAAGTATTTATCCACTTTTAACTTTTTTTCATTCAAACGTGCATATATAAACTTTGACTTATAATTAAATAAAATTTATAATCTATATTGATTAGATAAAAGAATATTTTGGAAATGTTATAGTAGCTAGTATGAAACAAATCTTAAAAAATTAGTTTTGTATCAATATTTAATATTGCTCCCTTCGTTTTAAAATTATATTCATGTTCACTACTTACAGAGTTTAACTTTATTCACTTATCTTTCTTTCGACGGAAATATTATTATGTTTTAAAGTAACAATAAAATTTTATAATGAAAAAAAATCTCAAAAGGAGACAATGGGAGGAAGTACCTTGATAAAATCCATGTGTGGGAGTGCGACAATATAGCGCTGCAGGGGAAGGTGGATTATTAACCAGCGAAACCCCACACATCTTCCCCGCTAATTGCGCCGAGTCACGAAACTAATCTATAATTAAATCACAATTACGAGCAAATGTGGCGACATTTATTTAGTACCTCTCAGCTCATAACATCTGATCCCACGTCGAAATGGCGCCAATGATCAATAAGCGCGGGCTCAACCTCCTCCTCCTCCTCCTCCTCGTTCAGGCCAACACTCCGCCGGCACTCTCCCTCAACGTCGCCGACCTGAACGTCATCGACCAAGGGTCGAGCTTCATGCAGGCGGCGGTGCAGTCGTTCGCCGGCGCCGAGAGCGGCGGGGCGATGGACATCGAGCAGACGGCGGAGGAGCTGATGATGGAGTCAGAAGGGTCGAGGCGGTTGCTGTTCCAGAGCCGGTACATCAGCTACGGGGCGATGCGGAGGGACAGCATCCCCTGCAACCGCCGCGGCCCTTCCTACTACAACTGCCGCTCCCACACCGCCGTCCGCCCCTACACCCGCGGCTGCAGCAAGTTCACCCGATGCGGCGGAAGATACGGTTAAACAACCACTCATGGCGGCGTACAATATTCCATAAGGTGGCATGCATTATGATATGGATCACACATGCACAACAAATATTTTTTACTTGTACGACCTTATTTTGTTACTCGTAATTAATTTGATACCAAATCCAATAACCTTTGCTAATTATTTTCTCATTATCATTCCGGATCACTATTTCTTCCCTCATCTTTTTTATTTGACTTTTTACGATTTCTAATGTAACACTTTATCATTAATATTTATATTTAGACATGAATATATTTTATTAAAATTTAATTTTTCAAAACTATGTTTCAAAAAGAAATTATTGATATTATATTGATATCACAACACAATATATTTTCATAGATCTAGATTAAATTTATAAACTTTGACAAAAAAAGTCAAATTTATAAACTTTGACAAAAAAAGTCAAATAGAGAGCTCAATTTTGGAAAGGAGGGAGTACTATTATTTGTACTTTATTATTGTTTAATTGTTTGAGCGCTGTACCGATATTGTTATCATTATTGTTATTATTATTACTATGTTGCACGTATATAGATTTGTATTTTCTTCATTAGCAACAAGGGTTGGATAATGACTGATTATAGAATGATTCTACGAAAGTGGTCATTAGCAATAAATATTGGATAACGACTGATTATTTCAATGACTATTCAAATTTCTTTAAATAATGTCTTATCCTACTTGAATTGTGTAATATCTCATTTTTCTTAAAGGCAGGACAATTTAGAACTTTTCATTGTCAAACGTTAAAGTAAATATGACTTATTCTATTTAAAGAAAAGTGATATGTTTAAGTCCTATTTACGTGATATAGCCATTTTTGTTTGAAGGAACTTTCTTCAACTTAAATTTTTAATTACTATATAAATTTTGAAATAAATTAAGTTTTGAGACCGATGTAGTTTAATGTAAACTGAATATAATTGAGTTTATTTTAAAGAAAAAATTTGGTAGATACTCCCTCCGTCCCTAAATAAACTTACTCTTTCGTTTTTTCTTTGTCCCCAAATAAACTTCTTTTTTCCCTTAAAAAACCCCTTTTACGCCTTACTTTTTCATACCTTACCTATCACATCATACCTTTTTACTAATAATCTGTCTATCACATCTTATTTTTACACATAACATCAATGGTAATTTTGGAAAGTCAAAACAAAAATATCCCTCCCTTAAATCCTCAAAAAGTCAAAAATGGAAGTTTATTTAGGGATGGAGGGAGTATAAGCTAAGGTTCACCTAGATTTTATAGACCTTATTTGTTTAAAATTATTTTTTCATTGATTAGAGTTGTGATTGTGTACGTAATCAATATACGGAGTATCAAACACGGGAGTGTTTTTGGGGATGAAGAGAGTATGCATTTTTCCATTCTCTTCGACCCATAATTTCTTTCTTGTTTGGTTATTACCATGTTTAAGAAAATAAAATTTGTGACTGTGGTTTGTATAAAGAGTTACTCCAAATTGTGTAACTAATCGAGGGTACTACATTTTTGTGTCAAGATAATTTTACAATTCTTTATTTACCTTTCTTGTTTAAGTATGAAATGCGTCCCTTAGATTTTTTGCCTTCTACTCCCTCCGTTTGCAAAAAAAGCTTTCTAGTTTGACTAGGATGCAAAATAAGGAAGTATTAAATTATACGGAGTAGTTGACTTCCAATTTTGCCCCTGATGTGATAGGTAAAAGTAAGATGTGATGGATAGATTATTAGAAAAAAAAATATGATGTGATAGGTAGGGTATGAAAAAGTAAGGGTAAAAGTAGTTTTTTAATAGAAAGTGGAAGTGTTTTATTGGAAGTGAAAAAAATGAAAGAGAAAGTGTTTTTGAGAACGGAGAGAGTATATATATAATTGAACGAGTTTCAACTAGACGAATTTACTTAAATAGCACTAAAACATAATGACTTTCTCTAAATAGCACCACATGTGTTTTTCTTCCCAATGTAGCACTTTTAGTCATTATGCATTAGTCATTATTCAAGCAAATATTCGCCATCACTGGACATTATGGACATTATTAAGTGCTATTTAGGGAAGAAAACAGTTTAAGTGCTATTTAAGAAAATGATTTAAGTTTTAATGCTATTTAGTGCAAATATTTCTTTCGACTATTGTACTTGTGCTTCACTTTGTAGGACTTAATTTCTTTTAGAACGTGTATGTGATAAAAACCAAATTAGAATTTATTTTTAAGTAGAGCTAGTATATACGGAGTACGTTTTTTAAAATACAAAATTAACGAAAAAATTTGCATTGGGAGATTACGAAAAAATGAAGAGTAAATGATACTCCTTGCGTAACTAACCCAAATAGAAAAAAAGGGGAAGAATAACCGGAGAAGTGGGCTAGCTAGGGTTTAGGAGGAAGAGAGAAAAAAATTAGGGTTTAGAGAAGTAATGTAACTTTGTTCTTATTATGCACATATCCCAATACAATTTGTTCTATTCCTGTCGGTTCAACAAAGGCGTCAAGGGAAAGAACCGAAAAAAAAATCCTTGAAAGAGCTTATAATCCCGCTCAATATAAAAAACATACATATACATATTTGAACAACAAAATAATCTTAGAAAGACTAAAACGCAGTCTCGAAACACCACTTGACCCTCGTCATGCCTCCCTATCAATCTCTGTCGCCGCCATCGTCATCACTTCATCATGTAATGTATCATCATCGTCGTCGTCGATCTTCCACGCACAAATTTTGAATTGAATGCCTTGATGAAATTTAAAAACGTATTAACTCACTTAATGAATTGAATGAAGTAGCATCATATGAATCACAATAACAGGAACTAACAGATTCAATTACAAATTCATATATACCTTCTTGAAATAGCTAGTCAACTAATAACGTGCACGCCCTTCGGCTTTCTTGAACTGATTGGCAAGAACCTCTTTGACCTCCTTTCTTGAACCACCATTAATGGAACCCCCCAAGAAATAAGGGTGTTCCTGAAGCAACTGTGTTGAAGATGGCCTCTCCCTTGGATCTTCACGAAGACAGTCTCTTATTAAATACCCCAAAGATTCTGATATTCTCACCATCTCCTTCTTGTTCTTCTTGTTCTTGAATAATAATAACCTGTTCCAAGAAGTTGGGAACCATGTTGTTTTGGGACCCACAAAGTTGTCCTCCAGCAGCCTTCTCAAATCCGCGTACGTAGACGCCGGAATCTCTCCGCCGTAGACGAGCTCCAGCGCGAACAGGCCGAACGCCCACACGTCCGCCGCCTTCCCATGCACCCTCTCCGGCGCCGCCCAACACTCCGCCGTGTTTTTCTTCTTCCGGCACATCAACTCCCGGAACCCTAGCTTCGGCATCCAGAACTGCTCCGCGTCCATGTACACGTTGTCCGCGCAGACGCCGCCGTGCGCCTCCCCGCCCACCCGGTGCAGCCACTCCAGCCCCTCCAGCGTCTCCCGGAGGAGCAAACCCACGCCGGACTCCGGGAGAGGGGAGGGGGACGCCGCGAGAAGAGACTTGAGAGGAACCCTAGACACGGAGGGCATGACGGTCCACCGTTGGTTCTTGTTGCTGTCGGACTGGAAGGAGACGTGGACGCCGAGGATGTTCCTGTGGAGGCAGACACTGGCCAGCTCCGTGGCGGCGCGCTCCAGCTCGTTGCCGGCGGCCGTGACCAGAATCTGGACTGGGTACTCGAACGGTTTGACGCAAGATTTGGCCATGACGGCGCCGCTGGTGGCGCGGATCACCTGCAGAGGAGTGTACGCGTCTTCTCGTGGGGCGAAGAATCCTTGTTTTCCCATGATTTCAATACACTAATTGCGATTTACTTGAGAATATTTGTTGATAAATCTCTCTCTCTCTCTCTGTAGTTTGTAATAATACGGATTAAATGCTCTCCTAGTGTTCATATTTATACTAGGTAAATGATACATTAGGGCGGGGGCCCAAATAACTGATTATACGTGATTAACAAGAAATATTAGTGCTTGTGTTGCAAGCTAATAATCGTTAATTAATGCGAGATATTCTAAACAAGAAAATAAAAAATTGGAAACAATTCCTCATTATATTTTTGAATATGATAGAGAGGAAGAAAATTAAATGTAATGTACTCCATTACTTCTTCTATTCGTCCTAAAATTAATTTATGAGTTTAATTTTTACGATTAGTTTTTTTAACTATATATACGAAGTATTAATTTTTTGTGTAAATATAATGTCAATAGATTCGTTTTGAAATGTGTTTTAAAACTACTTTTAAAATATACATTTGTATACAATTGAAAATATTATTCTCAACGTCTTACATTGGAAATCGTAAAAAGTTAAATAGAAAATTAATTTTATAATGAAGGGAGTAATTAAAAACAGGGGAAAAAGGGAAATGATACGATATACTACAAAGAAACAAAATACGTTGCATGAGTACGAAGTAGCGACTCAACAATCTCTCCTACTACATCTTTATTTTAACAAACTAGTGGGGATTAATGAAATACCACTTAATAATAATAATATTAATAATATTAATAATAATAATACGGAGTAATAATTTTAATAACTTATACATTAGAGATCATTAGTGCTCTCATTGAGAGAAACCTCAAAAAAGCTTATAATTTCACTCACCGAATAAACCTAGATTACAATAATAAGAGTCCCTTTCTTTTGACAACAAGGAATGTTGTCATAATATGACAACACCTTCAATCAGTTACCTATAGTACTTCGATCGTAAAAATGATGGTTCCTACCCCTCTAACCCCCAGCATGACCCAAACCCATCACCCCAACCCTCCTTAAATTTATTGACTTCTGGATAAAAAAATTGACCCAAAAGTCAAATAAATTTGGGGAATAAGATTGAAGGGGTTGGGGTGAGGGCGGGCCGGGGTGAGGGATAGAAACCATCAATTTTATTATTGGAGCAGCGCAAGTACTTCGGTTAGAGTTGTTGTCATATTATAACATTATTTTTTGTTGTCAAAAGAAGGGGGGTACTAAATAACTAATAAATATATAAATAAATATCCTACTTCCTCCGTCCCGCAAAAAAGTCCCCCTTTCTTTTTTCATCCGTTCCAAAAAACATTTTTCATTTCCTTATAAAAAGTCACTTTTAGCCCTACTAATTTTAACCTACTTATCACATCACACTTTTTCTCTATTAATCTATCCATCCCATTCTACTTTATCAATCACATCAAAGGGTATTTTTAGAAAATCAACACCAAAATACACTACACTTAAATCCTCAAAAAGTCAAAACGGAAACTTTTTTAAGGGACGGAGGGAGTACTATATAATCCATAACACCTACACAATGCATGGATGGTTATATTTCAATCTCTTATAACCAACTCAACAAAATTACTAACGAGTATTTCATATTGCTAAGCCTACATCCAAACAACCAGGAAGAATTAAACTCATGAAAATCAGAAATGCTTTGATACCATGTTAAAATTTTGACTAGCTATGCATACTCGTATATGTTATTGATACTTATTCCCTACGTCTCAAAAAAGACTCTTAATTTGACTTTTCAAGATATTTGAATAAAGAAAAAAATGTGTGATTAAAAGTCAGGTAGAAGAGTAAGATTTTAAGGCACTCAAAGTTTTCCAAAAAAATAAGGAGAAACTTTTCTGTGAGGATTTAAAAAAAGAGTCTTTTTTGGAATAAATGAAGCCTTCATTAATCCTATAAAAAGTTATACGGAGTACTACAATTTCCATAGAATTTTAAAAAATGTTAAAAAACAAAAAGTTTGTAATTAGACTTAATTTACTTATATGATGGACAAACACTATGACCAAATGGTTCATTATCAAAATAAGAAATTACTAAACGTAAGTTAGCATATATTACTACCTCCCTCCCAAAAAGATTTACACGTTTTGACTAAAATTGAAATTAAGGGAGTCATATTTTTGTGTTGACTTTCCAAAAATATCCTTGATGTGATGGGTAAAAGTAGATGTGATGTGTAGATTATTAGGAAAAAGGTATGATGTGATAGATAGGGTTTGAAAAAGTAAAAGTAATTTTTTAATTCAAATGGGTAGGAGATTGTGGGACACAATTTTTTTGAAAGGTGTAAATCTTTTTAGGACGGATGGAGTATTAGTTTGCGAATATTTTGTTGTTGGGCCTGGCCCGTGTACTTAGGGCTCGTATAAATTTGCTTAAATTCATTGACATGTGAATAAGAAAATGGGTTTGATTTTTCTATATTTCTACATGGTATGGCATGAGAGCCAGCTCCCTGCAGGGCGAGCAGGGATAATGAAACCCATTGCTCCTGCACCTAAGATGACTATTATTCGGGTATTGCTTTGTATTGCAGTTGCCTGAAATTGGAGGGTTTATCAGCAGCTTGATGTTAACAATGCTTTTATTTTCTTCATGGGGACTTGGTGGTGGAAGCGTATATGTGACTCCATCCGGGTTATTCGGATCGGTTCCCAAGAAAGATTTTATCTTCTATGGAAATCTTTATTATATGGGTTGCGTTAGTCTCTTCAGAACTTGTTCGCCAACTTCCAAACCCACCACTGCTCTATGCCGATATGGTTTTTGCCACGCTCTCTTGATAATTTGTTTACATATTTTCATTGATGGATCAGTTGATAAAATAATATATTTATGTCATCTTTTGTTTTACAGAACTTATGATATATTTCCTCCGTTCCTTTGAACCCTTCTACTTTTGATTTTGGGCAAAAATAAGAAAAGTGTAATTTTGGTTGACTTTCCTATTTTGCCCCTGATGTGATAGGTAAAAGTAAGATGTGATAGTTTTGTTATTAGTGAAAAAGTATGATGTGATAGGTAGGGTGTGAAAAAGTATGGGTAAAAATGATTTTTTAATAGAAAGTTGAAGAGTTTAGTGAATTCAAAAAAACGAAAGGGGAAGCGTTTTATGGAACGGAGGGAGTAGTATTTTAAAATATGTGACTTTTATTATTTATTTGTATACCAACGTATAAATAAAATAATTTTAAAAAAATTACTCCCTCCGTCCCAATGTAACGTATTTGTCTAGTTTGACTGTTTCGAGTCAAACAAGATGAAATTTGAGCTCAATTACTTTCAAACTATAATGTATTTTAGTATAAAATGATTTAATTAGATTTATCTTATTAAGAATTTTTATGATTGTATTTCATTATACTAATATGCAATACAAATTGAGAGTAATTGAAGTTTAAAATTTGTCCATTTTAATTCGAAAAAATCAAAGTGGACAAATACACTAGGACAGAAGTAGTATTTGCATAACGTTCGAATATAAAATATCATTTTAGTACGAAGGGAGTAAATTTTAGTACATTAAAAAAATTCATTAAATAAAGAATAGAAAGCTTTGTTTGGTCAAAACATTATTACATCATTTATACCAGTTTTTCTTTCAACTAAGATTAATAAAAAAACATTGCTTCATTTGTTTCTTTGTTTTTGTCACACAATTTAGTGATATACTCCGTACAAATTAAGAAATGAAAAATTATATTATTGATACTAATTTTAAAACTTGAAGAAAATAATAATATTGCGAGCTAGTCACACAGAACTTACTAATATGATTTGAGATAAAATATAATGACATAAAAGAAGATAAAAAAGATTTAAAAAATTAAAAAAATAGAGTATAAATTTTTCAAATAAAAATATAAAATCTATAAAATAAGATAATATTTTCAACATTTTTTATTTTTTTCACCACTATATTTTTTTTTTTCCAATTTCTTAGCTTCTAATGTTTTCCGACTCCTAGTAATATAGTATTTCCAACTCCTTCAATTCCAATTTCTATAGACTCTTTCGAGCTTCTTCCAACTTCTTTTCTACTACGTACTTTCAGTTTCTTTTTCCAATTTTTTCTAGTTTTTTCAATTACTTTTAGTTTTCTTTGAACTCCTTTAAACTTTTCAAACATCTAATTGTGTTTCAATAGCTGAAATGAATACTCCCCTCGTTCCACAAAACCCTTCCTCTTTTGTTTTTTTTCTTTCCACAAAACACTTCCATTTTCTATTAAAAAACCACTTTTACCCCTACTTTTTCATACCCTACCTATCACATCATACTTTTTCACTAATAACCAAACTATCACATCTTACTTTTTCCCATCACATCAGGGGCAAAATTGGAAAGTCAACCAAAATTTCACTTTCCTTATTTTTTTCCAAAATCAAAACCGGAAGGGTTTTGTGGAACGGAGGGAGTAGAACCTAATTTGAAAAATACCTATAAATTATACTCTCTCCGTTCTTAAAAAGAGTTTCTATTTTGACCAAGTGTTAAAATAAGGAAGTGTTAAATTGTACGTAGTTGATTTCCAATTTTGCCCTTGATGTGATGAGTAAAAGTAAGATGTGATAGATAGATTATTAGAGAAAAAGTATGATGTGGTAGGTAGGGTATGAAAAAGTAAAGATAAAAGTGATTTTTTAATCGAAAGTGAAAGTGTTTTGTTGGAAGTGAAAAAAATGAAAGAGAAAGTATTTTTGAGAACGGATGAAGTATAAATTAAAAAAAGATCATTTTGAAATTTACTAATAATCATAAAGTGAAAAACATGCTCCATTGGAATACAACTCTTAGTGTGATGAGGTTTTCACTTGTAGGCAAATTTAGGCAAATGATTCATGTATGTGCAATCCGCCATTTCATGCATATTTTGCTTCCTTTGAACAAAGAAGTACTCCGTAAGATACAACAAGAAAATGAGTTCAAAATGAACATAACTTTCCTAACTGACCAACGTCACACATTACCCACCATTCCTACGTGATGTTTAGCATATGCTGATACGTACATTTTTTTAATAAAGCTACTTGTACACTAAAGGTTACGTTGTACCTCAAGTTATACTTTCTCCGTCCCATACAACTTTTCAGAGACGAAAAAAGCACACCCTAAAAATGTATTCCCTCTGTCCCGCAAAGAACTTATCATTTACATTTTTAAAGGATTTAAGGGGAGTGTATTTTGGTATTGACTTTCCAAAAATGCCCTTTGATATGATGGATAAAGTAGGATGTGATGGGTAGATTAAAAGAGAAAAAGTATGATGTGATAGGTAGATTAAGAATTATTAGGGGTAAAAGTGACTTTTTAATAGAGAAAGGGAAGAGTTTTTTTGGGACGGATGAAAAAGGAAAGGAGAAGAGCTTTTGGGACGGAGGAAGTATAATTTTGGTACTATTTTCTAATTTTGACCTAAATTTATAATAAAATAAAATATAATTTGTATGATAGACGGGCCAAAATTAAAAAATAATACTCCCTCCGTCCCCCTAAGATGTTCTCATTTTGACTTTTGGTGGTTTTTAAGGAGAGTTGAAAAAAGGTGAAAGTTTACCATAATACCCTTAATGAAAATGGGTGAAGTGTATTAAATGTGGTGGGTGAGGTGTAATAAATAAAGTAAGTGGGGTAGTTGTGGTATTTTAATTGTTAAAAAAATGAAATGAGAAGATCTATTATGCACAAAGAAAAAGGGCTATTGGGAAGATATATGATGGACGGAGGGAGTATCAAAATCACCCATTTTTAGGTTGTGCCTTTTTTCGTCTAAGAAAAGTTTTATGGGACGGAAGAAGTACATGATCATTAGCGTGTACTGCCACTGTAATTTATATGTATCCGTAATTGTTCACACTGACACAAATTACTAGTTCAAAATTTTTCTAAACTATTAATACTTTTATGTCAGTGTGAATTATCAAAATGTCGATGCACACCTTTATTGTACAACCGTAGTGTATATACCAAACATGGTTGTTTTTTCACCCGTCGGTGGCCCTTAACTACTACTCCGTACTACTTTCATCCCACAAAAATATTTCATTGCCACAAAACTTAAGAAAGATGAAATCGCTTGGTTAAAAACAAGGGGAAGGTTCAAGTGACATTGAACCTTGATGTCATGGGGCCGGGTGGGGGGTTTACCGAGGGGGTTAGGAACCGTCAATTTTATGAACGGGGCACCGGAGCGCCACCGGGTCATCCCATGACATCAAGGTTCAATATCACTTTAACCTTGGTGTAAAAACAATGCAAAGGAGAAAGAAATAAGAAGAGTTACAAAAATCTTTCTAAACAAATGTGAAACAATGCAAAGGAGAAAGAAATAAGAAGAGTTACAAAAATCTTTCTAAACAAATGTGAAACTTTTTTTGTAGAAGGAAGTAACTACTAATTAACTTGACCATCTGGCATTAACTGTATGTGTGTGCGTAGAAAGTGAAAAAGAAAAGGTTTTCATGAGAGACTGGAAGGAGTATATATACTCATAATTTATATACTCTCCTAACTGAAAAAATAAAACATACTAATAAGCTAGAGAAGCACACAAAATCAATAACAAAAAGATAGGTAGGTAGATGAGAGTGATCATAGTAGTAGTGGGAGGGTATGAACTTGGCATGGAAATAGAGCATCAAGAACCCATCCTCCAAATGAAGCAAAGAATCCAAAACCATCTCGGCCTTCCAATGGCTTCCCAAACCCTCTCCGTTCTCGGCTGGGAACTAATCGACGGCCTCGACGTCGAAGACTATCCCTTCATTTCCCACGGCACAAAGATCGATCTCACTGTCAAAATCACACTGCCACCGCCACAACCCCGGGGCGAGAACACAAAAATACACCTCACTGTCAAATCCACCGCCAGGCGAATGGGCATAGAAGCAGACACCAAGACTGACACCGTCAGAACCCTGAAGGAGAAGATCCACATAATGGATGGCACTCCTATCAAGAGGATGGCTTTGATCTTCTCCGGGAAAGAGCTCGACGACGAGCACCGGATCTTGGGGGAGTGTGGCATTGTCGCCCCGTTTTCCGAAGTCGTGGTGTCCGTGAAGGCCATGTCGTCGTCGTCGCGGTGCGCGACGGCGGCGTCGAGGAGGGTGAGGTTTGCCGTGCAGACGTCGTCGGCGTTGCTCGACGCCGCCACTATTCCGGTGGAGATGAGCGATTTAAGCACGGTGAAGGAGGTAATGGAGATGCTCTTAGGGCGGAGTTTGCTGCCGGCGGATGATTACATCTTCATTCATAAGCAGAGGATCATGAGAGAGCAGTGTACCCTTCGTTGGCACGGCGTTGAGAGTGGGGAGTGCCTCTATGTTTTCAAGGGCACGGTGGTCGGCGGCGGCGGTCAACGCTGTTGACACTTACACGCTCAGCTCGTTCAAATGACGGTTCCATGGTGTTTAATTAATTAATTGGTGTTATAATAATCTTGTTATGGCCGGTAATTAATGTGACACTCCAATAAGATTGGGCATTTAATCATTTGAGATATACCTACGGAGATCTCCGACAAAATCCCATAATGCTCACTCGGTCCAAAAAGAGTCATTGTTTATTTTTGGTAGTCAAACTCAAACGTTAAATAATACACTTTAATTATTTCCTTTGTCCTAAAATTAACTTCTCATTTAACTTTTTACAGCCTCCAATGCGACACTTTGACCATCAATAACTCAATTTTTATATAAATATATTTTATAAAAATTATATACTGTATTTCAAAACTATATTCCAAAATGAATCTATTGCTAATAAATTTATATGAAAATTCAATCTATTTTTTTCTTAATTTACGGTCAATGTTTAAAAAGTTTGACTGCAAAAGTCAAACTGAGAAGTTAATTTTAGGACGGAGGGAGTATTAAATAAATATAGTTTTAAATTAATATTTTTCATGTCCTAAAATTATCTTCTCAATGTAATTTATATTGTCAAATTTTATTCATTTTCTTTATCTATTTTTATGAGTTATTTGATAAAATAGTACAGAGTATAATCATATCACATCTAATTTTAATTTAATTTGTATAACTTTTTAAAATATAAATTTATTTTTAGATTTTACCCTTAAAATCAAATAAAATGAATTAAAAATAACTGCAGTCAAACCTTGTAAACTGAAATGAAATGCTTATTTTAGGATGAAGGAAGAAAATGTTGAACATATATTTAATATATCAAAATTATATTTTAAAATTAATAATTATGTTAATTTTACATTATTATAACTAAATATATATATATTTTTAAATTTGTGATTAAAGAGTATCAATTTGACCAAAAAATCAAATTGACTCTAACTCTTTTTGGGAGGGAGTGGATCCCAAACATATCAAAGAAAAAAGGAATAGAACAACAACAACAACAACAACCCACTTAAATCCCACAAAAGTAGGGTCTAGGGAGGGTGTGTACGCAGACCTTGCCCCTACTCGAAAGTAGAGAGGCTGTTTCCAAAGAGACCCCCGGCTCAACGTCGAAAGTTGCATTGCTTGACTAACTGCTACTTTATTAATTAAAGAAGGACAGACAGTTTAGAGATCCATTTTGATTTATTCCATTACACCCCAAAGCTAAAAAATGGTGAAATTTTGGCTCGGAGATGATGGAAAAAAAGGAAAAAGGAATACGTCCTTTAGAAATGGTTTGTCGCTTGTCCCTATTTAGGAACATCTCTCACTTTGAATTTTATAAGAGTATAAAATCAATGACTCCTTATAATTAAATTTTCAATCACACCTTAAATAGTTGGGAGCCTGTTTCTTGGTATGCTTTGCAAGGTCTTTGAGGAACGACCCCTCTGTCTAATCTAAGAGGTGTATTCAATCCAGATTTTAATAGATTGTTTAAAATTCATGGATCCTATAAAATCAATGGATTATATTAAGTCTACGTGGAGTTAGCTAGATTTTAATTTATTTTTTAGAAGGATTTTTTATGATTTTGACAAATTATTTGTAATCAATGATTTATGGATACATAATATTTTTCCTTTTCTTTTCTTTTATCTTTGAATTTTTTTTTCATTTTTTTTCTTTTTCCTTTTTCTTTTTTCTTTCTTTTTCCCTTCTTCCCTTTTCTCTTTCCCTCTTCTTTTCTTTTTCTTTTCTTTTTCCTTCTTCCCCCACAAACCCTAGCCGTTGCTACATTTATTCTTCTTTTTTATTCTTCTTCTTTGTTTCGTTTGCCAGCTCAGCTCCCACGCTGCCACCGCCACCATCGTCCCCACCCAGATTCACTGCTGCTGCCTCTCTTCTTCTTCTTCTTCTTCTTTCCTCCACCGAGTAGTTTTGTTCGTGGTCGTCGGTAGGTTTTCGTCGTCTCCGGCTTCGCTTTCTCTTCACTGTTGCCATGAAGCACTCGCCGGACTAAATCGTCGGACCAAAGCTCCACAGGAATCGATGTGGGACCAAATCGACGGACCAAAGCTCCAAATCTTGTGCCGAATATCACCTTCAGATCTATGCTCCCCCAAGTCCGTTGAAATCTTTGGAAATAGCCACAGATTTGTCACTAGATTTTTCTTTAGAAAAATGACTCCTAAATCCATCAAAATCTACCCATAATACAAATCTTTTCAAATCAATGGATTGTTAAATACTTTTAGATTTTGGTGGACTTTTAAAAATCTAAATTGAATACTCTGAAATTTTAAATGATTTTATAAAATCTCAATTGAATATCCACTGACTTTTAAAATCCAACAAAATCCTAGAGAATCTGGATTGAATACATCCCCCTAAGTAGAGGTACAATCTGAGTATAGATAGCTATTCGTTTCAGGCCCTCCTGGATCTTGGTTGTTACTCCCATCCTCTTGGAATATATGTTTATTTTTAATTTCTTTTGGTCAAAATTGACTGTGTGAATAGTAACTGAGAAGATAGTTTTTGGACGGAGGGAGTAATATACGGAGTATATTTTATTTAATTATAAGTCAAAGGTTAGTGACTTCACTTTTTGTCACTAATTAGCGATCAAAATTCAATTTTGCTTCTTCTCATTGACCGTTCGACCGGGTCTGGGGAGGTCCTCGAGGATGGAGCTCATCATTTTTTACTTAGAGATCCCAAAAGATTTTAGATGAGGGAATTAATATCCCACCCCGTTCTCTTTCTTCTCTAATCTGAGAGTGAGTGACTGGGAGCGATATAAAAAGTTATAGACGACGTAGGCCATGTTATCTTGATGATTTGAAATGTTCTGATTCGATTGGAATAAGTTCTGATTTGATTTGATTTGAATGTAGTTATATTTAAAACCATTTATCATATGATCTGGTCTGGTCTGGTTTGATTTGATTCCAATAAGAAAAATTTAAATTAATACTCCCTCCGTCCCAAAAAGTCTTTCCTGTTTCATTTTTTGCGCATCCCATAAAACACTTCTACCGACATTTAAAATGCCCAAAATTTACAACATTTCTTGTTTATTGTGGGTAGAAGTTATTTTGAAAGTTTTTTTGGCATTCAAGGCGGGATATAAGTGTTTTATGAGATGCGCAAAAATGAAACAGGAAAGACTTTTTGGGACGGAGGGAGTAAGTAATAAGAATAAGTTGAAAAAAACATGGTCGTACTCATGTATCTTCATGAATGAGTGCACCAACTACAGGATAGAGACATAGGTTGAATCGACCTTACAGCTCTGTTTTGTACACGAATTTAAAATTGAATTGAATTTGAACTGAAATTCTATAAAATTGAATTGGATGGAATTGAATTCTAATTAATTTCCAAAATCTTTGCTTGATATAATTAAAGAATTGATATAGAATTGTATTATAATTTCAAATCGTTTGTTTGGTAACACAAAATTATATATAATCGTTCCACTAATAATCTATAAATCATATCTTACTTTTACTTATTACATCAAGGACAAATTTGAAAGTCATATCTTACAAATTTAAAATTTTAACTTTTAAATTTATATTTTTAAGTTCAAAATTTTTGTTTGTGATCTTTAATTTGGTTGTGATTAGTCAAAAAAATCAAAGTTTGTCATGTATGTAAAATGCTAACCAAAAAATTACTTTCTCAATGCAGCAAAAGTCTAGAAGATTTATTTCTTTATTATGATCCAAAAAAGAACAATGTGATTTAATTTAGAACCATAGAATTTAAATTGTGAATTTTGAATTCTATTTAGGAAGTAATTAGGGTGAACAAATAAGAGCTTGTAGCAATCAATCATATACTCCCTCCCTTCATTAATCTTTTTCTAATCTTCGTTTTTGGGAAAAGAAAGAGGTTCATGTTCTAATCTATGTGGACGATTTGATTATTGGTGGAGATAATGTGTAGATGATAGCCAAATTTAAATCACATTTGAATATTATCAGTTTTGGATCTAATTGATTTCATGTTTTATCAGTTTCGGGTATTATCGGTTTTGGATCTAATCGATTTCGAATTTAATCCTTTCGGATCTAATCGGTTTCGGATTTAAACTGGATATGAATTATTTAGTTAAGTTTTGGTTTGATTCGGATTAGTTCAAGTCTTTGGTTATATATTGGAACTTTATTTTTCAGATCATTTCAATTTCGGTTTCGGATGATTCAGTTCGGATAATCGATTCTGCTATGTCTAATTTTGACCATATGAGCTTGAAAATGTGTAAAAAAAGCGTGCTTACAGTACAAATGTTGAAAGGTAAATGATGAATATACTTTGAAAGGTTAGTTACAAAGTTTGTCTAAAGATATGGTTAAAATAAAGTGTTTCAAGTTTAGTGCAGAAAGTGAAAACAAAATTTACAATTTAGGGACTGTTTGGCAACTTCTGAATAGGTAAGTGATGAACCAGTAAGAGGTCTGAACCATTAAGTGCTGAACCAGTAAGAAGTCTGAACCATTAAGTGCTAGTATATTGCTTAACTATTCAGAGACAAATGTCTAATCAATTCAGATAAGATGTCTTAACCATTCAGACTCTGTATAATACTTAACCATTCAGAGGCAAATGTCTGAACCATTCAGACAACTGAACCATTAAGAAGCTGAAACAAACAACCCCTTAATCTCAAATATCATATTTTACAAATAATTTTGTTTAATATACAATAATGGTCTACAGATAGGGAGATTTTGTGACGGGTGAATATGGGCATGGGAAGGATTCTTACCTGGCCCGGACCCATTTTCGGAGGCGACCAAAAATTTTGACATTTTTCTTGTATGTATATATATTATGAATTTGACTTTTTATTATTCCTATTACTATTATTACTATTATGCTAATTATTGTTTAAAAAAATTAATTGATAAATTTTAATTTATTATGAAAAAATGATTATTTTCTCTATATCGTACAAGGATCTTGATTCCTCGAAGACGGTTTTGGATGAGTAGACTAATGATATTAAACACAAAAAAAGCTAGGTTGAAAATTTAAAATATGAGTGAAATTTATTTAAAAAACTATAAGAGCAAAATATTCATTTTTTGAAAATAGAAAATGGAAAAACATAAATTTAAATTTGGGACGACGTAAAAGAATAAACTTCATTCTAGGCCGGAAAAAGTATTACCATAACTCACTAAGAAAA
The DNA here is from genome assembly GCA_003260385.1 of Cuscuta australis. NCBI lineage: Eukaryota > Viridiplantae > Streptophyta > Magnoliopsida > Solanales > Convolvulaceae > Cuscuta > Cuscuta australis. The sequence continues at coordinate 3,594,833 of NQVE01000162.1, read as the reverse complement.
CACCACATTACAAATATTATGAGCGTAGTGAGTTTAATTAGTACTTCCGTTCTTGAATAGCTCTCTGAGTCTCTGGTTTTGATTTTTAATAGTTAATCATTTTTTATATTTGACCCATAAGTGAATTAAATTTATAAAGTATATTGATTAAACAAAATAATATTTGACCTCGAAAAAAATAACACTATTTTTGAAAATACTACATATATAAAACAAATCTTTTTTATGGTGCTACTCCATATATAACAAAACCTAATAACATTAGTTTTTGTATCATACTTCATCTGTTCCAAAATTTTTGTCACATTTCGTAAAACGAAGCAAAATATCATGTTTTTTCTATTCATTTTATTTAAATATTGATATAAGAAATAAAAAATAAAATTTATATATTTAAAAACAACATGAAAAATTATTCGAAATAAGAGATGTCAAGAATATTTTATTTTATTAAATATTTAATGAAAATGTACAAATAAACAAAGGTTTTTGTGATTGTTGAAAAAGAAAATGTGACATTCTTTTTTAGACGGAAGTACAAATTTTATTTAAATAATGTTTTAACAGCAAAGTGTCAAAACTAGACAAATATAGAAAACAACATCAACCACAACTTTATTTTTATAAATAAAAATAACAAAATTTAGGGACAAGACAGAAGATTTTAAATTAAAAAGGTACCAAAAATTCAGGTAAAAGTACTAAAATAATGCCGAAGATAATTTTACAGAGAAGAATAAATTTAATTTATATATCTGTTCACCATAAATTGAACGAAAATTAAACTGATTTATTGGGTCCTCCAGAATGAAAGACCCTCAAAAAATTAAGGTATACCACAAATTGCAACAAACACACGGTATTCTTTAGTAAAAGGCGAAAGAATAGTTCGCTATGTGTTTATTGCGTGGTTTGTTCCTGGTGTTGACCGCTTCTTTTATAGGTGTGCCTACCTGTGTGTGCCTTGTCAAGATTTCGGTGTGGGATTAATCTGCTAACTCTTTGATCTTCCTTTAGTTTGATAGGGAGAATGGATAGATACAAAGCCCTTTGATCTTCCTTTAGTTTGTTAGTTCTTTATCACTATGAATAATTTGTATCTGATATGCATTGCAGTTGGGGACTATCCTCTGAGCAATTCACGTATTTTTGTGTTACCAAACAGCAGAATTAGAATTTGATGTTGTCTTCAATTCCAATTTAATAATTTGAATTCCGTGTCCTTATCATATTTAAAAATTATGTATTAAAAATGTATGTGTATTAAGCTATTTGCATTGTTGTTATCAATGAAGAACAAGCTAAGCTAATGTGTCAATTTTTTTATATTTTGTGTTTTGCTTTCATTCCTTCAATTTTTGAAGAGCAGACAAATAAATCCGAAGGAGTATAAAATAATGTAAGTGTAGCCTCTTTTACCATTTATTTCTCATAAAATGGTGGTGACATTTTTATTATGAGAAGTTCATTTGTTGAAATAAAGTAACTAATTGGATAGGAAATATTCTTAATAACTACTCTATAATACTCCCTTCGTCCACAAATAAACTTTACGTTGTGCGTTATGATGTTCGACTGAAGTTATTTTTAAATCACTTTATATAAAAAATGGTGTAGAATTCAAAAATAAAAATTACATATTAAAAAACTATATCAAAAGATCTACAAAACTAGATGTGACATGACTATATTATTTTATCAAATGGGTGACGAAAATAGGCCAACAAAGTGAATAAAGTTTGACTCTGCAAATAGTGAACGTAATGTTTATTTGTGGACGGAGAGAGTAAAATCTTTCTGTAAACATACAAGTCATCTTAGTTTAAATATGGTGAAATTTGCACTAAATAGGACTAAAACATAATGACATTCCTAATATAGGACAAAGCTAATAAAACCTCATTATTGGACCCCTACCACTGCTCAAAGATTCTTGGAGAGTGGGAGGCCAATGAAAGATAAGTCATAAGACTTTCTCACGCACTAAATTGGGTAATTTGATTTTTTATGTTAGTTTTAGCATTTTAAAAATTAGTTACTACCCAATATCAATAAAAAATCATTCAAAACACTAATACCAATTGGAAAATTTATTCCAAACGAATTCTTAAACTAGTAATGCAAATTGTGGAGATGACAATATATTTTACCCCGGGATATCTCCAAATTGGAACCTATCATTTAGATATGCCAACAGTGTAACTTGTACATTTAGATAGATATTTTTTTGGATGTTAAAAGTCAATGGGTATTCAATTTGGATTTTGAAAAATCAATTAAATTTTGGAGGTGTTCAATTGAGATTTTAAAAAATCTTTCTAAATCGAATGATATTGAAAAGTTAATATATTTTTAAGGATTGTTAAATAAATGGATTCTAATGGATTTTTGGTTTGAAGTATAAAAAAAAAATTTGTTTTGAAATCCAACCAAAAACGCAGGTATTTTCAAGAATCCAAGAGTCTGTTTAATGCCTCCATCTCCTTCTTCGAAGATCTTCTTCTTCCCCGAGTCATCTTCTCGATCTCCTTCCCCGTCGGGCGCTCCCTCGTTTAGCACTCCAGATCTGTCGCCGATTCCGAGGTCGTCAATTACCACAGCCGGCAATAGGTTATTTTAACAAGGTAATGAAAATCATTATTTGTCTCCTTCAATCTCGTTTTCATCTCCTTAGGGTTTTTTATTTGCAGTTCCGCCATACAAATCTGTCCAGTTTGAAGCATTAATTCACTATTCTTCAAACTTGGCTAAGATAAATTGATTTTCCATATTTATTTTTTCTAGGTTTTTCTATATTGTTCTTGCTCAAACTCATGCTATTGAAGTGATTATCAGTTTCTTTAGTCCGTGTATTCTTGAATTTTGGCATAATGTTGTAATGTTATAATGCTGTTGTAATGCTGTAATAGAACACATATTTTGCCGTATGTTCTTCAATTCAGCGACTGATTCTTTATTGCACAAGACATTCCATTGCACAAGAAAAGTAAATAGAGCCAAACATGTAAAGGAACTATTATGTGAAAATAAGAATGTTCAGCTTAACACAAGTTCAGGTTCAAAAAATCTTCCAAGACTCACATTTTAACCTAACATGGCAGCTAGAAAGCAATCATAAATCCATGATAGAACATTATTGGTGTCTTTGTTTACACAGGCACCAAAATGTTTTGAATTTACTTTTTTTACAAGTACTCTTCTAAAATACCAAAATGCTTTGAATTTTTTTTAGTCCCATATACATATTTGCAGAACATTTTTTTAGTCCCATATACATATTTGCAGAATATTTTTTAGTCCCATATACATATTTGTAGAACACATATTTGCAGAACATTTTTTTAGTCCCATATACATATTTGTTTGTATGTATGTATAGAACACAATGTCGGAAAGAAGATTTATTACTCTGCATATGTCTACTTATTTGTTAATTATTTATTTTGGTATGCATATGTGTAAAGAAGTGGTTAGTTTTACTATATATGTGCTTGGTCATATAGATAAATGGAAGAAGAAGTGATATGAAGAGAAGAAATGAATGAAGAAGGAATTGAAGAGGAATTCTATAAAACTATCAAGTACTTATTATTGGCCATTCAAGCAATAATGATTGTTTTAAGAGAGGGCTCTAATTAACATGCCTCAACGTGTGGAAGGTTCCCTCAAACGTCGCTCTGTAACTACAAAAGGATATCATTATATACATGGAGTGTTGAAAGAAGATCCACAAAGTTTTTGAGAACTGTATAGAATGTATACTAATGTGTTTCTTAAGCTATGTACCGTTATCAGAGAAAGTACACCTTTAGAAGATATGAGATATATTTGTGTTGAAGAAATGATAGCAACATTTCTACTCATTGTGGGTCACAATGATTGGTATTGTAATGTTCGTCAAAGATTTGGTCGTTCACATTAAACACTATAGCACCACAAATGATGGTCATGTCGGGATTTGCCGTGCCTTCTAAAATAAGAGTTAACACAAGATTTTACCCCTACTTTAAGGTACTTTCTTTGACAAAAATAATGCAACGTTGATTATGAACCAGTTTTGATTACTATTTTTTTTTAAATGCATGAACTACAAATTTGTTTCAAACTTTTATTTTTTACAATTTTATTATGTTTTAGGATTGCATTGGTGCCATTGATGGCACTCATATTCCTGCAATGGTAAATGGTCGTCAAGTAAGTAGTTATCGTAATCGTCATGGTATTCAGTCCCAAAATGTGTTAGCAGCTTGCAACTTTGATTTAGAATTCATATATGTGCTTAGCGGGTGGGAAGGATCTGCACATGATTCAAAAATGCTAAATGATGCATTATGTAGAAGAAATGGACTTGAAGTGCCTCAAGGTAAGTAAATTAATTTTATTATTAATTTATTACTTTTTTATGAAAATATTTGTTATGTGTATATGTCATCTTGTTTCTATTTCAGGAAAATATTTTTTGGTTGACTGTGGATTTACTAATCGACGACAATTTTTAGCACCATTGCGAGGTGTTCGGTATCATCTCAAAGATTTTGGAGGTCAATGTCGTCACCCCCGAAATGTAAATGAGTTGTTCAATCTTCGTCATGCATCGTTGAAAAATGTTATTGAGAGGATATTTGGTATCTTTAAATCACGTTTCACCATTTTAAAAAATGCACCTCCCTTTCTATTTCAAACACATGCAAGCAGAGCTAGTGTTAGCTTGTGTACGACATAACTTTCTTCGTAAAGAGTGTTGTTCTGATGAATTTCCTCCTGAACCAGAACTTGAGTCATCTTCTTCTTCATATCTTGACATGGAGGAAGAAAACTCTAAAATACTTTCTCAAACTCAGCAACAACAAAGGACAGAAGCTAACGCTTGGAGACATGGCATTGCTAAAGCTATGTGGGCCGATAGACCACAAAATGATGCTAATGAGGAGAATGAAGAAGGTTTTGCTGATAATGAAGTTGAAATGGAAGACTATGTTGTTTACTAATTTTATTTATCAATTATCTTTTAAAATTTTGAACAATGTCTTCTTTTGAGTTGTCTTTATAATTTTATTATTGATGAGTTTTGACATACAAGAAGTATAGTTCAGAGATAATAACAATTTGAGATGCAAAAACAAATTTATTGCTTATTTTATTTTAATAAATATATTACGACAATAATAGTTTTTTAAAAAAATTAGTTATTTTTATTTTATTGGATTATTTTGAAGTTTTTTGTCGATTTCATAAACAAAATTTTTTAATAGCTAATTACAATAGTTCATGTTACAACAATGTATATATTTATAAAATCATTCATATTTATGTATGCAAAATCTATGGATTATAGACAATCAAACATAATCTTATAAAATCATGCTGATAAAATGCATCAAAATCTATCAAACTCTGCATAGACTTAAAATAATCCATAGATTTTGCATAATCCATATACTTTAAACAATCTATCTAAATCTTTTATAATCCTAATTGAATACACCCCCTTAGATTTTGTGGTTCAGAATACAGAGTATAGTTGTTCATGCACACATTGAACTATAGTCCGACATTATCTAACTAATCGTCTACAAATTAAATAAGGAGATTTTTGGTGGCGATAAATATGTTACAGTAGTCCGATAGTTTCTAACTAATAGTCTACAAAATTGTCCTGCTGCGTTCAAGTTTAAACTTTTTTTGGACAAATTCGACAAAAAAAAAATCGTCCCAAACGAAACGAGCCTTTTACAGAAGGACTGGGATATTTTCGAAATGGGGCAGCGGGATCAAAATTCTTGTCCACCCCTATGCAACACTATCATAGTCGCTATTAAAACATTGAAAAACTAATTAAATTAAAAAGTGTTTATGTAATTAAAATTTATTTAGAAGAAAAAATATAAGAAGAGAAATTATAAGAGGTACATTTTCATTGAGGATACAAAAAAATGAAAATTTAGGGATACCCCCAGAAAGTATGACAACTTAAATGGAACTCAAACATAATACTCTATCAATCCGAAAATATTCTTTGTATTTGACTTCTCACAGTTGCCAATATTGCACTTTTGACCATTAGTATCCATATTTATAGATAAGGACATTTTATAAAAAATTGATATTTTGTTAGAAATATATTGATATTAAATTTATAGCATAGTACGATATCTTTTTTCCACAAATCAGAGTCCAAGTTTACAAACTTTGATCAAGAAAAGTCAAATGTGAAAAATATTTCCAAACAAAGGGAGTAACTAAACCTCATAATAATTTAACTAAATGCAATAATTTTTAGGAAAACATTAAATATATCCTACTATCAAATGCACAAAAAGTCGAGAGTGTATATGGTATATTCAGATGTACTTAGAGATAAAAATTTCCGGGTACTACTCATTCTAAAGTAGAGTAGTACTCATTCTCGCATCAACATAAGCATTCATTTTGAAAAACCATGTTACTTATTCTGAAAAAATGTAGTACACATTTTCACACATTTGTACAATATTCATTTACGAATAACGTAATGCACATTCTAAAACCTAGTTGTATTCATCCCCACATAATCTAGTACTCATTCTTCAACTACAATCCACCATTCATAGCTCGCCCTAAGTCCCTAACTGCGGATCCCAAAAGCTTCTTCATAGCTGCAGATCAATTCTATAGAACCTGCCAGGTCTACCTTCTTCTTCATCACCGCACCGCAAAACCCTACAAACGCGAAGAACAAATCCACACATCATCATCATCGATTTGCACATCAACACAGATCTGCATGTCTTCTAGCAATTTTCCAATCGGCCAACCTCCTTCATCACCATTTTCTTCCTTTCGCCCCTATTAAACACCAATTATACCTATCTCTAAGTACAACCAAATGTATGATATAATTTACAGAAAAAGTCAGACTAATTTGTTGGGTTGATGAAAAACCCACAAAAAATTAAGACATGCCACAAATTGCAATAAACACACGGTATTCTTTAGTAAAAGGCGAAAGAATAGTTCACTATGTGTTCATTGCGTGGCTGCGTGCTTGAACTTATATGCAAATAGAGTGCTCATTATATTGATTTGTCTACCGGTGTGAGTTTTGCCAAGGTCTCGGTGTGGGATTCTTCTGCTAACTCTTCAGCCCATAAAGCCGCACGTTTTTTTTGTACTCCTACACAAGTCACTCGAATTTATTAAAATACTCCCCACGTCCTAAAATGTTCTTCCCACTCACTTTTTACCTAGTCAAATTTTAATCACTTTCTTTACCTATTTTCATTAGGTATTTAATAAAATAATACTCCGTATAGTATTGTCACCACTTATTTTGTAGAACTTTTAATGTAGTTTTTAAATATATTAATTTTATTTTTTAATTTTACATCTACAATCAGATAAATTGAATTGAAAATAAAGTCGGTCAAACCTCGTAATATGAACCCGGAAGAACATTATAGGACGGAGGGAGTATGTATTACCCCGAGTAACATTCTTTTCATCAATAAAGAACGATCTAATTTATACGGAGTACTTCGTATGACTTTTTTTGTATTCTGTGCTATTTATTCCTCGGCCCGATTCCATGGCCACTGGAATCCAGTGGCCACGGAAGCCACTGCCCCCCCTACGGAGCTCCGTTTATAAAATTGATGATTTCTACCCTCTCTAACCCCCCCGGGTAAACCCCCCCCGCCAAGTCTCAACCCAAACTAATCACTCCACCTACGTCAATTGCACCTCGTAAGTGTAAAGTCAAAACTTTTGACTTTAAAGTCAATTATACTTACGAGGGGATATGAATCATCAATTTTATGAACGGAGCTCCGTAAGGGGACAGTGGCTTCTGTGGCCACTGGATTCCAGTGGCCATGGAACCGAGGCGTTTATTCATTCCTTCATTTTGAGAGATTACTAAAACATACAAATAAATCAGGGGACAGAGTGCAAAAAAGCCGCAAGTGTAGTCTCTCTTGCCATTCGTGTATATTCAAATTACTTTGAGTAGTCTTACTTCGCAAATATTGTTTCATAATTTGAATTACTATGGCTCATAAAATGGTAACATTTTTTTCGAGAAACTCAATTGTTAGAATAGGACATTAATTTTTTTTAAAAAATAACGATAAAAATAGTAATTCCAACCGGAATACACTTGGTCATAAAATAGGACAATCAATTGAATAAGAAAAGCTCTCTAACTGCAACAAGATTTTTCATGTAAACACACAAGCCATGTTGGTTTAAATATGTTGTGTGAAAGAAAAAGTTAGAATCAATTGAATAAGAAAAACTCTCTAACTGCAACAAGATTTTTCATGTAAACACACAAGCCATGTTGGTTTAAATATGTTGTGTGAAAGAAAAAATTAGAATCGGAGTGATTTGTTCTTTTCATAATTGATTTCCTCTTATTCCGTGACAATTTGCAATATTAGCACATGAAATCTCTAACCTAGTCTTTCCATACACCACATTGTATTGGGGTTGTTCATGTTTAGGTCCGGACCGAAAAAACCGACCGAACCAGACCGTTAGGTCCAAGCCGAACCCGGACCGAATGGATTTCGGGTCAGTCTTCGGCCCAAAAAATTTAGGTATTCGAGTTTCGGTCCGGTCCAAACTCAAAATGATTTAGATCCAGACCGATTAGACCGACTGGACCTAATAACCCTACTGGACCTAAAAGACCTAAATACTAAACCTTTACTTTTTGATGCTCTATTTTAATAGATATCTTAACTTATTTAATTAAAAGGGTTTTTTATTAAGTAATTTAAAAAATAAAAAAATGTTTCACATTAGTTTTTATGATTCTATATAGAAATAATCCATGTTGTGTATCTATTTTTAGCTTGCTAATTTTTTTATTTTTTTTCTATTTGCACGGTACAAAATAAAAAGCCTAAAATAAATTTAATTCACTAAGATAATTACAAAATATATATTTTTATTTGGTCAAATCGATCCCGACCGATTTCGTCCTAAGTATTTTGGTCCGGTCCAATCTAAACCCGAATAGATTTAGGTCCGGTCTTCGATCCGTGATTTGATTCAATTCGGTCTTCGACCGATGAACAGCCCTACTTTGTATGGTGGGAGGGGTTTTGGATTTAATTGACTTTGTGTTTATGACACTAGGAAACATGAGAGCCCACCAAGCAATCCACATTCTCATGTTTCTTTCCATTTATTTTTGTGTGTTTGTAGGATTGTAGTATATGAACTTAAAATGATCCATATACATAATTCATAGTATATGAACTCAAAATGTGCTTCAACTAAATGTGGTGCAGTCCATATATCGCCTTAAAACTCTTGCAATACTATGGTCAGGAGAATCTACATAGACGAACAAGAAACTTATGGCGGTTTACAAACAATGCCGACGATCAAAAGAAAGATGAATGCATCTATTGAAAATGAAAACAACCCGAGTCGCTGGATAGAGCAACCGGTTGACTTGTAAATTATATATACACACACGGCACACACAGTGAAACTAGAAATCAATCATGGGTTCACCAATTGTCAGGTTTCTTTCCACCTTCCATGGCAAGTTGAAGAGCTTTGCTGTGATGAACTTGAAGATCTTATTCACATTGATGTTGTAAGTTGCACTTGAGAAGAACAGTGTTGCATTCAGTGCCTTTGCATATGCTCTTGCCTGTTTTTATTAATCCTTTCATCTCTTAAAATTTTCCTATAGATCGTTTCGTAAACCAATCACATCGCCAAAATATAAGGTTTTACGTACCTCACTAGCAATCGTCCATTGCAAATCCAAAGGCAGTTCCACAAAATCGTCAAACTTGGTCCCGATCATAACGGGAATTGCAGCCTGAAATGAATTACTACCCTAGGTTTATACATACACTCATTTATAGAAAACCTGGACCAATTTCAGCAGCCTAATAATACCTGATTCCATTTCCTGGCTTGTTGGTACCACCCCAGAACACTGAGCACATGAAAGAACAATAATTCATTTGCAAATTCATTAGGTCATATCCAAATAACAAAGCAAAACTGTTCTTTTTTCTTCTTTCAATCCAACTTTTACACCAACAACAATGACTATGCACAACACGGAGTCGGAGTCCGTACCTATTGAGGGAGCACCTACTGGTGAGATCAAACATGAAGAACATGGCCACAGAGTCGTTACACGCAGCGTGGATATGGTACTGAGAGGAAAAATCTGTGCCTGCATCGTTATGCAATTTCGATTCGGGTGACATTAATTTCAGCACACACAAGAACTTGAACATTATTTCAAGGTAATATTGTTTTTTTACAGAAAGTAATTCCAAAAGGTAATATAATATACCTTCCACTTCCCAAATGTTGAAGGATATCTGAGCCCCTTTCACATTGATCGTCTTGTCCACCTGATTCAGCCCCGTCCCTGAAGACCACAGCTTCGCTCTCTCCTTCCCCACGTATTTCGTCTTCCATTCCAAAATCAATCAATCAATCAGAAATCAATTCCAAAATAAACAAAATCGAGAGACGATGTGAGATGCTAACCAGAAAGCTGGTTTTCCCGATTTGATGATCGCCGAGGAGGCTGATTTTCAAGGAGACCAAATCGGACGCGTCCTTGTCGAGATCGAAGCAGGGCGGCTGCGACGTGCCGACGGCGAAGCCATAATCGACGTCGGCATCGCGCGGGAGCGGAGAAGGGGAGGGGACGGTGGAGGAGGCGGCGGAGGAGCAGCGAGGCAGCTGCCGGTACTTGACCGCCTTGTGGACGCGGCGGGCGAGGATTTGTTGCCAGAGGCGCGTGAGATGCGCCTGTAGGATGGCGGTCCGCAGCAGGATCTTTCTCCTCACACTCAAATGACCCATTTTCGCTTTTCTTCCCTTCCCTTTCCCTTTCCTTTCCTTTTCATTACATATATATCATGGCACGCAATTACCGGTTGCAGATTTGGAAAAAAGGCATAATAATAATAACAATTATATTAAAAATAATTAGTTGAAATATGGCCTTCCACCAAACCTCTGCAATCTGTTGTTGGGGACGAAAGCAATTATTTGTTTTTGTTTTTTGTTTGGTTAATTAATAATTTCCAAAAGATAGGCGCCCAAATATTCAAATGGGCGGCCGGGCCAAAACGACAAGTTATGGACGCCGTGGGGGCACTGAACGCGGTTGACCGCAACTCTCCAATGGTAAGTCAAACTTTTATTGGTAAAGACATGGGCCTTGTTTGGCTCACTAGTGGTTCTGGTAAACCAGACATTGAAAATTTTGCCATCATTTTGTGTATTTTACTTCGGTAAGATATTTATTTAATGAGTAGTGTATATTTTGTTGGTCCCCAATTAATGTTTCATATTCTGTCGACAATTTTTGTTTGTGTACGTGTTTTCATTGATCATTTGATAAAATAAAATATACATGTCATCACTTATTTTATCAATCTTAATTTGTAAGTAAGATAATTTTTAAAAGAGATAGAATTTTATATGTTGTTCAAAAGAAGACAATTAATTTAGGACAGACTCGGTAGATTTTTCAAGACTTTCAAAACTTTTGTCAATTTGTGTTCTTTTAAGGAAATGATGTGATGAGGTTCTTTCTCAAAGGAAGAAGAAAATATAAATATGAGTTGCAACTTGCAAAGTTCTTCCTCTATATAAGTCTAATTATATGACCATTTCGTTTATTACTGAATGAAGAAGTGGCATGGCAGATCATGCATAATCACACAAAACCAATGACAAACCGTATTTACATTTTGACACAAACCCAATCTTAGCTTGTTCATACTTATGCAGGCGAACTGGAACGAAACCGGTCTCCCATTCGATTGCGCTGTGGCTTGTTGTTCCGGTTCAGCATCAGCTTGATTTCGGCTTCCCTTCTGTCAACAAAATCTACTAGGCGTTGAAAGCAACTGGGCGATGCAGATTCACCGTGGGTGGCTTCCTCGGCGGCAGGTGGGGTATACCTCCTGTATTGCAAGCACACCCTGCACAAGAACGCTGTGATTGCGACCGTGCAGGCAATCCCACAAATTAGGAATAGCCCCCAGAAGCTCTTCAGAGAAAGCCGGCTATCATCATCACCATCACCATTGTCTGATGCTTGGTGAGTCCCTTGCGTTGGGCAACCATCTTCTTCCTTGTTTGACAGCCATTTGTCGCGGATTCTCTGCAGCTCTCCGTTTTCTGACAGCTGTAGAATCGCTGTTGACATGTCAACCGCTAGCGGGGAGTCCCTCTCAAATGCCTGCTCACCATAACTAACTATCTCATTAGTTTTGTTAGATGTATATAAAGATGTTAAAATTCCGGTGAACCAATCATAGCGTGGTGGTGGGGGTGGGGGCACACGCTGCTTCGCGTGTATTTACAATAAAGGCCCAACACACAAGCCCATAGGGTTTCCATCCTAAAACCAATTGGCTATAGAAGAAGAAACCATTAGACTTATACGTTGGGCATCTTTTTTTTGTTTCTTTTATACGGAGTATGTGGGAGAGAACGCCCAACAAAAAGATTTCCTGTGTTCACAACCACAAGCTTCAACTTTTCATGGAGTCGGTTCATTGCCATGGTCACGAGCTTAGAACCTCACAATCACCCAATTTTTTTTTAAAAAAATGATGGTAGCATGCGAGGCACAAGCAAAAACAAAGCTTGTCTGCACGTGGGGGGACATGTTAGAGTTGGTTTGTTGGCAAAGTTTCTTCATCAAATCTAACAACACATTAAGAAGTCAATACGGACGCGAAGTTGGGTGAGATACTTACAAATCCCCATCCACTCTTTGTGAACTCATGTCCAACAATCCGGTAACTGCATTTCGTGTTGGACAAGAAGACCTCTACATATGGAAGCTCGTCAACAATGGCAGAAACGCCCCCACCTTCTGGACCTTTCCCAAGAGCATCCACATAGTCGTCCGGTTTTTTCAGTATCCGAAGACGGGACTCTGCAATGCCCATCTCTTCTATGAGATAATTGTATGCAAATGAGCCGTCTTGGATCCCTATCGGATCAGAGCTGGAGATCAGACTGTCTATCCCTTGAATCCCCATTGACGACAGCTGCTGGACTGTGAGGATTGAGGTCAAGCTAGCTGTGTAACTTGAGTTAATGATCAAAACCACAAAGAGCCACAGAATTAGAACCAAGCGTCCTAGTGCGCTCACAGTGTTCTCCTCTGCACCAAATTTGGAAACACAAATTCTATGCAATTGTTCTTATTTTTATAGTAAGCATATCAAAAGTACAATGAAAAGGGTAAAGGGGAAAAACTGAAAAACTCACTGTGGGAAAAAAACATTGTTGAGAAAGTAAACCTGCAAGAACAAACCACCTGAGGTTTTATCTATGGACACAAAAAGAAACAGCTCAAATGTATGTGTTCAATAATCCAAACTGACCAGAAGATGGTGACAAGTTGTTTACTTGGTGGGCCACGGAACTCTGGATTGATCCGGTGTTCAAGGATCCAAACCACGGTTCCAACGAAGAGAAAGAAAGCCCCAGTGACACACCACATCTGGACTGAAAATGGTTGGAGAAAAGCCCACTGATTGGATTTGCGTTCTTTCTCAAGCACAACCACCACCAGTCCGGACTCAATGTAAGGCTGAGTGAAGTCCACAATCCTCGTCCGGTTCATGGTAATTGTAATGTCCCCTACAGCTGCATCGTATTTCTAACATGCAATAGTGAAATACAATTAGTACCCAAAGAAAAAAGTAATCTGACATTCTATGAATTGACAACGGCCGGTTTGAAATCTCCGTACTTGTTGTGCGACATCTGCCACAATGTTGTTGAAAGAGGGGTTTCTTTTGCCATCTCCGTACAATTCATAGACATGAGGAATGGGGTAAGGTAACAGCTTTACGGCAGCTTCAAATATATCGACAGAGTACCCTTTCACCCCAAGTGGTCCATTATTATCCCTACTCGCAAAAACTGGGTAAGTAACACGGTTAGGAACTGCAATTCGCAATGGCTTCCCATTGTTTGGGAAAACCCATCCTCTGGGACGCTCGGTGACATCACCGGGCCATACAACATTGTCCAGATGTTTGTTTATTAGGGAATGGTTTGACCAATACCCTACCAAACGCGACCCGATTCCATCAAAGTTGAGGATGTCAAATGCAGGATCAATGAGGTCCTTCTCCCCATCAAACTTAACCTGTCCAGTGAGACCAGTAAAGTTGACTACGCCGGTAAGTATCTCAAGTAACTCATGACCCTGATCAAAAACACGGAGGGATCCCAAATTCGGGTCATCGGAAAATGTAACATTTCCACCTTGGCCTAGAAAAAGCTCTAGAGCGTGCGCGAGTAGCCACACTGTGTCGTAAGCATAGAGCGCATATGAATTAAAGCTCGAGGTTTCTTTCTCCTTAAAGCCTCTCCACTTGGAAGCGAAAATCTTCTTTTGAGCACTGTCTGGTGTGTGATGGCGAAGGGCAACAACCCCTTGTAAGACCTTCATGGTTTCTGGGTCAACTGTTTCTAAAGAATCTGTAACAGAAGGAAGCCAATCGGTAGCAATCCAAACATAACCACCTGACATCATACCAAGACTCTTTGCTACAGAAAAAATCAGCAGCCCAGAATCAGGATTTACATGAACTATATACACTCTAGATTCCCTAAGGTTCACGTCGACTAACAAGTCATTGATCTCCTCTCTGGTGGGCCCAGGAGAAAAGGATGCTTTGTATGATATCTTGGCACGGTTGCTGGAGAGAGCAGCTTCCAGTACTGAAATCCCATTTCTGCCATTATCGTCATCCACAAAGATAGCAACCACATCTTTCCATCCGAAATACTCAACAAGATCAGCAATGGCACTCATCTGGTGGCGATCATTAGTGACCGTACGAACGAAAAATGGGTACTGTGTGGAAGAAAGGGTCGGATCGGTTGCCCCAAATGACAAAAGTGGGACATGAAGTTCATTTGCTACGTGAGAGATTACATGAGCTATTCCCGAGGATTGTGGACCTATTGCAGCGACCACGTCTCTCTCCATCAGCCGTAAAGCTACAAAATATGCCATGTCAGACATGAAGGGATTAAATATAACTAAATTTGTATTGGCATCCTAAAAGGTATCGGACAAAGATAAGCATCCATTGATGCATCCCATAAATCAACTTGAATCAAACGTGCAGAAAGTATCAAAATAGAAGTTTCATGTTTTTATCCCAAAATAGGAGTTACAATGCCAGAAATGTCAATATATAATACCAAAAAAACACTACGGAATACCAATATACAGCGCCAAATTGTCACATGTCGGAGTCCTATTTTGGAGTTAAAAACATGGAACTCCTGTCGTTGATGCTTTCTCTATGTTCTACTCCTAGCATGGTTTAAAATCCAGTTTCAAGAATGAGAAAGAAAGTAAGACTAATGTGCTTACAATCGACAGTGCCAATGAAACAGCTGCAATTTGTGTCTTGTAAAATGAGGTTCAACTTTGTGCCACTAAGAATGTTTGGATCGGAATTGACATCGTCTACAGCTGCCATAATGGCGGGCTTAGCAGAGCGCCCGATAACCGAGTTCATGGTGAACAAAGCTCCAATGTTCACGGTCTCCGGACGAGGTGCTGCATTTCCAAGAAGGGTGAGTGGGACCCACACACAACAAATCACCAACACAATTCCTCTCTTCAGGAGGACATGAACCTCCATCTCTAGTGCAGAAAGAGTCAACTCACATCACCATATCTTGATCCCTGCCCAGAAATTCAATTTCAAAGATATGAGTAAATTGACAGACAAGAAGAGAGAGAGAGAGAGAGAGGTGGGGAGTGTGATGTGTACTCAACCATTTGGTGGGTATTTACTGGCCTAACACCTTAACACGTCTTCAAGATTCTTCAGGAGAAAAAAAATCTGGGAATTCAATCTTGGAACTCCAGAAATCTGGAAGAGTAAAAACATCATAGTACTTAATTTTAATTACCTGGGGTGCACTGAAAGGATGTTCCAGTAAAAAATTGAAGCTTGCTGTTGAAGAAGAGCATCACCGGCTTCTAACAGCATCGGTAAATAGTGAAAACAATATACCCAGTTACTTAGTGAGTGAGGACAGAGATGCCGACAGTCACACTCACACGGCGTTCCTAATAACTTTCAGTTGAATAAAAGCATGCTCCTTCAGTCCTCTTCATATCTGTGCATATATTTGTAGTAGTAGAAAAAAGAGAGGAGAAGATACTAGTGTTGTAAATTAAATATAGCTTTAAATAAATAAATGTTTAAAAAAATTTAAAATATCAAAAATACATCTTAAAATAGATTCCAGTTATATTAAAATTTCATTATAATTAAATATTGTTTCCGTCACATTTATTATTTTGACTTCTCAATAACTTTTGTTTGTTTAT
Organism: Cuscuta australis; assembly: GCA_003260385.1. NCBI lineage: Eukaryota > Viridiplantae > Streptophyta > Magnoliopsida > Solanales > Convolvulaceae > Cuscuta > Cuscuta australis. Next base: position 3,578,467 of record NQVE01000162.1, on the reverse strand, counting down.
TCATTTTGGTTGATCATTTGATAAAATAAAATATTCTTATCGCATTTTAGTTTATAGAACTTCTAATGTACTTTTGAATGATGTGATATTTACTTTTTATTTCTTGACCAATTTATAAATTTAATAATTATAAAAGAGATGATATTTTACACGTTCTTTTAAAATGTTACAAACAATTTAGACCGGAGCTAATATACTTTTTTCTTAATTTGTAATCAAAGAGTGTCACAATTTGACTAAAAGATCAAACTCTGACTCTCTTTTAAGATGAATAGAGTATTTAAAACTTATATCCAAAATTTTATATAACAACTGATGATTTAACTATTTAATTTTATTAAATAATCAATAAATATAAATGTATTAAAAAATTCCTCTAGTTCCTAGTAAAGCACTAAAGAGTAGAGATAGTAGTAGTATTTTATTTAAAAAACTAATTGTACACTAAGTTTGTATTCCAACTTACACATCAAGTGTATCACATTAATACACCGATAACAATTGTTTGTGTGGTGCACTGACAAATAGAGCAGTTGTGCCAATGGTGAGAGGCTTCAATTGGGAACTAGTGATTGAGTAGCTCGAAACCTATATCCCTCTAATTTTCTTATTAAAAGAATAGGGGTTTTGATCCACACTCGCGAATCCGCCGGGCCTATCGGGATCACCCGGTTCATCGATTTCGTCAGATTTGGTCATATTCCTAAATAATGGGTCTAGCCATAGAATCAGACTGGTCCAACTGGTCGGACCGGGCCTATCGAGATCACTCGGTTTAACTCCTATATACATATTATTTACATATGAACTGCATGCACAAAACTCATACCATTATTCATAAGAAATATTTGCACTAAATAGCACTAAAAACTGTTTTATTCCCTAAATAGAACTTAATAATGTCCATAATGTCCAATGATGATGAATATTTACTTGAATAATGACTAATGCATAATGACTAAAAGTACATTGGGAAGAAAAGCACATATGGTGCTATTTAGAGAAAGTCATTATGTTTTAGTGCTATTTACGTAAATTCCCCTTATTCATAATGTACATTTAAAGCAAGAGCTTCGTAATAAGTTGGGAGAAGTCACAAATGGCGATCAGCTATTACAAGATTGTGAATGAGAACTGTCGTCATGCTGCGTGAAAAACGCTTTGATGGATTCTTCCTTCTCATCGATGAAGTCGAAGAAGTTGTAGACAATCTGCGAGCAGCCAGATGGCGAAGAAGGGTCCATTTTCTTCCTTTTGTACCGCAGAAATTGGCGAACCGTTCTGAACAGAAAGATTAAGAGGGCAGTGGCAGCAAAACCACCACACAGAATATAAAGTCCCAAGAAACTGCCCACTTGGAGCTCGTTCGGCTCTGCTGTTCTTCCCCTGTCCGAAGGACATATTGGGTTGCAAAACCATTTCTTGTAGATCTCATGAAGTTTCTTGCTCTCAGACAGTTTAAGGATTGCAGTCGACATGTCGACCGCAACTGGAGAGTCCTTCTGGAAGACAAAACCCCATTCTTTCTTTGTGAACGGCTGGCCAATGATGCCAAAATCCGTGCGGTTAGCCAAGAACAGCTGTATGTATGGAAGCTCGTCGACAATTGCAGCAACCCCTCCTCCACCTGGCCCACGCCGCAGGGCAGATTCGTACTCTTCAGGAGAGTGCAAGCAAACAAGTCTTGACAGAGGAACATTGTAATTATCTCTCAGATATTTGGGCACGAATGAGCCGACCAGATACCCAATGGGCCATTTGGTTGCCACCAAGCTATCCATTCCCGTGATTGGCGATGACAGCTGCTGGACTGTCAAGATTGATGTCAAGCTTGCAGTGTAGCTTGAGGTTACAACCAGTAGAAGAAACAGCCACACCAGCATCACAATCCTTCCAAGCGCGCTTACCGTTTTTTCAGCTGAAATTTATAGAAAATTTGTTGGATCCAAAACACTTTGCATAACGTTTCTGTTTTTCAAATACTTGGGATGAAATAGCAAAAAAAAACATCAAACCCAGTATAAGTGCCATAATGTACTTACCATTTGTCTTGAACAGCGTTGAGAAGCTGAACCTGCATAAGCATATTGCTTAAAAAAGTAATCATACTAAAGTATTTCACAATGCTTAACACTTACACTATGTTTGGTTCAAGGAATTTGAGAGGGAAAGGAAAAGAAAATGAGAGGGAAAACATTTTTCTTGTTTGGTTAGAGAGAAAAAGAAAAGAAAAGTGGAAGGAAAAGAAAATGAAAAGGCAAAATGTACAAGAAGAGAAAAAAACCAAATTCCTCCCATTTTGGTGAGGAAAATGAGAGAAAACTATTTTCTTTTCTTTTCCTATCAAATTCCTTGAACCAAACATAGTGTTAGGGTCCGTTTGGATTTCACGTTTCAATTACCAAAAACGATTTCAGTGGATAAAAAGATAGTCCGGCTTCTCCAAAACCAGACTTCTTTTTAATAAACTTCCTGAAAGTCAGTTTGGCAAAAGCTAATCAAACTTTCAGAGATTTGTATGTGGATATATTTCCTAGGTATTCAGTGATAGGACTTAAAATTTTCTTAAAACTTCAATTGAAAAGCTAAAAGCAACCAAAAATGGAGAGTGACATTGGCTTACAGTAACATTGTGGTTAGTTGTCTCTTTGGAGGACCGCGGAAATCTTCATTGACACGATGCTCTAGTATCCAAACCACCACTGCTATCACCAGAAAAGACAATCCAGTGACAGCCCACATTTCTGGTGTAAATGGCTTTAGAAATACCCAGGCACTTGATTTTGAATCATCCACGGGACCCACTATCGCAAGCCCACTATCCATGTAAGGTTGTGTAAAATCCACAATCCTCGTCCTGCTTGTCACTATAGTAATGTCCCCAACCGCTGCATCAAAGTTCTGCCAAAACCCTTAAGAATCACTAACTTAATGGTGTGTTAAAGAAGAATTTCTCCGTGGAGAAATAAAGAATAAGTCTAAAGTTAATCTCTAATGTGGGGATATGACTTACATCATCTGCAACCATTTTAACAAGGTCGTCGTAATTTGGATTGGAGAGACCATTTCCAAAGGGCTCAAATTCAAAATGGATATCATAGGGAAGTAGGTTACTTGCTTCCTTAAACACATCAATGCAATAGCCCTCCATCTCATTCTTGTCATTCAATCTTGCAAATTCGGTGAAAATGGTTCTCCTTGGAACTCCAACTCTATACGGTTTCTCATTGTTGGCAAGAAGCCAACCGCGCGGTCTTAACCTCACCCCACCCGGCCAGACAACATTCCCAAGTTTCTTCTTCTCAGCTGCTTGGGTGCTGTTTGGGAAGGGGTTTAAAGGAGGTGGCGAAATAGAGAGACGGGAAGAATTTGACCAATAACCAACCGTGTGAATATTTCCTTCTGCAATATTGAATATTTCATAACCCCTCCCGACCAGGCTTTGGAGCTCATCAAAATGGACATTACCTGTTACTCCTATGAAGTTTGTCTGTGTTAAGATCTTAAGAAGATGCTCTCCTTCTCCAAACACTTCAAATCTGTCAAAATGTGTGTCACCTTTGCTTAAAGAAAAGGTAAGGTTTATTCCCTCCCGAAGAAGAGTATCAATTCCACGTGCTATGGCCCACACAGTATCATAAGCATACATTGCATTTGTGATCAACTTGGAATGCACAAAACCCGTCTGCATCAAATATCTCCAGCGAGACAAGAAAGTGTCTTTCTTTCTTGACTTAGGAATATAAGGGCGAAGGCCTACTACTCCTTCAAGAATTCCTAAAGAAGATTGGTTTTGAAGGGCTGACTCTAAACTAGAAGAAAGCCAATCTGTTGCAAACCAAACATAGTTGCTACCCATCATGCCCAGCTCATGTGCTAAATTAAAGAATCTCAACTTTGAATCCGGGTATATGTGGACAACATAAACACGTGGGCCTAAGAATTTTGAGCTGTTTAGTACTTTCGTTACTTCACTCGAGTCAAAGTCCATAGACAAAGCAAACTTGAAGTGGATCTTTGACATTCCCATGGCAAGTTGATCTCCTAAAAAAGATATCCCATTTCTTCCATATTCATCATCCACAAATATGGCAATGACTTCTTTCCATTCATACAAGCAGATGAGGTCAGCTAAAGCTGACATTTGGAAGGAATCACTTTGTGTCATCCGAACAAAGAATGGGAATTGAGATGAAGATAGGGTCGGGTCCGTGGCAGAAAATGAGAGGAGAGGGATTGAAAGACCAGTGGTTATGAAAGAGATCATGTGAGTTAGTGCTGAGGATTCTGGGCCTATTATTGCCACTGCTTGATCATCAATAACCTGAAACACTGGCAAAGCAATTTTGGGTCGTCAAAACTAAATTTTGGATCAATAACAAGGATTTGGTTTGTTGTAATCACTTGAAATTGAACTGCAACAACAGGAATTGGCCAAAAGAACACACTGAAAAGCTAAAGGATTCCACTTCAAGCCAATCATCAAACTATCTGTTTCATCATCAACCCAACTTACTCAAAAGAAGATGAATTCTTGAAACACTTACCAAGATTTGATCTTTTTGAAGTTTCACACATGATATATAGCTATTGTTTCATCGTTTACCTTTTTTCTTCTGGAAAAAAGAAAAGAAAAGAAAGAGGTACCTCCCATGGCAGCTGAAAAAGCACTGGAATTAGCATCCACCGTGGTGAGAGTGAGCTTGGTGGCATTGAGAAGGGTGGGGTCCGCATTGACATCGGAGAGGGCAATGTCTAGGGCGGCCTTCGCCGCCCTCCCGATGACTGAGCTGAAGGTGAAAACTGCCCCAACATTCACAACCTCAGGCGGCGGCGGCGGCGTCTGACCGCACTTGACTGTCACCGTCGTCAGCAAACCCAAAATCAAGAAAACAGCTGCCGACCATTGAAACTTCATCCTTTTTTACTGTGCTTCTTCAAGGGACAGCAGAAGAGCCCCTCATGAACCCATCAGGCTAATGAAGGAACACTATTCAAGGTCCTTGCTTGGATATGTAGATTCTTAATTGGGAGAAAAACCAAAATAGCACTCTTAGAGCACTAAAACACTCTAAATAGCAGTGCTATATGTTTTGTACATGTAATTCCGATTTTGACCTTTAATTAAATAGCAAATGCTCATTATGCACTGCCAAAAAATATGATTGTTTTGAGCAGTGTGGTTGTTCACTCGTAATTGTGTTGTGGGAAGTGTAGTTTTTTATATGTGAGTATTTAATGTGCCAGTGTAGAATGGATATATGTTGTTATATCTTACGGCAGTGTGTAAATGTATTATTCTGTTCCTTAATTTCATGTTGTAGTGTAATGTCCATTGATTTATGTGGCAGTGATTTCATGTATAAATTCTACACTGTCAAAAAGTGTATTACTATTTTCATGTATGAATTCCACACTGCCCAAAAAATGTATAGCTCTTTTTATGTATGAATTCCACACTATTTTCACGTATGAATTCCATACTACCAAAAATGTATATGACTGTTTCTTCATTTATGAATTCCACACTGCCCAAAAATGTATGACTGATTTCATGAATAATCTATTACACCAAAACAAACCAACACATGGGCTTGGCTTTTTTTTGGTCTTTTTTGATTTTGTATAATGTTAGAAGATAGTATTAGACATATGTTCAACTTTATTTATGTGGTACTAAAAAGAAATGGATAATGAAATGTATTATGTTGTAAATTTTAAGACTTTGTAAGCAGCATACACTGCAACATTATGTAGAATTGTACAACATAGCACACTGGCCAAAACATTGGACATAACACACTGTCAAAAAATATACCTAGATCACAAGCATTCCACACTGCCAAAAATCTTTGAGCTTACACTTCATACTTTGTTTATTAAAGTTATTCAAGCACTAGTCATTTTGGTGATTTTTTTATATCCGCTTCTAATAGAACTCAATGAATAATTTATTACACTGGGATTTTAGATATAAATCCCATTTGACCAAAACACACTAGGCAAACATGGTCATTGGACATTTCCAAAAGTGTAGCTAAAAGTTGATTATTCCACATTGTCAAAAAATATCAGCCCCTATTCAGTAACACGTTTCCATAACGAACTCTTGAATGTTCAAACCCAATAGTCGTAGAACGAAGTACATGGCTTTTGCACAATATGAAACTCAATTCGTAATTCATAACATTGGCAGTTTTATATGTATGTCTAATTTCACTACCATATTATCAATGGAAGCTAATGAAGTACATATAAATTTGTTTAGGCCGCGAACTTTTATACACTGACATATTTTCACTCTTGTCTGCCACATTATATATAGAAGACAAATTCACTACCAGAAAGTGTTTGCAGAACATGATCAATCTGTATTGCCAAAATATTTATAGCCACCATATTGAGTAACACATTTCATAACGATCTCTTTCATGGTAAAACCCTATTGTTATAAAATCAACCACAAGTTATTTGTACAATATAAAAGTCAAATAATAATTTATAACATTGGTAGTTTTATATGTAAGTCCCATTGTCACCACTTGTTTATAGAATTTTTTATGTAGTTTTTTTAATATATAATCCCTATTTTTTAATTATACACCAATTTTTACTTATATTGATTTGAAAATAACTTCAATCAAACATCGTAAATCGAATAAGAGCCCTATTTAGTGATGAAGGAAGTATTTATAATTGGCATATTTTTATGATATAATTTTGATATATCGTATTTTTATTATATATATTTATTTAAAACTACATTTAATTGATTGAAGAAAGAATTTGATAAAAAAGAGTACTATATATGCCACTATCCACAAAGTATACATTATGTGTGTCCGAATATGATATAGGAGTTGAAAGAGGAATTGAAACAATTGATAGTAGGATAGATAAAAAGGATTGACAACATAAAGGGTATGATTGGAAGAGATTGACAACATAAATAGCTAATTTGGTAAAAAAAACAATAAGTAGTGCTAAATGCGTAGTATTAGATGAGTTAGAGTGCTATGTAGGGTGATTTCTTTTCTTAATTTCAACTTGTGCCCGCACGGTGACAGCAGCAGTATAGGTATATGGTTTTAGTTATCTTGTCTTTTTTAGAAATGGATATGCATCCTAAAATTATTTCTTATTTACTCCCTCCCTTCAAAAATATTTGTTACACTTACTTTTTTAACAATCGTGATAACTTTTGTTTATTTCTACATTTTTATTGGTTATTTGATGAAATAAAATATTCTTGACACATCTTATTTCGAAAAACTTTTCATGTAGTTTTTTGATATGTAAATTCGATTTTTTATTTCTATACCAATATATAAATAAAATGAATTGAAAAAACATAATATTTTACCTCGGGAATACAAGTGTGACAAATATTTAGGGACGGAGGGAGTAGTATTCATTTCCCATAAAAATAAGGACATATTGACAAAAGTAGTAAAATAAAGACGGAATAATTTTATGATGATTTTTCAAAAATATCTTTGATGTGATGGGTAAAAATAGGATGTGATGTGTAGATTATTAGAAAAAAGAGTATGATGTGATAGGTAGAGTATGAAAAAGTAATAGGTAAAAGTGATTTTTTAATTAAAATGTGAAAGACTTTTGGAGAGAGGGTAGAAAGACCAAATTAGGACTAAAACATTGAAAATATACCAAAATAGGACTTCCATATTTTTATTCTCGAAATAGAACTTACATTACCAAACATGGTCATATACATTACCAAAAAAATATAGTAATGTGCATATGTAAACTGCCACATTATCACAGTGCAAAGTCTTATTTCAGTAAAAAACATGAAAGTCCTATTTTGGTACTTTTCTCTATATTTTAGTCCTATTTAGGGTGATTTCTATTTTTTGAAACGTGAAGGACATTTTGGGAGAGAGGGAATATCAAATTTTATTCATTTTGTTAGCTTATTTTTTATACTTATTTGATAAGAAAATTTAGTCATATCACATCTTGTTTCGTAGTTTTTAAATTTTATTTCTAAATTTCACTCAATATTTTTTATAAAATGATTCAAAATGGTATGAAGTATGTGTGGTAAATCTTTTTTTTACTATCTTAGACACACACACATGCATACAAACATACATATACAAGGATATCAGGATAGAATGAGAAATTATTTATGTATCCCCGCCTTATTTCATTTTAAAATGGTCCAAAACATGTGCGGTAAAAAAATTATGTCATCCCAAATAAAAAAGAACAGTATAGGAATGAGATCGATATATTTCGAGTCGGGATAGCATGATCAAAATTCTCACCCACTCCTAAAACTTTTATATATGTAGTACAAAGTAACTCTTTGTGCACCAAACACGAGGTGATCTCTCACAAAGATTATACTCCCCAATCCTTAAATATATGTCATGTTTTCATTATTTGGTTATTCTAAAATAAATGTGTCATTCATTCTATTTTAGGAAAGAAATAAGTGGCTTATATTATTTCTCCATCCTTCCCACAAACTTCACCAAACAATTTATTATTTCTTAAACTATTGGTCTATTTAAGAATAACTTTAGAGATTAGCATTAGTTTTTTAAATAAAATTTCAACGGTACAGATTATTTTGAAATCGTTAACACTAAACGCTATCTGTAGATATCATTTTGAAATCGCTAACGCTATTCCCAAACAAGCGTGAAAATCAAATCAAGACATTAACTTAGAGATAGATGGAGACATGGAGTACTATGATTTATCCCTTCACTCTTTGTCAAGTCCAAGATTATTCCGTAATTTATCCATTCATTCCTCTGTTAGTTCGAGATATGACGACATCTGGTGTGAGTGCTCCACCTTTTTAAAAAAAAATTTGCAACTTGAAGTATCAAAATAATATCGTTGTACCACAAGATCTTTGGTGGTTCAAAAGAATATTTATTTTAATTCATAAAGGCATATAATGTTTTATTCTTATTACTAGAGAATGGTCCTCAATATAATTATTGATCGAGCTCTAAGAATTACAGTACAATTAAGTTAAGTACAACAACAATCAATTAGCCGAGACCTCTTTGGAGAAATACAGGACTACAAGTACATATCCATCCTTGTTTCTTTCTTTTTTCAACCTGAGAGTAGTACAATGGCACCCCGAAAAAATACGGAGTACCTCATAACATATGCTAATTGCCGTCGACACTGTGAGATAAAGGCCTAAGAAGAGTTAACAAGTCTAGTTCATTTGTTCCTTGGTGTACCTACCAACAACAACAACAACACCTAGTAAAATTCTACAATGGTAGATGAGTCTAGAGAAGGTGTGTATACGCATACCTTGCCCCTGCATTTGTTCATCTGCTCATTTGCCAATTGTTGTGACCATCCCTATCTCCAGGCTCAAAATTTTGTGAATGTTGAAGTTGTTGGTTTTCAAAAGGCAGTTGAATCGGTGTTGTGTTTCCATAAAACGTTTCAAGGTCATAGAACTCCCGCTGTTCAGGCAGAAAAATATGTACCACAACGTCACCTGGAATTCATTAGCACATGTATCAAACTACAAATTCTCTCACCTCTGAAAAAATGAACCTTTATTTTTTTAGTGAGTCTTGCACAAAAACATGCACAACATAGTCTCACAAAGCTCAGCCCATGACACTTAATTATCAGTTATCGGGTCAAAACAATTTTTTTTGTTAAAAGCCTCAAATTGAGTAGAAAGCCAAGCATTTTGAAAATCCGCCATTTTTTAGCCAAGAAGTATTAGTAAGTGACAGGTACCACAACGGTAAGCTCCGTGAGTCTCACACAAGTTTTACTCATGTTCATACAGGCAATGCAAGTAGTATGCAACTAAGCACAAGATATGCACAATGAAGAGTGCAGTTGGTGTAGGAAAACTTTACAAACCGAAGTCCAGCAAAGTCCATGAATTTGGTTTTAAATCTCCAGATGCAATTGTTCCAAACTGCTTCTCACCCAAATCTCTGATTTTGGTCCTACATAAGAATAGCAGCTTCTAGTTAAATGGTCTGAATATTGTTGTCTTGTTACTGCAGTACTAAAAAATGTTAAAGGTGTGCTGTTATACATGATGGCGTCAATTTGTGGGCGAGAAAATGCAGTGGCAATGATGAAAAACCTAGTCCAATAAACCAAAGGCTTCACAAAAAGAACTTTTATGTCTGCAGCCTTCATGTCATTCGCAACATTAGCCGCTGCTAAAGCAACTGAACAATGACATCAAAACAATGTCATCAAACATCAATTATTCATGGATTTCATGTCCGCTCATCTGAAACACAAACTTCCTGATAAAATAAAATAAAAAGGCAAAACAAATTTGAAATAGACAGAAGGGACATAATGCTAAGATTGCTAACACCAGATATAAATTGTATCATTTGTATGTTTGAAAATATCAAAGTGTTATCATTGACAATGTTCATGGCTTAACAGAGTCTTTTTTGGCAATGATCCGGGCACATAATAGGTTAAATCAAAATGGCACATGAAACTTTAATGGCTTCTTACTCTCCATGAAGCTTTGGGAAGTAATTGCAGCAATGAATGAAAACATCCTCTCTGTTTTTAAAGGAGTACGACTACGTACATCTTGACCCCCAAATCCCATTAGGATGTTGGGACTGCGCGTGCCCTCACCCCAACCCCGCATTAGTATGATATTGTCCGCTCTGGGCCAAGCCCTCACGGATTTGTTTTTGGGCACCTCCCAAAAGGCCTCATACTAATGGGGTTGGGTAAACCTATATATTTTGGTTCAATTACTCCTAAACATCCGGTGTGGGACTTGGAGGAATCCCAACAAACCTCCCCTCAACCAAGGACCACACAACTTCCGACCTCCCCTCTAGGGGTAATCCACTTATTTTATCTGCTAACCATCTTGCACCGCCGCACACTCTTTGCGGGACACGCCGCCCGACCTCCTGTCGGGAAGACTTTCGACGCAAGGCTCGAACCGCAGATATTTCCTTCGCTGGGCTACACCATTTGATCTTCCAAATCATCTTGTACCGCCGTGGCTATAACTTCACGGGACACGCCGCCCAACCTTCTCTCGTCGGGAAGACTTTCGACACAAGGCACCACCTGCGAATCCTCTTTCTTGGTCTTGGTCATATTGCTACACCGTCACACTGAGATTTTCCACACTGCACAGTCCGCTGCTCACGCCCGCAAGAACCTGGGCTCCGATACCAAATGTAGACTAGGTTTCTTTGGGAACTTTTATCAAATAGGTTGTGAGCAACCTTAATAAGAAGAAATATTTGAAACTAATATAAATTGGAGAACTCAGGAAATCAACAGAGGAACCAAAGAAGAACTTGATGATATATTATTCCATAGGAAAGCCAATTTATAGGCTGTGAAAACAGAGAATGTGGATACAAACTGATTTACTAGAAACAAGGAAATCCACAGAAGCCCAACAAACCTCTCCTCAACCAAAGACCATACAATTTCCGACCTCCCCTCCAGCGGTAATCCATTTTTCCTTTTATCTGCTAACCATCTTGCACCGCCGCACACTCTTTGCGGGACGTGCCGCCCGACCTCCTGTCGGGAAGACTTTCGACACAAGGCTCAAACCGCAGATCTTTTCCTTTCGCTGGGCTACACCATTTGATCCGCCAAATCATCTTGTACCGCCGTGGCTATAACTTCACGGGACACGCCGCCCGACCTCATCTCGTCGGGAAGACTTTTGACACAAGGCACCACCTGCAGATCCTCTTTCTTGGTCTTGGTCCTATTGTTACACCGTCACACCGAGATTATTCCATATTACACAGTCCGCCTCACGCCCGCAAGAACCTGGGCTCCGATACCATGTCAAGGAACCAACTCAACTAAAAGCTCAAGCTTGTGGATGTGGCCCAGGAATGATTGTTATGTACTCTAACATGCCCCCTCACGTGCAGGCGTGACCTCTTTGAGCCTTGCACGTGAAACCTTAATTTTTTGTAAACTGGGTGGTGGTGAGTTTCGAACTCGTGATCTCTTGGTCATCAAGGCTCCGATACCACATGTTGGGACTGCGCGTGCCCTCACCCCAACCCCGCATTAGTATGATATTGTCCGCTCTGGGCCAAGCCCTCACGGATTTGTTTTTGGGCACCTCCCAAAAGGCCTCATACTAATGGGGTTGGGTAAACCTATATATTTTGGTTTTGTAAACCCACTTCACTCCAATTGTTTTGTGCTCTTCTGGAAGATCAGTAAGTTCCCATGTATTGTTCCGTTCAATGGCTGCAATCTCCTCTTTCATTGCATTCTGCCATTTTGGATCATTTGCGGCTTCTTCAAATGTAGTAGGCTCACAATCTGAAAACAATACAAAATGAGTAAGTGGATCCTCTCCTTGGTCATCCCCAGTTACCTCGTAATCAGCCATCCATGCTGGTCTTCTTCCAGTTGTTGTGGATGAATCAGGAATAGTATTTGAGCTAACTGGAATTTGCTGGTTATTCTCTGCAGATTGGTACTCATGTGCACCTTCATCATTTTCATCGATGTTGACAGAAATTTGCTGCTCAACATGATTTTCATCCCATGGCCAGAATCTGTCTTCGTCGAAAACCACATCTCGATTGATAATGATCTTCCTAGTTATGGGATTGTAAAGCTTGTAAGCCTTTGAATGGGCACTTACACCAAGAAAGACACACTTCTCTGCTTTATCATCTAGTTTAGTCCTCTTTTGGTTGGGAATATGAGCGTAGGCGATGCATCCAAATATTCTGAAGTGATCTACAGACGGTGATTGTCCACTCCATGCTTCTTCTGGTGTCATATTTTGAACAGATGTCTGAGTGTATTAACTCTAATACCTTCTTGAAATGTCTGATCTTGGTATGATGCATTTCTTCTTGGGCATTGAAGTTGAGCAAACTGCCTCTGGAATATTCATCTCCCAGAAGAAATACACACAAGAAATTCTGGAAAGATTTCAAATGAAGGATTGTAATCCAGTGAGTACGCCAATTGAGGTCGGTTTGAAGCTAACTAAGAAATCTGATAGAAGTGAAGTAGACAATACTTTATTCAAGCAGATTGTGGGTAGTCTAATGTATTTGACAGCAACAAGACCTGATATAATACATGAAGTTAGCCTCATCAGCAGGTATATGGATTGCCCTGATGAATTGCATTTTCAAGCTGCAAAAAGGATACTTCGGTATTTGAAGGGAACTATTGGATATGGCCTCCTTTACAAAAAGGGCGAGAAATCAATACTTTATGGCTTTACTGATAGTGATTATGCAGGTGACCTTGATGACACGAAGAGTACATCTGGTTATGTATTCATGTTGGGACTGCGCGTGCTCTCACCCCAACCCCGCATTAGTATGATATTGTCCGCTCTGGGCCAAGTCCTCACGGATTTGTTTTTGGACACCTCCCAAAAGGCCTCATACTAATGGGGTTGGGTAAACCTATATATTTTGGTTCAATTACTCCTAAACACCCGGTGTGGGACTTGGAGGAATCCCAACATAGGATTATGCTGGATTGTTGTTACAAGTATCGAAACGTTATCGGAGCAAGTCTTGTAATCAAAAGGTACAAAATTTTCCAACAAATATTGCCAATTCAACTAAAAGAAGGGAAAGAATTGTACACACACACACACACACAAATTCAGGATGTGGAATCAAAACTGTGTGAAGCTTACACGATAGGCTTACAGCATCGTCCTCAACCTCCTCACTCGCAGGTTTGTTGTCATTTCTTTTAAACACCAGCTCTCCATATTTTTCAATCAATTCATCAAGCATATCATCACTTATATTCTGGAATTACATGGTAAAACCAACATCAATCAGAAAAATGCAGCATCAATCACGCGAAATAGCAGGATCCAAAGAATCTAACCTTCATTGAAAAGTAAAAATAAACATAAATTATCAAACCACATCATTCCGATAAATTAGAAAACATAAAGGCCATAGCCATACGATTAGTGGGGTAAAAGGCGAATAACGTACAGAACCAGCTCGAGAAGACACGGCGGAGCAGGGAGGGGCAGAGATTAATCCAGGACACAGGAGAGGGGTGTAATTAAGTGCGGAGAAATGAAGAGCCGTAGGGTTAGAAGACGGAGGGAAACTCAGCTGCCGAGACTGGCCCGGATGGACCGAATTGGAGAGCCGGCAAGGAGAGCAGAATGCTGAAGAGGCGCATAAGGACGAGCAGTGATTCATATACATAACTAGGTGCTTGTATCCGGCAACGGAGGTGACTCAGTGACGAAGACGAAGAAGAAGAAGAAGAGAAGGCTAGTGGAAAGATAAACAAGAACGAGTGATTTATCTGGCTCATAGTCTCATCCAAAACCACACTTAGGAGTTAGGAGGCTTTTGTTTTTTGGACAGGAGAGCTTCTGGCCTCTTTTGTTTGCGCCGCGCAGACGCGCGTAAGTGTTGAGTTCTGCAGATTGTTTGTTTTTTGGAAGACATTTCACTCAAAAAGGTCTTTCTGACATCTTTTTGGAGAAGACATTAACCTATGTCTTCTAATATTTTCTAACATCTTTTCCATTTTTTTCTTCTACTTCTCTTCACCACCACCACCGTCCACCACCATCACCACCGTCCACCATCACCGCCACCGTCGTCCACCACCACCGCCACCGTCCACCACTACCACCGTCCACCACCGTCCACCACCACCGCCACCATCCACCGCCACCACCACCACCGTCCACCACCACTGCCGTCAACGTCCACCACCCTTCACCACCACCCTCCACCACCACCACAATCGTCCATACACCACCACCGTACACTACCACCATTAATTTATATAGAAGTCTACAGACATTAAAAAACAAACAGTCTTCTTCTTGCAGACCGCACACCTTCGGTCCACCACTTCTCCTGCAGATGTCTATAGTAGTGGCCCGCAGACTGCAGACTTTTTCCTGCAGAAAAAACAAACACCCCCTTAGGCATGTTCTTTAGGACTGTAAAAAAAGAGTTGGATGTTGGAAGAAACTGGAAAAAACTAGAAAGAACTGGAAGAAACTGGATGAAACTGGAAGAACTGGAAGGAACTGAAAAAAACTGGAAGGAACTGGAATAAACTGGAAGGAACTGGAAGAAATTCGAAAAAACAGGAAAACCTAAAAAAAATTTAAAAATATTTATTTTAAATTCTTGTTGTTATAAATTATTATTATTATTATCATCATCATCATCATCATCATCATAATCATCATCATCATCATCATCATCATAATCATCAACATAATCATCATCATCATCACGTTATCTTAGTAAATGTCTTTAAGATATAAAAAAAGTATTGTTATTTTTTAAATACAAAAAACTACTTTTACAAAAAATAATTATAATATAAAGTTAGCATAAATATAAAAATATTAAATTTTAAATAGGCTATGTAGTTATATTGCACCTCAATTTATTTATGCAATATTTAATATAAATAATGTATTTGTAATTATAATTTATATATTAAAACATTTTATTTTAAATATCATACATGTCACATAATCAAACTTATTGTTTCTTTCATGATTGACATTTTATTTTCATTGAATTCCTATTTTTGGAATTAAGACATAGAACATTTTTGTTTACATTCAATGTAACTCTTTTATGAGTTTATCCATAATTTTTTAGTATAATTTAACATATTGATATTTTCCTGTTTTATCATGTAGACTAATATACAAAAAAAATGTTGTATTCATATTAAAAAGTTGGAAAAAAAATAATAAGTGTGAATCGTAAAAATAGTGAGATGAAAAAAAAATTTATAAACTACAGTTATGAATATAACAGTTGTAATAATAATAATAATAATCACATTGAAATATATTATTTTTAGAGTAATTGGTTTAGGAGTATAAATAATTTGAAGAAAATGAAAAAAGTTGGAAGGAACTAGAAGGAACTGGAAGGAACTAGAAGGAACTGGAAGGAACTGGAAGGAACTGGAAGGAACGGGAAGAAACTGGAAGGAACTGGAAGGAACTGGAAGAAACTAGAAGAAACTGGAAGTTAAGAGTTCAAGCCCTAAAGAACAAGCTCTTAGACTGCAAATTATATGATGCATCCAGCTGTACCTTCCTTTAGGTACAGCCTGATATTTTTGTAAATTTTACAAACTTTTTATCCAATGCCCAAAACATATATGAGAACTATTATATATGACAATGAGTACCAGCAAATTTGAAAATGAGTACCAGCACTTATGAGAATTATCATATTCTTATTCAATACAAACATGAATAAACTTGGGTTTTAAATTCTCCATGCTCAGATAGTATAAATGAGTATGAACGAATCGAATAGAGGAAGATCCAATGAAAAGGGTATGGATGAAGAAGTTGATGATGGTACGTAACTTTTTAATTGTGAAAAAATTGAACAAGATTTTATTTCAGAATGAACATTTCCTTATTTGAGAATGAGTATTTTCTTTTTAAGAATGAACACTACGCTATTTATTATAATTATATTAGACAAATGTGTAAAAATGAGTACTTCTTTATTTTAAAATGAGTACTACTTTTGCTAGAATGAGTACTACGTATTTCGAAATGAATGTTTATATTTGTACGAGAATGAGTACTACTTTATTTCAAAATGATTACTACCGTGATGTACCTATTTCTAGGTACATCCGGATGTACCATATACCAACTCCACTTAGACCGTGTTCTTTAGGACTGGAAATAGAGAGCTGAAAACTGGAAGAATTTGGAAGGAACTGAAAGAACTGGAAGAAATTGGAAGAACTGGAAGGAACTGGAAATATCAAAAAAAAAGTTTTACAAATTTTTTATGTGTGGTTTTATATTATTCTCATTCCCAATCTTGTTGTTATAAATTATTATTATTATTATTATTGTTGTTGTTGTTGTTGTTGTTGTTGTTGTTGTTGTTGTTATTATTATTATTATTATTATTATTTATGTTGTTGTTGTTGTGGTTGTTGTTGTTGGTGGTGGTGTCATCACGTTATCTTAATGATTGTCTTTAAGATAAGAAAACATATTATTATTTTTCATATATATGTAAAAAGCTAGTTTAAAAAAATTAATTAGAATATAAAATTAGCATAAATATGAAAATGTTAAATACGTAAGAGTTATTATGGCTATGTTGCATTTATTATAAAATAATATATTTGTAATATATTTTATATATTACAAGATTTTGTTTTAAATATACGACATATCACATAATGTAATCAAACCTATTTTTATTTAATTATTGACAATTTATTTTCATTGTAACCCTACTTTTGGAATAAAGACATAGAATTTTTTTTCATTTTTTTATGTTTTACTCCTACATTAGTCATTTTTTCTAATAGTTGTAGTAATAATAATATATTTTTTAGAGTGATTTGTCAGAAAGTAGAAAGAATTTGAAGAAAATAAATATAGTTGGAAGAAATTGGAAGGAACGGGAAGATACTGAAAAAACTGGAAGGAACTGGAAGTTAAGAGTTCAAGCTCTAAAGAACAGGCTCTTACAAGCTAGTACATTGTAATATAATAGAGTATTTAATACGGAGTATATTTTTTTGAGGTATTATTTTTGTTAAATATATCAATTATTTAATATATTGAATATTATATATTTTAATTATGGTTGTTACCTATTATATATAGTTAGAGTTATTATTATTATTATTATATAATATTACCTTATATAATTAGTCATTAATGTGGAGAATTCTAGAATATATTCCTCTGCCTATAATAACATACTTTGTATTCCTCTCTTATTCATTCAATCAATATAGCGTTCTTTATTATTTTTACATGGTATCGAAGTCTTTGCTCTTATTGACCTAATCCATTCTGCTTCCTCTACCGCCGTCGCCAGTGATTTATCTAGCGACGATGGCCTCACTCCCACTGGTTCATCCATAATGATCTGTCATACTCATCCATCCGGCTTCGGATCCATCCATCACCACCGCTTCCTGATTTTAGATCATATCATCACCTCAACCTACTTAGTCAGCAAATCTTCAGTCAACATGCATGCATCTCCGGCAATACTTCTTTTTTTGTGTTTCTTCTCTAACCCAGTCGCGCACGATACCAGCGCACGTTAATCTTCTCCCTTCTTCGATGGTAGCGGCATGAATCTGTCCGCAACGGCTCTTCTTTCATCCTCCTTAAAGCAGGCACATTTCTTTCCCAACAATCTTTCTTCTTCTCTTATGGTCCAAATGCATTCAGTATGCTCTAGCCAGAGATATATCTCTAGTTTCTAATCACGATTTTGGTTATCATTCAATTTAAAATCGGCGTTCAATCCTCACTGTTCAGGACGTTGGGAGCATGTTAAATATATCAATTATTTAATATATTTAATATTATACGGAGTATATTTTAATTATGGTTGTTACATATTATAGTTAAGGTAATTATTATATAATATTACCTTATATAATTAGCCATTAATGTGGACGTTAATGTGGAAGATTCTAGAATATATTCCTCCACCTATAAATACATACTTTGTATTCCTCTCGTATTCATTCAATCAATATAGTGTTCTTTATTATTTTTACAATTTTATCTCTTTATTCATCTTTACTACTACGGATGTTGTGATGAAAAGCTCAAAAATGAAAAAGTTAATTAAATTGATGTGCGAGCAACACATGAAATCTGATTTTTAAAAACTGAAAAAACTAAAAATAAAAGCAATATTACAATGCTAACAAATAACAATAGCTCCCAATAACTCCTTTAAAAAATTAAATGGTGTTTCATAGTGTTTAATTTAATAATAGTCATTAATGTAATTGCATAATTTACAAAAATATTTGGTTTATTCGAAATAAGTTAAGGGGTCCAACCCTAATATATATGGACAAATAAAACGTTTTGAGTTTAATGTAATTGATTAGAGGTGAACTACTCCCTCCGTCCCAAAAAGAATGTTACATTTCATTTTTTTGCGCATCACAAAAAGCACGGCTACTCACATCTAAAAATTCTAAAATTTACCATATTTTACTCTTTATTATAAGATGAAATTGTTTTGAAAGTTTTTTTGGCATTTAAGACGATATAAAAGTATTTTAAGTGATGCGCAAAAAACGAAACGTAACAATTCTTTTTGGGACGGAGGGAGTATTTTTTATTTAATATTTACGTACAACTCCCTCAGTCTCCCAAAATTTCTCTTTTTTTGTTCCGTCCCAAAAACTTTTTTCATTTCTAGTAAAAAAATCATTTTTACCTCCATTAATTTTTTCCCTATCTATCACAATCACAATTATCACAATCACCTATCGATCACTTGTATGATATGTTGTGACATTTTTGGGTTTATTTTCAAGCATAAAGAGTATATTCTAATAATAAATCAACACAACATTGATATTATTCAAAGTAAAAAAAAACTCTTCGTCTGTCACAACATATCATACAAGTAAAACTCATAAGGTGATGTGCAATTATATTTTGCACACACAAACCAGTACTTTATTATTCTCTCATAACATACACAATCGATCACATGGTATACTATACTAGTGTCTCGATCTGTGTATGTCACAATTTATTATTGGCATAAACTTATAAGAACAAACTTATGCACGGTACATACGTTGTTTGATCTTAATGATATCGGAACCGCGCGCCATCCAAATCAAGGTTTGGCATTAACGACGACGTCGGTTTCGTTGTCAAACTTGACGGGAGCACTACCGCAGTCGGGGTGGCAGTTGCTTTGACACCCACCTCCACAGTGGGCACATGTAAGGCCACAATACCCCCAGCGGCTGCAGCAATGGTTTCCGGCGCATGTCCTCCCGCCGACTTGGGATCCACAGTTTTGGGCTAATGTTGCCGTCAGCAACATGGCCAGAACCATAGCAATAACAAGTGTTGAAGATGATGAAGACAGCTTCATTTTGATTTCTCCTTCTGGCTTGGTATAGTTTAGGTTTTTAGATGAGATGTATAAATGCTTATTGTTAGAATGGAAGTATATATAGTAGATGAATGCATGTTAGGTTTGTATATATATATATATATACAGAAAGAAATTAGGGTTTGTGTGAAAAATTTAAATAATGCCGGTTTTGAGATGAGTACGTAGTAGTAACAAACACGTAAATTAATTAAATGGATCAGCTCATCTAAGTATATGCCACGTACCTGCATGCTGTCTCATCGCTGCATGTAATGCACGTATTTTCCTTGTTACGAAAAAACTCTTCTTCTTGAGGAGGTGTCATTTGATCCACCGTACGTCTCCTCCCCTGCCCAAATCTACAAGTATGTCTCGTCTTATGTGTCTCATGCATAAAATATTTCACTTTAGTCTAAATGGACACCATTACCTTTTTTTTAAAGGTTTTCGTTTTACACTTTTACCTTAGTCAAATTTCTACAATTTCTCTTTTCTACAATTTCTCTTTTCAAAAGTTAAAACAAGAAATATTTTGCAAGATGAAGGAAGTACAGTATATATTTGGATCATTTTATATACTCCTTCCGTCCCTGAGAACTTTTCTCTTTTCTTTTTTCATCTCTCCCAAAAAACTCTTCTCATTTCTATTAAAAAGTCACTTTTACCCTACTAATTCTTAACCTACGTTACATATCACATCGATCATATCTATTCATATTAATCTACCAAAAAAATCCTACTTTTATCTATCACATCCAATAATATTTTTAGAAATTTAATACCAAAATATACTCTCCTTAAATCTCTCAAATTTTAAACATCATATCCCATGTTTTTAGGGAGGGAGGAAGTTGTTTATACTCCTTCCTTTCCTAAATAAAAGTTCTAATTTAGCATAATGAAATTTAGAAAATTACAAAGTTACATATATAGGTATACATGAAATTAAATTTAAAAAAATTAAAAAAAATCTAATATCTATGCGCCAATATGTTATTTTGGTATTTCCTTCATCTCATAAAGATGTTTTCGTTTTGATTTTTAAAACATTTAAAAGAAAGATATTTTGTGTTAATTTTTCAAAATACCCTTGATGTAATTGGTAAATGTAGGATGTAATGAATACATTATTAATAAAAAGATATGATATGATAGGTAGGGTGTTCTTCTCAGATCTGCAGTAAATCTTTGCATCAGATCTGCAGTAGATCTATGCAGATCTATGCCATTATTATCAACATCATCATCTCCTTCTCCTCTTTCTCCCATTCGCTTCTTTTCTATTTCTCCCTGGTGGCAGCTCGAGCGATGGTAGGGTTGACGGTGATGACGGCGGGGCTCAGTCGATGGTGGTGGGGGTTGGCGGTGACGGTGAAGCTGTGGCGATGGTGCTCGGGGTCAGCGGTGATGGTGGGTCTAGAATGATGGTTGTGGGGGGGTAACGAAGATGGATGACCTGATTGTGATGATGGACTTACAGCCGCGCCAGGGGCGGCAATGGGGCTGGTGATAGTGGGGGTTGGGGCGGCGAAGGAGTAGACGGTGGCAAGTGCTAGCGGAAATTGGGAGTTGGGCAAGTTGTGGACCTGCAAAGTAGAAAATGATACCAAGGGCATTTTAGACAATTTACACTCTAAGTCAACACATATTAAAAATGAAGAAAAGTCAAACTGGAAAGTTTAATTCCGAACGGAGAGAGTACATTCTTTCTGTATATTACATCATATGTACTACGTAATATATTGCATCTTACAAATTACACATCACTAAAAGCTTACATGTTAAAATTCCCTTCACCTATACTAATGGAATCCCAAATTTCTTTTATTATATTATGTTGCATTGTATCACTTGCGTTCTAAATTCCCCTTGTGTACATTATAACATGCTCTAGTTTTAAAATGAGCTATTTTTAGTGTAAAGATTAAGAAATCACCATAAATAGGAGTAAAACATAGATAAAGTATTAAAATAAGAGTTTCATATTTTTATTTTTTTAATAAGAGTTTGTATTGTGATAATATAGGTTATACAGCATAGTACATGAGTAATTTATTCTACTTTTTGATAATATACATGGTCATGATTGGTAATGTAAATATATTTTAACTCATATTTCAGAAATAAAACATGAAACTTCTGTTTTGGTATATTTTCAATATTTTACAAACAAGTATTGCAGAATAGTAGTAGTAATAATGATAATAATATTTAAATTTATAATATTAATTAATATTTACGTGTGTGTAGCTTTAAATAAAGTAATCTGATTTCATCAAATAGTAAATTATTATTTAATCCTTGAAAAAAATTTAATATTATTTTTATTATTCTTTCACCTTATTTAATCCGATTGAATTTGATTGGATATGATCTGATTGGATCTAATCTGATATGATCTAGTTAGATCTAATCAGATCTGATTTGAACTGATTAGATCTGATCTGATTACATTTGATATGATCTAAATAGATCTAATCTAATTTTAATAAGAATAAATAATAAGTAGAAAATATAAATACTGCAGAATGGATCCTTAGTCCAAGCGTGAAATACAAGTCTTTGGGATGAGATAGAGGCCACTTACAACAAAAAGGTTTACAACAAATGATACAACACTTTGTTTGAAGTATCATGTTTCGTTCGTAAAATTGATTATTTTTTCTTCCCTAAATATCGCAATAAACCCCCTAATCCGATTTGTTCTTAACGCACCCCATAGTTTGTTGATTGAGTGAATTCCTAAAAAAATATGAAGTACTTAATAACTATGTGATTTTTCAAATTACTCCATAAGATGAATTAATTATCGAGATAATACTCGTTAATTAAAATTAATGTCTAATTTAGTTCCATCGACTAACGACTATCAAAACGACATTAAAATTTATACTAACCTTCTAAAATGGTCATCTCTGATTGAATTTTTTTCCAAATTAGCCCATTTTCGAAATTAAAAATCATAAACATGGTGTCCCGATTTTACCCAAACATCATAAAGCAATTAAAAGAGAAGACAATTGGTTCGATTTTCATATTTAATGAGTTTTAAGTTCAAAAATTGAGCAATTTAAAAAAATATTCAACTACAAATGAGCATTTTGGGAATATAGTATAAGTTTTAATATCATTTTAAAGTTGTTGTAACACCCATTAATTGAGGGGACTAAACTGAGCATTATTTTCAATTAACGAGTACTATCTCGGTAATAGGTTAATCTTAGAAACTAATTTGGGAAAACACAATTGAAGAGGAGCACAAGGGCGAGCAATGATTCATATGTTGTGTTGCAAACCAATGGCAGAGCCAGACTCTAAGTTTTGAGAGACGGGATTTGGGGTGGCGTCCCGAGTTTTTGTTAAAAGAAATATCAAATGACTAAAAACTACACCCTCCGTCGGGAAAAGATCTTCAAACTATTCCTTCTATATATTTGATCCAGCCAAAATAAGGAAAAAGTAAAGGGTGGACTTTATTTTGAAACTAATAAAAATATAAGTTTGAAGTGATTGACACTCCTTATGGATGCTGATAAGGAGCATTTTGACCAATTTCATAATATTTAAAAAATTAAACCATACCCCCACCCACACAAGAGTCAGCTGAGTCGCACTCAAGGAAAATGCACAAAGACCTTGACCTGCTTTTAGGATGGAAGCTAGTTTGAAACTCCATTTGCAAGAAAAAAACATTTGAAATAAGTGTTATATACTCTGTACTTTCAAGCAAATTTTAATTTAATTATATAGATTGCCCTTGAAAAGTGAAAACTTCACCAAAGAATTACGAACAAAAGTTAAAATTAATGCCCCTGTCCCAAAAACTAGCATTACACTTCGTCATTCAAAAATCACAAAAACTTATGTTAATTTATACATCTTCATTAATTATTCAATAAAATATAATATTCTTGTTATGTTTATTTATATAACTTTTGACATAGTTTAAAAATATGTAAGTTTTATTTTATATCAATCTATAAATAATTAAAAAAACTTAAAAATTCACTTCATTTAGCATATTGACATTTTTTAGACAGGAGAAGATTAAACATACCCAAATTTAAAAGGCAACCATCCCATAGTTTCTAGAACGCTTTTTGTTGGATGGTGAGAGACAACAGAATGACGGGAAAAAGAAGAAATGAGAAAATTAAAAATTAAAGAGTAATTATTGTTATTTGGTGACATTAGTAGAAGGAAAATATTTTCCTACCAAACAATAGATTATATGATTGAAGAATAATTTTCCTTGGAATTATTTTCCTTTGAAAAATATTCTTCAAAAAAAAATATTTACCCCAACCAAACACAACTGAAAAGAAAAAGTGTGGAGGGAAACATAATGTGTGATTCGCACCACCCTTTTCTCTTCTCTTCCTTTTTTTTCTTCCAAGAGAAAATGCCTAAGGGTCCATTAGGTATAAGGAATTGGAATTGAATTAGAATTAAAATTACATGGAATTCAATTCCATAGAATTAAATTCTGTCAATTTCAATTCATTTTTTGCAATATCAATTCAAAATCCACATAATTTGTGTGCTACCAAACACCAAAATAGGAATTGAAGTCTCCAATTCCATAGTTTGAATTTCATGTACCAAACGGGACCTAAGAGTTTCTCTTTAATTTTCTCTTCCATTTTGTTTTCAACCAAAACTTCAGACAGCCAAACTTGGTGTATAGAGAAGATTGTACATAGGGGCGAATATGAGAACCACAAATGGCAATGTGTCGTTTTGGCATCTTTTTAAAGGGAATTGAGTAAAAGCCAAACTTGAGGGCCTGCGTAATCTTTATTTTGAAAAGGTGAAAAAACACAGCTATCATTGAGCAGAAAGAGATTCCTAATGCCCAAATCGAAGAGTTGAAATCAATCCCGCAATAGAATTCATTCATTTTACACTTACCTACCAGCATTGAGTGCAAAATTGCGATGCTCAAAATGTGAGCGTATGACATATTCCTTTATTCTCCACTCTCGAGTTTAGCGAATCCAACAATTTCACCTGTGCACTACTTACTGCATTGTGAACACAAAGACCGGGGCAATCACTCACTGCTGAGTCAATTGGCGAATAACGTAAGGAAGAATGCCCCCATGACCGAAATATGCCAACTCCACCTGTTGTTAACAGACACAGAAAATTGAATTTTCAAAACCAAGACCGGAATTTCCTTTGCCACAAAACAAAGCAAGACAGATGATGCGAAAGAGAGAAAGAAAATACCTCTGTGTCAAAGCGCACGGTGCAAGTGAAAGTTTTACCATTGTCAGTCCTAACTGTCACATCCTGACCGGGGCGAAGTTCATTGGTGGGAAGATCTATGGTGTAACGCTCATGTCCGGTCAACCCAAGTGAATCGGCATCTTCTCCTGCCTTGAAACACAGGGGAATGATTCCCATCCCAACCAAGTTACTGCGATGAATCCTCTCAAAGCTCTTCGCTATAACTGCTTTTACTCCCTGATATAATCAACATCATATATTCATTCCAATATGTTTAGAGTACATATATGCTTCACAGTTCACCCACACATCTTAGGGCCTGTTTCTCAAAACTTATTTAGAAAGGAGTTGAATCTTCTCCAAGGAAAAACATTTGTGACTCCGAAAAATTCTGAAAGGATCCTATTACACAAAGAGTTAAATAAATGATATAGTATCATCAATTTCTGCTAAAGTTGGCATAGAAATCAAGCCGTTTCGGGCTTGAATTGAGAAAATGCTTGTTCTTGACCCAATGTTGCCACTGTTATTTTGTGGGCCCTATGTCAAATAAAATAATAGGGCCCTATTTAGATAAAAAATTTCAATAATTGTGTTTTTGGATAACATAGTATACAAAAATAGTTGCAATTTTAAAATGAGCAACTTGATCAATTAATATGTCAAGCTTATTCTAGTACTTCACATTGGAGATGTAACCGTACAGAGAACAATACAATGGAGATTGATTTAATTGAAGCAAACAAAACAAATAATGGAGAAGATGACAATGCATTCTTGCCTCGCGTGGGAGAAAAAAAAAAGTTAAGTATAAATTCTGATATTTTAGGTGATAACCAATGAAATCCAAAGATTGAAAATAATTTTTTAAACAGAAAATAGCATGTAACTAGGAATATTTTGGGGGGGCTTATGATGATGGGCCCCTTTTGATGATGGGCAAAATAAGCATGTAGAAAGCTCAGCTATTTAGCCAAATAAACCAAAAAATGGCTCCCAAATGGAGCTTTGATTTTAGTCAAAACTGGTAGTATGGAAAACTAACCAACAACATTGGTCCCTTGGCAGCCCAATCTCTAGAACTGCCACTTCCATACTCAGCTCCTGCCAAGATTATTGTGTCCTTTCCTTCAGACTTGTATTTCTGGAAAACAACATATTTTTAGGCAATTGATAATATACAACAAGATCAAGTAAAACCACTCCCCCAAGAACATGCATTCAACTCCTACCATCGCAGCATCAAAAACAGAAAGCTTCTCTCCGGTGGGAACATGAACAGTCTTTGGCCCAACTTCACCATTCAGCAGCTTGTTCACGAGGCGGATATTGGCAAAGGTTCCCCTCGCCATAATTTCATCATTACCCCGACGGCTTCCATACGAGTTGAAGTCCTTGCGATCGACACCTCTTTCAAGGAGGAACTTAGCAGCCGGACTATCCTTGTGAATGCTCCCAGCCGGTGAGATATGATCTGTCGTGATGCTATCACCAAAGTTCAAGAGGCAATAAGCATCCTTCACACCATGGGGACCCGGGGGATCCATAGTCATTCCTTTGAAATATGGCGGTTCGTGGATGTATGTAGAATGGGAATCCCATGAGTACAGCTTCGATTCTGGAACGGATAATTGATTCCACATAGGGTTACCCTTGGTGATGGCTTCATATGTGCTCTTGAACATGTCAGGCAACACACTGGATTGGACAGCCTGTGATACAAATGGACAATGTCACATCTCATTTGTCTCTATCACTGAAGACAGCTCATACAAAAAAGAAATATGGTAATAGTGGAGAGAAGCATACCTCGGCAACTTCTTCTTTTGTTGGCCAGATATCTCTGAAATACACATCCTTACCATCCTTCCCTACCCCAATTGGATCTTTCTCAAAGTCAATATCAACCTGTACGGTATGAAATTAGAAATATAAGAGAAGCATATCTCATTTATTGGACAATTCGAAGGTTTGTGATTCAAAAATTGCTTCCAACACTATACACATTGAAAAAGTAAACTGCACTAGAGATCTCGTGCCAAATTGAGTGAATATGGTTCCAAATCAACAAACAAATGCTAAAAATATAAATATACTCTTAAAATTTGAAAGAAGTAGCTTGACCACACTAGACTTTTTGGGATGAGTAATGTAAATGAGTGGCACATCAGCACCCAAATTAAAGGCCAAAACAATATCACAAATTAGGTAGCTCCAATCTTTTGTGCATATGCCTTTCCAGTAGATTTTAAGGAGTAGTAATAAGTGGCCCTGGAATGCATTGGCCTAACTGTAACAAAATGCAGTACATAATGTTGGTTATACAAAAGCGTCAGGCTGAGCGATCTGATCCCTTAGGCATATAAAATCGTTTTTACAATCCCTTACTACCATGATACCATGGAAGATTTAAAAACAACAAAGAGAAATATAATTAACACCATGAACCAAC
Source organism: Cuscuta australis (assembly GCA_003260385.1). NCBI lineage: Eukaryota > Viridiplantae > Streptophyta > Magnoliopsida > Solanales > Convolvulaceae > Cuscuta > Cuscuta australis. The sequence continues at coordinate 3,550,867 of NQVE01000162.1, read as the reverse complement.
AGAAACTATAGACTAACCGTGCCAGCAAGGGCATAGGCAACCACTAAAGGAGGTGAAGCAAGGTAATTGGCACGTGTCAAGGCATGAACACGGCCTTCAAAATTCCGATTTCCTGAAAGAACGGCAGCTGCAACAATATCTAAAGAACACAGAAAATTTTGATTAGAACACACAATGGTGAAGACAACAGACACTTTTGCACAGCAGCATCTACTTGTTTGAAAGTAGAAAAGCAAGTATCTCTTTGGTAGGGGTTATTTGGCTTAATTGCCTAAATAGCTGAATTTTATGAAGGGAAATTGTTGGTAAATCAATTTCAGCCAAATAAAAGGCTACTTATTTTGCTGAAAAGCAAAGCAGCACAGCCAGATTAAAGATACCAAATGGGAAATAACTCCATACCATTTTCTGATATTGCAGAAGCAACTGTCTCATCCAGATCGCCAGAATTGCCAATGCAAGTTGTGCAACCATATCCAACAATGTGGAACCCTTGTTCATTCAAATATTTCTGCAGTCCACTGTGTAAAAATACAAACAGATAATGTTAGGAATAGGAGGCATAGCTGCATAAGTGAAACTGTTTTCTTCCGAAAATGGATGCAGTACCTCTGAAGCAAATATTTTGTTACAACCCCAGATCCTGGGGCAAGGCTTGTCTTAATCCATGGCTTTACCTGTAACGGTGAATAGAAAAAGAGGATAAAATAAGAAGAGAAAGGCACGGTGCTGAAGTGACTAAAATTGTTTACAATTCAAAACATACCAGAAGGCCCAGCTCAGCAGCCTTTTTAGCAACAAGCCCTGCTCCAAGCATAACACTAGGATTTGATGTATTTGTGCAGCTTGTTATAGCAGCAATCACAACACTACCATGCTTGAGCTCTGCAGGTTGCCCGTTAAAGGAAAATTTTGCCACCTTTTCTTGTGCATCCTTTGGCACAGCAAATCCCTGTATTGGAATTACAGTTTGTTAATACTTCTAAGAGCCCTAAAAACTTCTTGATGTCAAATGGAACCGGTTTGAAAAATATTCCTTCAAAAACACATGTGAAGATTTTAAAAAAAGGTGTCTTAGTAACTATGGACTGAGCACTATTACTTACAAAATTAATGGCATTCTTGCCGTAGTAATTACTAATTAGGGCTAATAATTGTATTTCATAAGCTTGCCAAGAATGACAATTACCTTAAATCCCACTTTGTTATCAAGGCAAGCGTGCCAGTCAGATTTCATATCTTTAAGTGCCACACGATCATGTGGTCTGACACAATGACAAACAGAATATCAGTGATAACCTTGGATATAAATATATACTATGAAATTTGATTGTTCTCAGATACCAGATGAAATACCTCTTTGGACCTGACAAGCATGGTTCCACGTCTGCAAGGTCTAGTTGCAAGGAAGATGAGTACTCTCTTTCTTGTTGAGGCTGAAATTAAAATATGAAATACAAATTTTTAGACATTGTACAAACAAAGAAGAGGAACTCAACTCTTGAAATGCTTTCAAAGGTGAGGACTGAAGAGTACCTCATTATAATCAACAAACATGTTATTTGCACGAAGATATGCTTCAATCATCGCCACCTAAATTTCAAAGTTGAACTTAGCATATATCTAGAATGCCCATGCAACATAGTAATATTATAATGCATTACAACTGACTGAAAAACCTACTGTTTCATCACTTCTCCCTGTCAGTTTAAGGTACTGCAAGGTCACATTGTCTACAGGGAAAAATCCCATTGTGGCACCATATTCAGGAGACATGTTAGCAATGGTTGCTCTATCAGCCAACGATAATTTACCCACACCATCACCTGAAACAAATAAACATCATGTGAGCTTCCATTTTAAGAAGGCTTGGTCAATTCATAAAGGGTGAAATGTTACCATGGAATTCAACAAACTTTCCAACAACACCATGCTTCCTAAGCATTTGAGTGACAGTTAAAACCAAGTCTGTTGCTGTTACACCATCCCGTAAGTGTCCTGATAACTTGAAACCAACAACTCCAGGCAATACCATACTCATTGGCTGTCAGTGTGCAGACAATGGCACAAGAAAATTAAGGCAATGAATCTGAAGACTTTTAACTAGACTACGCTCCATAACAATTAGACGCATCTCGAGATACGTTAACATAGAAAGATAAAGTGACAGGGGTAGTCGAATTGGCAGCAGAAGTATGCAAATGGGAAACAGTTTGACCACTAAGCAGTCGAGCCCATGATACTACGATAGCAATCACACTTATGAAATATATACTCACCCAACACAAAATGGAAAGGGAAACGTTTTGAAAATTGCTAACTAAGAATGGACAAAACATTTTAGATCATTTGAACTTAAATAAGACAAAAAAAAAGCACACCTGATCACTATTCATTTTTTTAGGTGAAGAAAAATAGGTGTACAAAGGAACAATACAAAAAACTTCAGTTTCTGATGAAAATTGCAGTGGTAATGCATCAATGTTTAAAGACATGGGCGCAACCACAAAGTGAACTGATTGTTAAAGAGATGGAGCAGCCGCAGATAGATGGTGGATATGGATTGACCAATTTTATAATATTCGACAAATTAAACCATATCGCCTCCCACAAGAGTTGTACTCAAAGAAAATGCAAAAAACCTTGAACTGCTTGAGTTCTTTTAGGATGGAAGCTAGTTTAGAAGTCTATTTGGAAGTAACCTTTGTATAATTTTAACTAGACTACAGTCAATAACATTTGACACTTGTGAAATATAAAGCCACCCACCACAAATTGGAAATGGAAAAGTTTTGAAAAATGCTAACTAAGAACGGATGAACAATTTTGGATCATTTGAATTTCAATAAGACAAAAAGGCACACTTAATCACCAAACATTTTTTTATGTAAAGAGAAAATAGGTGCACAAAGCAATAATGCAAAAACTTATGTTCCTGATGAAAACTCCAGTGGCAATGCAGCAATGTTTAAAGAGATGAGGGCACCCACGGAGTGAACTAATAGCTAAATTACCTGACCAAGCATAGCTGCTTCAGCTTCAATTCCTCCAACACCCCAGCCAGCAACTCCTAGTCCATCAATCATGGTTGTATGGGAATCTGTTCCAACCACACTATCGGGATAGAGAACACCATCAGTGTTAAAGACAACTCGTCCAAGATACTCAAGATTCACCTGCACATAGTACCATTGTCAAATGCCAACTCCTAAAATAGCATCTAAATTGTTGTATAAGGAAATGGAAACCATAAAGGGACACAAGTGTGATGCTTTAGTATGATCATAGACTTGGCCCTGGATTGCTTTGAACCATTACTGTTACAACATTATTCCAGTACAAAAATAAATAAATAAATAAATAAAGATAGACTTGGCCCTGGATTGATTTGAACCATTACTGTTACAACATTATTCCGGTACATAAATAAATAAATAAATAAATAAATAAAAATATAGCCTATGAGGGCAGAGGTTAGTGGAACCTTCCCTCCCAAGGTTTATATTTTTTCTCAAACCAAGAACTAAAACACTGTTCAGATCTGAAACCAAGACAACAGCATGACTAAGTGACCATCAACAGATGAAAGATAGTCTATGCCCAATAATGCATGGTTTGCAAAATTCAAAAAATGACAAATAAAAACATGAAAAAGTTACACCTAGGCTTTAAAGCTTTAAACTCTGGTACCTGGTGGACAATTCCAGAACCAGGAGGGACAACAAGCATATTACGGAAAGCATTAGAACCCCATTTTAGGAAAGCAAATCTCTCCTTGTTCCTTTGGAACTCAAGCTCCATATTAGCCTTAACAGCATTTTCTGACCTTGTAACATCCACTTGAACTGAGTGATCAATAACAAGATCCACTGGAACCTGCATTTGTGTAACAGGTTGAGGACAGGGGAGTGAAACATAGTGGGGTGCAGTATACAGGTATTGCAAAGTCGGTGCAGACTGTATCATTGTATAAAGTGTTCTTAGAACATCCTTCACCTTGCATGATGCCAAAATTTTACGTATTGACATTGCACAAACTTCATAATCTCTTGATACTCCATATATATTGCAATGTGAATTGTAATGCACCATAAATAATGTTGCAATATAAGCATGCAAATTTATCACAATCAACCGGAATGGATATTTTTTGTTTTCAATTATTTCATGATACTTGACTGCATCTTGCCAAGCTCGTTAATACCATGATACTGAATATTTGCAAAACAATTTTATACTGTGTGCATATACATTCACAAACATAGAGTCTATTCAACAATTAGAGATATATTGGCATATGAATTAAAGTTAATGCTTACCAAAGGGTTGATCTTGTTAGAATCACTCCCTAGCCTATTCATGGCATCACGCATACATGCAAGGTCTACAACTGCCGGGACACCAGTAAAATCCTAGCAAGAAAAAAACAAAATGATGTAAAAAAGCATTCTCATGATATATCAACAATTTTAAGCGAGGAAGACTGAAGTCAAAAAATAGCACTTGTAATAAGACTCGAGCCGGCTTAAAGGGTATTTCCACTAGCTTAGGAGCAGTGTTTTTCCAGTCAATAATTTTCTCAACATCTTCCTTGGTCACTTGAAAGTTGTCACAATTGCGAATGGCAGATTCCAGAAGGATCCTGATTGAGTAAGGCAGCTTATCTTCATACACATGAAAGCAAAAAGTTCTAGTTAGAATTTAAAAATAGAATACGAGAATCTATTCTTTTCACATAATTTTATTTGATATTTATATCAACCTTGAAAATAAGAACAAAAAAATGTATTAAAAAAACATCAGAAAAAGCTCCTAGTTCTAGCTTGAAATAGAGTGCTTTAGAAACCAGGCAATCCTGATATTATATTAATAAGAATCCCCGCTATAAACCAAACCAAGAAGACACATTGGCCCAGTATATCGCGCTCAAGAATAGGAACGGGGGGACAAGTTGTATGCACATCTTACCTCTACCCCAATAAGTAGAGATGTTATTTGTGAGAGAACATCCAACGATGACTCTACAACTCTAATATGTTGTATCCAAGAACTTCTTCCAAAGTTCATGTCCTTAAAGAGGTTTAAGGACATGATCAAACAACGGACTAGTTCATGTCCTAACTAGTGTAATTGTGTCTTGAGACTGTCTTCACAATGGACATGATCAAACAATTGCCTTCTATAGTTGATACGTAATTGTACTTCTTCTAGGTTCTAACTTTGAACAGAACACCTCATTTGGATTCGACATTCTGACTATCAAGGTACGAACCATATGACGACAACTCTACCACAACATACTCATTTCTGCAACTTCCAACTTTAGCTTTAATGCCTTCATCATCGCACAGCACTCAGAATCATACAACATAGCTCGTCAAATGGAAACCTTTTACAATAACATTCAATTTCAACTGATAGGTGGTCCTACATTTTAGCCAATGTACCTTAACTGTGACATAGTCCTCTATCCTTTTGGATGTTGAGATTCTAATAAGTAACCAATCTATATTTTCCTTGTGGCCCATTTTTTTTAGAGCTGCCATTCAAATTGACCTCAAACTGGCATGCCATGTTAAATGAATCTCAACAGATGCTTAAGTAATGCAAAAAGGTATGAAAATTTACTGATGTAAAAATTGGCGGAATAACTTTGATCCTAGCCAGAGAGAAGAAAAACTGAGTGCAACTAGGCAGGAAGACATAGGGATAACTCATGAGTGACCATCGCCTTTTTCCATACTTTAAAAAATTAACTTAAAGGAAGCAAACAAGTAAATTAATACTAGAGCCTAAACTATAAATGAAGTCGCTGATCACGGTTCAATGAGCTAAACAGCTATTTCATCAAAGGATTCAACGCCGTAAATAATTAAGCTATTGAAAATTACCAATCCTTGGATCATTGAGAGCTGGCAAACTATAGAACTTTCCGAATTCTCCACCTCCTGGCTTGGGAAGACTGGTAAAGATTCCTTTGTATGGATTCACAGATGCTGATGCCATTAACACACGGTGTAAGATTTGTGATCATTTTTAGTCTAACCAAATTTCAAACAGCAATTTCAAGTTTCAACCGCACTAAAAATCAACTGTCCTGGAAATATAATAATTCCAGGCAATTACGACATACATAGAAATATACAGTGATTAAGATTTTACTGGGATAAGAGAAAATATCAGCAGCCAATATAATAATAATAAAAAACACATCATGCTGCATTTAACATTGAAAATGTATTCATTTTATTTATTTAATTATTAAAAAATCCATCAAATCGAGATACAAAAAGCATGCACTCCGAAATGAACAATCAAATTAATGTACAATAAAACGGAGTAAATAAAAACGCAGAAAAGACAAAAGTACCCATGGAAGCAATCTTCCGACGGAACTCGGTGAAAACGGGAGCTGCGGTTCTGATCTGAGATGCGAGGCCAACAGGCGATTTCCAATCACCGCCTTGGCTCAACCGCGGCGCCGAGCAACGCAGCGACCTAAAAGTGGAAGCGAAACTCAGCGGCCGAAACTGGCGCTGGTAGAAAGCGGCAGCAGCAGAAGGCCGGCACGGAGAGAACGCTGACGAAGGGAAGAGCCTGTTGGGCCGGCACAGGGAGGCGGAGGAGATGCGCAAGAGCGAGCAGTGATTCATCTGACTGCGTGATTGTGTACGCTTTGTGTATATCTATGGACGAAAATGAGCAGAGATCGGGCAATGAAATGGAGACGAAGGCGTGTGGAGAGCATATGAAGAGGTGAGGGGGGCTGGGGCCGTGCTTCTTGTAGAAAGGAGAAAGCAGAAAAGTCTGATTCAATGTTCGATGGAAGCGGGCGGAAGGCTCCCCACTGGGAAGGTCAGATTTGTGGAACATCCACACAAGTAGAATCACAATCCATAACAACTCATTTGTTATCATGCACATAATGTTCAGTCTAAATATTCAATATTCGTAATATCAACAGTACTCTTAAACTATTTATAGTCTAGGGCCAAATTATAACAATGCTCTTAAACTATTTTTAGTCTAGGGTCAAATCATAACAATGCGATTCAATTATTCTTAGTCTAAGGAGTTGTTTGTTTCAGCCTCTTAATGGTTCAGATGTCTGAATGATTCAGCACTTAATGGTTCAGACTGTTTGTTTCAGCCTCTTAATGGTTCAGATGTCTGAATGGTTAAGAGATTTGCCTCTGAATGGTTAAGTATTATACAGAGTCTGAATGGTTAAGAGCTGTTATCTGAATTGATCAGACATTTGCCTCTGAATAGTTAAGCAATATACTAGCTCTTAATGGTTCAGACCTCTTACTGGTTCAGTACTTAATGATTCAGATCTCTTACTGGTTCAGCACTTACCCATTCAGAAGTTGCCAAACAGCCCCTAAGGCTAATATATGTAGATAATTGGGCTCTTAAATTATATTTAGTTTAAGGAACACACGAATTGATGACCTATCATATAAGTCTTATAGGTCACACTCAAAACCGAATAGTGGTCTGCTCACCGTTGGGTTGGGTGGTACCTCAAACGAGTGGATACTAAAGTTTGGTTTGTGGATCCCGTACGTACGTTTTAACTCGAGCCACCGGACATCTTATCTACAAGGCCTAACCAAATTGGTCACATGGGGTATATCTTAGAGTTCTTATAGATAGCCTTAATCATTCATAATCATCATTTAATCAGAATATTTTTTTAATCAAGGTTCAATCATCATAATCAACAATCAATAACAATCATCATGATATTTAATAACAAACAGCAACCTAGCATCGATTTCTAACACCCTAGTTTATCGTCATGCATCAAGTCAGGTTCTTGAATTTATCAAAATATTATATTTAGTTTGGAAATAGTATTCATCATGATTATTGTCGAATGGTATCAAAAATAGATTTTTACAGCTCAGAAATTGGGTTTTCCAGCACTAGATTGGCTCGTGACGGTCAACCGTTACTGTTGGACGGTCAATTGTTACCTCGGTGGTCAACTGTTCTTGGTAACGTTCAGGAACATCAACTGGTTGCTCGTCGATCGACCGATCCACGTGGCGGTTGACCGTTCTGCAACTAGTTATCTTCAAACTCGATCCAATTTTCAAAAACATCATTTTAGATGACCAATCTTCAATGAAACCATACAGAAATATTCTCTAACATTCATAAATCATTTTTATCTCAGTAATTCAAATTTTTAAAAACAATTTGTATGATTTATAGAAGGTTTATGATTTTTGGTTCATCAACCATGTGTAACACAAAACTCAGCCAGATGACAGTTTATGAACGTAAAAACGATCTATATGAACATTATAATCACTCGATATATTTAAGGGTTCACCTCGAGCTTAAAATGAAGAAATGTAAATTTTTCGAGGAAACTTCTAACAAAGACTACGGCTAACTCCAGTGACATCAAGTTCTCTGGATAGCACCACTGCACTCCCACACTCCAAAAGACACAAAGAAAGAAAGAGGAAGATTGGTGAAAAATTGAAGAGGTTGGGTGTCTCTTATATAGAATAAGGATGAAGAAGGTGACTATTGGCGATCGGCGAGTGGGCTAGACGGTGATTTTGGGGAGTTTACTCGGTTTCCCTGATTGGGACTAAATTGAACCCAATCAGGGTACACTTTTTGTCTAACTTTATCCAAACTAAAATTTGATTGCACCGTTGCGATCACACAGTAAATCTCTACACAACGGTTTAATTTTCAAAATAAATAGATAAGCTTTATAAATCACATACTTTTAGGATCATCTCAGTAATTAATTAATTGTCAATTAATAAATTCTGATAGGCATATTTTCGGTGCGTTACATTTCTCTCCCATTTAAAATACTTTCATCCTCGAAATTACCTGAGTTATTAATTGTTAAAGAGATTCAGGTATTGAGCCATCATTGACTTTCCAGTCTCCTAGTTTGCCTCTTCGGTAGAATGATTCCTCTTGAGTACTTTGACTAGTGGACAGACTTGTTTCTCGATTTTCTTATTTTACGTGCCAAAATCTGAACAGCTTCCTCTTTATAGGTCAGACGTTCACCGAGAGTTACACTTCTATCGGTCATGACATGCGATGGATCAGAATGATAATGTTTCAATATTGAGATGTGAAATACATCGTGGATCTTGTTTAATTCCAGCGGAAGTTCCAAATGATATGCTACTGGCCCCACATGTTCAATGATTCGAAAGAGTCCAATATACTTTGGGCTCAATTTTTACCTTCCTATAGAATCCTAGTACCTTCTTCCGTGGTGAAACTTTCAAGAACACCACGTCGTCCAAGTTGTATTCAATCTCGCGACTATCAAGGTCAGCATAGGATTTTTGTCAATCAGATGCAACTTGCAATCTTTTTCTGATCTGACAGACTTTTTCATCAGTTTCTGGGACTAAGTCAAGTCCTTTAAGTTTTTGCTTGCTAAATTCTGTCCAACAGACTAGAGTTCCACAACGCCTCCCATACAATGTTTCGTATGGAACCATTTGGATGTTATCTTGACAATTATTGCTATAAGCGAACTCCATTAATGAGAGGTATTGCTCGCAGTTGTTCCCAAAGTCGTTAACACATGCTTCATCATATCTTCCAGAATTTGGATCGTCCTCTCAGACTGTCTATCTGTCTGAGGATGAAATGTTGTATTGAAGTCAAGCTTAGTACCCAATGATTTTTGCAGACTCTTCCAAAATTGTGATGTAAACGGTGGGTCACGATCAGAAATGATGAAATAGAGGCACTTCATGTGATCTTACAATCTCACGAATGTAAAGCTGTGCTAATCTTTTCAAATATGTGTTACGTCTGATTGGTATGAAATAAGCTCATTTGGTCAATCTCTCAATGATCACCAATACATCATCATTCTTTTTAACTGTCAAGGGAAGTCATATTACAAAGTCCATCGTAATCCGTTCCCACTTCCACTCCGGTATGGTAGGCGGATGCAATAGTCCACTTGGCACTTGATGTCCAACTTTTGACTTGTTGCTGACAGGTCAGATATCACGAAGTAAAATCTGAATGTTCCTATTTAATCGTGGGTCACCAATACGTTTTCTTCATATTTTGAAACATTTTGTTGCTACCTGGATGCATGGTATACGTGGTTTCGTGAGATTCACGCATCAAATATTCTCTCACTTCTATATTGGGTACTATCAAGTGATTCTGATAGAACAAAACTTCATTGTCGATAGTGAAGTCTTGTCTCTTCCCCTTAGAGACAAGCTCGCAAATTTTCTAGCAATAAACATCATTCCTCTGAGCGGCAGGGATTTCACTTGCTAGAGTTGGTTGAAGTCGGAGTTCGGCCACCAATTTCCGACTTAGCGCATCGGCTACCCCGTTAGCCTTGCTAGGGTGATAATTGATGTAGCAGTCATAATCCTTGATCAATTCCAACGACGGCTTCAATTCCTTCTAAGTCAACAGCTATTTAAGACTTTTGTGATCTGTGTGAATATATGTCCTCTCTTCAAATAGGTAGTGACGTTATATCTTCAATGCAAATACAATTGATGCTAACTCAAGATCATGAGTAGGATAGTTACACTCGTGTGATTTCAAGTATCTTGAAGCATAGGCAATAACTTTGCATTCGTGCATAAGTACACATGTTAGTCCATTATGAGATGCATCACTCAAGATTGTATAATCCATACCTAGTACTGGTTGTATTAGTACATGTGCTTCTAGAAGACATTTCTTCAATTGTTCGAAGCTCTTTTCGCATGCATCAGTCCTTATAAATTTGTTCCGTGGAGTTGCAATAAAAAAAGCCTTGAACAAAACGTCGGTAGTATCCAGCTAATCCAAGAAAGCTTCTCACCTCATGAACATTTATTGGAACTTTCCATTTTGTGATGGTAGATATTTTGCTCGGGTCCACTTTAATGCATTCTCTCGAAATCACATGATCCAAGAACGTGACTTCACCGAGATATAATTCACATTTGGATAACTTAGCGTAAAGCTTGTGCTCCCTTAATACACCAAGTACCATTTCCAAGTGTTTTACATGGTCTTCTCGAGTCTTGGAGTAGACTAAAATATCATCGATGAACACGACTATAAATTGATCCAAGTAGGGTCAGAATACACTATCCATGAGATCCATGGATGTTTTAGGAGTAGCCGCCAATCCAAAGGGCATTACCGTGAACTCGTAGTGGCTATAAGAAGTACGAAATGCAGTCTTCGGAATATCTTCCTTCTTGACAGGTTTTTGGTGATATCTTAATCGAAGGTCAATTTTAGAGAATACAGTTGCTCCTCTAAGTTGATAAAACAAATCGTCAATATGTGGTAAAGGGCAGCGGTACTTGATTTTGATCGTCAGTTTGTTCAATCACCGGTAGTCGATACAGAGTCTCATCGAATCATCTTTCTTGCTTACAAACAGAACAGGTGCTTCCCAAGGGGAAACACCTTGTTGGGTGAATTTTTTGTCAAGTAATTCTTACAATTGGGCTTTCAACTCTTTCATTTTAGTAGGGGACATACGATACGAAGTTGTAGATATTGGTCTTGTTCCAGGGATAAGATCGATAGAAAATTCTACTTCTTTAGAAGATGGTATACCAGGAAGTTCGCCAAGGAACACATCGGGAAAGTCACATACTATTGGTATGTTCTTGAGTTTAAGGGTTTGTTTCGTGTATCACATACATTACACAAGTAGGCTTCACATTTCTTACGGATAAGACGCCTAACGTGAATGTATGAGATGAATTTAGTCGGCTTAGGTATGATCTTTTCTTTTTATATCTACCAAACACATATTGTGAAGAATTTCTATCTTAAATATTAAAACTAATTTCCGTTTTTTCCAACAAATACGCATGAGTCTCCTTTTGAAGATGTAGCACAATCAATCAATTTTATTCGGGTCGAAACAAAAAGAATGATCCCCTTGTAAATTTACAATATAAATTGGGCATATATAGACTATAGAGAGATATGTAGACCATTCAAATAAAAATGAATGAAAAACAAATTCAGTCATAAAACCGAATCGAAAAATACTGAATCAAATAAACACAAAAATATGAACCGTACCGAACCAAATGATCGGTTGGGTATTTGGTAACAGCACGAGGTGATTTCCCATACCGATTATATATACAAAAATATTGTAAATATAATACTCTTTTTATATTTATTCATTAAATAATAAGTTTATTTATTATTCTAGTTTTAATTTTATTATGCGTACATTGTTCTTTTAATCATTTTTTTTATGTTTGTTGATGAATTAAAAATATTAACAAGAATTTGAAATACTATTTTGTTATCATTCATTTTCTTTATTTTGTGAAATACAGAGTATAAACTAAGATTCATAAGACATTCTCGAATTTATTTATTCAATTTTCAATTATTGTAATTTTTCTTTATTTAAATGCATTTTTTATTTTTGAAAATAAAGGGATTTGGATCATCTTAAATTATAAATTAGGTACATACGTAGTATATATTTATACTGTTTTGTATTGAAATCAATCGTGAATCATCCCGAACCAAATTTTTTGGATCAAGATCGGCACGATGTAAAATTTCACATCAAACCAAAATATTTTATACAATAATAGTACGAGCTATATACCGTACCATGCTCACCTATATTTGAAACGTATGAAGTAAAATTAGAAAAAGTAAAGAATGACATTGTTTTTTTTTGAAAACATCATTGATTTATGACAAATAATGTACCAAAAAAAGGGAGCCCAAACGGCCAAACCCTAGAAACTTAAAAAACCACGAATCTCGCGCCGCTTCCCTCTATTTCTATTTTGAAACGAAACCACGCCATCCCCATTTTCCGCTTTCCCTCCTTTCATTATCCCGCCAATGCCCCCGACTATTCTACTCATCCGTATTATAAACCCATCTTCTCTACTCATCTCCCCCATCTCTCTCTATCTCCATCCCTAATCGCCGTCGGATCTTCATCTCCCTGTTTCGCCGCCGTCTTCCGCCATGGGCCGCCACGCCAGGATTACATTTCTGCAAGCCGATGCAGCATCGGCGTCTTATCTCAGGTACCTGAAGCCCGGTGCGCTGGCTCGCCTTAGAGATTCGCGGATCAGCGCAAGGAACCACCGTGCAGTCGGTTCTCGTCTCCCGATCTGTTCCGTTCACGATTCTCCGGCTGCTCCGACTCACATCGTTCCTGGCGACGGTTTTCCCTGTTCTCCGGTCCGGATCCGCGGCCCGCGATGTCCTCAGAGGAAGAAACTCGTTGCTTCCAAGGCTGCGTTCTTCTCAATCCCCCTCCCGACTAGTCCGGTCTCGCAGCCGCATGAATCGGCCGTCGACTTGTTCAGCGCCGCCAACAGCGACAGCGCTCTGGTTGCGCATTGAAATGGTATGTTTAAAAACAGGAAATTAATTACAGTAATTAATTAGGGCGCAATTAAGTGTCGAAATAAGCGTCATTAGGTTTTCGATTTCAGTCGGCAGAATTAAATCTGCCATTGATGCTTGTAAATCGTTCTGGAATTGTATTAATTGAACAATTAAAGTGTTTTTACATGTAATAAATGATGAATACAGTATTAGTTTAGGTATATTAATGAGCGGCACTTTCCCTAGTCAAAGATATAATCCACATTCTAGATCTGATTTCTGAATCAAGGTTCTGTTAAGCGTTGATCAAATTAATTGAGTTTATGCATTATATTTGTTCGTGTTTGATCAAATTGCCAGGATGATAATTTTGCAGAGTCGGATGAAAATAAGAACCCAGTAAATTTTGGTTTTGTGTTTTTAGTGTGTTAGCCCAAGGGGTGTGGACTCAATGACCAAGTCGGGGAAGCCTATGTGTCAACGGTGGGATTTCGAAACATTGCTCCCCTTCCCATGGTTTTGAGGTGCCATGGCTTAATGAACATATAAACCAACACATTTTTGCATCCACTCGTTCAAAAAATGATTCTTTTACACAATTTTTTTCGAATATTTTCAACATTAAATTTTACATTTTAAAAAATATATTTAATAATGGTGTATTTAGTTTAATCTCTCTAATGTTAATTTGCACTATTAAAATATTAATCAAATGTTAAGTGAATTGAATTGATTCCTAAATAAAATTGTTAGGAATAATATTAAAAATTACTTTGGACTTGTAGTTAGTGTACCCTTTGGTGTGTCTTAAGGTCTGTATTTAAGAGTCTGTCTGTAGAGTGAGAAAATGATGTCTGGAAATTTTTTTTTTGGAAAATGAACTAGTTTTTGCAAGTCGTTTTCCTTTCATATAAGTGTGGGAGAATCAGGGAAAATTAAAAACCCTACATTGAAAATTTGAAATAGAGGATATAGCCATAAAGGAGTTGTGTTATTGAAGTCTTGAAGTGGATTATAATAGAGGGGAGGCGGCATTGGAAGAAGAATGAAGAAGACTGAAGAGGATGAAGCACTAGGAGAGCTGCCTGTACCATCGGCGGAAAACAACTTTCCGAATAGAATTGGAAGTCAATTTCTGAATTATGGACAACATTTTCCCTTTGACCAACCTGTGTTCTCCATTGACCCAACTTGCCAAACAATAGAAAATATAGACAATGACTTATACAAAGATTATGTTAGCTCAATTCGAATGCCTAATCTTCCAAGATTTTTATTGTTAATTTCAATTCTTTGAGGCTTTTAAACTTCACAAATCATGGCATTTTGTCCTTGTGCAATTTGCAAAGCATCAAAATTAGGGTTATATATATTTTTTAAAATTAGAGTTGTAATGTCAACATAAAATATTACTTTAATATGGAATAGATATAACTATAAAATTAGAGTTTCATATTTGGTATCGATTATTAATTCTAAAATTTGTTTTCTCAAAAAAATAACAACTCTAAAAAGGTCTACACATTTGATTACATGATCAAAAAATGACTTAATATAAAATATTCTTTTAATCCCATAAGATTTATTTAATTTTTCTCCTAATCTAAGAAAAATTGTACCATAAATTGGTTATCGTACTAGTGTGGGCGAAGTTAGCGATTTTCAATTTATTACGGTTTGTCAAGTGTGTTGGATCAAGTTTGAAAACGTTGGTAGTGCATATGTCACTTGCATCTAATTAAAAATGAATAAAAATGAAGTATTCTATTTGTCCCATATTTAAGAATTCATTGCTAAGTTTTTCGCATAGTTTCAGAAAATAAATTAAATGATGAAAGCTTTAATAATTGACACAAATCACATTTAAGTATTAAAAGGTAAAAAATACTACGTACTTTGTAAAAGTTATCACTTAAACTTTTAAGTTTTCTTAAGTCAATATACTCAATTTTTTTTTGGTTGACAAAATTGGAGTTTTGACCAAGATGTAGAGCATCGAATTAAGAATGGAAATGCATGCGGGTTAAGAGCACGTGCAGTTACAAGGAAATGGAATGTCTTGCACTACTAAATCAGCTCTTTCTACTCATATTATGGCATGACAAAGCTAAAATGCCTTGCTTGGCAAGGCATGAGTGTGGCACTCCATTCTTTTTTTTTATTTTTTTAAAAAATTCCTTTATTAAAAAAAATGTATAAGAAAGAAGAATAATTTTTTGATAAAATAAATAATAAAAATATATTTTTTATGTTTAAAAAACATAAAAAAATGTAAAAAAGTAATGAAAATAATGACTTGTCACTGTAGAGTTTGTCACTTCATTCACTTGTCACACGCTGACTAGACAATTTTTTATTGGTTAAAATGTTTCATGTCATCGTGTGACATTCTACTTTTGCCTTGCCATTGTTGATGCTCTAATGTATTAGCATGGAAGCAAAAGACTTCATCACCACTTTGGGCAAAACTCTCTTTTTTCGCTCCAAATTTCTCAAAAAGCTTAATCAAAGTCCAGATTCATTAGGCAGATCTGTTGAATTGAGAATCTGATTCTGAATAATGGCCTAATTAGGAAAATCAATCAAAGTTGACCAATTAGTTTAATATGGAATGATTCTTCGTACTCGAAAGGCGTACATACTTAGTAAGAGAACGTAAGGGACAAAGAATTAGGGTCTTATAAAAGCATGTCATTTATGATTGGAAGAAAAGATCAAGTTGTTTAAGAAACTAGAAAAATGGAAAAAAATTGAAAAAAAAAATTGGAATTCAAGAATTTAATCTCTGAAGAATATGCTCTTACGTAGTGTGTTAAGGTGTCCGTCTAGTTTCTCTTTAGCCAATTGTCCGTATAGAAAACAACTTGTGGCCCATATAACTTGATTGTTTATCTGGAAGCCAAGTTCATACCCAACGATTCGTGACCCTTTAGATGTTGTCACTTTCGATCTTTTTTTCATTTTCTAGAGAGGGAGAGTCCACTTGCAAGTGGTTAATCGGTTAGACTCAAATCTGTTTAATTGTTCACTTGAGGGAGAGTGTAAAAAAGTATCCTACATCAGAGTTAAAGAGAAAAGTAAAGCAGTATATAAACTCTTGATTTGAATTAAGTAATCAACTGAAATCAATCTTATAATGTTTTCTTTTTGAGCTTAGTAAGAAATTACTTTCTTTAGATTTTGAGTCATGCACTCATGCTAGTGGTATACCGACACCATTTGTACCCCCAACAATTGCAACAATCTTCACCCCTCACCGTATATAATTTATCCATTCATTAATTTCTTTTATCTACACCATGATGGTGTGGTTAAGATACAATGGGATACAATTGAGATAGGATCATGCTACACTTACACCAAAAAATATACCCCATTTGTACATCACAGGTTTGCACAAACATTTCGATAGTTTACACCGACACAAGTGTTGGTGCGTTAATAAAAATTCACACGGACACAAATGTTGGTGCATTTAACAAAAATTAGTTTTACATCAACACAACGTGTTGGTGCAAAACTGCGGGGTACAAATTGGGGTAAAAACCTTGGGGTACACATAGCATAATCCATTGAGATATACTATTTGGCGTACCTCAAACTTTTTTTGAATTTTTATTAATGCACCAAATGGGTTCATGATAATTTGCCGTCGTGCGATTATGTCCTCTCACTAAATCGATTTGTCTTTTTTATAGCTAAGAAGTTCAACTTTCAAATGGGACAATTTTCTTGACATTGCTCAACATTGTCGTGGGATGGCTCGAGACTTCTTTGATTGTAAAAATGACAGTTTCTACTCACTTGGTGGAACCCTATATCCCGCCTCATTCAAACCCACCTCCACCCATTAATTGCACATGCAAATTTAATTGACTTGGAGTAAAAAAGATTAACTTTAGAGTCAAATAAATTTTGGGGTGCAAATGAAGAGGAGGAGATGAGCTTTCGAAGGAGCAGGGCGAGTGTTTTTTGTCAAGGGATTAACGAGTAGGAACAGTCAACTTTATGAATGAGAGATTGTTTAAGTCTAATTGAACCCATGTTATAGCATGTCATGGCTCCGAAGATTCATGGACTCAACCCCAACTCACAGATGTAGATAAGATCTTAAAATGGTGTTTGACACTGGAGTGGATTCTTAGAAAAGCAGAAGTCCTAAGGCAGAAGTCAAAAGCATTTAGGGCCTGTTCTTTAGGACTGGAAAAAAAGAACAGGATGTTAGAAGAAACTGGAAAAAACTGGAAGAAACTAGAAGAACTGGAAGAAATTGGAAAAACTGAAAAAAATTAAAAGAAACTGAAAAAACTAGAAAAAATTGAAAAATCTTAAAAAAACTTTTTAAAAAAATTATGTGTGGTTTTATATTATTCTCATTCTGATTCTTGTTGTTATAAATTATTATTATTATTATTATTATTATTATTATTATTATTATTATTATTATTCTTGTTGTTGTTGTTGTTGTTGGTGGTGGTGGTGGTGGTAGTGGTGGTGTTATCACGTTATTTTAATGATTGTCTTTAAGATAAAAAAATATTACGAGTATTATTTTTCATAAATAAAAAACTAGTTTAAAAAAATAATTAGAATATAAAATTAGCATAAATATTACACTTCTTGGGTCATTTTTTCTTTTTCAAAATGTAGTTTTCTCTTGGTTTTCATAATATTATTCTTCGAGGACTTTAAATGTAATTTACCTTATATAAATTTAGATTAAAAAATATTCTATATAACTATTTATCCATAAATTTTTAAATAGTTTCCTAATTTTTCATGTAGATTAATATACAAAAAAACGGTATTATTCATATTAAAAAGTTGAAAAACTGGAAGAATGAATGTGATTCATAAAAATAGTGAAATGAAAAAATGAAATAATTTATAAACTTAGTTATGAACATAAAAGTTGTAATTAAAAAAAATTGTAATAATAATAATAATGATAATATATTTTTTTAGAGTGATTTGTCAGAAAGTAAAAAGAATTTGAAGAAAATTAATATAGTTGGAAGAAATTAGAAGAAACTAGAAAAAACTGGAAGAAACTGGAAAAAACTGGAAGAACTGGAAGAAATTGAAAGAAACTGGAAGAAACTGGAAGAAATTGAAAGTTAAGAGTTCAAGCTCTAAAGAATATGCCCTTAATCCAAACTTTGCCAAAAAGCACTTTTGGAGCCCATTTTACACTTTGAGATCATACGCCACCAGCTGAAATAGATTTGCCAAAAACACAAAATTGCTTTTGGACAAATTTGAAGCTCAAAAGTTGCTCTTTAACACAGTGTCAAACACCCTCTAAAATGGATATGTTCGCTATTATACTCCCTTCATCCGTTTGTCCCTTTAAAAAGTTATATTTTTCATTTTTGTTTGTAAAATAATCATATTTTCTTTTCTAATTGAACCTAATATAACATCAAATCACTACCCCATTTTCAAATTTAAACCAATCTTTTTCCATTCTTATTTATACTCACATTACCATCTTTTACATCATCATTATTTTCTTTAACTATTTGGTCACACTCTACCTCTTTAAATTAAACTTGAATGCGAAAAGAAAGCGTGAATCGTTGGGTGTAACTAAGATTGTTTATGTTTAAGTCTGGATCGAAAGAACTGACCAAACCCGACCATGTCCAAACTGAACTTGGACCCAATGAATTATGGGTCAGTCTTCGATATAATTTTTTTTAGGTATAATAGGGTTGCTTTCTATTCCTCGTCATTAAATCATATTCAATTCGTCGATATAGAAATAATCACAAACCAGATATAGAAGAGCTTATTAAGTCAATAGTTCATAGTTGTCGTTATCCCACCTAGAAATCTTCCTCTTGATCAGAAGGTGAATTGGGATATAGGATACATTCTAAGAAAAGAAAAGAAAATTTAGTTATTTAGGTTTCTATCTGGTTTGATCAAGATTCAAAATAATTTAGTTCTGGACTGATTTGACCAAATGGCCATAATTACCTTATTAGAGCATCTTCAATCATCATACTTTGGCTTGCTAAAATCTATTATATACGAATCAACCTATTTTTATCTTCTTCAATGGGTGTGTTAAATTTCAGAAAGCTTGCCAAAAATGACTTTGGCTTGCTAAATATAACAAGCTCTCCAAATTATAGGAAGTCAATTCTTAAACTATATTCTAGTCTAAGGTACTTTTATCCAATCCTTAAGCTAGGCCTAGTTTAAGATAAACTTACCTTCGCTTAAGGTCAACCAGAAACCGAACAACGGAATGCTCACTGTCGGGTTGGGTGGTATCATCAAACGAGTTCCTCTAGTTTGGTTTGTATATCCCTTACGTACGTTTTAACCCAGGCCACCGAATATTCATAACTATACCCGCAAGGCCTATTTTTAAGCTATCTTAGAGGTTTTCTAGATAGTCTTAGAAACCAACGTCAACCTAGGTATATTTTAGAGTTCTTCTAGGTATCTTTACATTCTAAATCATTTCATAATCATCAATGTATTCATTTCAATTCATAGTTTAATCATCAATAATCATTTTAATCAGTGGATTCATTAAATCATAATCATCATAATAATCATGCATCATAATCATTAGTTAACATAACATTCAATAACAAATAGCGGTCTAGTTTGGAGTGTTAACACCCTAACTCACCGTCATACATCACATAAGATTTTATTTGTCAAAAAAATCGTTTTTATGTCCAGAAATCATATTCATATTGATTATAATTGATTGGTATCAAAAATAGGATTTAATAGTTCAAAAATCGGATTTCATGAAAAATATTAGGTTCTGGACGGTACCTCGGTACCGTGTCACGGTACCTTGGTACTGACCGTCATCAAGTACCGTGAGAAAAACACAGTGGAACGGTAGGGAAGGTACCGTTTGGACGGTATAGCCTACCGTGCTGGCGGTACCTATGTACCATCCGGGTGGTAGGGTAGTACCGTACTGTGCGCAACTTTGAACAGTGTCATCTTCAAAATCGTGCCAAATTTCGGAAATTCCATTTTTAGTCAACAAACTTCAATTAAACTATATAGAAATATTCTCCAATGTTCATAGATCATTTTGGCAACATTAATTCGTAGTTTTGACATCAAATTCAAGGTTTATGATTCTTAGTTCTTCGAACATGTCAAATACAAAACTCAACCAAACCACCATTTATAAACGTAGAAACGATCTATACAAACATTCTAGTCACTAAGTATATCTACGGGCATACCTCGAAGCTAAACGATGATTCCGGCGATTTAACGGCGAAACTTCCGGCGAACACCACGGTTTCCTTCGGCGACTTCTCACTAAATTGACAGCACCACACTACTCTCTACACTCTCAGGGACAAAATGGAAGAAGAAAGGAAGGATTTGGTGTAGAAATGGGAATTTGGTCTCCTTCCTTATATAGGAAAATGAAGCAGGAAGAAGACATGTTGCTGACTCCTTCATCGATTATGCGATCGGCTAGTGCGCTGGGAAGCGCCGTTTGTATCTTTATTGGGACCAATTTTGGTTCCAGTCGAGGTATACTTTTTGGTCCAATTTTCTCCGAATTGAAATTTGTTTGCACCGTTGCGATTAGACAGTCGAATTCTATTCAACGATATATTTTTCATAATTATTTGTAATACTTTTTCTGACATCATATTTTTGGGTGTTTGACTTTGAAAGAGTCAAAATTGATTCAGGTGACTTTTATCCAAAAGATTCTCATATTTAATTCATATTAATTATTCTAATGATTTATTTCAATAAATCATTTTAAAGTTCACATAATAAATAATTTTCTTCATTTATTCTTGATTTGAGTGTGTACTCAGGTTCCCAATCAAGATCACACAATAAGTCAACCTATTGGATTTATCTCTATGAGATTTATCCCAATTGGATATCAATACATATTTTTTTTGGCCCAAAGCCCAACGACAATTTTTAATCAAAACAAATTTGATTAGTTGAATAATTATCTATTAAAAAATTTTAGGGTATGTTTTGGGGTGTTACATTTCTTTCCCCCCTAAAAGAAATTTCGTTCTCGAAATTCTTCTAAGGCCAAACGTTTAACATTTCGTATTGATCTCACATAATCATGATCGTGTCATGTTCATTCGGTTAAACTATAATTACGTCATTATCCACACGGATATGTAATCTCAAATTGTCGATGTTATCGAACTCATTCTTACTTCAAGAGGTTAACAATCTTTGATTAAGTCAGACACTTCAATGATCCTTTAGTATCAACAACTAAGGTTCCTTCGCGGTGTATAGGGTTGTATACTTTGACATACTTGGACAAAACTTCGTTCATTCTCAATTCCTCATTGTACAACGCCGATTTACGATATTCTTTCTTTGGTTGAGAGTTCTTCATAAGCCTCTGCAGTCACACTCATGGTAGATATAGTTGTGGAATTAGAATTTGTTTCAATTCATACGTTATAGTGTAATTTTCAAAGTCATCCAAAACATCTTCACATCATTCACATAGTTCAGAAATGACTCGTAAATAACATCAAATGGCTTTTATCAATTCAGAATATGGGATTTGTCATCATTTATGAGGAAATATTGTCCGTTGATTGTACAGTAGCTTGTTATCATTGATTTAAATTGAAACATTTCTTCATTCACTTCCTAGTAGCTCTCATTATCCTTAATGAGTCTTTGTATTCGTAGATGA
Organism: Cuscuta australis; assembly: GCA_003260385.1. Lineage (NCBI taxonomy): Eukaryota > Viridiplantae > Streptophyta > Magnoliopsida > Solanales > Convolvulaceae > Cuscuta > Cuscuta australis. The sequence goes on along the minus strand of NQVE01000162.1, from coordinate 3,528,816 downwards.
TGACATTTGAGTAGCGTCTCATGTATGCATTGTTGTCCTCAAATTTCTTTCATCAATTGGGAAACATATCAAGATATGTTTATGATAGTGACAAGTTCGATTGTAACACTATGGTTGATCTCATTTCGAGGGAAGAGGAGAATATCTTCAGTACGTGATTCAATTCACGAATTCGTAGAGTAAGGAATCTTACGAGTTCTTACACCAACATCGTATATAGGTTTGGGATTTTTGCTTGAATGATTTAGCTTGATCTTTGTGATGTCATTCCTTCTCAAGTTGTTGCACATACGTTTCTTGTTAGGGTCATAACGGAGTTTGTTTGGTCAATGAGATCATTGATAATAATATTCAGAGATAACTTAATCGCATCAATTATTTTTCTGTTCACAAAGAGAGGTTCAACATAATGTTCAAGTCAGGGTAGTTTTACTATTGTGATCGAGTCACGTATTCCACAGAGTATAGTTTTCAAATATCGGTATCATAAAGCATCTTTTCGTTTAATGAAGAATCATGGTTTTATTATTTTGATACAAAGAATGGAATTCAATCTTTTCAAGATTGATCACGTGAGATGTTTCAAGGGTGTAGTTAACAGAGCAAGTTTGAGTAATTCAAGGATATGAGTCACAAGCTACAAAGATAACGTTTGCGAATTATCATTACTAATAATAGATTTTCATCCTTTAATGTTTCACTCTGTGGAAGTTACTCAAGAGGTCGTTGTCTTAGGAAATAGCCGTTTTGACTTTTCGTCACAGATTTAAACGTGTTTCAGGACAACGAATCTAACTGTTCAAGAGTCTCAATACGAAAAATTAAACTTGCCTATGGAGGAGGTAGTTGCTTCAACAGTCTTTACCAATAGTGGTCTCGTTAGAGGTTTCATTCCTGGGTACATAGCAACACGACGGGTCTATGGACCTGCGTACGGTGTAGAGCACACAGTTTCTAGTAATCGAAGCTTTCATTGTTCTTCTTGTAGGAGTTGACACTATGGAAGGTTTGTTTACCTTGATCTCGTGGGCTTCTAAAGGGTTACACTGTAACGCCACAAAATATGGCCTAAAATTTATTATAAAACAAAAGTAGTTTTTGTCCAATAAGGAATATTTATACGTTTGACCAAAAATAAATGGATTTTCAAAATAATGACTTTTTGTTAAAAACTTATTTTTATGGATATGTCCCGAAGAGACGATTCCAACGGTACATTTTATGAATCAATCTCATTTATAAATTGCAAACTATGACAATTTTAAATATTAAAAATTGTAACTTTGACTCATAAAATAAACTCAATTCAAAAGAGATTTCTTAAGATTAGAAATCTAAATCTTTGACATTTGACAACACCATATTTATCTTTTGAATTAAATTCATATATTTTTATATCATTTATATTATTGAATTAATTTATGACTGAGACAGACCCGAACACTGAGAAAAATAAAAGTTCTCAGAAAAATATTTTGATTACGTCAAAATTCTAGTTTTGACAGTCTGTTTCCAAAAACACAATTCGTTTTCAATTCGGAACAATTTAGGCGAAAAAGCGTGTACCGTTTTAGCCAGTTTATCACTTACGGAGTAGGAGAATATTTTAAAATCTTCAAAACTCCTTCAATCACGAGACCTTTTCTCCTTAGCTACCCCACTCCACTCCACTAACACTATAATCCAACCCTTCCTATATAATACTCCCACCTTTATTCCATTTTCTCCACCACATATTCATCATCAAACATCATCACCAATCATCCATCCATCATCTCTCCTCTTCACCTCTCTCTCTCTGTCGGTCAGGCACCAAGGAAGGAAAAAGGAGATTCCAACTCCATGATTTCATGTTAAGGAAGAAGAAGGAGCAAGAAGAAAGTAGCTAAAGTTTCTAAAATCCTGAGTTCAAACACAGCAGCCCACTTCTAGGTAAAAACTGAAATTTTCCATACATTATCTCGAAATACTTTCTGAACCAAAGTTGTTGCCCCAGACGATACAAATCCAGCCCAACAAACGGCTCGTGATTTCGTTAAGTAACGAAGAAGATATGGCCAAAATACCGAGACTGCGCTAGTGGTGGCGACCTCCTCGGGTTGGACCATTTTCTTCACCAAATTCATATGGTTTCATTCCAAGAACTTACCATAAACTCTCTAACACTTATTAGGAACATCCGGAAGGTATCATAGAGAAGGTTCGGCGTTAGAATATTGAAGTTAATGAGATAATCGTCGGAATCGTTGTTCGTTGGAACATCCAAAATCATGGCAGCAACTATGAGTCCACTTGTGAGCTATATTTGACTACTTTAAACTCATTATTTTAACATGGTTTCTTCACGAAAGTTGTAGCCTTACGTCTTAGGAATCCATAAAATTAAACGGTTTGCGATTCCGTGAAGAAACGATGTAGATATGCTCAAAATACCGCAGGCTGTCCAATTGTGACGGGAATAACAAAGTTGGTGAATTTCGATGTTGTTTCCACTCCCGCTCATCCGTAAGGTTTCGGCCGATGATTTCCAGGTCTGTACCCTCACGTTAGACTTGTCGAATCATTCATCATATATGTACATGAACATATATATTAATCCATATGTTGAAATCATTCCAAAATATATATGTGATGCATATATAAGTCATCTATATGTTGAAATCAAAATACACCAAATTCATAAAGTTAATATACACATAAGTATATATAAACCTTGGAAATCAACCCAACAATATGTATATGTTAATCAAAGGTGATTAAAAGACTTAAAGAAGTATTTTAGACACCTAAAATATCAAGAGTAAGACTCGCAGACCCAAACGGTCGACGCAAACGGTCAACCATCGTGTTAAAACCTCGAAACGGACCACGACTGTCAGCAGAACGGTCAACCGCCGACGGCGAACGGTCGACCGCCGCCTGTCCAGCTGAGGGCCATCACTTCCAGCCAGTCAACAATGGTCGACCGCCGGTCAACCGCGGTCGACCGTCACGGTGATCTAGAAATCCGACGAGTTGAAATATAGCACAGTCGACCGCCGTGCTAAACGGTCGACCGTTCCGAGCCTAAATGATAATTTTATCAGATTTCACCCAAATAAAATAAAGTATATTTATCCATTCATTTTGTTTAGAAATTATTCATATCATATGACTCATATCATCACACATATTGTAGCATATCATATCATATGCATGCGTAAGAGATCATGCGTAATTGCGTCTCTTATAGCGTGATGTGCGGGACTTAGCAGTCCGACATCACCCGTTCCGGGCTTAGTGTACGTACATGGTATTCAGGCTTTCGAGTACCACCCCCATTTTTCTACTCTCACCTCATTCGTGAGACTAAGGTGGCGTGAGTTCGTCGTACAACCTGGGCGAATCTCATAGCGCAAGGGTCGTCCTTGCACGTTTAGGTTCATGCATCATGTTATCATCATCAAGTACATTGATTACATAGGTGTCATGTAATCATCATCAAGAACAATCAAATTGATTAAATGTGAAATCATGTTATCATTATCAGGTACATTGATTACATAAGTGTCATGTAATCATATCAAGAACAATTATATTGATTACATAAGTGTCATGTAATCATCATCAAGAACAATTATATTGATTACATAAGTGTCATGTAATCATCATCAAGAACAATTATATTGATTACATAAGTGTCATGAAATCATCATCAAGAACAATTATATTGATTACATAAGTGTCATGTAATCATCATCAAGAATAATTATATTGATTAAATATGTCATCAGGTAATCATCATTAAATATCCACCATCATAAATCATCAAATTGAACATATGATATAATGTGCCATATCATGAATATTTTTATACATTTTGTGGACGTATATATATATGTATATGTATATGTCTATGAATCATTCTACAATTCTAGCGTGGTACCACTCAGCGGTTTCGCTGAGCGTGTAGTTTGTATTTTTCGTTGACTACACGTAGGTAACAAGAAGACAATGATGGAACCTTTCCCGGAGGGCATTGAGTCAGAGGAGATGCAAGGATGGCAGGCAAATGTTGATCATCAGATTTTTAAATGTGTCATAATTTGATTATTATTGTACTTCCGCATTACTCTGAAAATATTTTTTTTAAATGGGTCGCGATCCAGAGTCTGTAAATTTAATATTTATAAGTAATTTTCATTTTCAAATGTCAAGCGAAATTTTTATTTAACTCTCGTTTCACCTTAATTCGTGTAATTCCGGGTTATACGGATTGGGGTGTTACATACACAATAGACTCATTGGTCTTTTAAATATTGACAGTTATTTCAATAACCTTCTCAAATTCTTAGACGATGCGGTGAGGCAGAACTTCATGGCTTCCAGTCAGAGGAAACTTTTTATTTCTTCTTTTTTTGACGAGCTTTTAGATAAACTAGATTTTGCTAAAGTTTTCCCGGGACCTGGGGTTAGTTACGATGAGTTTGTGAATCATGGAAGACTAGACTTAAAATTGCATCTGTAACTTTTCTCATGTAATCCAAATTGCATTCATGTTGAAATAATATTTTCCATGAGCATTATGAGTTTCCCAAAAATATTGTTCTAAGCTGCATGGTCAGTGCAAGTTAGAAAAATATCTATTTCCAACATCAGAATGTATCATGTAATATCCAACATCTTCTCCATCCTTCAATCATACACTATTTGTTTTACATCTTTCTTTGTATTGTCATCACGTTGCGATCTCTCACATCAATAGGGTATATGAACGAGACAACGATACGTCAAACATTACTATAAAAATCTTTTCGACGATAAGTAATTAAGTCACTAGTCGCATCAAAACAAGGTGTCAGTTTATTCAACAAGGTTGAGCTGTCTATAGCTTCTAACAAATAGGTTCTTTGAATTTGATCAAAAAAATCGTCAGTACGTAGTAAAGGGTGGCGATTCTTGATTGTCAGTTTGTTCAAGTTTTATTAACAAAGATTTGTGGGTATCTTGACCGTAAGTCAATCTTAGAGAATACAATGGATTCTCTAAGCTGATCAAATAAGTCATAATACAAAGTAAATGATAAGGATTTGCTTTAATTGACGATAGTTGATACAGAGCCTCGTCGATCCTTGTTGAGTCACAAAATATCATGTTTTTCCCCCTCATTTCTTAGTATGTTTAAGATACTTTTAATGCATTTTATATCCAAAATATCATATTTTCTCATAGTTAGCATTTTAGGCTATTGTTTATATTTTATACATAAAATGCATGATTCTTGGCATATTTATATTTTACAATTAATTTGGAAGTATTCCTTGAGACATAATTTAAGATATATTTAGAGATTATATTAATTGAGGAAAATAATCAAGTTTGAAGTTTTGGGATTTTATTTTTAAAAATAAAGATGAGAGTTAATTACATATCCCCAAACTACCTTTTATGGAGAAATTCATTATTTTTAAAGACTTTGACCAATTCAAATATTTGAATATTGGGGTAAATTTTAATATAAAATCTATGTAGTAATAAACTACACAAAAAGTTCTACAAAACTAGAGGTGACAACACTATATTATTTTATTAAATGAGTAGTAAAAGGGAGAAAAACCAAAATAGCACTCTAAGAGCATTAAAATACTCTAAATAGCAGTGCTATATGTTTCATACATGTAATTCCGATTTTGTCCTTTAATTAAACAGTATATGTTCATTATTCACTGTCAAAAAATATGATTATTTTGGGCAGTGTGGTTGTTCACTCGTAATTGTGTAGTGGGCAGTGTAGTTTTTTATATGTGAGTTTTTTATGTGGCAGTGTAGAATGAATATATGTTGTTATATCTTACGGCGATGTGTAAATGTATTATTGTGTTCCTTAATTTCATGTTGTAGTGTAATGTCCATTGATTTATGTGGCAGTGATTTCACGTATTAATTCTACACTGTCAAAAAATGTATGACTAATTTCATCTATGAATTCCACACTGCCCAAAAAATGTATAGCTCTTTTTATGTATGAATTCCACACTATTTTCATGTATGAATTCCACACTGCCAAAAATGTATATGATTGTTTTCATTTATGAATTTCACACTGCTCAAAAATGTATGACTGATTTCATGAATAATCTATTATACCAAAACACACTGGCCAAACATGGGCTTGGCTTTTTTTGATCTTTCTTGATTTTGAATAATGTTAGAAGATGTTAGTATTAGACATATGTTGAATTTCATTTATGTGGTAGTGAAAAGAAACGGATAATGAAGGTATTATGTTGTAAATTTTAAACTTTGTAAGCAGCATACACTGCAACATTATGTAAAATTGTGCAACATAGCACACTGGCCAAAACATAGGACACAACACACTGTCAAAAAGTATACCTAGATCACAAGCATTCCACACTGCCAAAAATCTTTGAGCTTACACTTCATACTTTGTTTATTAAAGTTATTCAAGCACTTGTCATTTTGGTGATTTTTTTGTCTCCGCTTCCAATGAAACTCAATGAATAATTTATTACATTGTGATTTTTAGATATAAATCCCATTCGACCAAAACACACTAGGCAAGCATGGTCATAGGACATTTCCAAAAAGTGTAGCTAGAAGTTGATTATTCCACACTGTCAAAAAAATATCACCTCCTATTCTGTAACATGTTTCCATAACGAACTCTTGAATGTTCAAACCCAATAGTCATAGAACAAAGCACATGGCTTTTGCACAATATGAAATTCAATTCATAATTCATAACATTGGCAGTTTCATATGTATGTCTAATTTCACTGCCATATTATTAATGGAAGTTAATAAAGTATATAAAAATTTGTTTAGGTCGCTAACTTTTATACACTATCATACTTTCACTCTTGTCTGCCACATTATATATAGAAGACATATTCACTGCCAAAAAGTGTTTGCATAACATGATCAATCTGTACTGCCCATATATTTATAGTCACCATATTGAGTAACACATTTCATAACAATCTCTTTCATGATAAAACTCTATTGTCATAAAATCAACCACAAGCTATTTGCACAATATGAAAATCAAATAATAATTTATAAATTGGTAGTTTTATATGTAAGTCACATTGTCACCACTTGTTTATAAAAAATTTTATGTAGTTTTTTTAATATATAATTCCTATTTTTTAATTATACAACAATTTTTACTAATATTGATTTGAAAATAATTTCAATCAAACATCGTAAATCGAATAAGAGCCCTATTTTGGGATAAAAGAAGTATTTATAATTGGCATATTTTTATGATATAATTTTGATATATCATATTTTTATTATATATATTTATTCAAAACTACATTTAATTGATCGACGAAAAAATTTGATAAAAAAGAGTATTATGCCACTATGCACAAAGTATACATTATGTGAGACCGAATTTGATATAGGAGTTGAAAGGGAAATTGAAATAATTGATAGTGGGATGGATAAAAGGGATTGATAACATAAAGGGTATGATTGGAAGAGATTGACAACATAAATAGCTAATTTGGTAAATAAACAATAAGCAGTGCTAAATGCGTAGTATTATATGAGTTAGAGTGCTACGTAGGGTGATTTCTTGTATTAAAAATATTGAGTAAATTTCATAAAAGGTTCAGTTATAAGTCTTTTTACATATTTAGTCCCTACATATCAAATATTACTAATTTAATTCCCAATTATTATATTCATTTCCACGAATGGTCCTTTGTTAACATTTCCGTTAACAATATGGATAAAATTGTAAATTCACACTCCTTTCTCTCCTCTATTGAACCCAAAACCAAAATCATCACACTTCTCTCATTGTTTGTCTAACTGGTGGAACCCAAATTCGAAACCCGTAACCTTTATAGATAAGTTTTAATGTTTATTTTTTTGTAATCTTTTGAGACTAACAAAAAAACTCATCTATAAAGCTTATTAGTTTTTATTTTAGGTTCCACCAGGAAGACTAATAATTGATAGAGGAATGATCATTTCAGTTTTGGGTTTAGAGTTTCAAACTCAGCGACGAGTTTGGGAAAGAGTATGAGAGGAGGGAGGAGAGAGAGAAGTATAATATACAATTTTATCCATGTTCTTAACAAAAACCTTAACAAAGGACCATTCGTGAAAAATGATATAATAATTGGAGATTAAATTAGTAATATTTGATATGTAGGGACTAAAATGTAAAATGACCTATAACTGAGGATCTTTTATGAAATTTACTCAAAAATATACAAACGAAGTGAATTAAGTTTGATCCTGTGAATAATGTCTGGGAAAATCTATAGTGGACAGAGAGAATAATTTTTATTTTTTATTAATATGCAAATAAAATGATTTCAAAAAATACTTATAAACCTCAATATTTTCAAAGTGAGATCTTCTCGTAAAGAATTTAAGAGAGCTTTCCATGAGCTTCTTTTTTTTTCTTCAAAACAAAGTGTAAAGAGGAGGAGGAAAACTGGAACTAAAACTCCTCACTGTAATAAACATTCGTCAGCACTCTAATGGAGGTTAGGTCATTAAGATGTATGTTTAGGACTCTGGTAACAGAGTACACCTAGCGGTTGTTTGGCGTGAGCTCCCGCTTCCGACACAGACAGTTTATCAAATCTGGGTATACCCGTCTTTGTTTCTTGGCAGGTAGGTTAGGTGGTCGACCCCCTCACTTCCATTCTGCCTTCTTCTTAAATCCCTCAATAATCTGGGTTTAACCTTCTTCTTCTTCTTCTTCTTCTTCGTTGCTCCGGTGCTTTGGTTTGATTGGACAATTCCGGTTCAAAATCGAAAATGGACGGGTCTCTGTAGAGGGGGAGGGTTCAGAGATTGGATCGGAAATGTGGGTGAAGAGCAGGGGAAAAGAGCACGTCTCACCAAGATTCATTTCTAGAAAATGGACTCTGTTTCTCTGCTTGGGCAGCTTCTGTGCTGGAATGTTCTTCGCCAACAGGTAAAGATGTTCATATTGAATGAATGAATGAATGAATGGCTGTGGGGAATTTGATTCTCTTTTACTTTTTCCTGTTTGTAATCATTTTTATTGTTATTATTAGTAGTTTTAATCATGGCTCTACTTCAGTTTTCTACTATTGTTTCATTGGCCTGCAACTCCATATTCCATGGCTTGTGCTTATTTCTGGATCTAATTTGGTTTCCACTAGAATTTCTGGATCTAATCAAGCATTTCTTGTTTCGGAGGAAGAGCCAAATGACTTCTAGGCAGTGTCTAGGAACTTAGATTTCATTTGAATTCTTGGATTTCAATGCTAAAAATTCGAATTCTTGAATTTCTTAGTACAAAGGGGACTAAGTGGATTTGTATTTGATCTTAGAAGTGGTTATGGTAAATTAATCGTGGTCATGGTAAACATGTCCTTTTTCTAGATGCTCATTGTATTTGCAATTTTTTTTCCATATGATGCCATGAAAATCATGACATTGTGCTCATTAATCCTCGTGAATTTTGAACAAACTGAATTTCGACAGGATGTGGGCTGTTCCCGAGTTTGAAGAGATGATAACAACTGCAGGTGAAGATGAAGGTCTGAAGTTAGTCTCGGATGACTGCAATAAAGAAAATGTGACTTTCTCATTTACCTAGTTTCATAATAATCCAAGCTGTAGAACCTAGTTAATATGGTTTTTTTATTGACTTCTTGTTATACAGCCAAAAGGTGTGAAGTTGTTGTCTGAAGATATCTTTGGGGAAGTTTCGAAAACACATCGCGCTATCCAGTAAGTTCTGAACTGCTCTATTTAATTTCATGATTTGGCGCCGATTATTGACTCTCTAGTCAATTTCCTTCTTGCAGGACACTAGATAAAACCATATCAAATTTGGAGATGGAATTGGCTGCTGCAAAGGCAACTCAGGAGTCAATTCTTAGTGGCTCTCCAGTATCCGATGACACCGAGAAGACTGATTCATCTAAAACAAGGAAATATTTTATGGTTATAGGAATAAATACTGCATTCAGTAGCAGGCAAAGAAGAGATTCGATTCGTGCTACGTGGATGCCACAAGGTGTTTTCATTTGACTCCACAATGTTCTGATCAAATTATTCTTTTTCATTTTCACAATATTTTGATTTTAGTTTATTTTGATGCAACCGTATAGGAGAAAAAAGGAAGAAGTTGGAAGAAGAGAAAGGAGTAATCATCCGGTTCGTCATTGGGCACGGGTATGGGTCTTGAATTCACTCAAACTCATAACCACTTTTCATCATGTTGATGTTTTTAGGGAAGGCCTAATGGGAATCCTTCATTTTTGATACAGTGCAACAATGGGGGGCATACTTGACAGAGCTATTGAAGCTGAAGACAAGACACACGGAGATTTCTTGCGTCTGGCAATACTTTTCAACCAATTTGATTCACATTGTGCTGATTTTAATTGGTCCAAACGATTCCGGACTTACTTGGCGATTGTTGATGCAGGATCATGTTGAGGGGTATCTTGAGTTGTCTGCTAAGACAAAAACTTACTTTGCCACTGCTGTTAAGTTGTGGAATGCTGAGTATTACTTCAAAGTTGACGATGATGTTCATGTAAATATAGGTAAAAACTCCGTTATATATTCTTGATTTCATTAAAAACTATAATGATTATAGTGTTTTTTTATAAATAAAATTCATTGCAGGAACACTAGGAGAAATATTAGCGAGGCACCGCAAAAAGCCACTCGTGTACATAGGGTGCATGAAATCTGGTCCTGTCCTTTCACAGAGGTCTGATTCAAGATAAAGCTGCACTTGCTAGTTGATTTGAAGAAATAAATAATCTGGGAATGAAATATCTAGCAATTCAGATTTTTGTGTGGTTGGTTTACTGCAAAATCAAAAGCGATCATTGATTGCTAAGAAAAAAATGCCCCTTTCTTTTTATACATGTCGTACCACTCCTTTTGAGAGTATTGAGTTTGAACATGTTGGTTTTGTTTGATGGCAGGGGAGTAAGATACCATGAACCAGAACATTGGAAATTTGGGGACAGTGGAAACAAGTATTTTCGTCACGCCACGGGGCAAATATATGGGATTTCAAAGGACTTGGCTACATATGTTTTACTACACCAGTTAATATTCATCTCTTTGGATATTTTCTTGGTTTTTCCCGATTTCTTGCATTTGCTCCCTCCGCCCCTTAAACAAGTTCCTATTTTGACTTGCATGGTTTTCAATGAACCAAATGCTCTCTAGTAGGTGGAAATTTCAGTTTTACTAAATAAGGAAAGATGATTTTATCTGAGGGATAGATGTAATGTTGTTAGCTAATACAGGCATGTACTGCACAAGTATGCTAATGAGGATGTTTCGCTGGGATCTTGGTTTATCGGGCTTGATGTGCACCACATTGATGATAGGAGATTATGTTGTGGGACTCCGCCCGGTAATTCCTCTCTCTCTCTCTCAAGTCTCAATCTCTCTCTCATTTCGTGATCATCTACCTCGGTTTGATACACAGATTGTGAATGGAAGGCACAAGCAGGCAACATTTGTGTTGCTTCGTTTGATTGGACCTGCAGTGGGATATGCAATTCCATTGCAAGGATGAGAGAGGTGCACCAACGTTGTCACGAGGACGACAATGTCTTGTGGAATGCTACGGCATTCTGACCGGGAAACGCAGAGGATGTCTGTCGGAAGAGAAAGTAGCTGTACATGCAAGTTGGTTTTGCAATCTTGTTGCTTTACATTGTTTTTGTGTTTCAAAAAACAGGTAATTGCACTTATATTGTTCATAAAGTATAGATCTTTGTCTTTTGTAAATTTTCATATTGCAAAGGAAAAGAAATGGTCATCATGCCTCCCTATATATGCCCAATTGTCTTTATAGTTTGATCATTCTTCTTGATTTGACACAACGCACTAAGATAAAATCGATTGATTGTGGTTCCTTTCAAAAAGAGACCCCAATGTAAGTTTATTAGTTCCCCATTTGAAATGTGGAAAATGACAATTTGAGAAAATAATAGTCTATTTGGCCTACTTGAACTCTTTACTCTTATGGAGTATAAAGAGCATGATCTTTTATTTCATGATATCTTTTTGTTGTTTGGTGAGACATAAGAAGAATCCGGGTTTGATATATATAGATATTACGAATCCTCCAAATAAAGAATTTTGACATTTTTGGAATTTGAGAGATATTAATATAAGAGATTGAAATCCTCAACCGTCAAATCACCCGCACTAGTTATCATTGCCACTGCCAACCCCCACATTCACAGTCCCTCTTGTCTATCACTAATTAAATACTAGTATAATTTTAAATATTTTCACATAACTTCATTTTAAAATTCAAAACTCATCTTTTCTTCCAAATTTTACAATCTATATCATATCATATTCCAAAATTCACCACACGAGCTCTTAATGTAAAATAAAAACGTATTTGATTTTCAATTTTTTTCCTTTATGGTGTAATAAATTAAAGAGAGTAAAGAAGTACGAAAACTTGTTTGATTTTCGCAATGGAATTTACGAGTTTGTGTGACACTGGACAATTTTTTGTCAAACCAAGCATTGGAGTCAAGTATCGCCAAAGACCTTGTGGTTAAAGAACATTACCCTGCTTCAGTAGTAGGTTAATAAAGTAGAATTGGATACTACATTGTTAATAATAAAATTTAAAAGAAGAAAAAAAAGAGTATAATCAAGTATCAACACACAAATACACCGTCCCTATAAACCTCGGGGGGTATAAAGGGTATTATCATAAAGCTAATGGTTTCACACAGTTGGCCAGCATGAGGATGTCAAAACATCAATTCTACAGTAGCAGTTGTGTTGTACTGCTAAGGCACAAGGCAATATATTTACTTCTTGGCGTAAGTAATGAGCATAGCATTGTCACCCATGATCTTGAATCCCTGAAGCGCCTGGGATGCCATGGTGGACTGCATCTCGTCCCCAAACTCCACGAAAGCAATCCCGGGTTTTGCTTCCACCATCCGAACTTCCTTGAATCCGGGATACTGAGAGAAGAGCATTTGGAGCATCATGGGTGTCGTCTGATGCGGAAGGTTCTGGACAAACAATATCTTGTTTGGAGGAGCAGGCGCCTCCGGTACTGCAGCACCCATCCCTCCACCCATATTATAGGGCATATGTGAAAGCTGCTGATAATATTAAGGTGATAGAGATTGAGAGATAGAGAGAGAAATGAGATCATACTGTATTCTAATGAACAAAGGTAGATATCATGATAATTCAAGCAGAGGTAAGGTAGAAACAACATCAAACCAGTATTGTTCTCAACTCCGTTGGGGTCTAGAAGGTCAAATGTATGCAGTTTACCCCATGTAAAAAAACAGAGAGACTGTTTCTATTCAATGGGTCATTTTGATTTTAGTTTACTATGTCCTCCAAACTAAAGCATTATCAATAATGACTCTTTTAGCTTCATTGGCAATGGATGGAGGTAAAAAACACTTGAAAAGATTCAGAAGAGAAATGCTTACCGGAGGGGCTACACCATAAGCACCAGCATAAGCAGGATTCATGCCCATTCCAACTTGATTAGCAGCATCATGGTGCTCCTTTTTCTTCTTTCCTGCTGGAAGAAAAGGGAAAGGAAAAATGTTGGAAATAATGGAAATAGCAGAACTTAAGGATTTTACGTATACACTCCCTCCTCCAAGAGAAAGTTACAGTTTGGCTTATAGAGTTCAAAAAAAAGTCTAGAGAAGCGAAAAATGTGTGGTTGTAGTTTATGGAGTATGTAGAAGATATAGAAATGATGCAAGCCAGTAAATGTAACTTCGTTTTTGGGGACAAAAGGAGTATTGTCAAACAGCCTAAAGGTATTACCTTTGTCTTCATGCTTCTTCCTTTTTTCTCTAGGTACAAAAGTACCATCGGCCTTTGCCACAACGTCTGATTTTGTTTTTGCGAATTGTATCTTCTGTGAAAACAAAAAATTATACCGAGATATGCATTAATATCATAAACCAAAAAATTACTCCGTATAAGATGAACAAAACAGGGGTGTACATAGGCCAGAGAGACAAAACAAGTGAAATAACAATTTCAACCCTGTATACATGTATTTGTCACAAATTGTGTCAAAATATAGACGAAGATGAGGGGAAAATCTAGACAAACAAATATTGAAGAGCAAATTGCAAATAAAACAAATCCATCTACCATATAAAAAATTGTAAGGTAACATTTTACTAAACTATTATCAGTGAAAATATTAGTGTCTACTTGTATTTGTTTCATAGACTAGCAGTCTCAAAATTCCGAATAAACACCAGCTACTTCAGACGGTGGTTATAAAGAAATGTGTGTCAAAAAAGCATTAAATCATTACCATTGGCTTATCATAGAATGGGAACCCATTCATTTGGCGAAGAGCATTGGTCGCAAATGAGACATCCTCAAAAACTACCCATGCTTGACCTTTATGTTTTAGGGTTTTGAAAGCTAAGACCTCCAGAATCTTCCCAAATTGAGAGAACACAGCCTGTAGCGACTTCTTCAACTCTAAAACAACCATCAATAATCAATTATGAACAATCAAATCAATATAGGGACATAGTTTTTTTTTCTTGCGGGGGTACCATCAAGCTTGATTTTCTCATTGAGGTTGTTAATGTAAATTGTCTTGTTTGGAGGAATATCACTAGCAGCTTGGGTAACCTCTGCCATTGCTGGAATGCTGCGGCTTCTTTGGTGTCGAAAGCTCTACCCAAGTTTGGAGCGCGAAAAATCTCAAATCCGTATATCGATCTATACAATAACTTAAATCCTCTTGCTAATTTCACCTGAGTGAAAAAACAGTAACAAAATTAAAAGTAGGCCCTTGAGTGAAGAAGCACCCATGCTGGCTCTTCTGCTCTATCAAATTTTGATCACTTTAATTAGATTACGGTTATTGTTGTTTCCAATAAGATGTACAATGAGAGCAATTCCTGTAAAACCCTAACTAGCATTAATTATAAATCAATAATTTGTTTGTTTCAAATACTTGCTCCCTACAAAATTCAAACTTTTCAAAATTTATCTCCACCGAAAGAATCGATGTCTAAATCAATAATTTAAAACCGCATATTTATTAATGCTATGCACAATATAAAAATTAAAACACATACATTTAAATGCAACACAAATTAACAAACGAAACCCAATTATATCCCACAAGAAGGTACTCCGGGTATATTTTAGTGTAATAGTATTGCATCCATCGAAGCGGAAAAGAAAAACACAGATTTAAAATGAAAAAACAAAGGAAATCTGAATGAAACAATGGAAGAAATAAGAAAAACACAGATTCAAACTAAAAATTAATAATTAGCCCTAGATTTTAAATCCAAAGAATGAAACAATGAAAGAAAGAAAATTAGGAAAAAATTACTAAATTGGAAAGATGGTGAATACGGTATACCTGGAGGGTGGAGCGGCGTCTGGCGGAAGCGGCGGCGGCGTCTCTCTACCGGCGTCGTTATCAGCAGTCGGCACTCTCTTTCCGATTCGGTTTCGGCAATAGTTGTCTAAGTAGGACTGTAGGAAGGGATGGGGCGGCTAATGAGATGGGCTTTTTACATATTGGGCTGGGTCCTGGCTTCTTATATACTCCGTACATACATAAAATATTTAAAAATAATTGGGCTCCTTAGAGCCCGGTCCGGATGGACTGTTTGTCCTCTATTGGGCCGGCCCTGCTTACTTTGAGAATAGACTTTGGTGAAAGAATTGAAGATTGTGTATTTTTGTTTGTCAATGGTACATTTTAAAAAGCATGTAGTTTACCATGGAGTAATTTGTAAGAGCAACTCCAATGGGAGGGGTATATCAAAGGGTAAAGAAGAATATATGTGATATATACCTCTTTTCATTAAAAATCACATTCTAATGGGAGAGGTAAATAAGAAGGTATTATACATTCTTCAATTTTGAAGAGATATCTTTACCTTCTTCATTTGGGAAGGTATATTTTTTCTTGAATGTATTATTATAAATTATTAATTTGTATCTTTGTCATTGTAAAATTTAACGAGTCAAGAATTAACAAAAAAAGGATTCTTTGTTTTTTAATCTTGCACTCTGTATTTTGAAGTTTTTTCTATTCGGGTATTTATAGTTTTACATGTGTAATTAGACATAATGTATATTTAATTATTTCAAAACTGATATTCTAATTTTTTTCCCCCAATAAATTAGTTGTATTTTTATAAAATCTTTAAATTTAAAATTTTAATCAAGAAGAAACAAAGGCAACAAACCTCAAATTTACCTCCCCATGCTTTTTTTAAGAATGTACATTTTCTTTTCTAATAATTAAAATTTGATTTAAGAAGGTAAATCAACTAATTTTTTTCCAATAATGTATGGAGATGGATTTTTTCCCTCTTTTGCCTTTTGATTTACCTTCCTTTATTGGAGTTGTACACTTTTTAGAAAGGTAAATTTGATCATTTGGAGAGGTAAATGAGATATATACCTCTCCAGGACACCTCTTACCATTGGAGTTGCTCTAAGTGCAATTGACAAAGTTTGATTTAATTACAAAATTGTTACCTTATTATTTCTAGTAATTTCTTATTTTTCAAATTTTTATGATCCTTAGATCTCACATCTTAAAGCACCACATAAAATCTCATTTCTTTCATAATATTTCATTCTCACTGGAATATATATATATATATATATATATATATATATATATATATATATATATATATATATATATATATATATATATATATATATATATATATATATATATATATATATATAAGTCGTAGAAAGTTAATAAAAAGAAAAATATGAGACAGTGGATAATCACTCTATTCTTAAAAGCAGGGAAATTTTTTTCCCGCCCAATGAACTATAATCCTGGACCGTTGATATCAATGTACGAAAAAGATCTGCGGTTATGATTGGTTGTGTATTATTACCAATTTAGAAGAATATATTAAAGGAAGGAATTGAATGTTTTTACCACCGTGTGTTTTTTTCTAGAAACATAAAGGGTGTTATTAATAATTTTTTATTTTTTTACAACCGTGTAAAAAAAGGTAATTTATTCCTATGAAAATTAACATTTTAAAAAAGGAAAGCTTTAAAGGAGGATATAACGTATATATTTACAACCGTGTTTTTTTTGTAAACAGATTAACAAGGAAAAAATTGAGAAATAAAAATTTACTTTATATTTTGATATCATTATTATTTTTTAAATATGTGATAAAAAAGGAAATTTATTCATACAAGAAAAGAGGTTATTTTAAAAATGGCAAACATAAAGAGATGGAACGTGATTATTTTAAAAAATATTTTATTCCTATGCAAATTACCATTTTAAAAGAACGAAAGATTTAAAGAAGGATATAATGTAAAGATTAAAAACCGCGATTATTTTAGTACGTTTAAAAAGGTAAATTATTCCTACACAAATTAGTATTTTAAAGAATGATATAACGTAAAGATTTAAAACCATTTGTTTTTTTGTAAACAGATTAAAAGGGCAAAAAATTGTGAAAAAAATATAGAATTTTTATATTATTATTATGTTAATATGTGATAAAAAGGAAATTTATTCATATGAAAAAGGAGGTTATTTTTTAGTACGTGATAACAAGAAAAACAATATTTATTCATACGCAAATTACTGTTTTAAAAAGAAAAATTAACTTAAATAGCACTAGAACATAATGACTTTTCCTAAAAATAAAAGAAAGCTTAAAAGAATGATATAATGTAAAGATTTAAAACCATGTGTTTTTTTATGTGAACATAATAAAAAAGGAAAGAAGCGAGAAAAATGATGAAAGGAACGCATAAGGAAAGGTTTGCGATTACATAAGGAAAGGTTTGCGATTATTAAATCTTATTATAATATTATATTTATAATAATTATAAAATGGCCAGAAGGTAAGTTAATAATTGTGAAGTTAAAATGGTAAGTAGCTGAAATTGTGAAATTATAATTATTAAAAAAGGTATAAATATAATAATTAACGTATTGAAAATTAGAACTTATTAAAAAAGGTAAGTTAATAATTGTAGTGGCCGAAATTGTAGTAATATTTATTATAATTATTATATTTATAATAATTATAAAATGGCCAAAAGGTAAGTAAATAATTGTGATGTTAAAATGGTAAGTGGCTGAAATTGTGGATTTATAATTATTAAAAAAGGTATAAATATAATAATAGCTATTATTTTTATAATAATTAATTAACGTATTGTAAGTGTGAAGTTAATATAGCTATTATTTTTATAATAATTAATGTGAGTAATATAAAATGGTAAGCGTGACGTTAATATAATTATTATATATGTAATAATTAACGTATTGAAAATTGGAAATAATTAAAAAAAGTAAGTTATAAAATTGCAAAGCGTAAAGTTTTTAATAAAATTGGAATCAATGTATTATATGCTAATAATTAACGAACGTTATTTTGAATACTGATTGGAAACGTCTGAAATTATGGTAAAAATAAGTAACTATCATTTTAACCATTGGAAGTTAATATAATTATTTTTATAATAATTAACGTGAGTAATATAAAATGGTAAGCCATCGGAAGTTAATAAAATATTATATTTATAATAATTACCATATTAAAAAAATGTAAGTTATACAAATCCAAAGCGTATATTTTTAATATAGGTAAGTTATACAAATGCAAAGAGTAAGTTTTTGAAAATTGGAAATAATTAAAAAAGGTAAGTTATACAATTATACACCCAGCTTCGAAAAATAATAATTATGGTAAGAATAATTACACCCAATTTCAAAAAAAGTTAACCCTTCTTATTATAATTATAATTATAATAGCCTATAGCCTATTACAATTAAATATATACTATAAATATCCCCACAAATTGTACAATAATGTAGTCTATAAAGAAATCTTTCGAATTTTGTAAAACAATGATGTTTTTAACCTTAAAATAATATAATCTCTATATTTTATTGCATCTCATTTTTATCATTGAAAAATAATTTGAATTTAATAACATAAAAATGACCCGTGCAACGCACGTGTGTGATACTAGTAATAACTATGTTAGAAGTGTTCTCACCTACTATAATTCGTTCTATTGTCTTGAGTATTTTATTTTGGTTCTTAATTGACTTAATTTTATATACTAGATCTAGTCTAAAATAATAAGTCTCATATGATCTAGATAAGTTATACCTTCAAATTTACTAAGAATCTCTAATACACATTCACAATGCTGTTTGATTAACCAATCAAAATATTAGAGTACTTCATACTTTTTTATTTTTTAAATAAATAATGCGTATCTAATGATATTATTTCTTCCAAACACTCTGAATTCACATGACATATTATTTTAAAAGAAATCACCTCAAATAGAAGTAAAACATAAATAAAATATTAAAATATAAAAGAAATATTTGTACTAAAAAACACTAAAACTTAAGTCATTTTTCTAAATAGCACTTCAATTGTTTTATTCCTTAAATAACACTTAATAATATCCAGTGATGACAAATATTTACTTCAATAATAATGACTGATGAATAATGACAAAAAGTGCTACATTGAGAAAAAATACATGTGATGCTATTTAGAAAAAATCATTATGTTTTAATGTCATTTAATTAAATTATTCCAAAGAAAATCCATATTTTTCATCCCAAAATAGAAATATGCAATGTGATTGCGTGTTACTATATATGAATATTTCATAATATTTTTTGGTATTATACATTTGCATGTTTGGCATTGAATATGCATTTTGACTTTTATTTTAGGAATAAAAATATGAATATTCTATTTTGATATATTTTTTATGTTTATTCATACTTTAGTATTTTTCTTTTTTATATTTTCATCACTTTCATAAACCCATGTTTTGTTCGAGAATAAAATGGAAGAGAAAAAAATAGAAGAGAAAATATGGAGTACAAATTTAATGTGGTTTCCCAAGAAAGAAGAATCTATCATGGAGAAGACAAAAAAGATACATACTTTCCTCACGTTTATCGTTTTTAAATAAATCACCATAAATACAAATAAAATATAGAAAAATACTAAAATGAAAGTTCTATATTTTTATTCCAAAATAGAAATTTGTACTATGATAATGTGGCATTGTATATATACAATTCAAAATACGGAGTAGTATTTGGTAATATTTATGGTCATGATGGACATTGCGTATGCATTTTAACTCATATGTTAAAAAAATTCCGAAATATTTTTTTTATTTAAGAAAAATGTATAAATTACATTTTTCAACATTTGAAATATAATCCTCACTTTATTTATACACTATACCTCATCTAGTACTCCATACACTTCACTAAAAGTAATTTAATAATTTTTTTCTTGTTTAACTTTCCTTAAAAATCATAAAATATCGACTTAGAACGTGTTTTTAAGGATGGAGAGAATAATTTTTTTTAAATATATTCTTTGTCAACAAAAAACAAAAAAATATTATTTTTCTTGTCATTTTCTACTCATTCAAATGTTATAATCTCTCTTTATTTTCTATTGTCTTCGTTTCGTCTCTTCTAATTTTCTTTGTACTTATTGTCTTTTTTCGTCCCAACAAAGCTTAAGTAAAGGTTGGACGATATTACACATTTATTCTCTTCAACTTATTCTTATTAAAACAAGCTAGATCAAATCAGATCAAAAATAATTTTAAATACAGGCACAACAAGACTAGAAAAGGTCACAATTTATTTCAACCAAATAAGATGAATAGAACAAACCTCCCCCCCCCCCCCCATTCCATAATATATTTATTTAATGAGATTTTTCAAGTCCAAAAAAGGAAAATTATTATTATCAATAAAATAAAAATTATATTGTATATTAGTACAAAAATTAGTTCTGCGTATTTTATTTGTGAAAATTTTTAATTTTTTTTACAGTAATATATAACTCAAATTTAATAAAATAATTGAAGATTAAGAAGATTAAAATTCATTTATCCAACAAAAATCAAAATGACATATTCATATATCCCACATTCCCACTCCAAGTATCCTTTAATATCCAACACATTAATCGCAATTGCGGTCAGTTAATTACGCAGAGTCGCCGACTGGCCACAGAGCGGTGCCGCCGCTTTGAATCTCATCGGTCGATCGATCGTCTTCCAGACGAGAGGAATAGAGATTTCCTATCTGATTGATTAATCCGTACTTGTATAGGAGTAGAGTGACCGCTGTGATTTCGAAAATGTTAGCGCAGGCGCAGCTACTGTTCACGGTGGCTTTCGTGGAGATGGCGGTGATACTGCTCCTCCTCTTCAAGACCCCTCTGCGGAAGCTGTTGATTGCCGCCATCGACCGGGCCAAACGCGGCCGCGGCTCTCTCGTTGTCAAGTCCGTCGGCGCCACTGTTCTCGTGCTCCTGATCTACACCGTTTACTCCATCAGGGACATCCAATCCCGGCCCCTCGAGAACATCAATCCCACTGAGCAAGTCCTCCTTGCTTACCAAGTCCTTCAAGCCTCCCTCATGGGTCTCTCTCTCTATCCCTCTCGATTAATTGCCCCTTTTTGGTTGTGCTATGGCCCTCCCAGTTGTTTTTTGGATTTCTGGTTTCGATTTGATGTTTGCCTCTCTGGATTTTGAACTTATTTTGCCAGCAATTTCTGTTTCTTTTGCCCTATGTTGGGAACCTATGAATATGATCAAATCTTGCCTTCAATATAAATCAATGGGGTCTGAAATTCATCATTTTCTATAGTAATTTTAAAGATAATGATTTTTAGACAAAGGGTACCTTTCTTCATTTACAGGTGTTTATCTCTTGTAGTTCAGAGGTGATTTTTCTACTGTGTTATATATCTTGTCTATATTTGTTCATTCTGCTGCCATGTTGGAAATAGAGGTTCTAGGAATGGAGGGCAAACATAGTTCTTTGACAAATTATTTGTGAATCCAAATCCCACCGTATTTTATACCCCACGAGTTCATAGTGCTGTAACTATATTACTATAACCTCTAACTGTGCTAGAGTTAGGTATGGCTTACTCAAGGCTCTTAGCTTATACTCTGTAGAATGTATGTGGCGACCCTCGCGAGTCGGTGATAAAAGGATATATGCATGCCAATGCTTCTTTCCCTTATAAAACACCTACATTTACAAGTTTCTATAAACATGTGGTTTAGTCATGCTCTTTGCTCATCTTTCTAGTGTAGGATCTTTAGTTTGTGGATTTATATTAATAGAAATTATTTTCCCTCAATGAAGAAAATGATTGTAGGCAATTTAAGTACTCTTGTTAAATTTGATTGTAAGTGCACTTTCTCTTCTCAATTCTGTGAATGATTCGGTGATGTAGCTTGTATAATATAGTTATACACCAATTACTATCACGGGTGATGTTTATTTTTTTTAAAGATCTATGAGTGATGTTCCCATTTTAGTTGGTGCTTGTGGGGTTATTCAAATTGTGTAGTTTGACTATGAACCTTGCATTTCATCGTATTAGATTAATTGAAGTACGGAGTAGTATAAAGTTTCATAAATGCGATGCAGTTGCATTTCCATCTCTAGCAATATCATTATTATAGCCTTTCATCTTTCAGCATTGTTTGCAAAACCGCTGGGCTATCAAGGGGCTCTTGTCTAATCTTCACAGTTAAGTAGTGTGATTTGGTAAGCTAGATTTCATGATAGAGGGCCATTCGGTAATTTGACCCAACCTTGAGGGATGTAGATGTAGTTAACCCTCAACTAAAACATTCCAAACTCTAATACTCTTTCCGTCCTTAACTTAGAGCCCAGTTAGACTTGGCAGAGAGTTTAAGAAAAGGTAAAAGCCTAGTTAATAGTTATTTAGAAGATAGAAAAACAATTTGAACAACATATATCGCTTTCCTTAATGGAAATTGCATGGTTCATTTAGGAAGGAAGTAACACTCCATAGTCCATAGTTTCTACCCAGTTCCTCTTTGTGATGGATGATCTAACAATATAATATCTGGTGCTTACATGCAGGGTTTGCACTGTTTCTTTCGCTTATGATAGACAGGCTGCACCACTACATAAGAGAGCTGCGCGTACTGAGGAAGGTTATGGAAGCTGCCAAGAAACAAGACCAAAGCTTCGATAACGGTAAGAGTGGAGATAAGGTCAGTTCCCTAAAAGAAGAGATATCCTCACTAAAGTCTAAGATAAGAGTGCTGGAATCAGAGCGCGAAGATGTGAGAGCCAATAGAGCGAATTCTGAGTCCCTTAAACAACAGTACGAGAAAATAGTAGACGAGTATGGGGAATTGCTGGAGAAGAACGAACATCTTCGAAGCCAATTGCGTGCTATTGGTGAAAAGTGAAAACGGGTCTCGTTCAGATAACAAGAAACTTGGGGTGCCATTGCTTGAGATTGATGGTGGTTATGATCTCTGGGTGCTGCTGCATTAAGTTCCAACCAAAACACTGTCTTTCTTTTGATATATCATATTTATATTTCTGGGTTAACAATGAACATTGCTGTCTGTTTAATTATATGCATATATGCAAGTGTATTAAATTATCGTGTTTTTATGGATTTCATGGCTCTTGCTCATCAGTCTTCTTAGCTTTGCACCGATCATGATGTTGATGATGACGGTTTTTGCACCCTTCCTTCAAAATGTACATACTCTAAATTGGGAGATACTCCGTATGAGGCAAAAAAATTTATTTTTGAAAATCATTTTATTTACAAATTGTTATATCAATAAGAAATAAAAATTACATATAAAAAAATACATCAAAAGTTTTACAAAATGAGAGATGATAAAAATATTTTATTTTATCCAATACTTAATAAAAATACATAAATAAATAAAAGTTATTAAGAGGAGAAAAAACAACTGTAATTCATTTTTGAGATGGAAAAAGTATAACATTTAAATCGTGATTTATCCCTTCATTACTTTGACGAGCCGGGGCTTTAAGGGTGGGGGTTACACCTTTCTTTTACGTATAACATTTAAATAAATCTTGTGGACGGGTTGACATCATGTATAGATGTGATCTTTTAGTGGCTTTTGACAAGATGGTTCTCTCTAGCGGTCACGTCTTGTGCAAGTTAAAATATTTGACCCATTGTCTAGGGCATAACTCAAGTGGTTAATATATTTGACCCATTGCTTAGGACAGAACTCAAGTGGTTAATGACTCTGTTTGGCATCAACATTAGAAGTTAGCTTTAGGCTTTTGAAAAAGTTATCTAACGATAGCCTATAGCATTATCATTTTTAGAATTTATCAATACCATTAAATTTTTATCCAAAACGCTTATGCTAATTGAAAACACTCTCCCAAACAAGGCCAATATCGATTAAAAAATAGTATTGTGTTCGGTTTTGCACCCCATCACATCACGTGTGACTTAAGGCTTTTTTAAAATAAACCAATGATAGATCTACAAATGAAGAATTACAATAAATTTTGAGTAATGCTTGAGTCACAAACTACTGGGACACAAATTACACAAACTTGCTATTTTTGTACTTTTCCAATCGAATAAAGTGATATTAAATGCTTACAAAATGAAAATTGAGATACATAAATAGCAAGTTTGTGTAATTTGTGTCCCAGTAGTTTGTGACTCTAGCATTAAATTTTAGGATAGAAGTTATTGAAGAGGGAATTCTTAGGTTTTGTGCGTGAGGAGAGGCTTGATCACCCTCCACCATGCCCCATTGCCCCTCCCTCCCTCATTACATATCAACCGTGAAGAAAAGTTGTCTCATTTTACTTGACCACCATCACGATTTTGCCCTCCCATATTATTATTACGGAGTATTAAATTTTTTTATTTTGGACAAAGTGCTATGTTAAAAAATGCATTTGAATTTTTATTTTTGAATTTTTTTTAAAAAGAAAAATCATTAAGGATAACACCGATTTGTTCAAAAGGTTTCGCGAGAAGGATCGCACGTCTTGGATAAAAAGACGCGATTGTGCTTTTCTTCTCCACCGCAATTCTATATATTCCCAGAAATCTTTGGTCGAATAAGAGTTCGAAAACTTCACAACAATCCCATACTCGTTCTTGTAATTTTTGAGTTTTATCCGGTTAAATTTTGGATTGAACAACCAAAATACTCAATCTGAAAATGATATACACAACTCTTGATTGATCTGCATTATCGTTATTATCTCCAACATTGAGTCCACCAAATCCTAATACTAAGATTATTGCTACTTGTATTCCCTTTGTACAGTATCATGTATATGCTCTTTTTATTCATAAATTATTTTCTCGTTTATTATTTATGAGGTCAAACTTTATCTATTTTTATGTCTATTTTTATTGTCAATTTCATAAAATAATATAGTTATGTCACATCTAGTTTAATACGGAGAAACTCTTTTGATGTATTTTTAAATATATTGTATTAGGAAATAACTTTAATATAAATATATTCATTTTGAAATATAGTTTTCAAATATCAAATTTTTATAAAATATATCCATGTATAAATAAAGATATTAGTGGTCAAAGTGTAATCTTGGAGACCGTAAAAAGTCAAATGGAAAGAATATTTCCGGACGGAGGGAGTAATTAATACCGAGTATATAAGGGTGAAAGTATAGTAGTAATGATCTTTAAACAAAAAGCATTTGCTAAAAAACACTGGTGATGGTCATTCCTAGTAGGGATAACAACGGGTCGGGTTGGATCGGATAGTGCTATATTCAAATCCGGCCCGACTTTTAAAACCAAAATTTGAGCCCAACTCGAAACTCGACTTTTAAACTAAAAATCTGAACTGACCCGAACTTGAAATTTTGAACCCGAAATTCAACCCGAATCTGTAATTTCACCAATAACCAATTCGATGTACCCCTAAGAGCTTTAAAAAGTACAAGTCTAAATTCTTTTGTTTCTCATTTTTTATTGAGAAATTATAAAAATAATTATAAAAAGCTTGTTTTGTATAGTAGCACCTTGTAAGACGTTTGCGTGGTTAAGAGCAAGACAGTAGACATACCAGAGATGCGATGAAGGAAGAAATGCAAGGAAGAAAAGGCCATAAAAGAAGAATGAAAAACACATAGAGATGCGATGTAAGGACCAAGAGAGAGATGCGGTTGCGCCAAAGAATCGAAAAAAAAGAGATTACATGAAGTGTTCACTATACTTGTGGATAGGGTTTTAGGTTATACTCCGTAAAATATTTGGGTTTTGGTCGGTTTGGGGCGGGTTCGGGTCAGGGTGGGTAAAGTTATAAACTGACATCTGACCCGACCAAATGTAAGATTCAGCTGAAAAATTTCAAGTCAGGTTTAAATTATTTTATTCTCAATTCAAATTTGGATATTTTATTGTTCGATCGAGTCAGTTAAGATCGGGTTCGGATAGAATTGTCATCCTTGATTCCGAGAATGACAATCAATTATAAGGGCACTCGAAATACCCATGAAGCCCCGGGGCTTCAAACCTTCTCTCTCTGCCACGTCAGCTTTAAATTACCTCACAGTTTCAATGGAAATGGGTTTGAAGCCTCAGGGCTTCAAACGGGGGCTTCAAACCTTCATTTTTTACATTTTAAATACACATCTTCTAAAATTAAATTAATTAAATTTAAATATTTAATTACTTAATGGTATGTTTGGAAACATGGATTTGGATTTCAAATCCGGATTTGGCTCAAATTCCATGTTTGGGAAACTTAAAAATTTTGAATTTGGATTTGAATCAAAATCTTCTCTCATTCATAACATAAGAGAATTGAAACGAGAATATTTCGTTAAAAATTGCATTCATTAAAGAAAAAAATTACATTCATTAAATAAAAAAATTACATTCATTAAATAAAAAATTACATTCATGAAAAAATAAAAAAAACTTGAATAATAATTTTTTTAAAAAAGATGATAGATAGAGAGAAATTTGTATTTGTGTTGAATTTTAAAAAAAATTAATTTAATTTATAAAGAAGAAAAGAAGAAAAAAGAGGGGAAAAAAAGAAGAAAAAAGGCGTGATAACAGCTCCAAATTGCGTCAAAACTTTGACGCGGAAGTTTTAACGCGCTGATAACGAGGGAGGGGGCGGTGTTTAACGCCCCCCCAAACGTGGGTGGGCGTTATGCCTATTGCCACTGCTCTAAGCATTTGTGTTTGGGATATGCTAGGGGTACACCAAAAAGTGTACCCCAAATGTACACCATCCTCCTATTAACCATTCATTTTATTTTGTTTTTATTTTTATTTTTTTTTTAAAATTTCTTGCCTTTTTTGTGTGGTGATGGAAGGGGTGGGGGATGTTTGGGGTACACTTTTGGTGTACCCTAGCATTTTCCTTTGTATTTAGAGAGGATTATCAAATGTGTAATCATAACTCATCAAAAAAAATTTAGGTCATTCCACCTTTTGGACCGATAACTCATCAAAAAAAATTTAGGCTTACGTTCCCCTCTAGTTAGCCAATAGTCACAACTTGATGTGGTGTTCTATACTTTTACAGATTTACTGTGACATCCCGTACTTCATTAATTACTCATATATCCCTTGGATCCGTCAACAAAAAAGGTCAAGAACCAGAATTTATTTTTGAGAAATTTACCTAAATAGGACTAAAACATAATGACTTTCCTAATATAGGACCATATGTTTTTATTTCCCAATGTATGACTTTTGGTCATTATAACGTAGTCATTATTCAAGTAAATGTCCATCATTACTGGACATTATTCCTTCACTAGGTCATTATTAAGTCTTATTTAGGGAATAAAAAAATTTAAATCATACATTGGGAAAGTCATTATGTTTTAGTCCTATTTAGTGCAAATTTCACTTTATTTTTATACAGCTGACTTTTTAAATCACAAAACCAGAACAAAAAAAAAAGAAGAAGTCGTCAACCGTAAAATGAATGCTGCTGCAATCTGCAAAGCAGCAGGAGCTCAAGAATCCAAACTGCCCAAGACCGGCGATCAGCCCGCCGGCCGGGCACAAGTTACTTAAGGTCAGGTCACTCGACCGGCCGTGGAATCTCCCAAGACCGCGTTTGGCAATGTCGAATAAATGCAACTACTTTTTACTAAATTGAACTGAATATATATTACTCCGTATACTCCAGTACAAAATGGAGCAGTTCTTTTTTCTCTCTTCTTTCTTAAACAGCTACATTCACGGCTCTCAAAAAACAGAATGGACCATGCTACACACCCCCCACCCTTGCTACCAACCTTGCCTCCACCTATTTCTTCACCACATATTTATCTCTACCCATTCTCTACCCACCCTCTAATTTTAATTTTCTTTCCTCCCTACCACATGTTTATGTAGGGGGCATGAATGGTAGCAAGGGTGGGGGGTTTTAGCATTTTCCAAACAGAATACCCACCCTAACTGTTCTGTACCCTTACGGTTTAGGGCACGTACCCTACACCTAATGCTTCGCCTACTTCTTCTACTTAACATTGCTTTCATTTAAAAATGATTATTTTTTTGTTCCCACGTGAAAAGCAACACCACCTTTCCACCACCGCCCCTGTTTCAATTCCTCCTCCATCCCCACCACCTCTCACGGTGGTCCACCCCTCCTCCTCCTCGTTACATTCCCCCTTTGCCCCTTCCGGCGATTCGGAACATAAATTTCTTACCCTTCTTAGAGGGGAACATGAATAATATTCCTCTTTTGATCCCTCCTCCGTACGGAGGTGGATTGAGCTCGCCCATATCCCCTGTTCCAGGATGCTCGTCGGAGAACTCTTGTTCTCCGCCGGTTCTTCTTTAGGAGGTGGATTTTTCTGGCGGAAGAAGGGATGCGTCAGGAGCTGCTCCGCCGTCCACCGATCTCCGGGGTTTGTTGTGAGGCATTTTCCCAGGAAGTCCTTCGCTTGGTCGGAGAGGAAATCCGGGATCTCCGGCGACTCCCCTGAGTGTCCAATGTGGTAGAGTAGCGATGCAGGGTCGGTTGCCTTCGGCCACGGCGAGCCGCCGCCGGTGGCCATTTCGATCACCGTGCATCCCAATGCCCAAATGTCCGCCGGGAAGCCCTGTTCTTTCCCCTGCGCCGTCTCCGGCGACATGAACATCGGGGTTCCGCCGGCACACGCGTCATCTTCTCCCGCTCGTCTCGCGCATCCGAAGTCGGCGATCTTAGCCCCGCCGCCGCCGCAGGACAACAAAATGTTCCGGCCCTTGATGTCGCAATGCACGATTCCATTGGAATGCAGGTACTCCAGTCCGAGTAAGATTTGTCTCGCGTAGTCTCCGATCTCCGGCTCGCAGAGCTTCCCGCCGCGCCGCCGGATTCCGTCGAGAATGGTCCCACCGGGCATGAACTCGAGCATGAGATTGAACGTCGGCACCCCATTCTCCTCGGAGACGTCGAACCCTTTATACCCAACAATCCAAGGGCTGCTCAGAGCGGACAAAATCCTCTGCTCTCTTTCTAAAAGCTCCGACTGGGGGAGCACGGCGGACTTCACCGCGAATACCTCCCCGGATTGGGAAGACGTGGCCGCAAAGACGGCGGCGGAGGAGCCGCGCCCGATCACACGGCCCCTGTTCCAGTTCATTTTCAGGCGGGGAAGAAAGGGGATTCGGTGGTGGGTGGGTAGCTTAACTTAGCTTGGGTAGCTTTTGGTAGGGAAGGGGAGAGGACGATGAATGGAGAAGTATGGTGAAATTGTTTGGGTTTATATAAGAGGCGTTGTCCTAAATAATACTACCTAGGTCGGTCTGTCTTTGTCTACTTTTTTTGTCTACTTTTGACTTTTGAAACTGTTCATCTAAGCATTTTGACTCATCAAATTCTCTCAATATATAAGCCTAAATATAGTCATGTGTGATCTTATTTGATTTGTCTTAACATATAGATTATTAATATATAATTTCTATAATTTTGTAATATACAAATTACAAGATAAAATAGATTAAAGAAATGCATTGGATGATGTGCCAAAAGGTAAGTGGACAAAGACACTGGGACGACGGATGGAATAAGTGAAGGCGTGTGGGCGGGTGAATGGGATTTGGACGGCCGAAAAAAACAAGGGTTGTTCCAACACACGGCACTACTTAGACACACCAACAGAGAACCCACTAATCTAAGACATGAATCCATTTATGTTGGAAGAAATACACCACATTTGTTGACATGAAATGCGCTGAGAGCGAATGTATTAAACATAAGACATCTGTAAGTACCTATTGTAGACTCCACTCATTGAGGTCAATGTACAATCAAATTTCAATTTACCTCATCCTAGTGATCATTTGGTTGGTCTTCAGGGATGAGGCTCGTCCTTGGCTCGTCCTTTTTCGTTTGAATAAAAAACTAAGGAATCCTTCTTTGATACAAGTTACCACATTTGCCAAGTGTCTTATAATTGTTAGTGTGGCAACTATTTGTGTACGTATATAGGTAACTATGGTATTATAGATAGTATAAAAATATGAGTTCGTTAGTACTGTTGCCTATAAATTTTCTTAGACATTATTCACATAATTAAATTTTAGATTTACTTTATTTATTTATTTATTTTTATAACTCATTTTATAATATTCCTAAAGCCTAATTTTGTCACATATAAATTTTTAAAATAAATAAACTCTTTAATATAGATGAATTTTACATCTACAGTCAAATAAATTAAATCAAAAATAAATTTGGTCAAAACTCGTAACGCGTGATGAAAAAATAAATGGTGACGAATCGGAGGGGCTATGATTTACTTTAAATTATTTAAATAATAAATTGTATAAATATTACTCTCCGTTTTAATTTCCACTAATTTATGGACCCTAAGGAGTAACAATGAATTTCTACAAAAATGAGATTGTATACTCCCTCCATCCTTAAAAGATCTTCCCCTTTCATTTTTTTTTGTCCTTAAAAGGTGTTTCCTCATCTATTAAAAAACTACTTTTATTCCATATTTTTTCATATCTTATCTATCACATTATATCTTTTTACTAATAATGTACACATCACATCTTACTTTTACTCATCACATCAAAGGTTTTTTTTTAAAAATTTAAAACAAAAGTATATCTCTTTTAAATTTTCAAAAAATCAATAAAGGGAGATGTTTAGGGAGGGAGGAATAGTTGATTATGTAACTCCAACAAAGTATTACACCACAAATTCACGCGCATGACAATTAACGTGGCAGAACAACAAGTGTTTAAATAGACCTTAATGAATTTCAGTTTGGTTTGGTGACGGAATGAGAAGAACCGGGGAAAAACAAGTCTTTTCGTTTCCGTTTGGAAGCGGCCCTTTTTTGGAAGGGCATGTCGCCGATGATTAGAGGTTGGAGGGCACACGTGTCCTCCATCTATGCCCCCTTTTCCCATATCTATTCAAAGGGTTGACAAATTATATATATATTGCTTTGACGGCCGGCTAGCTATTGTTTTACAACGTGGCAAAATGCCCAATGCCCTTTGTGTGAACGCCTTTGAACGACTTATAAATAAAAAGGATGGACCCTTCCCACTTTCAGATCTTGTCGGACAGTCATTGAGAATATGTAAATTAGACTTTAATCGCAGATTACTGGCAAAGAGTGGAGCCTGCACCTGGTACCACATGGTCGGAAATTAAAATCGAGTCTTATTACCCCATTGGAATTCTTTATCTTATCAGTACGCAACGCCCACCAGCTCTACAATTTATAAAAGGATTTGGGATTGAGTAAGCTAACTAGGCAAGCTAATTAAGAGTATATATATGTATTTATTGTCACGGTTTTGTTGGCTCACACTCCTACACACGTACACGCACATGATATATCCTTATCCATCATCAACACCTCTAATACACATAGTACTCCATCTATATCATAATAAGAAAAATTCTAGAAAGTCATGTTTCGAATGTGATATCTTTAAAAAACACACTTCTTAATTTATTTTCTTTTAAAAAGAATACGTGATTCACATACCTTTTTAGCCCTTTTTAAATTCGGAAGGGTTGCAATGACATTAGAATCACATGTCATGGGTAATTCGGGGTCGTACGGTGCCTAGCGCGTAACATTGATGTTTCCTACCCCTAATCCCTGGTTAACTCTTGATACAATTTGAGAATAATTGATCGATCTTGTTGAAGAAGAGGATTTAGCTAAATAGTACTAAAACATACTAATTTTCCTAATGCAGTATCATATTTCCTCCGTTCTTTAAACCCTTGGCCTTTCTACTTTTGACTTTTGGCAAAAATAAGGAAAGTGTAATTTTGGTTGACTTTCCAATTTTGCCCCTAATGTGATGGGTAAAAGTAAGATGTGATAGTTTATTTATTAGTGAAAAAGTATGATGTGATAGGTAGGGTATGAAAAAATAAGGGTAAAAGTGGTTTTTTAATAGAAATTAGAAGTATTTTATGGAATTCAAAAAAACGAAAAGGGAAGGATTTTGTTAAACGAAAGGAGTATATTTTTATTTCTCAATATTTTTAAATGTAAGCTTAAAATGTTACTCCCTTCGTCTCAAAAACATTGTCACTGTTTGAGTTTTTCTGGTCACAGTGTAATACTTTGACAATAACTTATGAAAAAAGTATACTTCGTTATAATGTAATTAAATTTAGTAAAATTGATTCATTTTAAAGTATAGTTATGATATACGGAGTACTAACTTTTTATAAAATTTATTGATTTAAAACTATATTCAGTTTGTGTCCAAAATAGTACACATTTTGACAAAAAAATCAAATTGTGACAATATTTTTGGGACGAATGCATGGAGCATATTT
This sequence comes from Cuscuta australis, assembly GCA_003260385.1. Lineage (NCBI taxonomy): Eukaryota > Viridiplantae > Streptophyta > Magnoliopsida > Solanales > Convolvulaceae > Cuscuta > Cuscuta australis. Next base: position 3,496,153 of record NQVE01000162.1, on the reverse strand, counting down.
TAAGAATATGCATAGATTAATGTCTAGAGTAATTAGGACACCATATAAATTAATGAAAATGACATTAACTTGGCATTTTAAAAAAAAATTGGACTAAAAAAACTTCATAGTCCTTAGTTTTTGTTTGTGCTTTCCCTATTTATCGTATATTTGCTTCGCCGCTCGATTGGTAATTTTAGCTACACTATATATAGCGATACATATAGAAATCTCTCATTTCATATTACGTTTAAAAAAAATCTAGGAGCGCTGCTCCGGGACTCGGTTTTGCCCCCTTGGGTGGAGTGGGTATTGTTGTATTGGTAATTAAGTGCGGTTTAATATATATTGAGTAATAATTATTGTGATGTTAGCGTAACGAATAAACCACTGAATATGTCGTATGTTATGTGCATAAAGTATTGGTGTATTTTTGTTCTTGAAGTAGACACAAGAGTTTACTCATCATCATTATATTCTTACCCAATAACTTAATGTTATGTATCCCTTAAGTATTTTTTTCGAATTGAACCAAAATTTATTATCATGAATTAAACAATAAAAACTGCATTGCCTATTAAAACAAGATTTTTTTTAAAGTAAACTTTTTGTAATATCCCAAAGATGAAAGACCCAAATATTTTATAAATTTTTTTTGAGGTTTAATTGTTTAAATAACTTAAACTATTGTAATATCTCACGAATTTATTGTTAGAGTCATTCGTGCCTTCAAAATCAAGACTGGAACCATCCATAGTTATTTGGCTAATTAAGGTCACCGGCCAAATCCGTCATGATTAACCGATTGATTGATATTTTTATGGGGCCAAGTTACATTTTTGGGTTCTTTATTTGTGCAATTAGTCCCTTAGGCCAGGCAGAGATTAAGGACTTGTTTGGGATTACCATTTGTTCTTTAACGATGCATGCAGATTACTTTGAAAAAGTTAACGCTAAACGCTGCCCGTACGTAGATATTGTTTGCAAAACGCTAAATTCTAACGATATTCCCAAAGAAGCCCTAAATATCTTATTCTTTGATTCAAAAGCATAAATTGTCCCTTTCTTCTCACCTTCTTAAATGTTAATTTGGTCATCAAAGTAGGCAAATTTTTCCATGTACCTAAAGTATACGCTCATTTTTATGGACATTAATGCATTTGTAGCATATAAGAAGAGAGTCTATTGCAGGAAAAAATGTCTACATCCAAGCCCATCAAAAAATGTGAGAAAATCAATATTTAAAATATGAATCTTGGAACCATATAAGCATCACTCATCAAAGTAAGTCTAAGCTAATGTGGATTTTAATTTACTTTTCTTTCGTTTAAAAAAAGTGACATTTATATTTTGGATTTAGATGACCCTTTTTTTTAAAAATCAACATCGAAAAAGGTTAAGTAATTGTATTTGAAGAAGTGAAATTTACACTAAATAGTACTAAAATATACTAGTATGTTCTTTCCCAATGTAATACTAGATTCTTTTTATACCTTAAATAATACTTAAATAATGTCTATTGGTGGTGGATATTTAGTTTGGGCAATGTTCAGTGACGGTGAATATTTACTTGAATAATGACTAGTGGACATTGAACATTGTTATCACATTAGAAAATAAAGTATAAATACTCCCTCCGTCCCCCTGTATTTGTCCACTTTCGTTTTTACACATCATCCAATACACTTCTTTAATCCATTTTATCTTGTAATTTGTATATTAAAAAATTATAAAAATTATATATTAATAATCTATATGTTCAGACAAATCAAAAAAGATCACACATGACTATATTTAGAGTTACACATTGAGAGAATTTGATGAGTCAAAATGCTTAAATGAACAGTTCCAAAAGTCAAATGTGGACAAATACAAGGGGACGGAGAGAGTATATGATATTACATTGGAAAAATTACTATATTTGTATTATTTGAGTAAACTTTTCATTAAAGATATTTTGGTAAACTTTCAACTTTTTCAACTCTCCTTAAAAATCACAGAAAATCAAAACGGGAAGATCTTAAGGGGACGAAGGGATTTTCTTTCTTGTCATTGATTACTATCTTCATACAAATAAATCACACAAAGATGGATGAAGTTAGGTTTAATTATGTTGTTACGCCTACATAATTGCTTATAATTAATTATGAATAGCGACAAATTGTACCAATAAGCACAACATTCACCCTCCACCGGTTCATACCAAACAAAACTACGTACAATATAAAATATAGTCAGTGCGTCCCCTAGCTTGGGTGATGAGTTAAAATTATTAATTTGTTCCCAAAAAGGGGAAACTTACTTCCTACCTAATATTTTTATTTACTACGAAAGACTTTTCCTATTTAATGTTTTTAAACTTTGATTAAAAAATAATATATTTTGTTTTGGTATAGATATAATATTAGTATAATTATTTTTAAACGTAAACTTAAAATATAATTTACTCTGTCCCAAAAAAATTATCACTGTTTGAGCTTTTTTGCTCACACTGTACAATATTTGACCATAATATATGAAAAAATATATTTAGTTATAATGTAAATTTAGTAAAATTGAATTGATTTTAATATATATATATATATATATATATATATATATATATATGTATATATATAAACAAATGCTCATATTATTAAACCCAAATCAAGGCCTCTAGTACATCAAGTGAATATACATAACCAACAACTTATTTTTTTATCTGATATGATTTTTTACATAAATTATAATCGCATAAAAGTTTCATTTTCTTTATTCTTATATTTTTCCAAAAGAAATTAAATTTATTTTTTGAAAGAATCGTATCAAGTGAAACAAGTAAAAAGTGTGAAATTAAATTTAAAAATTTTGGAGTAATAACGATAACGATAATGATAATGATGATAATAATAATAATAATAATAAAAATTCCTACTAATAATGATGATGATGATGATGATGATAAATAATAATAATAATAATAATTCTTGATTGGATCTGATTTAATCTGGTCTGATCTGATTTGATCTTATCTGATCTAGTCTGATCTGTTACAATTCTTGTACGGATTACAACGGACGGAGAAAATGATTGGCCTCGGAAAATAAAAATAAATAAAATTCTGAATTTATAACTTATTCAGAATATTACAAGATAAACAGAATTGAAAATAAATTTATATATCTTCAAACAACCTTATTGTATGAGGACATTAAGCACTGGACATTGAGGACATTATGCACTAGGGTAGAATGCAGCGAGGTCTTTATGAACTAAACCTGCAAAACAAAACACCGTGAAGGACAGCGGAGTCGCCGGAGCTGTCCTTAAGGTAGTAGTGCCCGCCTAGCGTACCGGGAAAACGTGGGCACTCTCATCCCAAGATAAAACCGTTATCGTGTGTGGAGATGTACGGACCAACCACACACCAACGAACAAAAACAACGTAGGAACGTTGGCGACCAAAAAACTTTGAAGGGGATGACCGGAAATTTGGCCGGAAAATCAAGAGCTCTCTCTTAAAATTAAACAAGAAAGTTTTCCCTTTCTTTTTCTTTTTCTTCCTCACGTGTGAAACCCACACATAAAACACACCACACTAAACAATGGAGAGCCCTTGATATTTATAACTAAGGAATTTTAAAAAGTGTAACTCCTACACTATTAATCAATGGCATTTTTGGCACAATAATGACGTGTTAATGGTGATTAAGTAGCCATTAACACGTCCGTTACGCTACGCTCCGTTTAAAATTTGTCCCGAATAATTGGAGATTAATGGCCAGTTAACTCCGTAAAAAAGACTAATTTTAAACAATACGTAAAATTAATAATAGAAGATTGGCTCAGTAAAATTGCAAAAAATTACAATCCTTACTGTTGATAAAAGAATAATTGACTCTTTATTAATTGAATATGGAGAATACATATGTATATAAATAGGAGGTAGATTCCTAACCTAATTAGGAATCATAATGGTAGCTACCTAAATTACAATATTTCCATAAACAATATTTATACTAATTATGAATGTCTAACATCCCCCCTCAAGCTGAACTCCGTGTAACGAGTGGAAGCTTGGATACGAGACTTTGGATACGAGACTCTGGAACCGTGGTGAAGGTAGGGCTTTCGTCAACAGGTTAGCTAATTGATCCTCAAAAAAAACATGAGATACACCCATGGTACCAGCAATGACTTGTTCTCGAACAAAGTGACAATCAGTCCCTACATGTTTCATACGTTTGTGAAAAACAGGATTCTTGGTGAGACATATTGCTGACTGATTATCACAAAGAAGATGAGGCGGAGGAATGGGAACACGGAGATCGGCCAAAATGTAGGTTAACCACATAACCTCAGATGCTGTAGCAGACAATGCTCGATATTCTGCCTCAGTAGAAGACTTAGACACACGAGTCTGTTTCTCTGTACTCCAGGAAACTAAGTTTGGTCCCAGATAGACTAAATATCCTGTAATAGAGCGCCCATCACTCATATCATTTGCCCAGTCTGAATCCGAGTAAGCACGCAGCTGAAGATCACCAGGCTGAAAGACAAGACTACGATCAAGAGTTCCTTTGACAAAACGTAGAATCCGCTTCAAACTCTGAAAATCATTTTCTGTGGGAGCATGCATCCTTTGACACACATAATTAACTGCAAATTGGATATCAGGACGAGTAGTGGTGAGATACTGGAGACCACCAACAAGACTGCGAAACAAAGTGGGATCATCAAAGAGCTGTTCACCCCCATCTGCGTCCGTCTGCCGTACAGGTAACGGCGTTGGCGAAGGGTGGCAGTCCTCCATCCCAGCCCGGTGAAGGAGCTCGGTAGCATATTTGCGTTGGGAGAGGACGAGAGATGACCCTGTGCGACAAACTTCCAGTCCAAGAAAATAATCCGGAGGACCAAGATGCTTTGTCTGAAATTCCTTGCACATGCTGTCAATAAAACGCTGAACCAAAGTGGCCGAACTCCCTGTGACAATAATATCATCTACATAGACAAGTAAGATAAGAGTACCAGTAGTGCTGTGCATAATAAACAGGCTCGTATCATGAACATTTTTCCGAAAGCCATATGCAAAGAGGAAGGCCGAGAGTCGAAGATACCAAGCCCGTGGCGCCTGTTTGAGTCCATATAAGGACTTTGTCAATTTACAAACATGTCCAGGAAGGTGTTGGTCAACATAACCCGGTGGTTGAACCATATAAAGATCTTCATCAACCTCACCATGTAAAAAGGCATTAGAAACATCTAGTTGTTGAAGAGGCCACCCATAAGACAGTGCAAGTGTAAAAACAAGACGAATTGTTTGTTGTTTGACAACCGGACTAAAGGTGTCTGAGTAATCCAGACCATACTCCTGAGTGTAACCCTTGGCTACCAAACGTGCCTTATAGCGCGAGACCGACCCATCAGCGTTGCGCTTAATCTTGTATACCCACTTGCACCCGATCGGAGATCGACCCTTAGGTCTGGGAACAAGAACCCATGTGTTCTATTTAAGCAAAGCTGCATATTCTTCATCCATAGCACGACACCAATACTCATTCTGGGAAGCCTCTCTATAAGTTGCAGGCTCAGTGACAGGAGGAATAGAGGTAGAAGGGGTAAGGGCGTAAAGTTTTGGTTTAAAGATGCCGCATTTAGAACGTGTGATCATGGGGTGGGTTGGTCGAGGGAAGGGGATGTGGGTTGGAGCAGTGCTGGTGGTGGACGAAGGAGTAGGGACAGGGCAGGTGGTGGCCGAAGGAATAGGGACGGGGATGGGACTGGTTATAGGCGACGTTGGGGTGGAGCTAAGGGTATGGTCAGAGGGATGTGTGGCTGTAGGAGGGGTTACGGTGGATGTTGGGGCCAAAGGTGTGTATGGTTGAGTGGAGAAGCCGGGTGGGACCAGCGGGTTGGTTGTTAACGGCCGGTGAGAGGTGGGTTGTGGGTTAGGGGAAGAGGCCATGTGAGGCGGACTAGACACCAAGGGTTCGGGGAAGATAGGAAGGACACCAAAGTAGGACGATGCAGGGGACGGTGGAGAAGAGTCCTGATATGGGAAAACTGACTCATGGAACTGAACATGACACGAAATGTAGACACGATTTGTGGAGGGGTCATAGCATCTGTAACCTTTGGTCAACGGCTCATATCCTAGAAAGACACAACGCTTGAAACGAGGTTGTAGCTTGTGATCTGCCTCATGACGAAGATGAGGGTACACAAGACAACCGAAGACGCGGAGATGAGAGTATTCAGGTGGGACGTGATATAGAGCTTCAAACGGAGATTTGTAGTTGAGAGATCGCTTTGGCATACGATTGATAAGATAGTTTGCTGTAGCCAAAGCTTCAACCCAGAATGTGGCAGGGAGCGAGGAAGTGTAGAGAAGGGTAAGAAGTGTTTCAATGAGATGTCTATGTTTACGCTCAGCTACTCCATTTTGTTCAGGTGTATAGGGGCAGGTTTTATGATGGAGAACCCCCAATTGTTGTAAAAAATTCCCAAACTTATGATTAACATATTCACGACCATTATCAGTGCGAAAAATTTTAATGGTTTTGCCAAATTGATTTTGCACCATAAATTGGAAACTTTGAAAAGCACCAAAGGCCTCAGATTTGTGGTTTAGAGGATAAATCCAACAATATTTAGTATAATCATCCACAAAATTAATATAAAAGTGATAACCACCATTTGATGAAACAGAGGTAGGACCCCAAACATCAGAATGGACTAATTGAAAAGACTCAGTAGTTACAGTAGTAGATAAAGAAAAGGGTAGCTTATGCGACTTGGACACAGAACAAGACTCACAATGAAACAAATCTGACTCTTGACACACACCTAACTTTGAAAAAAGAGACTTGGTAACTTGAAACGACGGATGACCCAACCGACAATGCCACTGATGAGGCGTTGTTGTCATAGCATTCGCCACAAGAGGAGCTGCAGCGGGTTTGGACGAAGATGAGCCGTGACCAGACACAACAGGAAGGGTGTATAAGCCACGCTCACATGGGCCTCTGTATATCACTTGATTGGAAGAGTTGTCCAGGATCAGAAATTCCTTAGAGGTAAAAAGGATAGAGCAATTATTGTCAGTGGTAAATTTGTGGACAGATAAGAGATGAGTGTTTAGGGTAGGAACGTGAAGGAGATTAGAAATAGTGAAGGTACCTGTAGGTGTAGTAACCTGACCTGAGCCGATATGAGAAATTGGTAGAGATTGCCCCCCAGCTGTGGAGACAGAGTTGGTGCCATAATATGACTGAGGATTTTGCAATCTGGATAAATCAGAAGTCACATGGGTAGATGCTCCAGAGTCTAAGTGCCAATTTGGACCAGGATCTGTAGAGTATGCGGTGTAAAAAACTTGAGGATTGGTGCCGGCAGAGGAGGAGCCCGAAAATTCTTCATTGAACCTATTCCAACACCGCAAGGCACTATGATTCAGTTTCCCACATATTTGACACACAACAGTAGTGTCACTGGTCTGTCCTCGCCCTCGACCTCCGGTACGGCCGTATGGGCGTGCGCCACTGTTACTGCCACCGTAGCGACCAGCCCCCCTGCCGTTGCTGAAGCGTCCACGGCCTCGCCCCCGTTGGTTGGAGGCATACAATGCGGTTGGAAGATCTGTGGAGGAGCTGGAGGACGAACCGAGTTGAAGCTTCTGTTCTAGTTGGATGTTGAGTTCTTCGGAAAGCAACCATGATAAGATACTATTAAGCGTGACAGTGGCAATATTTGTCCGAACATTCTGTTTGAGAGATGCATATTCGGGAGGAAGACCACGCAATATGTTAAGTATAACATCTTGTTCAGAGACAGGTTCACGAGCAAGGGCAAGAGAGTTAACAATTTGCAGCGCTTCATCAAGGTATTTTTGCATGCTTGATTGCCCTTTTTTGAGATTATGAAGTTGTTCCTTGAGTTGAAAAATATGAGTCCGGGATAACGAATTATACCTTTGATGTAGATGACTCCAAATTTCAGCAGCGGTATTGCAGTGATACACAAGATTATGAACGGCAGGTGAGAGAAGTGCAAGAAGAGAAGCACGTAGTTGAGCATCAATGATGATCCATAGATCGTAGGCAGGATTTGCCTTTAACACAGGCCCTTTGTCGCTGGCAGGGGCCTTTTCATCCAGTATGGTCGGCGATGGCATAGCTTCCGTTCCTTCCACAAAGCCGAGAAGCTTATGAGCTTGCAACGTAGCTTTAACGGTTGACGACCATGATGGGTAATTGTTGTCTTCCAGTTTTGTGGGAACTAGAGAATGAAGATTTCGTAGAAAGAGTTTTAAGCCACTGGGAAGTGAAAGAAAGAGATCTGTTTCTTTTGTTGTCATGCTGATGATCGAACACAAACAACAGAGAGAGAGAGAGACGCCGGCGTGCGTGCGGCGGCGCACGAGAGAGAGAAAAAACGGGCTAGGGTTGTGGAAGAAGCCTAAGCTCTGATACCATGTTGATAAAAGAATAATTGACTCTTTATTAATTGAATATGGAGAATACATATGTATATAAATAGGAGGTAGATTCCTAACCTAATTAGGAATCATAATGGTAGCTACCTAAATTACAATATTTCCATAAACAATATTTATACTAATTATGAATGTCTAACACTTACCATATTCTTTTATTAACGGGTTAACTCTGAGAATCAATTTCTCATTCACCCTCTACCATTTTTGGCATATAAATTATCAAAACCTTTAATTACCAAAAACCGTTAGTGGACCTATTGATAAATATACCCAAGTTGGTCCATTTAATGCCTATTAAAAATGCCAAAAATTCCAACATAATCTGATTGGATATGATATGATATGATATGATCCGATTTTAATAAAAAAAGAAAAAAACAGAAAAAATAAGTTGAACAGAATGGGGCCTAAGTCAAACATTTGGTTTTTAGTTTAAAGTTAGCGGATACTTTTAGTTGATTCTTAACCCAAGTACTGCATTCCTAAATTGAAGTGTCCTCTTGCTGTTTAACCTTTCTATTCCTTGCACTCCATACAAGATAGCAAACAATTGCATAGGCAATTACCATGATCTTCCTTTTTTTCCCCCAACATTCCTCTTGCCATTCATTATCATTTGCTGCTTTTTATTTATACTCAATCCACCTGCAGATCTCACTTTGAATCTCTTTGGTAAACCTATAATCATAATACATATGGACCTAATCTTCAATTGCATTCAAGCAGAGGGCACGATTGAGATCAACATCCATGAACATGATATGCCCTGTCTTTTGTGGGGGAATTGTTAGTTTATTCCCTACAAGTTGATACCCTTGGACTTTAGTACTTTCACCCATAAGCAATTCATACCCCTTAGTAGCTGATGGTGTAAATATAGCCTTTAATTGTTTTGTCAATATTTGTGATTCTCTAAAAATAAGCCTTTCCTTCAACTTTTCCTTCATATGTTCGAAGTCTTACCCGGGACTAGCAATTGCCTGGGCTTTTTTTACTTCCATTCTCGCAACAAGAGAGGATTTGTGACCGGTCTTCCCCTGGTCACAAAAAATGGAAACACAAATTTGTTTTCATTGAGTTTCCCCTTGAGCAATTTCCATTTTCCAATCTTGAGTGGGCTGACCGGATAGAAAAACATGAAAGGGTTCACCCGGAGCCCACCCTCGAGCTTGAGGATGCCTGCGAGAAACTTCTCAAGGGTGATCCTGTGACCGGGAAACCTTACGTCTATGGTGGCTAGGTGTACCGGTTACCCAACCCGGATGAGGGCACATTTGCGACCCATGACGCAGAAGATGACCGGGCCAACTCCCCGGATGGTCATGCTGAGGCCAGTTCTCCTCATCCAGGTCGGCCATTTTTTCTCGAGCCTTTGTCTTTTCCATCTTTTTTTATAGGCGAAATATCTAACCGGTTATTTGTTGTTTTGTTTTCTTTGGCAGACATGAATTTCACCGGGTTCGTCAATCTAGATGCATCTGATGATGAAGTCCTCCATGCCGACCAGTCTCGCTTCTCAAAACCTCATTCCCCTCCCCAAATGTCTGAAATGGAAGGGGCTACCACTGGCCGGTGCACCCCTCTCCATGAGCTCATCCGGGACAAGAAGGTGAAATCCCTCTCGGCCACCCATCTCTCCAGGGATGACCGGGTTGATTCCCCTCAAGTCCAGGCTAAAGCAAAATCAAAAGAGACCGGTGCTTCTTCTTCCCACGTTAAAGCTCAAAAAAAGGAAGGGCCCCCAAAAGAGTTCCAGTATGAGCAAGAAGAAAAAGACCGGGTCATTAAATCTGGAGGGGGAGTCTATCGAAGAAGCCTTCCTAGCCTTGGCAAAAAGACTTCACAAGGTATTCCATCTCTAATTTTTTTCCCAGTTTAATTATTTGGCAAAAAGACTTCATTCACTTTTAGTGATAAACCTTTTTTCGTATCTTCAGGCCGGGGCTATATCAGAAAATGTTGGCCGGTCACTCCTGGAGGCGAGGGACCAGGTCTCCCAACTCACCCTCCTCCTTGATTCCGCCAAGTTGGAGATTAACGACCAGGCGAAAAGGGAGAAGAGGCTCGAGGAAGAGCTGAGGGCCGAGAAGGCCAAACGAGAGGAGGAGAGTGCCAGGTCTGCCCAAGTGAAGGAGGATGGGAGGAGAAAAGTGGCCGAGCTCGATGAGGTGCTGGCCCAAGTCGAAGAATCTGCCCGAGCAAAAGAGGAGGCATTTCCTGCTAAGGCTGCTCAATGGGCGGCCGAGCATCATGCCGAGACTGCCCGGTCTATTTTAGCTGGGCTAGAGGAGACGATGGCTTCTTCCAGGCGGCCGGGCATCACGCTGTGGGTGATTTGTCTATTATTTAGACACATTTTATAAATCATTTGATAAACTTATTAACTTGAATTTTGACGTGATTTAGAGCCAAATTGTGCCGTATTCATCGTATTTAAGATTTTGGATTGATTTATAATAATTGATTGATTTTAGAGTCCAAATAATAGTGGAAGGGCTGAATTGCAACTAAATTCAAATAATGGGGTCAATTTATAATTCCTAAAATGAGGTTTGTATAGTTGGATTGGTTTTATTTTCTGTCAGATGCAGCGCTCCAAACGGGCAAAAATCGCGACCCGAAGCAGACCAGCAACCCGACTCAAAGCTCCGCGTCAATCACCGGCGTCCTCTCCGGTGAGCACCAGCAACAGCGACATCGGCAGTCCAACTCCAATCCAGCAGCGACAGTATTCCAGCGACGTCCTTCCAAGTCTGGCGAGCAGCTCCGGCGTTCTTCCATCGCGCCGGCGACGTCCACATAGCGACCTCCAGGCCGGCGACGAATGATGACGACCCACCTCCAGCTCCTTGCCGGTGAAGAAACAGAAGGCCCACACACAAACCAGAAGCAAATCCAGATCCATTTTGGGCCATTTAAATGACATATCTACCCCTGGTATATTTTATTTTAATCTTTAGTTTTGAACCCTTATTTGTCATTTTACTCCCACTCCCTTCTACTCTATATAAACTCCCCTGTATCCAAATTGTATGAGAGCTTCCCATTTTCTCCTTTTTCCTCGTTAGATTAGGGTTACTTGAATGTTAATTTTCTTCTTCCTTAGCGTTAGCTTTTATTTACTTCATCTTCTTCATGCTTTGTTTATGTGTTTCTCTCTTATCTTTTATGCATCTCTTTAGTTTAAGCATGCTAGGCTAGATTTTCTAGCCTAGGTTAGGGATGGATTGTTGATTTGTGCTTGTTGTTAATGGATTAGTGTGAAATATGAGATATTGTTCTAGGTTGTTTGCAGGGATTATGCTATATCTATGCTTGGATGTTATTGTTGGCCACAAGGCCCACAATGACATTCTTGTATTTCGGAGTGGATTCTAAATCACCGAGGAATTGGGATTTAGAACCTTAGTCGCGTGTCTCTACTCTCAAGTCCTACCACGGAAGTGGAGGATACTTGAGTAGCTTATTTGATGTGTTTGTAGTTCTCTTGAGACGAGCACCACGGAAGTGGGTTCTTATCAAGCGGATTCTTTCTCGATTCTCACTTCCGAAGTGAGAATCGAGGTGATTTGCTCGCATTCTAGTTGATTTCTTGTTATCCTCTAATCCGTTGGCAATTGCATGATTAGCATGAAATCTCTAACCTAGGCTTGCTTTTCATTTATCACTTGCATTTCATATTTAGTTTAGTATGTTGCATTAGTTTACTTCATTGCACTTGCATTTCACTCACCCTCTCCATCTCCAGGCCTTGATTCACGTTATACAATTTGATATTAGTGTTTAGTCGCACCTTGCTTCTCTATTCGACGGATGTGTATTGAATGTTTCAACCCAATTTTGCTGCAGCAAATCTGAAATTATGGATGATTCCGGCAATCTTTTGAAACGGTACCTCTACGTTACATCCCAAGATCTGGCCTATCTTTGAGAGGGTTATGGTGCTATCAATGATATTAGCACGAGAAACCGAACAAGCCAAAGGTCGCGAACATGTTTTAGCCACACCATTGCTTGATGTGCAATCAGTTCATATACTACCGAAACCAGCACACAAAGGCAGGCCAGTTTTTGTGTATGGTAGGATTCATGCTAAGTATCTGCACATCAGTGATGGTAGACCAATGCATCTTGACATTTATAGCCGAAGCCGTAATGATGCTGAAAACATTAGACCTACTGTCACTTGGCCTGATAATCAGGAGGTCCATGACTTGTGGATGAAATTGGACAAAACACCAATAGCTGTGGATCTCGATCTCAAAATTGGAGATCAGACGGCTCTACTTGCCGTAGATGACATTTTAGTGGGGGATACAACTGAAGGTCCTTTTGAAGAAGTGAAATCAAAAGAAGTCGGTGGAAAACTTTGCTCCGCTACTGTTGTTTATATTGCAATGCCATTTGCTACTTTGGGTTGATTGGGTGTTCTTTTCTCTAGCAATGACAAAAGCATCCATCAAGTTAATGTTTCCGGTAAAATATCTGCACGATATAAGAACACTTACGGCAACTATGACTCGGAAGAATGTACTCTTTTTGAGAGTAATAATGCATTTGAGCCTATAAATTTAAATTCAAAGGGATCCTTGAGGCTCTCCAGATACTGGTTAGGGAAGCCTCCTTATTCATCACTCATTCTTGATCTGGATTTGAGAGACTTCGATGCCAACAGAATGCTCATCAAAAGAAAAGTGGAATTATTTGACCGGAATGGTATATTATCAACTGAGCATGTAGTGACAGTAGATGGTTTGACCATTCATGTGCATATGCCTATGTTTTCGTATCAACCTGATGGCTGCTGCTATGAGAGCAGTGATTTGGATGAGGTAATCCATTCTCTCTGAGCACTATGTTTCCAAAAGAGCAAGAAAATGAGTTCATACAAAAAGCAAGATAGGCTATTCATTAAATTACCAAAAAAGGATGATTTGGATGCATTTAATCTTTTCTATGCTTCATTTATTTCAAGCTCATCTTGTTTCCTCTTTTTTCAGTTGGTATCCTATTAAACATATTTGTGATTCCAGTTGATGCCTCTCAACACTTGACCAAGTACTCCCATCGCCATAATTGTAATTTTTGTTAAACTTAGTAGTAAATGAGCTAAAATCCCCTCAAACCAAACCATTACATTTCTTTCACCCCATTATCTCCCACCCCTCCCACTCACTGCCTATCACCTCTAAATCCTGGAGCATAACTGCCACCCACACACACCTAACCATCTGAACTACCAAAAGCTGGCCGACCCTCCCCTGCCCCCCATTTAACATTTTAACCCCCCAAAAAACAGCCCAGACTGGAAATTAGAACTTGGTTTTAATTGCTAGGTGCTGCAACATTGAAGTTGTACCAGTATCCGGGAAGGACCAGAGGAGCAGATGTCGGCTAGGCTGTGAGGATTAGGAGGATTTTTTGCCTGTCTTTTCCATGGCGATATGTTGAATGGGTGTTGAGTTTGCAGGATTTAGGATAGGCTTGGACACGGAACTGTTACCGGAATCAGAACGGGTGGTTCTAGGATGGAGTCGTCCTGGAAGGGTTCTTGTTTTGATTCTCACTTTTGGGTATAGGGATCGGAACCGGAACCGGAACTGCCCATAATAGTGATTTACTTCCCGTTTTGATGGTAACAACCCGGGGGGAGGGTTCCGGTTTTGCCCATTTGGATAACCAGAATTGGACCTAGATTGGGCTGTGTCATATCAGCATTTGATAGAATATTAAATATTTAATGGATCCAAGTAGAGGGTTATGGTTGTAAATTACACAGAAGTCGAGGGGAACCAATTGGAATCACCAATGTATTTATTGGACACCGATTAGAAAAGTTGGGTACATCGGCACAACGTGAACTTTTAGTTTGAATTTTTTAGTCAAACTAAACAAACTTTAATCATCAATTAAATAAAAATTGTATTATATATTAGTACGGAAATGATTCCACTAGATTTATCTAGCAAATTTTTTAATCACCATACTTTGAGGCGGAGGGAGTTATATTTCATTTTACTTCACTCCTATTTTGACTTCCTTTTGTCTTTTCTTTCCAATCTGATGATGAATGCGTTTTCTAAGACAACCTTTGGTATGTGGTTCTTACCTTTGCGCACATGTAATATATTATATTAGCTTAGCCACTTTTGTTACAAGTTTTAATTTGGTCTCTCAATTTATTCATGTTAATAGGTGCCATCATCATAGTATGCCAGTGATACCTCGTGCATCAAACTTAGTGGAGTTCTACTCTGTTCTTATTGGTCGTAGAAATTTGATTGCATTGAATGTGTCAGGCACTATTGAAATCACTTCCTACCATAATACACAATATCTATTCAAGAGTATTGGTGACGATGTTGTGAAAATGGAAGAAGGAGAGAAAGTTCTTCCATTGTTGGAAGTGGACAAAGAAATTTATGATTGCGAGATGCTTGAGTTGAAAATCAATCTAAAAGATGTTGACGGGAAGTATAAGAATAAAGGTTTTCTTACTTACATGCTTGGTTTCAGCCGATATCCTTTTTGGTTCAACACCCAGCGATGTTCTGTTATCCCAGGCGAAGATGGGTTTTGCGCTCTATTTTATTCCATGTTCCGAAAAGCTTGTCTTGCTGACATTGAGGTGCATTTCAAGGTCAAGAATGTTTGTGATTCCTTGATTTATGGAAGTGTAGTAGCTCAATATAGTGATTTCGACTACTCAACTCAGTTCAAGAGAGTATTTTCGAAGTGCGCTTTTTAAAAGGTCTAAGAAAGATCTAGCAGAATTAGGGGTTGATGGGAAGGTACCACTCGCTCGTTGTGTGGTTGTGGTTCCAATGCATTCAAGTCTTCTTCTTGATTTGGATCTCTGTGGGTCAACTTTGAATGATAGTTTATCATTCAAAAAAGAATTTCAGATTGGACATCATTTGTTTACGATGGAGACAGCTCTCTATGAGCTTGACATTAAGTTGTCTTGGAGAGATGGTAAGTGTATTTATTATCTATATTATACCGTTTAAATTCTATTATATGTAATATTTGTTGATTATATCACTGTTGGATCATTTTGGTGACCTAGTGGCTTCATGTGGTTTGGATCTTTGCATGAGTTATTATAACATTATGAATTAACAAGGTTTAGGTACTATCAGATTAAAAATAGTGGGTGACATCAGTATCCTAATAGTATGTTTGAATAGAAATTTAAAAAAAGCGGGCGTAGCAAAATAAGAGAAATCAACTGAAGATGAAGATGAATTTGTCACACAAAAAGGAATAAGAGCCGTATTCAGATTTTGAAGATGAAGATGAATATGTAGAGTGATATTGAACAAGCTATTGGAACTTTGTTTTTTTAACTATTATAAAATTGTTTTTAGTAAGGTTTTTAGGAATAATAACAAACTAAAACGAATTATTAAATCTTTTCGCATTAAAAAACGAATGCAGTAGAAAAGCAAATTAATGAGAAAGGGTTATGTCCTGACATTGTATATAGACAATTCAAATTTCCTCTTTACATACGGTGTACTTCGTGTTACGATTTTTTTTGCTCTTCTTCTTCTTCTTCGTCTTCATTGTGGTGGTGGTAAACCCTTGAAGAATTCTGCCACAGAGAAGTAGAGGAAGATGACATAGAAGAAGGTTGCATGAACATTGAAACTGAGCTCTTCAATGCTTGTTATGATTATGCTGTCTGCTCTTAGATTAAAGTGCATATATCTTTTGGATAATGGCTAGATCATGGGCTTCCAATTGTATAAAAATAGCATCTTGAGTACAGCAAACTACTTCTCTGTATTATAGCACTGTATCATCATTAGTGTGGCTTAATCTTACACTTCTTTCCTTCCATTTTTCTTGGCAGCCTCTTACTATGATTCAGGAATGGAGAAAATGGAAGATATGAACTTGGTCAGTCTAAAAGGAAATAATTCTGCTAGGGAGCACTCGTCGTATCATTAAGAATTGCAAGAACACGTCTCAGAAAGAGTGCACAAGGAGCGTTCCTCGGAAGAAGAGCCATTTGAGTTGCAAATTAATGTGGAAGCTTCTGAGTTTCCACAGCCATCTCGGGAAGAACCAGTTGGGGAGATCACAAAACTTAGCGATGCTTCCATAGTATGTATCCCTTGTACTCTTAGCTTTCTTGCAAGCTTTCCCTCTATAAATGGAGAACTGGAGAAGGCACTGATGACCTCAACGGAGAATACAGACTACCTTAAGATTCGATCGTACTCGCCCATGGACTTCCCCTCTGTTTTTTTCATAATCAACGTTTTCAGGTTCTTTTTAAACACTTTCTGATGAAAGTGTTTAATTTTGATTTTGGGTTCAATTTTCGTACTATATTTTTGCTCGGAGCAGGGGTCAAGAGCTTCGTTAGACCTTCCGATTTCAGCCCCAACTTTGAATTTCAGAAACGGCTCTAAATATTAAGCCAAACAGAATATTATGAACCTAGAGTTGAGCATATAAATGGCCAAAATCATAAACTTAGTCTCTCTCTCTCTCTCTATCTATCTATCCCGGCCCAACCCGAACTGACTACCCCACCCCATTCAATTGAACCGCCAAAGGGTAGTTGACTTCAGGTTCAAGGCTAGTTCAAATCGAGTCAAGGCGAGGGGTTTACTAGGGATAGAACTGATCAAAATGCAGTTCGGGTCGGAAAAATTCAGACTTTGGACAACAAAATCTACATAATTAAAAAAATAAATTTTTAAACATAGTAATGCATTAATATATTAGATGTTTGATATAATAAAAATAAGGAAAAATTCACATGAATACTCCAATAAATTTGTGATTTTGTGATAATACTCCTAAATTAAATAATTTACACCACCGCTCTCATAAATTACTCAATTTTACACCAATACTCCAGGTTGCCCACTAAGCTGAATACGTGGCATTTAAATGGCAACTGAATAATTATTAAGTATGAGTTGGTAATCAATTACAAAAATTAAGAAAATACCTTGAATGCGTTATAATTTTCTCTCCATGTCGATTTGAAATAAAGATGTGTTAAAACAAAAAATAAAGTGTTTATATTTTAATCAGATAAGTTATATATGAATAGTGTTTCAGATAAAAGATTAGAGAATTTTAAAGTTGATATAGTCCAAAATTTATATTTTAAAGATCTTTCCAACGAATATAAATTTGATTATGAAATATGTACTTTAAAATTCTTTATTTTGTTTGAAACATTATTTTCTTTTATTTTTTATCACTCCGTAGTTACCAACACATACTTAATAGTTTAGAGTCATCATTTAAAATGTCACGCATTCTCATTACTTGGCAACCCAGACTACCAGTATTAATTTAAATTATCACTGGGAGCAGCGGTGTAAATTATTCACTTCCAGAGTATGAACGTGAAATCACAGATTTCTTGGAGTATTCATGTGAATTTTTCTAAAAAATAATGAATGTATCAAAGATTGACTAATATAATAACTGTGTTTTTGGTTCACAATATTTGATACAAGTTATTTTCAATTCAATTTATTTGATACTTGGGTTGGGACAAAAAATAAAAATTACATGTTTAAAAAACCACATCAAAAGCCCTGCGAAACAAGAGTTGATATTACTATATTATTTGATCAAATGAGTAAATAAAATAAGTAACCAAAGTGAATGATAGTTAACTTTTGTGAATAGTGAACAGACAACATAAATTAGAATAGAGGAATTATTATTTAATTGAATATCATTATCAATAAGGGATACAGAGTAAATAATACGGACTAATAAAGGGGTACTCATTTTGTTAAAGAAGTATGAATATCTGTTTGTTATAATTAAAAATAGCATTGTGTTTTTTTAACAATAGTATTGTTGTTTTTTAAAGTATTATTATTATTAAGTGATAAATTTTTGTGGCCTAAAAACAAACATCAACCCAACTCAGCCCAGTTCAGCACCTTTGAGTTCCGATATTTAGTGCGCGCGCAATGTTCGATAGGCTTTCTCATCTTGCTCTAGTTCAAAACCGAGTGTGTCATTTTCAATAGAGGCCAGCGAGTTATGAGCAACTTGAATTTCAACTCTAAGGTTTCAATCAATGATAGAGGGGGGGGGGGAATCAAAATCTGGAAAGAAGCAAAAAAATAACAAAAGCTGGTGCTGCGCAAGAACAAAAACAGTCAAAACCCCGACTGCATGTTTATGCCTTATATTATGAAATCATATTTTCTTGTTTAAATTTAGTTCTTATTTTGTTATTTTTTGGTTAGGATTGTAAAATATGAGAATATGCCTAAAACATATAAAATTACATTTCGCTTAAATGAGAACTGTCTAAGGCTCCACCAATTGTACATAATACTCTATCGAATGGATTAGGAGCATATGTGGTTGTGAAGGCGCTGTTTTCGAAGAGATTAAAGAGGCCAGTTGCAACGATGACGGATATCCTCAGATATCCTATCATTGAGATAGAGATCTTCTCTGGTTCATTGAGCGCGAAATTGCTTTTGTCAAGTGTAGACATCGATCTAATTGGATATAATTTCAAAGGATTAAAGAGGCCAGTTGCAACGATGACGGATATCCTCAGATATCCTATCATTGAGATAGAGATCTTCTGTGGTTCATTGAGCGCGAAATTGCTTTTGTCAAGTGTGGACATCGATCTAATTGGATATAATTTCAAAGGTAAGTGTTGGTTCTTTAATGATGTTATCGTTGCGCTAGAAGGTGCAGAATATCTTGATGAGCCTATTGGCTACGAGGTCCCCTGTGTTTGGAGTTGGGTGGAAAAATGTTCAAAGAAGTCTTTGATCTTTTGAAGAATGATCGCTCTCCACAAAGGAAATATGGATGCGAGATTTTGTCTGTACATTTGTGCGAGTTTGCAAGGTTCACATGCATAGAGAACCAGGTTTATAACGAGATTAAGTATCAGAAAGATGCAATGTTTGACCTCGAAGAGGAGAAGTATCACTCCCCATTCAAGTGGGCTAGTGGTGATAAGAGTGAAAAGATTGAAGACATCGGATATTGACTTCAATAAAGAGACCTCCTAATTTTTTTAAATAAAAAAACCTTTGACTACATGGATATCCTCGTAAAAAACGCGGCTGCATTATCTAAAACATGTGTTGTGTATGTTTTGAGTAACAAGACTCATTTCAATGAAGACAGTTTAGGTGAAACACTTTGGGGATGCAAAATGATGAACATGATATGCGTGAGAAAGACCCTTGACATACTTAAGAAAATTGACTTGGATGAATTGGTGGAGGAGAATTGGATAGACAATAAATCAAAATGCAAAGAGGTGATGAAGGAAGAAGCTAAGAGCTACAAGAAGATGAGGGATAAGCGATAAGTTTTCGCCGGATGTAGAGTGATTTCACATTCTATTTAATTGAAGTTTTAGTATTCGTGGAGAGATTTTCTAGTTGTGTTTGGTATTTTTTTGGTATTGTTGTTGATATACCTCAAGCTCTTACGCAACAAAAGCTAATTCATGTTTTTCAAAAAGTTAAATTTTTATCATTGTTGTGTGTATTTGATATTTTGACTTCATGGTTCTCCCATGATATCAAAAGAGTTTTAAATCCAGGCCACTTATCTTGAAAGGTATATTGTACTGTGAGATTGATTCTCTGTTGAGGTCAACATCTTAAGGTGAGGATGTTGTGAAAATGGAAGAAGAAGAGATGTACTAGGTCTCCGATTCTTCGTTGAGGTCAATATTTTAAGGCGACGATGTTGTGAAACGGAAGGAGAAAAAGTTCTTCCATTGTTGGAAGTGGACAAAGAAACTTATGATTGCGAGATCCTTGAAATGAAAATCAATCTGGAAGATGTTGACGAGAAGTGTAAGAATAAAAGTTTTCTTACTTACATGCTTGATTTTAGTTGATATCCCAGGCGAAGATGGTTTTTTGCGCTCTATTTTACTCAGTGTTCTGAAAAGCTTGTCTTGCTGACATTGAGGTGCATTTCAAGGTCAAGAATGTTTGTGATTCCTTGATTTATGGAAGTGTAGTGGCTCAATATAGCAATTTGGCTACTCAAGTCAATTCAAGAGAGTATTTTCAAAGTGTGTTTTTTGAAAGGACTAAGAAAGAAGTGTGGTTTTCGACTATTCAACCCAGTTGTTTGTGCTCTATTTTACCTTTTGTTACGTAAGAGCTTGAGCTATATCAACAACAATAACAAAAAAATACCAAACACAATTAGAAAAACTCTTCTCAAATATTAAATTAATTAGAATGTGAAATCACTCTAAATTCGGCGAAAACTTACCGCATATCCCTCATCTTCTTGTAGCTCTTAGGTTTTTCCTTCATCACCTCTTTGCATTTTGTCTTACTGTCTATCTAATTCTTCTCTACCAATTCATCCAAGTCAATTTTTTTAAGTATGTCAAGGGTCTTTCTCACGCAATTCACGATCGTCATTCGGCATCCCCGAAGTGTTTCACCCAAACCGTCTTCATTGAAATGAGTCTTGTTACTTAAAATATAAACAACCCATGCTTTAGGTAATGCAGCGCAGTTCCTTACGAGGATACTCATGTAGTCGAAGATTTTTTTTTATTTAAAAAAATTAGGAGATTTCTTCATTGAAATCAATGTCACGATGTCTTCAATCTTTTCACTCTTATCACCACTGGCCCACTTAAAAAAATTAGGAGATTTCTTCATTGAGTAGGTGATACTTCTCCTCTTACACGTCAAACATTGCATCTTTTCGATATTTAATTCTGTTATAAACATGGTTCTCTATGCATGTGAACCTTGCAGCTTCGCACTAGTGTACAGACAAAATCTCGCATTTGCGTTTGCTTTGTGGAGAGCAATCATTCTTCAAAAGATCCAGGGCTTCTTTGAACATTTTTCCACCCAGCTACGGACATAAGAGCCTCTTAGCTAATGGGCTCATCAAGATATTCAACACCTTTAAGTGCAACGGTAACATCATTAAAGAACCACCACTTACCTGTGAATTCATATCCAATTAGGTCGATGTCTATCTTTGTCAGGAGCAGTTTTGCGCTCAATGAACCACATATGATCTCTTTCTCAATGATAGGATATCCGTCATCGCTGCAACTCGCCTCTCTAATCTCTTTGAAAACGTCTTCATATTCATATATGCTTCATAATCATTCGATAAGTACCGTGTACAATTGGTGGAGCCTTAGACATTTCTCATTTAAGCGAAATGTACTTTTATACGTTTTAGGCATATTCTCATATTTTACAATCCTAACAAAAAAATAACAAAATAAGATCTAAATTTAAACAAGAAAATATGATTTCATAATATGAGGCATAAACATACACTTGGGGTTTTAGTTGTTTTTGTTTTAGCTCAGCACCACCTTTGTTGTTTTTGCTTCCCTCCAAATTTCGATTTCCTCCTTGCCATTGATTGAAAACCTAGAGTTGAAATTCAAGTTGCTCCTAGCTAGCTTGTCTCTTTTGGAAAAATGACACACGGTGTTTTAAACTAAAGTAAGATAAGAAAGTCTACTGGACAATGCCAACACACTAAATGTGGGAACTTAAAGGTGTTGAACTAGGCTTAGCGGGGTTGATGCATGCACACTAAGGACACAAATTTAATTTTTTTATTGTTGTGTGTATTTGATATTTAGACTTCATAGTTCTCCCATGATATCAAAATAGTTTTAAATCAGGCCACTCAACTTGTGAATAAGGAAGAAGGAGAAATGATTCAAGTCTTATTCTTCATGTGGATCTCTGTGGGTCAACTTTGAATGATAGTTTATCTTTCAAAAAGGAATTTCAGATTGGACATCATTTGTTTACGATGGAGACAACTCTCTATGAGCTTAACATCAATTTGTCTTGGAGAGATGGTAAGTGTATTTATTATGTATATTATACCGTTTAAATTCTATTATATGCAATATTTGTTGATTATATCACCGTTGGATCATTTTGGTGACCTAGTAGCTTCATGTGGTTTGGATCTTTGCATGAGTTATTATAACATTATGAATTAACAAGGTTTAGGTACTATCAGATTAAAGCTAGTGGGTGACATCAGTATCCTAATAGTATGTTTGAATAGAAATAAAAAATAGCAGGCGTAGCAAAATAAGAGAAATCAACTGAACATGAAGATGAATTTGTCACACAAAAGGGAATAAGAGCTATATTCAAAATTTGAAGATGAAGAGGAATATGTAGAGTGATATTGAACAAGTTTGACTATTATAAAATTGTTTTTATTAAAAAATGAATGCAGTAGAAAAACAAATTAATGAGAAAGGGTTATGTCCTGACAGTGTAGGTAGAGAATTCAAATTTCCTCCTCGGTGTACTTCATGCTACGATTTTTTTGCTCTTCTTCTTCATTGTGGTGGTGGTAAAGCCTTGAAGAAATCTGCCGCAGAGAAGTAGGAGAAGATAACAGAGAAGAAGGTTGCATGAACATGTAAACTGAGCAATTCAATGCTTGTTATATTATGCTGTCTGTTCTTAGATTAAACTGCATATATCTTTTGGATAATGGCTAGATCATGGGCTTCCAATTGTATAAAAATAGCATCTCGAGTACAGTAAACTACTTCTCTGTATTATAGCACTGGATCATCATTAGTGTGGCTTAATCTTACACTTCTTTCCTTCCATTTTTCTTGGCAGCCTCTTACTATGATTCAGGAATGGAGAAAATGGAAGATATGAACTTGGTCAGTCTAAAAGGAAATAATTCTGCTAGGGAGCACTCGTCGTATCATTAAGAATTGCAAGAACACGTCTCAGAAAGAGTGCACAAGGAGCGTTCCTCGGAAGAAGAGCCATTTGAGTTGCAAATTAATGTGGAAGCTTCTGAGTTTCCACAGCCATCTCGGGAAGAACCAGTTGGGGAGATCACAAAACTTAGCGATGCTTCCATAGTATGTATCCCTCGTACTTTTAGCTTTTCTGCACGATATACATTTTCCTATCTGTCAAAGCTTCAATTATCATTGAACCAGTGCCAGTATTCATAATACCTGTTTTTTCTTCCTATAATTTGACATAAAATTCTTGGTGATGTGTAGGCATGTGGACCTAAAGGGAAATCTCGACCACCTGCTAGTGTGCCAATACTATTTACCAAGGGCACACCACCTCCTCCAGAACGGAAACCAGTTCTCTGGCAGTCAAATGCTTTCTCAATGGTTTTACGTGATTTCAATTGTCAACGGGTTCATAAAGGCTTTTATCAGGAAGGTGAAATCTGGTCTTGTTCTTATAAGTGTGCCCTACTATATGGGTTTTCTAGTCGGACGTGAACTCACTTTACATTTGCAATCAAACGCGTTCTGGGTTTCTAGTTGTGATATGCCAAATCTGTTCACGTGGCAGGGAAATCATTGTCTTTGTTTGTCAAGAACTTACCAACTACGGTATCAATTCAAGATATTGTTTCAAAACATTGGAACAATCAAGCAAGGTGGAGTGTTTTTGAGAAAGGGCGAGGTTGGTTATTTCCCTCTTTGTTGAATATGTGCCTTGAAGAAATGGATACATGCTGATACAAGAATTGGAATTGGCGTGCAGGATGTTGGCATCTGCCATGCATTTATTGAATTTGAACATGTCCAAGGTGTTCGTAATGCACTCAAGCTTTGAGATCCATCTAGTTTCAGTTTTCATTAGCTATTTTGTGTTATCACTGGTGTGTGTGTGTTTTAGCTGCAATGTCATGGAGGAGTATATCTCGATGTGCTAGAATATTGTTGTTTTGATCCACTAATTACCCTGAGCATGCCATCTTTTACATACATCAAAATATCCAATGATTGTTATATGCATCGATAGTGATGTCATTGCCTTTTTTGTTAGGCTTCTCCAATAGAATTAGATGGAAGGCAAAGTCTACATACAGGAGACGATACAAGTCAACAAGAACAACGCTTCTCGTGGGAGAGGTATGTTCTTCCAACTATAACTCCGCACTTATTATGGTTATTCATTGCTTTCATATTTCCATTTGCGCGATTCTCAATTGTTTGCCTTTTCCATGTCTTGTTAGTCTGTTATACCCGAACCGGGGGTCTAAACGAGTGGCTATTTTGATGAGGAATCAAGGAATGATTCAGCTTTAGTTCAGGGTTCTGGAGCAGGAGATAATCGATTTACACAAAGTGACAATCGATTACTGAAAGCTGTAGAATTTCTGGGGAAGCTGATAGTCGATTATCTTAAAGGGATAATCGATTATTGAGCCCTGCAGGTGTTTCCAATGGGATTGATAATCGATTGTGGGGAATGATAATCGATTATTTGGCAGAATTCTGGGCAGGAAGAAGGGTGTTTTTGTGGGGGAATGGACTGGAAATATATGGAGTTGATGAGGGAGTTCTTTTGGGTATTTTAATTGGAAGAAAAGAGTGAGATTAAGAGGAGAAATGGGGGGATATGAAATGGAAGAAAAA
Organism: Cuscuta australis; assembly: GCA_003260385.1. NCBI lineage: Eukaryota > Viridiplantae > Streptophyta > Magnoliopsida > Solanales > Convolvulaceae > Cuscuta > Cuscuta australis. The sequence goes on along the minus strand of NQVE01000162.1, from coordinate 3,471,281 downwards.
TCAGGGATGGATAAACCAAGTTGGTGTTTAAGAGATATTACACACTCTTAGCCTAACTTGGGGTTTGAATCTAGAATTTAAATAAGATATTACACACTTATTTAAATATCTAGAACCTAAAACTCACACTTAAGATAACCACTCTTAAGACATAGAATTAGGAATTTGGCTAAAATAGCATCACACTATTTTATAAATACTCAAAGAGTAAAAGGAGTTTTTAATATTCAAAAGATGTGTTACATTTGGCCATAGGGCCTGATTTATATAGACAGGGGAAAGGGGGCAATAATTCACAATGCAATGAATGTGAACATGAGGAAGCTTCCTAGCAACATCCTCCTCCAAACATGGGGTAATCTTTCTTCAATCTTGTCTCCTGGGTGGTCTTAAAAATCTGAGATGAGGCTGGGTTTGTGGGGGTTGTGAGCTTTGGTTTGTAGTGGTTGTTTTCTGGGTTTTAAGGCTAGTATTTGGGTAAATATGAGGGGTTGTGTTTGCTGAGAAAAGGGGACAGGGATGGGGGCTATAATGGGTGGTTTTGGACTTATAGGTTTGGGTTTTTTGTGAGGGAATATGGGCAGGAATGAGTGGCTAGTGGTGGGTCAGGTTTTTGGCCTTTTGTGGGTGTTTATGTTGGGATTGTGAAGTGTATTTTGGCCAGGGGTGAATGGAATAAAGGGAGGGTTTTATTGGCTTAATAAAAGGCTTAAAAAAAGGAAAATAACATCAAACAAAAGGTTTTATTTTACACTCTTATTTTCGGCCCTGGGCTAAAATAAGAGTAGGAAAAACTTTATTTTGAAAAGGAAATATTTTGGGTGTTTAGGGAAGGTATGGGGAGTGTGGGCTCAGCCTCGGGTGTGGGACATGGGGGAGGGTATGATAGGGCCAAGCCCGGATATAACATAGTCTTGTTAATTGAGTAGTATGTTGCTTTAGAACCATTCTCGCGTTAAACCTGCAAGCAAACTGAGTTTGGGAATTGACTTGATCAGGAGGTGCAGGAAGAGAAGGAGGTTGTGGGAGACCCTTCATTTGGAAGGGGAGCTTATCAACATAACCCTCTGGTTATGACTGGGTGAAGAGTAATGGCTTTTGTGCAATTTGGTACAGAAAATTGCTGGCCTTTTGTGAGTAGGGTTATAAAAGAAGCGAATATTTTTTGTTCGGTTCGTGATTCGTATTTGATTACTTCGAATCCGAATTCGAATTGAGGATACTGATTCCTTTTTTTGCTTGAGCCAGGGGTCTCTTGGAATTAGAAACAACCTTACTACTTTGGAGTAGGTGCAAGGTCTGCCTACACACTCTGTCGAGACCCGACACTTGTGAGATTCAACAGGGCTGTGGTTGTACTCTCAATCGTTTTGTGTAGAACTGTGTGTGCCTTTTCCTCTTTGGGTGGTTTTGTGTTCCCTTCAATGTCCAATCCAAGCAGCACTCTTACATCTATCTTTTGCATGTGGATGTGCTGTAGTGGTTATACTTGTAAGCAGCAGTCTTCCCTTCAATGTCAGTATACGAGACGCGATTCAACAACGCCTCAGCGTTCGACCTCGTCCCTCCCCTCATCATGCCTTGTTGTTCTCTCCGTTATTACCAGGTATGTTCAAAGCCCTAACTAAGTGGAGTAAATTCTATTAAAAAGACTTGCAGAACCGTTTGGGAAAGGAGTTAATTTTTTGTTAAATATTGATTTTTTGAATTTCAAAGTTTTCATCTAATTGAAAGAAAACTTAAAACTCTAAATTGAAGTGAGGAGAAAGCTTTGTTGGAGGTTTCATATGTGATCGATGTTCTCCGTGTAGGGAGGGGAGGGATTCAATTTCACCATGTTGAGGGGCATCCTTTCATTCACAGCATGTCCTACCTTTACTGGTTCCTTGCTGTAGATTTTGAAGGAGAGGCCTTTTATAAACAAACATTATGCTAAGTTTTAGGATTATGAGTCCATTGCTTTCAGATTAATTCTCTGTTTGTTCTTTGAATATTTCAACCCAATTGGATGCAGTGAATCTAAAATTATGGATGATTCCGGAAATCTTCTGAAACAGTACCCCTACGTTACATCCCAAGATGTGGACTATCTTCGAGAGGGTTATGGTGCTCTCGAAGATATTAGTCAACTTGTTCGACGTATAAACACAGCACGAGAAACTGAACAAGCCAATGGTCGTGAACATGTCTTAGCTGGACCATTGCTTGATGTGCAATCTGTCCATGTACTACCAAAAGCAGCACACAAAGGCAGACCAGTTTTTGTGTATGGTAGGATTCATGTTAGTTATCTACACATCAGTGATGGTAGACAAATGCATCTTGACATTTATAACCGAAGTGCCGATGATGCTGAATACATTAGCCCAACTGGTGGTTATTTGACACTCACTTGGCCTGATGATAATCATTGGAAGGTCTACGACTTGTGGATGAAATTGGACAAAACAACAATAGCTGTGGATCTCTATCTCAAAATTGGAGATCGAACGGCTCCGCTTGCCGTAGATGACATTTTAGTGGGGGATACAACCAAAGGTGATTTTGAAGAAGTGAAATCAAAAGAAGTCGGTGGAAAACTTTGCTCTGCTACTGTTGTTTATATGGGCAATGCCATTTGCTACTTTGGGTCGACTGGGTGTTCTTTTCTCTAGCAATGACAAAAACATCCATCAAGTTAATGTTTCCGGTAAAATATCTGGACGATATAAGAACACTTACGGCAACTATGACTCGGAAGCATGGTTTTAAAAGGCAAAAAAGGCGGTCCGCCCTGAGGCGGTAAGGCGCTGAGGCGGTAGTTTTTTGCCCCAGAGGCGTTCGCACCAGATGATTTCCGCGAGGCGTACGCCTTGATTTATTGAGGCGGTTCGAGGCTGTAAGGCGCTGAGGCGGAAACGAGGCGTTCGCCTTGAAATATAGTCCGTATAAGCCATATTCTGCCCTTTTGAATTTAAGTTATTGGGCCTTCAAATAGTTGGCCCCTTTGAAAAAGTTAGGCAGGAAGCACTACTTAAATATAAATAAATAAAAACTCTTAAAGTTCCAATTTTCCAATCGCACCCCTGCGTGGCTGTCCAGCTTCCGATTCTCTCTCTTTCGCCGTCTCTCTCTTTCACTCTGGCTTCCGGTCGTTTCTCTCTTGTCGCGGCTTTCCCTGTGCAATTTGGCTTCCTATTCTCGTTTCTCTCTTAAGGTACGAATTTATGATTTCTTGAAGATTTGTTTTAACTTTTTTTACTCTGGTAATTTTATTTTCCAAAATTCCAGCAACTTGAAGAATTTTAAGTTAGCCAATTTTAAGATTTTTCATTATTAAATTTTAAGATTTTTCATTGTTAAATTGTTTATATTATAATTTATAATTACTTTAAATTTAATCTTTTACATATAGTTTGGTTTTACATCAACTTTTTTAGTGTTTTGGTTATCTTGAATCATGATTATCTTATTGCGTTTTTATTTTGCCCCCCTTTTTTGCTTTAAATGAAAACTTATGTATTACTTAATGACTTATTTGACATAATTATGGATTATGCATTTTGTTTACCTAAAAGTTGTTTTGTTTGTTATTTTTTATCAAGTTGATCTGAGGCATTTTCCTCTACCGCCTCGAGGCATTTTCCTCTACCGCCTCGATGCTAGTTTTCGCCTTTTAAAACCTTGCTCGGAAGAATGCACTCTTTTTGAGAGTAATGATGAATTTGAGCCTGTCAATTTAAAGATAAATAAATCCTTGAGGCTCTCTAGATACTGGTTAGGGAAGCCTGCGTATTCATCACTCATTCTTGATCTGGATTTGAGAGACTTCAATGCCAACACAACGCTCATCAAAAGAAAAGTGGAATTATTTGACCGGAATGGTGTATTTTCAAGTGAGTATGTAGTGACAGTAGATGGTTTGACCATTCATGTGCATATGCCTATGTTTTCGTATCAACCTGATGGCTGCTGCTATGAGAGCAGTGATTCAGATGAGGTAATCCATTCTCTCTGGGCACTACTCCGTATATGTTTCCAAAAGAACTAGAAAATGAGTTCATACAAAAAAGCAAGATAGGCTATTCCTTACATTACTAAAAAAAGGATGATTTGGATGAATTTAATTTTTGCTCTGTTTCATTTATTTCAAGTTCATCTTGTTTCCTATTTTTTCAGTTAGTATCCTATTAAACATATTTGTGATTCCAGTTGATGCCTCTCAACACTTGACCAAGTAATTCCATCGCCATAATTGTGATTTTTGTTAAACTTAGTAGTAAATGAACTAAAATCCCCTCAAACCAAACCATTACATTTCTTTCACCCCATTATCTCCCAACCCTCCCACTCACTGCCTATCACCTCTAACTCCTGGAGCATAACTGCCACCCACACACACCTAACCATCTGAACTACACAAAGCTGGCCAACCCACACCTGCCCCCCATTTAACATTTTAACCCCCCAAAAAAACAGCCCAGACTGGAAATTAGAAGTTGTTTTTAATTGCTGGGTGCAGATGTCGGCGAGGCCGTGAGGATTAGGAGGATTTTTTTGCCTGTCTTTTCCATGGCAGTGTGTTGAATGGGTGTTGAGTTTGCAGGGTTTAGGATAGGCTTGGACGCGGAACTGTTACCGGAATCAGAACTGGTGGTTCTAGAATGGAGTCCTCTTGGAAGGATTCTGGTTTTGGTTCTCACTTTTGGGTACGGGGATCGGAACCGGAACTGCCTGGAATAGTGATTTACTTCCCGCTTTGACTGTAACGACCCGGAGGGAGGGTTTCGATTCCGGTCTTGCCCATTCGGATAACCAGATTTGGACCAAGATTGGGCCGTGTCCGTCCCTAGTTTAGGGTATCTGTAGTATGTAACCAAACGATTGGTAAATTGTTCAATAACTTCTGTTATGTCATATCAGCATTTGATGGAATATTTAGATATTTAATGGATCCAAGTAGAGGGTTATGGTTGTAAGTTACATAGGAGTTGAGGGGAAGCAATTAGAATCACCAATGTATTTATTGGACAACAATTCAAAAAGTTGGGTACATCGGCACACTGTGAACTTTTAGTTTGACTTTTTTGAGTCAAACTAAACAAACTTTAATCATCAATTAAATAAAAATTGTATTGTATATTAGTACAGAAATGATATCACTAGATTTATCTAGAAAATTCTTTAAGCACCATACTTTGAGACGAAGGGAGTTATATTTCATTTTACTTCACTTGCTATTTTGACCTCCTTTTGTCTTTTCTTTCCAGTCTGATGATGAATGTGTTTACGAAGACAACCTTCGGTATGCGGTTCTTACTTTTGTGCACATGTAATCTACTCCCTCCGTCCATTTTTAAAGTTCATACTTTGACTTGGCACGGAGATTAAGAAAGGTTAAATTTTACATTGACTTTCCAATTATGCCCTCCCCACTTTCCTGCCCCACTATACGGTCACCCACTCCCTCAATGTCCGATCCGATATCTTCCATCGCCGGCATAGCCCGGCCGCCCAACCCTATCATCCAAAGTCAGAGAGATTCCGGCAATCCATCGCAGAAAAGGTTGGAAAAAAAGATGAAGAAGACTTGAAGAAGAATATCCTTCATAGATCTGAATTATATTTCTAAGAAGAAGAAGAAGAAGAAGGAGGAGGAGGAGGTTAGGTTAGGTTAGGTTAGGTTAGGTTAGCCACTTTCATGTTAATAGGTGCCATGCAAAGATGGTTTTTGTGCTCTATTTTTACTCCATGTTCCAGAAAGCTTGTCTTGCTGACATTGAGGTGCATTTCAAGGTTTAGAATGTTTGTGATTCCTTGATTTATGGAAGTCTAGTAGTGTTACGTCACTCTTGCCGCAGAAGAGAAAGAGGAGGAGCGGCTAGGGTTTGAGAGAGAGGGGGTTTTATGAGAGAAAGAGAAAAGAGAGAGAGAGTGAGAGAGCTAATTATCCTTCTTTCTTATTATTCTCTAAATGAAAACAATCCTATTTAAATAGAAAGAATCCTAAGTTCCTAACCTTGTCAGTTCAAGAAAAGCATCGATGTAAAGAACCGAAAAGAAATCCTTAAAACCTCGACTGCATATCTATGTCTCCTAAGTTCCTAAGTTCCTAACCTTGTCAGTTCGAGAATATGTCTCAAACATATAAAATTACATTTTACTTAAATGAGAAATGTCTAAGGTTCCACCAATTGTACACGGTACTCAATCGAATGGATTAGAAGCATATGTGGTTGTGAGGGTGCTGTTTTTGAAGAGATTAGAGAGGCCAGTTGCAACGATGACGGATATCCTCAGATATCCTATCACTAAGATAGAGATCATTTGTGGTTTATTGAGCGCAAAATTGCTCCTGTCAAGGGTAGACTTCGATCTAATTGGATATGATTTCAAGGGTAAGTGGTGGTTCTTTAATGATGTTACCGTTGAGCTTGAAGGTGTTGAATATCTCGATGGGCCCATTAGCTACGAGAGCCTTTGTGTCTAGAGTTGGACGAAAAAATTGTTTAAAGAAGCCTTTGACCTTTTGAAGAATAATTGCTCTCCACAAAGAAAACATGGATGCGAGATTTTGTCCGTACACTTATGCGAGGTTGCAAGGTTCACATGCATAGAGAACCAGATTTGTAACGAGATTAAGTATCGAAAAAATGCATTGTTTGACCTGGAAGAGAAGAAGTATCACTCCTCATTCAATGGGTTAGTGAGAATGATGGTGTAAAAATTGAAGACATCGTGACATTGACTTCAATGAAGAAATCTTCTAATTTTTTTAAAGAAAAAAAACCTTTGACTATATGGGTAACCTTGTAAGAAATTGGTCTGCATTATCTAAAGCATGGGTTGTGTATGTTTTGAATAACAAGACTCATTTCAATGACGACGGTTTGGGTGAAACCCTCCGGGGATGCCGAACGACGAACATGAATTGCGTGAGAAAAACCTTTGGCATACTTAAGAAAATTGACTTAGATAAATTGGTGTAAAAGAATTAGATAGACAGTAAGTCAAAAAGCAAAGAGGTTATGAAGGAAAAAGCCAAGGGCTACAAGAAGATGAGGGACAAACGGTAAGTTTTCGCCGAATTTAGAGTGATTTCACATTCTATTTAATTGATGTTTTAGTATTTGTGGAGAGGTTTTCTAGTTGTGTTTGGTATTTTTTTTGGTTTTGTTGTTGTTGAGCTATATCAACAACAACAACAACAAAAACATCAAATACAATTAGAAAACCTCTCCATAAATATTAAATTAATTAGAATGTCAAATTGCTCTAAATTCGGTCAAAACTTACCGTTAATCCCTCATCTTCTTGTAGCTCTTAACTTCCTCTTCATCACCTCTTTGCATTTTGTCTTACTGTCTATCCAATTCTCCTCCACCAATTCATCAAAGTCAATTTTCTTAAGTATGCCAAAGGTCTTTCTCACGCAATTCACAATCGTCATCCGACATCCCCAAAGTGTTTCACCCAAATCGTCTTCATTGAAATGAGTTTTGTTGCTTAAAACATACACAACCCATTGTTTAGATATTGCAGCCCAATTCCTTACGAGGATACCCATGTAGTCGAAGATTTTTTTTTAAAAAAAATTAGGAGATCTCTTCATTAAAGTCAATGTCACGATGTCTTCAATCTTTTCACACTCATCCCACTAGCCCACTTGAATGTGCAGAGATACTTCTCCTCTTGCAGGTCAAACATTGCATCTTTCTGTTATTTAATCTCGTAATAAACTTGGTTCTCTATGCATGTGAACCTTGCAACCTCGCATAAGTGTACAAACAAAATTTTGCATCCGCGTTGTGGAGCGATCATTCCTCAAAAGATCAAAGACTTCTTTGAACATTTTTCCGCCCAACTCCAAACACAAGGCCCTTCGTAGCCAATGGGCTCATCGAGATATTCAGCACCTTCAAGCACCACGGTAACATCATTAAAGAACCACCACTTACCCTTGAAATCATATTCAATTAGGTCGATGTCTACACCAATGTTCGAAAAGGCGTATTGCGATTTTGAGGCGTTTTCATTTCAGGGCGTAAGGCGTAAGCCTTGAGGCGTTTTGGGGCGTAAGCCTCAATTTTAAATTGAAAAACATTCACAAAATAATATAAAACCAAAGACAGAACATAATGTATAACATAAATAATCCAAAAACATGAAAAGAGTATATTGTCAAAGCAATACATCGCAAACATAACAAAGTCTAACATGGAATCAGCCATAATTTTGCTCGAAGTGATGAGCTTAAATTGAAGAATTGAAAAAAAGTTCATCAGTGTCTAACGGCTTGAAATTAGGATCAAAAGATGTTGCATTTCCTTCATTCTCATCCTCGGAATCGATGAAAAAATCATCTCTAATAGGATCTCGAAGAATAATATCATCTTCTTCATCTTCTTCAACTTCATCAATAAGCTGTAGTGCTTTTCTTTTCCCAAGGCGACGCCTTTTTGAAGGATGTCCTTTATTTCTTCCTTGGCCACTTGGGTTGGTGATTGTTTCACTAGCAGTATCACCTTGAGTATGAACTTCAGGACCATCACCATGAACATCATCACTCTCGACAATCATATCATCCTCATGAACAACCCACTCATCATCTGAAGGAATTTTATCCATCACCAACTTGTGTTTTGGATAAATGGTGTGCATTCCATTCCTTTGATACACACATTTCCTCAAACCGCTCTTTTACGCCTAGCATACTTTCAAGTGTAAGATAGGCCGTACCAAACCTTGTTGCCGCAGGACGAACAAGATCTCGTTTGGTTAACTCTCGCATCAATGCCAATGACCATCCGTGATTATATATGTAATGAGTCACCTGCCATAATTTATAAATATAATATAAGATAATGATAAGGTAATTGAATGTTTGGTTGGAAAAACATTTTAGATTGAAAAAATAAAATGCATTACCTTCTTTGCTTTCACCAATGCATTCTTGTGTTGAGGAAGCTTCCCAATATCCTCAAGCATCAAATCAATACAGTGTGCCGCACATGGTGTCCACCACAAGCGCTTTCGTTTTTCAGATAACTTCTCACCGGCAGCCTTGTAGTTCGAAGCATTATCAGTAACAATCTGAGTCACAATGTCTTCACCTACCTCTTCTACAACCTCATCAAATAGATTGCACAACAAGTCTGCATCTTTTACATGACGAGAAGCATCAACTGTTTTTAAGAAAACAGTTCCATAAGGATTGTTAACAAGAAAATTTATTAACTGTCTTCCTCGCATATCTTTCCACCCATCTGAAAGTATGGAGACCCCGGTTTGTGTCCACGTCCTTTTCACGTCATCAACAATTTTTTGAGTCGTTTTTACCTCTTCATCCAAGATCCAGTGGCTCAATTCATACGGTGTAGGTGGCTTAAAACCCCTGCCAAAATTACCAATTGCATGGCACATGTTTATGAAAGAAGGAGAATTTGCAACATGAAATGGAATACCATTCTCAATATAAAATCTTCCCACATCTAGGCAAACTCTATCTCTAGCTTCTCTTTCGCTCATTGGTTTTTCTGGAATAGTATCTGGAGTGTCAACATTAACATCCACAACAAATCTATCCATTGGACCGCGCACTCCTTTCGGTAGTATGCACCACTATCAATGAGCTCCTCTCGATTTCTCATGTTCACCTGTTTTGTTTGTGTGGCCAAATTCAAAGTAGATAACATCTCTTGTTTAACTTCATCAGGAACCTTTTCACAAGGTGCAGAATTTTTCCTTGTACCAGCAAGATGATGCTTAAATCGACTAATCCCGCCTTTGACATCTTTTTTACAAAAATTGCAGTTTACATATTTGTAGTTTTTTTTTTCCTTTGATTGTGGGTGTTGAGTCAACACCATACTTCCATGCTGGGTCCGACATCTAAGCAATATTCTAAATTCTGAAACAGCAAAATAAACAATACGAAACTATGCAATAATTCATCTTAAAAACAAAAAAAATAGGACAATTAGCACATCATAATCAAAAAAAGAAGAAAAAAAAGAGTAAAGAAAAGCAGACTGCACTGCTTATTGCGCTGCAGAAACGCAGTAAAGAAAAGCAGACTGCACTGCAGAAACGCATTACGCCGGAGAAATTACCCAAAACATAAAACGCAGCAAGAAAGAGTAAAGAAACGCAGACAGACGGGGAAGAAGACTGCATACCTTTTCGCCGGAGAAGAAGGGTGCAGACGCCGACGCTGGACGGCTGGAGACGGTTCGTAGCTCGCCAAAAGTAATCGACAAAGATTAGGAGGGTAATCGACACTAATTTTGGGTAATTTTAGGATATATACACCTTAATTGGGTTAATTAAGGTTCAATACCCAAAATTTAAATTATTTAATTTCCAATTTCGTAAGCCTTATTGCGTAAGCCTTATTGCGCGCACCAGGGCGTACGCCCCAAGGCGTACGCCTTTCAAAGAATAGCGTAAAAAGGCCTGTAGCGTGAAAACGGGATTAGCCTTGAGGCGTTTTTTCCGGAAAAAGTTCCGAGGCGCGCCTTGAGGCGCGTTTACGTTTCGCCTTTTCAAACATTGGTCTACACTTGACAGGAGGAGTTTCGCGCTCAATGAACCACAGATGATCTCTATCTAAATGATAGGAAATCCGTCATCGCTGCAACTGGCCCCTCTAATCTCTTTGAAAACTGCACCTTCACAACCACATATGCTCTATATCCATTTGATGAGTACTGTGTACAATTGGTGGGGCTTTAGACATTTCTCATTTCAGCGAAGTGTACTTTTATACGTTTTAGGCATATTCTCATATTTTACAACCGTAACAAAAAAATAACAAAATAAGAACTAGATTTAAACAAGAAAATATGATTTCATAATAAGAGGCATAGACATACAGTCGGAGTTTTAGTTGTTTTTGTTCTTGCGCAACACCACCTTTGTTGTTTTTGCTTCCCTCCAGATTTGGATTTCCTCCCTGCCATTGATTGAAACCCTAGAGTAAAAATTCAAGTTGCTCCTAGCTCCCTTGCCTCGTTTGGAAATGACACACGATGTTTTGAATTGAAACAAAATGAGAAAGTCTACAAGACAATGCGCGCGCACTAAACGTCAGAACTCAAAGGTGTCGAGCTGGGTTGAGCTGGGTTGATACGCGCACAGTAGGGCCAAAAATTTAAATTTTTTATTGTTGGGTGTATTTGATATTTAGACTTCATAGTGCTCCCATGATATCAAAAGAGTTTTAAATCAGGCCACTCATCTTGAAAGGTATAATGCACTGTGAGATTCTCCGTTGAGGCCAACATCTTTAGGTGACGATGTTGTGAATAAGGAAGGAGAGATGTCTCAATTCTCCGTTGAGGTCAACATCTTAAGGTGATGATTTTGTGAAAATGGAAGGAGAGAAAGTTCTTCCATTGTTGGAAGTGGACAAAGAAATTTATGATTGCGAGATCCTTGAGTTGAAGAAAATCAGTCTGGAAGATGTTGACGGGAAGTATAAGAATAAAGGTTTTCTTACTTACATGCTTGATTTCAGCCGATATCCTCTTTGGTTCAACACCCAACGATGTTCTGTTATCGCAGGCGAAGATGGATTTTGTGCTCTATTTTACCCCATGTTCCGAAAAGCTTGTCATGCTGACATTGAAGTGCATTTCAAGGTCTAGAATGTTTGTGATTCCTTGATTTATGGAAGTGTAGTAGCTCAATATAGCAATTTCGACTACTCGACTCAGTTCAAGAGAGTATTTTCGATGTGTCCTTTTTAAAAGGACATAGAAAGATCTAGCACAATTAGGGGTTGATCGGAAGGTTCCACTCCCTCGTTGTGTGGTTGTGGTTCCAATGCATTCAAGTCTTATTCTTGATGCGGATCTCTGTGGGTCAACTTTGAATGATAGTTTATCATTCAAAAAAGAATTTCAGATTGGACATCATTTGTTTACGATGGAGACAACTCTCTATGAGCTTGACATGTAGTTGTCTTGGAGAGATGGCAAGTGTATTAATTATGTATATTATACCGTTTAAATTCTATTATATGCAATATTTATTGATTATATCACTGTTGGATCATTTTGGTGACCTAGTGGCTTCGTGTGGTTTGGATCTTTGCATGAGTTATTATAACATTATGAATTAATAAGGTTTAGGTAGAGTAATATTGAACAAGTTTGACTATTATAAAATTGTTTTTTGTAAGGTTGATAGGGAAAATAACAAACTAAAACGAATTATTAAATCTTTTAGCATTAAAAAACGAATGCAGTAGAAAAACAAATTAATGAGAAAAAGTTATGTCCTGACATTGTATGCAGACAATTCAAATTTCCTCTTCGGTGTACTTCATGCTACAATTTTTTTGCTCTTCTTCTTCATTGTGGTGGTGGTAAACACTTGAAGAAATCTGCCGTAGAGAAGAAGGTTGCATGAACATGGAAACTGAGCAATTCAATGCTTGTTATGATTATGATGTCTACGATGAAACTGCATATATGTTTTGGATAATGGCTAGATCATGGGCTTCCAGTTGTATAAAAATAGCATCTCGAGTACAGTAAGTAAACTACTACTCTGTATTAGCACTGTATCATCATTGGTGTGGCTTAACCTTACACTTCTTTCCTTATGTTTTTCTTGGCAGCCTCTTACTATGAATCAGGAATGGAGAAAATGGAAATCAATAGACTCAATTTTTGGTTGAGTTGGCTCCTTGAGAGATATTCATGTTTTAAAATAATGAAAAATCTTATATTTGATTATATGTTCTTCTTCTTTCGTTAATAATGACACCAATATATATTCATAACGTAAATACGTGTCGTGCAACGCGGGTGTGATACTAGTTTCTCCTTAAATATACGGAGTATGTTTATCCTATTTATGTTATACATAAGGTAAGAAAATAATTTTTTTTAAAGTTCGCTTTAATATATGTTCGAATGCGAACTTATCCGAATGTGAAGTAACCCGTGATCTCAAAATGATCAAACTCGAATTCAAACTAGCTGACCGATTTGCCAGCTCCAAGATTTAGGATCCATTCTTGCAAAAAGAAAATTTTTAAGGGAAAAGATTTTTTAGGGGGAGGTGGTGGGGGTTTACTTAGGGGGAGCATCGGGTCGATTTGGTCGGTTTCGGGCCAAAACCGAACTAACAAAAAAAATTGATATTCAATAACTGACCGAACTGAACCGAGTTAGGGCCAAAACCGTACTAACCGAAACTGAAAATAACTGACCTGGTTCGGTCGGTTTTTAATAACCAAAAATTATCAAATAGGAGGAAGCGAACAATGTCGCTCCCAATTGCATCAAGATCGTTAATCGATTGTTTGCGAAGAAGGGATCTGAGTCATCTCCTGAAGTTGCTCAAATCAAGGTTAGTTATTATTTTTTTATGCTCTTACTATGTATTGATTACCTTCATCTTTAATGAAATTTGACTTGTTTAACTCTTAATTTACGTAGAGAAACTACAAAGAGAAGCTCGTAATAAAGCACCAGGCAGGATCCGAATCAGGTGCCAATTTTGTGAATTTTGATCATATTGATGAGGAACTAGAAGATGACCTTGGCTTGTACCCGGATGTGGCGGGTAACAAGAAGAATAGGGTCTTTGGGAGGGACTGTGAAGCTGGTGCTTCTCGTGCATTGTCTTCAGGCGGGAATAGCCACATAGACTGTGCTGCCCAACTGAAGAGCGAATTAGAGCTGAAGTTGGAGAAGAAATTTGAAGAAAAATTTCTGAAAAAGAGTGCTGATCTTGAGAAGAAAGTTTATGAATCTAAATAAATGTTTGTGAATCTTAAACCACAACGTAATTTTAATTTGAAAAAAGTTATATCCATTAGGTTATTGATAAACAATTGAACATTGATCAACCATCTGAGCTGTATAATACGTAGTAGTATAAAGTTAACCATTAAAGAGTTGTGAAAAATTAACTCCGTCATGATTATAGAATTAGAAAACAAAGTCGTAGAGATTATTCACATAGCTAAAAAAATAAATTGGGTATTATTTCATAAAGGATTACCCTTGAAATTTCAAATAATATAATTCCAATAGTTTTTATTTCGTTATGATTATAAATGAAGTAAAGGCTAAACATTATCATTTATAAGATTTTTTACCGACTTGTTATTCACTTACAATTAATTTTATATTATCGTTTCACGGGTAAGAATGAAAAGTAGAGTTCAAAGTATTAGTTTTAAATCTATTTGATAATCTCTATATATAACATCACAAAAATATGGCGAATATATCAAAATTTTTCAAAATATTTTAATTTAAAAAAGACCTTGATATTTAATTTTCAAATGTATATTGTAGAAATTTCATTAGCAAATGTTATATGCTTTATATGTGTTTTAGCTTTTAAAGCTGATATTTTATTTTATTCGATATTCAAGGATTGATGTAGCCAAGAAAAGTTATAAAATAAAAAAAATCATTGCAGGGATTAAAATGCTAGTTTGATAAAAAAAAAGTGGAAGCCCAGAGCCCAAATAAAGTTTTGATGTCAGCCGGATCTCTCTCTCTCTCTCTCTCTCTATTTAAGCTATCCTTTCCTTTAAACATAACGGATTTTGTTCCCCTGGAGACGCAATTGAACAACGCCTCAGCGTTCGACCTCGTCCTTCCCCTCCTCCTGCCTTGTTGTTCTCTCAGTTATTACCAGGTATGTTCAAAGCCCTAACTGAATTTTCTATGTTGAAGCGAGGAGAAAGCTTTGTTGGAGGTTTCATATGTGATCGATGTTCTCCGTGTAGGGAGGGGAGGGATTCAATTTCACTATGTCGTACCTCTACTGGTTCCTTGCTGTAGATTTTATAAACAAAAACGTTATGCTAAGTTTTAGGATTATGAGTCCATTGCTTCCAGATTTATTCTCTGTTTGTGCTAGCTTCTTCATTGCTTAGTTTTTTGCTTCTCTATTGGACGGATGATATGTTGAATATTTCAACCCAATTGGATGCAGTGAATCTTAAATTATGGATGATTCCGGCAATCTTCTGAAACAGTACCCCTACGTTACATCCCAAGATGTGGACTATCTTCGAGAGGGTTATGGTGCTCTCGGAGATATTAGTCAACTTGTTCGATGTATAAACACAGCACGAGAAACTCAACAAGCCAATGGTCGTGAACATGTTTTAGCTGGACCATTGCTTGATGTGCAATCAGTCCATGTACTACCAAAAGCAGCACACAAAGGCAGACCAGTTTTTGTGTATGGTAGGATTCATGTTAGTTATCTACACATCAGTGATGGTAGACAAATGCATCTTGACATTTATAACCGAAGTGCCGATGATGCTGAATACATTAGCCCAACTGGTGGTTATTTGACACTCACTTGGCCTGATGATAATCATTGGAAGGTCTACGACTTGTGGATGAAATTGGACAAAACAACAATAGCTGTGGATCTCTATCTCAAAATTGGAGATCGAACGGCTCCGCTTGCCGTAGATGACATTTTAGTGGGGGATACAACCAAAGGTGATTTTGAAGAAGTGAAATCAAAAGAAGTCGGTGGAAAACTTTGCTCTGCTACTGTTGTTTATATGGGCAATGCCATTTGCTACTTTGGGTCGACTGGGTGTTCTTTTCTCCAGCAAAGACCGAAACATCCATCAGGTTAATGTCGCCGGTAAAATATCTGCACGATATAAGAACACTTACGGCAACTATGACTGGGAAGAATGGACTCTTTTTGAGAGTAAGGATGAATTTGAGCCTGTCAATTTAAAGATGAATAAATACTTGAGGCTCTCTAGATACTGGTTAGGGAAGCCTGCATATTCATCACTCATTCTTGATCTGGATTTGAGAGACTTCGATGCCAACACAACGCTCATCAAAAGAAAAGTGGAATTATTTGACCGGAACGGTGTGTTTTCAACTGAGTATTTAGTGACAGTAGATGGTTTGACCATTCGTGTGCATATGCCTATGTTTTCGTATCAACCTGATGGCTGCTGCTATGAGAGCAGTGATTCGGATGAGGTAACCCATTCTCTCTGAGCAATACTCCGTATATTTTTCCTATTAACATGTTTGTGAATACTCTGTTTCTTTTATTTCAAGTTCATCTTGTTTCCTATTTTTTCTCTTGGTATCCAATTTAACATGTTTGTGATTCTAGTTGATGCCTCTCAACACTTGACCAAGTAATCCCATCGCCTTAATTGTTAATTTTTTTGTTAAACATAGTAGTAAATGAACTAGAATCCCCTCAAACCAAACCATTATATTTCTTTCACCCCATTATCCCCCACCCCTCCCACTCACTGCCGATCACCTCTAACTCCCGGAGCATAACTGCCACCCACCCACACCTAACCATCTGAACTACCCAAAGCTCCCGGAGCATAACTGCCGACTTTTGTACATTAGTACGAAAGTGATTCCACCTATTTTGACCTCCTTTTGTCTTTTCTTTCCAGTCTGATGATGAATGCGTTTTCGAAGACAACCTTCGGTATGTGGTTCTTACCTTTTGTCTTTTCTTTCCAGTCTTTTCTTTCCTCCTTTTGTCTTTTCTTTCCACTTTTGTTACAAGTTTTAATTTGGTCTCTGAATTTATTCATGTTAATAGGTACCATCATCATAGTATGCCAGTGACACCTTGCGCATCAAACCTAGTGGAGTTCTACTCTGTTCTTATTGGTCGTAGAAATTTGATGGCATTGAATGTGTCAGGCACTATTGAAATCACTACCGACCATAATTCACAATATCTATTCAAGAGTATTGGTGACGATGTTGTGAAAATGGAAGAAGGAGACAAAGTTCTTCCATTGTTGGAAGTGGACAAAGAATATTATGATTGCGAGACGCTTGAGTTGAAAATCAATCTGAAAGATGTTGACGGGAAGTATAAGAATAAAGGTTTTCTTACTTATGAAATTGATTTCAGCGGACGTCCTTTTTGGTTCAACACCCAGCGATGTTCTGTTATCCCAGGCGAAGATGGTTTTTGTGCTCTATTTTATTCCATGTTCCGAAAAGCTTGTCTTGCTGACATTGAGGTGCATTTCAAGGTCAAGAATGTTTGTGATCCCTTGATTTATGGAAGTGTAGTAGCTCAATATAGCAATTTCGACTACTCAACTCAGTTCAAGAGAGAGTATTTTCGAAGTGTGCTTTTTAAAAGGTCTAAGAAAGATCTAGCAGAATTAGGGGTTGATGGGAAGGTACCACTCGCTCGTTGTGTGGTTGTGGTTCCAATGCATTCAAGTCTTATTCTTGATTTGGATCTCTGTGGGTCAACTGTGAATGATAGTTTATCATTCAAAAAAGAATTTGAGATTGGACATCATTTGTTTACGATGGAGACAACTCTCTATGAGCTTGACATTAAGCTGTCTTGGAGAGATGGTAAGTGTATTAATTATGTATATTATACAGTTTAAATTCTATTATATGTAAATTTTGGTTATTTTATCACTGTTGGATCATTTTGGTGACCTAGTGGCTTCATGTGGTTTGGATCTTTGCATGAGTTATCATAAACATTATGAATTAACAAGGTTTAGGTACTATCAGGTTAAAGATAGTGGGTGACATCAGTATCCTAATAGTATGTTTGAATAGAAATTATATAAAAAAAAAAGTAGGCGAAGCAAAATAAGAGAAATCGACTGAAGATGAAGATGAATTTGTCACACAAAGGAACACGAGCCGTACTCAAAATTTGAAGACGAAGATGAATATTATGTAGAGTGATATTGAACAAGCTATTGGAACTGCATATATCTTTTGGATAATGGCTAGATCATGGGCTTCCAATTGTATAAAAATAGCGTCTCGAGTACAGCAAACTACTTCTCTGTATTATAGCACTGTATCATCATTAGTGTGGCTTAATCTTACACTTCTTTCCTTTCGTTTTTTCTTGGCAGCCTCTTACTATGAATCAGGAAAGGAGAAAATGGAAGATATGAACCTGGTCAGTCTAAAAGGAAACAATTCTGCTAGGGAACACTCGTCGTATCAGCAAGAATTGCAAGAACACGTCTCAGAAAGAGTGGACAAGGAGCGTTCCTCAGAAGAAAAGCCATTTGAGTTGGAAAAAAATGTGGAAGCTTCTGACTTTCCACGGCCATCTCGGGAAGAACCTGTTGGGGAGATCGCAAAACTTAGCTATGCTTCCATAGTATGTATCCCTTGTACTTTTAGCTTTCCTGCACGATATACATTTTCCTATCTGTCATCAGTGCCAGTAATCAGAATACATGTTTTTTCTTCCTTTAATTTGACATAAAATGCTTGGTGATGTGTAGGTATGCGGACCTAAAGGAAAATCTACACCATCTGCTAGTGTGCCGCCACCCTTTACCAAGGGCACACCACCACCTCCAGAACGGAAACCAGTTCTCCGCCAGTCAAATCCTTTCTCAACGGTTTTACGTGATTACAATCATCAACGGGTTGATAAAGGCTTTCATCAGGAAGGTGAAATCTGGTCTTGTTCTTATAAGTGTACCCTACTATATGGGTTTTCTAGTCCGGCGTGAATTCACTTTAAATTTGCAATCAAATGTGTTCTGGGTTTCTAATTGTGATATGCCAAATCTGTTCATGTGGCAGGGAAATCATTGTCTGTGTTTGTCAAGAATTTACCAACTACGGTATCAATTCAAGATATTGTTAGAGAGTTTCAAAACTTTGGAACAATCAAGCAAGGTGGAGTGGTTTTGAGAAAGGGAAAGGTTGGTTATTTCTCTCTTAGTTGAATATTTTCCTTGAAGAAAAGAAATGGATACATGCTGATACAAGAACTGAAATTGGCGTGCAGGATGTTGGCAACTGCTATGCGGTTGTTGAATTTGAAGATGTCAAGGGTGTTTGCAATGCACTCAAGGTTTGAGATCTATCTAGCTTCAGTTTTCATTAGCTCTTTTGTGTTATCACTGGTGTGTGTGTGTGTGTGTTTAGCTGCAATGTCACGGAGGAATATATCTCGATGTGCTATCATATTGTTGTTTTGATCCGCTAATTACCCTGAGCATGCCATCTTTTACATACATCAAAATATCCAATTATTGTTATATGCATCAATAGTGATGTCATTGCCTTTTTTTGTTAGGTTTCTCCAATAAAATTAAATGGAAGGCAAGTCCACATACAGGAGAGGAGACAAGTCAACAAGAACATCACTTCACGTGGGAGAGGTATGTTCTTCCAACTAGTACACCATACTTATTATGGTTTGCCATTGCTTCCATATTTCCATGTCTTGTTAGTCGTGTTAATTAAGTAGTGCATTGCTTTAGAACTATTCTCGCGTTAAACCTGCAAGCAAACTGAGTTTGGGAATTGACTTGATCAGAAGGTGCAGGAAGAGCAGGAGGTCGAGGGAGATCATTTGGAATGGGAGCTTATCAACATAACCCTGTGGTTATGACTGGGTGAAGGGTAATAGCTTTTGTGCAGCTTGATACAGAAAACGGCTGGCCTTTTGTGAGTAGGGCTATAAAAGAAGCAAACCTTTTTTGTTTGATTCGTGATTCGTATTCGATTACTTCGAATCCGAATTCGAAATGAGGATGCTGTTTCCTTTTTTTGCTTGAGCCGGGGGTCTGTTGAAAACAACCTTACTAGTTTGGAGTAGGTGCAAGGACTGCGTACACACTCATCTTTCGAGACCCTACTCTTGTGAGATTCAACTGGGCTGTGGTTGTACTCTCAATCGACTTGTGTAGAACAGTGTGTGCCTTTTCCTCTTTGGGTAATTTTGTGTTCGCTTCAGTGTCCAATCTAAGCAGCACTTCTTACACCTATATTTTTTGCATGTGGATGTGCTGTAGTGGTTGTTCATTCTTGTAATTTTGAGTTGAAATTTTCTTTCAAACGAAGGGCTTATGTGATATTGTGCATGTGTGCTCATGTGAAAGTGTATATATGTGATGTATGTTATACACACCCTCTGTTTGGTTCAGTTTGAATTTTCTTTGAGACATGTTTGATGAAACCCACTACGCTTGATACTACGTATGACAACCGTCTATGATATTGTACACGATAATCATCTGCGAACCAAGAGAGTTCACATACGCTTATTGTCATACGATGGTCGTTCGTATTATCAATGGTGGCGGGCATCTAACATTTTTAATTTTTATTTGTACAATTGTGGGATCTCTTCCCAATTTTAATATAGAGTACTACATCATGTTTAGTTAAAGGAATTTTAATCGTCATAGAAAAGAAAATATTATGAATATTGGAAAAGAAAATGTTTGATTAGAGATTTTAAAAAGGTACTCTGTATGTAGGAGGAAAGAAATGAAGAACAGATATTTCAGCAAAACTATTCTCTTTTTTTGGCGAGGAAATGAACGAAATACGAGAAATTATTATTAGCTACACTCAGTTAGAAGTGAGTAAGAAACCCGTCACTGATGGTTTGTGTTGAAACATTCTGATACTGCTTTTGAATTGTATCGTAATAAGGAGTCTGTTTTTCTTTTGTTCCGAAGCAGTCACATTTCCGGGACAACATAAAAATATACTCTTAATACCAACTAAGAATTGCATTTTAACTTCATTGACTTAGCAATTAACAAATGGGAATAGACTGAAAGTCTTTACAGCTGTGAACTCAGCCAACCTACTGGCCTTTCAGAGCCATGAGAAAGTTCATATGAGTCTTCCACCAAGAAACTGTTATTAGTCAATATAATCAATATATAAATAGAGCAAGAGAAACTGAAGAAGTTAAAGGCTGTGGACATGTTTTAGCTGGACCATTGCTTGATGTGCAATCAGTCCATGTACTACCAAAAGGAGCACACAAAGGTAGACCAGTTGTTGTGTATGGTAGGATTCATGTTAATGATGTGTGCTCTTTTATTTGAGTAAAAAAAAGAATGGACACCGGACACTAGAGCATTGAATGTAAAGTTAAGGGTCAAAATCTTCATATTTTGCAATCATCATCTTTGGTCCTTGTTGAAAACAGAATGGTAGAAGCTGCAATCATACTAGGTGTAAAATGACCACATGTGGAATCCAGTTGCGCCGAACTGCTGTACATTCTTCGCTCTGGTAGTCTCAGTAATTCAACCACCTTCTCGGCGCCAACCATCTGTTTTTGTCTAATGCTCTCATCAAGAATCAACCTCCTGCATGCGCACAAGCAATCTATGAGTCACACAGGAAGCCGTGAATTTAAGAAGAGGATGATGACTCAAGAGCCTAACCTGAGCAGCATTGCCAATATTGAGGGTGTGCAATCATGAAACAGAGCTTCGGGTATTACAGGTGAATGTAAAAGGATGTTCGGTAGGGAAATATACGAGACTTTAGCTTTGTAACGTATGAACCATTCTGTTAGGAGATGGGCTCGATAGGCCACGACACAGGGTAAGCGTGCTAGCTGCAACTCCATGGCAGCTGTCCCAGAAGTGCATAGCGCGACATCGCTAGCCTATTTTTAGACAGACAAATATGAAATATGTATTCTTATAAATTTCAATGGGTTTAAGCATACTCCCTCCATTATGTCTTTTTAGATACATTGAAAACCTAATGAATGTAGACATACGTTATGTCTACATTCAATCACTTTTCAATGTATCTAAAAAAGTCACAATGGATAGTTAATATGGAATTGAGGGAGTAACTTTTATTTGTCCCCCCTAGTATTTTCCGGGCTCTAGTTGAACTGAACTGAACTCTAAATCAACTAGATCATTTGAATGAAATTAGCAAGTATCCTTACACTAAAAGAGTTGTACTTCATCTGGGGTGATCCCCCTGGAACCAATATAAGAGATGCAGGCCAGTCAAGGGCAGCTTGACTGATGAAACTCTCCACATGCTGATTAGGTGCTACAAGGATGGTCGTGATGATGTCTGGAAATGAATCTTGAAGTTCCTTCATAGTGTTTCTGAAGATGGGAATCATTCTAGTAACCTCTTGCAATCTGCTTCCAGGAAGCAAGGAAATGACTTTGGATCCTTCACAAGTCAAGTCACGGCTGCTAAATAAATATTCCCTCCATCCCAAAATAAATGACATTTTAGAAAAGCGCAAATGACCCTTCTAGTACCCTCATTTAAATTTAAACATAAATGCATTTTATTTCTTTTTAGGTATTGAAGCATTATATGCTGGGAGAGTTGATATGGACAAAATTGGAAGATTAGTAAAAGAATGCATTGACTTCCTAGAACAGCAATTATTTTCTACAATTACTTTGGGAGCATGCAACTAGATCAAAGTTTTTGGTTCATGAGGCCAATCAATTTTTAATGATTTTTTGGCATTCTAAGTATCAAATAAACTGTATGTATTGGTTGTCCAGATCATTGCTTTTCCCTTATATTATACAAAAAAATCTGGAAAGAAACATGAACAAAAGATTTATACGAGTTACTATATGCCTATACCTGAGGATATTCCATTGTCATTCCTAAACTTTTCGGCATTCACTTTAACTTTCCATCTCCCTTCCGTAGCATCTTTCACCTGAAGTAGATTCTCATGACTCAATTAACATTGGTTCAAGCTTAAAACTCAATAAATGAGTCCAAATGGTGGAAATTAGTGTGATGAAGAAACAACTAAGCATTTAGCTTTTTTTTAGAAAAAAGTTTTTTAGAGTTGCCTCAGAAGTGAAAAGCCAAACACTTGAGGAGAAAGTTTTCACCTCACACTCAACCACATCTTCAAGGGTGGGGTGGCCTACAAATGTTGCACGTAATCCATTTGATCTACACACTTCTGCCTCAAAAGGAAGGATACACAACAAGTGATCCACAAATTCAGACAGCCCTCCAAGTCTTGCTTCGCCGCCTTTCCAAGCCCAGAATGAAGGCGCAACATAATGAAAATGCAAAGCGTCACACATTCTTTGTTTTCTGGACCTATCTGCAAAAACCATTTTTCCAGTTTGTGGAGAAAAAAGCTGCTACTATATCTATCTTAAGTTCAAAATCTGCTGCTGTGTATTACCCCGCAAGTGCTTTAGGAAACGAAAGGAGAATCCCTTTGAATCCACTGTGATTATAGCATGAGGCCGAAAACTATGAGCAGCCTGCACTGCTTGTTTCAATCTAACCTGTGATTCCAATTCCAATGTAGAATGCATACACACACACACACACACACACACACACACAAATTAAAGCATAGCACTAGTAATCTAAGTAAAGTGTCTTTCTTAATGAACAAAAAAAGAAAGAAAAGAAATTTAGCTAAAAGCAATTGATAGGGATTAACGCATATAGAGTACCATACCCTGAATTGATTAAGATGTGGCAATAATTCCCAAATACCCATAACTGCAATATCCTCCATTGGAAAGACAGAGTTCAACCCTTGCTTTGACATCATATGCCTGCATAGATCCAAAGAAGCAAACTTCGCTGCATAAATCCAGAAAGAATTAGTTTATGAGCTCTATGATGCCAAAAGTAGACTAAAGTTTTGAATTTGAGAAGCAACCAATTATCAGCTAGAGTTACCCTCCAATGCCGGAAAACCGAAGGGGGAGAGGGGAGAGCTTTTTGAGAGAACCCATAAGACGCGCACCAATGGAGTCGCCGGAAACCTCGCCGGCAACAATGAAGAGCCGGAGTTCTCCGTCACTGGAAGCCAGTTCCACGGCGGATCGGGTAGAAGCCGTGAACGACGCCGTCCTTCTCGCCAGAAACCGCGCGAATTCCGAAACATTCGAATTCCAAACTGCTCGGGTCCTCATCGTTCGCTCTTCCTTCGCATAGCGGCGAGAGAGAAAAAGCAAACGAGTGGGCACGCAGGGCAAATAAGAGAAATACAAGGGGCTAAATGTGATTAATGGGAAGTTTAAAAAAACAGGTTTTGAAAAGTCGAATTCACCCCGGAGTTCCAGCAGGTTCAGGAGTTACTGCAAGACCGGGACTGTTAAAGATTCCATCTTTTTTCAATGGGTGTCTGTGCGATAGTCGGCAGATCATCAGAGAATGGGGCTGAACAAACAGAGATGTGCGCAGAGGGCGGCGACGGCGGCGCTTGGGGTGATGGGAGTTTTCTTGGTGGGATACATTCTTGGCCCGCCACTGTACTGGCACCTCAAGGAAGGCTTAGCAGCAGTCAGCCGCTCTTCTTGTCCTCCTTGTAACTGTGACTGCAACTCTCAACCCCTTCTCTCCATTCCTCAAGGTATTCAATTCATTTCTCCATGGATCTTCTTCGATCCCTGAGTTTCAACTTGCTTTGACTCTCTGGGGTCTGATGTTTGTGTGGTTATAGTCTAAATCATTCATTATCTGGTAAATCTCAGTTCATCTGCTCGGTAAAGTAGCAAACTTTATCTTCTTTCCTAACTTCCATCAGCTTGCGCGTTTAGGAAATTGGTCCTCCTTGAAGAAATCAAGATATACATCAAGAGAACAGTATATTGATTTGCTTGATCAGCTTCCCTTTGAAGCTAAATTACTTCATGTTCATATTTGCTCCTCTTCATTTGAACAGATGCTTAGAGAGCTTGTTGATGTTCAAATTAACATACGGAGTATGAACCTATTTTGTTTAGTGAGAAGCGAATCCATTTATTCAACAACTCTAAATTCTGGCGATAAGTTTTCCTTTTGTTCAGTGATTGTGGCTCTCTATAATGGAGTATCACTGCCGGTTTTCCGAGTGACGGACTGAACCTCCTGTATTTTATCTATTATTGTTTCTGGCATGAGTGCAAGTTGAGGCAGCATGATCTATGGCTAACTGTCACTGCCTCTAAAGAGGAGGCAGTTCTCCAAGAGGAGATAGACAATGTCATGTTTTTAATTAACTGTCTTTTTTTTATATTTAATGATTGCTTACTCTTTGGAGTTTGATGAGTGACATTTTAGCTTGGGATTGAGGTATAGGAGTTAGTTAAGTGGGAGAGTGCATTTGTAGGGGTTTATGTTTTTGGGCTTTGTTATTTTTAGGTCCTTTGATAAGGTAAATGATGGGGCGCAATGGCGTTGTTTGATCCATGTAGCCGATTCCACCCAGTGAGATAAGGCTTTGTTGTAATTTTTATTCACAATTTCTTTATTCTAAAGTTACTTTAACCTTATGCTGCAAAAGCCTTATGGTATACTGGACTGTAGGAGACTAGATAACTTACCATTTTGACTCTCTGTTTTCGCAAATGACATGCTGAAAAACTTCATAACCTTGTATAACATCCATCATTTAGTTTCTGTTTATTTCCAATTCCCTAATTTATCCATATGGACGAATCGTTGATCTATTCCAACACCTTGTTGATGTTATCTTTGAACTTAAATTTCTCGGCCTTTTGGCAAAACTTTCCTGACTTTGATTTCTGTCTTCTGAATGCAGGATTGAGCAATGCTTCCTTTACAGGTTGGTGAAACAAACACTCCATCATTTTCTCTTCCTTTTGTCTTAACCATTCCTGCAAGCTTTCCCTAGTTTAGCCCACACAAGACTTCAAAGTGTTTCTTAGTGACATTTTCAGTGTTATCTATCAGATTGCGGAAAACATGATCCGGAGATGGGTGAAGATACAGAGAAGAACTTTGCAGAGCTGTTGTCAGAGGAACTGAACTCGCGAGAAGCGGAAGCCTCTGAGAACCAGCACAAGGCCGACATTGCCCTGCTGGAGGCGAAGAGGATGACATCTCAGTACATGAAAGAGGCAGACAAGTGCAACTCTGGGATGGAGACGTGCGAGGAGGCGAGAGAAAAGGCTGATGTGGCTCTGGAGGCGCAGAAGAAGGTGACCGCAATGTGGGAGCTGAGGGCCCGCCAGAGGGGATGGAAGGACAAGTCGTCTTCCAAGTCGCGATGAGAGCATGTCAAGAGTCCTCCAAGCCTTGCCATGTACATTTGTTCAAAATTGTTCCACTAATGACTCTATTATCTCTCATTCTTGGTGATTCAAGATGATTGTGATGGAGATGATTCTTATGGTCTATGTTTCTTTTAAATCATTCTTCCGGACAAACAAACAAACAAACAAACAAACAAAGTACTAGGCTTGTCTTTCTGGTTAAAAGGATCTTACAAATGGAGTGGGTCTTTTCATCATTCTCATATTTATGGTGGAACTATTTTTGCTGGATTTCCATTTTCGTTGCATTAAAGAGCTGAATATCTAAAACCAAAAATGTTTTATTTGTTCTTTTTTTTCTCTGAAAATAGATTGGCAATTATAAAAGGGAGTGGCAAATAGTGTCCCAAAATATTTCACAAAGAGAATCTATTTACATGACCGGCGTATTTTGTTTTTCTTTTTGAAATAAGTATGCTACTCTCCTTCAAAAAAAAATGTGAATCTTTTGGTCTAAAGAATGGAACTTTAAAATTACATTGTACATAAAAAAGGATTACAAGGGGCCAGGGGCGGATCCATGTTTAAAGGAATGGGGGCACTTGCCCCAGTGAGTTTAAGAAAAAAATTTATTAGTACGTTGATTATTTTTATTCTTTTAATGAAATAAAAGTGACGCCCCCATAAAAAATTGGTTGCCCATTATCCCTTCTTGGCCACTTTCGTAAAAGCAAAAAAAACCTTCTCAAAAAACAAAAAAAAAAATTGAATTGTTATTTCATATATTACATTGTTATTATATTACCTTGTAATATATTATTTTGCTTTATTTCTCAGAAAAAACTTGCTCTATCTATTGGTACACCAAATTGTACCCTACTTACACCACATATTTTTCTTCATTAAAAATGTATTATTTTCTAATCCATTTGTTGTAATTTTATATCACCTACAGTGTATTTGTCGAGTTTGACTTTTTTGAGTCAAACTGAACAAACTTTGAACTCCAATTACTTTCAATTTAAATTGCATATTAGCATAATAAAATATAATTTTGAAAGTTTTCAATACGATAAATCCAATAAAGTCATTTTTATGTTAAAATACATTATGGTTTTTATTTAATTGAAGCTCAAAATTTGTTTAGTTTGATTCGAAAAAGTCAAACTGGACAAATACACTGGGACGGAGAGAGTAATATGGTAGGATATGTATAGAGTATGTAGAGGGAGTAGATAATGTTGATTTTGAGACGGTAAGTTTATGAGTTTGGCTTTTGTTGGGATAATACAATTGCATATTTTTCAAAAAAAAATAGGATATCATGTTTTGGATAAAAATTACTCCTTTCGTCCGGAAATAAAGTTCCCACTCTACGCTTTTTTTCGTCCGGAAATAAAGTTCTCATTCTATGTTTTCATACCCACTCTTCCTAAAATACCCCTTCTTCTTCTCCTTTCTTTCTTCCTTTTTCTTTTTCTTCTTTCTCCTCTCTTTTCTCGCACACCACACCCTCCCTTTCTTTTTCTTCTATGTCCGGGTTTTTTCTCTCTTCCCCCTCCCCCTTCTATTTTTTCTTCTCCCGATTTTCTTCTTCTTCCTCTCCTTTTTTCTTCTTTTTCCCTTTCTTTTTCTCGGCAAAATCATGCGACCAACTTCTCTCACTCTCCTCCCTTCTTTTTCTTCTTTCTCCCCTTTTCTTTCTCGGCCAGATCTGGCTATCGTCTTCTCTCTCTTCCCCCCTTCTTTTTCTTATTCTTATTCTTCCCGACCAGATCTACTTGCGGTGTTTGGATTTCATCTCCTCATAGATCTATGGTTGAGGGAGGCTTTTGCTTTACAATCACAGGTATGGCGGTGCTGGGGTGGTGGTTAGGGCTAGGCGATGGCTGGGGCGGTTGGGGTGGTGGGGGCAGTTGGGGTGGCTTTGGTGCTGAGATAAAAAACCAGCTTAGGAAGAGCAGGGGTGTTTTGGGCAATGCAAGCCATTAGTCATGCAACTCCTACTAAAAACGGAGAATAGTCAAACTGGGAACATAAATTCCAGACGGAGGGAATAGAAAATAATATTAAAATTAAACATTTTTAAAGTCCATTTTTTCAAACAATAAATGTTTTTGTGGGACAAAAGGAGAGTGATTTTTTCTTCAAGTCTGCCTCCAGTAGTTTGAATTTCTGGATTTGCCACTGCAAGGGGCCATCTAAAATTTAGATCATTTTGTTTAGAGCTTACTAGTTTATAGGATATTTCTCTGTACTGGTGTTTATTGACTTATTTCTGATAAGTATTTTTTAATTTATAAGTTGTTTATAAGTCAAATTTTCTTTCATGAAAGTATAATGACTTAAATGATAGACAAATCATTTCTAAGTATTCATAAATGGTGAAGAATAGTTTTGTAATTAATTTGATCAAAACGGAGAAAAAAATTGGTTTAAAATAAGTAGCAAAGACTTACTTATTTTTTCTAGCTTATAAACAGCTTATACGCAAACAAAAACAAGTCATCAACTGACTTTTAAGTTAAAAATTGCTTATAAGCAATTTTGACAAACTTATAAGCACAGAGAAACACACACACACATAACCGAATGAGTCATGAGTCAATGTTCGGGTCAGTTAGGATAGAGTCAATTAATTAGTGTGGTGTCGTTTAGTGTGTTTTACATATTTAATTAATTTAAATAAAAAACAGTTTATCAGTTTCTAAAAAGCATTTATGGGTAGTTTTTAATGTTAATAGGTGTGTTGGTTTGTAATAATTGTGTTGGTTAGTAAAAGTCATGTTGGTCGATTCTCTATATATATTTAGAAAACACAAATACTCATATATAGTTTACATCAATAAAATATTTTACTCTGCCTTGATCTGGTCATGTCTAATAATTGGTACCGGAGCGAAAATCCAATAAGGACCCAACGATCAAAGGGAGAGGTCTGTCTTGTGATTAAGAGTTGTACAATCGGGAGCAAAAGGGCTTCCAGATCTTAATACAAGGCGTTAGAGACTTCCTCGACAACAGATCAAGAATCTTCGACAAGATTCTTCCTCGCCTAGTACAAAAATAGCAGGTGGCTAGTTTTTTCCTTTGGCAAAAGGATTCCAACCAAACAGCGCGGGAAAAATGAATATGCGGGGTAGCTTTCGTTTAGTGGCTTGGAACACGAAAAAGCAGGGGCTTGTTTTCTTGTTGGTGGTCGATTGCAGGTGGCTTACGACCCAAGAAGGAATCATCAAAGTCTAAGAATTTTGTGAAAATTGTCAAAGGAATTAAAGTCGTGCAATGGAAGATAATAGACAGATTGTGATTACAGGGGAGAATAGTTCACTATCTTTTACGATTCCAATTTTAACTGGTACAAACTATATTATTTGGGTTGTGTAGATCAAATCAAATTTTAATGTTAATGGGATTTGGGAGGTGATCAAACCAGGAACAGAAATCGATCCAAAGAAGAACAATATGGCAATAACATGTTTGTTTCAAGCTTTGCTAGAAGAGATCGTGTTACAAGTTGCTTAGTTTACTGAAACAAAAGAAATTTGGGATGCTTTGAAGACTCGCTTTGTTGGTGTTGACGGGGTTAAAGCGGCGCGATTACAGACACTTGGATCAGATTTTGAAATTATAAAGATGAAGAACAATGAGTCACTTGATGATTTTGCTTATAAAATTAGTCAACTTGCAACACTAGCAAACAACCTTGGGTCTACGTTTGAAGACAACTTTTGGGTTCATACACATCGTTGCTGCAATTGAATAGTTTGTCGATATTAACGCAATGCCATTTCAAGAAGCGATTGGAAAATTGAAGGATTCGAGGAACGCATCAAAAAGTCAACTGAGTAAGGAAATACACATGGTAAACTACTCTTCACTAAAGGTGATGGAAAAGAGAAGGTTCAGGAACACAAATTTGAGCATTGTGGTTGCTGGAGCTTAAACCGAGAAGACTTTGAGCGTGGCCGAGGTAGAGGTCGGGGGTCCAAGAAAGATCAGGATGGTGGTTGGTCTAAGCGGGATAAGAGTCACATTAAGTGTTTCAAGTGCAATGAGTTAGGGCATTTTTTGAATGAATGTCCAAAATGGGATCAAAAGGAACATATTGCAAATTTGATTGAAGATGATGAACCAACATTGCTGTGAAGATTAGTGTGAACAAACAACAATTAAGGGTGTGATTGTTAGATTTAATCGGGTTTGTTCACATATAACCGAATGGGTAATGAGTCAATGTTCGAGTCAGTTAGTATATAGTCAATTAGTGTGGTGTTGTTTAGTGTGTTTTACATATTTAATTAATTTAAACAAAAAACAGTTGGGAAATTTCTAAAAGGCAGTTATGGTTAGTTTCTGTTGTTTACAGGTGTGTTGGTTTGTAATAGTTGTTTTGGTTAGTAAAAGTCATGTTGATCTGTTCTCTATTTATATTTAGAGAACACGAATATTCTTGTACAGTTTACATCAATAAAATATTCTACTTTGTCTTGATCTAGTCCTGTCTAACAGCTTTACCAAAGTGTTGTGTGTGTGGTTTTCAACACACCAAAGTAGAGAGAGAAGCAACGAAGAGTCTTCTACACAAGAATACCATCGAAAAAATCCAATTAGTCTTGGTGAGTGTGAATGAGTGTAAGGAGTAACAGATATTTAGTTACTCAAAAAAATACAATCGGGTATGGGATGTGAACAGATCTGTTTATGAGTGTCCGGAATTTAACCCTGTAAACAGAGAGAGGTTTTTTTATATAATGTCCTCAAATAGTGAAAATATAATTTTTTTTCCTCATATATTCTTCTTGTATTTGTTTTCCTGTTCTCAAAATTTTCAATATCTTAAGTATTTAAAATCGTAACAAATATGACAATTTTGTTTTTTTACAAATGGCTTCCAAAAAACCGATTATGGAATAGTTTTTAAAAATTAATTATCATTTATGTAACATCTAGAATTAGAGATTAAATATAAAAATTATTACTCCTCCGTCCGGAAATATTCTTCTCATTTGACTTTTCTTGATCAAAGTTTGTAAACTTTGACTATGATATGTGGAAAAAATACATTGTATTACGATATAACTTTAATATGAATATATTCATTTTGAAATATAGTTTTCAAATATCAAATTTTTATAAATTATATCCATGAATAAATAAAAATATTAGTGGTCAAAGTGCAATCTTAGAAACCGTAAAAAGTCAAATAAGAAGAATATTTCAGGACGGAGGGAGTAATAATTAGATTACTCAAGCTTTTGTAAGAAGTTATAGAATATTTTATTTATGAAATGATGTATATAAACGTACAAGAAACAAAGATTATGTAATTAATCAAAGAGCAGATCTGATTTGATCAAAATGTGGGTTGATCATATATTCAACTTCCCTCACGAATGTTTCCATTGCAGAGGCCGGCAAAGACACCGGAACCACCGTTCCATTCTTGGACGGTATATAGAAGCTAGACAGCCCCGGGATGGCTCCCACCCCTCCTTTCGCCGGCCCGCCGTAAGCCGGTCTACCCCACCCGAAATCCACCTCGCCGAACCCGGCCCGCTTCAGGTCGGAAACCAAGTATGTCCTCGCAACCGCGAAATGCGGCCGCCCCTTGGCCACCATCAGATCCGCCACCGACCTCATGTACTCTTCGCTCACCTCCCCCTTCGCCTTCCTCACCAGATCCACCGCGTACCCCAGCGGCTTCTTCGCCAGATCTCCCGCGGCGGCCATCGCCACCGGCAACGCGAACGCGTAGCCCCGAGGAATCGGGGGGTTGTTGAATCTGGATCTGGCGTTCACGATGCAGATGACCCGAACCTCCTCGTCCGGGTCGGGTCGGAGGGCGACGGTACGGCACCGCCACAGGCACGCCGTGAGCACGTCGAAGGTGGAGCACCGCCGTAGGCGGACGGGGAGCAGCCGCCGGAGAACGGCTATCTCTCCCTCCCCGAAGAAGAAGGAACGGTGTGCCATGTCATCCAATGCTATAACGGCGGCCCCCTCCGATTCAGGAACTTGATCGTACTCGTGGTGAGCGAACGTCGGCGTCGCGCCCGGTAGATTCCGGGCGTCCAACAATTCCCTCCGCCACACCGGCATTACGGACGGACTCCGACCGCCGCGCGCTAATTCGGCGACGGCGTTCAGGAATTGGACCAGACCGAAGGCGTCGCATATTGTGTGGTTCAAACGCAATGCGAAAATGTACCCACCGCAGCTCAAGCGAGTGACCTACACACCCCAAAAACATAAGAGGCATGGTTTTGCTCGTGTTATAAATCTTAATACATTGATATCGTAAAAGAAGTGATTCTTTGGTAAAATAAGAACCAGATAATTTACGTAAATAGCACTAAATTATACTAAAATATACTCCGTAATGTATTTTTTTCAATTTAGGACTTTTAGTCATTATTTAAGTAAATATTGGTCATCACTGTATATTATGAACATTATGAAGTTTATTTAAGGAATAAAACAATTTAAGTGTTATTTACGGACATGACTTAAGTTTTAGTGCTATTTCCTACCTGAATGAGGAGCAAAGGGCAGTGGAGAACGCCTTCGGAACCGGGAACATCATAAAGAAGCTCCTCCAAACACGGGAATGGAGGCTGAAGCGCGTCTCCGAAATCCGCCAGCGCCACGTCTGCGTCCGCCTCGATAAAAACGACCCCCTCCCCGGTGCAATCCACCATTAGTTTCCGGCCGGGGCCCTCCCGCAGCCTTCCCGCCATGGGGTAATAAAACACGAGAGCTTTCGCCAGTGCTTCCCGGATAACTTTCACCGGGTCTTTCCCGTTAAGATTGGTCTCGTCTCTGCGGTAGAATTGGATGACCGGAATCTGGAACCTCAAGCCTTCTTGGTCGTCGATGTCGGATAGATATTTAATCTCATTCGGCGTCGGCCCCGCCGGAGAAACAAGCTCCGGCATCCGCCTCCTCACCGTGAAAACCAAAGTTGTGGCGGAGCCATATTATGTGGAATTGAAGCACACTCTCAAGTAAAGAGTATTGGTTGTATCGTAGTGTAAATAGTGGTATTACTATTGGTGCATGGCTATATATAGCGAGCCCTCGAGGAGCGGAGGTCACTTCGTGTGAACTTCCAAAGACACCAACTTTTTAGTTCAAAACCTTTCTCCATTCAAATTCAGATATGTAGCGAATTTAGATAAGACTAAAATATAATGATTTTCTTAATATAGGATCATATGTTTTTATTTCTTAATGTAAGATTATTGGTCATTATCAATTAGTCATTATTCAAATAAATGTTCATCATCACTGGACATTATTCCTTCCATTAGACATTATTAAGTATTTTTTAGGGAATAAAAAAATTTAAGTCCTACATTAAGAAATGACTTATGTTTTAGTTCTATTTAGTACAAATTTCACCATTCCTTTTAACAATATTTTTCCTTGAGTCATTTAATTTCATAGAAGTTGCAGACTTCAAATATTGTTCTATATCTGTAACATCTGTTGACGGTAATGGGTCAAAAGTGAAATGTAAAGCGAGTTTCATATAATTTTTTTCACCTTTCTTTTTAGCACGACCGCTCGAGGATTCTACTGCTCTAGACTGGATAGAAAAAATGAATCTTGATTCTAACAAATTAAATTATATAAACTATTTCATTGAAACAATAACTTAAAGCATACTAATATACATAACAAAATTACAGTATTATAATTATATATCCTAAATAGCTACGTTAAAAATTAATTTCTAAATTTTTCATTAAAAAATACTAGTTTAATTATTAAAATACTAGTTTAATTATTAAAAAGAAAAAAAATTAAAAAACAGCTACCTTAAAAATTAATTTTTAAATTTTTCATTAAAAACATTTAACATATATTTCATCCATCCCAAATTAATCTTCCTAATTTGATTTGTTGATCTCTAAGTCAACTAAATTTACACACTTTCATTGACATGGGTGGGGTGAGTTGGGGTCAAAACTGAGTGGGGGTTTACCGGAAGGGTGATGGGGTTAGAACTATGAATTTTATGAATGGAGCATCGTATGTATCCCAATTAGAACTGTAGGGTCGAATTCTTAAATGGATTTAAGGTGGACGGTAGACCTTCATGTATATTTAATACTCCGTATACATTTGCTTGGTGCTGACTGCTGAGATAAGCATTTTTTAGATTTTCAAAATAAAAAGAATTTAAAATTTATGTGTGAAGTATCATGCATGTCGACCTTGTGGACCCTAAGTGCATGAGAGCATGTCCAATGCATACAAAAAGTGAGTCTGAGTCTCATCGGAATCAGATCATAGAACTCTCGATACAAGTCAATTTTTTTCAAGTAGACGTTGATCAGGAGAGTAAAGTGTAACGACATAAAGATATAAGAAAGTTGAGAGCAAAAATAAAAATTATCAAATCTGGGAATATTTTCGTAAAATCTATTTTTACGGGTATTAGGTGTGAATTTTTTTCCCTAAATTATAAGAAAAGTATATTGGCAAATATTGGGTGTTATTGAGGGAGTAAAGTGAGATGTTTGTGAATGGGTGTAAAAATGGAATGAAATGTGTCAATGTGAGGCCAATATAGTCAACATGACTTGACATTTGGGTTTTCCGTTTTTTTTTTCTTGGGTTCAAAACTTTGGTAGTAGCTTTTATTCCTTTTAAAGTCAGGGTCTTTGTTTGAGAAAGGGTCAAATGCATGGTTGTTAAATGCGAAAGCAGTGATCTAAGTAGTTTCAATATTTAATGGGCCGGGGTCCACGGGTTAACCCATTTGCTAGGAAACACGATTGTATACACACTTAACCCGTCCAAGATTGATTTGGGACGTGTTTGAAAATAACGTTAGAGATAAATGTTAGCGTTTTGAAAAGATTATCTACGATTGATATTTAGTATCAACTTTTTTAAAATTAATCAGCACCGTTAAAATTTTATCCAGAACGCTATTCCTAAATGGGTCTTTGATTTTTTCGTTAATTGGTTTTATTTTTAAATTTATTTATTTCTAGATGTAAAAGTTAAAATTAATATATATATATATATATATATATATATATATATATATATATATATATATATAGTAAAACATATACACATATACATAATTACATATCATGCATGGAGATTCATTTTGGAATATTATCCAATTATAAATACATTGGCCTTATCGTCGACAGTGTCAGATATCAAGTGCGGTACGTTTTGATAATTAAGGTCTGCATAATTACTTACAAACGATGCAATGCCAAATGATTCATGATGCATGAGTTAGACTGCGCAGGGACCCGTGCCCTATCCCCACGCATAGGGGTGAGCGCGGTCCGTGATGGTCTGTGATGCTACCGGAACCTATCACGGACCGCTCTTATTTAAACAGTTCGGTATCAGTACGGGATGAACTACAAAACCATCCGGTACCATTCCGTTTTTAAACGGAACGGTATAATACCATACTCATGCTCAAACCGTGCCAAAAAAATAAATGTACATTACTTAAAAAATATTGAATTTAATGTATAAGTTTGTATAAAAAGTACAAGTTTGTTAAATAAAAGTATTGATTTCAAATTTAAACGGATCATAAACATAAAAAATAAAAGATAACGAGTCCAAAGTTAAAAAATAATTTTTTTCCCATTTCATATAATATTGGAATACTAATAACTACAAAAAAAATAATGCTAATAGTAATGATAAATATAATAACAACAATAATAATGAGAGAGTTTAAAAATGAATAATAAAATATGAAGTATTCTATATGCGGTAAGATGAAGTAGACAAATACTCCATAATTATTTGAGATACGCATTCTGTATATAGCGTTGGACGGTTCGGTCTGTGATAATCGGTTTTAAATATATGCATCACGGTCCCGTCCCATTTGGTATCGGTTCGGTTTCGGTTCGTGATGAAAAAAACTCATCAGATATGGTTCGGTACCATTACGGTCCCATATGGTTCGGTATCATTCGGTACTATAAACGGTTCGATACCATTACGGTCCGGTATGGTACCATGTTAGTTCGGTTTTTTTGCCCAAGTGATGAGCCGAGGAAACCTTAGTCTCTTGAAAAAGTCTAGAACCTGTGGGTGATAACTGAATGCCTAGTTACCATGTACGACATGTACACAAGCCCTCCTGATGAAACCCGTCAGATCTTGAAGGCTCCTGGAAAGGCTCGTAGAAGAGGTGCACTAGGCCTGACCTCTTGACGCGGTATGCAATGGTATGCCATGATCCTACGACATGCGTCTAGGATGACGATATGATGTTATGAATGGTATACTACCTTTGGATTTAAGTGAGCATTCTTGACTTATGATCCCGAACACTTATTTTGAGAGCTAAGTCTCGGTTTCTAATCCATATTTCAATTATTGATTCTTACTTTGAAAACACTTTGATTTCGGACCTTTCTAAAAGTTCAGCAGCCCTTGATAATCGATTATCACTTGGTGATAAGCAATTATCAAAGTTCAGCAGCCTCTGATAATCTATTATCACTTGGTGATAATCGATTATCAAATGTTTAGCAGCCTATGATAATCGATTGTCACTTGGTGATAATCGATTATCAAAGTTCAGCAACACCTGATAGTAGATTATCAGAACTTGACAATCTATTATCATAGTATTCGGATTCTACTTTGGTCTGTTGAATTACGTTCAACCTTTTGAAAATTATAATGAATATTCAAGATTACAAGATATCCATATATGTAGTACCTGTTGGAATTTTTGGCATTTTAATTGGCATTAAATGGACCAATTTGGGTATATTTGTCAATAGGTCCACTAACGGTTTTAACTGTTTATTAATGGACGTGTGTTCTCTTAAATGAGATAAATGTTTTGACAATTTATACGCCAAAAATGGTAGAGGGTGAATGAGAAATTGATTATCAGAGTTAACCCGTTAATAAAAGAATATGGTGAGGATTGCAATTTTTGCAATTTTACTGAACCAATCTTCTTTTATTAATTTTACGTATTGTTTAAAATTAGTCCATTTTTACGGAATTAACTGGCCATTAATCTCCAATTATTCGGGACAAATTTTAAACGGAGCGTAGCGTAACGGACGTGTTAATGGCTAATTAATCACCATTAACACACCACTAATGTCATGATTAATTCAATGGGTTAATTGTGTAGGAGTTACAACTTTTTAAACTCCTTTATTATAAAAATCAAAGGCTCTCTCATTTTGTTTTGTGGGTGCCTTGCGTGAGAAAGAGAGAAAGGAAAAGAGAAAACATTTTTTTCCTTTTTAAAGAGAGCTCTTGGTTTTCCGGCCATCCCCTTTAAAGTTTTTTTTGTCACCAACGTTCCTACGTTGTTCTTGTTCGTTGGTGTGTGGTTGGTCCGTACAATCTCCACACACGATAGCGGTTTTATCCTGGGAGGAGAGTGCCCACGTTTTCCGGTACGGTAGGCGGGCACTACTACCTTAAGGACAGCTCCGGCGACTCCGCTGTCCTTCCACGGTGTTGTGTTTTTGCAGGTTCAGTTCATAAAGACCTCGCTGCATTCTGTCCTAGTGCATAATGTCCTCGCAGCCCAGTGCATAATGTCCTCGCAGCCCTGTGCATAACGTCCTTGTATTGCTGTCCAGTGCTTAAAGACCTCGCTGCCCAGTGCTTAAAGACCTCGCTGTCCAGTGCTTAACGTCCTTACTGTCCAGTCCCTAATGTCCTCGAACAACAAGGCCGTTTGAAGATATAGCAATTTTTCTCAACTTTGTTTATTTTGTAATATTCTGAATAAATTATAAATTCAGAATTTTATTTATTTTTATTACCGGGGCCGTTCATCTTCCCCGTCCGTTGTAATCCGTACAAAAATTGTAACAATCTTAAGGGAGTAGTGATATCCGTGCGCAATGGCGGGTATGGACGGATTCGGTTTAGACGCTCACACAGGAAACGGGAGTAGTTCTGAGACTCCAGTTGTGAACGTTTAGGTTGGATTGGGTGGCTCTGTTGGGCAGACCACTCCGATCAACATTCCTTTCGGATCGAGTGTGGCCATGGGGTCCACTCCCATCACCACATTCGTTGGATCGAGCGCGACTATGGGGTCCGCTCCGGTTACCTCGGTTATTGGACCAACCGCGGCTACGGTCGCAATGGTCACCCCACTCGGACCGAATATGGCTTCGACCATACCGGTCATTCCTTCACTTGGACCGAACACGGATGTCTTCATATCCGCACCGGTCGGACATCTTACTGTTATGCTGCCTGCGAACTCTGTCAAAGAACCGGCAAAGTTCATAGGTGTTGGTTTTTAAAATATGGCAGCAAAGGATGTTATTTTGGCTGACCACCCTCAACCTTGCGAGGTACTTGAGGGAGGATCCCCCTGTTATGGGGGAGAACGCGGGCGAGCCAACAGTTCAGGCCAATGTGGTGGAGCATCCACTCGAAGAGGATTCTTCCAAAGGGCCTATGCCAAACAAGGACAAGAACAAAATTGGTCCTAAAGGAGACTATTTTATCTAGCAATTATTTGTTAAATAAAATACCCTGAAAAAAAACTCGTTAAGACTCCTTACGAGTTGTGGTGTAATAGGAAACCTTCCTATAAATACCTGAAAGTGTGGGGGTGCCTTGCAAAAGTTTTAGCACCACCACCAAAGGAAATAAAGATTGGTCCAAAGAGCATTGATGGAATCTTTATTGGCTAGAGTGGTAGCGCGTATCGATTCTTAGTGTATAGGTCTGATGATTCAGAAATACATAAGAACACGTGCAAAGAGTAACATGTATAATGGTAAGTCTAGACATATTCGTTGTAGACACAAAACCATTAGACAACTTCTCACAACTGGGATTATCACAATTGACTATGTGAATTCAAAAGATAATCTGGCGGATCCGCTAACCAAAGGGTTAACAATTGAGTTGCATGAGAAGTTGGTGGCAGGAATGGGTTTGAAGCCCTTGTGCTAGGATAGTCCTATGAAGGAAAACCCAACCTGGCTGGTACCCAGGTTCAATGGGACAACCTACTTGTAGGATAAAGCGAGGTCACTGTGGGGGCGGTACCGGAACCTTCGGTCAGTCCCTTCTGTTCCTGCTGAAGACAGTGACTCCCGAAAGTGATGAGGTTAGCATATAAATATGCTTTAATGATTCTTAACCAATAGACACGGTGGTCTAAGGGGAGTAATCGGGATACTCTTAAAGAATCACCTATGTAAGAGTGAAGTGTGGTCGCTTCAAACGGAGGATCTTGGGCTTAATCCTCTAAACACTCTCGCAGAACCGGGCGCGTGTCCCACGACCAAAATGGGCACAACCATGAGAACAGAACGGCGTTTGGTTGGAATCTGTGTATGGTATACTATCGTTTACACAAGCGACAGTACAGTTCAAAGACATCGCGTTCTACTGAACAGCCAGTAAAGAAGGTATACTTTACAAGGGACAGGTTCAAAAGTGGAGACACTTACCTGTTCTTTGCAGGTTTCCAATCATGGGATGTTGTCGAGCCCAAATCAATTTTTCATTCATGTGGGGGATTGTTGGAATTTTTGGCATTTTAATTGGCATTAAATGGACCAATTTGGGTATATTTGTCAATAGGTCCACTAACGGTTTTAACTGTTTATTAATGGACGTGTGTTCTCTTAAATGAGATAAATGTTTTGACAATTTATACGCCAAAAATGGTAGAGGGTGAATGAGGAATTGATTATCAGAGTTAACCCGTTAATAAAAGAATATGGTGAGGATTGCAATTTTTGCAATTTTACTGAACCAATCTTCTTTTATTAATTTTACGTATTGTTTAAAATTAGTCCATTTTTACGGAATTAACTGGCCATTAATCTCCAATTATTCGGGACAAATTTTAAACGGAGCGTAGCGTAACGGACGTGTTAATGGCTAATTAATCACCATTAACACACCACTAATGTCATGATTAATTCAATGGGTTAATTGTGTAGGAGTTACAACTTTTTAAACTCCTTTATTATAAAAATCAAAGGCTCTCTCATTTTGTTTTGTGGGTGCCTTGCGTGAGAAAGAGAGAAAGGAAAAGAGAAAACATTTTTTTCCTTTTTAAAGAGAGCTCTTGGTTTTCCGGCCATCCCCTTTAAAGTTTTTTTTGTCACCAACGTTCCTACGTTGTTCTTGTTCGTTGGTGTGTGGTTGGTCCGTACAATCTCCACACACGATAGCGGTTTTATCCTGGGAGGAGAGTGCCCACGTTTTCCGGTATGGTAGGCGGGCACTACTACCTTAAGGACAGCTCCGGCGACTCCGCTGTCCTTCCACGGTGTTGTGTTTTTGCAGGTTCAGTTCATAAAGACCTCGCTGCATTCTGTCCTAGTGCATAATGTCCTCGCAGCCCAGTGCATAATGTCCTCGCAGCCCTGTGCATAACGTCCTTGTATTGCTGTCCAGTGCTTAAAGACCTCGCTGCCCAGTGCTTAAAGACCTCGCTGTCCAGTGCTTAACGTCCTTACTGTCCAGTCCCTAATGTCCTCGTACAACAAGGCCGTTTGAAGATATAGCAATTTTTCTCAACTTTGTTTATTTTGTAATATTCTGAATAAATTATAAATTCAGAATTTTATTTATTTTTATTACCGGGGCCGTTCATCTTCCCCGTCCGTTGTAATCCGTACAAAAATTGTAACAGTACCTATTCATGCCAACGGATTGATAGGTGATTTCTTTTAACGAGTGTCATACAACATATCTTTATAATGAGAAAACTAGATCATACGAATTCAACGTAGATTATCCGAAGTAGTTGAGCATATAAAATAATAAATGCACTTTTGTTTATACATGTAAAACACATATATTTTTGGGCATGGATTTACATGTTCATGTAATCGTCTAAATGTAGTCTAGGTGTTTCCCAATGTTTTCATTTATATATCAAATTTATACACTTATATGTATCAAGTGATGCTATTACGATATGCAATGGTATTTTCCCAAGCCTAACCGTATTCTTCATAATCTAATCGTTAAACCACTTTTATTTCAGAATCCTTATTGTTTACGTTTGAGTCAAACATCCATTTAGCCTTTTATAATCATTTAATTTCATAATGGTTTCTAACCCTCGTTGTTCTGTACGGAACTTAGCTTTAATAGATCAAGAGCACAACATGGTACAAATCTATATAAAAAACCATATAAACAATAAACGTATTTGCATATAAATATATTAAAGATTCCTCCGTTATATGACTTATATCTAGGGTGTACATACCTCGAATATGACACAACGTTAGAAGGAACCAAATGAATTAACAGCGTCAACGAATGGTCGTCAAACCGTTGACGTTCTGACTTTCAAACGGCTTCTTGAGTTCAGTTTCTTCTCGCGAATATGTTATAGGGGTTGTGGTTAGTTGGCACGCGCCAAACGAATAGCAGATTGGATGAGACGGAACGAGAATGGGGGCGGAAGTTGCAAACCTCGCGTTTTCTGTCGCTACTGGACTAGTTTTGGTAGAACGGCCGTATTGCCCTCATTACTCGTCCGATTGACAAACCGTTTGCGAATGTAGTTCACTGACTCGCAGGGCTACAACTTTGGTCAAGAAACCACGACCAAACAGTGAGTTGAATATGATCGAAATTATGCCTTAAGTGGGCTGACAGGATTTTGCTTCCAAAATCAGCCCCTCCTCCTCCTCCTTCCTCTTCTTCCTTTTGTTCCTCTTCTTCTCCCAGCCCTTCCGGTCCTCCGCTTACGCCGCTGCTGTCCGCCGAGCCAAAGGGGAGAGAGAGGGAGTTGGATGGTTGTGTGTTGGGGGTTACCAAAATGTGGTGGAGAAGAAAAGGAGAGAGAGGGGTATATATTAAAGAGATGTAATGGTGGTGAGGTGGGGTATTAAAGAGGTGAATGAATGTGGAGAGGGGGGAGAGTGGGGTGTGGAATTCATTGGGGAGTTATCGCCCTAAATCTCACTTTGTTGTGTAAATTCTGACTTGAACGGTATGTTGAGAGGCCCGTTATTAAAATACATTAACTTTGGAAGTCCATTTAATGAGATCAAAATCTCAATATTTATTATTTAAAACAATGAGTCTCAATAAATAAATAATATTTATTTATTTAAAATATTGGCTAGCTATTAGGCCGGTTTGTGGGGTGTTACATGTCATCTCTTAGAGGTTGTTTCTCTGTGCTGGTGATTATTGTCTTATTGTTGATAATCAGGTTTTACTTATAAGTTGTTTATAAGTCAAATTTTTTTCCATGGAAGTGAAATGACTTCAACGATAGATAAATTATTTGTAAATATTCATAAATGGTAATGAAAAGCTTTGTAAATAATTTGGTCGAAACAAAGAAACAAAAAAACTGGCTTAAAAAAAGTAGCTAATACCTACTTATTTTTTCTAGCTTACAAGCAGCTTATAAATCAACTTATAAGCATACAGAAACATGTGATTAGGTGACTAATAAGTTAAAAACTACTTATATACAGTTTTGACTAGCTTATAAGCAAAGAGAAACACCCATTTATTTTATAGAATTTTTTATATGCTTTTTAAATATGCAAGTTTTCTTTTTTAATTATATTGAAATGTTTAAATAAAATGAAGGAAAAATTATCTCAAATAATTCCACCTTTTAGTGCTCTTTCAAAAACAATCCTACTTTTCACTCTCACCAGAAATAATACCACCTTCCCGCATATGTGCGAGTTTTGGGTCGCCGTTAAAAAACTAACGGTCACTTAACGAAAATTTTGAAAAATGCCCGTTTTTCGCAAATAAATGAAAGGTGGGATTATTTTAGGTAAATTCTCCCTTTTTCGTTTTTTAATTTCTTTAAATGTATTTTTATTTTATTTTTTTGGAAAAATACCAAATATAAGTGTTTTTAGAGTTAAACTAATTGTTTTTTTTCAATAACCAATAATATGGTAATAATTAGAAAATAAATTATTCTACACAATAGAGCTAATTTATTAACTTCATAACTAACTACTCCCTCCGTTTGGAAAAAGTGTTCCTCTTTTGACTTTGTGTAAAATTAAGGAAGTATTAAATTGTAGTTGACTTCCAATTTTGCCCTTGATGTGATAGGTAAAAGTAAGATGTGATAGATAGATTATTAGAGATAAAGTATGATTGTAACGCCCCAAAACATACCCTAGAATTATTAATGAATAAATAATCAATTAATCACAATTGTTTCAATTAAAATAAATTATTGTTGGGCTTTGGGCCGATATTAAATTTGTTTTGACATCTAATATCAAAATCTGGATAAGTCTTATAGAGATAAATCTAATATGTGGACTATTTGTGTGGTCTTGATTGGGAACCTGAGTACAGACCCAAATCAAGAGTAAATAAAAAATTTGTTTAGAATGTGAATATTGAAATGATTTGTTGAAATAAATCATTCGAACAAATGATATGAATTAAATGTGAGAAACCTTTTTGAATAAAGATCAACTAAATCAATTTTTATTCTGTCAAAGTCAAACACCCAAAAATATGATGTCAGAAAAAGTATAACCAATAAATATAAAAATTATATCGTTGGATAGAGTTTAACTGTCCGATCGCAACAGTGCAAACAGAATTCAATTCGGAGAAAGTTGGACCAAAAAGTGTACCCCGACTAGAACCAAATTTGTCCCAATCAGGGAGTGGCATGTAAAATCCTACAAATCGCCGCTCACTCCACTCAGCCGATTACACAGGGAAAGGAAGCAACGTAAATTTGGCTCCTTCCCCATCACCATTCCTATATAAGAGAACCCAAGCTCCTTCATTTCTTCACCAAACCTCTATATTCTTTATTCTATTCTGTTCTTTGTTGAGAGAGGAGTACAGTGGTGCTATCAATTTGGTGAGAGGTCGTCGGAGCTAACCACAAACCTCGCCGGAAGTTTCGCCGGAAAATATCCAAAACCTTCGTTAAGCTTCGAGGTAAGCCCGTAGATATATCTAGTGACTAGAATGTTCATATAGATCGTTTCTACGTTCATAAGCGGTCGTTTGGTTGAGTTTTGTGTTTGACATGCTTGAAGAACCAAAAATCATAAACCATGAAATTGATGTTAAAACTATAAATTAATGATGCCAAAATGATCCATGAACCATGGAGAACATCTCTATATAGTTTCGTTGAAGTTCGGTAACTAAAAACGGTATTTTCGAAATTGGACCCAAACGAAGAAGAAGATGAACAGTAACCAAAACCAGACTGTCTGGATCGATCCTCTGGGACTATTTTCTGTACATATGGATTGATCCAGAGGGCTAGATCGATCCCCCGAAGTTCTGATCCGAAAATTTGTCCGAAATTGCTATTTTTGAGCTCTAAAATCCTATTTTTGATACCAATGAATTATGACCATTATAAAAATGATTTACCATAATAAAAATGATGTTTTTAACAACTAAAAATGTTATGTGTTGCATGACGGTAAGTTCGGGTGTTAACACTCGAAGCTAGGCCGCTATTTATTATCAATTGTTGTGTTAATTGATGATTATGATAAATGAATATTATGGAGGATTATGAGTATTGAACCTACTGATTAAAATAAGTATTTATGATTGAATCATGAATAAAATGAATACATTTATAATTATGAAATGATTTGTAGTGTTAAGGGTATCTAGAAGAACTCTAAGGTATACACATTTAAAAAAATTGATGTTAAGGCTATCTAGAAAACCTCTAGAATAGATCTCATATTAGTATGGATTTGTGAAACATTAATATTCGATGAATTAGATAAAAATGTATAAACGGGATTCGTAGACCAAACTAGAGGATT
Source organism: Cuscuta australis (assembly GCA_003260385.1). Taxonomy (NCBI): domain Eukaryota; kingdom Viridiplantae; phylum Streptophyta; class Magnoliopsida; order Solanales; family Convolvulaceae; genus Cuscuta; species Cuscuta australis. The sequence goes on along the minus strand of NQVE01000162.1, from coordinate 3,426,749 downwards.
ACTCGTTTGGAAATGCCCGATCCAATGTTGATCAATCGCTATATTGTTGTTGCCTTAACTGACTACAGTTAAGTGTCCGAAATCATTTGCCTTAAACTAATGATAGTTTAAGTGTCTGATTGCCTTAACTGACTACAGTTAAGTGTCCGAAATCAATTGCCTTAAACTTATGATAGTTTAAGTGTCTGATCAATAATTACCTTAAAAGAATCTCGTTATGGAAGTTATGATTTGGCCTTAGACTAAGAATAGCTAAGAGCATTATTATGATTTGGCCTTAGACTAAGAATAGTTAAGAGCATTGTTATGATCTGGCCTTAGATTAAGAATAATTTAAGAGCACTATTGAAATAGTATCTGAATTGAATAAAATGTGTTGATATGAACTGAATAATATCAAAACTGTGAATGTCTGAAACGAACCTTGTGTGCATGATATCAAAAGATTTGATTATGAATTTAGATTCAGTTTATATGGATGTTCGACGCATTAGATATGCTTACTCAGCTTTATCGCTGAGCGTGTAGTGTGTTTTATTTGCTACACGCAGGTACAACAGAAAGAACACTGTGATCCTGGCAGCAGATGGGACGAGATTGTCGGGATGGATGTGACAAGTTTGAAATGATTTATGATATGTCAAAATTAAATTCGCTTCCGCAATATTGTTGAATACTCCGTACTGTATATGTTATGAAAAATTATTGGGATTAATAAAGTGTGTTTGAAAAGTTTTAAATTTTTACGATTACCAAGTTAATACTTTAGTCCGGAAGGGGCTGCAGACCTGGACGGATTAGGGTGTTACAATGATGTGATAGGTAGGGTATGAAAAAGTAAGGGTAAAAGTGGTTTTTTAATAGAAAGTGGAAGTGTTTTGTTGGAAGGGAAAAAAATGAAAGAGGAAGTGTTTTTGATAACGGAGGGAGTACATTTTTTTGTAAGTTGCATTTACTGTATTTTTCTTGAGCTGCACTTCAAATTTTTTTTGATACTACATTATTATTATTTCTTAAAAAAATGGCACTACAAAACTTATGAATATTTTTCGATAGTTCTATATAAATATTTTTTGTGAAACAACATTACAATAGTTGTGAAAATAACACAACAATTTTTTTCTCTAAAATAGAACTTTTATTTTAATAACTCACTACATTTTCTGATGTATTGCAATTTTTCCATGAACACTCTGAAATATTTATTGATAATCTTATATTGCAATAAAACTTCCTTTCTAAAATGGAACTACCCAATTTGTGATTTTTTTAATAATTCAATACAAATTTTTCCCCAAAATAGTAATTCAGAAGTTGTGAAAATGACACAATATTTTTTTCTCCGAAACGGAACCCATAAATTTTATAAATCACTACAATTTTTTTATTGTAATTTCTTTCTTGATCGATACTCTGAATTATTTTTGATAATTCAATACTATATTTTCCCAAAACAATTAACAAAATTTGTTAATCGTTAGACAAATCTCTAACAAGAGTATATTGTTATATTTTTAAAAATATTAATTTTAAATTCAAAACTAAAAAAGTAAAAAGTAAATTTTTCTAAAATAATCCCACCTTTCATTTATTTGCAAAAAACAGGCATTTTCAAAAACTTCCGTTAAGTGGCCGTTAGTTTTTTAACGGTGACCCAAAACTCGCACACATGCGAAAAGGTGGGATTATTTCCGGTGACAGTGAAAAGTGGGATTATTTTTTAAAGAGCGCGAAAAGGTGGGATTATTTGAGATAATTTTTCCTAAAATGAATTAAAAAACTTTAAAATTTTACTTCGTTTTGCATAAAGGGTAAATGATTCAGGAACAGAGGTAGTATTATAACTAAATACGGAGTATATGTTTTCCGTAGTCACATCTATATTTTGTTTCTTGGACGATCATTGATACTTAGATCCGAGTTTGTCTTCTTGCCGTCATCAGTCATGTCTTGTGGGAACCATTAGCAAAAAAAGGTATAATTTGGTTTCCCTCGCTCATATTTATCAACTTCGTGATAAGATACATACTCTTGGAAAAATAATTTTAGGACGAAAGGAGTACATTACATATCAAGAAAAATTCAAATAATGGTTAAGAAAATTTATAGAACGTGGAGTATTAAACATATAGAGTTATTTCCAACGTCACGCGCATAGTAGCTACAGAGAGCTTGATCGAGATATCCTAAGAGAAAAATTTAAATAAATTTACAGTCATATTTATAACACAGAGAATAATTTCAAATACAAACATGTGGTACCTTACACATTTTTTTAATCTCTTCAAACATTGAGAGTTAATGTCTTATGATAAAGATTAAGTTCAAAGTGACATGATTCCAATTATTGTGAATTGGGAATAAGAAATCGTTAAAATCAAAGAGGAGAATTGATTCGATCATAACGTCCCTTGATCATATTATCAACTTCTTTCACGAATGTTTCCATTGCAGAGGCCGGCAAGCGAACCGGAACCACTGTTCCATTCTTGGATGGTATCAGGTAGCTAGAAACGTCCCGGATGGCAACCGGCCCGCCGTAAACCGGTTTGCCCCACCCGAAATCCACCTCACCGAACCCGGCCCTCTTCAGGTCGGAAACCATGTAAGTCCTCACCACCGTGTAACGCGGCCGCCCCTTGGCCACCATCAGCTCCGCCACCGACCTCATGTACTCTTCGCCCACCACCGCTTTGGTCTTCCTGACCACCTCCACCGCGTATCCCAGTGGCTTCTTCGTCAGATCCCCGGCGGCGGCCACCGCCGCCGGTAAGCCCACCGCGTTGCCGTAGTACCCCGGAGGTAAGGGGGGATTGAATCTGGACCGGGCGTCCACTACGCAGATAAGACGCACCTCCTCGTCCGGGTCGGGTCGGAGGGCGACGGTGCGGCACCGCCACAGGCACGCCGTGAGCACGTCGAAGGTGGTGCACTGCCGTAAGTGGACGGGGAGCAGCCGCCGGAGAGCGGTTATCTCTGCCTCCCCGAAGAAGAAGGAACGCTCCGCCATGTTGTCAGGGCAGGCGAGAACGGTCCCCTTGGAATCTGGAAATTGATCGTACTCGCGGTGAGCGTGCGTGGGCATCAGGCGCGGAGGTTTCGGGGCGTCCAGCAATTCCCTCTGCCACACCGGCATCACGGACGGTTCCCGAGCGCCGCGCGCTATTTCCGCAACGGCGGTCATGAACTGGACCAGACCTGACGCGTCGCTCATTGTGTGGTTCAAACGCACTGCAAAGGTGTACCCACCGCAACTCAAGCGAGTGACCTACAAAAAAAATTAGTCTTACCAAAATAAACTTTTCCTTTCGTTTTTTCTTTGTTCCTAAATAAACTTTTATTTTCCCTTAAAAAACCCCTTTTACCCCTTACTTTTTCATACCCTAACTAATTAATGCTAGACCCTTATATATACTCCATCCATCCTATATCTTTCTTCCCAAAGCACTATTCCAACTTCACGGAAATTTATATTTATTTGTGTTTTTTCATGACATATATGATAAAATATTTTTGTCACCACTTGTTTTGTTGAACTTTTGATGTAGTTTTTAAATATGTATGTTTTATTTTTTATTTCTATACCAATATTTAAATAAAATAGATTGAAAAAACTTAGGATTTTTCTTCGTTTTGTGCAACGGGAAGAAAGATATAGGACGGAGGGAGTGTGTGTATGTGTGTGTGTGTGTGTGTGTGTATGTGTGTATATATATATATATATATATATATATATATATATATATATATATATATATATATATATATATATATATATATATATATATATATATATATATATATATATATATATATATATATATATATATATATATATATATATATATATATATATATGTTTTGGTGAGAATGAGATCTTATAAAAGAAATAATATTCGATTATGGGGTATTGGATGAAGGCTTTACACCCTTTTATTATCGGAATAAAATAGGAGCATGCATGTATTTTCTCAATTCAAAAGTTACTCTCGGCAAAATTAGTGCTTGAAGATTACAAATCATAAGTGAGGCAACTGTAGGGATTGGATTGATGGGTCACTTCTTTACCTTTTTAATGGGTTAGAATGTTTAATAGTCTTTGATATAAAATTAATCCAGTAATTCCTTGCCTTATTAAACTCAATGTTTTAAAACCGGGTTAGACATCAGCCCTGACGAGTGACTGGATCAAGGGTTGATCGATCGAATTGGCCTATTCGGGGGTCAAGGACCCGGTCAAATATATTAAATATAATAATACTTTATATTACTCCGTATATTGTTAGATATTTTTAGTTAATAAAAATATTTTTACTTATGTTTTTTCTTTCTAGAAAAAACTTAAATTTTTTACTTATTCATCTAGTTTTTAAAATCATTGTGCATATACTATTTCACAATTTATATTTTTATTTTATTCTTTTCGTTGTTATTAAAAGTGAGTCACAGGTAATAGTGAATGTCTAACAAATACTTAAACAATAAACCAATACTCATTTTTTTCAAAAAAACTACTCCGTATAAAGTTTTAGGTATAAACTATTTATACTTAATTTTAGATAAAAAATAATGCCAAATATAATTTTCTAAATTTATGTTTTTTCTCTAATTCTATATATATTTCTACTATAATTAATAGATATTTCTTGATTTTTACAAATGATAACTTTTTTTTAGATAAACTCCATCATCGGTCCTTCAACTTTATCAATTGTGCACGATTGGTCCTTCAAGTTTTAAAAGTTCATAAATAGTTCTTCAACTTTATGAGTTATGCACGATTGGTCCTTCAAGTTTTAAAAGTGCATAAATAGTCCTTCAAGTACATGTCAGCCCTCCAGATGAGGTCCTTTTGACAGTAAATGTTAAAAATTAAATGGAATACTAGCTCCATATAATATGGAGTAGTCGTAACTAGTGGAATTTACTCGTATTATATGAAACTAGTATTTCGTTTAACTTTTAATATTTACGGTCAAAAGGACTTCATATGGAGGGCTGACGTGTACCTAAAGGACTACTTATGGACTTTTGAACTTTAAGGACCAATGGTGCAGAACTCATAAAGTTGAAAGACTATTTATGAATTTTTGAAACTTGAAAGACCAATCGTGCACAACTGATAAAGTTAAAGACCAATGGTGGATTTTAGCCTATAAAGTATTCAGTATTATTTTAAAATAAAAGATAAATAGCCTTAATTCTCTACTTTTATTGATTTTAAAATTATGAAATGACGTCAACAAAATTTAAAATTATAATATAAGAGCACCAACAACGGCGTTCCAAAATACTGCCACGCCTTGCCACATCAGCATGTGGTAGCGTGGCGCGATGCATTTCTTAGGCGTTCCACCCCACTCCCCGTTCCATCTGTGAGGCATTCTTTCCGATTTTTTATTTTTTTTTTCTTATTTTTTTGAGAAGGAAGAACAATTTTTTTTATAGATAAGCTTGGAGAGCAGATCTGGAAGAGAAAGATAGGTGGCGCCGACTAGGGAAGAGAAGGATTGGTGAGCAGATCTGGAATTTTTTCTTGGAGAGCAGATCTGGAATTTTTTTCTTTGTTTATTTATTTTTATTTTCTTTAATTATGATTTTAGAATTATTAGATTCAATAATTATGAGTATGAATTTAGATATCAAATAGTTCATATTGAATTTAAAAAGATAATAAAAAAAATTTCTTGGAGAGCAAATCTGGATTTTTTTCTTTGATTATTTATTTTTATTTTCTTTAATTATGATTTTAGAATTATTTAATTCAAAAATTTTCTTGGAGAGCAAATCTGGATATTTTTCTTTGATTATTTATTTTTATTTTCTTTAATTATGATTTTAGAATTATTAAATTCAATAATTACGAGTATGAATTTAGATATCAAATAGTTCATATTGAATTTAAAAAGGTAGTAAAATTGTTTTTTCTAATAAAAAATATGACTAAAATAATTTTTAATAAAGAAAGTAAATTACAAAAGAACAAACACAATGACTTGCCACTGTACAACGTTCCACTCCACTCACTTGCCACTGTATGACGGGATTGTTTCTGATTGGTTAAAAAAAATCATGTCAACATGTGGCATTTTAATTTTAACTTGTCATTGTTCATGCTCTATAGAAGGGGTGTACAGTAATAAATAAAGCAACTAAGCAAGTGTACCTGAATGAGAAGCAAAGGGCAGTTGAGAACACCGCCGGAGCCGGGAACATTATAAAGAAGCTCTTCCCAACATGACGGAAATGGAGGGTGAAGTGCGTCTCCGAAATCCGCCAACGCCACGTCAGCTTCCGCCTCGATAAAAACGACCCCCTCCCCGGTGCAATCCACCATTAGTTTCCGGCCGGGGCCCTCCCGCAGCCTTCCCGCCATGGGGTAATAAAACACGAGAGCTTTCGCCAGTGCTTCCCGGATAACTTTCGCCGGGTGGCCTTTCCCGTGCTTGGTCTCGTCTCTCCGGTAGAACTGGATAACTGGAATCTGCAACCTACACCCTTCTTGGTCGTCGATGTCCGAGAGATATTTGATCTCTCTCGGTGTCGGCCCCGCCGGAGAAACAATCTCCGGCGTCCGCCTCCTCACCGTGAAAACCAGTGGTTGTGGCGGAGCCATATATTTTATTTAGCTTATGGAAGCACAATGCACCTAAAAGGAAACAACAATGAAATTTAACGATCCGAACCTAGCTAGGTTTACGTGTATATATGATGGTGCTTAAATTTTGCTATGCATGTGTGTGTATATACGGATTATATAATATTTTATCACCTTTTGTTTTTTTAAACTTTTGACGTAGTCTTTAAATATATAAATTTTATTTTTATATAATTTAATTAAAATAAATTTTAAAAACATAAAATTTTACTTTGTTTTAATGCTAAAATTATGGGAAAAGTGGAGAATTTCAAAAGCCAGCTCGCATGATGAAATTAGCTTTGGTAGGCTTTTGAAAACTTTAACACAATTAAGAACGAGTTGTCAACAATCACAAAACATACTTTGACGAAATAGGCTACAATAATTACGATCCCTTTTGAAATTAGAACTGTTGTTTTATACTCCCTCCGTCCTAAAACTTTCTTCCCAGAGCACTATTCCAACTTCACGGGAATTTATATTTATTTGTGTTTTTTATGGCCTATATGATAAAATAAAATATTCTTGTCACCACTTGTTTTGTTGAACTTTTGTTGTAGTTTTTAAATATGTATGTTTTATTTTTTATTTTTATACCAATATTTAAATAAAATAAATTGAAAAAACTTGAAATTTTTCTTCGTTTTACGCAACGGGAAGAAAGTTTTAGGACGGAGGGAGTATGTATATATGCCTATATACACACACACACACTTCATCCGTCCCATAAAACTTTTTCAATAGAGAAAAAAAGTGCGCCATAAAAATATATAATTTTAATATTATTTTTTTCATCACGACTCATCTATCTTACACATCATTTCACACTGTATTATAAAGTAGTGGCAAAATTAGAAAATAATACTCCCTCCGTCCCTAAATAAATTTCCTCTTTCGTTTTTTCTTTGTCCCCAAATAAACTTTTCTTTTCCTTTAAAAAACCTCTTTTATCCCTTATTTTTTCATACCCTACCTATCACATCATACCTTTTTACTAATAATCTACATATCACATCTTACTTTTACACATCACATCAAGGGTATTTTTGGAAAGTCAATACAAAAATATCCCTCTCTTAAATCCTCAAAAAGTCAAAAGCGAAAGTTTATTTAGAGACGGAGGGAATATCAAAATTACAAATTTTAGGGTGCGCCTTTTTTCGCCTTTGAAAAGTGCATAAGAGGGAGGAAGGATGCATGATGAGAGGGAAAATGGTCGAAAAATGATCAAGGAATAAGAGTAAAACATTTTGAAACCATGTGAATTTTAGAAAAAACGACAAGGAGAAATACTGAATCCGTCCATCCCCCCACCCCCAAGCTCGTCCGGTGCATAGTGCCGGAACAGAGAGGTATAATCCTCCATTGAAACCAAAGGTTGAATAGTATGATCAAACTCCATTGGGAGGGCATTTTGTGTCGTTTAGAGACGGCCAAACCCCAGCGCTGTCCCTGCACGAGAAATTTTGGTGTTCCTAGTCCTATTTAGTTTTGAGACGAAGAGAATATAATGATAACTTTGTAAATTTATATAATTCATTAATAATTAATTTATTAACGAAGTCTTATATCTAAAACATAAAATATTACTCCCTCCTTTCCAAATTACGGAGTATTTGTTCATTTGACTTTTATGACCACTTTGACCACAAACTAAATATACGTAATTTTATATATATAAAAGTTAAAAAAATTTGACATAATAAAACTACATCTTAAACCAAAACTCAATTAGAGTATTGAATTTACATTATAATTAAATAAATTTTTCTCACAATTTAAAACAAATAATTTCGGAGGGTGTAGGTACTACTGAGTATTTAGGCAATGAGATTATGTTGTACTCATTAGTACTATATTCAACAAATTTCACGTTTTTTAGTTTTTTATAAATAATTTTCTGTTTTTCTTTTGTTTATTAATTAATTAATTAATTAATTTTGCAGATACACCTCACATGGGAACAAGTTTAGAGTTACCTATTTTGTACAATAACGAATGAAGTCAATATGGTTCTTTTTCGACATAAGAGCAGAGGCCTCAAATTCATGGTTAAGCAAAAAAAAAGGCAAGATATATAAATTCTTCCGAACCAATCCAAGCCGTCCATGCTCCGACTAAGCAGTGGGACTCCGTGCAAGAAACACATCTCCCAGTGCTGCTTCAAGGTTAAGAACAATCTCTGCATATGCTGAAGTCAAAAAATATATATAGTGCACGTGTGACGCCTTCTGCATATGAGATTCTCTTGTAAATGTAATGTAAGTTTTGGAAAAATGTTTGCCGTTAGCGTTTTTTAAACGGTGCGGATGAACTTTGAAAACACTATAGCTATCGTTGAATAGTATTTCCAAAACGCTAAAGGTAGTTCCAAACGAAGCCTTGGTAAGCGAGAAATGTGTAGTATAGTGAGACTCACCTTCGGGAAGACTCATGGTTCGTAGTGCTTCCTCTGCATAGGCGAGACGCTCTGGAGCTGCTGAGAATATTTTGCCTTTCCTGGTTGAGGATTTGTTTGGCCATGCGAGAACGCTGACCCCACTCGGCAGAGTGGACCCCAAATCAGCGTATCTTAGGCACACTGTTATCCTGCTGCAAACGTGCGAAAAGAACACACGTTTCGTACCATGACCGTGTCAATAAGTGAGCCCACAACCAAAGTGGAAATTCATTTTCTCTATGTTATGATGGTTAGAATTGTAAATTCACAACATCATTGCTTTATTTCCCTCTAAAATCAATAATTTAAATAATACAAATATGAGTGGTTTTTTGTGAAAAAGCAACTTGAAAAGGCAGAGAGGAAGAAACTACATACCAACCGAAGTCGTTAAGCATGAACTCAATCATATGGTAAGGAAGACTATGATACAATTGTACAATTTGGTTCCCGTACAACTCTTTAATAAGTCGCACCTGTAAAAAAGAACGAGAGCTGAACCAAAATAACAAATAGCGTAACTGAGGAGTATAATACAGTTCTCAAAATGAAATGTCTTTTTTTTTCCTTTTCGAAAATTACACTATGATTATCTACCAGTTTGTACATGAGTACATCAGTGTTCTACTCTATCAAGTGTGTGCATTGCTAGTGTTCAGGTTCATGTCTTCTTTCTTAGTTTCCTTTTCATCTTTGAAAGACAAAAATCAAAGGGATCTACATAAAAAATTATATCAAACATATTGCTTTCATATACTTTTCTAGAACAGACTCTTCATTTCCCCTCCATTGAGCCAAAGATACTGCCTTTTATAATATTTCCATTTTCCTCCCTACCATCTCCACGGTTCCTCCTTCCTTCCCCTCCCCTCCTCTTAACCAAACAAGAGGTGAGAGGCAAAATCAACAAGTTTTACATAACCAGTGAAGAAAAAAGCATGTACCTGTTCCCGTCTATCTACATATGCCTGCAACAGATCTCCCACATGGTCTATGAATTTCTGAAATAGGAGTATCAACATGTGTTAAGAGTAACTAAGAGATTATCTCCTTGCACCAAACATTGGTGGTTGCAACAATAAGTCTGTACCATTGCATTTGAAGAGAGGAGCTCATTTTCCGCTTCACGTATAGGAAGGAAAAAAGGGACTGTATGCTCAAGAACCGTCAGCTTCTCAAGAAATGATTTGCTCTCAAGCACGCAGTGGTAAAGTTCACAAGTTTCTCCTGCAAAATAAAGATCAAATGACTACGGGAAGGCACCAGATAAAAAAGAACTAGCAACAAAGTACCAACAGATTTGCAGAATGCGAATTGCTTAAAACATCATGCTGCACAGTAAGCAGATCACTTATCCCAGATATTGACCGAACATTCTTAAAGATATTTCTTTTTGTAAATTCCAACAACGCAAGAATAATTTCTTGAATATTATGAGTAGTTTATGTAATGTTTTCCACAAACCTACAAAGACTGAAATGTCATCGGATAAGGATAAACACTTTGAAAGTTGTAATACCAGCGAAAGATGTCTCATATTGTATACCGATTCTTGCTCCTTCTAAACAACAGATCACCTAAGAGGAATATAGTGAAAGTCAGTCAGCAAGCTAGAACTTTCATGTGAATTTTTTTTGTCCACTGTTGATTCAATCCTTTTCTTTTTTGGTTGATAAAATATTAATTGAAAATAGAAGGGATGATGAAAATCCATCCTCACAAGTTGAAACAAAAATGAAAGCAGTTTACACAAATAATGATGAGGGTACTACCACTACTACATATGTCATGTGCTATAGAATAATCCCCCTTTACGCCATAAGAAGTTGTGCACTGTAAATCCATCCCATAAACATTTCAGGGACAGTCACTCCAACAACTGGTGCATACCTATAACAAAGGTTCTTAGTTCAACCTATTTACCCTATTAAAGACATTTATGAGATTCATTACACTCCATGAGAGCCTCAACATGACATGTAAGTTCAATATGGTAAGCCTAAATATTCGTAAACAGAGATACTAGAGATTAGTTGACACTCAAGATGGATTCTTCTTAATTTATACTATGCATTTAATATCACCAACCTAATTTTCAGCACAGCATACCTTATTACCAACTTTATATGTAACTTTTTCTTGACAAGGAATTGGAGACTGGGCCGCTTCCCCAGAAGTTTGCATGGCCTTAATGTCTGCCTCAATGTGAACCTGATACAAATAGCATATTTTAGATTTAGGTTCTTCTCATTGCGTATCAAAACAGAAATTTTGACAAGCATTTCTTGATTTTCTTTTATTTAAAGACAACAAAAAAAAGGACTAGCAAAGGTAAAACAGCTACAAGTAAAATCGATATATGATTAAAAATGAAATAGTAAAAATCAGTTATAACGAAAGGTCCTAAATGCCTTCTTTAAGATAAAATTGTTTAGGAAAAAGTTACTACTCCAACAACAACAACATTACCCTAGTGCCTCAAAGGCTTCCCGCCCATTGCGGATAGGTGGGTCGGATGTACACAGCCCTGCCCCTCTGTTAAAACATAGAGAGGCTGATTCCAGATGACCCATGATCAGCGTCGAACATTGCATTGGATAATGGTTACTCCACTATCAAAAGAAGCACAACTAGTTTAAGAGCCATTTTGCTTTATTCCATCTCACTCAGTTACTCCAAAGCCAGATAATAGTGAATATTTGGCTCCATTGGAGGAGATGGAAGTGAAAATTTTACTACTCTATGCCAAATAAATTTGATGCTTTATACCTTAACTTGAGTTTCTTTCTCTCATAGAGAATCTTCTTCCCCATCTCAGAAAATTGAGAGTAAATTTAAATTAGACCAACAAGAAAACGTTTACTTTGAACTTATAATTCAACTGTTAGACACTTGCTTAGTTTACCACAGGCATTTCAAACAAAAAGAAGTGTGAAAGAAAAAGCATCCTGTTGATACTTTTTTTTCCACAATGAGTAAGATACTAAGATATGATACAAATAGAAAAGTACCTGTTCCCTTAATGTAGCCAATAAACCATCATTCCATTGCTCACCATCCAAGCTAATTTCTACAAAAGCAAATCCATATATATAAGTTGGGTGATGTGACATCAACATAGCAATAAACTAACTAATATTGAGAGGCAGGAAAGACATAAGTACATAACACTGGGATCAAATAATAATTACAAACATGTGTTCCTGAACAAAATCTGGTTAATATACACTTCCTATGTCCCAACTCCCAAAATGAACTTTACTGTTTTGTGGAAAGCTGAAAAGAAACTAAAATTATGTGGTAATTTATGTTTTGAAAAGAGATACACAATATCAACTACACAGTTCTTCCCATTAAGATAAAACGAAAGATTACTTTCATATTTTGGAGCAGATGGAAAATAGAGTCGAAAAGTTCACTTGGGGACGAAAGGGGTGACTCATAATTGAACCTCCATGTCATTAATATGCATGTTTGGTGTTCACACCTAATACATAACAAAACATTCAACCACACTACAGTCCTGCAAAACTGAAAAATAGATGGTAGGTACACTCAACTGAATAGAACAAGAATTATGTAGTGGAAAGCTACCTTGAGTTTGAGAAGAGCGTGCAGCTTCGAACTCTCTATGCAAACGCTCAAAAATTGTCTTGTCGGAGTCCCTAACAAAGTCAAACAAATTGCACAAACAAACAAACAAAATTTGAAACTAATTTAGGTAAGGAGTGATGCTTCTGAAAATTTTCAACTAACATTTCGACCAGATGCTGGGAAATAAGTAGGATGAAGATAAAATCGCTTCTGTAGAAAGACACTGAAAAAAACCTACCTAGAAAGACGCTCTGCAAGATCTCCATGCCTTTTAAGTACATTTGAGACTGTCAGCAAAACAATAAAATTAAACTCAATGAATGTCGCAAAATGAACAAGGAAAAAGAGCAAGGCAACAGCGATACATTTCGCCCGTGTAGTCTCCAACAGCATATCATCCTCCTGCAATGAATTCTGAGCACAAATTCCAACAAATAATCACACTGAACAGAACAGCTTGAGTGAAAGGAACAATACAAATACATACAATACATCATCAAACTAATGGCACATGATGAACTGGTAAAACACGGAAGAGCTCTGAAAGAGTCGTACCATGTCGCCCTTCTTCAACTATGAAGCATGGAGCCGCCAAATCTATGGAGAAATCGCGCGACGGGGAAAAGGACACTAGGTCGGACGGGACACGTGTCAGGCACTCGGATCGGCCGGAGACGAGGTCAAATGCGTCGTACACGGCCGGCGATACGCCGGGGCTTCGTTTGGAGAGATGTTTATTATTCCGGCAATGTCGCCATGTGATGGTGATGGGAAAACGACGAGTGTGGTTGGGCTTCATCGCTTTTGGGTTTTATCCAAGGCAGTCAGTCCAATTGTAGAATCAGATCAAGTTCGGGCTCGGGCCGGGCCCTTACTATGCAAAAATATTATTCACCCGATTATATATTTATAACTTTTGAATATCGAAATAGCTATTTTCAAAAAGTCAGTTTACAACATATTTTTTACGATCTGACAATGACACAAACAGTCAACAGTCGAAAGCCAACATTCAAATAAAGCTATTATATTAAGAAATTTATATCTCTTTTGTTTCGTTTTCATAAAATATGAGTATGACTTTGCTTTTATTCAACTATTCTTCTTCTTCACCGAAATCACTACCCGCTTTAGAATATCGCATAGAACATCCCTGACGCAAAATCACATACCTTATGGCAAATTGGGCAAGGCTTGTCTATCGACCGGAATAGAAGTATCAATAATCGGTACTTAAGAATTACTCGATACTCCACAATTGACATGTGTTGGCCCAGTCCTTCAATAGAAACGACTGTCAAGAAATCTTGAGCATGAGAAGTCCGGAGACATTCACATCGCTTTTTGGCATGGGAATAGATCAAATTTTTCTCCCAAAGTTTGAATGGTGATACTAAGAGGGTGTTTAGCATTGCGCTGCTTTTAATAATTTAGCTTCTACTTTGAGTGAAAGTGGTTTTACTCTGTTTGGTATGTCAGCTTATGTTTTTCTCCACCACTATTTTGTACATAGAACACCGTTATGGAGAAGCAAGTATGAGGTGATTTTGCTTTCAGCTTTTGTGAAAATTTCTTTATCCACAACTTAATCACTTCCTCTAAATAAGGTACTCATCAAAACATATGGGGCTTTAGAGAGACGATGTCTGACAAATCCTAAATAATATGATCTCACAAATTCCAAGATTGAAATCTCAAACAAAAACCATTAAAATGTGAATTAAAATATGGAATAGGATGTGTACTCCTATTACTTCTATTAAACTAAGAGAAATTATTAATTTTGAATCTAAAATCTCAAGCTTTAAACTTAAAATGAGACACTCAAGTCTAAACAACTAAAAACTTAAATTGAAAGAAATACGAACACTTTTTTCTAAACTATTTTTTGTTAAGTTTTGATTATATGGTTGATCATTTGGTAAAATAAAATAAATTTGTTGTTATTACTTTTTTCGTTACTTTCGTAAAATGTTTGATATAATTAATAAATACGTGAAATGTATTTTTTATTTTTATATCATTTTATAAATAGAATCATTTTGAAGATTTTTAAATTTTTTATACATTATTCGAAAAGAAGATAGTTTCGAAACAGAAAAAGTATCACTTTTACTCGTAATTATTTACACATTTGGTGAAATTTGAATGTAAATTTATTTGCAGAATAGTCAAACACTTGAGCACAACTTGCGTTAGAGTAGAGGGCCGTGTCCGGCATCATTTGTTCAAACTAAAATAACAATGGTCCTCCATTTTTACTTTATTTACTCTATAAAATCATGTGTAGACCTAGATCACATAAAGCAAGTTCGAGTTTGAATGTGAGAGTACTGTGGAAATAGTCAAGGAGACTCGGGCTTCAAACATTCTCTTTTTTACATCAGTTTTAACTTACATCATTGTTTCATTAAAAATTGATTTGAAGTCTCGGGGCTTCAAACTGGTATTTAAACTCTTTTTAATGTCTTAATACAATTTTGCAAAATTAAATTAATAAAATTTGGTTAATTATTAAATTTAAACGATAGTCATTCGTTAAATAAAAAGCTATATTAAATAAAAAAAGATATTAAATAAAAATGCAATGCTCAGATTTGAAAATAAATAGATTTGGGAAAGAAAAAACTCAAAAGAATTTATAATACTACTCATACCAACAAGGTGTATTTTCTTTTCGAGAGCTCATCACTTAAAAACTCCAAAGTTAACACAATTATAATTCATTCATATTTTGTTTTATATATCTTTTAATGTGGTTTTTAAAATATAGTGTTTATTTTTAATGTTTACATCGATATTGCAAAAAATTGAATAGAAACTAACTTCATTTTAATATATCATAAAGAAATACTCGTATGACATTGACTCGGAAGTAAAAAGACATCTTATTTATTAATTAAAAGTTTTGTTATAAAAGAAGAGAGTAAAAATATTAAGTTGGGAAAGAATATTATAATTAAATCTAATGTTCTTTTCCTTAGTTAAATTTATTCAAAGATTTCATATTGAAATATTAATTAGGTGGCATATTAGATTATTAGCTATCAAAAAAATGTAAAATTTATTTATATGTGAATAAAGTATTTTATTTATTAGGTGTCAATATTTAAATAAAACTCTTCTAAATAAGGAATTAAATAAGGCAAGTAAATTCAGCTTCTCAAAGTTTGGACTCTACTTTTTATATATAAAGGATTGACTAGTCTAATGAACTTTATCAATAACAAAATAAAAATTATGTTTTTTATTCAATGTAGTAGAGGATAAACATAAATTAGGTTAAGCTCTTATAGGGCTCCTACGTTTTTTGAGAGTGCTTTCCAAGTTCCTGAATTATTTTAAATGTTTATAAGGTCTTTATATAATTTTAAAAGCACTCTGTGGGTCCTTAAATTCTTCAAAGGCCTAATAGCTCCGGTGCCCATGTGGTTTGGAAAATTGACATCAATACCCTCTCTATTTTCAAAACTTATTTCTAAAGTTCTTGTGGTTTCAAAACGTTGCACCCACACCCCCTTTGATCATTTTCCGGCCATTTTCTAGCGAAGAGGGAGCATTGGCGCATAATTTCTAAACCATAGGGGGCACTCGTTTATTATTTGTGTTTTTCCTTCTTTTTCCTTTTCCTAGTTTTTTTTTTTAAATTTCTTTTCAATTTTTTATAATGTTTTAAATTTTTTTAAAATTCTTTGTGTTTGAACTAATAAAAAAAATTAACATACATTACATCTATCTCAAATTAAACATTTTCACCTTTTCTTACATAGAATAATTTTTTGGAAAGTTCAAAAAGAAAACCCAAAATAAAAATATGGAAAAACGAAATGAAAAAATTAAAATACGAAAAAAAGAGTCTTCTACAAAAAAATAATTTTGGAACACGCCTAAAAATATCCTTAAAATTGAGATGTCAAAAAAGGATAATCATTTTTATTTTTGTATTATTTTGTTTCTTATTTTATTCATTATTTTTTAGAAGTTCTAAAAAAATTACCTTTTTCGGAAAAAACAAGAATTGTTAATTTGAGACGTGCCGATGCATTATATGTTAATTTTTAAAACAAAAATAACTTTAAATTTTAAGAACATTATAAAAGTAATTGTAAAATAACCTGTATTAATAAATGAAACAAATAAAGGAAAAAATGGGAAAAAAGAGAGAAATAAAAAATCAGCACTGGTACCCTCCGTGGTTTAGAAAATATGCACGAATGCCGCCCTTCTTCGCCGGAAAAATGACCGGAAAATGATCAGAGGGGGCACAGGTGCAACGTTTTGAAACCACAAGGACTTTAGAAATAAGTTTTGAAAACAGGAGGGGTATTGCTACCTATTTTGCAAACCACGAGGGGTACTGACGTTATTTAGCCATTCTTCTAATCCATTTACTTTCTAATTGGTGCATTGGAGCATCCACAATGATAGCACTTCTCATTAGATGCTCAAATGTGAGATATATTGCAAAAATATTAGAGAAAAAGACTAAAGTAGGAGTAAAAGATTGAAAATATAGTAATTTGCACATGTACAATGTCACGTTACCTTCACATTACTACAGTGCGAACTTCTGTTTCGAGAATAAAAACATGGAAGTCCTATTTGTGTACTTTTTTATGTTTTAGTCTTATTTAAGGTGATTTCTAAAAGTATTATTGCAACATCTCTTTGAACATCCAAATCTTTAATGGTGACATGTCGTTGAGATGCCTTGAGTGGCTCTTACTCACATACAAATATAATTTTTATATTGTTATTTTTAATTATAAATTTTTATATTATATATACGAGTGTTATATATGGAGTAATAAATTACTTCCTATGTCACATAAAGATATTCTAATTTTGACTTTTAGAAAATTTAAGGAATGTATATTTTTGTGTTGACTTTCTAAAATACAAGGGGATATATGGGAACTCGGATATTACGTTTAACCGAATCAATTTTAGAAAGATCGATGATATATGGGAACTCGAATATACAAATTTCACAATTCTTGTTTTCCGGTGTAAATGGGTGGATATCAACAAGGGGATTAAATCAGATGACATGGGGTTTAAATTATTGAATTTTAAAAAGTTGGGTCATCATGAGGAACCGATTATAATGGCCTCTCAAGCAACACAAATCTATTACATTGTTGATCCTAAAGATCAAAATTGGTCTGTTGTTCGACAAGGGAAGAGGGCATCAGTTGAGTTAGACGACAGTTTATACGACGAAGCAACTCATATTTCAATGATTTTGCCGAACTCACAAGTAGATGATATAGGAGCAAAATACATCCGCGAAGATCACGAAGAAGGATTATGGATAGATGGGGGAAAGAAAAAGTTAAAATAATGCTTTAGGTATTTTTTCTGTTTATATTGATCATTTTCATTGAATTCATTGTTGTTTCACTTTTATTATACTTATGTTGTCTAAATTATTTTGAATTTGTGCAGGTATGGCGGACGAACGGAAGAAGAAAAAGGTTAGAGGTGCAGGGAAGTGCGAGAAGCTGTATAAGAGGAGGAGGGAGGGTCACCCGCCTATAGAGCTTGAGTGGGAGCGTGGGGAGCCTATACGTGGACCGTATGTTTCTGAGTTTTCTGGGCTTGTAGGGTTTGAGGTCCGATTGAGAGTTCCGATTACTTATAATAATTGGCATGAAGTCCCGAAAGACCTGAAGGCCACAGTACTCAACGGGGTTCAGGTAGGTACCACTTTATTTATCTAAATATGCTAACTTTAATTGTTACATGGTTCTATATATAATAAGTTGTTGCTTCATTTTCTTGTAGGATATGTATGTGATACCTCCCGGTGGGGCCTCACATGTCATGACGGTTGTCGCGTCGAGACTTCGCGCTTTCAGGACATATTTACGAAAAGCCTATTTGACGGAGGGTGGGGAACATTACAGCAAGTCTCCCTCTGATCGTTATACCTTCATAGAGCTAGAGCATTGTGAGGAGTTTCAGATCCAGATGGGGACTCCGGAAGCTAAGGTAAACTATAATTACCTTCATTGAATGATATTATTAACTAACATATTAATTTATTTTAAACAATTGTTTTAGACTTTGAGTGAGAAGAATAGGGATATACAGAAGAATTCCTATCCGCACTATATAGGCCGGGGTGGATATGCCATGCTTCAACGTGAGTTTGCCGCTACTTCTCAATCAACCACTTCTGCTGATATCGCTGGTTCATCTACCGAGATGAGTTCTCAGCTCGGACGGGATGACTCTTGGTTGCGAGGTCACACCCCAGGAGGCTTACGGACCCTGCACTGATGGAGATTCGTGATAGGATAGTAAGCATATAATCTACAATTACGTCAATATATTTGGTTATTACTTGTTTATTATTTGCTTACAATTTCTTTACTTATTTTCTTTCTTAACTGTAGGTCCAGCTGAAGAAAGAGGTCGCAGCCGGTACCTTTATGCCAGATGGGCACAATGATGTACTGACTAGAGCTTTAGGGACTGCCGAGCACCCGGGGCGGACGAGGGGTGTTGGGTCATATTCGGGCTTACGTAAAGTTTTCAAAGGCAACATGAAGCCTCGTAAGCCCGAAGGTAACTATATGACTGAGGAGGATCTTTTGCAGCGTCTTCCTTCCCTTATGCAGCAGTATGGACTATTTGTGTCCGGGGGTGCTCCAGACTTTGCATCCATGTCGCAGCACACACCTTCTGTAGCACCTAATTATGGGTAGCGTAGTAGCAAGGCGTATACAGATTTTGTTGACTTCGCCAATGTCACTGAGGTATGTACATATATTTTGTAATTAAGGTTTCAAGTTTAGTTTACGTTTACTTGTTTCCGACATTAGTTTACTAATTGTGTTTTGTAGGTTGCTGCTTGTTACTTGAGGATCTCTGATCCAGCGGATTACATAGTGGCGCATGGATCGGTTTTCCCACGTGCACCGGGAGATATGGTGCATGGTGTTCCCCTTCTTCCCCACCAGGTTAAGGTCTCTGTGACCCTTGTGCTTCCTGGAATGGGTGAATATACCATTCCTTGTCCGACTGAGCATATAGAGACTGTGGCCGATTGTGAGGGGAGCTTCGTTACATGGCCAAAGTCGTTGGTGGGCCTTGGAGATGTAAGAAGTAAATAAATTTAGTTCTTTTTTATTCAACATCATTTGGGCTGTGTTTCATATATCATTTTTTGAAAATATTCGTAGCCCCCGGTGCAGACGGCTCGACATGGCGACTTCTCATCAAGCAAATCTCGTCCCATTCTCGGCGTATGTCCCACTGCTCCTAGCTCTCCCGTACAAGATGTTGTTGACCAGAGCTCATATGTCGCATTCGGACCGAGGTGCAGAGAGTTATGTCAGTGGCTGACACGCACATCTACTTTGCCTACCATCAGCGTCATTCTCGATCCCGAGTCCATGCTTTATTCGGAGGAGACGGAGCTGAGGATGCGTCCAAAGAATATACGTGAGTTCATGCGATGGGAGAAGGTCGATCAGACCATCATCATTGTTTTCTTGAGGTATGTCAATCACTACGTACGAATAAGTTACTATTATAATTGTAATTATTTCTTATAACTGTAATTATTATTTACATGTGAAATTACTAGATTGTTGCACAATCATATCATGGAGCACGGCATCGCGTCTATCGGGTTGTTATGTCCGGAGAACATGGCATACGTGGTAGATTTTGGAGATCGCCAGTATCTGGATAGAGCACTCGAGACCTATCAATCGCGACCCTAGATACTTATGTCGTTGTATCTATCGACACCGTACGTTTTCTAAATCATTTCCAATATGTATTTAGTTTTTTATTTTAAGTTAGTGACTGGCACTTTTTCAATTGTAGGCATCATTGGGTGTTAGTTGTAATACGTTTGTTTGAAAACAAAGTGTATTTCTTAAACTCAATCAAGGCAACCAGAGGGCATAAGAAAATAAAGGTGAAGACTTTCGTCAACGAGTAAGTATTAAGAAATTTATTTCTTATTAATGAAATTTTTTATTTGTTAAGATATTAATTTCTTATTAATTTGTTTTTTACATATATTAAAGGTCTTGACGGTTACTTCGGGAACGACACACGCCTCAGCTTGAGGCTCGACCGGATTGGGTTGATGTTCCCGGAGTACCCCAACAAGTAGGGAACGTTAAGTGTGGTTACTATACCATGCGATTTTGTTGGCTCATCGTCAATATGTGTGCACAAAGTTCTCTACCGTTATCCGATGTAAGTTTGTTTTAGTGTGTTTTTGAAAGTAATGAAATGTAGGGTAATGATAATTAAACTTTATGTCGTATGTTGTTTTCGTATTGCAGGTATTTCAATCTACTACGCCTTATACTAAAGCCGAATTAGAAGAGGTTAGAGAGTTTTGGGTGCGGGGTTTTCTCGATGAATTTGTGTAAGTTTAATTTGTGTTGTATTGTATAGTATTAAATGTAATTTAGTAGAGTGTAGTTGTTTGACTTTTAGTTGTGTTGTTAAAACTTAGAAGAGTATGTAGTTGTTTAATTTTACACTTGTATTTTTTAATATGTACAAGTGGTCGAAGCAAATGTTTACTTTTTTGGTTTAATTTGTTTTCTGGCATTTGAGTTTTGTGAATGCATTTGTGTTAGTTACTGTTGTGTTGATGGCTTGAATTCTTGTTGTTGTTAAATATGTATATTTTGCACAGAATTCTCTGCAAAGTTGAAATGTAGTGGATCGGGAGCAAACAAAATAGTCCTTTTGAAAAAATTAATATTTTGAATCGGTTATTTGATAATAACCGATTCAAATGCCTAAACTTTTGAATCGGTTATTACCAAATAACCGATTCAAAAGGGCCTTCCAAGAGAAGTTTTTTTTGAATCGGTTATTTGGTAATAACCGATTCAAAAGATTAGGCATTTGAATCAGTTATTACCAAATAACCGATGCAAATACTTCCTCCCAAAAATGGCGCCATTTCTGGGAAGGAGCTTTTGCATCGGTTATTTGGTAATAACCGATTCAAAAAACCTCTTCCCAGAATTGGTGCCATTTCTGGGGGGGGGGGGGGGGGGCTTTTGCATCGGTTTTAACAACCGATGCAAAAAGTAACCTGAGTTTTTGCATCGGTTCAAAACCGATTTAAAAAGTCTTATATGTGTGTGTGTGTGTGTGTGTGTGTGTGTATGTGTGTGTATATATATATATGTGTGTGTATATATATATATGTGTATATATATATATATATATATATATATATATATATATATATATATAAAAGACTTTATGAGACTATTCCTAGTCCGATCTCACTCTACTAGTTGTATTTCCTCCATTTTAGAGGACCAAATTAAACGAGACTATCCGTCTAAGACCGGATCAGTTTCAAAGACCACTTTGGTCTCAACCTTTTCAGGTCTTATCTCGATCTATCCCAATTGATCTTTTCCGTCCCAATCTCTTAGTTCTTCTCAAGTTTGAGATAGTTTAGCACTCTCGTGATAAGTTCGATCAATCTTGGATCCGTCATCGTATGTGATGGTGTAAATTACTTGACCGGTCAAACTATCCTAGACCGGGTCTAGAATAGTTCGCTTGATTTGGCAAAGTAAGAAAGGTAAAAACGCGCAGATTGACCGGTAGGACTTTAGGTGGAACACCTGTAGCCCAATTTATATTATAACGGAGAATGCACGGGTGCTTTTACAAGGGAGTTTAGAGAGAATGAATTCGGATCCCCCTTCTGAGGTTTACAAGGGGTATATATACTAAGCTGGGGGGACAGGTCCACGTGCGCCCACGTGGGGGCACTTTGCCGACGTGGTGCGAGATGACTGTCCCTGAGCCGCCTTGTCATCTTGCGAAGGGGATTTCCCTCTTTGTCACGTTCTGGCTTGGAAATATTCCTCCAGGATCTCTGCAATTCCAACCACTAAAGTCCAAGTCCTTTTGGACTCCTCCTGCCGACACTCCTCGATCTCTAAAAGTTGTACCGGTTGATTTCTGAAGGCTTGGATTAATTGTCTTCGGAATCGGTTCCTGCTGATGGAATAAGCTGACCGGTATACTTTCCGAAGTGTACCGGTCCACTTTTTGGTCACTCGGTGGTCCATTCAGATCTCTCTTCAAAGTTTGACTTCTTTGACCGGTCAACTATCCGGTCCTGACCCTTGACCGGTCGTGGGTGAAATACACCCATCAGTATGTAATTGTGGTGTATGTACATTTTACAAATAAGGAGTATCTTTAAATACATAGAATTTTAAACAAATGTAGAACAATACTCTTTTCGTCTGTCATAGAAATTCTCAAGTTGATTTTTGTGTTTTTTGAAGAGAAATGAAAAAAGAGCAAGTTTACTAGGAAAATGCTTTTATTACTCATTCATTTCCTTTTATGAAAGGAAAAAAAATTGGAACGAATTAAAACAAGTAAAATTTTTTATTTGAGGACCGAGGTAATAATGTAATAATACGGAGTATGCTATTTCTCCAACTCAAAAAACTTTTCAATTATTATTTACATGTCAAATTTTATATTATTTTTTACACCTACTTTTATAACATTTTTTTTAATTTTAAAATTTGTTATTTTTATTACTTAATTTTCAAAAAGTTATTAAATGAAAAATCATTCAATAAAACATTGTAACTTGTAAAAGTGTAAATTGGTCTTTGTTTTTTGCAGGACGAAAGGAATATACGTTACGTCACTACATGGTTTGATATCACGGACTCCAAGAAAAATGTTATTGTAAAAGAATAAATAAAAAAAACTCTCTTCATTCCAAAAAAAATGTTCTTGTTTTCCTTTTCACCATTTCCTAAAAAAAGACTTATGTTTTTATGTATAAAAACATTGTGTGGCCCACCCTAATTTTCTCCATTCTAAATCGTTTTTAACAACAGAATTTTAATTTTATTAAATTTTGTTTAAAACCCAAACAAGAGACTTTTTTTTGGAATAGAGTGAGGTAAAGTTATCCAAAGTTGTTAGAAAGAGACAAAAAAAATTAAAGTTCATCATAAAAACAAAACACTTGATGTAAAATTTAGGGTAATGCTAGAGTCACAAACTACTGGGACACAAACTTGCTATTTATGTATCTCAATTTTCATTGTGTAAGCATTTAATATCACTTTATTCAATTGGAAAAGTACAAAAATAGCAAGTTTGTGTAATTTGTGTCCCAGTAGTTTGTGACTCTAGCATTACTCTAAAATTTATTTTGACACAATCTTGGTTTTTTTTACCGAGGGAGCACAATAAAGCCGGTAAAAAAATTCCATCTCACACAAATCACAAGTACCAATCAGATGAGTAATATTCAATCAAAAACATATATTATTATTAATATAATTACTCTCCTCCTAATTTTTAGCTCCCGGCCAATTATTACTAATGCCGCCCGTCCCACGGTTGGTTTTCCGGCCACCGCCGCCGTCAGGGAAGACCAGACCAGTTACCGTCATCCCCGCAGTGTTCCGGCGGCAGGAGGTAGAGATCATTATTTCACAGCGCAGAAGAGACGAGTCCCCAAGGGCCCAGATCCAATCCACAACAAATTTGTGGTGGACGCCGCCGCCGCCGAGTCCCCGTAGTCAATGCACACACCGCGCGTTGGGTGTTAGCATCATTTTTCCATCTGTAAACTGGGATGAGCTGAGGTGTATATACTACGTACTCTGTGAATTAATCGTTTAATTTCACTATTCAAAATCAAATCCTTTTTTGTTTTCCTTATTCATTTTTCAAAATAATTTAGTAATATTATCCCTATATACTCCGTATATATTATTGTGAAATTTGTACTAAATGATACGGAGTACTAAAAACATGTTATTTCTCAATGTAGTACTTGAATTTTTTTATTCCCTAAATAATGATGATAGATATTTAGTTTGAACAATATGCGATGACGGTGGATACGTACTTGAACAATAATCAATGAACAATGACCAGTGATACTACATTGAGAAATAAAAATATACTCCGTATGATACTACATTAGAAAAAATCACTATGTTTTAATGCTATTTAGGTAAATTCACATATATTATTATGTACTCGAGTTAATTCTATTACGAAATTATATGCGATAATTAACTTAATTAAAACTAAATTTAGTTTATCAAAAGTTCTACAAAATAAGATGTGAAAAAACTATATTATTTTATCAAATAACTAACAAAAATAGGTAAAGAAAGTGATTAAAGTTTGACTGTATGAATAGTAACTGGAAAGAATGTTTTAAGGAGGGAGTAGTTACTTAAATGCTTGATACACGAAACAAAATGAACAATTAAAAAGAGTGAAAAGAAGAAAATAATGTGAGTAATGTGACCAAAATTTGATGATATTAAAAATGAACAAAAAAATTAGAAAAAAGATGAGCTCTGATGTTGTAAAACCAACGTAATGCTAAGTTACGAAAAGCGGAAGGTTGAAGGTGGATACACCTGTAACCCGAGTAGTTATTAATAATGTATGAACCGATTACAAAGTTACAAGTCGTGGATTAATTAAAGCATGCCTTTATAATGAGGCTTTTACTTTTATTTAATTTATAATAATAGAAAATTCACTGTTCAGCACTACTGTTTATCTCAAGTCATCCACCCGGATAGTCTCCAAGTCATCCACCTGGGTAGTCTCCAAGTCATCCACCCCGGCAGCCTACAAGCCATCCACCTGGACAGTCTTCAAGTCATCCACCCGGGTAGTCTTCAAGTCATCCACCCGAGCAGTCTTCAAGTCATCACCGGTAGGGGTGTGCAAGAATCGGTCTGGTCCGGAAATTAGACCTGACCCAGACCGGAATGGACCAGTCCGGACCGATCCGGAGTAATCAGGTCCGGTCTCCGGTCTTAAATAATTTTGGATTCCGGGTTCTGGTCTGGTCCGGTCTAGAACTCGGAAATAACCGTCTGGACCGGAATTTATATATATATTATTTTTAATTTTTTTAATACCCATCCTATATTCCAATCCACTAATCCAACTATCCAAGCCCATTAGCCCAGTCCAATTATTCAAGAATGTGACCAAGCTGAGAGCATACAACCGCATCTCATTAATCAAACATCTCTAATTAATCAACTACAGCTGCATCTCTTTATCGCATACAGCCGCAACTCGTTAATAGGCATAATAGCTCCTCCTTCGTTGCATACTCGTAGGTCGTCAATCAGCTCCTCCTTCACTAGAATCGTTTCTCGTCCTCTGCTTTTCGTTCTCGCCGACTCGTTCTCACCGGATTCGCCGGCTCGTTCTCGCCGGAATCCCTAGCTGCGAAGTGCAGATTGCTGCTGAGTGCCGACAGAAATGAAAAAACATGGAGAAGAGCTATAAATTCAATTTCTACTTTTATTTCCTAGCAATGATGATTCCTAATATGATTCGTGAATGTATTTTGCTTCATTCACTTTATTCATTCATGAATTTTTCTAATATTTGAGTTAATACATTAGTCTCTTAGTTTATGTGATTTTTTAATAAAACAAATCCGGTCCATAATAGGGTAAACCCGGACTGGACCGGAAAATTCAAGGCCGGACCGGTCCGGACTGGTAACCAACAGGTCTGGTCTTCAGTCTTAAGAAATCCCTGATTCCGGTTCCGGTCCTGACCGGTTCCGGTCCGGTCCGGTTCGGTTTTGGACCGGTGCACACCCCTATTCACCGGGTAGTCTTCAAGCCATTCGCCCGATCAGATTAATGGGGATGGTGAGGTCAAGCCTGGTCAGACTTTAAGCCTTCTGTGAATGAAGTCACGATTCCATAGGTTTGACCCCTGACATGCACCCGGTAAGATTACCGGGGTTGGTGAGGTCAGGCAGGATCTGACTTCGGTACCTACCGGGAGCCTGTGAACATACCGGGTGGTACCAATGAGTTATACCCATTAAGGAGTCCTCTGATTCCCAGCCTTGTGGGCACCATCAAGGGCGGGAATCAAATGTTGAATAATTTTGAATTTTCCGGGTGAAGTTGGCAGGAAAGTTTTTACGGAAACCAGTACGTCGCTGCTTAGTTGTCGTGTCGTTTCCCCTTCCCAAGAGGTCATCACTACTAATTATAGTATATACCCGGTGTCATTTTCCCATTCGTCCTCCTTGGCGGCACTTTCCCTATATAAATCGAGGCACCCCCGTATTTTTTACTTACAATCCGTTTCTCAAAAAACTGCTGGGTTGAATCAGCATTTAACCAGTCTTCCAAGTCCTCCGTTCATTCTTATGGTTCTGGAACCCGGTCTCAGGCCTTCGATTCCCAATCCTCTTCAACTAGCTCCGGTTGATGCTTCCTCTTCTACGACCCAGACGGTCACCGTTACCCGAATCGTTTAGGAAGGCTACGGCTGGCTGGATGACCGGCTGCTTCAAGAGCTCCCCTCTCCAGTCTTTTATTTCTTGCAGTGGTGAAGTTCCATTCCAAGTTCCTAACCCCCACTGAGTAGTCGGCCCAGTCTCATCAGGGGACTTTTGTGCCCCTTCACTCCGAAGATCTCTTTGTCAATCCGGAGATCCTGGAGTTCGAGGGGTTTCTCTCTGAGATCGGTCTTGCCTCCAAGGCCGGCCAAGGCTCCAAGTAACCAAAAGTAGCCGGTCGGGAGGCCTCTGCAGAGGAGGATCTGGAAAAGAAGAGGCGAAGGATGAAGCCCCCAGTCCTCCGACATCGGTAAAGGCAAGGGCGAGCCCCGGGACATGGCCCTAATGTCCCGGTCAGACGCTAAGCTGTTCGACGCCTTCTGCGTCGACTTGAGCGGGGTAAACATCCGTTCTCCCCTTTAATTTCTTTTCAATCCTTGTTTTTCAAACTTCTGAAAATTTTATTGTATCGCCACAAAATATGGCCTAAAATTTATTATAAAACAAAAGTAGTTTTTGTCCAATAAGGAATATTTATACGTTTGACCAAAAATAAATGGATTTTCAAAATAATGACTTTTTGTTAAAAACCTATTTTGAAGGATATGTCTCAAAGAGACGAATCCAATGGTACATTTTATGAATCAATCTGATTTATAGATTTCAAACTATGACGGTTTTAAATATTAAAATTTGTAACTTTGACCCATAAAATAAACTCAATTCAAAAGTGATTTCATAAGATTGAAAATCTTAATCTTTGACACTTGACAATACCATATTTTGGATATAAATCATATATTTTTATCTCATTCATATTATTAAATTAATTTATGACTAAGACAGACCCAGATACTAAGAAAAAATAAAAGTTCTCAGAAAAATATTTTGATTACGTCAAAATTCTAGTTTTGACAGTCTGATTCCAAAAACATAATCCATTTTCAATTCGGAGCAGTTTGGGCGAAAAAGTGCGTACCGTTTTAGATAGTTTATCAGTTACGGAGTAGGAGAATATTTTAAAATCTTCAAATCTCTACTCAATTACGTATAGCAGCCCATGTTCTCCACTAGCCACCCCATTTATTCTCCACTACCTCAACTAATACAACACTCCAAATAATTATATAATACTCCCAAAACTACACCATACACCACCATTCAACATCATCCACCATATCCATCATCAACACCATCCATTTCCTCTCCAATTTTTCTCTCTTTGTCCGCGGCTTCAAGGAGAGAAGAAAACACAAAAAAAATACTCCATTTTTGTGCTAAGAAAGAAGAAGAAGAAGCAAGGAAACCATTCAAGTGTCCAAAATCCTGAAACTAAACATAGCATCCCACTTCTAGGTAAACTCTGAAATTTTCCATCTATTATCTCGAAATACTTTCTGAACCGAATTTGTAGCCCCGGACGATACAAATCCAGCCCAACAAACGGCTCTCGATTTCGTTAAGTAACGAAGAAGATATGGCCAAAATACCGGGACTGCGCCAGTGGTGGCGAACTCTTCGGGTTGGACCATTTTTCCTCACCATATTCATGTTGTTTCATTCCAAACACTCACCATAAACTCTCTAACGATAATTAGGAACATCCGGAAGGTATCGTAGAGAAATTTCGGTGTTGGAATATTTAAGTTAATGAGTTAATCGTCGGAATCGTTGTTCATCGACATATCCGAAATTCTGAACATCAACTTTCCTTTGACTTCAGGTCCGATTTACGCTATCTTACATCTGTTAACTCGAAATACTATCTATACGAAAGTTATAGCCTTACATCTTAGGAATCCACAGAATCAAACGGTTTGAAATTTCATGAAGAAATGATGGAGATATGCCCAAAATACGGCAGGCTGTCCAATTGTGACAAGAATGACAAAGTTGGTGAATTTCGATGTTGTTTCCACTCCCGCTCATCCGTAAGGTTTCGGCCGATGATTTCCAGGTCTGTACCTTTGCGTTAGACTTTTCGAATCATTCATTACATATGTACATGAACATATATGTTAATCCATATGTTGAAATGATCCCAAAATATATATTTGATACATATATAAGTCATCTATATGTTGAGATCAAAATACACCAAATCCATAAAGTTAATATACACATAAGTAAATATAAACTTTGGAAATCAACCCAACAATATGTATATGTTAATCAAAGGTGTTTAAAAGACTTAAAGAAGTATTTTGTACACTCAAAATATCAAGAGAAAGATTCGCAGACCGAAACGGTCGACGCAAACGGTCGATCGTCGTGTTAAAACTTCGAAACGGACCACGACTGTCAGCAGAACGGTCGACTGCCATCGGCGAACGGTCGACCGCCGCCAGCCAGCCGAAGTCCACCATCCATAGCCAGTCAACAACGGTCGACCGCCGGTCAACCACGGTCGACCGTCACGGTACATCAGAATCCGACGAATTGAATCAAAGCACGGTCGACCGCCGTGCCAAACGGTTGACCGTTCCGAGCCCAGTAGTTTGATTAAATGATATTTTAATCATGTTTCAACCAAATAAACTTATGCATGATTATATATTCATATTGTTTGCAAATTGTTCACATCATATCATTCATTTCATCATTCATATTGAAGCATATCACATCATATGCATGCGTAAGAGATCATGTCTCGTGCGTCTCTTATAGCGTGGATGTGCGGGACTTAGCAGTCCGACATCCCTGACCGGGCTTAGTGTACGTACATGGTATTCAGACTTTCGAGTACCACCCCTAATTTTCTAGTCTCCCTCGTGAGACTAAGAAGGACATGAGTTCGTCATACCAAATGGGCGAATCTCATAGTGCAAGGTCGTTCCTTGCTGACTAGAATCATACAGCATGAAGTCATCATCAAGTAAAATCATCATGACTATATATGACACCAATTTTGTATTGTAATCATCATCAAAACAATCAAATTGATTAAATTAATGTGCTATCATGTAATTAACAGTAAATATTTATCATCATGATTCATCAAATTGACCATATGATATAATGTGCCATATCATGAATATTGTTATACATTTTTGTGGACGTATATATATGTATATGTATATGTCTGTGAATTATTCTACAATTCTAGCGTGGTACCACTCAGCGGTTTCGGTGAGCGTGTAGTATGTATTTTTCGTTGACTACACGTAGGTAACAAGAAGACTATGATGGAACCACTTCTGGAGGACTTTGAGTCAGAGGAGATGCAAGGATGGCAGACAAATGTTTGCTCATCAAAGATTTTAAATGTGTCATGATTTAATTATTATTGTATTTCCGCATTACTCCGAAAATATTTTTAAACGGGTCGCGATCTAGAGTATGTAAATTTAATATTTATAAGTAATTGTCATTTTCAAATGTCAAGCGAAATTTTTATTTAACTCCGGTTTAACCTTAATACGTGTAATTCCGGGTTATACGGATTAGGGTGTTACATTTATTCTTCTTAAAGAAGGTCGGCCGGATCAGGAAGGAGTGGGCCACCCGGCTGGTTAGGTCCCAAACGGATGAGAAGCTCCAGATGCAGGCCATGATGGTCGCCGCCGGAAGGATGAAGGGGCAGCCTGGTTGGCGTCTGAAAAAATGAAGGAGAAGCTGGTCAAACAGGCCGAAGCCTACCGGGGTCTCTTCGCCAAGCACGAAGGCTTGCTCAAGTCCGCCAAGGAGTGATGAGCAGCCTCAACGGAATATCGTCGAGTTTGAGGAGAAGGCAGGGCAGACGAGCCAGCTGGAAGAGGAGAATGCCCAGTTAAGCACTGAGTGTTAGAATAAAAGACCAACGCTAGAGGGGGGGTGAATAGCGTTTGTCGGAGAAATTGCAGGAATTGAAAATTTAAAAGAGAAGTAAAGAGAAGAGTAAGAGGCACACCGAATTTTACCCTGGTTCACCACAACTTGTGGCTAATCCAGCCTCCCGAGAGACTCTCTCGAGCTACACTACTAACTCGTTAAGCTTACGGGTGCTTAACAAACCGTTACAACTTGAGAGTTCGAGTCACACGAACCTCAACGAATCCTTCAAAGGAAACAGACCTTCCTTTGAATCAACCGAGAGAGAGATAATATCTCTCAACGTGTCTAAGAACACAAGTACACTCAAGAACGAGACTCTCTTATAGAGTAGATTATGAGTAAACTAAGTACGCTCAAGAACAACTCAACCTTCACACAAGTGGCTCTAGAAAGCTCTGGAAAATGATGATATTTGAATGCAATGAAAGTATAGATGTTGTGAAGTGAATTGGTGAGAAAAGCAGACCCAAACACCCCTTTTTATAGTGCAAAATTAGGCTCCAACGGACCAATGCATTAAAGGAGTGATTAGCTTGATTTATGGGATTGAAAAGATTTGGGATCTGCAGAATATTGGCTTCCCATCGATGTTTAGAATCAACCATCCCTGGTAAGCCAATTATTTCTTCTGTTTTGAAGTCAACAGTCACCTACCCATCGATGGGTACAAGCTTCCCATCGCTGGGTGGGAGGTTGACTTCCAAACAAGGAAAGAATCAACCTTTAATGACCACCAACGGTCATGCCTTCCATCGATGGTATACCCTTACCATCGCTGGGTTCCCATCGATGGGATAGACTTCCCATCGCTGGGCAAGGTCGTTCTGCCTTGTGGTAATTTTGCACCAAGGCTCTAACAGCGATGGGTGGAACTCCCCATCGCTGTTTGGCATGGTTCTGGAAACTGGTTTGGCTGAGGAGCCGCTTACCCATCGATGGGAAGATCTTCCCATCGCTGGGTGAGTGGTTAGTCAAGAACCCATGGTTTTTGCCTTAACCACGGCCTAGCCAACCGATGCGAAACCCGACCGAAAAATTCAAAGTTCTCCAAAATAAAAACCAAGTGTTTAAAACACTTATTTGATGTATTTGGCTAATAAATCGAGTAAGACACTTTAAAAACCACGTCATTTAAGTGAAAACCACGGCTAGCTAAGTTTTATGCCGTTTTTAATGATTTTTGTCAAACGACCAAAAGCGAAAGATGGTTTTCAAGGTGTTTTTGTTGGAGAACCGTTTAAACATGCCAAAGAGTAAGAACCAATCATAAAAAGTTGAAAACCACTTGGTTGGTTCGGACGCCAAAAACCATAGCCAATAACCGAGAGCCGAACGCCGGTTTCTGAAACCCGAACGCCGGATGGCTTGGTTTTTGGTTTGGGCAAACACCAAGTGTTTTTAATGACTTAAACATGTTTGAAAAGCATTTTTATGATTTAAGAAGTGCAATGAAGGTTTTTAGCCTAAAGAGCCAAGGTGTAAAGATTGGGTCGGTCTTGATCACAATGAAGACCGAGTCAACGACACTAAGACTAAGGTCTTCGTTCTTGGTCTTCTTTTAGCTCTTGTTCTTGTCTTCCTTCTTCGCCTTGTATATTCAAAGTTTGACTTGATCACGGCGGTTTGGCATTATCAAAACCTGTCATAAAAGCAAACACGGCTTTAGTACGAAAACGTGACATGCCCGTGTTTCAACAATTTCCCCCTTTTTGATAATGGCAAACGAGATGAGGTTATGCATATGAGGAAGTCTTTGAGATTTTAAAAAAAAGTGTTCCCCCATAATAGATGCCATTTTATTTAAAATAATTCCCCCTCAATTTATGCATAACCTTGATATCTTCCCCCTTTTGACATTAACAAAAAAGAATTAAAAGTGAACTTTGGAGTATAAAAGTAAACTTTTATTCATGAAAAAGGAGAAAATGCGGAATACAACGGAATGGAAATAATAAAAAACAATCATAGGAAGGAGGGAAAAGGAAGAAGAGTTTAGGCAGCGGCGTCCTCGTCCTCGGCGTCATCGTCTTCTTCGTCGTCCTCAACGTCCATGGGATCCCCGTCGACCGCGTCCTCAAAATCGGCCTCGTCGGGGGAGGAGGACGGAGCATAGGAGTCATCCTCCTCGTCCTCGCCTTCATAGTTTTGGCCGAGGAAGGTGCTGTCAAAGGGCGGCGGGACGTAGTTGACGCCGCGGAAGAACGCCGTCATGTCGTGGTGTTGGCGTTGCAGCGTCCAGTCCATCCGCTCGATTGACTGCCCCATGCCATCCACTGTGAGGGTTAGCCGATTCAGAGTATCGGCTATGGACTGTAAGGACGCCTGGGCGGGAGCGGAGGCAGGGGCAGGGGCACGGGCACGACTCGGTCCAGCGCCGGTTCCGTCACCGGACTTCTTCCGGAAGGTGCTGTCTTGGATGATCCAAATCTTTGTCATCTTCGTATCCGGGCCGGCGATGGAGATGTCGGCGAAGATGATGAGGTCCATGACGAGGAAGGCGTATGGCAAGCTCCACTCAGTGGCGATGGAGGCGCAATCCGCCATGTGGATCATCACGAATTTCGCCCAATTGATGGAGGCGCCGTGGATGATGGCATGAATCGCCTTCAAGTCCTCGTTGAAGAGCGAGGTATGGCTGCTGTCCCGGGGGCGGAGAATCCGGGTGATGATGTAGAGGAGGAGGCGCTTGTCCGGTGGGGCCGAGTGAATCGTCGGTGCGCCGCTGTGACGGATGAGGTTGGTGATTCCAAGCTCTCGGATGACCACCGCCTCGTTGTTGAGGATCCAATCATCGCCACCATAGGTTGCGATGTCGTTACCGCGGATGGGCAGCCCTGCGACCCGAGCGAAGGTAGGAAAATCAATCTCTATGTCGTAGAGATTGATGCTGCTGCGAATGGTGTCCCCGTCACGGCGGAGATTGGAATAGAAAGCCCGGACAAAGGCGGGATTGAAGCTCGAGCGGCTCTTAGAGACGAATGGCCACAAACCTGACGCTTGGAGTTGGTTGTCGAGGTCGTGGTACCCTTTGTCTTGGGGAAACAACTCCGGGAGCACGCGAGGTGGAGAGATCGGGCGCTTGGCAAAGTGAGTGAGGAAGCGTGTTAGTTCTTCCTCCGACCCGAACTCAAGAAATGATCCGTCCAAATATGGGAACGGAGGAGGCGCGGAACTTGAGGGTTCGGCGGTGCTTTTCTTCTTGGAAGCCTTATACTTTGATCTTCCTCCGGCCATGATTAAGGCGTTTTTGAAGAAAGACTGAAGAAATGTTGAGATTAGGATCAAGGAATGAAATTATGATGTTAATGGTGTATTAGAATGAGCAAATATGAGGGATATATATAGGGAAAGGGAGATTAGGCCGTTTGGATTCAAAAATATAGCTGTTGGGCAATTAATGTGGTGCCCAACGGCTCTGAATTTTTGAAATGCAGGTGCCTTCCCAGCGATGGTAGGATCTACCCATCGATGGGAAGGTCGCCACTGGAAAGCAAGGAAGGACCCAAGGCTGCCTTCCCAGCGATGTTTGCATCTTCCCATCGATGGGAAGGTGGCTTCTGGAAAAGAGAATATGGCCTTCCCAGCGATGTTAATACCATCCCATCGCTGGTTTGGTATTTTTGAAAATCCGTTAAAGATTTTTTTTTTTTTTTTTAAAAAAGGTGTCAAATACCCAGCGATGGGAGAAACTTCCCATCGATGGGTTTGGAGGTTCTGAAACAAAAACAGGAACTCACCCAGCGATGGGATAAACTACCCATCGATGGGTAAAGGCGTTCTGGAAA
Organism: Cuscuta australis; assembly: GCA_003260385.1. NCBI lineage: Eukaryota > Viridiplantae > Streptophyta > Magnoliopsida > Solanales > Convolvulaceae > Cuscuta > Cuscuta australis. The sequence continues at coordinate 3,392,139 of NQVE01000162.1, read as the reverse complement.
TCTGTTAAAAATTTAAGTCAAACACCCAGCGATGGGAGAAAGTTCCCATCGATGGGTTGGGAGGTTCTGAAATTTTTTTTTTGATAAATGTCCTTCACCCAGCGATGGGACAAAGTACCCATCGATGGGTTAGGGTGTTCTGGAAATCCGTTAAGTATTTTTTTAAAAAAATTAGAGTCAATTACCCATCGATGGGAAGAAGCACCCATCGATGGGAAGAGGGGTTCTGGAAAAAAAAAAAAACTTCCCTCCCAGCGATGGTATGTCCTACCCATCGCTGGTTCCCCCTGATTTCCAAAGTTCTTCACTTCGAACCGTCCCTGCAAAAAAGAGTTAGAAAACCCTCCGACGCTCAAGTTAGTAAACGTTCCAGTAACAATAAAAGAATGATAAAATGCACAAATTAGATCATCGTAGAGTCAAGGATTCCGAGTTCGCTACGAATGCGGAAGAACGACTCTTTCTCTAAAGGTTTTGTGAAAATGTCGGCTAATTGGTTGTGTGTTTCAACAAACTCAATTTCGACATCACCTTTGAGAACATGATCTCTAATGAAATGGTGCCTAATGTCAATGTGTTTCGTCCTTGAATGAAGAACGGGGTTCTTCGTCAAGCTAATGGCGCTAGTATTGTCACAACGAAGAGGAACGTGACTGATACTAAGGCCATAGTCCACGAGTTGTTGCTTCATCCAAAGGATTTGAGCACAACAACTATCGGCGGCAACGTATTCCGCTTCGGTTGTGGATAACGCAACACTGACTTGTTTTTTGCTAAACCATGAAACTAAAGAACTACCAAGTAAGTGGCAAGTCCCACTTGTAATTTTGTGGTCCAATTTGCAACCGGCAAAGTCCGAGTCGGAGTAGCCAACGAGAAGACACGAAGAGCCTTTTGGATACCACAGTCCAACGTTGACCGTGCCGACAAGGTATTTCATGATCCGTTTCACCGCGGTTAAGTGCGATTCCTTCGGACATGATTGATACCTCGCGCAAAGGCATACGCTAAACATGATATCCGGCCTACTAGCGGTAAGATAGAGAAGGGATCCGATCATACCTCGATACTTTTTGACATCTACTTCCTTACCTTTCTCGTCTTTGTCAAGATGGTCAGGCGTGCTCATCGGGGTCGCCATGGCTTTGGCGTTGTCCATTTCAAACCGTTTTAGGAGCTCCTTGCAGTATTTAGCTTGGCAAATGAACGTTCCATCTTTCATTTGCTTAACTTGGAGTCCCAAAAAGAATGTGAGCTCGCCCATCATTGACATTTCAAATTCGCTAGTCATGAGCGTTGAGAATTCCTTGCACAAAGACTCGTTAGTAGCACCGAATATAATGTCGTCTACATAAACTTGAACCAAAAGGATGTTATTGTTTTTACTCTTGATAAAAAGTGTAGTGTCAACCTTTCCCCTTTGGAAGCCACTATCCAAAAGGAATTTACTCAAACGTTCGTACAAAGCACGTGGTGCTTGTTTAAGACCGTAGAGCGCTTTCTTGAGTTTGAAGACGTGATCGGGAAACTCAAAGTCCTCAAACCCCGGGGGCTGGTCAACATACACTTCCTCTTGAATAAAACCATTGAGGAAGGCACTCTTAACATCCATTTGATAAAGTTTAAAATCCATAGACGAAGCAAAAGCAAGAAGTAAACGAATAGCTTCTAAATGTGCTACAGGTGCATACGTTTCTTCAAAATCAATGCCTTCTTCTTGATTGTAGCCTTTAGCTACAAGCCTAGCTTTGTTTCTAGTGATTATTCCATTTTCATCAAGTTTGTTACGGAACACCCATTTCGTACCAATAATCGTACGATCATCGGGCCTTGGCACCAATTCCCAAACGTCATTTCGTTTGAATTGGTTTAGTTCCTCTTGCATAGCCAAGGTCCAATGTTCATCGTTTATTGCTTCGGAAATGGTTGTAGGTTCAATTTGAGATACAAAAGCCATGTGTCCTACGGTGTCCCTAAGAGAGTTACGAGTACTTACCCCGCGGTTGATGCTGCTGATTACCTGGTCAAGTGGATGGTTCCTGTGCGTTCTCCAAGCTATGGGAAGCTCGGTTGTTTCTTCTTCGTGTTCCTCTTGTCCTTCTTCTTCCTCCTGATTTTCTTCCTCACCTTGGTTAGTCGTTTGAGGTATCTCCTCAGTTTGCGGCTGTGTGTTGATGTATATTCCGGTGTTGTCTTCATCGTCATCAACATGTATTCTTTCTAATGATTCTGCAAGGTCATCACAAATATCCTTTCTCGCCAAGCGAGGGTTATCTTCGGAGAATACAACGTGAGGAGACTCCTCAATAGTCAAAGTACGTTTATTGAAGACTCTATAAGCCTTGCTACGTAATGAGTAACCCAGAAAAATTCCTTCATCCGACTTGGCATCAAATTTGCCTAAATTGTCTTTGCCATTGTTGTGAATAAAACATTTGCAGCCAAAGACTCGAAGATGGGAAAGGTTTGGCTTTCTCCCTTTGTATAGCTCATAGGGCGTTTTCATGAGTATCGGTTGAATGACGGCTCGGTTTAACACGTAGCTCGCGGTACTCACGGCATCCACCCAAAAATACTTAGGGATTTTTGCCTCATTGATCATAGTTCTGGCCATTTCTTCGAGACATCTATTTTTACGTTCCACCACTCCATTTTGTTGTGGTGTACGTGGGGCTGAGAAGTTATGATCAATGCCAAGTTCGTCACACAAATCTGAAAACAGATTTCGTTCGAACTCTCCCCCATGGTCACTTCTTATGGCTACTATGGTTGTCTCTTTTTCATTTTGAACTTTCTTTAAGAAATTTTTGAAAACATGAAATGCCTCACTTTTATGAGTTAGAAACAAGGTCCATGTAAACCTAGAGTAGTCATCGACAATCACAAATGCAAAGTAATTGCCACCAAAACTTTTCGTTCTAGAGGGACCAAAGAGATCCATGTGCAAAAGCTGAAGCGGTCTAGACGTTGAAACAACGTTTTTAGACTTAAACGAAGCCCGAACTTGCTTCCCCTTTTGACATGCATCACATATGGTGTCTTTTTCAAACTTAAGTTTTGGGATGCCAATTACTAAGTCTTGTGAAACCAATTTGTTCAAAAGGTTCATGTTCATATGAGCTACCCTTCGGTGCCATAGCCAAGTGTCTTCCTCTTTACTCATGAGGCACTTAGCAAAGCCGGAAGGAGATTTGTCTAAGTTAACCATATAAATGTTATCGATTCTATCACCACGTAGAATGACCTTATTCTCACTAAGGCGTTCTACAGTACATGATTTTGAATCGAAGGTCACACGGTTTCCCTTGTCACACAATTGACTTATGCTCAAGATATTGTGTTTAAGACCTTTAACAAGCAAGACATTATCTATGGACGAGTCATCGGACTTACCTACTGAGCCGACCCCAATTATTTTTCCTTTGCTGTTATCTCCAAAAACTACGTTTCCTCCTTTAGCGGGTTTGATTTGTAGGAACTTGGATGCATCTCCGGTCATGTGCTTGGAACATCCGCTATCAAGGTACCAAAGTACACTTGATGCCTTCAAGCATACCTACAAAGATGATTTAGTAAGATTTAGGTACCCAAGTCTTTTTGGGTCCTTGAGTGTTAGGTGCAAAGTGGTAGTGTGATTCATTTTGTGCCCAATGCCTATGCCTAGTAAAGCAAACGGGAGCTATATGTCCTACCCTATTGCAATAGTGACAAACTACGTTTGGGTTATGCATCCTCCTAGGTTGATAGTAGTTGCTAGGGGGCCTGACCATATTCATCCTATTTTGAGAAAACCTTGGTTTTTGAAAATTTTCCCTTCTAGGTATTCTAGAGTTATTTTGTCTATTTGAAAAATTATTTTTATGCATAGAATCATTTTGATAACTTTTCCTAGTTTGTCTATCATGCACATTTTCATTCATAGGTTTTTGTCTAGGTTGTCTAGTGTCCCTAGGTTGACTACGTTTTCTATTATCCTGATTTTTAACTTTCTTATGTTGAGCCTTAGGAGGTTTTCTAAGTGTTTGCTCAACGTTTTTATCCTTAGGTTTATTTTTATCAAAACCTATTCCTTCCTTAGAAAAATGCATAGTGTCTAGAAGTAAATTAAGATCTTTGTGTGGTGTATTAAACTTCTTAACCGTACTCTCAAGTTTTGCAACTTTTTCTTTTAAAGTTTTGCAGGATTCACATTCACTAGAAGAACTTTCTGGTTTGTCAGCACTTCTCTTACCATAAAATTTATTTTCTTGTTTCAACCTTTCATTATCTTTTTCCAATTTGGCAAAATCATTTTCAAGAGTTGAAAGGCGTTTCTTTAAAGATTTGTTGGTTTTAGAAGCGCTAACAAATTCATTATAAAGCTCATGAAGTGCTTCTTGCATTTCTTCAAAAGTATAAGAGTCGGAAGAAATGGTACATACCTATTGAATGTTGTCGGTTTGATCTTCGTGCGCCATGAGGCAGAGGTTGGCGGCTTCCTCCTCTTCCTGATCCGTTGACTCATCCCCGGAGTCGCCTCCCCAAGAGATGTAGGCGCGTTGCTTTTTGAAGCCAGGTTTGTCCTTGCCGCCTTTGCTTTTTGGACACCTCGGCTTGATGTGGCCTATCTCACCACAACCATAGCACTTTGGGGGCCCGTCGTGCTTTCTTCCTTTTCTTTCAAATTCTTTCTTCATGAATTTGTGGAACTTCTTGATGACGAGTCCGAACTCGTTGTCATCGTCGCTTGAGTCATCTTCCACGGACTCCTTGGTTGCTTTCAGCGCTATACCCTTCTTCTTTTGTTCATCCAAAGACGGGGTTAGGATAGTGGATTCATAAGTTTTGAGATTACCTCTTAGCCTGTCGATGGTGACATTTGAGACTCCGATGGATTCATAGATTGCGTCTGCCTTTGATCTCCATTCGGGTGTGAGGCTTCGCAGGATTTTCCTCACGAGATCCCTGTTGGTGTACGTCTTCTTGAGAGCGTGAAGGTCGTTGATGATTTTTGAAAACCGATCGAATATGTCATCGATCTTTTCTCATTCCTTCATCCTGAACATTTCGTACTCCTGCGTTAGGAAGTCAATTTTGGCTTCCCGAACTTGGTCCGTACCTTCATATGTGACCTCTAGCTTGTCCCACATTTCTTTGGCAGTGGTGCAGCAAGAAATCTTACGATAATCATCAGGATTGACGGCACAGTACAGCATATTGATAGCCTTGGCGTAGTTCTCCACCTTTTTGATGTCCTCGACATCAAATTCGTCCTCGGTCTTTGGAACCGTGGTTTCTCCTACTTTCTTCATTGGAATTTGTTCTCCATTTTTGATGACCAACCATAATTGGAAGTTGGTGGAACGGATGTAGATTCTCATACGTTCCTTCCAATAGGAATAGTTGGTGCCATCAAAGAGTGGTGGCCTAGACGTAGACTGACCTTCTCCAATTCCTGCATAGAGATTTCTAGAAGAAGAACCCATGATCGCTTACTCTCAAACGGTTAAGTTTGGACGCGAGTTAGGCTCCGATACCAATTGTTAGAATAAAAGACCAACGCTAGAGGGGGGGTGAATAGCGTTTGTCGGAGAAATCGCAGGAATTGAAAATTTAAAAGAGAAGTAAAGAGAAGAGTAAGAGGCACACCGAATTTTACCCTGGTTCACCACAACTTGTGGCTAATCCAGCCTCCTGAGAGACTCTCTCGAGCTACACTACTAACTCGTTAAGCTTACGGGTGCTTAACAAACCGTTACAACTTGAGAGTTCGAGTCACACGAACCTCAACGAATCCTTCAAAGGAAACAGACCTTCCTTTGAATCAACCGAGAGAGAGATAATATCTCTCAACGTGTCTAAGAACACAAGTACACTCAAGAACGAGACTCTCTTATAGAGTAGATTATGAGTAAACTAAGTACGCTCAAGAACAACTCAACCTTCACACAAGTGGCTCTAGAAAGCTCTGGAAAATGATGATATTTGAATGCAATGAAAGTATAGATGTTGTGAAGTGAATTGGTGAGAAAAGCAGACCCAAACACCCCTTTTTATAGTGCAAAATTAGGCTCCAACGGACCAATGCATTAAAGGAGTGATTAGCTTGATTTATGGGATTGAAAAGATTTGGGATCTGCAGAATATTGGCTTCCCATCGATGTTTAGAATCAACCATCCCTGGTAAGCCAATTATTTCTTCTGTTTTGAAGTCAACAGTCACCTACCCATCGATGGGTACAAGCTTCCCATCGCTGGGTGGGAGGTTGACTTCCAAACAAGGAAAGAATCAACCTTTAATGACCACCAACGGTCATGCCTTCCCATCGATGGTATACCCTTACCATCGCTGGGTTCCCATCGATGGGATAGACTTCCCATCGCTGGGCAAGGTCGTTCTGCCTTGTGGTAATTTTGCACCAAGGCTCTAACAGCGATGGGTGGAACTCCCCATCGCTGTTTGGCATGGTTCTGGAAACTGGTTTGGCTGAGGAGCCGCTTACCCATCGATGGGAAGATCTTCCCATCGCTGGGTGAGTGGTTAGTCAAGAACCCATGGTTTTTGCCTTAACCACGGCCTAGCCAACCGATGCGAAACCCGACCGAAAAATTCAAAGTTCTCCAAAATAAAAACCAAGTGTTTAAAACACTTATTTGATGTATTTGGCTAATAAATCGAGTAAGACACTTTAAAAACCACGTCATTTAAGTGAAAACCACGGCTAGCTAAGTTTTATGCCGTTTTTAATGATTTTTGTCAAACGACCAAAAGCGAAAGATGGTTTTCAAGGTGTTTTTGTTGGAGAACCGTTTAAACATGCCAAAGAGTAAGAACCAATCATAAAAAGTTGAAAACCACTTGGTTGGTTCGGACGCCAAAAACCATAGCCAATAACCGAGAGCCGAACGCCGGTTTCTGAAACCCGAACGCCGGATGGCTTGGTTTTTGGTTTGGGCAAACACCAAGTGTTTTTAATGACTTAAACATGTTTGAAAAGCATTTTTATGATTTAAGAAGTGCAATGAAGGTTTTTAGCCTAAAGAGCCAAGGTGTAAAGATTGGGTCGGTCTTGATCACAATGAAGACCGACTCAACGACACTAAGACTAAGGTCTTCGTTCTTGGTCTTCTTTTAGCTCTTGTTCTTGTCTTCCTTCTTCGCCTTGTATATTCAAAGTTTGACTTGATCACGGCGGTTTGGCATTATCAAAACCTGTCATAAAAGCAAACACGGCTTTAGTACGAAAACGTGACATGCCCGTGTTTCAACACTGAGCTGGAGAGGGAGCGCTCCGACTGGGCTGTTCACGCCGCTGCTTGGGTTGCATAGTAATCAGAGAAGTTCACTGCCTTGGCACTTCCTGACCGGGAGGTCAGCACATGCTACTCCCAAGCGTCCCAGCAACGGATTGATGACATTGGGACCTTCGGGTTTGAAACCGGTCAGTACCAGGAGCACCATGGACTGTACGAGATCTTGAGCAGCCGAGTGCAGGATTTTGATCCCAAGGCCTTCTCTCTCTGTGAACCCCACGACGAAGAGCCCATCGCCCCCTTCGAGGGGATCTAGCTTGTAAACATTTTCTTTTTTTCAACTTTATGAATGCACCCCAATACTTCCTTCACTTCATTTTTTCAACTTTATGAATGCTGGCGAGTAGTCACTTTAGAAACAGCAGGTTTGTATCCACGCGGTCTAACACAATTCACCATTTTTCCTAATAGACTAGTGTTTCGCCTAAGAAAAGATCGACCCAACCAATCTTTTTCCAGGTGGTTTTTACCCGAGCGAGAATATTTCACCATTGTTTCAATTCTGAAAAAAGTATGGTGTCCTTCCTAGGAACAGATGGACCTCCCCGAGTGGTTTTGACCCGAGTGAGAATGTTTCACCATCTTTTCCTGAAAAAACATGGTGTCCTGTAGGGGTGGGCGTGAAATCTGTTCCTGTTGGACCGTCCCGAAAAATCTCGGATTCGTTTTGTAATTGTACCGATATATTGGGAAACATTTTTTGTCCCGAATCCGTTCCGTCCTAATATCAAATGGAACATGAGCGGGACATCTTAAATTTATACCGATCCGTCCCGTTTCATCTACTCTACTAATATATAATACTAATTCTAGTCCAAAATCCAAATACACTCATTCTTTAATTAATTAGTTATTTAATTAAATTAACTTCATGAGCTTGAAATTTATTTGGACCCGTTCTACTCATTGTTTTTTTGTTGGATGGCTAGATGTTTCTTTTTCTTTGAATGAAATGTCACACTCTTCCCCTTCTTATATTTGCGATTAGGACAAAGTAGGACGACCCGAATCCATCTCGTTTTATTCCGATCCCGAATTTTATGGGACAAATCGGGATTAGATTGTAATCCGAACCGTTCCGGACCGTTTATATATAACGGGACAAGACGTGGGACAACCTAAAATCTGGACCGTCCCGATCCGTGCCCACCCCTAGTGTCCTGCCTGGGAACAGATGGACCTTCCCGGGTGGTTTTGATTCGAGTGAGAATGGTTCACCATCTTTTCTGAAAAGTATGGTTTCCCGCCTTGGAACAGATGGACCTTCCCGTGTGGTTTTGATCCAAGTGAGGATGTTTCACCATTTTTTCTGAAAACGTATGGTTTCCCGCCCGGGAACAGATGGACCTTCTCGGGTTGTTTTATAATCCTCAATTCATTGAACACTGACCGGGCGGATGGGTCTGCAACCTTCCCCGACCGGTCTTACCATTTTCTCTGAAAAAGTATGGTGTCGTGTCTCGCCTGGGCGGTTTCGTAATGCTCAATTCGATTGAACACTGATGGGTGAATAAGTCTTCAACCTTCCCCACCGGTCTTACCATCTTTTCTGAAAAAGTATGACGTCCTGCTTGGGCAGTGATGGACTCGGTCCATCTGATTCACTTGGCTTCTACCCGAGTAGAAAACAAGCCATGTTTTTCTCGTTTAACATGACGAAGCCGGGATGCTCTCCTTTTTTGGTCGCGTCATTCGAGACCGTGTCGATACGAATTAACAATTTGACTAGACTGGCAGGTGTTTTTTTGCTGAAACCGATGTGCGACCGGTGTACCCAATTCGATTGGGCTCTGGCTTCGTTGGAAAATAAGTGCAAGACCGGTGTGAAACCAGTGTACCAGTTCGACTGGGTCACATGTAACACCCCAACTCGCATGACCCAAACCCGTGAGACAGCGGATCGGTGTGCTACTGAATTGGTATCCGAATTTGCGACATTTTCAAAACAATTTTAAACAAACATTCTATCCATGCATATAAGAATCCATCGGAGTAATTTAAAATAATGCGGAAGCCTTTTTAAAGTCAAACAACTTGGGATCTTGCCCGAAAACGTAATAAGCATTAAAGTTAATTAAATAAAACATAATCAACAAATTAAAGTGACAGCCACGCCATCGTACATCTCCTCCTCAACGCCCTCTGGGATCGGCTCTAGGTTCATCTGTCTGATCACCTACGGACAGCAAAAAGAAAACAACGCTATCCGCTCAGCATTGACGCTGAGTGGTACTCCATTGTAGCACAAGAATAAATATAAAAATTCAACAATTAAGATCGTGCATATGTTTATCCTTTTAATAAAAATCTATTCCACTTTACATTTGGTTCTTTAGACGGTTGACAAATAGTCAACTTATTTTCTTTCTTTTCGAAATGATTTAGGTGTTACGGGTTTCCCATTGACTCTTTGACCACCGGTCAAACCAATTTAGACTTTCATCAAAATCAAACCAATTTAACATTTATTCCCTATGTCGGAGATAGCCTCAATCCGTAATACCGAAGATGGCCTCAATTCGGTGGAGGTAGGATCCCCTGGGCGATGGCCTCAAACCCAAGATCGCAGACCCTCGTGCACGTCTTAACCTCACTGGCCAGGCCCTGCAGCCGCCCGAGCGTTGGCCAGTTTCTATGTTTGACACAATAAACCAATTGACCTTATTCACCAGTTAGAATTAATTAATTAACTTAACTAATTCGTTAAAGTTTGGATTCAACCATTCGGTCAAACCTACGACAACAGAATGTCCAGTCAAAGCTGGGTCAAACAAGACCTAACCCAAGTCAAAGTCAAACCTGTTCAGTCAATTCACAATCTTCAATCATTTAATTCAAGCAATCAATTTAATTCAATTAACCAATTTAGCCAATTTATAGCATAAACACATATAACGATCCAAACCATTAAATCTATTCTGAATGCTATTAACTTCATAGTACGGACCTGGATTACGTCGAAATCGAATCGATAGCTCGAACGGAAGGCAAATCGACGAAATCAACCGAACGGGTCAAATCGAGTCAAAGTACGAAATTGACCAATCAATCCGACGTGGGGGTTAATCTGCCGGCGATATCAACTCGGGGCAGCGGCCCAATGCGGCGACGGTGACGGACGCCTGGCGGAGCGGCAGCTCAACGCCGGTGAGCAGCGACTGGCGGTGGATGACCGGCGAAGGTGAATCGGCTGCTGGAAGATCCAATTGGACGGCGACCGGCTGGAAACTCGGCCGACGGTGGCTCTCGATTCCGGCGAGGGCGAAACAGCAGATTCCGGCGACGGGCGACGTCGGGGCAGCGACTAGAAGCTCGGCGACGGCGGCGCTGCGCTTCGTTGGCGATGAGGCGGCGGCGGCTGGACGTTCGGGCTTCGGTGGCTGGGGACTCGGCGACGGCGATGGCAACGCCGGCGGCTGGCTACTCCAATTGGACGGCGGCGATGGCCGCTGGCTTCCGGCGGCGATGATGGCGGCGGCTATCGGCGAAGGAAACAGCGGCGGCGCTGCAATTGACGGCGACGACCAGCGGCTGGTGCGGCGAGGCTTCTGGCGGAGCTGGGCGACGGCGTGATGGCAGCGGCTTCCGGCGGAGAGGCTGGCTTGGCGACGGCGGCTTGCTCACAGCGGCGGCGATGGCTGGGAAGAAGAGAGGAGAAGGAGAAGGAGAAGAAGAAGGAAGAAGAAGAAGGAGAAGAAAAAGAAAAAGAAAAAGAAGAAGAAGGAAGAAGAATCGGACGAAAAAAGATAAGATAGGGTTTGAGTGGTTTAGGTTTATTTAATGGTCCCATTCCAAAAAGGATTGAGATTCGGACCCAAAATACCTGATTAAATTGTCATAACTTGAGCTCTGTAACTCCGATTCGCGAACCGTCTGAACCGACGCGATCACAAAAATATTTCCTACGAGATGACATAAAAGTTGGGCTTAAAATCCAAATTATAATTTTAACCCCTTTTTGGGCCCAATTCGTAATTAATTGCTCTAACAATTTAATTAATTCTTTTGGGCCTGATTTTGGGGCGTTACATTTCTCCCCCCCTTAAAAAGAATTTCGTCCTCGAAATTACCTGAGTCATTGGTCGTCGAAGAGATGAGGGTATTGAGTTCGCATAGATTCTTCGGTCTCCCAGGTTGCTTCTTCCACTGCATGATTACGCCACAGTACCTTTACCAACGGTACCGTCTTGTTTCTTAACACTTTAGTTTCGCGCGCCAAGATCTTTACTGGTTCTTTTTCGTAAGACAAACTCTCGTCGAGGGTTACAGCATTGGTCGGCAACACATGAGTCGGATCTGAACGGTATCTACGTAGCATGGAGACATGAAAGACGTCGTGAATCCTGTTCAGCTCTGGTGGAAACTCTAGCTTGTAGGCAACAGGTCCTATTCGCTCCAGAATGCGGTAGGGTCCAATGAATCTAGGGCTAAGCTTCCCTTTCTTCCCGAACCGTAGGACCTTCTTCCAAGGTGAAACCTTCAAGAATACCATGTCACCAACATTATACTCTATGTCTCGTCTCTTCAAGTCTGCATAAGATTTCTGTCTGTCCGAAGCAGTGCGGAGTCGGTCTCTGATCACACGAACCTTTTCCTCGGTTTCCTGCACAATATCTGGTCCCTCGAGCTTACGCTCGCTAAGCTCTGTCCAACAAATTGGGGTTCGACATTTTCTGCCGTAGAGTGCCTGATACGGAGCCATCTGAATACTCGCCTGGTAACTGTTATTATACGCAAACTCCATCAATGGCAAGTAACGCTCCCAATCTTCTCCAAAGTCGATCACGCAAGCTCGCATCATATCCTCGACAATCTGTATCACCCTCTCAGACTGGCCATCGGTCTGAGGGTGAAATGCCGTACTAAGGTTCAAAGCTGTGCCAAAAGCCTTCTGAAGTCCTCTCCAGAACTTCGAAGTGAACCGGGGATCTCTATCAGATATGATTGACAGCGGTGCACCGTGCAAACGAACTATCTCTCTAACGTACAAATCTGCCAATTTGTCTAAGGAAGAGTCACGTCTGACGGGTAGAAAATGAGCGGACTTCGTCAACCTGTCAACAATGACCCAGATGGCGTCATTCTTTCGTGAAGATCGTGGCAATCCGATCACAAAATCCATAGTGATCCTTTCCCACTTCCATTCCGGAATGGTAGGAGGGTGCAGCAACCCTGTCGGAACCTGGTGCTCAGCCTTGACTTGCTGACAAGTCAAACAACGTGCAGTGAACTCGGAGATTTCCTTTTTCATAGCTGGCCACCAATAGGATTTCTTCAAATCCTGATACATCTTGTTACTACCCGGGTGCATAGTGTATACGGTTCCGTGAGCCTCGCGTAACAAGCGATCCCTCACTTCACTGCGGGGCACCACTAGGCGTTCATGATAGTACAAGACTCCGTCATCGCGAATTGTAAACTCGGGCCTCTTTCCTGTAGGAACTAACTCTCGAGTCTTCTGACAAAACTCATCATCCCTCTGTGCTGTACGGATCTCCTGCTCTAACGGAGACTGAAGCTGTAGCTCGGCTAACGATTTTCTGCTCAAGGCATCGGCCACGATGTTAGCCTTGCCCGGGTGATACTCAATGACTAAATCGTAATCCTTGATCAGCTCTAACCATCGGCGTTGTCTAAGATTCAGCTCCTTCTGGGTGAGTAGGTACCTCAAACTCTTGTGGTCGGTGAATATGTGAATCCTCTCTCCAAAGATGTAGTGGCGCCAAATCTTCAAGGCAAACACCACGGCTGCCAACTCCAAATCATGTGTCGGGTAATTCTCCTCGTGAGTCTTCAACTGTCTCGATGCGTAGGCCACTACCTTACTCAACTGCATCAGTACACAACCTAAGCCGCTATGAGATGCGTCACTATAGATGGTGTACTCGATGCCAGGAGTAGGTTGAACCAAGACTGGTGCCTGGGTCAGGCACTCCTTCAGTTGATCAAAACTGCGCTCGCACGCTTCTGACCACTCAAATTTGATGTCCTTACGCAGTAGCTTGTTCAATGGAGTAGCGATCGAGGCGAAGCTCTTAACAAATCGGCGATAGTAACCGGCTAATCCAAGGAAGCTCCTCACCTCACGAACATTCCGTGGAGCCTTCCAGTCCACTATGGTTGAAATCTTGCTGGGGTCTACCTGGATACCGGTAGCAGAGATAACATGTCCTAAGAATGTCACCTCACTCAACCAGAATTCACACTTAGACAATTTTGCATACAGCTTGTGCTCTCGCAACACACTCAGAACCAATTGCAAATGTCTAGCGTGCTCCTCCAGAGTCCGTGAATAAACCAAGATGTCATCGATGAACACTACTACGAACTGGTCCAAGTATGGTCGGAACACACTGTTCATAAGCTCCATGAACACTGCCGGGGCATTAGTCAATCCGAAAGGCATGACTGAGAACTCATAATGCCCATAGCGTGTCCTAAAAGCAGTCTTCGGAATGTCTTCTCTCCTGACGGAAATCTGATGATATCCAGAACGCAGATCAATCTTCGAGAATACCGTAGCCCCTCTGAGCTGGTCGAATAGGTCGTCGATACGAGGCAACGGATAACGATTCTTCACTGTAGCTTTGTTCAACTGCCTGTAGTCGATGCAAAGTCTCATGGATCCATCTTTCTTTCGAACAAATAACACTGGTGCTCCCCATGGGGAAACGCTAGGTCGGATGAATCCCTTTTCCAGTAGCTCTTGCAACTGAGCCTTCAACTCCTTCATCTCGGCAGGTGCTATACGATACGGTGTAGCAGATATGGGTTCTGTACCCGGAATGAGATTGATCGAGAACTCTACCTCTCTCGGCGGAGGCAAACCAGGTAGGTCTTCGGGAAAGACATCAGGGAAGTCGCAAACCGTACGAATGTCCTGCTGACATGGCGATTCTTTTCGCATATCCTGAACGTGACACAGGAACATCTCGCACTTCTTGCGAATCAAGCGCCTCGCGCTCAAGGATGATATGAACTCGGGAGTCTCGGGGAACACTTCCCCGGAGAGTAATACGTCGCTACCGTCTTCGGCTCTCAGCCGTACGGTCCGACAACTGCAGTCGACCACTGCTCTATGCTCGGTGAGCCAATCCATACCAAGGATAATATCAAACTCCTTGTGTGGTAGCTCTATCAAATCTGCAGGGAATTGCTTCCCTTGTACGGACAACGGACATCTATGATAAATGTGATGAAGACGCATGCTATGTCCTAGCGGATTCGATACAATGGTAGGTATCTCAAGGTCACTCCTCACAATCACAGAATTAGCAGGCATGCCAACACAGATATAGGAGAGCGTAGAACCCGGATCGATCAAGGCATGCATAACTGAATCAAATAGTACGAACGTACCCAAGATAACATCGGGGCTAGGATCTGTACGCCCATGCATGGCGTAGGTACGCGCTGGTGCCCGGCCTGACTGTTGCGGACGTGGTCTCTGCTGATTATTTGCGGCAGTAGACTGCTGACTCCGTGCTGGATGTGATGCGGCAGGCTGATCCGGAGCTCTAGGTAAAACAGACTCGGTGCTAGGGTTTGTCGGGCAATGCCTCCTAAAGTGCCCTGGCTGACCACAACCCAAACATAAGCCTTGGGTGAGCCAACACTCGCCCGGGTGATGCCTACCACAATGTACACATTGCGGGTGGCTTCTCGATCTGTTCGAGTTGCTCGCGGCGACCGACGGAGACGGCCTCGACTTACTCCTCTTAGGCGGCGGCGCACTCGAAGAACCCTTCTCGTACCTCTTTCCCGCGAATCCAAAACTCTTCCCGCTCGGCCCGGTGCTGGCCGCGGGTCGCGGGTCTTTCGTCGCTCTATCCTCCTTCTTGGTTGCCTGCAAATCATCCAAGCTCTTTTCTGTCTTCACAATCAAATCATACGCCGCATTAAAATCTGTCGTCGTGATCAGTGCGGCGTACGGCCTCAAGTCCGGCCGTAGCTTCTTGACGAACTCGTTCAAACGATCCTCCGTAGTGGAGACCAGACTCGTCGCGTACTGGGACAAGTAGTCGAACCTCTGTCTCAGTTCAGGCAGTGACATCCCCTCCTGCTTAAGCGCAACGAACTCATCGCGCCTCTCCTCGCGGTACCGGGTGGGGACGTACTCCTTCGTAAAGGCTCGATCGAAGCGATCCCAGGTCCACGGCTTGGGTGTGTGTGGATCCTGGTCAACGCGCTTCCACCAATCATATGCTCCTTTCCGGAACATCTGTGACGCCAACTCCGAGCGATCAACATCTGGGACTCTCAAATTCTTGAGTACCCGGTCCATCTGCTCAAGCCAATCCAAAGCAATCTGGGGTTCCCCCAAATTGTCTCCTCGGAACTCTTCCGCTCCATTATCCTTCAACATTTTGAAGGTAACGATGCGCGGCTGCGGCTCTAGTGGTGGAGGTGGCTGGAACATGGGCATAAACTGCGCCATGTGCTGCATATAGTGGGCCATGATGGCCGGGAACATCTGCTCGTAGGCTACCGGCGGTATCGCCAACGGTGGCATCACTGGAGGTGGTACGACTGGCGGTGGTACAGCTGGTGGCTGTCCCGCTGGCTCAGGTGGATTCTGTCGTTGCCCTCCGTCACCCGGAGGCGTGAAACTCGAACCCTCGGTGTTAGCCGTGTGCACGCTCACGTGCTCCGGCTCCGGAACGTACTGACCGTGGGTCGATTCTTGACTCATTCTAAAATAATAAGGAAATTCCAATGTCAGATCTTAACACTTAACAAATAAAGCTATAAATACTTATTACCTTCCCGGGGCAGAGGAGTCACGTGAGATGCAGATGCGGCTGAATTATTCATTGTATTTTTTTTTCTTTTGAAAGGGTCCGAAGACCGATTTTAAAACCAAATGCTCCGATACCAAAATGTAACACCCCAACCCGCATGACCCAAACCCGTGAGACAGCGGATCGGTGTGCTACTGAATTGGTATCCGAATTTGCGACATTTTCAAAACAATTTTAAACAAACATTCTATCCATGCATATAAGAATCCATCGGAGTAATTTAAAATAATGCGGAAGCCTTTTTAAAGTCAAACAACTTGGGATCTTGCCCGAAAACGTAATAAGCATTAAAGTTAATTAAATAAAACATAATCAACAAATTAAAGTGACAGCCACGCCATCGTACATCTCCTCCTCAACGCCCTCTGGGATCGGCTCTAGGTTCATCTGTCTGATCACCTACGGACATCAAAAAGAAAACAACGCTATCCGCTCAGCATTGACGCTGAGTGGTACTCCATTGTAGCACAAGAATAAATATAAAAATTCAACAATTAAGATCGTGCATATGTTTATCCTTTTAATAAAAATCTATTCCACTTTACATTTGGTTCTTTAGACGGTTGACAAACAGTCAACTTATTTTCTTTCTTTTCGAAATGATTTAGGTGTTACGGGTTTCCCATTGACTCTTTGACCACCGGTCAAACCAATTTAGACTTTCATCAAAATCAAACCAATTTAACATTTATTCCCTATGTCGGAGATAGCCTCAATCCGTAATACCGAAGATGGCCTCAATTCGGTGGAGGTAGGATCCCCTGGGCGATGGCCTCAAACCCAAGATCGCAGACCCTCGTGCACGTCTTAACCTCACTGGCCAGGCCCTGCAGCCGCCCGAGCGTTGGCCAGTTTCTATGTTTGACACAATAAACCAATTGACCTTATTCACCAGTTAGAATTAATTAATTAACTTAACTAATTCGTTAAAGTTTGGATTCAACCATTCGGTCAAACCTACGACAACAGAATGTCCAGTCAAAGCTGGGTCAAACAAGACCTAACCCAAGTCAAAGTCAAACCTGTTCAGTCAATTCACAATCTTCAATCATTTAATTCAAGCAATCAATTTAATTCAATTAACCAATTTAGCCAATTTATAGCATAAACACATATAACGATCCAAACCATTAAATCTATTCTGAATGCTATTAACTTCATAGTACGGACCTGGATTACGTCGAAATCGAATCGATAGCTCGAACGGAAGGCAAATCGACGAAATCAACCGAACGGGTCAAATCGAGTCAAAGTACGAAATTGACCAATCAATCCGACGTGGGGGTTAATCTGCCGGCGATATCAACTCGGGGCAGCGGCCCAATGCGGCGACGGTGACGGACGCCTGGCGGAGCGGCAGCTCAACGCCGGTGAGCAGCGACTGGCGGTGGATGACCGGCGAAGGTGAATCGGCTGCTGGAAGATCCAATTGGACGGCGACCGGCTGGAAACTCGGCCGACGGTGGCTCTCGATTCCGGCGAGGGCGAAACAGCAGATTCCGGCGACGGGCGACGTCGGGGCAGCGACTAGAAGCTCGGCGACGGCGGCGCTGCGCTTCGTTGGCGATGAGGCGGCGGCGGCTGGACGTTCGGGCTTCGGTGGCTGGGGACTCGGCGACGGCGATGGCAACGCCGGCGGCTGGCTACTCCAATTGGACGGCGGCGATGGCCGCTGGCTTCCGGCGGCGATGATGGCGGCGGCTATCGGCGAAGGAAACAGCGGCGGCGCTGCAATTGACGGCGACGACCAGCGGCTGGTGCGGCGAGGCTTCTGGCGGCGCTGGGCGACGGCGTGATGGCAGCGGCTTCCGGCGGAGAGGCTGGCTTGGCGACGGCGGCTTGCTCACAGCGGCGGCGATGGCTGGGAAGAAGAGAGGAGAAGGAGAAGGAGAAGAAGAAGGAAGAAGAAGAAGGAGAAGAAAAAGAAAAAGAAAAATAAGAAGAAGGAAGAAGAATCGGACGAAAAAAGATAAGATAGGGTTTGAGTGGTTTAGGTTTATTTAATGGTCCCATTCCAAAAAGGATTGGGATTCGGACCCAAAATACCTGATTAAATTGTCATAACTTGAGCTCTGTAACTCCGATTCGCGAACCGTCTGAACCGACGCGATCACAAAAATATTTCCTACGAGATGACATAAAAGTTGGGCTTAAAATCCAAATTATAATTTTAACCCCTTTTTGGGCCCAATTCGTAATTAATTGCTCTAACAATTTAATTAATTCTTTTGGGCCTGATTTTGGGGCGTTACATCACATATTTTCTTTGTTTTGTTTTTTTAAATGCTTAATTCGATTGAACATTGACCGGGCGGATGAGTCTGTAACCTCCCTGACCAGTTTTCCGAGTAGTCTTCAGAAAAAGATCAACTTTATTTAACATTGGCACGGTACATATCCGATCTTAGTGGATGATAAAATGGTTGTTCAACACCACTTTTTTCTTTTCCTCCTGACGAACTCTCTTTAAGAGCCTCTCCAAACGTGCTTCTGCTCTGTCCACCCGGTCGTTGGGTGGTTTAGTATGCGTGCGCGACGCCAATATGGGCTGGCTTTCTGCCTGGTCTTTCGCTCCAAACAGCCGGCTGTGTTGGGGAACATCACGGGGACGAGGTTCGGAGCGCATGGTCTGACCGGGTCGCCTGTAACCTCCTAGTTTGTCGAACGCGCTTGGCTGGGGGATCTCCACCCTCAACCGCTCCTTGACCGGTCAGTTCTGGTTCCATCCTTCGTGTCCCAGCCACTGGAACGCTGACCATCGTGAACCTTCCGGCCGGACGGCTTTGCCCTGCAGCTTTTTCTAGCCCCTGGAAATATCCCAGTCTTCGTCCTTGCTGCGTACAGAGCTCACGTCCCCGTCAGGTGTTACATGAGTGGGGAGTTTGTGGGATCTGCTCCTCTTGGACCGAGAAGGACCTGCCCTTTCCATCTCCCCATCCAGATTTGTAGGGATGACCAACCAGGATGACCAACCAGGATGACCAACCAGGATGACCGACCGGGTGGTAACCGCGAGGGATGCCCCAGCATGTTGGGAATAGATGTATTTTGAGCCAGAGCATGGGGATACATCCCAAGGGTGAAAAGAGTAAATCCCCTGGGTTGTTGGAACATGGGCATAAATTGTCCAAAGTTTTGGAGGGCCTGACTAGGCATTGTTTGAGTAGTGAAGGTGGTGATCATGGGGGAGAAAAGTGCAGGAAATGATATGATTCCTCCCAGAATCAGGGTAATGCCCTCCGTCGGGGTGGAAATTTTGGAAATGACGAGTTTTATATTGCCATTGGTCATGACTTTTGTAAAAGGTCCCACGGGTGGTGCCAATTTAATTGTGGAAAACCAACGTAATGCTAAGTTACGAAAAGCGGAAGGGTTGTAGGTGGATACACCTGTAACCCGAGTAGTTATTAATATTGTAGGGACCAATTACAAAGTTACAAGCCATGTGGATTAATTAAAACATGCCTTTATACTGAGGCTTTTACTCCTATTTATAATAATAGAAAACTCACTGTTCAGCATTACTGTTCATCTCAAGTCATCCACTCGGGTAGTTTCCAAGTCATCCACCCGGGCAGTCTTCAAGTCATCCACCTGGGCAGTCTTCAAGTCATCCACCCGGGCAGTCTTCAAGTCATTCACCGAGCAGTCTTCAAGCCATCCACCCGGTTAGATTAACGGGGATGGTGAGGTCGAGCCTTGTCAAACTTTAAGCTTTCTGCGAATGAAGTCACGATTCCACAGGTCTGACCCCTGACATCCACCCGGTTAGATTACCGGGGTTGGTGAGATCAGGCGGGATCAGACTTTGGTACCTCTCGGGAGCTTGTGAACTTACCGGGTTATACCCATCAAGCTCCATCTCCGAGGGCCCCTTTAGACCCGGTCGGACGATCACTGAGAGAGAGAGAGAATAAATTGGGCTTTGATCGCAGATTGATGGCAAAGAGTAAAGCCTATACCTACTTGCAGAGGCCTTGCTTAGCATAGTTGCCTCCCAACACAATTGACAGAAATAGAAAATGGAGAACTCCCTAGATAAAGTTAACAATTTATGAAAATACTATAATAGGAGTCATAAATCTTTTAAGAGCAAAATAGGAATTCACACTTTCATTGTCACAATGCTACACTCACTACATTGTCACATTGCAACTGCGATATTATCACCGGAACACTGTCATTTGTCGCTGCCGATCACCAAAGCAGGGGCGGAGGGGGGGGGGGCTGCTGGGGCACGTGCCCTCCCGGCGAAGAGGTGTGACCTGCGATGTCAGTCAACGGCGGTCGTAGTGCCCCCTATGCTAAAGTCGCTTCCCGATTGCCTTGCTTTGAGTTTTCCGATCTTCTTTCAAATAAGAGTAGATGATTTTTTAAAGCAAATACAAAAGGGTGTCGTCACTCTATTCGAAAGACAATGCGGCTCCAATAGGTCATTTTTAGTTTTTCACTCCGATTGGGCCATTTTAAACAAACCACCCCTTCCAGCCCAAATGTAAAGTGAAGATTGAATAAGGATTCATATTTTAATTGTTTTTTAAATATTTGGAGTTCTGTTTTTCTATTTAACTTCATTTGGTGTTTATTAGAGTGTATTATGTTGTCCAAAAAATTACTCCTTCCATCCAAAAATATTCTTCTCGTTTGACTCTTTACGGTCTCGAATGTTGCACTTTGACCGTTAATATCTATATTTATACATGTATATATTTTATAAAAATTTGATATATCAAAACTACGTTAGAATATGAATATATTGATATTAATTTTATATTATAATACAATGTATTTTTTTCTACATATCAGAGTCAAAGTTTACAAACTTGACCAAAAAAAGTCAAATAGAAAAATCATTTCTGAACGGAGGGAATAATTTTTTGTCATTATGAAAAACCATATAATTAATAATATTATTATTTTATTGCTATATCTGGAATGATTTGAGATAGAATCTATCGCATTTTATGTTAAATCATATTCCCTCCGGTCTTAAAAAAAATTTCTGTTTTAACTTTTTTCATATATTTGATTTGTTGTCAAAGAGTGTAATTATTTAACCAAAAAAATCAAATTAGGAAATGTTTTTAGGATCGGAGGAAGTACTATTCTTTAATAAAAAAATCCACGCCCCGAACCCCTTGTAGTGTGCCCCCCGCTCGCTAGCTTCTGGCTCCGCCACTACACCAAAGTACCGTTGAAGATCGTCGACGATTGAGTAATCACAATGATATATTACACTGTCACCAATTCCAGCAACTATTAATACGTAATCTTACACCACATTTTCATAACATTCATATTTTGATCTTAAAAAACATAGGTCTCCTATGTTGACATTTTCAAATTTTTGTTACTCCAATGGAGATTTCTCGTATTAAGAAAATTTAGAGAAACCAAAGTCCATACATTCCATAGACGCATTCTAAAAAAATTGGAGAAAGAAGAGCGCCACAGTAAAAAACAGTGTAGAAGATTACGCCCGTTGAAGCTACAGCAAGCAAGAACAACCCCCATTTCCCCAACAGCTAGGGTTTCTGCTCATCTCTTCCCCAATTTTAGATTCAAATTCCCCCAATTTTCTGATTCCACCCTACAAAATCAGCTATCACCACCTCATACCTTCTTTGCTCTGTGAGATTCCCCGCCCCGGCACACCAGCTGTGTCTGTATCGCAAGAGCTGAGCTGAACTGAAATTAGCAGTGATGGCGAAAACCAAACCTGGGAAGAAGGATCTTGATTCCTACTCCATCAAAGGCACCAACAAGATCGTTAGACGTAATGAACCTTGGTTCTCTTTGTTCTTTTTTCTTTCTCTCGTCGGTTCTTTATATGTAGTGCTCGAGTTCAGTTTAAGTTGCTGGTTTGATTTTTCGATCTTATAGAGCACTTGGGTTTTGTATCCTGGGCGTATGTATATATTCTTCTGAAAAAGATACGATCTGGTTTGGTTGGGGAAAAAAGGAAAGTGTTTTTGAGCCTGGCTCACCAGATTATAAGTCCACACACCTTTATTCTTTTCAATCTTTCGCGGTGAAAAGAATTACACGTTCTCAGATTATGGATTTTGAGTTTCGCTTTGTCGGGCTTGAAATGAAATCGTGTGCTCGCAGTGTTATGATATCTGCGTACGTTACCTTTTCTGATTCCGTATATCTCTTCGTTAAGAAAGCATCTTTGAATTCTCTATATAAGGAATGTAATGCATTGGTTAGTTTTGCAGTTTATTTTGTTTTGCTCGGCGAGTCTGAATGTTACTGCATTGGTTAGTTTTGTTTTCCTGTTTTGTAGAGCATTCACAATTAAAAACGTGATTTTTTTCCCATTTCCAGCTGGGGATTGTGTACTAATGAGACCGGCAGACACGGATAAACCGCCATACGTGGCAAGAGTTGAGAAGATAGAGGCTGACCACCGTAACAATGTGAAGGTGCGGGTACGGTGGTACTACCGCCCTGAGGAATCTGTGGGTGGTCGGAGACAGTTTCATGGGGCAAAGGAACTATTTCTGTCAGATCACTACGATATGCAGAGTGCACACACCATTGAAGGGAAATGCATCGTGCATTCTTTCAAGAACTACACTAAGCTAGAGAATGTGGGCCAAGAGGATTACTTCTCTAGGTTTGAGTACAAAGCTGCTACCGGAGCATTCACTCCTGATCGTGTTGCTGTGTGAGTTCTTCATCCCTCTGCTATAATATTCTTTTATTATTATAAAAAATACTCCCTTTTAAAAAATACTCTTAATTCATTAATAATTTATTTGTTCTGAAGGTATTGCAAGTGTGAGATGCCCTATAACCCTGATGACCTCATGGTACAATGTGAAGCATGCAAGGATTGGTATCAATCTTAATTCCTGCCTTTCTGAAATAAGTTTTTTAGGTTGCTGCTTACTACTCGGATTTATTTTAGCCTATTATCAAACATTAAAAGCTTTCTTTCCGGTATTGTTCTCATCATAATAAGATGGACTACCCATCAAATGTCATTGTTTTTAGTTATGGTTTGATCCATATCCCTCTTTAATACGAAGAGACTCTGATAAGTGATAAATAACTTATAGTTCATTCGTTCAATGATGCAAATTGCAAAAGATAAAGATAAAGCTTATTTCTTTGTGGTATTATTAGAAGTTAGAACACTACATCTATGATGTATCCAAGTTTCATGACCATAAAGTATTGTCAACCTACTTGTAGAGATGTTTTGGTTTTTGTGCTTAATTAATATGGGTTCAATAAAATTGTAGGTTTCACCCCTCGTGTATGGGTATGAGCATCGATGAAACCAAAAAATTAGAGCATTTCTTGTGTTCGGACTGTTCAGCTAATGACGAGGCTAAGCGGCCCTTGAACTCATTTCATGTACGTCCAACTGCTGAGTCGAAGGTTAGTGTGACATCCTTCTATTTGGTTATCATCTGCTCTGGAAGTGCAATAGTTTATGGTCTAACACTAAATGATTGATGCAAATCTATTATCGAGTCGATAGAAAATTTTCAAGTATACATTTGTTGTCTACAAATTACATCTCCCTCAACGAACTCTTAAAATCTTTCATTCACCGTCTACCATTTGAACACGTTGAGATGCATGGGAAGGATATTGGTTATCCAAATGTCAAGCTTTAATGAAATTTGTTATCGGATCAAACTCTTTGATCTCTGCCTTTATAAATGGATCTAAGGTTTGCCCTTTTCTGGCTCACAATGATTCAATTACTCCGTATAATAGCATATGATTATTTTTTTTCCATCGATTCTTTAGAGACAAATCAAGAAACTTGTTCGTAATCCCGTCCATTGCAGGTGGAGACTAAACGGAGAAAGAGATGAGTAAAGTAGAGGGGCGCGATACAGAATGCAGAATTGTGAAAGATCAGATTTGTTGCATATAAAGCTGGAAGGAGTGCCCTATTGTTGTGTTTGTTGAACTGAACACCTGTACAGTGGTGAGGAGAAGAACAAGATTGTGGGGTGGTGGGCTTTTCCAGCAAAGCCAGAGGCTTTTTCTTACTTTAGTTACTGTGGGCTAACTTGGTTATTTTGTGGAGTAAAACAAATATTGCTTGTGTGCCCTATTATGGGATTTACCAGTACTGTCACTGTTTGTGCTCTCCATCTGAGTTGAACCCCAATGCACTGAGAAAAGTAATAACAATGAGGATTAAACAGGAAACATGTTGATCACTTGCTCTGTGCCCCTTCTTTTCCTTGTGTTCTAAGCATATGATCCCACCAAGTGTGTGCATGAATTTGGCTGCTTTGTCGAACTGTGTTTCTTTTCTTGCACAAAGCAGAAGCTACTCGTTAATGCCGTAATATGACGGGTAAATTTCAATGATGGTATCCGAACTTTGAGCGATATACTCCCTTCGTTCTTAAAAGATTGTCACATTTTGACTTTTTTGGTCAAATTGTGACACCACGGATTAAATAAAGCTTAAAATAATTAAATATTACAAAAATTTGATATTTTTAAATTATATTTTAAAATAAACTCAATTTTACTAAATTTAGATTATAACTAAATATATTTTCTATAATTTACGGTCAAAGATGCTACAATTTGACAAAAAAAGTCAAACTGTAGCTATCTTTTAAGGACAGAAGGAATATTGTATTGATGCTCAAACTTTATTTCTTATTGCAAAAATACTTGAACTTTGAAAGAATTTCACAAGCGCTTGGAACCGGTTTTCAAGGTTACTATCAAGCCACTTTGGGCTAACTCTGAATTTACATATTCCTAAATTTTAATTTTGCCCTTTTTCTCATATTTTCAACCGTTTCTTCTCCAAAAAAGGGTAGAAGTGGGAAGATGAAAGAAGAGGAAGTCTAAGAAAAATAAGAAAACTAGTTTGGTCAAAATAAAAGATTAGAAATATATAAAATTGTAATGACACATAGAGCAAGTTGATAGTAACCTGAAAATTGGTATGGAACTTTCGTGAAAATTTTTCAAGCAAGAAAAAATAAAATTTTAGATACCAAAATGATAGTCTTTTGTTAAAGTTCAGATATCGTCGGTGAAACTTACTCCTAAGATTGCCAATATTCCAAAGAAAATAATTCCACAAAAATAGAATGGCATGAAATCTTCAGGCTTCCACATAGAGTTCTCATCCATGATGATGGCTCAAACGGACTGTTTCATTTAGTACACAGTCTTGAGTCAATGTTACCATGAAACTGTTAAGGCTAAACATAATGAGCAAACAAACTGGGAATAAATGAGCAGCTTAAACTCTTTGGACGATGACTGAATTTGCCAGCCCAGCTTGCTCTATAGTCTGCTCCAGATTGGCGAGCTGTTTTGGAGGAAACCCCACAGTCTGCAGTTGATAGGTCCTTGGGGCACCGGGCCTTGATGCATCGATGAACCCTCTAATATCTCTCACCGTGTGGTGGGTGTTGAACCGGGAAACCATGCGGGTCCCATCAGCTAGCCTGAGCTGGATTGACGTGGAAGGTCGTGTTTGATCGACCGAGAGTCCTATGGATGGGGCAGGGGCAGTGGGGAAGGAGGGAGCCCTATCGCTTGACTCGACCTTTTTGTCCTCATTGACAGAGCTACTAGCTAAGGTTCTTCCCACACCGTGAAATGGTGTTTTCCGCTTCTCTTGTGCCTAAACAAAATGCAAAATTGGAAGTGTAAGTACATATTGCTGCACCAGATTCACTGCCAATTCAGTACCACACGGGTGCTAAGTAAAATAAGAGCAGATATCGTACAGGGCAGTTCTCCTCTTTCCTTATTAGGCTGACATGAACAGCTGTCTTCCTATCTGGTGGCTGAAGTTCCAGTGGACACTCTGAATTCCCCACACTCTGCATCATAATCCAAAACATATATACTATGGTCAGGGCTTCTAATGAAGCATAACAACAAGAAGATGTGAATGATGGTGTCATTTAAACAGTATTTAATCCTGAATTAGAAAAGAACATGCTAACTATTGGTTTCACTGCAGTATTAATATGAATTGGATGATTAAGGAGACTAAATTTAAATGAATAAAAGGAAAAACAAAGTGACTAAATAACATACATACATACATACATATATACATACACACACACACACACACACATATATATATATAATTGGGGAGATGCGGAGTAGACCTAAGCCAAATCCTAGTAGTAATTGACACTACCTCCAAAAAGGGTCGATTTTCGGGGTCATCCAACCTTCTGAGAGGTCCATCATCTACGGTGAACCCATTCCTCCAGAAAGTTATAGTATGGTTGACAACTTCAGGCGGCTGAGGAGCAGAAGCAACAGTTTCACCAGTGAGTCTCCTTGCAGTTCCAACAAAGCTTCTTGAACTTGGAGGAGGAATGTTCTCAACAGGTCCACCTACAGGTTGAGTCTGTCTGGCTTGCCTAAATAGTGCGTCCACATCATTCATTTTAGATGGATCCTGCACAAGCATCCCACTACAAAAAAAGATATGCAATAGTGAAATATTAGAATACTTTAGGGCTCAGAGAAAGTTAATTTAAAAAAATGAATAATCTATGATGCAAAAAAGTGAGAACAAATTGCATTTGCTTAGAAACACTAAAACATCAACAAAGATAAGAAGATAGAATCAATGAAACAAACAAGATTGGAAAATGAAAACAATACTTGGAGAAAATATCTCAGGAATATTTTACTCCCTCCGTCCGGAAATGATCTTCCCACTCTACTTTTTTTCCCGTCCGGAAACAATCTTCCCATTCTACGTTTTTATCAACCCTCTTCCAAAAATACCCTCAAGCGGTTGTTTTTTTCAGATCTGGATCGAAATATTGCGATTGGCACTGCCTATTGTTATTCGATTGAAAATTTGAGCAGAAGAGTAGATTGAAGTTGTGCCCTTCTTCGATCCAGCGCATAGAAGATCCTAGGCCGCTGTAGTTGGGATCTAGACATCTGTTTGTGTGGAAAGATATTCACGGCAGAGGAAGCCTTTGCCGGCTTCCGATGTGCGTTCTTCTATCGAAAATTTGAGGAGATGAATTGAATTTGGGGCTGATTTGCGCAGAGAAGGGTAGGGGTATTTTGGCCAAATTGTACACAAAGTCAACTTCCCATAAAAATGAGGAAAAGTCAAACTGGGAAGTTTTATTCCAGACGGAGGGAGTACAATATTGCACAAAACTTGCAGACACAAAAAGATACGAGTACATTATGCATAAAAGAATCCTGAAAATAGAAACACAAAAGGGGCTTTGAAAAAGACTGCTTTATGAGCACATAAATCCACATCCATCAACTTAAACACATAAACAAAATGTAAATAAATACACTACATGGAAGGGAATTACTAAATAGTTTTATTCAAGTGCAAATGTTCTCGGAAACAAACTCTCTACTCCATACGAGTAGGGGTAAGGTATCTTGCCCCCTGACCTCCTCTTTGGATATACAGGGTTTGGTTTGGATAACTCAACAGCAAATGAGTGGATTCCTGCCATAATGTAAAGCCGAGAAAACAGGCACAAAATATAAATGTCCATTAAAAAATTCTAGTGATGTACATGGACCATAGTTCGAAACCCAAATTGAATTCTGAAGGGTGTTTGATTTTTATTTTTGGGGGTGAGGGGGGATTATTATTTTTATTTTTAGGTGGTTATTTATACTTAATGGTAAGTGCTAGCGACCTTGTGCGGCGATATTATTAGTAGCTATAGGGATTTTCAGATGTGGTGTGATGTGCGCATATTTGTACGAAGATGTTATTATACTCCTAATTTAATATGCATTTTGGGTATGGAATGAGATAAGCAGAAAATACTTTTGGTGCTAGGCTTCCCACTCTTCACCTATAGCAGTAAAAATTCGTGACAATTTGGTGCTTTTATTGAGAGGTTTCTCCTCACGATTTTATCCCATTTTATGACAAATTACAATCACAATTGATGGGAAGGGGCCCCCTCTTCTGTGGTGATGAATTTGAGAACTGGCTTAAGAAAACTAGTAAATATTTTACATCACATAACATTGAAGCTGAAGGTGACTACAATCGGATTGAGGAAGCTCTGCCGGTTTTGTATGGATGTGCTAAAGATTGGTTATAGCAATTAGACAAGACCGGTCATTGTTAAGCTACATGGAACAAATTTGTGGAAGCCTTATCAATTCAGTTTGGAGCTAAAGACAATATCACGAATTATGGCATATCTGGGGTGTTGATGGATGCAGAGAATGAAGTTTCAACTCTCAACCCCTCCATCACCCACGTTTGTGGAGGAATCAGTAGTATTTTTTCTATTTCTGCTTCCAAATTCGACGAAAAAAGGAATTATAGATGATCGTGACAAGTTTCTAGCAACGCTTTAAGGTATAGGTTCTTCCAATCCATTGCATCAATATCAATATGGAGTGCAATTCAAAGTGGCCACTCCATTTTGCTTTGCTTGTGTATTGATAAAAGCATAGAACAAATCTTTGTATATTCGATAACGAAGCACTATACTGAGGTCAACAAATAAACAAGTATAATACCTCTTTTCTCCTCCAGTATAATACTCCTGAGGATTATCGGAGTCGCTCCCGGATCCTTGCGCGCCTTGACGATTCAGATCAGAGAAAGTGCGAATTCGGCCACTCCTCCGGCCAGTACCGCTGCCGCCAGCCTGTGAAGCGTTCTTAGGTTTGGAAGAGCGGAGATTGTAAGGGCTAGAAGAAGGGTGAGGCTGTTGGGAGCTACGATCGGGAGAAGGGGTCCGAGAGCGAGACGGATTCGAAGAGGGGTCGTCGGATTCAGTAGGAGACTGTGGGTCACCTGCGGCGGAGACGGGGTCGGAAGGATTGGTTTCGATGTAGGTGGTGACGGCGGTTTCCATGTCGAAGTTGTGGCTTTCGAGGTAGAAGAGAGCTTCATGAGGATTGGTAGAGGAAGTGATCTCGCAGAATGTGTTGATTAGGGTTTCTGTCTCCGGATTCACATTGATTTTGTTCTCCATTGCTTTTCTTCCTTTCTGCTGATTTCTGGGTTTTGCTTTTATCTTTCCCTATCAGTAGCTTCGCATCGCAGGCTTCTATACCATCTTCTTCCTTGTCCTTAGCAGTTAGGTTTATGGGCAAGAGTGACTTTTATTGGTATATTTTAATTAAAATTACATAAACTAAAAACATTATTAAATAAAATTTTAGGGAGCGTCTAAAATGACACCAGTTACTTATACACCAGTTACTTATATATATATATATATATATATATATATATATATATATATATATATATATATATATATATATATATATATATATATATATATATATATATATATATAGGGGTGAGATCAGGTGAGAAGGCTCTTTGGTGAGAGAAAAAAGAATGATTTTCAGGCCTTGGATCTTGTTGATCACACGGCTGTGGGGGTCCAAGCATTTTAAATAGCCAATTTTTTTTAAAAGGAAAGGAAGGATGCGGTGCATTAAAAAAGGGAAGACAGCTGTACGAAGGGTATTATGGTCTCAATGAATGAATAATTACTCGTTGCTATGGCGGAATAGTCGCATCTGTCTCACATCTCTACGTTCCAGGGGATCGACGCACCATCTCCGATCTTCATCATTTTGTTTCCGCTTCTCGATTAGAAAATAAATTCATCATCTCCGGCGATGTCTGATTCCATAGCTTCTACTCTCCGGTTCCTTTTCAAGCTATGGCGTTTGAATCTGAACATGATATGTAGGTATTTTCATCCATTTTAGGGTTCATATATAAATTATTGGAGGGGCACAATTATGGGTTGAGGTAGATGTTTTCAGAATTTGTTCGTAATTGAGACGAGTGGTTAAACTTTTCCTCTCTGCTGGATTTTCTCAACACAGTGTTCATGTTCACTGGAGTACTTTATTAGTAAGAAGTGCAACATAATTTCATTATGGTGCATTCTTCACCGACAGATAGTGCATCATGCACCTGTTGTGATACAGCTTTCAGAAAATGTGTTATTCTGGAAAGATGAAATAATGAAATAATGAATCCTTATGGAAGAACATCATTTTAATCAATGAGCTATAATCCAACCCTTTGCTATAAAGGGCCAAATTAATTAAATTTTGTTGATATAAAGGGCTAGATTATATTTATTTTTAGGTGGTTGATAATATTTACTATAAAGGGTTGAATTATAGTCCATCAATTTTTATGTTTTATTCGAAAGTTGATGTATGAAGTTTATTATATGCATTATATAAGAATTATGTTTATATAATTATTTGTGCATGAGCATGATATGACGTATGTCCTACAGTTGAGATTGATGTTGAGTCATATGTTTATGAAGATGAAGCTCAAGATGATGCAAATGTAACAAGAAGATGATGCAACAGTACATGATGATGGTGCATACAAACCTGAAGAGGATGCATTAATAAATTTAAGGGGCATTGAGACACATTGGTGATATGATTTAGCGGAGTGATTATATTGTAACGTGTAGTTTCTAGTTTTTTAGAATGGTGTTACTTTCTTTTTGTTATATGGCGGGGACATCTTTTGATGTTGTGTTGGAGACTTTTTTTTTTGTTTTTGTGCTTGACCTTATCTTCTTTTTCTGTAATATGTATTATTTTTTATACATATTCATTGTTATGCTAAAATTTCAAAATAGTGCACCATAGTTTGTTGAAGAGTGCACCATAATGCTTGTTGAAGCTCATTATAACACAAAAAGCTTGAACTTTAGTATTACAACTAAAACATAAATTAAATATTTTATTATAGAGTTTAAAGTGCATAGATGATCAAATGTGCCCTATGTGTAAAAAGAACATATGTAATAAAAACATGTGTTTTAAAGTGTTAAATAGTTAGAAATATAGAATGGAATGAGGCGGTGAAATGAGATAGGTTTTTAAAGCTATATG
Organism: Cuscuta australis; assembly: GCA_003260385.1. Taxonomy (NCBI): domain Eukaryota; kingdom Viridiplantae; phylum Streptophyta; class Magnoliopsida; order Solanales; family Convolvulaceae; genus Cuscuta; species Cuscuta australis. Next base: position 3,361,165 of record NQVE01000162.1, on the reverse strand, counting down.
GATGTGGACAATGTATGCTTAAAATAAAAATAATACCATTACAATAGTGAAAATCAAACCATAAGGATAAAAACAACACAACATATCATTCATAGTCTAGAGAAAAACACATTTTTTCCTAAATGGATGTTGTAAATTTGTGTCAGTCTTACAAAAGTACAAGTTGAAAATAAGCCCTAATTTAAAACATAAGATTTAGAAGAAACATTGTTTAGACTTTAGAGAGAATTCTTGGATCCTCAATCTCCCTTTCATCCGTGAACTCTATGTGAACATGCGCAACTTGTTTGCCGGCTTTTTCAGTTGTGCATTCCTTATTCGACGACTCCCTTACGAATCAAAGATGCAATTTTTTAGATGTCATTGCTGTATCATTTTCTTTATATTTAAATGCATCTTTTCTTATTCCATCTGCACCATATACATATAGAAAAGTTAGAGTTGATCCATGCAAAATTTTATATTTATTCATCCATACCATAAATTCATTGGAACTAAAGAACTCATGTATGTTGTTCTAACATGAACACTGAGTAAGATCTATCAGAATGTAACACCAACCCACTATAATGCATCTCAAAATGCCTCTTAAACACATAAAGGTATTTTTGTGACATTGAAAAGCAGTGCATTCACAACATGGGTTGGTGCATTTCAAATTACTCGCTTACTATGACCTACACCTCTTTAGCAAGAAATAAATAAAAAAAACTAGTGATTCCTGTTATGCCAAAGATGATGCACTTTAGTCTCTTAACTATGCACAGTATATTACCCACAAAATCTAAGAACCCTAAAAGCAATATTTTTGTTAACAAAAGTATCACCTCTTTTGAATCATTGTTCTTAACAAAATATGAAAAATCAAACTCATTCAAGGCCCCGACCTTAAATAAACGTCATTCAAACCTATGCAAAAATTAAAAGAACTTAGCAATTAACGATTGTTTGACAGCGCCGCTCTGCACTTGCAATGTCATAGGAAGGGGGTGTGCTTATCTCACGTCCATCTCCTTCCAAACACTCGGTTGACAAATGCGCTGTCCAAGCAAATATGTAAGAAGGACTTAATCCCATTGGCCAATAATCTGATGCATTACAGCATACCTTTAATGCACAATTGAAGGAAAAACCATAACTGAACAATAGAGCAAGATAAGTGTATAATACACAACAAACTTAAAAACATGAGGCACGAGTTCATAGAGATAATGAATCACAAACAATTCAAATGAATTCTTATAAAAAAATAGACAAATATGTAGTAAAAATTATCGAATTGCTTAAGAAATCATGACAGAATCGTAGAGTACAATCCAAAAATTATCGAGTACAACCCAAATTATAAGAAAATGCCACGTCGCACCCAAATTGCTAATCATTAAATTAGATAAACAAAATCAAATCACCCAAAATTACAATACTAGTAGTTTGCACCAAAGACATCTTTGGAGTATTTTTTCAAACATATGGTGTGCAATCTTTGGTGGTATGACTTGGGAAAATCTTTGAGGCATTTTGTTAAACATATCATACTTTACAAATCAAACAATCTCGAGTCCACAGGATGTGCACTGGAGTGTTATACTAATTCACTAAAATACATACTATGCTTTACAAATTAGTCTAGAGTCTACATAAAATGCATTACAAATACGTTATAATGCACGGAAGAGTCATTATAATGCACTAACGATTTTTAAATCAATTTCAAGTCCATCTAAAAAACAATGACAGAAACCATGTTATAACTATGAGAAAAATTGAAATAAAAGGGAGTAAAAAAAGTCTTAAAAGTAAAAAAATTGCCTTTATTTTGAACAAATATGGCACAAATACCTTAAATTGTGTATACCAAGACCAATAACTGCCGAATGAAGTCAAATTCTAAAACTTCCTGCAATTTTTAAGTATGCCAAGACCAATAGCTACTTCAGAATCTCATCCCTCGCTACATCTGCACTCATGCCCCATCCACCGCAACCTAACTTTTCAACGGTAGCCTCACCGCTGCACCTCGTCGTCGTCTCTCCTTCCCTTTTCCAGTTCGCTGTTGCGAGAAATTAAGGATGAGAATGCCTCACGATGGTTTGATTTTTAACAAAGTGCCGTAAAAGACTTCTATGCCCTGGCGATAAGATTGATATCTCATTAGATCTGACGGTTTATATTTATTCTTATTTCTTTCATTAGATCTCTTTCTCACCGGAACCAAACTATATATATATATATATATATATATATATATATATATATATATATATATATATATATATATATATATATATATATATATATATATATATATATATATATATATATATATATATATGGGCCGGTTCAGGTGAGAATGCACCTTGGTGAAAGAAATAAGAATAAAATCTAGCCTTTGGATCTGATGCATCGTGCGGCTCAGATTGCATCCTGCACTCAGATTTGAGATAATGCATTTTCAAAGGATTTTGGTGCGTTTCTCTCAAACCATTTTGGTGCACCTAATTTTGATGCAATCCTGACCCTTAGATCTCACAATCTAAGGCATCAGATTCATTCTTATTTTTTTCATAAGATCGCATTCTTACCAGAACCTACACACACACACACACACACACACACACACACACACACACACACACATATATATATATATATATGCAATGTCCTTTGCCCATTGTCTTTTAGGTTTTGATAATGAAAAAAAGGTGATAAAAGTTCACCATCATATTATGCATCAAGGCTAAGAATCAGAGCTACAACAAGTTCATATTCGTCCATGAAGAAGGGATCAGACTTGAGCATCGGTGGAAGGATTGAGACCAAGACCTTGTTTTCTTGGTTGGGTAGTCTTTTAGGTCTTGGAATGTGTGGTAAAGAGTATGGCATCTCTACTGTTCATTCATTGATAATCCTACCTTCAAAACACCTTTTAGACCAGGTTTTCTTTGGAGAAGTTGTTCTTCTATTCGACTAACCTTTGATTTATTCGAATAAGTCTGGATCTTCTGAGTTGGGTGGAACATGCTAAAGTATTCAACTAAGTCCATGTTTAGTCAACTAAATGGATGTTTTTCTCGCTTCAGGTTTGTTCTAAACTATTCGAATAGTTCTTGGTTTATTCGAAGTCTGACGGTTTCAACCTCCAAACGACTAGTTTTTTGAATGTTTTATCCCTTTCCACTCCCTAGCTTCTATAAACTCCATTGCCTCGTTATTATCATTAGAAGAATACCAAGAAGACTTTGAAGAACACATCCTTTGAATATCCAAAGAAATTCTACTCAATTCCCTTCTAATATCCAAGCATGACAATTGTTTTGATTGATATTTTTTGCTTGAGTTTATCCTCATTGCTTGAGTCTTTGAGAGATTTTGTCATATTTTATAGGACTTCATTGAATTTGCAGCAATCTACTCTGTGTTAGGAGAATTATTCCGTTGTGATTCGTTTTCTTACTTTTGTAAAGGATTTATATTCTTGGTGTTGGGGTTACATCAAGTAGTAGAAATCCTAACGGTTTGTGAAATCAAACATTAGGTGGAAGAAATCCTGAGACTTGTGAAATCAAGTTCTCGATTTGAATTCGGATTGTCAAATTTTGTTAAGTTTTACGGGTTAGTGAAGGCTTGTGCACGTTTGCTTTGGGGACTGGATGTAGGCATTTAGGCCGAACCAATATATATCGTGTGTTCATTATTTTTTATCCTTCACTTAATTTTATTTGTGGTGGGTTAGCTTTGATCGAATATTCTGTCAAGAACGCTTCCACGCGAAAAATCTGTCATTTAGGCAACACATCTATTCACCCCCTCTAGAGGTGTGCAAGGCGTCTAACAGGTATGACGTCGTCACTCAACAACGTAGTTGTCCAACGAGTGTCGGACGTTGGAAGACTACTATATCCCCCCTGCTTTGACGTTTTGGTTTGTTTCGCCTACGACACCCCGTTCTACACCATAGCCCATTTTGGGTGTCTGTTGAATATCTCCCACACTTTGAGATGTTTGAAGAGACATGATGTTGTGCTTGATACTTCTCAAATATCATTCTTAACAAGTCAACGTCACACACATCGCTTGGTTGAGTGAGGACGATATTCTTTATATCTCGACTGACTCGACAAACTTGTTGACTTTCACATTCATGTCGTGGTACTTGAAGGAGATCGCGTCGACAAAGTGTTGAGTGACATTATACCAAAAACCAATCGCGTTTAGCATTTCCTAATTGCAAAACAAATTGAGAAAAAAATAAAAGTGTTTGCGAACAAATTGAACCTCTAATTGAGTATTCAAATCAGGAACATTCACTCGCGTTCGGACCAACGGTTCCTCCTCCATTAGCGTCCACAATTTCTTCGTCGCCTTGTTGGGCGTAACCTCTTGGTATACGACCTTCTCCTTGATTTTTTCGGAGGTTGCAATGTGGTGAGCTTTGCAGGTCAGTGTCGTGTGTGCTGTGTCATCTCACCGTTTGTACTTTTAGTACTCCGTATATATCAAACATGATCTAAAGGGAAATAAAGATGACTATTGGGATTAAAAGCTTTTTCTTCTTTATTTCATTCAACTATTGTTAGACTAAGCACACATTTTATTAAAATATAAAAACCTAAAAACATATGTCAAAACAAAGTTGGAGTAAAAACATGGCAAAATTGACAAGAATACACCCAGAAATTATAGATTTTACATAAATACTCCCAAATTTGTTTCTTTACATCATTACTCCCACATTATTTTTTTATTTACATCATTGCTCCCAAATTTGGTAGTGAACATTAGTGTTACTTGAATGCGTTTTTTTGCGCTAAGTGAGCAGTTAAAATGCAGATGTGTATTTTTTTCACTATAATATAACAAATTCACCTCAAATTATTCTCTCCATCGACTTTCTCACGTCTTAGTAAGCCTAATCATTGCCCTTGTTTCCATCACTTTTTAAAAAAAAATTAGATTTCAAACTTCCTAAATGTTTTTAATGTTTAATATCAAGTGTGTTCATATTAATTTAATTTGAATTCAATAAAAAATGATGAAGAACCCCGTTTAAAAAGACGCATCCGAGGAACACTGACGATGAAGCAATCGCGGAGTAATGACGTAAATAACAGACAAATGTGGGAGTAACTATGTAAATAAACAAATTTGGGAGTATTTATGTAAAAACTGAAATTTCTGGGAGTATTCATGTAAATTTTGCCTAAAAACATATGAAAACATATGTTACCTAAAAACATATGTCAAAACATACCATTTTTTACCCTAAAAACATCATTTTTTAGAGCAATAGAATTTAAATGTTATTAATAATTTACTTATTCTGAGGATTAATGAATTCTTATTAGTTACCTCGATTATTATTGTATGCGCTTTAAACAATCTTTGTTTTTGAAAGAAGATGTTGTTTGTAAAAGTTTTTATATACTCCGTAGTATGTTTTTTTAAAATTTATTCGACTTTCTTTGAATTCCAGTTTATTCATTTTGTCACGAAATCAAATTCGGACATCTATTAAATTCGGGAAACATCACTTTTGACACTAAAGAATGACCAATTTTTACGCGTGAACATTACAGAACTTATTGTTAAAAATTGTGTGAATTTCTGTCATTAAAATAGGGAAATTGGTATTTTTACTCCCCTAATTGATATTAGGACTGCATATAAGTATATGATCTTTTATTAAAAGCTTGTAAAATAGGGTGAAAATATGAATGGGAGGAGTGACAATATGACTCTCCAAATGAAGTGTCAGAAGTAGTGCGGACAAAAAATGATCATCTTGTCTTTGGGCTTGAGTTTTGAGAGGTTTGTTTTTGGTTGGTTTTGCTTAGAGTTATTAATCAGACAAATTATCTTATGTTAGAAGCTCATGATTCACTTTGGTTAGCTTAGGTTGTTAAATCAAATAAGTCTCTAAAAGGGTAGAATCAAAATATTAAACTAGATTCACCAAGGTTCACCTCAATCCAAACAAAGCCTTAGGGTCTGTTTGGTACATGGAATTAACAAAATTGGAAGTTGAAATTTAACGAAATTAATTTGATGGAATTGAGTTCTCCTACTCCAAATTATTTTTGATACTACCAATTCCAAATCCACATATTTTTGTGCTATCTAACACCAAAATTGAAATTGTTTCCAATTCCATAGTTTGAATTCCGTGTACCAAAAGTTAAGGTTCTCTCTATGTAGACTCTATTGCACTACTATGGCAAATGGAATCATACATGTGTTCATTGGAGCAAACATTTTGAAGCTGAATTTGATGGATTTGATATTTAAAAAATCAAATGATTATTTTGAGTTCACGTGCATCTCGATGATAGAGTCGGGCGTCTCTTGGGAACATTTTTTCTACTTCCAACTTAAGGTGTAGTTTGTACACACCCACTCCTCAGACCCTACTTTTTATGGAAATCTACTGGGTTTCTTGTAGGTGTGTGGCCAAGAATGTTATAGCTTATGTCGTTGATCTTAACCCCGGTGTACCCCCAAAACAAGTACTCCGTATAAGAAAATGAAGGGTCCATTTAGAGATTGAAAAAGCTTTTTGGATTCTGAAAAAATTAGGAAACAAACTCACAAAATCACAACACTATCAGTTTTCAAGATCTATATCAGTTCTCAAGATCCATGGTGAACAAGACAAAATAAAGACAACAACAATATTATGTTCAAATCATCGTTTTGCTAAACGTTAAACCACATGAAAATCACCTTAAATATCAATGATCCCTCCTAGGATAACTTATACTGCTTCGAAGCCGAGGGACTACAGCAGGTGTACCGCGGGTCTGTTCAAGTGCAAAGCTAATCCTCAGAGGACGACCAAGAAATGCCTGGGGGTGAAGAAACTTGGTTCAGAAGTAGTTCTCATGCACTCAAAATTGTAAAGAACTATGAATGAAATGGATATACTCCATATCTATTGACAGCATGGAAAGTAGAGTGGAGCTCACTAACCTTACCATCCATGGCATCTTTTGCACTTCTAGCCTCCTCTTCTTTGGAGAAATATACAAATCCAAAACCTCTTGTTCTGCCTGTGTCTTTGTCATACATTATCCGCACTAACAAATGATGCATACTCATATGTTAGCCACATTACCTCGTAGATGACTATTAAAAAAATTAACAATAACAAAGCCATTAGAATCTCCCAAAAAGTAAATATCCGTGGAGGGGATGCAAACAAGCCAAACATCGTCCTTACTTGATAGTAGAGAGGATGTTTCCAAGAGACCCCCCGACTCAAATCTCTAGGATCGCATGTTTGAAAAGTAAACACAACAACACAAACAAAGTAAGAACACGAACAAAAGAAGCACTCGTACCAATACTAGCAACGCAAACTCAAAGTACAAAGATAAAACACACGTGCTCAGGCTACAGATTAAAGAAACCTAGAGGTTCCAAACTAAGGCACAAAGGTCTACCCAACTACACTAATCATGGATCTCCATGTGTTCTTATCTAAAGTCATATATATATCTTCCTAATGTTGTAAAACCTATGTAATCATCTTCTTCCCACTCTAAGTCTACCTCTACCTCTACCCCTTCTCATTCTCACTACCCTAAACCTCTCACTTCTCGTTACTGGGGACTGAGGTTTCTGCATTTCTCCTCCTTGTGTGCTCAAACCAGCTCGGTCGAAACTGAAGCTTCAAAATTGAGAAACAAAAATGCCAAGTTTCTCACAATTTTGTCCCAACTTCACACAGACACACATTGTTCTGTGTGAAACCAAAATAGTTGTTTCATCAATGATAAAAGAATCAGCTAGGAATTGCGTCGAACAGATAAAATGCATAACTTTTTTTGTTTTACCATTTACCTTCAGTCACTTGGCCGAACTCAGAAAAGGCGTCCTTTAGTGACTTCTCGTCCACGGACCAGGACAAACCTGTTATGAAAGATCGATAATCGGATGAACAAATTCCAGAAAGCAGATTTACGGATGAGCTAGAGGATTACCGGCAACGAAGAGTTTGTCGTTTGCCGGAGGGGAAGAGGCGGCGGTAGCTTCCGGAGAGCAATAAAGGCGGAGGCCATGGTATATTGGCGCCGGAGGAGAAGGAAGGCCGGAGGCCACGACGAGTCTTCTCGTAAATCCAACGAAATAGTCCTTCATAGCCGATCAAGCTTTCCGGCTAATTGATTTTCCTTGAGTGCCTTTAGAAAAAAACTTGTTTTTATGGTTTAATTTTAACTTTTTTTATTTTAACTTACACTATTAAAGTTTATGGAGAAAGACCAATGTAGTACTGAAACATTGAAAATATACCAAAATAAGACTTTCATGTTTTTATTTATGAAATATGATTTACATTACCAAATATAGTCATTTACATTGCCAAAAAAGTACAGTAATGTGCACATGTATAGTGTGACATTACCACAGTCCAAGTTTATTTCGAGAAAAAAACATGAAAATCCGATTTTGGTACTTTTCTCTATGTTTAGACCTATTTAGAGTGATTTCTATAAAGTTTATCCAAAAGTTTTAATGATAATAAAATGTTGTTTTCAAATAAGGGCATAATTATCTCAGCTAACTATAAGACCACGGGCAATGACAAGTAACGAAATGGAATGCCACACGTTGACGTGACACATTTTAACCAATAAAAGACAATCCAATCAGCGTGTGGCAAGTGAGTGGAGTGGCATCTCGTGCAGTGGCAAGTAATTGTTTTTGTCAATTTTATAATTTTTAATGCATTTTAATTATTAAAAATTATTTCATTTATCTTTTTTTAAATAGATGTACTCTTTTTTAAAAAATTATTTTTTCTACAAAAAAAATAAAAAAATAAAAAAAAAATCGGGAAGATGCCTCGCGCCTCACACACTTGGCGTGGAGGAAGGCTGAAGCCACGCGAGGCAATTTGCGGAACATGCTGATGTGGCGTAGCGAGGCGAGGAAATGCCTCGCCGCTGTGCATGCTCTAATTACAACCAAATATCAACATAATAATCGTTTTTTGAGCTCTAATAACTCTATTATGGAGTACAATTATAATTACTCAAACGTATTTTTCTCAAGTTATAGAAACATCGAAAGTTATCACCTCCAATGGAGATTAAACTCGTGACCTCCCATTTAAAACAATCATCTTAGTGTAATAGAACCACAAGATCTTTAGCATCAACACACTACTACTCTCTCTGTCTTAATTTATATTATCTTTTTAGATTTACGATATTTGGCCAAAATTATTTTCAAATTATTTTATATGAAAAATGGTGCAGAATTAAAAAAATAAAAATTATATGTTAAAACACTATATCAAAGGATATACAAAACGAGTGACGACAAGATTATATTATTTTAACAAATGACTAATGAAAAAAAAGAAAGAAAGTGATTGGAATTTGACTCTTTGAATAGTATACAGAAAATTTAATTTGGTGGCTATTCACCTCTATTCCTCCCCCATTAGTGATGCTTTTAGACATCTATCTTGTCCCTTAAATCTAGCGCCTAACGATCATCAACACTTCAGTATTTGAGCCCTAATTCCTGGGTGAAGATGGAGATGCCAAACTCCCTAAGAATAGCTCATACAAACGCCCAACAAGGGCCTCACAAGCTTCAAGCACACAGTTAATGGAGATTGTTGAAAACTATAGCCATATATAAACACAAATCAATGGCAGACAGAAGAAGAACATATCACCGGGAGAAACACAGCAACGGTTCAATAAAACCCCTTCTTATAAACTCCAAGCAGTGCCATACAAGATGAAAAAAGGGTATCATGTCAAAATGAGACCCAAACAAGATTCACAAACTACAAGATGATAAGGAATCACAAATGGCATAATAAACAAAGACTATAGCAGCAGACCAATCAAAACAGTAAAGACCTTGAAACCATGATATAGAGAGAGTCGAGAGATGGGCACAACATCATCGTATTTATTTGGCCATCATGACCTTGACAAACTCTTCATAGTTGATTTGTCCATCTCCATCCACATCAGCCTCTCTGATCATCTCATCGACTTCCTCATCAGTCAGCTTCTCCCCCAGGTTCGTCATCACGTGACGCAGCTCGGCAGCAGAAATGAAACCGTTCTGATCCTTGTCGAAAACACGGAACGCCTCCTTCAGCTCTTCCTCTGAATCAGTGTCCTTCATTTTCCTGGCCATGAGGTTCAAGAACTCCGGGAAGTCGATGGTCCCATTGCCATCGGCATCCACCTCATTGATCATGTCCTGCAGCTCCGCCTCCGTAGGGTTCTGCCCTAACGATCTCATCACAGTTCCCAGCTCTTTGGTGGTGATGCAACCTATGAACACCAATCATACCCACAAAATTAACTGCACTTCCCACATTTAGACATTCTCAAAAGTTTTGTAATAACTCGGGTTTCCATCCTAGAAATATCAACCCGAGTGTATGCAGGTTTGTTACTTTATATTAAGCCAGTCTTGGACACTCTTCCACACATCAAAAACTATAACTGGTATGAAATCAATAATCAAAGAAAAGCAACAAGAAATCCAGTAAAAATCCCACAAAGAGCAGGGCATTAGGACAATTGTGTGGACACAAATCTTATCCCTAATCGGAAGCAGAGAGACTATTTCCATGACCCAGCTCAGAAACAGGAGAGCACCAAATAATTGAAGTAAAGCAACACCTGTATATTTACGGGTTCAAGTCATATAGATCTAGTTTGAAGCTAAATCACAAAAATTAAGAATGGAGTAGTACAGATCAATCACATTCAAAGATTAGATCATTAGATGCAACTCATGCAATCGGCAACACGAACGATCTTCAAAATCACAGAGCGATTCTGTGATTCATTGCATTTTCCAACAACAACAAAAATCAAATTGCACAGGGGAGAATCACGATCGAACATAAAGAATAAAAGGAAAATTCCAACTACGGACCAGATCTGGCCAAGGAACGAAAAGAGCAGATGAAAACGAAGAGTTTAAATACACGAAATCAAAAATTCAGGGGAAAAAAATGGAGGCGAGGGATCGCACCATCGCCATCCTTGTCGAAAAGGCTGAATGCCTCCTTGAACTCAGAGATCTGGTCGTCAGTCAACTGATCCGCCATTTCTTCTTCTCCAAGCGCTCAACGATCACAAGATTCTCTTCAGTTTCCTGATTTGGACGGAAAGTGAAGAAGACGATGGGGAATTGGGGGATGATTCTTGTAAACGAGATGGGGTCGGATTTGTAGGATTCAAAACAGCGTTATTTGTTTACGGAGATGCATCAATTCAAACCACTTTATTTATTTACGAAAAGAAAATTGCAAAAAGAACGCCATAATTATGGCTCCCTTTGCAAAAATAGTTAATATAACGACTGGAAATTGAACAAGTAACCCCCCATATATCCTAAAATAAACTTTTTGTTTTGACTTTCATGTTTCTTTTAAAAAGTATTTTCAAATAAAATTATACTCTCTACTATTTTGAAATTCTATCATGAATTTTTTATTTAGAAATAAGATTATTTTGGTATAAAAATATAAAAGATCATTTAAGAATATGTGTCTAAAAAAATTGGTAGTTGTTAGTAATATAGAGGAAAGAACAATAATCTAAATCACACAATACTTTAATAAAGAAAAATAAGAAATTTATTAGGACGGAATAATAAAGTATAAAATTACTGAAGTGGTAGATAAGAAATAAGAAATCATCCACCATAAGAGTAAAACATACTTCCTCCGTTCTTTAAAACAGTCTCTCTTTCATTTTTTTCCTTTTCCCAAAAACACTTTCTTTTTTGTAAAAAATGGCTAATATATCTAAATTAAGTTTTTACAATATACTCCATTCAATTTGCATTGATATAATAAGTCATTTAAATGATTTTTCTCTCTCTTTTTCTTCGATAATAAGAGTATAATTAGGAGGTCAAACTATGAAATTAAGGCGGGGGTGTATTCAATTTAGATTTTATAAGATTCTGATAGATTGTTTAGATATTGTGAATTCTGTAAAATCAATGAATTATTTAGAGTTTATGCAGAGTTAGATAGATTCGATTTATTTTATCAAGAGATTTCATAAGATTGTAGTAGATTATTTATAATCATGGATTGTTTATTCTTTTAAAAATTCAAACGTTACGTTAACACTAATTATATTTTTGAAATTGATCAAAAACTTAAATTAAAAAATAATAAAAAATAATAAAAATAAATTATTTTTTAAACATTATTATCATTATTATAAATTTATTAGCATGGAATAAATTTGTTTTTAAACTCAAAGAATTATTGTTTCTAAACTATTTTTCATATATGAAAAATTTTATCAATAAAAATAAAAGACAACACAAATGATAGAAGACATTACCTATAAATTCAAAGAAAAATTAAAAATAATATAGCTCTCTCTCTGTCACTACTTCTTTTATTTATTGATTACCAAGGAAAAAACATAATTTCTTTTAAATAAGAACAAAGTATACTTAACAAGCAAATATATTTTAGAACAACTTAATAAACCACAAATAAACCACAAGAAGATATTAAACCAAATATATTTTAGAACAACTTAATAAACCACAAATACCCAAAAACAATTTAATAAACAAGAGTACTCTTAACTCAGCAAAAATAAAGTCAAATAAAACATTTAAAATAAAGTCACAAAATCCTTTCACTCATCGTAATATATCTTCTCATTTTATCATCTCATCTTGTGGTGTATCCAACTTAACCCTTTCTTCAGGTGACATCTTCAAGAAGACATCTTTTTTTCCTTTGTTATCAAGCAACTCAACTGCCTTAAATTGGGTATCCTCATCTAAGCCCAGGGTATCCTTGATGGCATCCCAAATTGTATATTCTCTCTCTCTTTTTCTTTTCTCTAGCAGACTATAGATCCCTTTGAAACTTGTAGACATTTCGTTTAGCCTTTGCATGCGCCACTTCCTTCATATGTACTTCTATTTCTTTTGGTTTGTGTTATTTTTTGCATGGAAACCTCATGACTTTTAGGAGATGGGAGCAGTGATGTGGAAGAAAAAGGGGAGTCGCTTTGAGGTTGACTTATGAATGCATCATTTTCGAAATCATAATCAAGGTCATCTATATGCACATCTCTCCCTTCTTCCGCATCTATATAATCATAAGTCAAAACAGGAACTGTTTTAGGGAACGGAGGTAGTAGCTCTTATCGCCAAACTAGAAGTGACACTTTTTACCTTCAAAAAAAGACATTGCACTGTTGACATTATTGGCATTGTAATCTAATTTTAGCAATAAAATTAGAAAATCTTATTTTAATTATTCTCCCACAAAAAATGTTTAGAAAAAAGACAATAGGCTATTTGGTGTGGGAGACGGGGAGGTAGTCGGGATTGCACATGTCATTGATAGGGGTGGACACAGTACGGTTCCGGTTCCGGGATGATTCCGGTTCTAGTACCGCCACCCTTAGGAACCGGTACCGTGACCGGACCGAACAGTACCGGTGCCGGTACCCGGACCGGCCAGTTTCAGCCACCCCCTATTATTATTATTATTTTGCTTTTTTTAAATTTTTAAAAGTGTGAAATTGTAAATGTGTAATTGTTAAAGGAAATAATGAAATAAAAATATAAAAGTGTAGTTGTTATTTAAATATTATAAAATGAGTAATACACGAATTGAGAAACAACTACATTTAATATCCTGACGGTTCAAAAAAAGCGATGAGGTAAAGAACCGTAAAGGAACCCTCGAAGGAGCTTATATATCGCTCACCTAAAAAAACTAATTACATATTTGTATTAACATAAAAAAAAGTTTATTACTTATTCCTCAAAACTAGGGCTTCCATCTGTGGTTGCATTCATGTAATGTTCGGAATTGAATTCGTATCCTGACTCTTGAGCTCAACGTCTTGCCAAAAGCAAATCCCGGTTTCAAACAAGTGTTTCAAGAGATTCAGTGCCAAGACAACTTCGGTAGTCGGTTAGAATGTTGCCGCCACCACTGAATTCTTGTTCCACTGCTACAGTTAATACCAGGATGGATAAAACTTGTCTTGCTAGCATTCTGAGACATGAAAACATGTGTTCGTTCCGCTTCCACCATCTGAGGACGTCAAACTCCACGTCGTCGTCATCGTAATCGCATGGCACCCCTTGGTACATAGAAAGTTTGTTGTACGAGCTTACAGTTGTACCACCTGAACTCGTCGAAGGCTTAGCACGCTTCCCTTTTTTGCAAGAAGCCCACCGACTATTCCTTTAAAACCTTTTTTTGATTTGGGGGGCGAAGGAGGTGTCTTCTGGTACATTACCGTATATCTCTTGAAATTTCTTAAATAAAGCCTCAAAAAGAGTAATAGCATTATCTCTTTCTATTTTGGTTTCCATTAAATGGTTGTAGTAATAATTATTTTCATCTAAAAAACAACTGTAGTTATAGTCAATTGGAATTTTATAATTTTCAATCTTAAAGCGTGGATCACAAATAATGCCTATTTTATAAATATCAGGAATGTACAAATAATAAGCACACCATTAATATTTCATAAGAGAGACATAAGGGCACAAATCTCGATCAGCCAAACTTTCACGAAAACATGTTGCGATTGTAACGTACTCTTTAAAAAATCTATTTGTAGTTGGTTGGTAAAAATGCGAGAAACTTCTAACACTGCATCCAATTTTTCAACAATAACAAATTCATTAGATGAAATCATAAAAAGAAGTTCATCTCTAAGAAAGTCAGCAAGTTCCTCTTTGTAGCTTAGAATCTGTGCTATCAACTTGTATGTATTATTCCATCTAATGATGATATCTTTGGCAAATGTTATTGTTCTTCTACCCTTAAACTTACAGAATGACTTCCAGAAATTCGAATGAATACGATTACCCTGAATCTTTTTAATTCCATTTTTAATATTCGTCAACCCCCCCCCCCATAGCTTCTAATCCCTATTGAACACATAAATTTAAAACATGACAAACACACCTTTGATGCAAAAATCTACCCATACTCGTAGCAGCGGGGCAAATTTCTATAAGTCTAGGAATAGCAGCAGTATTATTAGTAGCATTATCCAAACCAAATGCAAACACTTTATCAACTAAATTGTATTCTCGCAGAATATGCTGAAGCAATAGAAAAATATTTTCACCAGTATGAGAATCATTAAAATCATGAAATGCAAGAACACGTTTATCCATTATCCCATCACTATCTATCCAATGACAAGTAACACCAATATAAAACAAATTATGATATGTTTCATCCCAAATTTCAGAACAAATAGTAACACGAGAATTAAAATTGAGAAAAAAATTTACCAAATTCATTTTTTCCAATTTTATACTCTCGAATAATTTCTCGCTTAATTGATTTTCTTGAAAAACCTTTTGCTTGAGGGTTTAATGCATTTTGACAGTAATCAATAAATCCAAGTTTTCAGAAAACATTTATGAAAAATTTCTTCACAAATCATTTCGGCCGTTTTTTGCTTATTTTATTCGTCGCTATAAGCAAAAAAGGCCGCCCTTACCCCTGTTAGCAAACCGAGAAATTTGGGTTTGCACTTCTTGTCGTCCCATCTTTTTCGCCGCGTATTTGGCGTACTCCACGGGGTGCCTCGCCCTTAGGTGTTTTTCCAGACCACCATAACCGCCGGAAATTCCCATTTTAATAACGGTGCCACAATAATTACAAGTTCCAAAAACTACGCCATCTTTTGTTTCTTTTGAAATATGATAAACAAATAAATCTGGTTTTAATTTTTTTTTACCTTTCCATGGACCTTGAGAGGTCTCGGGCTCACCTGTTTCCTCGTCGATGTCGGTAGGATTGTTGTTATGCAGTGTAGGCTCCACCTCCATTTTTGCTTCATTAATGTCCTTGAATATACTTTCAAGAGTTTCGAGATTGGCGTCGGCTCTACTTGACATATAATGTTCGAATTCTTGATCCGACAAAGCGTCGCCCACGAATTGATTAGGGACATTAGGGAAGGAAGAGACGGAGTGTCTTCCTTGTGAAGCACGTGAGCTCGAATTGTCAGAGGTGGCTATAGCTTTGCCTTTCCTTGAACTTCGGTTCACGACGCCCATATCCACGGACCTTCTACCAGACTCTCTCGACATTTTAATATATTTTTTAATGATAAAAAAGGACTATATTAAATATTTAAAATATTAATTATATATTAAATTTCGAAATTATAATATTAATTTATAAAAAATTAAAAATGTAATATATTAGTAAATAATAATATATGATAATTGATAATATGATTATATGAATAATGAATGTATTTATATATTATTATATAGTATATTAATATATATTTATATTATTATATTAATATAACTTGTATAAAGATTGAAAAAGAGATAATAAGAATTAATAGATAATTAGAGATGAAATGAGGAATAGATTGAGAAATGAGAGATTGAGAGATAGAGAATTGAGAATTGAGAGTCGTGTGAAATTTAAAAAAAATGAGTATATTTATAATGTATTCCCACCCCCCACCCCAACCCTCCCCCCTCAACGGCTAAGTAGTCGTGTGAGGGGTCCCTCCCCCCTTTAATGTTTCCTTTTTTTGCATGTGGTGGGCCGGCAGCAATGGCAGGAAAAAAATTATATTTACGGTACCGGAACCGGTACCGATATCGAGGGGGCAGAATCGAAATACTGGCACCAGAACCGGTGCCGAGGGGGGCAGTGCCGGTACCGATTCCCTGAACCGTGGTGACGTAACGGGCGGCGGTGACGGTAGCTGGTACCGTCGGTACTGTTGCTGGTAACGGTACCGTACCGGTACCGTGTCCAGGCCTAGTCATTGGGTCCCGACAAGAACACCCCCTGCATCTGGTATTCGGAATAGTAGTTACCTCCACACCGACGACATTGAGCACTTGCAATAACTCTTTTTTTCTTATTTTTTTTTATCGTTGGTCAATTCAGATAAGTAAATATTATTCATTTTACACTCTTTTTAAACCATTGCTTCTATCATAACCTTTCATTCATTTTCTCTCCATTGTTTATACTAATCTTCTCTACTCTCACCTATTTTTTCATATTTTGATTTCCTACTTTTACCAAAATAGACACAAACCAACCAAACCACCCACAAATTCCGCTACTTAGTAGTCCCGAGTATGAATCATAGGCTAATTTCACTCAGTTGGTTTCGATCAATGGCAAACAGACCAATCTTCCTAACCGTACGTGATGGTGTAAATTAGTTGACCATGTTTAGGCGATGAGCTAAGTCAAAAAAGTAATGAACTACCACGCTGGTTGCAAACATAACCACGAAGACTTGATGCGGTTGGAAACAAGTGTAACCTACAACAACAACACAACAATAATAACCCTACAAAATCCCATACAACTAGGGTCTAGGAGAGTGTATGTACACAAACGGTATCCCTATTTGGATAGTAGAGAGATTATTTTTAAGAGATCTACTGTTGGAATTTTTGGCATTTTTAATAGGCATCAAATGGACCAACTAGGGTATATTTGTCAATAGGTCCACTAACGGTTTTAACCGTTAATTAATGGACGTGTTTTTTCTTAAATGAGATAAATGTTTTGACAAATAATACGCCAAAAATGGTAGAGGGTGAATGAGAAATTGATTCTTAGAGTTAACCCGTTAATAAAAGAATATGGTAAGGATTGCAATTTTTTTTCAATTTTACTGAGCCAATCTTCTATTATTAATTTTACGTATTGTTTAAAATTAGTCCTTTTTACGGAGTTAACTGGCCATTAATCTCCAATTATTCGGGACAAATTTTAAACGGAGCGTAGCGTAACGGACGTGTTAATGGCTAATTAATCACCATTAACACACCACAAATGCCATGATTAATTCCAATGGTTAATGGTGGGAGTTACATTTTTCCTAAACTCCTTAATTATAAAATCAAAGCTCACTCCATCATTTATTGTGTGCTTCACGTGAGAAACAAAAAGAAAAAAGAAAGAAAATATTTCTTGTTTATTTTTTGAGAGAGCTCTTGATTTTCCGGCCAAATTTCCGACCATCCCCTTCAAAGTTTTTTGGTCGCCAACGTTCCTACGTTGTTTTTGTTCGTTGGGGTGTGGTTGGTCCGTACATCTCCACACACGATAGCGGTTTTATCCTGGGAGGAGAGTGCCCACGTTTTTCCGGTACGGTAGGCGGGCACTACTACCTTAAGGACAACTCCGGCGACTCCGCTGTCCTTCACGGTGTTTTGTTTTGCAGGTTTAGTTCATAAAGACCTCGCTGCATTCTGCCCTAGTGCATAATGTCCTCGCAGCCCAGTGCATAATGTCCTTGATGTCCTGTGCATAATGTCCTCGATGTCCAGTGCTTAATGTCCTCATACAACAAGGTTGTTTAAAGATATATAAATTTATTTTCAATTCTGTTTATCTTGTAATATTCTGAATAAGTTATAAATTCAGAATTTTATTTATTTTTATTTTTCGAGGCCGTTCATCTTCCCCGTCCGTTGTAATCCGTACAAAAAGTTGTAACAATCTTAAGGTAGTAGACATATCCGTGCGCAATGGCGGGTATGGACGGATTCGGTTTTGACGCTCACACCGGAAACAGGAGTAGTTCCGAGACTCCGGTTGTGAACGTTTCGGCTGGATTGGGTGGCTCTGTTGGGAAGACCACTTCAATCAACATTCCTTTCGGATCGAGTGCGGCCATGGGGTCCACTCCGATCACCACCTTCGTTGGATCGAGCGCGACTATGGGGTCTGCTCCGGTCACCTCGGTTATTGGACCAACCGCGGCTACGGCCGCAATGGTCACCCCACTCGGACCGAATATGGATTCGGCCATACCGGTCATTCCCTCACTTGGACCGAACACGGGTGTCTTCACATCCGCACCGGTCGGAAATCCTACTGTTATGCTGCCTGCGAACTCTGTCAAAGAACCGACAAAGTTCACAGGTGTTGGTTTTAAAATATGGAAGCAAAGGATGTTATTTTGGCTGACCACCCTCAACCTTGCGAGGTACTTGAGGGAGGATCCCCCTGTTGTGGGGGAGAACGCGGACGAGCCAACAGTTCAGGCCAATGTGGTGGAGCATGCACTCAAAGAGGTTTCTTCCAAAGGGCCTACGCCAAACAAGGACAAGAAGAAAATTGGTCCTAAAGGAGGCTATTTTATCTAGGAATTATTTGTTAAATAAAATACCCTGGAAAAAAAACTCGTTAAATCTCCTTACGAGTTGTGGTGTAATAAGAAACCTTCCTATAAATACCTGAAAGTGTGGGGGTGCCTTGCAAAAGTTTTAGCACCACCACCAAAGGAAAAAGATTGGTCCAAAGACCATTGATGGAATCTTTATTGGCTAGAGTGGTAGCGCGTATCGATTCTTAGTGTATAGGTCTGATGATTCAGAAATACATAAGAACACATGCAAAGAGTAACATGTATAATGGTAAGTCTAGACATGTTCGTCGTAGACACAAAACCATTAGACAACTTCTCACAACTGGGATTATTACAATTGACTATGTGAAGTCAAAAGATAATCTGGCGGATCCGCTAATCAAAGGGTTAACAATTAAGTTGCATGAGAAGTTGGTGGCAGGAATGGGTTTGAAGCCCTTGTGCTAGGATAGTCCTATGAAGGAAAACCCAACCTGGCTGGTACCCAGGTTCAATGGGACAACCTACTTGTAGGATTAAGCATGGTCACTGTGGGGGCGGTACCGGAACCTCCGGTCAGTCCCTTCTGTTCCTGCTGAAGACAGTGACTCCCGAAAATGATGAGGCTAGCATATAAATATGCTTTAATGATTCTTAATCAATAGACACGGTGGTCTAAGTGGAGTAATCGGGATACTCTTAAAGAATCACCTATGTAAGAGTGAAGTGTGGTCGCTTCAAACGAAGGATCTTGGGCTTAATCCTCTAAACACTCTCGCAGAACCAGGCGCGTGTCCCACGACCAAAATGGGCACAACCATGAGAACAGAATGACGTTTGGTTGGAATTTGTGTATTGTATACTATCGTTTACACAAGCGGCAGTACAGTTCAAAGACATCGCGTTCTACTGAACAGCCAGTAAAGAAGGTATACTTTACAAGGGACATGTTCAAAAGTGGAGACACTTACATGTTCTATGCAGATTTTCAACCGTGGGATGTTGTCGACCCCAAATCAATTTTTCATCATGTGGGGGATTGTTGGAATTTTCGGCATTTTTAATAGGCATCAAATGGACCAACTAGGGTATATTTGTCAATAGGTCCACTAACGGTTTTAACCGTTAATTAATGGACGTGTTTTCTCTTAAATGAGATAAATGTTTTGACAAATAATACGCCAAAAATGGTAGAAGGTGAATGAGAAATTGATTCTTAGAGTTAACCCGTTAATAAAAGAATATGGTAAGGATTGAAATTTTTTTCAATTTTACTGAGCCAATCTTCTATTATTAATTTTACGTATTGTTTAAAATTAGTCCTTTTTACGGAGTTAACTGGCCATTAATCTCCAATTATTTGGGACAAATTTTAAACGGAGCGTAGCGTAACGGACATGTTAATGGCTAATTAATCACCATTAACACACCACAAATGCCATGATTAATTCCAATGGTTAATGGTGGGAGTTACATTTTTTCCTAAACTCCTTAATTATAAAATCAAAGCTCACTCCATCATTTATTGTGTGCTTCACGTGAGAAACAAAAAGAAAAAAGAAAGAAAATATTTCTTGTTTATTTTTTGAGAGAGCTCTTGATTTTCTGGCCAAATTTCCGACCATCCCCTTCAAAGTTTTTTGGTCGCCAACGTTCCTACGTTGTTTTTGTTCGTTGGGGTGTGGTTGGTCCGTACATCTCCACACACAATAGCGGTTTTATCCTGGGAGGAGAGTGCCCACGTTTTTCCGGTACGGTAGGCGGGCACTACTACCTTAAGGACAACTCCGGCGACTCCGATGTCCTTCACGGTGTTTTGTTTTGCAGGTTTAGTTCATAAAGATCTCGCTGCATTCTGCCCTAGTGCATAATGTCCTCGTAGCCCAGTGCATAATGTCCTTGATGTCCTGTGCATAATGTCCTCGATGTCCAGTGCTTAATGTCCTCATACAACAAGGTTGTTTAAAGATATATAAATTTATTTTCAATTCTGTTTATCTTGTAATATTCTGAATAAGTTATAAATTCAGAATTTTATTTATTTTTATTTTTCGAGGCCGTTCATCTTCCCCGTCCGTTGTAATCTGTACAAAAAGTTGTAACATTCCTCTTGATTTGATTTTATAACTAAGAAATTGAAAAGTGTAACTTACATCCGTACAAAAATTGTAACATCTACAACTCTAGAAACATGGACAATATTTAACACCAAAAACCATCAAAGACCAAACTTAAAGCTAAAAAAATGCAAATGGGAAAAACACACAAATAAATGCAAGGCAAAAGACACCAAATCCATAAAACATCGCAACACGAACAAAAACAACCACCATGATCCAAGCAACTACCCTAGTTTTAGATTTTGAAACGTTCTTATCTAAGATCATATTCCCGGTAAGGGTCAGAAGACTTAAATCTTGCTTATTCATCTCCCACCCCCACCCACTATCGTAAATCTCTCATATCTTTGCACCATGACTTATTTGCTACGTCGCTTCACGTGACCAAATCATATCAATCTATGGCTTATACTCATATTAAACTACGAGACTGTTTGTTTCAGCATCTTAATAGTTCAGATGTCTGAATGGTTCAGCACTTAATGGTTCAGACTGTTTATTTCAGCCTCTTAATGGTTCAGATGTCTGAATGGTTAAGAGATTTGCCTCTGAATGGTTAAGTATTATACAGAGTCTGAATGGTTAAGACCTCTTATCTGAATTGATCAGACATTTGCCTCTGAATAGTTAAGCAATATACTAGCTGCTAATGGTTCAGACCTCTTACTAGTTTAGCACTTAATGGTTCAGACCTCTTACTGGTTCAGCACCTACCTATTCAGAAGTTGCCAAACAGCCCCTACATTAAACAATGATGAATTGAACCGCAAGATAGTAAACTAAATGATATACCTTAAAATGATTACACTTTTACCATTTGAGCCTTCCAATAACTCTTGATTACTCATATATTTTCATTGATCATTTGATATACTAAAATATTTTTGTCACATTTTTTGTGAAATTCTTAATTTATTTTTTAAATATATTATTAGTACCTTTTATTTTCTATACCAATTTATTGATAAAATCATTTTTATTAACCACACACTAAACTCCAAACTCCAGTTACTAAAAATTCCAAGCTCAAGTTAAAATTAAGACGAGAAGAATAACACTTACTCTATCCATTCTATATAAACTTTATATTATGACGTTCACAATACATTGAGAAATGAATGAATATAGTCATGTAGACATACTTTATATCAACATTCATTCATTTTTCAATGTACCATGAAATTTAATATAAAAATTTAATAAAAATTGACAAAGTAAATAGAATAGCACCAAAACTAAGTCTAACTGAACGATCTCCCTTGGTAGAACAAATAGAGAGGTTATTCATTAAATTTAAAATTTAAATAAAATAAAATGAACAACCTTGATATATGTACATTTGTTAGTCGAGGAAGCAACTAAAGTGAAGTGGGAAAAAAATAAAAATGTCACACACACTTATTACAAATAAACTCCACAAGATTTTATTGATCAAGATTAACAAACAAAAATAAATAAATAGAACAAGGATGCTCCCAAAAAATCGCATCCATGGTGATGATGATGATGATGATGATTCCACTCCATTTGTCATTTTGACATGGAATAGAAATAATTTTCCGAAATTTTCAGTCTGCAAAAGGTGTGCATTGTTTGGTTCTGGGGCAGAAAACTTAAGAATTTCCCCATTGACAATGAGTGAAATCCAAACAAGCCTTGAAGCAATCTGCATACAGATGAACCATTTCAAGCACACAACAATTATACCAAAACAATGTATATATGTATATATTAGAAAACAGGTGGTGCAGGCATTAATGGACATCACATGCAACCAATGTCAGGCAAGGCAAGGCAGATAATAAATGATATATGCTACCAAACAAGAAGATAAAGCCATTAAAGATGAAAAGCTACCAATCTATCTGTATATGCCATCCAAATAAATTCCACTAGTACCCTCTGTTTGTTAGTAGAATTCAGGTTGAAGCAATGACATGAATTCTGCAAGCTATTGTATAGTCTTAAGCTTTGATTGATTAATTAATTAATCAAAAGGGCTTTCTTCTTCAGAAAGCTGGAAATGGTTGTAGTGACCTTTAAGGCACAATCTTTACCTTCAAGTTTGGGGTTTTTCTTGCTTTTGTAGTTAAAGATGAATGGCCCACTGGCTTCAACCAAAGTGAATGGGTTTATTTTTTATTGTCCACATCCTAAACCCATGCTATAAAAAAATAATTGATAGTCTTAAGAATACAGTAAAGTTATAATGATACTAGTGCTACTGGTGTCATTTGCTTACATCAGTTCGTTTGGGGCAACGTCTTTAGGTATAAATGATGGTTCCTATCCCCTAAACTCCCTTGCCCCCCCCACTCCCTACCCTGACAGTTATACTTCGAGAATTGGAAGTGGGAAGGGGATGGGAGTGTAAGAACAATCATTTTTATTAATGAAGCATTATAGTTTCCTCAAACAAACTGGTATAAACAATTGGTGTATAAGTACCTGAGGTCATTTTAGACGCTCTCATTAGAATATAAATTAATTCTTCGGTTTTTAGTTAGTTCTGAGTTCAAAGCTCACAATTCTACCTGGTCTCAGAGATAAAGCATAAGATTTTGGAGCTAAAACAAAAGAAGCCTAAGGCACTCTAAGACAAAAGAATCAAAGCACATCCACACAGAAACATATGTGATTAATATAGTAAATAGTATATAATCATGAAATGAAAGCAGTAATTACCTGTGGCGACAAGACTTGATTAATCCACTCTAATCATTCATTCTAACCAAGTTAATATGTTCTTGAGTCTATTCCCAGACAGTCTCTGTAAGGCCCTCTTGGCACCCACCACCTCCATCTCAGCCAACCTCTGCAAATGCCCATAAACTCCGGCATCCAAGAGCCGCTTCCGGCAGAACTTGCTCCCTCCTCCGGCCACGACCGACGAAACCACCGCCACCGGGAACTTCTTGGACACCCAATCGCTCTTCGGGTCGAGCATTTGCGCGATCAAAATCACACTCTTGTCGTCCCTCGCGAAATCCTTGCGGATCGAATTCACGGTCAAGAGTGATGTCAGCGCGTTCGTGGCGACCTCCTGAAGCCCGTCGGGCTTCGCGGACTGCATCAGCTTCACCAGAGAGCCCATACACCCCGCGATTTCCCTCTTGTTCGTCTCACTGATGGGTAAATTCGCTAGCAGGGAGGCCGAGATGTACTGTATCATAACGGTTCCATGTTGGATGAGTTCGGATAATTGGGTGAGAAAAGGTGTGGAAGTAGAGAGGTGGCGCGAAGTCGATTCGCAGCCGGAGAGCGAATGGATCGCCCGCAATACGTGCTCGGTCATTTCGGGCCGGGTGGATTCTTGCAGGGAATGGAGCAGTCTGGATAACCCGTTTTCCTTGATTAACAGATCTCGGTAATACCCGCCGGAAGAAGCTAGGGTTGCGATGCAATTCGCAGCCTTTTCTTGGGCGGAGGAGTAGCCGGAGACGAGGAGCTGGAGGAGAACGGGAATAGCTCCTTCGTCTGATAAGGCAATCCGGATTTCTTCGTTAGTGGAGACGTTCCGAATTGCACCGACGGCGTGAATTTGGGCCGGGAACGGGCCGGACTTACAGAGCTCGATTAGGGTTTGGACGCCGCCGTAGGCGGAGACCGCCCAGGAATGGTCGGGATCGCTTGTGATGGATTCCACGGCCATGGCGGCTTTCTCTTTCATGATGTTCGAACCGGACTCGATTAATCTCAGGAGTGGCCCCAAACCGCCTTCGTCGAACACGCACTTCCGCGCCTGGCTGCTGGAACAAGTGAGCATCGACACCGCCATGACCGCCTGCTCGCAAATCACCGGATCTGAGTTCGGGTCGAGAAGATTCACCAAATACCCTATGCGTCCTTCCTTGGCCACGAGCCCCGCCTGTTTCTCGTCGTCGGCGAGAAGCTTAATTAGAGATTCCAGAGCCTTCCTCTTGAACCCGGAGCCGCCGATCTGGAGCCGAGTGAACAGGTCTCTGATGAACAGAACCAAATCCTCGCGGGAGGATGCGGTGGAGGGTTGGGAGAGGACGATAGCCGTGGACTGCCGGAGGACGCCGGAGCGGCAGAGGAGGTCGAGGTGTTGTATCTGCTTGGACAGCCAGGCGGCGGCCATGTCGAGGTCCGACTGCATAAGGAGCTTCCCGGGAGCAAAGGAGGCGTCGGAGCACTGGCGGCAGAGGGTGTCGACGCGGCGGAGGATGGAGAGCAGGTTGGGGAGGAGAGTGAGAAGCAGGGCGTTATCCGCCCAGCAGGGACTCTCAGACACCTCGGCGAGAAGCGACTTGAGAGTGGCGAGCTTGGAACGGATGACTTGCCAGCGGCAGGAGAAGGATTTGATCGAGAGGGACGCCTGAAGGAGGTGGGAGAGGAGGAGGACGATCTGGTCAAGAGTCTCCGCCGGGGACGGCGGCGGCTCGGCGGTCGGAGCATGCATAGTGTTAAATTCCGGGCAAGGAGAGAGCCGTTCCGCGAATTCCGGCCCGGAGCTGAATCGTTAATGAATCATGGAGGAATATATATAAAAATAAAAGAAAGAAAGAAAGAATAGAATTCTGTTAAAGATGGAAACTTTGCAGCTTTGGGGTTGCAGACAATAAGTGAAGGGGGGAAAATGAGGTCATCTAACGCGGAGAATGGAATTTTATGCGTTCTTTGACAACCGCGCGTGCATTACAACCGCGACCCTTGAATCCAAACACTTCCGGTATCGTCAATTTTTTCGTCCCACTATCTGTCCACTCTCATTTTTACACACTATTTAATACAATTATTTAATTCATTTTATCTTGTAATTTGTATATTAAAAAATTATAGAAATTATATATTAATAATTTATAATTTGTAAGCCTAAATATAGTCATGTGTGATCTTGTTTGATTTGTCTTAACATATATAATTTCTAGAATTTTTTAATATACAAATTACAAGATAAAATAGATTAAAGAAGTGCATTGGATAGTGTGTAAAAATGAAAGTTGACAAATATAGGGGGACGGAGGGAGTATGTGACACCATGCCAAGATTTTTCTCATTAACAAGGATGAGAAAACTTTTCTAATGCCAATCTTTCGCTTTTCTTATTATTTTCTATCAATCCAAGTATTAATTTTTTTTTCTTTTAATTTTTTTAACCATTTTCTTTTTCTCATTTTCTTTCCTATTGCTTTCTTTCTTCTCATTTTCTCTCCTCATCCAAACAAATCATAAGTGCCCCGGCCATATACATACATATGAAAATATGACATTGGTGTTTGATGTCAAAGGAAACCTACACTACATTTTATTCTAATTAAATTTGTTATGTTTAGAATTCCAAATCATTTACCTTTATAAAAAAGAGATCCTCCTATTACATTATTCATAATTTCTTTTTTGCTTCGTATAAATATATATTAACAGTACAATTTGTACTTTATGAATTCTTGTATGCACTCCAACCCTCCGTTTGGATGGGGGGTTTTGAAGGAAAGAAAACTGGAGAGAGGAAAACACAAATTTTTAGATCTTTTCTAGAATATAAATAACTGTTCCTGGGCTACAACCACAAACTTGAGCTTCTGGTTGAGTTGGTCTCTTGACATGGTATCAGAGCCCCGTTGACTAAGAGGTCACGAGTTCGAAACTCAGCACCACTTAGTTTAAAAAAATAAAAAATTTCATGTGCAAGTCTCAAAAAAGACTACCTGGTTGAGTTGGTTCCTTGACAGAGAGGAAAGAAAGCGTTGATAACTTTTTTCTACATTTAATCATGTTTTCTTTCTTCTTCTCATTTTCTCTTCTTTTTTACATATCCAAATAATAATTATTTTCTTTTCATTTTCTCTTCAATTTCTTTCTTCTCATTTTCTTTTATTTCATTTTTTTCCACTCATTTTCCTTTCAAATCCAAACAAAGCCCTAATCTAGATTGTGTAATAATTAGACTATTAATCCTTAATTGAAAAACGAACTCATTTTCTTGGAAAATGGCTTTTAAAATATGAGCTGAAAGTGCTTTTATTAAGATTTACTTGAGTAGAAACATTTTGTATTTGTAAATTGCTTTCTAATTAAGGTGTTTCTAACAACTACAAAAAAAACCCCAATCATGATCAGTTAACTTTTGCATTGCATACACTGATACACTAATACTTTAACAGTTCACTTAACCATTTCAATTCTCTTTTCTTTTTTCTTTTCTTTTTTTCTTTGTTTTTTTTCTGCAAAAATGGGAACTATGTAGGGCATGCACACTCCGTATTTACATACACCTATACTCGCCGGTGGGCATTGTGCAGTTGGCAAAGGGAATATGTGTGTTACCAAGATGGTAAGGGCTGGAGGAGGTGCCATGAGGAGAGAGAGAGGGGGAGAGAGGGAGAGAGTAGGGTTTAGGGAATCAAGTATTTTCTTCTTCTTGAACAACTAGGTTACATCTCTTTTTATAGGAGAAGATGAAACCCATTCCTACTAAACTAAGGTTATCTAACTTGTAGGTTCAACAAAGGCGTCAAGGGAAAGAACCGAAAATAAAACCCTTGAAGGAGCTTATAATTACGCTCACCTACGAAAAATACTAAAATACTATAAAAGAATTCATAATGTAAAAAAAAGATTCAAACATAATCATCAAAACGCCTTGGACGTCGCGTCACTCGTCAAGGCCTAGTAGCACGTACGTCCTCTGGTGATGCACTCAAATCATTCTCCCCCCCCCCCCGGTTGGAGAAACAACTTGTCCTCAAGTTGCAAGTCAGGAAAAACCGTTCTCAACTGGTCCACGGGTTCCCACGTAGCGTCTGCCAAGCCACCGTCGAACTATGTAACGAGCCATTGCTCCTGAGGGACGCCCCGTACTAACACCGTTCTGCTCTGAATTGTCGCGGATGGTGTAGCCACTGGATGACCATTGATAAAATCACGGGGAAGGGGGAATTGGACCGGGGTAGGAGCGTCGAAGTGATAGGCCTTCAACAGCGAGACATGGAAAACGTTGTGAATGCGAGTTCCCTCTCGTAATAACAACTTGTACGCCACAGCGCCAATGCGCTCTATCACCTGGAACGGTCCATAGAAGCGTTGTTACAATTTGACCGAGAGAGGTTTGGCGACAGAGTGTTGTCTGTACGGTTGTAATTTAAGCAACACCCAATCCCCAACATTAAAAGCAATATCACGTCAATGGAGATTAGCCTGAGCCTGCATTCGTTGTTGCATCTTGCGCAAGTGGCCCCTCAATTCCTCCAGCAGCTCCGCGCGCTCTGTCAACAGTGCCTCGATAGAAGGTGAACGGCTGGAAATGGGCCGAGTAGGGACCAGTGGGGGAGGTTCACGCCCGTTAGCCCGGAACGAGGTGGTTTTGAGGCCTTCATGATAAGAGCAATTTAAAGATAACTCAGCCCATGGAAGGAACGCAACCCACTTGGAAGGCTGGCTGTGCGTGAAAGCCCTCAAATACTACTCTAATCCGCGATTCATCACCTCCGTACGTCTTGTTACCTTGGTTTGCTAAGCCTCATGTTTTGATGTTAGCAAACAATATAAGAGCTTAACGTTTGTTTAAATGTTTCAGGAAAAACAAGAATCCATTAAGATTCGGTACTCAAGAATGAAGTCGAAACACTAAACTAGCGTAGAATATAGGTAGAAACCAATGTAAGGATATGATTTTATATACCTATATTCACAAGCTCAAAAACACTCACAAAACATGTTTAAAACCCTTTTATAATCATTTTCAAACATCCAAAAGGTTTTAAACAAAATTGGAAATGATTTGGACAAAAATAAAAAAATTGTCAAAATGGTCATAAGGTACCTAGGTACCGTACGCACAGGACCCCCCTACCGTATGGACGAGACCCCCCTACCATAAGGGGTACCGTACTAAGATAGGTACCTCCAGAGAGTTTTGGCCTGAGAAGGTACCTAGCTACCGTAAGCACGGGACCCCCCTACCGTATGGACAGGACCCCCCTACCGTGATCGTTGGATTACTGTTCCTGATTTGTGATTTTGAATTTAATCAATCCTAATCACCTCCCAACGGCTAATTAACATCTTCTACTATAAATGCAAGCCTAATTCTTCATATTTTTTCAAGAAACAAAGCTCTAAACATCCTATCTTTTTATTCTAAGTGTGTTCATCCTTTTATTAATTATTTTAAATATTTTGGCTATTTTAAGAGCCTTAAATTCCTAATTTTTATACACACACTTTGAGCTCGTGTTTCTAGTTATAAACTCTCATATTCATAATTTTATATTGTATTTTTGAGAGAGTATAATTTTCTTCTACACCGGTTAAGTTTTGTTCTTCATTTTTATATTCAAGCCGTTGTGTAGAACTCTTGTTTGTGTTTTTCAAACACATCTTTATACGGTCGAGAATAGCCGTTAAATTTTCATATTGTATCAGTCGAGGATAGCCGTATAAATATCCTTGGGTAAAGGTTCAAGGATAGCCTTTGAAATCCTTGGGGGACCGGTAGAAGATAGCCGGTAAATCTTCATTGTAAACGGTTCGAGATAGCCGTTGTGAAATCTCGGAGTGAATCCTATTGGCAAGGGTTGTTTTCCAAAACTAGTGCGGTGCTTTGACGGAGTTCAAGAGGCCGGGACTTAGTGGATTTGGAAATCCTTGAGGAGGAGCCTTGAGGTACTGGAGTAGGGGTTTCCCGAACCAGTATAAAATCGGTGTGCATTTTATTTACGCTTTTATTTCTGTAACACCCTAATCTGTCCAGGCCTGCAGCCCCTTTCAGATTAAAGTATTAACTTGGTAATCGTAAAAATTTAAAACATTTCAAACACTCTTATTTATCACAATAATATTTTTCATAATATAAACAGTACGGAGTTTTCAATATCGCGGAAGCTTAACAATCATAATCACAAACATAATTTATTTATGTTCTTTAATTCAAAACCATCACATCCATTCCGACAATCTCGCCTCCGTCTGCCTCCAGGATCACGTCACTTCATTAACCTGCGTGTAGCAAATAAAACATACTACACGCTCAGCGTTGAAGCTGAGTAAGCATATCTAATGCGTCGAACATCCATATAAACTGAATCTAAATTCACAATCAAATCATTTGATATCATGCACAAAATGTTCAGTTCAGATACTCAATAATCATTAGTCAGTATTCATCATTCATTATTCAACATTTATATTCATATTCGACGTTCATCGGTTATTCATAATATTCACAATATTTAATTCAAGAATCATTATTCAATATTCATTCATATTCAATGGTCATCTTTCATTCATAATAATCACAATATTCAATTCAATAATCGTCATTCAATATTCAACATTCGACAATATCCTTAAACTATTCTTAGTCTAAGGCCAATCACTTTAATATTTGTCAACCCTTACACGAATTCTAGTTTAAATAATTAAACTATATTCCAGTATAAAATATTCCTAAATAATCCTTAAGCTAGGCCTAGTTTAAGATAAAAGGGTTTTGAAAATCTTAAACTTACCTTCACTTAAGGCCAACCAAAAACCGACAGCGTAGTGTTCACTGTTGGGTGGGTGGTACCCCCAAACGAGTAGGTACTCAAGTTTGGTTCCTGGATCCCGTACGTACGTTTTAACCCTAGCCACCGGGGTTCATACCCGCAAGGCCTAACTTAAATAGGTATATCTTAGAGGTCTTCTAGATACCTTTCAAATCAACATTAATATGGGTAT
Source organism: Cuscuta australis (assembly GCA_003260385.1). Lineage (NCBI taxonomy): Eukaryota > Viridiplantae > Streptophyta > Magnoliopsida > Solanales > Convolvulaceae > Cuscuta > Cuscuta australis. The sequence continues at coordinate 3,330,231 of NQVE01000162.1, read as the reverse complement.
ATCTTAGAGGTCTTCTAGATACCCTTAACAATACATTTTATTTTCACAATCATCAATATATTCATTATGATTTAATCATTCACAATTATCATTTTTAATCAGAATATTTATTAAGATTTAATCATCATAATTATCAATCAATAATCATTACCATAATTATCAATCAACATAATAATCAATAACAATTAGCGGCCTAGCTTCGGGTGTTAACACCCTAACTTACCGTCATGCATCACATAATATTTTATTTGTTAAAAATATTTCTTTTAATGTGAAAAATCATTTTTATAATGATCATAATCAATTGGTATCAAAAATAGGATTTTAGAGCTCAAAAATAACATTTTCAAACAAATTTTCGGATCAGAAATTCGGGGGATCGATCCAGCCCTCTGGATCGATCCATATGTAGAGAAAATAGTCCCAGAGGATCGATCCAGGCCATTGGATCGATCCAGACAGTCTGGTTTTGGTTACTGTTCATCTTCTTCTTCGTTCGGGTCCAATTTCGAAAATACCGTTTTTAGTTACCGAACTTCAACGAAACTATATAGAGATGTTCTCCAAGGTTCATGGGTCATTTTGGCATCATTAATTTATAGTTTTAACATCAATTTCATGGTTTATGATTCTTGGTTCTTCAAGCATGTCAAACACAAAACTCAACCAAACGACCGTTTATGAACGTAGAAACGATCTATATGAACATTCTAGTCACTAGATATATCTACGGGCTTACCTCGAAGCTTAATGGAGGTTTTGAAGATTTTCCGGCAAAACTTCCGGCGAGAATTGTAGCTATCTCCGGCGACGGGAAGCTCTCTTGACAGCACTACTCCACTTCTTTATAATCTTAGCTATCTCTTGGAAGAAGAATGGTGAAAAATGGTGAAGTTTAGAGAGGTTTATATAGTGGAGTGGAGAGGAAGAAGACACAGGTCCGTTTCCCTGTTCTGGCGTCTCGGTGGAGGGAGCGGCGATTGCTAGGATTCCCAGACGCAAGTCCCTGATTGGGACTAATTTTGGTTCCAGTCGGGGTACACTTTTTGGTACAACTTTCTCCGAATTGAAATCTGTTTGCACCGTTGCGATCGTGCAATTAAACTCTATCCAATGATATAATTTTTATATTTATTCGTTATACGTTTTCCGACATCATATTTTTGGGTGGTTGACTTTAACAGAGTCAAAATTGATTTAATTGACCTTTACTCAAAAAGGTTCTTACATTTCATTCATATTATTTATTCTCATGATTTATTTCAATAAATCATTTCAAAGTTCATATCATAAATAAATTTCTTAATTTATCCTTGATTTGGGTCTGTACTCAGGTTCCCAATCAAGGTCACACAGTAAGTCAACATATTGGATTAATCTCTATGAGATTTATCTGGATCATGATATTGGATATCAAAACATATTTTATTTTGGCCCAAGGCCCAACAACAATTTATTTTTAATCAAAACAAATTTGATTAATTAATTAATAATTCATTAATAATTCTAGGGTATGTTTTGGGGCGTTACATTTCTCCCCCCCTTAAAAGGAATTTCGTCCTCGAAATTTTTCTAATGGTCAACGTTTAACATTTCGTAGTGATCTCACCTTTATCATGACCGTGTCATGTTCATTTGGTTAAACCATAATTACCTCATTGTCCAAACGGATACGTATTCTCAAACTGTCGATGTTATCAAACTCGTTCTTTCTCCAAGAGATTAATAGGCAAGACATCCAACAATCCATTTCGTAGGTTCCCGCTCAGATTCAACAACCATAACTTAAGTTCCTTTGCAAGGTATAATATCGTATTTGGGATCATACTAGACATATTTGTACATTATTTCGTTTATTCACAAATCTCGATTGTATGTCATTAGTCAACAACATTCTTTCTTTGATTGAAAGTCCCTTAGCAGCATTTGTAGTTTTGAATCACAATAGATGTAGTAGGAGATTCCGAGGTTGTTTCAATCCATACGTTTTAGCGAAATCATCCAAGTCATTCAAGACATCTTCACATTATTCATATAGTTCAGAATGATTTGTAAGTAACATCAAATGGCTTTTCGTGGTCCAAGATTTTCAGGGTATGGGATTTATCATGCATTATGAGGAGGTACTACTCGTTGTACAGTAGCTTGTCATTTATCGACCTTATATCAAAACATTCCTTCGTTTACTTCATGGTAGATCTCATTATCGTTAATGAGTCTTTGCATTAATTCGTATCCACTGTTAGAATAAGTGCCCTTCACTAGAGGGGGGGTGAATAGTGAGGCACGAGAATGTTTATAAATTTTTGCGGAATAAAAATCGCAGGGATAAAGTAAAGAGCGGAATAAAAAGGAGTAAAGGAAGCACACCAAGATTTACCCTGGTTCACCACAATTTGTGGCTAATCCAGCCTCCCGAGAGACTCTCTCGAGCTACACTACTTCCGTTAAGCTTACGGGTGCTTAACAAACCGTTACAACCTGAGAACTCGAGTCCCACGAGCCTCAATACACTTGCTCGGAGATACCGCACTCCAAGACTTCAACCCGAAGGAAAATACCTTTCCTTCTTACAACCAAGGGAAACAAGCTTCCCTAAACGTGTTTACAACACTAAGAAAACTCAAGAACAAGACTCTCTTTAAGAGTAGATGTTGAGTAAACTATATACGCTCAAGAACAACTCAAACTTCACAAATTGGCTCTAGAAAGCTATGGAAAATAATGTTGTTTGGATGCAATGATAATATGAATAAAGTGAAGTGAATTTTATGATAAAAACAGACCCAAACACCCCTTTTTATAGTGCCAAAATAGGCTCCAACGGACCAATGCATTAAAGGGGTGATTGGCTTGATTTATGGGATTGAATAAATTTGGGATCTGCAGGATATTGGCTTCCCATCGATGTTTGGAACTTACCCATTGCTGGTAAGCCAATTTTCCTTCAGTTTTGAAGCCAACGGTTACCTACCCATCGATGGGTAGATGCTTCCCATCGCTGGGTGGGAGGTTGACTTTCAAATAAGGAAAAAATCAGCCTTAAATGACTCGCAACGGTCATGCCTAACCATCGATGGTTAAGCCTTCCCATCGCTGGGTTCCCATCGATGGGTAAAGCTTCCCATCGCTGGGTAAGGGCATTCTGCCTTGTGGTAATGTTGCACCAAGGCTTTAACAGCGATGGGTAGAACTTCCCATCGCTGTTTGGCATGGTTCTGGAAATCAGTTTCGTTGAAGGACTGCTTACCCATCGATGGGAAGATCTTCCCATCGCTGGGTAGCATGATTCTGGAATCCCGGGATCACTTACCCATGCATGGGTAAAATCTACCATCGCTGGGTAGATGGCTAGCCCAGAACCATGGCCTAGCCGACCGGCGCTCAAACCCGACCGAAAAATGCAAAGTTCTCCAAAGTAAAAACTAAGTATTTAAAACACTTATTTAATGTATTGTGATGTCAAAACAAGCTTTGTAAGTTGAAAACCACGTCGTTAAGGTAAAAACCATAGTTGACCAAGTCAACACCGTACACGGGTGGTTTTCACCAAAAGACAAAACCGGAAGGTGGTTTTCATGATGTTTTGATTGGAGAACCATTTAAATGCATTCAAAAACAATTCCCACAAAAAAGGACTCGAAAAACACTTCATTTAAGTAAAAACCACGGCTAGCTAAGTTAATGCCGTTTCACATGGTTTTTATCAAACGACAAAAAACGAAAGGTGGTTTTTGAAGTGTTTTTGATGAAAAACTATTTAAATGTGCCCAGAAATAAAAACCAATCATAAAAAGTTGAAAACCACTTGGTTAGTTCGGACGCCAAAAACCAACGCCGAAAACCGAATGCCGAACGCCGGTTTCTAAAACCCGAACGCCGGATGGCTTGGTTTTTTGTTTGGGCGAACACCAAGTGTTTTTAATGTTTTAAACATGTTTGAAAAACATTTTTATGATGTGAAATGGAATGAAAAGAATTTTAGCCTAAAGAGCCAAGGTGTAAAGATTTGGTCGGTCTTGATCACAATTGTGACCGACTCAACGACACTAAGACTACGGTCTTCGCTCTTGGTCTTCTTTTGTCCCTTGTTCTCTTTCTTCTCATCTTTGGTTCTCGCCTTGTATATTCAATGACTTGTCTCGTTCACGGCGGTTTGGCATTATCAAAACCTGTCATAACAACGAATGCGGCTTTAGTACGAAAACGTGATAAACCCGTGTTTCAACAATTTCCCCCTTTTTGATAATGGCAAACAAGACGGGGTTATGCACAGGAGGATTGATTTGAGACTTAAAAAATGTTCCCCCTTAATAAATGCAATTTAGAAATAGTTCCCCCTCAATCTATGCATAACCTTTATATCTTCCCCCTTTTGACATTAGCAAAAAGCACTTCAAAAAAAAAAATTGTAAAAAAAAGAACTCCTTGAACATTGATGTTTGATACTGAACATCGATGTTTGAAAATGTCCTGGAGCATCAATTGTCAACAATATCGTAAAACGAGCTCCCCCCTTGATGCGGTTCATTGGGTTCCGTGCTTGGAGCATCCACTACAGGTTTGTAGTCTTCAAGCACACCCTTTTGTGTATCTAGTAATACCATTGAGGTACCCAATAGCTTTTGGGTCCTTGGGGGTTAGGCAAATAAAAATCATAATCATAATTATAAGAAGTGTCCCTATGTTTAGCAAAACACACGGGAGCTATGTGTCCTATCTTAGAACAATAATGACATACTACGTTTGGATTATGCATATGCCTAGGTTGAGCCAAAAACTTTCTAGGTGATCTAAAATCATTATTCATAGAATTATTAACTAAATTCCTAGACTCATTTCTAGGTTGTCTCAAAATATTTCTACCATTTGTAAAAATCCTAGAGTCAATTCTAGGTTGTCTCACCTTGATACTTTTATTCTTTCTAAAATTAATTTTGTTATACCTAGGATTATTAGTTCTTCTAGGTGGTTTATCATTCTTAACTTCTACCTTAATTTTTTCAATGGTGCTCTTAAGTTCTACATTCTCTACTTTTAAAGACTCACAAGAGGAACAAGCATAACTTTGGTCAAAGAAAGAATCTTCATTCATTGCCTTAATTTTATTTTTGAGGTCAAAATTATCATTTTCCAAAAATTTATTTTCCTCTTCCAAAGCATGAATTTTTGCTTTAGCCTCTTTGGCAATTTTTGAAGATTTCTTTAATTCACCAAATAATTCTTGAAAGGCTTCTTGTAATTCTTCAAATGAGAAAGATTTAGAAGAACTTACCTCTCCATTTCGTTCATGAGCCATAAGACATAAGGTGGCAGTTTCGTCACCAGAACATTCCGAATCCCATGCCATGTATGCTCGTTCTTTCTTTTTCTTTTCCTTGCGGTTTGGGCAATATGGCTTTATGTGGCCAAGTTCTCCACAACCAAAGCACGTTGGAACAGGTTCCCCCTTTCTTTTACAATCTCGGGACCCAAGTTCTTCCTTCAAAAACTCTTGGAACTTCTCGAGCAAGTTATAAGAAGGATTATGGTCATCGCTATCGGAGTCACTTACCTCTACCCTTTTTGAGGATGAGGCTTTGAGAGCGAGACCGGGACTCTTGTCAAGAGAAGGTTTAAGAATAGTGGATTCATAAGTTTTAAGATTACCTCGAAGACCATCGATGGTGACATTGGTGTTACCAATCGACTCATATATGGCATCGGCTTTTGAACGCCATTCCGGTGTTAGGCTCCGAAGGATTTTTCGAACAAGATCTTTGTTCGAGTATGTTTTACCAAGGACATGGAGATCGTTGATGATCTTTAAAAATCGTTCGAACATTTGATCAACGCTTTCAATTTCCTTCATTTTAAACAACTCATATTCATGGGTTAGAAAATCAATTTTAGCTTCACGGACTTGAGGCGTACCTTCGTATGTCACTTCAAGCTTATCCCACATTTCTTTTGCGGTGGAGCAAGAAGAAATTTTCCGGTAGTCATCCGGATTAATTGCACAAAAAATCATGTGTTTAGCTTTTTCAAAAGCTTCTACCTTCTTGATGTCTTCAGCATCATATTCTTCCTCCTTCTTTGTGATGGTGGTTTCACCAACCTTTTTCATTGGCATCGTCTCACCGTTTTTGATGATTAACCATAGTTGGAAGTTGATTGACCGAATGTAAATCCTCATTCGTTCCTTCCAATAGGTGTAGTTTGTTCCATCGAAGAGTGGAGGTCTAACGGTGGAGTGTCCTTCACTTAATCCTGCATACGACATTCTCAACAAAAAAATATAGATCGTTCTCTCAACCGGTTAAGGCTTGTAGAGAGTTAGGCTCTGATACCAATTGTTAGAATAAGTGCCCTTCACTAGAGGGGGGGTGAATAGTGAGGCACGAGAATGTTTATAAATTTTTTCGGAATAAAAATCGCAGGGATAAAGTAAAGAGCGGAATAAAAAGGAGTAAAGGGAGCACACCAAGATTTACCCTGGTTCACCACAACTTGTGGCTAATCCAGCCTCCCGAGAGACTCTCTCGAGCTACACTACTTCCGTTAAGCTTACGGGTGCTTAACAAACCGTTACAACCTGAGAACTCGAGTCCCACGAGCCTCAATACACTTGCTCGGAGATACCGCACTCCAAGACTTCAACCCGAAGGAAAATACCTTTCCTTCGTACAACCAAGGGAAACAAGCTTCCCTAAACGTGTTTACAACACTAAGAAAACTCAAGAACAAGACTCTCTTTAAGAGTAGATGTTGAGTAAACTATATACGCTCAAGAACAACTCAAACTTCACAAATTGGCTCTAGAAAGCTATGGAAAATAATGTTGTTTGGATGCAATGATAATATGAATAAAGTGAAGTGAATTTTATGATAAAAGCAGACCCAAACACCCCTTTTTATAGTGCCAAAATAGGCTCCAACGGACCAATGCATTAAAGGGGTGATTGGCTTGATTTATGGGATTGAATAAATTTGGGATCTGCAGGATATTGGCTTCCCATCGATTTTTGGAACTTACCCATCGCTGGTAAGCCAATTTTCCTTCAGTTTTGAAGCCAACGGTTACCTACCCATCGATGGGTAGATGCTTCCCATCGCTGGGTGGGAGGTTGACTTTCAAATAAGGAAAGAATCAGCCTTAAATGACTCGCAGCGGTCATGCCTAACCATCGATGGTTAAGCCTTCCCATCGCTGGGTTCCCATCGATGGGTAAAGCTTCCCATCGCTGGGTAAGGGCATTCTGCCTTGTGGTAATGTTGCACCAAGGCTTTAACAGCGATGGGTAGAACTTCCCATCGCTGTTTGACATGGTTCTGGAAATCAGTTTCGTTGAAGGACTGCTTACCCATCGATGGGAAGATCTTCCCATCGCTGGGTAGCATGATTCTGGAATCCCGGGATCACTTACCCATGCATGGGTAAAATCTACCATCGCTGGGTAGATGGCTAGCCCAGAACCATGGCCTAGCCGACCGGCGCTCAAACCCGACCGAAAAATGCAAAGTTCTCCAAAGTAAAAACTAAGTATTTAAAACACTTATTTAATGTATTGTGATGTCAAAACAAGCTTTGTAAGTTGAAAACCACGTCGTTAAGGTAAAAACCATAGTTGACCAAGTCAACACCGTACACGGGTGGTTTTCACCAAAAGACAAAACCGGAAGGTGGTTTTCATGATGTTTTGATTGGAGAACCATTTAAATGCATTCAAAAACAATTCCCACAAAAAAGGACTCGAAAAACACTTCATTTAAGTAAAAACCACGGCTAGCTAAGTTAATGCCGTTTCACATGGTTTTTATCAAACGACAAAAAACGAAAGGTGGTTTTTGAAGTGTTTTTGATGAAAAACTATTTAAATGTGCCCAGAAATAAAAACCAATCATAAAAAGTTGAAAACCACTTGGTTAGTTCGGACGCCAAAAACCAACGCCGAAAACCGAATGCCGAACGCCGGTTTCTAAAACCCGAACGCCGGATGGCTTGGTTTTTGGTTTGGGCGAACACCAAGTGTTTTTAATGTTTTAAACATGTTTGAAAAACATTTTTATGATGTGAAATGGAATGAAAAGAATTTTAGCCTAAAGAGCCAAGGTGTAAAGATTTGGTCGGTCTTGATCACAATTGTGACCGACTCAACGACACTAAGACTACGGTCTTCGCTCTTGGTCTTCTTTTGTCTCTTGTTCTCTTTCTTCTCATCTTTGGTTCTCGCCTTTTATATTCAATGACTTGTCTCGTTCACGGTGGTTTGGCATTATCAAAACCTGTCATAACAACGAATGCGGCTTTAGTACGAAAACATGATAAACCCGTGTTTCAACATCCACATGTGATAACGTTAGAGTGGGTTTCATATACGTCTTGTCGTATTCAACTTTCTTCATCGAGTTTGGAATATATCCAGATACGTTCTTTATAATGACAGGTTTGATGTAACACTATGGTTGATTTCATTTCGAGTGAAGAAGATAATATCTTTAGTGCGTGATTCAATTCATGAATTCATAGAGTGAGGAATCTTTACTAGTTCTTACACCAACATCACATATAGGTTCGGAATCTTCACTTGAATGATTCAGCTTGATCCTTGTGGCGTCACTTCTTCTCTGGTTGTTGCACATACATTCCCTTAGTAGGGTCATAACGGAGTTTGTTTGGTCAAATGAGATCATCAATAATAATCTTCAGAGATAACGTAATCGCATCAACCATTTTGTGGTTTACAAAGAGAGGCTCAACATAATATTCCAATCAGAATGCTTTTACCGTAGTTCACAGAGTGTAGTTTTTAAAGATCGGTATAACGTATCTTGATGAATTAAGACAAGTTCCCAAGGGTTTAATATTTTGATAAAACAATGGAATTCAATCTTTTCAAGATTGATCAAGCGAGATGTTTCAAGAGTGTAGTTAACACATCAAGTTTGAGTAATTCAAGGATACGAGTCACGAGATATAAAGATAGCATTTGCGAATTGCCGTTACAAATCGTAGATTTTCTTCTTTCGATGTTTCACTCTTTGGAAATTACTCAAGGGTTCGATGTCTTAGAAATAGTCATTTTGACTTTTCGTCTCGGATTTGAACGTGTTTTAGGACAACGAATCTAACTGTTCAAGAGTCTCAACACGTCATATCGTCAGCAGACTATAGCATTAGCGAGTACGTTCTTGTATGCTGGTAATTTGAGTCCATTTACTGTACATATTTTGGCTGGTGATAATTACCTTTCCATCCATGGTCAGGTTTCAAAGACTATATATATCACGATTATTGAAAGAGTATCTCACATTCTCACATTATGGAAGGAACTTCTCGAACACTTCCTTACACCATAAGATTCGTTGGTCTACTTGGCAGTCATTCTCTTGGTAGAAATCCAAAGTTTATGGCTACGGCGGTGGATTTAGGAAGGGAATTGGTAAGGCGAAAAATTAGACTTACCTATGGAGGAGGCAACGTTGGTCTTCAAGGAGCTGTTGCTTCAACAGTCTATACCAATGGTGGTATAGTTAGAGGCTTCATACCAGGGTACATAGCAGCACGACAGGTCTACGGACTTACGTATGGTGCAGAATACACAGTTTCAAGCAATTACTATAAGCATTTCGAGATGAATCATGTAGTGGAGGCCTTCATCATACTTCCTGGAGGGATTGATACTATGGAAGGTTTGTTCACTTTGATCTCATGGGCATCTGAAGGGTTGCACAGTAAACCCATTGGTCTCTTGAATATTGACGGTTATTTTAATAACCTAATAAAATTTCTAGATGACGCAGTGAGGCAGAACTTCATGGCTTCTAGTCAGAGAAAACTTTTCATCTCTTCTTTCTTTATTGATGAGCTTTTAGACAAGCTAGCGTTTGCTAAAGCTTTTCCGGGTCCTGGGGCTAGTTATGACGAATTTGTAAATCCTGGGGCATTGGACTTAGACTTGCATTTGTAATATTAGTTTATGTAATTTCAGTTGAATTTATGTTGAAATAATATTGTCCATGAACATTATGAGTTAACCATAAATATTATTCTAAGCTGCATGGCCAGTGCAAGTTAGAAAAATATCTATTTTCAACATCAGAATGCATCATGTAAATATCAAACATTTTCTCAAGATGGGTCAAATGAAAGATTTCATTATACAATGGTTTCAACACACGTAGGTTCAAGAAAATATGAATATTCTTGAGATTCAAATCGAAAGATAATTTCTTGTTTACATAAGGTTTCTACTTATTCAATATATCCTCGAGCCCTTGTAGCACTTTAGGATCTTCACAAAGTATCATCCTTGGGTTGGACTCTTTGAATTGCTTCGTGTTTTAGAGCGTTGACTTGTTCCTGAGCGAACAGGTTGATTTTGGACAGAAGTAACTGAATATGATTCAGGGTTAGAGGGACATTCTCTTCGGAAATGTCCAGGTTCACCACAAATTAGACATAATCCTTGTGCAAGCCAGCAATCTCCCGGATGGTGTCTTTTACAAACATTACACTTTGGATGTTTCCATACCCTCATTTTGTTCATGGATGACGTCGATTGAATTGTCATTGATTTTCCCTTTTTCGAGGGAATGGCACAATCAATTTCTTGCAGGGGTCTCTTCCCATTTGACTTTGGTCGTTCATTTGGATTGACATTCTTATTCTTCAGACTTTCATAGTAATCACTTAGATCTTTTTCGGCTTTGGAGATTAGATCGTATGCCTCAATGAAATCCATAGTTTGAATAGTAGATACGTGCGGCCTGAGGTCAGGTCGAAGTCTTTTGCGAAACTCCTCAATGCGGTCCGCCGTTGTACTCACCAGCGTGGGTGCAAATTGAGCGAGATGGACAAATCTTTGTCGGTATTCAGGGAGTGTCATATCTCCTTTCTTTAATTCGATAAATTCAGCACGTTTCTCTTCACGGAATCGAGCTGGTATATATTCCTTCTTGAACGCCCAATCGAAGAATTCCCAAGTCCAAGGTTTGGGTGTGTTTGGATTTTCGTCAGTACGTTTCCACCATTCGTAGGCTTCCTTGCGGAGCAATTGAGATGCAAATTTTGGATGATCAACGAGAGGTATGTTCAAATTTTGTAGTACACGAGCGGTCTGCTCGATCCATTCAAGAGCAATTTGGGGTTTAGCAATTCGATCTACCAGGAACTCCTCAGCACCATTATCTTTCAAGGTTTTGAAAGTGGTCAAACGAGGTTGTGGTGGAGGTGGTTGAAACACAGGGGCATTAGTCATTTGTTGTAAGAAGTTTACCATTAAGGTAGGTAGCATAGCGTCAGGTTGATCTCCCATATTTTGATCATTTTGGGGAACATGTAGTGAGTTCACTTGTTCACTTTGAATAGGAGGTGTGAAACTAGATACTTCAATATGAACATTTTCGTGCCCATCGCTTGGCGCTTGGTTACTTTGATCGTGAGCGGTTTCTTGACTCATGCTACAATAATAGAAATTCCTTCGTTAGGATTCTTGACGAGTTGACAACGGATATTTATTCAGACTATATCGATGTTTAAGTCACTAATCGTGTCATAACAATGCGTCACTTCATTCAACAAGATTGAGCTATCCATAGCTTCTAGCAAGTAGGTTCCTTTGAATTTGACTGAACAGATTGTCAATACATAGTAAAGGGTAGCGATTCTTGATCGTCAGTTTGTCTGTCTTAACAGAGATGTGGTAGAATCCTTGACCGTAAGTCAATCTTAGAGAGCACAATGGATTCTCTAAGCTGATCAAATAAGTCATAGATACGAAATAAGAATAACGTCAATTTCTTGTATGATATTTCAACAAAGTTTTGCAAGGAATTGTTGCTGAATGAACTACTTCGATTCGTATAATATAATCGCATATTTGCGTCGTAATGAGTTAGACATCAGAATGGGATACTTTTAGACAACAGAGTTTAATGATTCTAGACGTTCGTGTTTAAATCAGCAATCCGATCATCTTCGGTCCACATGAGGATCTTTGACAGCAGCTTTGCGAATGTTATTCAACATTAGGCGTTTCTTCATAGTCGTCTCACTTCTATGCGACTTTGCGAGATAGATCAGCTTCGTCAATCGTGATATGATAAGTACGTTGATAACGTATCACAATTTTTTTTTTATTCTTTCGTCTCTTCACCGAGTACGAAAAATCTACTTGAGTCTATGCTCGATATAATTTCACTACTAACAGATGTTATCTAGTGAGAATTTCAAAAAAGTCAATATTTATCTAATAAATTCTCATACCTTTCCTGGAGCAGAGGGATGCGAGAGTCGTGGATGTGACTGACACATTTTTTTTAATTCAAATTTTGATCCGAAGATCGGTTTTAAAACCATTTGCTCCGATACCAAAATGTAACACCCTAATCTGTCCAGGTCTGCAGCCCCTTTCAGATTAAAGTATTAACTTGGCAATCGTAAAAATTTAAAACATTTCAAACACTTTTATTTATCACAATAATATTTTTCATAATATAAACAGTACGGAGTTTTCAATATCGCGGAAGCTTAACAATCATAATCACAAACATAATTTATTTATGTTCTTTAATTCAAAACCATCACATCCATTCCGACAATCTCGCCTCCGTCTGCCTCCAGGATCACGTCACTTCATTAACCTGCGTGTAGCAAATAAAACATATTACACGCTCAGCGTTGAAGCTGAGTAAGCATATCTAATGCGTCGAACATCCATATAAACTGAATCAAAATTCACAATCAAATCATTTGATATCATGCACAAAATGTTCAGTTCAGATACTCAATAATCATTAGTCAGTATTCATCATTCATTATTCAACATTTATATTCATATTCGACGTTCATCGGTTATTCATAATATTCACAATATTTAATTCAATAATCATTATTCAATATTCATTCATATTCAATGGTCATCTGTCATTCATAATAATCACAATATTCAATTCAATAATCGTCATTCAATATTCATTCATATTCAATATTCAACATTCGACAATATCCTTAAACTATTCTTAGTCTAAGGCCAATCACTTTAATATTTGTCAACCCTTACACGAATTCTAGTTTAAATAATTAAACTATATTCCAGTATAAAATATTCCTAAATAATCCTTAAGCTAGGCCTAGTTTAAGATAAAAGGGTTTTGAAAATCTTAAACTTACCTTCACTTAAGGCCAACCAAAAACCGACAGCGTAGTGTTCACTGTTGGGTGGGTGGTACCCCCAAACGAGTAGGTACTCAAGTTTGGTTCCTGGATCCCGTACGTACGTTTTAACCCTAGCCACCGGGGTTCATACCCGCAAGGCCTAACTTAAATAGGTATATCTTAGAGGTCTTCTAGATACCTTTCAAATCAACATTAATATGGGTATATCTTAGAGGTCTTCTAGATACCCTTAACAATACATTTTATTTTCACAATCATCAATATATTCATTATGATTTAATCATTCACAATTATCATTTTTAATCAGAATATTTATTAAGATTTAATCATCATAATTATCAATCAATAATCATTACCATAATTATCAATCAACATAATAATCAATAACAATTAGCGGCCTAGCTTCGGGTGTTAACACCCTAACTTACCGTCATGCATCACATAATATTTTATTTGTTCAAAATATTTCTTTTAATGTTAAAAATCATTTTTATAATGATCATAATCAATTGGAATCAAAAAATGGATTTTAGAGCTCAAAAATAACATTTTCAAACAAATTTTCGGATCAGAAATTCGGGGGATCGATCCAGCCCTCTGGATCGATCCATATGTAGAGAAAATAGTCCCAGAGGATCGATCCAGGCCATTGGATCGATCCAGACAGTCTGGTTTTGGTTACTGTTCATCTTCTTCTTCGTTCGGGTCCAATTTCGAAAATACCGTTTTTAGTTACCGAACTTCAACGAAACTATATAGAGATGTTCTCCAAGGTTCATGGGTCATTTTGGCATCATTAATTTATAGTTTTAACATCAATTTCATGGTTTATGATTCTTGGTTCTTCAAGCATGTCAAACACAAAACTCAACCAAACGACCGTTTATGAACGTAGAAACGATCTATATGAACATCCTAGTCACTAGATATATCTACGGGCTTACCTCGAAGCTTAATGGAGGTTTTGAAGATTTTCCGGCAAAACTTCCGGCGAGAATTGTAGCTATCTCCGGCGACGGGAAGCTCTCTTGACAGCATTACTCCACTTCTTTATAATCTTAGCTATCTCTTGGAAGAAGAATGGTGAAAAATGGTGAAGTTTAGAGAGGTTTATATAGTGGAGTGGAGAGGAAGAAGACACAGGTCCGTTTGGAGGGAGCGGCGATTGCTAGGATTCCCAGACGCAAGTCCCTGATTGGGACTAATTTTGGTTCCAGTCGGGGTACACTTTTTGGTACAACTTTCTCCGAATTGAAATCTGTTTGCACCGTTGCGATCGTGCAATTAAACTCTATCCAACGATATAATTTTTATATTTATTCGTTATACTTTTTCCGACATCATATTTTTGGGTGGTTGACTTTAACAGAGTCAAAATTGATTTAATTGACCTTTACTCAAAAAGGTTCTTACATTTCATTCATATTATTTATTCTCATGATTTATTTCAATAAATCATTTCAAAGTTCATATCATAAATAAATTTCTTAATTTATCCTTGATTTGGGTCTATACTCAGGTTCCCAATCAAGGTCACACAGTAAGTCAACATATTGGATTAATCTCTATGAGATTTATCCGGATCATGATATTGGATATCAAAACATATTTTATTTTGGCCCAAGGCCCAACAAAAATTTATTTTTAATCAAAACAAATTTGATTAATTAATTAATAATTCATTAATAATTCTAGGGTATGTTTTGGGGCGTTACAATTTCTGCGTTTTATATATTGCTTCCGCATTTGCCAACATCGTTTTTATCAAACTCCGAAAAGATTTTAAACGCCTTATTCACCCCCCCCCCCTCAAAGGCGTGGGCACAACGTCTAAATCGACTAACAATTGGTATCGAAGCGGTTTCGTAGTTGAAAGTGCTTAACCGCATCTACGACAAAGATCCACTTGTTGTGTCCTTTTTTAATTTGAATTTTTAAAATCTCAAAACTTAATTTTTCCCTAATTTTTTAAAAATTCAAATTTATTAAGAAATGGCCCAAATGGATTTCCAAAGCATCCACCGCCCTCCATTTTTTAATGGTCAAAACTATTCTTATTGGAAAATGCGGATCGAATACTTCATTCAATCAATTGATTTTGATTTATGGTTGAATGTACTTCACGGGCCATTTGTGCCGAGTATTGGTAATCTTGCAGGATTATCTCCGGAGGATAAAAGAAAGTTATCAATGAATGCAAAGGCAATCAACTGAAAGGTAACCATGCAAGGATAGGCAGCGGAAATTAAAAATTTTAACATCCTAACATGATTATCTTGCCCAGAATCACGTACTAAAACTTATAGTGAGTAAGAAATTTATACCTTTCTCCGTAAGCGGTAAAAACGAAGAAGTCGTAGGAAGAGCGTTGAAAGTGCAAACGTAACCGTTCAAGCGTCCGGTCTCCAACTTTGACACACGAACAACGCCGGAGTCTACCACAATCTTTTTCTAGTAAAGATTATAGTAGTATAATATATAAAGATTAAAATTTGGGATAATAATAATCTTGTATATTTCTATAGAAAATATTTCCAATAATATATATATTTCGGTATTTATATATATAAATATATCACCGAATGTTTTACATATATAATATTATATTCCAAAATATTTTATTTTACTATTTTACAAATATACAAATTACTTATTATCCCATTGTTTAATCCTACTCCTTAAATTGTTCAAAGTGTGTGACCCGTATAGGCACTTATAAAGCTGGCCACAGTATTGGCTCTGCACCAATACTATAAGCAATAAGCGGTATCTAGCAACACATTATTGCCCCCAGATTATAAGTTAAGACGTTTGCACCGTCAAAACCTTTCCACGACTCAGACTCCGTGTAACTGTATCCCTTTGTCTCAATGTCTAAACTTAATGCAGGGGATTAATAAAATCCAGCTTGTATCCATTAAGTCATTCACTGATTTATCAAGTCTGACTGATAGGAACAGACGTCATAAAAACATCTCAGCATGGCCATGCAATTTCCTCAATCATAACTTATCAGTGGGCCCCATAAGACATTAATCTCTTAAAAAGAGTAGTGACAAATCCTATGTACGTAATCTACGTTTCTGAATACGCGCTGCGGCATACCCAAAACAAAGCCTGTATACCATCCTTATTTCATATGGCTTAGGACAATGCATCAAAGCATGCGGGTTCACATATGTAGAAAACGTAATACTTCAAGTCGAAGGATAGTTACACCCGTGGTCGCGCTAAAGATGCTTAGAGCATGAACTAAAAGTTCAAGCAACATCTTTAGGATGGGTCAGTCTGGCATCCTATTATCTCTAGATAATATCTGCCCATGTGCGGATGCGAACACACCGTCATTGACTATGAGACTAAGTCAAACATCCAACACATACTAGTCTCACATGCATTAACGATATCCCACTCTCGTTAATACTTGACTATGGACATTTAGATAAATATTTATTTCAAGATGTTAGTCTCATCAGCAGAATAACATTATCTGATAAACATCTTTTAAATATAAATCTAGGAATATAATATTTGTTTACATTAGCATGAGATGTGTAAACATATTATATATGCCTATACATGATAGAATAACGATAAACAGTTGGCCATCAGGGCACAACTCCAACAATCTCCCACTTGCACTATGGCCAATCTGGCATCGGTCTAATGCCCATGGACCTAGTGTGACCCTCATGCTTTAGCTTTCCTAAACGCTTGGTCAGGGGATCGGCTATGTTGTCGTCAGTATCTACTTTGCAAATCATCACATCTCCTCTGTCTACGATTTCTCGTATGATGTGATAGCGTCGTACAATATGTTTGGTTTTCTGGTGAGATCGCGGTTCCTTTGTCTGTGCAATGGCCCCAGTGTTGTCGCAAAACAACGAGATAGGGTCATTAATACTAGGAACCACTCCAAGTTCAGTAATGAACTTCTTAATCCAAACAGCTTCTTTAGCTGCCTCGGCGGCATCTATGTACTCAGCCTCTGTAGTCGAATCGGCGGTTGTATCCTCCTTAAAGCTCTTCCAACTAAAAGCTCCACCATTCAGGCAAAACAAATATCCTGCTTGTGATTTTGAATCGTTTCTATCGGTTTGGAAGCTAGCATCAGTGTAACCGACCACCTTTAGCTCTTCCTCACCACCGTATACCAGGAATGCATCCTTAGTATTGCGAAGATACTTGAGGATGTTCTTGACCGCTGTCCAGTGTGCTTCTCCTGGACTTCCCTGGTATCTGTTGGTCGCGCTTAAAGCGAATGAGACATCAGGTCTAGTACATATCATGGCGTACATGATGGATCCAATCGCAGAAGCGTATGGAACCTTCATCATGAGTTCCTTTTGCTCGGGAGTAGAAGGACTCTGGCTCTTGGAAAGAACCGTGCCAGGTGTCATAGGTAAAGATCCTTTCTTTGAGTTAGACATGCTAAATCGATCAAGGATTTTATCTATATATGTACTTTGATTTAGACCTATTAACTTTCTTGATCTATCTCGGTAGATTCTTATGCGAAGGACATAACTAGCATCCCCTAAGTCTTTCATGGAGAAGTTCTCGCTCAACCACGTCTTTACAGAAGTGAGAGCGGGAATATCATTACCCATTAACAATATGTCATCGACATATAATATTAGGAATACTATTACACTCCCACTGACCTTCTTGTATACACAAGATTCGTCAGAGTTCTTCTTGAAACCAAAACTGGAAATGGTTTCGTCGAAACGTATGTACCAACTCCGAGATGCTTGTTTCAATCCGTAGATTGAACGTTGTAGCTTACAAACTTTGGCAGACTGACCAGCAATTTGAAAACCGTCAGGCTGTGTCATAAAAACATCCTCTTTGAGGTTCCCGTTAAGGAAAGCCGTCTTGACGTCCATCTGCCAACTTTCATAATCGTAATAGGCTGCAATCGCAAGCATTATCCGAATGGATTTCAGCATAACAACTGGAGAAAAGGTTTCATCATAGTCAATTCCGTGGATTTGTCTATAACCTTTTGCTACCAATCTAGCTTTGAAGGTATGAACCTTCCCGTCTACGTCTGTCTTTTTTTTTGAAGACCCACTTGCATCCAATGGGTTTTACCCCTTCGGGCGCATCAACCAAGGTCCAGACTTAGTTTGTGTACATAGACTCCATTTCAGATTTCATGGCTTCGAGCCATAGATCAGATTCGGGGCATGTAATTGCCTCGAGGTAGGTCTCTGGTTCGCCTTGATCTACCAACAAGACGTCACCTTCATCAGACATGAGAAATCCATATCTGACCGGAGGATTACGTATCCGGTCTGACCTACGTGGTATATCTTGAGCAATTTGAGGTTCAATTGCTTGATCTCTTTGCTCAGGTTCCAACACTATCGGGACTTCTTCTTGTGGTTCTCGAATTTCTTCGAGTTCTACCTTTCTCCCACTAGTGATAGCAGAAAGAAACTCCTTCTCAAGGAAGGTTCCATTCCGAGCAACAAAGATTTTGTTATCGGATGGATGATAGAACTCATACCCTCTAGTTTCCTTGGGGTATCCCACAAAAATTACTTTATCAGCTTTAGGCTCCAACTTACTAGACGTCATGAGACGTTTTACATAAGCTTCACAGCCCCAAATCTTAAAGTACGAGAAACTCGGTTTTCTCCCACGCCATAGTTCGTATGGTGTGCTCTCGACAGCTTTAGATGGAACTCTGTTGAGTGTGTGTGCTGCTGTTTTCAATGCATATCCCCAAAATGATTCTGGCAATGTTGTCAGACTAATTATGCTCCGGACCATGTCTAGCAAAGTCCGATTTCTCCTCTCAGACACTCCATTTAACTGAGGTGTCCCTGGAGGAGTGAGTTGGGATAAGATCCCATGCTCTTTCAGATAGTCATCGAACTCAGGCTTAAGTATTCACCTCCTCGATCCGAGCGGAGGGTCTTAATACATTTGCCTAATTGTTTTTCTACTTCGTTCTTGAATTCTTTGAATTTGTCAAAGCATTCCGATTTGTGTTTCATGAGATACACATATCCATATCTACTAAGGTCGTCAGTAAATGTAACGAAGTAAGAATAACCACCTCTAGCTACAGTGCTAATTGGACCACACACATCGGAGTGTATGAGGCCCAATAAGTCACTCGCCCTTTCACCGTGACCAGTGAATGGAGCCTTTGTCATTTTACCAAGTAAACAAGATTTACATACATCATATGACTAGAAGTCAAATGAATCAAGTACACCAGAACGATGTAACTTAGATATGCGTTTCTCGTTAATGTGGCCCAAACGACAATGCCAAAGGTACGCGAGATTCAAACTGTTAGGTTTGTTTCTCTTAACATCTACGTTATATATTGTGGTATCCATGTCAAGGACATAGAGACCGTTGGTCATTTTTGCACTTGCATAAAATATATCATTTCTAAAGACAGAAAGAGTTTTGTCTCTTACAACGAATGAAAATCCTGCTTTGTCAAGGCAGGATACAGAAATGATGTTTCTGCTCATACTAGGTACAAACAGACAATTATTCAAATGCAATATTAGACCACTAGGTAGAGATAAACTATAGGTTCCGACGGCCAATGCATAGACGAGTGCGCCATTGCCGACTTTTAGTTGTATCTCTCCCTCCGTCAATTGACTACATTCATGCAAGCTTTGCATAGAAGTACAGATGTGAGAACCACATCCAGTATCCATCACCCAAGAGGTGATATCAGACATATTGACTTCGATAACGTAAATACCTGAGTTTTGGGGTTGACCCTGGTAAAGGTCTCTTAAGCATTGTATCATAGGACGCACTTCCATGTCCGCGTGGAGCCTTTGGAGCTCCGCGGTCATACTGGCCATAATGATACACTTTACATCTCGCGCGTCGTCCTCATACTTCTTGAAGGAAGTGAGTTCGGACGCACGAGCATTAGTATCAGGGGTCTTGGGAGGATCCGTTTCGAGGATGTAGAGTTTCCTCTCACAGTTAAGAACGATTCGAAGGTTCATCTCACAGTTAAGAACGATTCGAAGGTTCATCTCCCAGTCAAGAAAGTTGGTCCCGGATAACTTGTTGTTTTCCAGGATGTAACGCAGGTTGAAAGGGTTGTTGTTGTTTGCCATCTACAGAAAATTTTGCAAACTAGGTTATCTATCATGTTTAATAATTAATTAGGCCTTTAATTAATTATCTCCCACTATTTTTAACAAATCAATAACCCTCGATATTGATTCGGAGATTTCCGGCGAAACCTCTAGTGGGCCAAGATCCATATTTCATTATCTTGCGTTCCGCTTGGGCGTTACTCCACAAGACAACTATTTAGGTAGGAACATTGTTCCAACTAATGAGCCGGGCTCTCAGCTCTTGGTCTGGTGTTGGGCGAACAATATTACTACAACTGGACCAGGACACCTTTTCACCATACTTGTAATTGGCTGAGGCACGTCTTACAAGCAGACTACTTTGGTTAGGAATAGAGTTCCAATTAAATCATAAAGATCCAACTCCTGGCTGGATGAGTGAGTAAAATCATCCGACTTGTCATTGATGACCCCAACTTACTGCCTCTGAGTCGTCCATCCATTTGACCGAGACTCAGTTAAGTCTAACCCAACGTGCGACAGCGACCACGCTATGGCGGTTCCCGTAACCAACTTAATATACACCGTACTATGCTCTGCTGAGGCTGAGTACATGACAGTGCACATTAGCCGGATAGGTGCCGGGCGTCAGAAGGCGACAGACTTAATATTCGTGAGGGATTTATAATTTCGATCTCACCTATCGACATGGCCGCGCACATGTCCATTACTAGCGTTCAACATACATTCAACATGCATTCACAAAACGCAGTAAATAAACGTGTAATGATTGTGGCCCCTAAAAGAAAAATAAAACGATAGCTTCCACTGGCTTCTGGGCACTTGGACTTCGGGCTATCTCCATTCTTTTAGATTTCTTCAAATGGTCTTCAAATCTTTTCATCTTCAAACCACCACGTGCGAAAAGAATACTCGGTTGAGGTAAGAGAGAAAAATAAATTTACAACAAGAGTTTATGAGATAAGGCACGACACGCAGGCCGTATTATAATCAAATAAACTATAGCCACAATCATCCACCATGCATATCATACATCCACACAAGCAATAGAGATATACATACACCGGGTGAACCGCGCTCACCCCAGACAATTCTAGAAAAATACTACGGCAGTAAATATTTTCTAAAACTCATAAAATTAAATTAGATGTCCAAATAAATCTAATAAAATTTTATAAAAAGAATTTTATGCATTCTGGATATTCTTCCAGCATAAAAAAAATCCAGAATATTCCAAAAGACCAAAATGCCCTTTTTGCAAAATTATATTCAAAAAGGCCATTAAAATTTTGAAACAATTTTGCAAAAATCATGAAAATTAAATTTCAACTTCCAGTAGTTATTTTTAACATTTATAAACCTGGAAATAAAATTTCCAAAATTTATAAATCATTATTTCCAAAATGTATTAGTTAAATCTCAATAAGTTATAAAAAGCCATTTAAATTGATTTCGAAAATATTAAATTACAAAAATTTAATATTTTGAAAAACATTCTTTTTCTTACTGAGATATAACTTTCCAAAATATATATTAGTCATTTATGTAATTAAAATACAAATATATAAATATATATAATATTTCGGTAATAAAACCGAGTACATATATAAATATATATTTATTTAATTACTAACTAATATTATTTTGAACAATATATTTACCAACAACTTTATTCAACTTAGAAATAATATTTCCAAGTTTAATAAAGTTCATTTTTAATTTTCCCATATTTATTTTCGGTTTTCACCTAAATAAATACAATAAATTCAAAATAGGAAATAATACATTCAAAAATTACAATATAATTTTATCAATCATAAAATAATGTTTTATGTCCAAATAAAATTATATTTACTATTTCTACAATATATATAAATATATATTTCAAAAAATCAATATATATATATATATATATATATATATATATATATATATATATATTACAGGTAGAAATAAAATAAATAAATTTAGAATTCATTTTCAATGATTTATTTAAGTCCAATACTTATTCCAAGACTAAATAAAATCATTTTACCAATTTTTGAATTTTAATAATTACCAAGTTAAAACTTTGACTTTTAAAATTTTAAAAGTCAAACGTAAAACTATAGTTTTGTACGTTGGCTCCGATACCACTGAAAGGTAACCATGCAAGGATAGACAGCGGAAATTAAAAATTTTAACATCCTAACATGATTATCTTGCCCAGAATCACGTACTAAAACTTATAGTGAGTAAGAAATTTATACCTTTCTCCGTAAGCGGTAAAAACGAAGAAGTCGTAGGAAGAGCGTTGAAAGTGCAAACGTAACCGTTCAAGCGTCCGGTCTCCAACTTTGACACACGAACAACGCCGGAGTCTACCACAATCTTTTGCTAGTAAAGATTATAGTAGTATAATATATAAAGATTAAAATTTGCGATAATAATAATCTTGTATATTTCTATAGAAAATATTTCCAATAATATTTAGAAAATATTATAGATATTTTCTATACACAAAATGATATTAATGGAACATAAAAGAAATTTTCTCTCACAAGAAAATTATGACCGAACAACACCATAAAAATTGAAATCATAATGAAAGGCTAATGGTGTGGTGTTTTAAATAAAAAACAAAGATGCTCCATTATTTTTGTCATTAGCTAAATGACAAAATTAATTAGTCCACAAATTATCAATCAAGCAAATTATTGTTCCTTTAAAAGATATCATGGCCGAAAAATCATGTGAGAAGGATTTGTAAAATTCTTCTCCACTTAAATGTTCAAAGTGTATTTTATTTGACACCAAAAATTAATATAAAAATTAATTTTAAATCAAATAAAATACCCATATCATTTTTTAAACAAGTATACAAATATACTTTAAATACTTTATGTCAAAATAATTATTTTCATAATTAAAATGACAAACCAAAATAAAATATTCAACATATAATATATATATATATATATTTCGGTATTTATATATATAAATATATCACCGAATGTTTTACATATATAATATTATATTCCAAAATATTTTATTTTACTATTTTACAAATATACAAATTACTTATTATCCCATTGTTTAATCCTACTCCTTAAATTGTTCAAAGTGTGTGACCCGTATAGGCACTTATAAAGTTGGCCACAGTATTGGCTCTGCACCAATACTATAAGCAATAAGCGGTATCTAGCAACACATTATTGCCCCCAGATTATAAGTTAAGACGTTTGCACCGTCAAAACCTTTCCACGACTCAGACTCCGTGTAACTGTATCCCTTTGTCTCAATGTCTAAACTTAATGCAAGGGATTAATAAAATCCAGCTTGTATCCATTAAGTCATTCACTGATTTATCAAGTCTGACTGATAGGAACAGACGTCATAAAAACATCTCAGCATGGCCATGCAATTTCCTCAATCATAACTTATCAGTGGGCCCCATAAGACATTAATCTCTTAAAAAGAGTAGTGACAAATCCTATGTACGTAATCTACGTTTCTGAATACGCGCTGCGGCATACCCAAAACAAAGCCTGTATACCATCCTTATTTCATATGGCTTGGGACAATGCATCAAAGCATGCGGGTTCACATATGTAGAAAACGTAATACTTCAAGTCGAAGGATAGTTACACCCGTGGTCGCGCTAAAGATGCTTAGAGCATGAACTAAAAGTTCAAGCAACATCTTTAGGATGGGTCAGTCCGGCATCCTATTATCTCTAGATAATATCTGCCCATGTGTGGATGCGAACACACCGTCATTGACTATGAGACTAAGTCAAACATCCAACACACACTAGTCTCACATGCATTAACGATATCCCACTCTCGTTAATACTTGACTATGGACATTTAGATAAATATTTATTTCAAGATGTTAGTCTCATCAGCAGAATAACATTATCTGATAAACATCTTTTAAATATAAATCTAGGAATATAATATTTGTTTACATTAGCATGAGATGTGTAAACATATTATATCTGCCTATACATGATAGAATAACGATAAACAGTTGGCCATCAGGGCACAACTCCAACATCAACATCCTCCATTGCTCCCTCGGTCCCGATGAATTTGCAAGAGTGAGTACGTGCAAAACTGCCAAAGAAGTATGGGATCTATTAGAAGCCACTCACGAAGGGGATGTCTCGACAAAGCAAACAATGATTACCCTTGGGAACGCCGGATACGAATTCTTCAAGAAAGGACCATGTGAGACAATCCAAGATATGAACAAGAGGTTCAATAAGATTGTCAACAAATTGAGTAAGTTGGGTAAGACGTATACTACTTCCGAGCTTAATACGAAAATTCTATTTTCTTTACCTAAAGAATGGCATAGTAGTATAGTGGATTTATTACCAAAATGTGATAAGGCCGAAACCGCCCACATTTGGTCTTCCTTATATTCTCATGAGCTTTAGTTGAGAAAGATCAAAGAGGAAGAAATGCGTGAAAATCCCAATCTTACCAATGCCTTCAAAGCTTCAAAAGACTCGTCTAGTGAAGAGTCAAGTGAATCAAGTGATGATTCAAGTGACTCGAGCTCTACGTAAGAGTCGGATGATGAAGAAGACGAAGAGAAGGAAATGAGAAAGAAGTATACGGATTTCCTCAAATGGAAGAAGTATGTGAAGAGGAAAGAATCGTATAAAAAGCCAAAGAAAGAGCGGCATAAGCCAGGGTAAATTCTTATCACTTATTGGGATAGATATTATTTTGTTTGGTTTTAATTATTTTTCAAAAATAAAATCTTATCCCACATGTGCTTTTATTTGTTTTAGCCTTGGTTTGCATGATTTAAATTTCTTAAAATTCATGCATTTTAGAAAATAATCCTCAAAAATCCCTGAAAAATAAAATTTTTAAACTTGCATCATTGTAGGGGGAGTTTTCATTTTTAGGGAAAGTTTTGTTGTAAATGCACCTTTTGCCCAATGATCTCAAAACTATCATTTTTCCAAAAAATTCATTTTGATAGGGGGAGGGTTTCAAGAAGTTATACATGGCTAAAATTTTCAAAATACCCTTTTTGATTTTGACAAAAGGGGGAGAAGATGTATACTTCAAAGTGGTGCATATGCAACTTGACTTGAGTGCATTCTTGTGTAAACTTTTGAATCAAACTTAAACTTTTAATAAACACAAGAAAAAGTTCAAAGTGAGTATTTTCAATATGCTTGTTCTTAGGGGGAGCTTGCTCGCTTCATTTTTATACTCCCGCCTAACTCACTTTGAAGTATATTATTTGTCAATATCAAAAAGGTGAGATTGTTAGCCTTGGTTTGCTAAGCCTCATGTTTTGATGTTAACAAACAATATAAGAGCTTAACGTTTGTTTAAGTGTTTCAGGAAAAACAAGAATCCATTAAGATTCGGTACTCAAGAATGAAGTCGAAACACTAAACTAGCGTAGAATATAGGTAGAAACCAATGTAAGGATATGATTTTATATACCTATATTCACAAGCTCAAAACAACTCACAAAACATGTTTAAAACCCTTTTATAATCATTTTCAAACATCCAAAAGGTTTTAAACAAAATTGGAAATGATTTGGACAAAAATAAAAAATTGTCAAAATGGTCATAAGGTACCTAGGTACCGTACGCACAGGACCCCCCTACCGTATGGACGAGACCCCCCTACCGTAAGGGGTACCGTACTAAGATAGGTACCGCCAGAGAGTTTTGGCCTGAGAAGGTACCTAGCTACCGTAAGCACGGGACCCCCCTACCGTATGGACAGGACCCCCCTACCGTGATCGTTGGATTACTGTTCCTGATTTGTGATTTTGAATTTAATCAATCCTAATCACCTCCCAACGGCTAATTAACATCTTCTACTATAAATACAAGCCTAATTCTTCATATTTTTTCAAGAAACAAAGCTCTAAACATCCTATCTTTTTATTCTAAGTGTGTTCATCCTTTTATTAATTATTTTAAATATTTTGGCTATTTTAAGAGCCTTAAATTCCTAATTTTTATACACACACTTTGAGCTTGTGTTTCTAGTTATATATACTCTCATATTCATAAGTTTATATTGTATTTTTGAGAGAGTATAATTTTCTTCTACACCGGCTAAGTTTTGTTCTCCATTTTTATATTCAAGCCGTTGTGTAGAACTCTTGCTTGTGTTTTTCAAACACATCTTTATACAGTCGAGAATAGCTGTTAAATTCTCATATTGTATCGGTCGAGGATAGCCGTATAAATATCCTTGGGTAAAGGTTCAAGGATAGCCTTTGAAATCCTTGGGAGAACGGTAGAAGATAGCCGGTAAATCTTCATTGTAAATGGTTCGAGATAGCCGTTGTGAAATCTCGGAGTGAATCCTATAGGCAAGGGTTGTTTGCCAAAACTAGTGCGGTGCTTTGACGGAATTCAAGAGGCCGGGACTTAGTGGATTCGGAAATCCTTGAGGAGGAGCCTTGAGGTACTAGAGTAGGGGTTTCCCGAACCAGTATAAAATCGGTGTGCATTTTATTTACGCTTTTATTTCTGTGTTTTATATATTGCTTCCGCATTTGCCAACACCGTTTTTATCAAACTCCGAAAAGATTTTAAACGCCTTATTCACCCCCCCCCCCTCTAAGGCGTGGGCACAACGTCTAAACCGACTAACAAGTCTGTCCGTCAGTTTGCGGATTGTAGGTCGTCAAATGTTTTAACGTGGTGCCACTGAGCTTGAAGAGTTCCTGCCAAAAGGTGCTCATGAAGATAGGGTCCCGGTCAGAGACGATCGTAGAGGGAAACCCATGGTGCTTAATGACGATGTCGACGAACAACATGGTCGTAAGGGGAGCGTCGAAGTGGGAAGGCAAAGCACCAAAGTGCGCATATTTCGACAGACGGTCGACTACCACCAAAATCACTGTCTGACCTTGCGATGGTGGAAGACCCGTGATGAAGTCCATGGACAGCTCGTCCTAAACCTGTGCCGGAATGGGCAAGGGTTGAAGGAGCCCCCCGGTTTCTTAGTCGAATACTTTGTGGTTTGACAAATATGACAATTTCCAACAAAGTGTTGGACTTCCTTGCGCATCCGTGGCCAATAAAAAGTGGTGGCAAGGTGTCGAAAGGTGCGGTCCGCCCCCAGATGTTCAGCGGTTGGGGACGAATGGTACTACGTCAGTAGGTGTAAGCATAAAGGAGAGAGGGAGCTGATACATATTCGTTGTTTATAATAGAGAAGGAGAGAGGGAGTTGATAGAGCCCGTACGTCCTCTAGTGATGCATTCGTATCAATGTGTCAAGGGGTAAGGCCCGAGTTCGATTCGTGGCAATTGCGTTCGGAAGTAACTATGCTAATCATAAGATCTCTGCAAGTATCTGGTGCAAATTCTACTCTTTGTCACCAATCTACGATTAAATTTCAATTTATTTTCCAGTGAGTGACTGTCCAGACTGGATCTGAGGGGGCACTCGGAGATGGGGCTCACAAACAAGTTTCAGATTTGTGAGTTTATGACAAAAACATTTTCACATGTGATAGATCCATGACAATACAATATTTATTATTTGTGAAAATTTAGAATGATAAAGATGACGAATAAGAAGGGTGTACAATGACATATACATGTACTCCCTCCGTCCATAATTAAAATTCCCACTTTCTTTTTTTGGATGTTTAAAATTAAAGTTCCCATTTCCATTTTGGCAACTTTCTTTTATTAAAGAGACTCAATTACCGTTCTTTATCTTTTACTTTTCCTCTCCATTCCTCTCCTCTCCCTTTTTTCTTTCTTTTTTTTTTCTTTTCTCCCGTTCACATTTCGGACGATTCTTTTTTTCTTTTTTTCTGTTCTTCTCTCTCTCTCCTTCTTCTTCCCCCTTCTGATTTTTTTCTTATTTTTCTCTCCTTTTCTTCTTTAGATTTTTCCTTTGAGTAAATTCCATAAAAGGTCTCCAGTTATAGGTTATTTTAGATATTTAGTCCCTACATATCAAATATTACTAATTTAGTCTCCAATTATTATATTCACTTCTACGAATGGTCCTTTGTTAACATTTCTGTTAAGAACATGGATAAAATTGTGAATTCACAGTCGTTTCTCTTCTCAATTAAGCTTCCTCCCTCCCTCGCACTTCTTTCCCAAACCTGTCGCTGAGTTTGAAGATTTGAACCCAAAATCAAAATCATCACTCTTCTCTCAATTGTTTGTTGAACTCGTGGAACCCAAATTCGAAATCAGTAACGTTCATGGATGAGTTTTAACGTTTATTTTTTTTTTTGCAATTTCTTGAGACTAGCTGATAAACTCATCCATAAAGCTTATTGGTTTTCATTTTAGGTTCCACCAGGAAAACTAATAATTGAGAGATGAGTGATAATTTCAGTTTTGGGTTTAGAGCTTCAAACTCAGCGACGAGTTTAGGAAAGAGTACGAGAGGAGGGAAGAAGCTTAATTGAGGAGAGAGAAGTATGAATATACAATTTTACCCATGTTCTTAACAAAAATGTTAACAAAGGACCATTCGTGAAAAATGATATAATAATTGAGGACTAAATTAGTAATATTTAATATGTAGGGATTAAATATGTAAAACGACTTATAACTGGGAACCTTTTATGGAATTTACTCTTTTCCTTTCTTCTTCTTCTTCTTCTTCTTCTTCTTCTTCTTCTTCTTCTTCTTCTTCTTCTTCTTCTTCTTCTTCTTCTTCTTCCCCCTTCTGAATTTTCCTTCATCATCTTCAGCTCCTTTTGATTCTTCTTCTTCCGATCCCCCTTTCGATTTTTCATTTCTATTCTTCTTCTACTACTTTTTCTTCTTCCTCTACTCCCCCCTTTCAATTCTTCTTCTTCCTCGTCGTCAAATCTGAGAAAACCGATTCAGATCTATGAATCGACGAAGAATCGTCTTCAGATTTTTCATCTTCATCTTCTACAAGGTCGATGAAGAAATCTGATTCAAATCTTTTTCATCTTATTCGGGTCGCCAGAATCTTACACTCGCAGGAAATTCGCTGGAATTCGATCGCCGAAATCTCTCTCTCGAACGATGGGGTTGGCTGCAGGAATTTGGGGTAGGCCTCGGCAGTCCATACTCAATATGGATGGGGGCGTGGGTAGGGTTGAGGGGTATTTTGGGAAAGTCAATGTAAATTTTAACTTTTATTAAACTTCGTGCTGGGTCAAAGCGGGAACTTTAAATTTGGACGGAGAGAGTATATTTTATGAAAGTGACAAAGTGGTATTGGACGAAATCACTGCTTCTCCCAATGACCATCTGACCGGATCTGGGGGTTCATCCTTTTACATACGCCTACACTTTAATTGCACGTACTTGCAAAACAACACTTTAATTTCACTTGATCAATAAAACCTTCATTTCCATGGTTTAATTTAAAAAAAATTACCAAAAATTGTTCCCGAGTACCCTTAGTTTTCTGCTAAGAAGTCACAAGTTCAACATTATCTAAAACATAATTGAGAGTACTTAAAATTTATGTTAATGTACTCCGAGATTACATTTGGTCTATTTGGCTGCTAGAATTCAAAGTCCCGTTACTTTGACCCATCAAACACCAAAAAATCACTTCAGTGTATCTCATGTTTTTTGTTAAAATTCTAGCAAATCTCATATTATTAAATTTTACATTGATAATTATTTTTATTGTTTTTTTATAAATCTTTTTCTTACTATCTTTTCTCTTGCTAATGTAAATACTAAATTTTACATTGAATTATGTAGTTAATTGTATTATATTTTAGGCAATTACTATGTTGAACCTAAGGTCCACTATGGACATACAGATTAGCAAAATAAGCATTTTTTATTACTTAAATAAGCATCTACGGAGTACTTTTTTAATTAAAAATTTAAAAAAAAAATTAATGTGAGAAGATCCACAAAATTGATATGCATCCAAAGTGAACCGAAGCACTCTATATTTTATTAAAATCTCTCAATTTCCAAAATAATTACTCCCTCCGTCCACAAATAAACTTCGCATTCACTATTTACAAGGTCAAATTTTATTCACTTTGTTGGCCTATTTTCTTTACCCATTTGATAAAATAATATAGTCATATCACCTCTAGTTTTGTAGATCTTTTGATATAATTTTTTAATATGTAATTTTTATTTTTAAATTTTACATTATTTTCATATAAAATGATTTGAAGAGAGGGAGTATTATCTTTGTTGTTAGTCCGTATACATGCATGATTGTCTTTTAGGGTCCCGGCCCAAACTTTACCAATTGGGATATGCTAGAGGTATACCAAAGGTGTACCCCAAATGTACACCACTTGCCTCTACACCATTCATTTTATTTTTTTTATTTTTTACTTTTTTTGAAATTTTTTTGCTTTTTTTGTGTAGTTATGGAGGAGTGGGAATGTTTGGGGTACACTTTTGGTGTACCCCTAGCATTTTCCTTACCAATTTGGCCTCTCTCCCAAGTCCCAACCTAAACCCACCTCCACCTCCACCTCCTCCATTTGAGTCCCTACTTTTAGTTGACTTTGTGGTCAAGTTTAGAAAGTAACTTTTGATGTACGGCACTTATTTCACTTATTTTAATGGATTACTCATCATTTTTCATCAAGTGGAGTAACATGTATCTTAAAATAAGATTTTACACTGTGACATTATGACAATATATAGTGATATCCTATTATTTCTTAATACTACCTTCGTCCCACAAAAAATTTCCATTTTGAATAGTATTTAGTCAAATATTTACACGCTTTGACTACAAATTGTGAGAAATGTATATTGAATTATGAAATAAATTTTATATGATTGGATTCATCTTAGGATCTAGTTTTGATATCTCAAATTTTTTTAGCATTTTTTTATTTAAATTATATTTAATTTAAGGTCAAAGTGTGCAACAGTTTGACCAATTTATGGTCAAAATGGGAACTTTTTTGTGGGACGGAGGGAGTACTATATAGTAACATCATTAACATTGCATTCATATTTTGAAAATATAAACATGAAACTCTTATTTTAATATTCTTCAATATTTTATTCCTAATTTAGTTCTTTTTCCTTTCTTTTATTCTTTAAGTTAATAAAAATTATTATCCTATGTTAGAAGAAAACAGAAATATTATTTTGGAAACAAAACAACTAGAATCCCAACACTTTATCTACCACATAATTTTGTGTAAAAATATTAGGGAGCTAGATAAAAAAAATGTGTTGGGGGAGTGTTGGGTACAACGAAGAATGCTAGGGGTACATCATATTTGGTATTTCCCTAACATTTTTGCAAATATAAATATCCATACTTTATTTAAATAGACATGAAGTCAACATATCGTTTTTCCGCCCAAAAAGTATGACAATTATAAATGGCAATTCTGAAGTTAAATGGTAAGTGGCCAAAATTATAGTAATAATTATTATAATTATTATATTTATAATAATTAAAGAAAGGTAAGTTAATAATTGTAGTGGCCGAAATTATAGCAATAATTATTATATTTATAATAATTATAAAATGGCCAAAAGGTAAGTTTATAATTGTGAAGTTAAAATGGTAAGTGGCCGAAATTGTGAAGTTCTAATTATTAAAGAAAGGTATAAATATAATAATTAACGTATTGATGGAAATAATTTAAAAAAATAAATGTGGCCAAAATTGTAGTAATAGTTATTATAATTATTATAAATATAATAATTATGAAGTTAAAATGGTAAGTAGCCAAAAATTATGAAGTTATAATTATTAAAAAAAGCTATAAATATAATAGCCAAAATTGTGAAGTAATAATTGTGAAGTTATTACCAATTATTATATTTATAATAATTATAAAATGGCCGAAAGGTAAGTTAATAATTGTGAAGTTAAAATGGTAAGTAGCCAAAATTATGAAGTTATAATTATTAAAAAAGGTATAAATATAATAATAGCTATTATTTTTATAATAATTAATTAACGTATTGTAAGTGTGAAGTTAATATAGTTATTATTTTAATTATAATTAACGTGAGCAATATAAAATGGTAAGCGTGACGTTAATATAATTATTATATATATAATAATTAACATATTGAAAATTGGAAATAATTAAAAAAGGTAAGTTATAAAATTGTAGAGCGTAAGTTTTTAATAAAATTGGAGTCAATGTATTATATGCTAATAATTAACCAACGTTATTTTGACTACTGATTGAAAACGTATGAAATTATGGTAAGAATAAGTAAATGTCATTTTTAACCATAGAAAGTTAATATAATTATTTTTATAATTAACATGAGTAATATAAAATGGTAAGCCATCGGAAATTAATATAATTATCATATCTATAATAATCAACATATTAAAAAGGTAAGTTATACAAATCAAAAGCGTAAGTTTTTAATAAAGGTAAGTTATACAAATGCAAAGAGTAAGTTTTCGAAAATTAGAAATAATTAAAAAAGGTAAGTTATACAATTATACACCCACTTTTGGAAAAAAATAATTATGGTAAGAATAATTATACACCCAATTTCGAAAAAAGTTAACCCTTCTTATTATAATTATAATTATAATAGCCTATAGCCTATTACAATTAAATATACTATAAATATTTCCACAAATTGTACAATAATACTTATAGTCTATAAAGAAGTCTTTCGAAATTTGTAAAGCAGTGATGTTTTTTACCTTAAAATAATATAATCTCTATATTCTATTGCATCTCATTTTTATCATTGAAAAATGATTTGAGTTTAATAACATAAAAATGACCCGTGCAACGCACGTGTGTGATACTAGTACTCTTAACGAGTTAACGTCAAAAAATAAAATACAAAATAAAAATACTCCCATAGTTATTGAGATTCATTGATAAAGCCAACCACAATGTATCATCATCATCATCCGCAGTTGCTCAAAAAAAAAGGGCAAAAGACATTACATTTATACTTAGAATTAACAATCCATTAATGTATATATATCATATGGTGACACTGTTAGGAACACCTCTGC
Source organism: Cuscuta australis (assembly GCA_003260385.1). Lineage (NCBI taxonomy): Eukaryota > Viridiplantae > Streptophyta > Magnoliopsida > Solanales > Convolvulaceae > Cuscuta > Cuscuta australis. Next base: position 3,297,038 of record NQVE01000162.1, on the reverse strand, counting down.
AAGTCACACCAGGTGGAGAGCTTGGAGCCAGAAGCTCATAAGGTATCACTCCCGCGCCGCACCGATTCTTCAGCCTCGGGTCGCGGTTCCTCCTCTCGATCTCCTCCTCGATCTGCACGATGTCCGCGCTCAGTTCGCAGAACGCCTCCACCATGGCAGCATCCGCCGTCCAGGTCGACGGATGCTGCCGCTCCCCAAGGTACTCCTCGTCCGGGGAATGGGTCGACAGCGTGTCGATGACCGCGATCAGCTTCGTCGCGTCGAGCTTGCTCGGGAGAGCCTTGAAGAAGTAGGCTTCAGGGTCCGAGACGAACCCGGCGTACTCCGGGTCGTTTTCGTCCGGGATGAGGCGGCGCATGAGCGTCGGCCTGTTGGGGAGGTACCCTCCGTAGGGGTACTGCCCGAAGTTAAGTGCGGCGTGTTGCGCGGAGGATAGCCAGATGATGGTGGTGAGGATTGAACACAGGTCCTCCGGGGACGCCAACGTAGGCCACCAGTCCGCGTTGCGCATGTCCGCGTGGCCCACGTTGACCGACTCGGCGTACCACGACTGGAGCTCCCGGTCACTGCACACCCGGTCGGCGTCTGGGTAGTAGCGGTTCACATATGAGGTCACATACTTCTGAATTGCCTCCCAAATCAAGAGCCCGTCCGTTGCGTAGGGATAGTCTTCTATCAGAAGCTTTAGTCCATGTGGCTGCGTTGGATCTGGCACTGCCATTCCCCTGTACAAGAAACAAAAAAGTCATGAAAGTTAAACTAAAAAAACCGGTTTTCATTTTATATCTGTCTGTCCGGCACCGACGATTATTGTCTGCGAGGTCAAAAATGTGGGGTTACCCCGACTTTTTCGGTACGACTAACCTTCTAACCAAGTCAGCTGGAAGATTTTCGAGATCAAAGCGCCAGAAGTTCTTGTAAGCAGCAGAGCTGATCTGCATCGCATAGCGGCCCGGAGTGAAACAAGACTCCACAACTCCCTCATTGCTTATCAAACTCTGGCGAGCCAGCGCGTTGATTTCCAGTGTGTATCTCATGTGGGGATCAAGAAGCTTGAAGATGGGATGCATCGCGCTCATCTGCCTATGAGCACTCAAGATGAACACTTCCATCGCCGCGTGGGTCCGCAGCCAATGGTGAACAAGCTGGTGGACGCTCGCGTCATTGGCCCACACGTGGGCCTTCCCGATTTGCCACATCCAGAACGACGTCGCGTTGCCGTTGGGCGTGACGACCCTTGACCGGGACGCGAGACCGTTCCCCGGGAGGCATAGCTCTATGGCTATTGGTTTCAGGGTCCCATCCCCAGTCAGAAACAGAACAGTCCGAGTCGCATAGACCGCGCGCCCATCCAAGGCATTGATGCGGTCGACGAATGGTAAATAGATGTCGTGGTAATCCACAATGTAGAGCTTGTTGGAGTCCAATGCCTCTTGGACGCTCATTCCGTTAAGGTAGGGGAGGATGTGTTCATTTTTGAGTGCAGAGTCCACCGGTCCGTACTGAGAAGGATCAAGCTTGCTGATAGGAGGATATGTCCGAAGCCTTTCTACGTGAACGGGACAAATGCCAGCCAATATTTGCCTTCCGAATTCTTCATCTCGTAGCCATGCCAGTTTATCCTCTTCATATCACCAAGCAACAAAGAAATAATGAAGATCAAGTATATTGACAAGGTTTAGTTTCAGACACATCACGGACTACTAAATCAACATAGAACATTAAATTTATGATGCTTATTAAATTCTATGAAGTTTTGAGCAGGAAATGGAATTATACTAGGTTGTTGTTCTTGTGCTTATAAATAGGGAAAAGAAGCTATTGAATCAAAATTGTGAATATATATGTAAGGGAATTAGGTGGGAGAGAAGGTCATACTTTGAAGGATCATGGGAGTGTTGAACTTGAAAATGTCAGCATCCTTGAACTTCCTCACTAGTTGAGGGAGGGGAAGCCTCTCCAGCAAATTTTGATCGATCCCCAACTTACGAAACAGGGTTTCGCCGTATATGCTATCAAGATCTTCGAAACCTCCAAAGTCGCTCTTTTTCGCGGACAGCTTCACCTGCAACCCGGGAATCAAGTTGTGCATCGTGCCTCTAAGCCTCGCGCTCAGGAAAGCGTCGCGTTTGGGCTCTTCGAATTGCTCGTCCCTCGGGACATACATTTGTGCTGGCTTCTCCAACCGGCTCTCACATTTCGTATCTAATCCAGATCAGATAAATATATTACACTCAACTCATGCATTCATATTTAGGAGAACATCAAACGTTGCAAAGAAAACGCACCAGTAACACATGGGACACGACCCGTGCGGCATCGTCGTGGATAAGGGATGTTGCCATCCCCGCCAAGCGTGGGACGAACGTAGTCAATACCTTTGTCGGGGTTTCCGAGATCATTGTAGACATCAAAATCGTAAATCCTGTCGTGAAGTTGGCGGACCCCACTCCCATCCCCCCGTAAGTCTCTCAACTCTTCCTCCCTCAATGCCCTCAAACCTTCTGGTGTCTCATGAGGCAAGTAAGGCTGACAAAGTAATCACATTTCAATTCTGGTAACTCCACTAACTCCCACATCCATCTTTATATTCCATCAATGTGAGAGAGTGAAAAAAAACTAGAATGGGTTGTGTATGTACCTGATTCGAGAAGAAAACCCTCTTCTTGGGAAGATCTTTCCGGGACTGGATCCAAGAGCTGCAAGGGAAATGGACCGGGCCACGAGAAAAGCCTTCCACGGTAATGCTGTCAAGAAAGAACTCTTGATGATGCTTGTTGAGCATTGTGATTGCGCCGGGCAGCCCAAAGTTGGAGTCCACTTCAAATTCAGCACTATAGCTCACTATCTCTGCCTTTGCCCCAGCTTTGTCTCCCCAGTCTTTCAACACAGCTGGTTCACTCTTCTTCGGACCCTTCGTTTCTGCAAACAACCAAAACACAATTTTTTTTCTGAAATTCTAAAAAACACCCTTAACGGTAAGAATCGTCACATAAAGTTTGTCAACAATCCAATGAATCCATGACAAAAAAAGGTAATCTTGTCCTTTCTCTAGGCCAAGTGACAAACTGCGCAAGGTAAACTTCATACTTTAGCATATCTTTTGTTATGAAGTTATTAAAAACAACCATATTACACTTACACCAAGAAATGTACCTCAAAGTTACACCAAAGAGATACACTAACATTTTGAGGTTCACACAGACACAAAATGCTAGTGCGATTAAAAAATTTGCAATAACACTTTGTGTCTGTATGAAGTATGAACCATCACTTTGTGTCTGTATGAAGTTGCACACCAGCAGTGTACAATTTGGGGTACAAATAGCTTAATCCATGAAGCAAGAAATGCAACAATGTTTGACTGGTGCACATTGAAACCTTAAAAAGTCTTTGCACACAGCCAGTAGGAACCTTAAAAGCCACCATTGAAAAACAAAAAAACTAGTGTATACACAAAACCCTCAAAATTGAATTTGTGATGGGCCTTTAAAGAAGAAAAGCCATTATTGACTCAATTACACCATGAGAACCCTTTTTTCCCTGGAACACAGAAATTCTGGTTCAAGGGTAGCCCCAATTACTGAAATAAAATCAAATAACCTAGAATTTCGGACTAGAGAAATGGTATTCCAATAAATGAAGTTGAAAGTGAAAGTCCGTAGTGATGAACAACAGAAATACCGAGAATCCCGGAGCAACATTTGCGGCATTCGAATCATGAAGATGATGATGATTTGAATCCCCTGGTGCTCCTTCTAAAGGACGACGACGACTATGGCATAGTTGAAAATCTTGAGATGAGTTTTTTTCAAATCATATTGAGTATCCGAGATTTAAAAAAATGAGAGTGTCTTTGGTAATAAAGTTTTTTTAAAAATTAGTTCTTAATAACTTTTAATTACTTCCATGATTCTTTATGATTTATTTTCAAAATACTCTTTTGTAAATAATGTTACTCTTTTCCAAAATGGTTTTTTTCTAATTAAAGATTTGTGTTTGATTAGAAACTTAAAGGATTTTTATTAGTTTTTTATAATTCATGAATTATTTATAGTCAATGTATTTTTTTATTTTTACATTTAGTTGTACAAAAATGACTATTTCGAAAATATACTTTAAATTTAGATAATAAAAATACAAAAATACTCCCCAATTAATCATCATTTGATTAAAATTATTTACGAAGAACTACCTAGAAAATAAATCTCAATTATAGAAAACCACGTAAGTAATTAAAACTTATTGAGTATTCATTTGAGAAAACATCTTATTAAAAAGGATTATTTTAGAAGTTTACTCGAAAAAATATTTAATATATGAAATAAAATAGAATGAGATCATATCACATTCAAAGATTCAAAATGAGACTCATTCATTTTACCTTGTGTGAATCTCTATCTCCAAAAGTGTTAGAGAGCAACCCCTCCCTCTTTGAAAAGTGTGTGATTAAACGGTTCGTAAATAATTTTCCTTTTTTTGTTAAAATTTGAAAACTTTGACCTCGATGTATAAAAAATATAAATTGTGTTTCGATATAAATATAATATCATTAGTTTCATGTGTTTAAAATTCTAAATTTTCATAAAATATATCAATGTATAAATATAAATATTAATAGTTAAAGTCTTTAATTAGATATCGTGAAAAATCAAATAGAAAGATCATCTACGGATAGAGGGAGGGAGGGGAGTATTTGTTTCTTACAAAAAGAAGAGGTGTAAAATTAACTTTTAAACATCTTGAAAACGTGTAAAATCATTTCAAAGACAATAGGAGTTTTTTTGAAGGTCAAGATGTGTTGGGAAGTCTTTGAACTTTTTTTTTAGCCATTTTCATACTCATCAATGTAATATTAGATAATTTTTTGAAGATACTAAAACTAAATTAAATTTCTTCCAAATACAATTTACTGAATGTGTTTGTAAAATTTATCCATTTTAAAAACTACTCCCTCCGTCCCTAAATATTTGCAACATTTTCTTTTTCAGCAATCGCGGAAACTTTTGTTTATTTCTACATTTTCATTGGTTATTTGATAAAATAAAATATTCTTGACACCTCTTATTTCGAAGAACTTTTCATGTAGTTTTTTAAAAAGTAAATTTTATTTTTTATTTCTACACCAATATGTAAATAAAATGAATTGAAAAAACTTGATATTTTACCTCGGGAATACAAGTGTGACAAATATTTAGGGACGGAGGGAGTAATAAGTAAAAAATTAATTAACAGTCAAGTTTGAACATAAAAATAATACTCCCTCCGTTTGCAAAAAGGCTTCCCATTTTGATTTGGGGGCAAAAATAAAGAAGTGTTAAATTATAGTTGATTTCCAATTTTGCCCCTGATGTGATGGGTAAAAGTAAGATGTGATGGATAGATTATTAGAGAAAATGTATGATGTGATAGGTAGGGTATGAAAAAGTAAGGGTAAAAGTGGTTTTTTAATAGAAAGGGGAAGTGTTTTGTTGGAAGTAGAAAAAATGAAAGAGGAAGTGTTTTTGAGAACGGATGGAGTACAAATACTCCGTAATAAACTACAGGTATATATGCTACTAAAAAGGTGTAAATATATGCGACAAAGAATTATTTACACTTATTTCTAAATTATAATGGAATTCTTTATTTTAATTTTTTTTTGTGCACTAGAATTCTTTATTCTTGTGTGAGAATTAGTTTAGACAAATTAAATCCGGAGAAAGACAAATGTGATACTCCGTAACTAAAAAATGGATATAAAGACTTTGAAAACAATGTGCAACACTAATATGGATATGAAGACTTTCACACTGACATGTAATTTCACGATTTCATTTTTAAAAAAAAAATATTAATTGCTCTGATAAATAATAATAATAATAATAATGTTCCAAATTATTGTTTTCTTTACATATTTCATTCCCGTTGACTTGAGACTAGAAATTCATGGTAACTCATGTGGAATAATGTTTTGGATTAGAATTAATGTTTTGAATAAATAACTTTGAAAACGTTACATGCTGTGTGTAGATAACCTTTTTTAAAACCCGTTTAAAAAAATTCAAAACACTAACGCTAAACGAGCACGAAGCGGAATTAATATTTTGAATTGGGATTAGTGCATGCTTTGAATAATTATCTATGAAAACGCTAACACTACACGCTTTTTTATAGATAACTTTTTCAAAACGTTAAACGTTATTCGTTAAAAGTCTTTTCAAAACGTTAAACGCTTACTTACTTGGGTCAATTTCACAGCTAATAAGCTCCAAAACAACGTTCCTCCCCAACTTATCAGCAAAAGCGTCAAAGCTTTTAATGAGAGCGTCCACCAATAAGCCCTCCGGCGCCTTATTCCTCACCGTCACCGTCGCCCTCACCTTATACTTCACCGCCTTCTCCGCCACCATTTTGAACACTCTCGGCTCCACGCTCACCGCCTCCACCGCCATCCGCCGCCGCCCCTCCGCACTCCTCCTCCAAGGCCGCCGGAGAGGACCGCAGCGGCCCCGCCCCGGCAGATTCACCAGCGCATTCTTCGGAGAAATTCGGTACGGAGGAGCCGCTGTTTCCATCACAGCTGATATGGCCAAGAACTCATTTGCTAGCGCCATGTTTGTTTGATTGTTTTTGTTTTTTCTTCTCTCCCCTTTTGAAAATTATCCTCCGTTTGGGGTTAAAAAGTAGTTGAAGGATCGGATATATGAAGAGTTTTTTTATAGAAAATGGACGATATGATTTAAGAAAGGTTTATTTTTGGGTCATTATATTTATGTAGTGGGAATTTTGAAGGATGAAAATTTGAAAAATACTCCACATAATGATACCATCAATTATTTCTAGTCCTTGAAAAATTTCTCCCTCGGATCTCTAAGGTTTAAAAAAAATCATTATTTGATTTGTACGGTGTTTTAGAAAAATATACTTCTGTCTCAAAAAAATCATTAAAAAAATCATCTCAAACAATGTATATTATTTCATCTCCCTTAAAATTATTTTCTTTACAATTTGGTATGAAACTAAAAAATTTAAATCACATACTCCCTCCGTCCCACAAAACAGTATCTATTTTGAATAGTATTTGGTCAAATTATTGCACGTTTTGACTACAAATTGTGAGAAAAGTATATTAAATTATAATATAAACTTAATATAATTGGATTCATCTTCGGATCTAGTTTTGATATATCAAATTTTTATAACATTTTTTATTTAAATTATATTTGATTTATGGTCAAAACGTGTAACTGTTTGACAAAAAATACATCAAAATGGGTAATGTTTTGTGGAACGGAGGGAGTATTTCAAAAATACATCAGAAGTGCTTTCATATGACAAAAATATTTTATTCTGTTTTGTGAACAATGAAAATACACAAATAAACAAAGTGTTATACAGACATCAAAATAGTAGTAGGTGGTACGCTTATTTTGGGATGAATGAGGTAAAATATTTTTTTTTAGAATTTATTTAGATTAAAGAAAAAAAATTTGTGAGCTACACATTCATTTCCATGCCAAACACACCCTAAATACGTTCTTTGTAGCAGGTGTTTTTTCCACGTTTATAAGTTAGTCAAAATTATTTATAAGCTACTTCAATTTGTATATTCAACTTATAAACAAGTTATTATGGTAATTATTCTTTTAGTTAAATTTGCACTGAATAGGACTAAAACATAAGTCATTTTCCAATGTAGGACTTAAACTTTTTTATTTCCTAAATAGGACTTAATAATGACTAGTGAGAAAAATAATGTCCAAGTCATGCTGGACATTTAGTTGAATAATGACTAATAGATATTGACCAATGGTCCTACATTGGGAAATAAAAACATATGGTCCTATATTGAAAAAGTCATTATGTTTTAGTCCTATTTAGGTAAATTATTCGTTTCTAATTTAAGCCATTTTACAAAAAAAATACTATAATAAAGATTTTAGGGAGTATAAGTTAAAAATTACTTCATCCGTCCCAAAAAGATTTACACCTTTCAAAAAAATTGTGTCTCACAATCCCTTACACATTTCTATTAAAAAACCACTTTTACCCCTTACTTTTTTAAACCCTACCTATCACATCATACCTTTTTTCTAATAATCTACACATCACATCCTACTTTTACACATCACATCAAGGGTATTTTTGGAAAGTTAACACAAAATTATCCTTCTCCTAATTTCAACTTTAGTCAAAATAGATAACACTTTATGGGACGGAAGGAGTATTTAAAAGGCCTTTTTATTCTAAATTCTTGCTGATACATGTACGAAACTCTTTCCCTCCCTTGTCCTCTCGTATACTCCTTTTTCTCGGTTTGATTTCTTTGCCTCTATTGATTTCTTTTTCACATGTTTCAAAAAGTAAACTTCTTATTTTCCTTATTTATTTTCTAGGGGGAAAAAATGTGAATCACATTATTTCTTCATTCTCAAATGAAATTTCGATCATTTAATTTTTATTTTCTTAAATTTTTTGAAACTACCGTCTAAAGTTCATTTTAGAAAAGAGTGTTTCTTCAGTAGACTTTACATAAAAATTATTATCACTTACTAAAAGAACAACTGATTTTTTTCCTTAAAAAAGAAAATAAACAAGTATAATACGAAGTAAATTTTAATATTAAAATATGTCAATAAAATGTAAAAAGATAATAAAAACAATGACTTGTCATTATAAGGCTTGTCACTCAATTCACCTTTCACACACCGACTGAATTATTTTTTATTAGTTGAAATATTTCATGTTAGCGTGTGACATTTCAATTTTTACTTGTCATTGACCATGTTCATTCTTAGAGTATTTCCAACCCATCTTAATTTGGTGTTTAAAAAAAATATTCCCTTAGTTTATAAAAAAAAGAAAAAAGAAACCTCCCTCAATAGATTGTTGGTGTAAAGAAAGTTTAATCCATCAAAGAACTTGTAGAAAGGTTAATTTCATTGATTGAATATGTGGGAGTACATGTCTATATATACACAAGGGTTTCTAATTCTATACAAGGTAGGAGTCAATAATAGGAAACAATATATTCCTAATCCTATACAAGGTAGGAGACAATAATAGAAAACAATATATTTACATTAAATATAGAATATATTTAACACAACTAATTAATTCATTCCCTCCGCATTTGTCTTGAGATTTGGCCGAATCAAAGGAAGAAAAAGGACACATATCTGGATGAGCTTAGCCCTTAGTCTTCATTTGTTATCAATCACCCCCATTTTTTTTGTCTCACGTTTAAAATAATAATTAAAAAAAATTATTGTGTTCTTTCAGTCTTTCTTTGTAATTAACGAGACTAGTTCTCTCAATTCGCATGGATTTTCTTCATTTGCAATCATTATATGCATTTAGAAATACTCCTTTCGTCCCTCGAGGAGTGAAAACTTTTCTTTTTTTTCATTCGTCACAAAAAAATATTTCTTATTTTTATTAAAAAAGTCATTTTTATTCTTATTAATTCTTAACATAGCTATCACATCACATCTATTCACTGTACTATGGGTCTATTTATTAAATCCAATTTTTCCTCATCACATCCAAATATATTTTTGGAAACTCAACATCAAAATACACTTCTCTTAAATTCCATCAAAATCAAAACTTTTCATGTATGTTTTCAGGTACAGAAAGAGTATAAGGCCATATTTTACTTTAAAGTTTTAATTTTATAGTTAACTTATTCAAATTTCATGTTTCGATTACTACATTGGAGACTTCATACGGATTAGTTGTAAATGATGAATTCAGATTTCTAAAACTATTGAGTTAGCAATATACGGAGTATTATATATACTCTCTCTTCCCGTAAGAAAAGTCTTAGGGGGTGTTTGTTTTTTGGCCAGAAGAGCTTCTAGCCTCTTTTGTCTGCGCTGCGCAGGCGCGCGCAGATGCTGAGCTCTGCAGATTGTTTGTTTTTTGGAAGACATTTCACTCAAAAAGGTCTTCCTAGCATCTTTTTGGAGAAGACATTAACATATGTCTTCTAACATCTTCTAACATCTTCTCCATTTTTTTTCTTCTACTTCTCTTCACTACCACCACCGTCCACCACCATCACCACCGTCCACCATCACCGCCACCGTCGTCCACCACCACCGCCACCGTCCACCACTACCACCGTCCACCATCACCGTCATCGTCCATCACCATCGTCGTCCACCACCACCGCCACCATCCACCGCCACCACCACCGTCCACCACCACCGCCGTCAACGTCCACCACCACCCTTCACCACCACCCTCCACCACCACCACAATCGTCCATACACCATCACCGTACACTACCACCATTAATTTATATAGCAGTCTAGAGACATTAAAAAACAAACAGTCTTCTTCTTGCAGACCGTAGACCTTCGGTCCACCACTTCTCCTGCAGATGTCTACAGTAGTGGTCCGCAGACTGCAGACCTTTTCCTGCAGAAAAAACAAACACCCCTTAGTTTGATTGATTTCAATTAACTTACGAGAAGAGGTGTGCTACAATGCTATTTAGACCTAACAATCATAGCACACCTCTTAATCTACATAATACTTCGTAAGACTTATATTAAGAGGTGTGCACAACACCTCTTATGTAAAAGTTTACAGCGGGAAAATAAAATAAATTAATCCGAACTTATAAAATGTTCGGATTTTTACAACGAAAATAAAGAAAAATAAAACTTGGAGTCTTCGGATGTTCGAACGGACGCAAGAACTCGATCGGACGAAGAGAGGAACGACGCCGGAGCAGTTTCTCGAACTAAGCTTTAGGAAAGCGGAGTCGCCGGAGCTTTCCTTAAGGTAATATTGCCCGCCTCCCGCACTGTCAAACGTGGGCAATCTCCTCCAAGGATAAAACCGCAACGTGCTAAGTCTAGAGCGGTAGAACAGAGCACCGGCGAATGAGAACGATGGGAAGTTATCGCCGGAGAAGATGATCGGAAGTTGGGGATTCGCCGGAGTAGTTTTACTGCAGAGAGAGAGAATTTTCGAGAGTGTATTCTCTCCCTGCAACCAGCCCCTCCTTTTATAGGAGGGAATTGGCTCTTCGCTTGGACAGGACGGAAATTACGAAGGGACGAGCGTCTCTTCGGTCTCAAGTGCATGCATGCTTGTTTGAACGGCACTTCGTTAATCACGAAGTGTCCACGCGTGTTTAATTCGGTCTCATAAAAATTTAGCCACGCCGCAGACGCGCCGCGCTACGCCACGCCACGCCCTGCCCCGACGCGCGTGCGTGTCGTGCCGAGCCGGACGGTGGCGGCAGCGGCGGCGCGTGAGGAGTCCTCGTCTTGTTCCTTTCATAAGCTCAATTCAATGCCTAGGCTTAAATATGAGAATATGAAATGTTCAAGATCCGGTGTGGGACAAAGACTTTTACTCTTCCCATGTGTTCGACTTTGTGAATTAATTTCTCATTCACCCGAGCACCATTTTTGGCGTGTAATGTCTCGAAACACTTATTTCACTTACGAGATTAAACGTCCATAATTATTTCGGAAAATAATTTTGTGGACCCTACCGATTTTTTGTCCGAAAAATGTCCAATTTACTTAAAAATTTCCAACAATCCCCCACATGAATGAAAATTAATTCATGTAACTGGCAATAACTCTGAAGTTGAAACCTGCAAGAGTAGGTAGGTTTTATGCCTTTGAACCTACTCCTTGTAAAGTATACCTTCTCTACTGGCTGTTCAGTAGAACGTGATGTCTTTGAACTGTCCTGCCGTTTATGTAAATGACGATATACAATACACAAGTTTCAACCAACCATCATTCCGTTCTCATGGGTGTGCCCATTATGGTCATGGAACACGCATCTGGTTCTGCGAGAGTGTCAGACAGGATCAGCCCGAAATCCCTCTGTTGAAGCGACCACACTTCACTCTTACATAGGTAATTCTTTTAAGAGTATCCCGATTACTCCACTTGGACCTCGTTGTCCATAGTTCAAGAATCATTAAAGCGTCATGTTATCCTCATCATTTTCGGGAGTCACTATATCTCAGTAGGAACGGAGGGGTGTTAAGTCGGTGATCCGGCTTGCCCCCACAGTGACCGTACTTCGTTCCACAAGTAGGTTGTCCCATTGAACCCAGGTACCACCCAGGTTGGGTTTCCTTCATGGACCGTTCCCAGCACAAGGTAGGGCTTTCAGACCCATTCCTACAACTAACTTCTCATGTTGCTCATTTGTTAACCCTTTGGTTAATGGATCTGCTAAATTATCCTTTGACTTGACATAGTCAATCGAGATAATACTCGTATTGAGAAGTTGCCTAATGGTTTTGTGTCTACGGCGAATGTGCCTAGACTTACCATTATACAATTTGTTCTGAGCTCGCCCTATTGCTGAATGACAGTCACAATAAATGCAAATATGAGGAACTGGTTTTTCCCAGTTTGGAATATCGTCAAGTAAATTCCGAAGCCATTCGGCATGTTCTACACACTTGTCTAGTGCTATGAACTCAGACTCCATGGTGGATCTCACAATTAACGTTTGTTTTGAGGATTTCCAAGAAACAGCTGCACCGTCTAACAAAAAGATAAATCCTCTTCTGGATTTTGAATCCTTATTGTCCGCAATCCAGTTGGCATCAGTGTACCCTTCCAGCACGGGTGGATACCTGCCATAACATAGGCTATAATCTCGAGTATACCGAAGGTATCTCATCACTCGGACTATGGCCTTCCAGTGCTCAGCACTCGGATTGCAAGTATACCTGCTAAGTTTGTTAATGGCGCAAGTTAAATCTGGTCGTGTGCAGCTCATCACATACATCAGACTTCCGATAACTCTAGCGTATTCTATGTGTAACACCCTAATCCGTCTAGGTCTGCAGCCCCTTTTGGACTAAAGTATTGATTTGGTAATCGTGATAATTTTAAACATTTTTATTTATAAATAATATTCCATACATAATTGTAGAAAATACGGAGTATTTAATAATAATGCGGAAGCGACTTTTAAACATGTCTCATAACAACATAATTATTTATTTTGTTCAATGATCCACCACGAGTGTCTCGCCCCTTCTGCTGCCAGGAATTAGCCAATCATTCATTATACCTACCTGCGTGTAGCAAATAAAACACACTACACGCTCAGCGGTGAAGCTGAGTAAGCATATCTAAAGCGTCGAATATCCAAATAAATTGAATCTCAATTCATAATCAACCATTTGATATCATGCACACAATATATGATTCAAACATTCATGATATTCTCAATATTTTATTCCAAGTCATTTGATATTCAATATCTCAACCATGCTCTTAAATTATTCTTAATCTAAGGCCAAATTATTTTATAACAAGCTCTTAGCTATTCCTAGTCTAAGGCAATATTTGTAACCAGGCCCTTAAACTATAAATAGTTTAATGCAGAACACAAGAATCGATAATCCACCCTATGAGTCATGTGGATTACGTACCAACCGAACAATGATTTGTTGGGTGGGTGATATCCGGTCTGGATCCCGTACGTACGTTTTAACTCCGAATTATGAATTGGTCAAGGAGGTATATCTTAGAGTTCTTCTAGATACCCTTAATAATCATCATCAATATACAAGTGGGTATATCTTAGAATTCTTCTAGATATCCTTAATAATATACACTCTTTTCATTATCACCATTATATTCATTTTTAATCATGATTTAATCATCAATAATCATTCTAATCATTAGGTTTATCATTCATAATTGGCCACAATAATAATTCATCATAATGATCATTCAACATAACATTTAATAACAATTAATGGCCTAGTCTCGAGTGTTAACACCCGAACTTACCGTCATGCATCACATAATGTTTTATATGCCAAAAAAAATCATTTTTATTGTACAAACTCATATTTATATTTTTCATAATTAATTGATATCAAAAATATGATTTTAGAGCATATTTTTAGAAACATTTTCGTAGCAGGAATTGGAATTGAGGAAAATAATTTAAAATAATCATTTAATTTATAAAAATTGATTTATATAATTTTAAATAATCCATTAATTCATAATAATCGATTTTTACAATTTAAATAATCAATTAATTCATTATAATCGATTTTTACAATTTAAATAATCAATTAATTCATTTTAATCGATTTTTACAATATAAATAATCTATTAATTCATAAAAAAATCGATTTTTACAATTTAAATAATCCATTAATTCATAATAATCGATTTTTACAATTTAAATAATCAATTAATTCATAATAATCGATTTTTACAATTTAAATAATCAATTAATTCATAATAATCGATTTTTACAATATAAATAATCGATTAAATGGTACTGACTTCGAACAACTGATCTGAATAAAATTCTAATCGATTTTTAGTAATTAAATAATCGATTTTTGGCCACTGTTCATCATCTTATTCCTCGGGTCAGTTTTAACATTATCATTTTTAATCACCAAACTTCAATTTAATTATATAAAAATGTTCTCCAATGTTCACAGATCATTTTAGAGCCATTAATTCGTAATTTTAACAACAATATCATGGTTTATGATTCTTGGTTCTTTAAACATGTCAAACACAAAACTCAACCAAACGACCGTTTATGAACGTAGAAACGATCTATATGAACATTCTAGTCACTAGATATATAGCTACGGGCTTACCTCGAAGCATATCGAAGGTTTTGAGAATTTTCCGGTGAAACTTCCGGTGATGATAACTCCCAACTCCGGCGACTTCGGTGGCCACCAAATACTGCAGCATGTTCTCCTCACTCTCAAGAACACTTTGGTACTAAACTCATTAGTTTTTGGTGAGGAGTGAGAGGGTTGATGATGGCCTTATATAGGAAGAGAATGGGGAAGGTGACAACATTTGCTGCGTAGGATTTGCGTAGGAATGGATCCTCGACCGGCTGAGTGGAGTAGGAGGCGCCGTCCCTGATTGGGACTAATTTTGGTTCTAGTCGGGGTACACTTTTTGGTACAACTTTCTCCGAATTGAAATCCGTTTGCACCGTTGCGATCGTGCAATTAACTCTATCCAACGATATAATTTTTATATTTATTCGTTATACTTTTTCCGACATCATATTTTTGGGTGGTTGACTTTGACAGAGTCAAAATTGATTTTGTTGACCTTTATTCAAAAAGGTTTTTACATTTCATTCATATTATTTATTCTCATAATTTATTTCAATAAATCATTTCAAAGTTTACATCACAAACAAATTCTTCATTTATTCTTGATTTGGGTCTGTTCTCAGGTTCTTAATCAAGGTCACACACTAAGTCAACATATTGGATTTATCTCTATGAGATTTATCGAGATTATGATATTGGATATCAAAACATATTTTATGTCGGCCCAAAGCCCAAAACCAATTTATTTTAATCAAACAAATTTGTTTAATTGAATAATTATTCATTAATCATTCTAGGGTATATTTTGGGGCGTTACACTATCTGAGAATCGCTACTCCCTAGGTGTTTACCAAGGTGAACATTTACGTCTATCGGCGTCTTAGCTATCTTTGTATCATCCTTGTTGAATTTCTCAAGGATCTTGTCAATGTAGTGGGATTGGCTCAAGGTCAGACCATCCGGTCTTCTTAGTATTTTGATTCCAAGAATTACATCAGCCAGACCCAAATCTTTCATATCGAATTGTGTGTTCAACATGTCCTTGGTGGACTTAACCATCCTATCGTTGCTTCTAACGATGAGTATGTCGTCTACATACAGACATAAAATGACATACCCTTCAGATGTGTCCTTAAAGTATACGCACTTATCCGACTCATTTATCTTAAAGCCGTTGTTCATCATTACCTCGTCAAACTTATCATGCCATACTTTTGGCGCTTGTTTAAGACCATATAATGATTTCACAAGTTTGCAGACCTTCTTTTCTTGGCCCGGAACCTTAAACCCCTCGGGTTGTTCCATATAGATTTCTTCATCTAGTTCGCCATTTAGAAAAGCAGTCTTTACATCCATTTGGAAAACATCTAGGTTTCGTAAGGATGCAAATGCGATGATCATTCTGATAGAATCTATCCTAGTCACAGGCGTGTAAGTATGAAAGAGTCATAGCCCTCGCGTTGGCTATACCCCTTGATCACAAGTCTGGATTTGTACTTGTCAATGGAGCCGTCAGGCTTCATTTTCCTCCGAAAGACCCATTTAGAACCTAATGGTTTACACCCCGGAGGGAGATCAACCAATTCCCACGTGTGATTCTGAAGAATAGAATCAACTTCACCAATTCCCACGTGCGATTCTAACAATCGAATCAATCAGATTAGTTGGGATTCGAATATCTTTTCGACATGCGTAAAATCAGTTGAGTTCAATTTAGTTAAAATTCATTTGGATTCAATTTGGTTCCATGCAATTTCCATTTATAGTTCGATTTGGATCAATTTAGGTAATGTTCAGATATATATAAATCGGTCCAAATTGAATTTTGGTTATATATATATATATATATATATATATATATATATATATATATATATATATATATATATATATATATATATATATATATATATATTGGTTCTGGTGAGAATACAATCTAATGAAAGAAATAAGAATGAATAATCACCATTAGATCTACTCAAATTTAGATGTGAGATACGCTATTGATTATGGGCATTTTTGGGATTTAACATAACATCCTTCTCTCACCCCATTAATTGTGAGAGCCGGATCCGCACAATTAGCGAACGATCTATGTTTCCTTTTGTTCTAGAGGTCATTTTATTCAACCAAAAGAGAGACAAGAGCAAACCGGAAAGGGAAGGAGAGACGAAGATGGGGTGCGACGGCGAGGCTGCCGTTGAAAATTTAGGTTGCGGTTGACGGGGCATGAGTGCAGATGCAGCGAGGGATGAGATTTTGAAGCAGTGATGATTTACAATTGCAATTGGTGTTGGGATTGATTAATTAAAAAGAAAAAAAGGGAATAAAAAAAAAGAGATGATGCTGCGTGGAAACAACCAAGAGGAGCTGCATGATGGAGTGCCTTTTTTTTGGAGTTTTGTTGTCTTCCCCTTGGAGTTGTCAATTAATATTCCCATTATTATGGTTTTTTGGCTATTTAATAGCCACGGAACAACACGGCAAGGGGTGTAGGGAGAAAAAAAAAAGAGAGGAAGGTTAAAAAGAGAGGTGTTACACAAGATATCACCAATATTGTGTGAGTGAGTGTAGGGAGTAACTGGTTTTTAGTTACTCGGAAAATACATCCGGGTGTAGGGTGTGAAAAGTCTGTTTATAAGTGTCTGGTATTTAGCACTTGTAAACAGGGAGAGTTTTTTGTGTATCGTTCTGAAATAGTGAAGATATAATTTTTCTCTCATATATTCTCCTTGTGTTTGTTCTCTCATTTTTTTGGTGTTCTCAATATTTTTCGGTATCTTACGCGCTTAAAATCCCAACAATCGGTATCGGAGCCAAGTTACATTTGGGGCGGAGGGATTTCTAAGCGGTAAGTGAAGAAAGTCGAGAACTTGAAAAATGGCATCGGTAAAAAGTTCAAATGTTTCCGTCGAACCTTTCGATGGACGTGGCGATTTTACTCTATGGCAACAACGAGTAAAAAGTGTTCTTACTCGGGAAGGGACAATCAAAGCTCTGAAGGTCAAGGTTCAGAGGACAGAAAAATGACGGATGCTGAGTGGGCCAAACACCGGAAGAACGACAAACCGGAAAAATTGTCGGAAGAAGAGTGGGAGGATTTGAAGGACATGGCAACAAGTACAATATGTCTATGCCTTGCAAATAATACTCTTCGGGAGGTTCTCGGTTTGACGGACCCGGTGGATATTTGGGACAAGCTGGAGAGCCGGTATAAGTCGAAATCGTTGACAAGTAGGTTATACTTGAAGAAACGATTATTTGGTCTCCAAATGGCGGAGGAAGCTAACTTTAATGGGCACTTGGATAAATTCAACAAGATTACAGCAGAGTTGGAATCCATTGATGTGAAGATTGAAGAGGAGGACAAGGCGCTGCTTTTGTTGGCTTCATTGCCTTCATCTTTTGACAACATCGTGACCACGCTATTGTTTGGAAAAGAGACCTTAAAGTTTGATGAAGTAGTTGCTGCGTTGTTGATGAACGAGACTCGGCGGGGTGGCAACGGGGTATCAAACGACGGTCAAGCTTTGGTGGCAAAAGGAGCTGGTCGGGAACGAGGACGGTCTAAAGAGAGGGGCGGCGCGTCCCAACGCTTCAAATCGAGTAGTAAAAGCTTTCAGTGTTACTACTGCGATGAAGAGGGTCATTTCAAAAGGGATTGTCCAAAGAGGAGGAAGGAAAAGAAGGACGGGAAAACACCCGTAACTGCGGTTGCAGAAAGTTCGAACCAAGAAAGTGAAGAACACTTATTTTTGGCAACCACAAAGAGCCTAGGTAAATCAGATTGGATATTAGATTCGGGTTGTTCGTTTCACATGTGTTCAGTTAAGGAAAAGTTTGATACCTGTTAGACAAGGCGTGCAACTCTAGAGGGGGGGTGAATAGAGTTGTTGAGAATGTTTACCGATTTTCGCAGGATTAATAATATAAACGTAAGTGCAGCGGAAATAAAATAGAGAAGGGAAAGAATACACCGATGTATACTGGTTCACCACCTCGTGGCTAGTCCAGTTCCCCGAGAGACTCTCTCGAAGCTACCACTACTTACGTTAAGCTTACGGGTGCTTAACAAACCGTTTACAACTCGAGAACTTGAATCCCACAAGCCTCGACACAACCGCTGGTAGATATGCCCTCTACAAGACTTCACAACCAAGACTTAAGTCACATAAGCCTTGAACAACAAGAAGAACAATCTTCTTCAACCTCTCAACAATAACTTTCACAAGAGTAGAAATGAGAAAAGATTAAGCTCTATGGATGACAAGAACACTCTCTTGAAAACACTTAGTTTTCTCTCAAAATATATCAATTTGAGGAAGAAATGAATGGAGGATTATAACCTCAAGATTGGGGGATTTTAGGAGTGCTTGTTCATATGAAAAATGACCAAGGAAGAGTGTTTAAATAGGGGTTGAAGGAATATATCCGTTGGTCCAAGAAAAGAAGCTGGGATGAAAAAATGCAGCATAATAATCGATTAATGCAGTGTCAATAATCGATTAATGCAGTCTGCGCAGAGTTCCTTCAACGCGTAAATAATCGATTAATGCAAAGCTATTAATCGATTAGAATGGTCTGAGTAAACTAATCGATTAATGGGAAGAAAAAAATCGATTATATCAAAGAAGCTCAACACGAAGTAAAACTCAATTAATCGATTAATCAAAAGAATTTAATCGATTAATCAAAACAAAAACTGGGTTAATCGATTAATGTGAGAATATTAATCGATTAGACTCGAAATGATTCACAAACACAAAGGGCCCAAGCCAGTTGCGATTGAAAGCAAATTGGATGAATACTCGTTGTTTGAGACAACGGGAATCAGGCAGCAACGCTCCTAAAAAAATCTCTTATTCAATGAATTTGAATAAGGGAGTAAAAATGAGTCCAAAAATTATTTTGTGTGTCAAACGATGTACACGAAAAATATTTGAATAAAATATATTGAAGTCCGAGACGCATTCCAACAATACCTATCAAACTTGTGATGGGGGTGCTGTGAAGATGGCAAATGGTGCACGGAGCAAAATTGCAGGGGTCGGAACAGTGCAAGTTCGCATGTTTGATGGCGTGGTGAGAACATTAACGGGAGTGAAACATGTACCGGGTCTAAAAGGAAATTTGATTTCATTGGGGGCTTTAGACTCAAAAGGCTACCGAATTTTTGCTCAAGGTGGAGTGTTAAAAAATTTTAGGGGAGCAATGGTGGTAGCAAAAGGAGTTTTATCAAAGGGCTTGTATAAACTTGCAGGAAAAGATTTGACACGGAAGTTTCCAGAAGGAAAAATTACAGGTGCAACGAGCGGAGCATTTGCATGGAAGAAGCGGGTGACATTTGAAGCTTCTCAAGTTGGTGGAGACTGTGTCCTCGCCAGAACGAGCGGGGTGGAGCCGGACCATGGTTTGATTAATTAATCAAGGTGGAGTTTGTTGGGATTGATTAATTAAAAAGAAAAAAAAAGGGAATAAAAAAAAGAGATGATGCTGCGTGGAAACAACCAAGAGGAGCTGCATGATGGAGTGCCTTTTTTTTGGAGTTTTGTTGTCTTCCCCTTGGAGTTGTCAATTAATATTCCCATTATTATGGTTTTTTGGCTATTTAATAGCCACGGAACAACACGGCAAGGGGTGTAGGGAGAAAAAAAAAAGAGAGAAAGGTTAAAAAGAGAGGTGTTACACAAGATATCACCAATATTGTGTGAGTGAGTGTAGGGAGTAACTGGTTTTTAGTTACTCGGAAAATACATCCGGGTGTAGGGTGTGAAAAGTCTGTTTATAAGTGTCTGGTAATTAGCACTTGTAAACAGGGAGAGTTTTTTGTGTATCGTTCTGAAATAGTGAAGATATAATTTTTCTCTCATATATTCTCCTTGTGTTTGTTCTCTCATTTTTCTGGTGTTCTCAATATTTTTCGGTATCTTACGCGCTTAAAATCCCAACAATTGGCAAGGAGCGATTGCGGTGGACGACAACAAGAATCACTTCCTTCGTTATACGGGGTAATTTTTCTTTATCTCCAACAATGTTTAGATTCTCTTCCTCTATATTTTCTTGGATCTTTCAGCTTATTTAATTTGGATTTTCTCATAGCTTTTGGGGTGTTTAAAAAGGAGTTATAAGCCTTTCTTGATTTTTTCCATCAGTCGTACCCATTTGAATTTCTTTGATTGATAGCACTCTGTTCTGTAAAGTCAGCTTACTATCTCCATTGTAAAAATAATTTTATATTTTCTACTCTTTTGCCAGCAAATTAATTCATGGGTTCAAGTAGGACTTGTTTTATATTCTCTTGTTTTTTACTCTTAAGACTTTTTTTACTCCTTTTTCTTTCAATTTTTCTCACAGATATAACATAGTTTTTGTCATTTTTTTAGATGGACTAGAAACTAATTTAAAATTCTTTAGTGCATTATAACGTATTTGTAATGCATTTTATGTAAACTCTAGCCTAATTTGTAAAGCATAATATGTATTTTAGTGAATTAATCTAACACTTCAGTAGTCTAACACAATATGCATTTTAGTGAATTAAGCATTTTGTGAAGTATGATATATGTATTTAACAAAATGCCCCGAAGACTTTCCCAAGTCATACCACCAAAGATTGCACACCACATGTTTGACAAAATGCTCCAAAGATGTTTTTGGTGCAAGCTACTTCTAGTCTTGTAATTTTGGGTGATTTCATTTTGTTTATCTAATTTATTGATTACCAATTTGGGTGCGATGTGACATTTTCTCATTTTTTTGCACATAGAGTTGTACTCGATAATTTTTGGATTGTACTCGCTACAACTCTGTCACGATCTTATTTATATTTTATTTCGATTATTTTACTTGTCTTGATTTTCTTTATGTGTGATATTGCATTTTTCAGGAACCGCGAGTTGGAACCAGACTGCCAGGTTCAGTTCGAGTTAGGTCCGGGTCGGTTCGGTTCTTATAGATTGTAGGGTCGGTCTGGCTCCCCATTTTGAAATTGTATTGGACCCAGACCGGACCGTTTTTTTAAATCCCAATATTATTTTTAATACGGAGTATTATTTTTAGTAAATATATGGATATACCGCCTAAGCCCTTCAATCTTTCGGTCCTTCCAGGACGTATGGCCTGCAATTATGTGGACGTGTTTTATTTATGTGGATGTGTTTCATTTATGCAATTGTTTTATTTTCATTTATCCCTCTACATCAGTTTTGTTTATGGACGTGTGGCCTGCAATTATTCATACCTCAATTCCTCATAATCCACCATCCAATTACCCTTTGAAGGCATTATTATATAATTTCTATTTGTTTTGGAGAATTTTAGTATCATGATAGGTTCGGACCCGTTGACCTGTGGAATCGGCCCGTTTCAAATAAGCCGGGTTAGGTCCGATTTCAATTTTAAAATTTTGAAAACCCGTTCCAGCCCGGACCGTTTTAATAAAAACAAGCCGAATCCGATTTATACAAAACTTGGCTCGGACCGGCCCGTGCCCACCCCATATATATATATATATATATATATATATATATATATATATATATATATATATATATATATATATATATATATATATATATATATATATATATATATATATATATATATATATATTATATATATATATATATATATATATATATATATATATATATATATATATATATATATATATATATATTATATATATATATATATATATATATATATATATATATATATATATATATATATATATATATATATATATATATATATATATATATATATATATAAACTGTCTAGAGAGAGAAAAAATGAACCGGCGACTGTCGCCGGAATCCACAATCGGAAAAAACTATTTTCAGAAGTATTGAAATCCCTTAAGGAAGAAGAAAAATTACAAGGTGTTGTTCAAGGTACATTCAAGGGATGTCCATCAATTTCATTTACAATTGAAGATATCAAAGTACTATCAAAGAGATTCTCCTTTGCTTTGATTGGAACATTCTTGAGGGGTCCTCCATATCCAGTGATGAACAACTTCCTACAAAAACTTGGCCTCCAAGGGAAATTCACGTTGGGGAAACTCTCACAAAACCAGGTACTCATCAACTTTCAACTTGAAGAAGATTATCAAAGAGTTTCTTTTAGGCAAACTTGGCTGGTGGGTAATCAACTTATGGTGGTTACCAAGTGGACTCTTGATCACATTGAGGGAGCAGATTGTCCTATCGTTCCTGTTTGGGTTTCTTGTCCAAACTTACCTATCTACCTTCATGATCAAAGAGCCCTGGCTTTTATTGCATCTTCATTGGGAAGACCACTTAAAGTTGATGAAAACACTCTCAATTTCTCCAGACCAGACCTTGCACGCTTCTGTGTAGAGGTTGATGTCTCAACAGCCTTACCTGCCAAAATTCATCTCAAGTTAGGGGAGAAAGATTCTTTCATACCTATTATCTATGAAAATCTCCCACACTTCTGCTCAACATGTTTGAAACTTGGGCACTCCAATGGTTTCTACAAAAAGACTCAACATGGGCTGAAAACCCAGAAAATTCTTGAGGCTAAACCGGCTCCTAATTCTGAGGCTGAACCGGTTCAAAGCAAAGGCAAAGATCCAGCCCAGGAACAATGGACAATGGTCTCAAACAAAAAAAGTGGGGCTGGACAGCTTTGGAGAAAGAAAATGGTCCTGTTTCAGTCTGGTCCAGGGGAATGCTCCACTCAAGCACATTCCAAACAGCTACAAGACAACCCACAAACCACTAAAGACTCAACTGGACCAGTCCCAGACTCTGTCAGTAACCCCTCCTCGGAAAGGGGCCCAACTCTTTCCACTTCTCCTGCAGGAAATAATTTGGAACCCATTATAGCAGGAAATAATTTGGAAGGTAATAATCTATCTCTGGTCCTATGGAAGCCCTTACCCTTTATTGATAGCTCAAAATTTACCCCCTTACTGGAAAGTGACAGTGATGACTCTGACTGTGAGGATCTGGGTATAGTTGATGATCAATTTTTTAAGAAATTACTACCTCCCACTCCCACTGTTACACAAGCTGCAAATGAAAAGGCACCAGTCATCAATACCACAATCAAATCAAGGCTAAGATCAGCAAATAGGAGTTCCTCACAGATTTCCCAATGAAAGCTCTTTTTTGGAATGTGTGTGGAGTTAAGTCCTCCCTTAACAGACTTATAAATCTCAAAAAACAACATAATTTCCTATTTCTGGCTATTTTGGAACCCATTGTAGCAGGAAAAAAAATTGACTTCTACAAACTCAAGCTCAATTTCAGCCATGGATTCTCTACTCAGTACAATAAGTGCTGGATTTTCTAGGACAGTAACTTCCTGAATCAATTACAGGTTCAGGAGGGTGATCAGATTACTACCAGTTTATTCCATAATACATTCACTCAGGGTCATATCTACATTAGTGCAGTATATGGGAAACACAACAGAAATGATAGATTACTTCTCTGGGACTCCATTAGTGATCACAACCCTTTGGATCAGCCTTGGATTGTGGGAGGGGACTTCAACACCATTTCAACCCTCTCTAAACATCAGGGTCATGTCTCACCTTGCACTAGAAGTATGGAGGATTTTATGGATTGTATCATCAACTGTAGTCTCCTAGAGCCTTGCCTTAAGGGAAACAAGTTTACTTGGATGGGCAACAGAGTTAAAGGAAGGGTACTTCGCAGACTAGATAGAATTCTTATCAATCAAGCCACCTTGAATCTTTATTCTGAAACTTACCTATATCATCTTGGAAGAACTTCTTCAGATCACAAACCTCTTTTTTTGGATTGTATCAGCCACAATTTCTCAGGTCCTAAACCATTTAGATTTATTAATGCTTGGACTCTGGATGATAGCTTTCATGGGATGGTTACAGATGTTTGGAACTCCATTACTACTGGTAGAGAGATGAGGGGCCTAGCTACTAAACTTAAACACCTAAAAAATGTATCAAGGACTGGAATCATAACCACTTTGGAAATATATTCTCTCAAGTCAAGGAAGCAGAGATGGAGGCTCTCCAAGCACAAGAGAAGTTTGAAGAGTCTGAAACTCCTTCCAACAGGGAGGCTCTTAATTTAGCTAATGCTAAACTTCTCCTAAGTTGCAATAAGGAAGAACATTATTGGGCCCAAAAAGCAAATGTGAGATGGCTTTCTTGTGGTGATTCCTCTACTAAATTTTTTCACTCTTATGTGAAAGGGAAGAGAAGAAAAGCAAGTATCAGACTCCTTAAAAATCAAGAGGGGAAAGAGATGGAGGATCAAAGTGAAATCTCCAACTTTATTACCAACCACTTTGAGAACACCTATTCTGAAGATTACACTGGAAACATGGACAACATTCTTCCCCACATACCCAATCTTCTTACAGATCAAGACAATGACTCTATGGTGAAACTGCCCCTTGAGGAGGAGATCAAAACAGCAATCTGGCAGCTCAATCCTAATAGCTCAGCAGGACCAGATGGATATAATGGTGAGTTCTTCAGAAAATTTTAGGACACTATTAAGGAGGATATCATCAGTGCTACACAGGAATTTTTCCTTAGAATTCCTATTCCCAAGGCATTTGGTAGTACCTATATTATCCTAATACCTAAGAGGGAAGGAGCAAAAGCTATTGGTGACTTTAGACCCATAGCTTTATCCACTTTCTTCAGAAAAATGCTCTCCTGAATACTGGCCAACAGATTAGCCCCTCTTCTTAACAAGCTAATCTCCCCTGAACAAGCTGGGTTCCAGAAAGGGAAAGGAATTGAGGAGCACATTCTTCTAACTAATGAACTCATGCATAAACTTGAATCAAAAGTTAGAGGAGGTAATGTAATGATTAAGCTGGACATGGCCAAGGCCTTTGACAAAATGTCATGGAGCTACATAGGGGTTGTTCTTCAAGGTTTTGGTTTTACAGAAAAGTCCACTTCCCTACTTCTTCAAAACCCGAGGTCTACATACATGTCAGTTCTTGTCAATGGGAAACCATCAGGATTCTTCCAAATCAAGAGAGGAGTCAAACAAGGGGACCCCTTATCCCCTCTCCTCTTCATCTTGATATCTGAGGGTTTTTCCAGGAGCCTAGAACATGCAATTAATATTGGTTACATAGCTCCTTATAAGGCTGGCAGGAGTATGGTTGTTTCTCATTTGGCCTTTGCAGATGACCTGATTGTGTTTCTCAAAGGAGATTTCAGGAACCTACTGAGATTCAAACACATTCTAAATAACTATCTCACAGCCTCAGGACAGGAAGTGAATCAGAGGAAAAGCAGAATCTACTGCAAAAAGAATTTCCATGGGGACTATAGACTCAAAGTGGAAGAGGCTCTTGGCTATAGGATTGACAACCCCCCTTCAAATATCTGGGTTCTACCATCACAACTGGTAAGTTAAAAAAAATTCATTGTGATCAGATTCTTACTCACTTTGATAATTATCTCAACAGTTGGTATAGCAAAGAACTCAACCCTATGAGTAAACTCATACTCATCAAACATGTCCTTAGTGCCATCCCCTTGCATACTATAGCAGTACAGGACCTACCTAAGTCTATCATCAACTTGATTCACTCTAAATTAGCAAATTTCTTCTAGGGAACTAAAAATGGTAAATACAAGCATCACTGGGCTAAATGGACCACTTTATGCAAACCCACTGGCGAGGGAGGGATAGGTACCAGAAGCTTATTTGACATTCAAAAAGCCTCAGCCCTGAAGCTTTGGTGGAAGTCAGTTACAGAGCAATCTATTTTGGCCTCCTTTATGAGTGGCAAGTACTATAGGGATGGTCTTTTCGAAGCCAAATTATATGACTCTTCCTCCTGGAAGAGAATTTGCAGAATTTCTCACATAGGTCTCCAGAATACTACCCTGTCCAATCACACCTACAGTTGGATCAATGGAGAATTCACCTTCAAAGAGGCTTACTGGGCAGTAAGGGAAAGAAATATCAGTGAGCAGCTTTTTACCCTTAACTGGAACAAATTCCAGATTCCTAAGGTTAAGCTTTTCACTTAGAAAGCTTTGAACCAATTTCTCCCTTTTCCCAATATTCTCAACAAACTGAATTTTAACCTGCGTAGTAAGTGCTTATTATGTGGCAAGGCTGAAGCTACAGATAAACACAAGCTACTTACATGTGAGATGGCACAAAGCATCTGGAAAGCCTTTGCAGACTACATCGGAGGACCAATTTGGAATCAAGAAACAGAGCTAAGGGATTACCTTGTACAATGGTGGGTCACTTTTAAAAAAACATCTCTCCGTGGTCTACACAAGCTAATCCTTCCTGGATGTATACTATGGATCTTATTGAAGACTTACAATAGATGCATTTATGAGGATCACAAACCAACAAAGGTGGGGATTATCATTGAAATTCAAAAACTAATTCAACACTGGTTTTGGTCGAACAAAAAAGCTCAGGCCATTGCTATTAAGGAAGAGATTGAAGCATTGAACCTCAAACCCTACCTTGCCAGAGAACATTGCAAAGAAAGAAGACACACCTGTTAGTCTCTTCTTCAACTAATCGAACTAGATATGGGGTTAGAAGTTGACGCAGAGGGACAGGAGAATTCCTTCCTCTTTTGTCTCATCTACCTTTACTTCTTATTTTGTTGTTTTTGGCTTTTGCTTTCGGGGCTTCGGTATAGTCCTCCCCGAACTCGTATTCTTTCTTACTTTCGGGGCTCTGGTCTAGTCCTCCCCGAACGTGTACTTACTCGACTTTAATGATATTGGTAAGGGCGGCCTGGACCTTACCCCACTGACTTTGGTGGAGTTTTCGGGCTAATATATATATATATATATATATATATATATATATATATATATATATATATATATATATATATATATATATATATATATATATATATATATATATATATATATATATATATATAGACACACTCACACACACTCACACATACACACACACACACACACACACACACATAACCAAAATTCAATTTGGACCAATTTATATCCGAACATTAACTAAATTGATCCAAATCAAACTATAAATGGAAATTGCATGGAACCGAATTGAAGCCAAATGAATTTTAACTAAACTGAACTCAATTGATTATACACATATCGGAAAGATATTCGAATCACAACTAATCTAATTGATTCAATTGTTAGATCTAAATAGCACTGTAGCACACCTTTTAATACAAGTCTTAGTTAATTGAAGAGAAGAGGGAGTATATGTAAGAGGTGTTGAATTGTGCACACCTCTTAATATAAGTCTTACGAAATATTATATATATTACTCTCTCTCCTATTTTAAATTGCTTCTTTGTCATTTTTCTCCGTTCTAAAATAAGTTGTCTGTTACTTATTATCGTAAACTTTTATGAGTAAAATACGTAAACTATCCCTAAAATAAGTCGCTATTCTCCACTTTATCTTCTCATTCATTGTCACCCCTCCTAAAAAGTAATGACAATTTCGGAAAATCAACTCTATTTTTTATTTTCCTTAAATATGCTCAAAAGTCAAAACAGACCATTTAAATTGGGACGAAAGGAGTAAGAGGTGTGCTACGATTGTCAGGTTTAAATAGCACTGTAGCACATCTTTTCTCGTAAGTTAATTGAAATCAATCAAAGTCAAATCTAACTTGGGGGTGCGATTGAAGGGGTGGAGGGGGAGGGAGGGGCGTGCTCGAGTCGGGGCGGGCCTGGGGCGGTTAGGAGGGGTAGCAATTCAATGCGACACTTTAACTTCTCATTTGACTCTCTCCATCCTAAAATTAATTTCCCATTTGACTTTTCACGATATTCAATGCGACACTTTGATCATCAATATCTCAATTTTTATATAAATATATTTTATAAAAATTATATATTTCAAAACTATGTTTCAAAATGAATATATTGCTAATAAATTTATTTGAAAATTCAATGTATTTTTTCCGTAATATATGGTCAAAATTTTAAAAAAATTAACTACAAAAGTCAAACTGGAAAGTTAAGTTTAGGACGAAAAAAGTATATACCAATTTAATTTTTTCTTTAAATTTCAATGTTGGATACTCTTTTTTTTAGCATACAAGTTAGATTGGAGTCTCCCCCTCCCTCTTGATAAAAATAAAATAAAAATAAAAATATTAGTCCACCATGAGTCTCAATTGCTGCCGTTAATCACTTCATCTTCAAATCTTCCCGACTCTTCCCTTTAATTGGAACTCTGTTCTGAGCTCTTTCCAACTCCCAGAATCACTGTAAACTAATAATGATCGAAAATTCAAAATTGTAGAAGACGAACAGGATGCAGATGTCTATGAAAACGGAACAATCAAATCTATTCGGAAAAAAAATAATTCATATTCTTACATCATTTATTATAAAGTTTGAAATTTATCATAAACAAATCTCACAGTAAAAAGCATTAATAGCCAGCTTGATGGCGGATTGACAAGTGAGCCTATGAGCTGTTTGTAATTCGAACTCAGAAACAGTGAAAATCCAAATTAGCATAAATTTTGAATTCTCCGAAACAGAGATTTATAGATCGAGTCTGCGAAGAAGAAGAAGAAGAATGGAGGGCGGCGAGGCGCTGAGAACAACCTGGAGAAGCTTCAAGCGGCGGATGCAATTCGGCGGGATCGCCTGCTGCGGATCCCCGAGGAGCCTGAGAGTTCCGGGCTCGACGATCAGCGATGAAGAGGCCCAATTGAAAGACCCGGCCCAGATCGAGCTGGCGGAGGAAGACGACCGGGAGGAGGAGATGCAGCGAGGCCGGTTCAATCTGGCCATGGCCCTCGCCGCCGAGCGCGATTCACGGAGGGCGGCCGGAGCCGCCCAGATGAAGACGCTCGTGAGGTTATTCGAGGAGGCGGATGGCCGGGAGGGGAACAGCGCGGGCTCCGCCGCGAGGGACGGCGGAGGAGGAGGAGGCGTTGGCGGGCCGTGCGGCGTGTGCGGGGAGAGGAATCGGGGCGCGGCTTTGATTCCCTGTGGGCACACCTACTGTAGGGCGTGTTCCCGAGAGTTTTGGTCAAACGGAGGGTCGTGCCCGTCATGCAACCGTCCGATTCGGGACATCCTCCCTATTTTTTGATTTTATCAATGGCCATTTAATTTTTGCATTATTTCTTTTAATTTTTAATTAGAAGAATTAAACCATTTCAATTATGTTGTTCTGACCCGTGGACATTTTCATTGAAGTTTGAGTTATTTACGGAGTAACTAGCATTTCACCCGCGCGTTGCACGGGAATAAATTATTTCTATAATTTGAGATGAATAAAAAATATCTCTTTTTAAAAATGTAAAATAACTAATATCTAAAAATATAATTTTTAATATAACCAATATATGATATTCTAAATAGAAAAAGTATATGTCTACATGTGTAAATATTTTTTTATTAAATTCTAAATTTAATATACAATGCACCCTATAAAAAATACAATTTTTGGATTTTTTTCATTTTTAATCAATAATAGTTCATGATATAAATGGATGTGTGAGAATCATTTAACCGCATAGAAACAATTTTAGTGGGAGAATTCAAAATTTAGTATCGGGCCTAAAAACACTTTAAAACTTGAAAGTAGTAGGGGTGGGTGCCGTCAGTAACGGTTTGTGATACTACTGGAACCTATTACGAATTGCTCTTATTTAAATGGTTCAGTATCGATACAGAATGAACCCCAAAACCATTCAATACCATCCATTTTGAAATAGTACAATACAATATACTACCCATGCTCAAACCGTGTCAAAAAAATGAACCTACATTGCACGAAGAATATTGGAATAAATGGATAAATTTGTATAAAAAAGCACAACTATATTAAATAGAATTATCGATTTCGAGTTTAAAAGAATCATAAACATAAAGAATAAAAGATAATGAGTCAAAATTTTGTAAATAGTTTTTTTTTCAATTCATATAATATCGTACTATTAATAACTATTAAAATGCCAATAGTAGTAATAATATAATAACAACAATAATAATGAAAGAATTTAAAAATGAATAATAAAATATGAAGTACTCTATATATGTTAAGATGAAGTAGACAAATACTCCATATTTTTTGAGATATGTACTCCGTATATAGCTTTGGACGATTTGGTCCGTGATAAATAGTTTTAGATATTTGTATCACGGTCTTGTCCCATTTGATTTCAGTTCGTGATGAAAAATCAATCGCATTTGAAAATACTATAAACGGTTTGCCTTGATCTCGGAAATTGTAGAACTTTCAGTTGCAGCTCAAGAATACAGCCGCTAATCATCAACAACCAGATTTCTTAGAGAACGTCTAGAGCTATGTTTGGATTCTAAAAAAAATGCTAGGGAAAAAAGAAGAAAGAATTAAAATGCTAAGCAAGGTGTTTCTTTTTTGTTTTGTTCTACTCTAAGAAATGTGTCTCCATGCACGAATTAACATTTCTCTTCTTACTTGAATGAGATGAGATGATCTCTGGTTACTCAGGGTCATGTGATGCATCATAAGCTTCGATTGCATATAGTTGTGCCTATTTATCTCTCAATAACATGCGTCTTATTGGACAAAAAACTCCAAAATCATTTATCTAATGTAGGTAAACAAAGTTCTCTCCAAAGATTTAATTTAAAGTTATGTTTTTTTCATAGTCAATGCTGAATCTGCAGCATCAATAGGAGATTTATCTTTTATAAGGTTTTAAAACGGTCCAAAAAAAGGTTAAATTGACAGAAGATTTGCCAAAGCAAATACATCATTTATTTCAGTACTCACTCCAAGTTGTATTCCTGCCAGGTTAACACCCACCATAGCCAACTGATTTGCAATTTGGGTTGCTGAAACTACATTTGCTTGGTCAATTTGTGTCTGTAGAATTTTAAAATTGTGCTAGACATTTTAAAAACGGAAGTATTAAATCATTAATACTATTGAGATGCACCATAGGAAAAACTACATCGCTTTTACTTAGAATAAACCTTCACCTTTTCATTTCTCAGCTCATTATTATCTTTCATGAAAGCTGCCTTCCTGTAATTCAAAACATCACTCAACAAAAGAATTAACCATATGTGAGAAATTGCTAATGATATGATGATGATCCATTACATTCTAGAATTGAAAGGATATTTATTATTGATTACCACATTTCATGTAAAGAAGATTTTGTAAAAATCCAAGGAAGCAGACCATTTTTGGCTTTCCTAATTTTTTGTATTTGGATCAACTTGTCTAAAAATTAGAATTCATAGTGTCCCACCCATTCTTTAAAGAATATATTACAGTTGTTGGATGGGAAGTAAAGCTGAGGAGATCAACACCATACTTTTTGCTATTATTGTCTTTAAAACCTTATCTAATTTTGTATATACCTAGACTATATTGGAACTTAAAAAGATGGATGTGGAGAGCATGTTTGTAGGCATCACAGCCCAGACTTATAGGAAGAAAGTCTATCTCGAGGCAGGGGCCAAAACATGTTATGAGAAGCCACTGACAAAAATGAATGTTTGTTTACCTGATGATGAGTTATCTTTTTCTTCTACCCACGCAAGAAAACCACTCATCCTCATCTTAGCCTTTATATCCTTTGATTTCTCTTAAGATTAGCCTCTAACTCCATCTTTCGCTTCCAAAATCTTCACATACTCAACCGCCTTCTTCAGTTATTCCCTCCCCCTCTTCATAGCCATCGCATTACATGTTTTGACCCTCGCCTCAAGAAAGGCTTTCTTCATGTGAATTTGGGTTTTGAATAAATTGGAATTCATATAATTCCACAATAATGAAGACACTTACCTAGAAATTGAACTTAGGGGGCACTTACCTAGGGTTTAAACAACAGGACAATACCAATAAACACCTACTAAAGAAGTTAAATCTTCCAAGTCTTTGAGAATTGATGAATAATTTAACGAACAAATGAAGAAGCTATACAAAGGAAAAAATAAAGGTAACAAAGGAAGAAGTTATACAATGCTCACCCTGCATGACCCGTTAGTGTACCAAGTCCTAGCACTAAACCATAACCCATGGGCCAAGACCATATAGAACCACAAGCGATACCGGTGTGCTGACTCTTGAGCTCTGTATATGCTTATCCTTCATTTTGGTCTTCCGGTATTTAGACTTTGTTAGTCCAGAAAAATAACAGGGATTTGTTTTTTCCGAACAGAAAAAATAGCTTCAAGCATCATCTAATCAACACTTTTCTAAGGAGCAACTTTAGACAAACTTCACCTTTAAGACTGTAGTCTTCATTTTTATATTTTTTGAGTGCTAGCTATTCTATATTCTTTTTGTTCATGGGGATTGTATTATTTTTTTCTCATTTCAACAAAACTCCCTAAAACCTTGCAAATAATAGATTTTAGAGAATTATTTTTATATATTGGGAGCAACTATGGGAGTCACAAATTCCTCCTACTCTAGAAGTTGTTTGAAGAGCATCAATAAAAGGCCTAGATAAGTTATCACCTATAATACTGATTACAACAACCTATGACATTACCCAGAATATTGTTATATATGATGAGTAAGATTAATTGTAAATTGCTAAACTTAAGTATGGTTGTAACTATAATTTGCAAGCTATGATATACTACTGTAAATCAATTTCACCCTATATTATACAGACTTATGAAGTTTGTATACAGACTTATAAAGTTTTTTTGTGTGTGAAATTCACTATTATGTTTTTTCAACCCTGGAATGTCAAGACATGAATGCCATTAGGATAATTTTACTCAAAAAAAATAATTAATTTGTTTCTTTGATACAAATTCATAGACACATCACAATACCCTGAAAAGAATAATTAGGTTCTCTTAAAGTTATACATTGACACATCACAGTGGCCGTAAAGAGTGAAAACAAATAAGTGCTCCCACACCATCTCATGGAAACAAATTTAGCTTCTACAGTCTTATTGCTATGGAAATAAAAAATCTGCATAAAAAGATATATCCAAAGTATCTTTCTTATCTCAAAACATCAGGCATATTTTCGGCCCAAACATAACTAAAATAACATGAGACATGCTAACACATTTTTCAAATGTAACTGGCCAGGATGAGAAAACAAACCTAAAGTATCTCTCCCAAACCTAAAACTAAGAGAATTTTAAACAGTACTTGTATACATTTATCCTATATTGGATAAACAATTCATCAAACACCATATGTGCATTTAACTAAAAATTTAGGAAACCATATATACCAAATTAAATTAAACTTTGGTTCACCCACACATATAAAAAGGATAATTCTGCTCCCAACTCTATACCCAACAAATCCAGTATATGAAAATGCAGCCCGTTAAACATTTTGAATAAAAAAGAACAAATAGATATTTATGTACTCAATTTTTTTAAATAGAAGATTCACTAATAGTTTTTGAAATTATTGAGTATAACATCATGTACAATTATCAAAAGAAATGCAACAGTAATCTATGTAGGCGTAGATATTCAAATGCAAATGAGCAAAAAAAGGGGAAGTGAGCACCATTGGAGAACCCATCGATCAAAACCGAACATAACAAAAAAAGAAGAAGAGGAATACCTTCTTTTCTCCAAGGAAGTTTTGGATCTCAATTGAGTTTTTTCATTGGTGATGGAGGCGTTTTGGGAAAGTGAGCATAGACGAAGGGCATGTACCGGAAGGCATTTGTGATGTCAGTGATGAACGGGTTCCTGGTTCTTGAAGAATCGCCAGGGATTAGGACTCTGACGGCTAGATTTTGCCAATTGGAAATGAAATTGGACCGTCGGATTGTAGCAATTGCAAATGAAATTGGACCGTCCGATTGGAGCGAAATTGGATGGAAGTTTACTCAATTTTGATTCTACTTTTATATATATAATAGATTGCTTAGATCGTTCCAATTCCCAGCTTTTCAAATATGAAAAAACCGTATATCTATCATCTAGAAAAAGTTTTCCGTCATTCACTCTAAGATTATGAAATGAGAGAGAACTCATATAAGTTTTGAAATTTGAAATAAATTTGTTTAGATAAATTTAAAATTACAATTTAATTAGTGAAAAGCGAGGTGACCGGCGAGGTTGGAAGTGACAATGGTTGTCAGTGACGCAGAATCAGTGGTTGAGAGAGATATCAAATCCCATATTGATATCTCCCAAATTCGGAAGATATCGAAACCCTCGATTTCAAGGATTAATGATACCTGGATATATCGAATTCGATATCTTTTTTTACTTCACCAAACACTCAAATTTTTTTTTTGATATCTGGAGATATCAAAACTCATATCTTGTTTGCTCAACAAACACACCTTAAACTCTTCAAAAATTGCACGTAATTCTTATTAATTCTAAAAAAATGCACTACTGATTTTTTAATATTTAAAAATATTGCATTAATAATTTTTCTGTGCTAGATTTAAGAGTGCATTAATTACATGCTACTTTATGGCAGGTATGAATTCATTTAAAATCATGTATTATACATAAGTTTTGTAATGTGCTCTTCCCAAACATTATTTAATTTTCTATATATCTTTCACTTTCTTGAAATCCTAGACAGTTATTCTCGTTTAGTCGTCGATAACCAAACTCAAAACTTGGACTTCAGCCAATCAATCTTTTCATGAGAGCATGGCATATTCATCAAATTTTGACAAATATATTGATGAACGTGTGATTAATGCACTGTTAAATCTAGCGTAAAAAATCATAAAAGAAACATACACGTGTACTTTGGAGTTTAGGAGATTTTGACTTTAGATTTTGGAACATTGAATTAAGGATTATACATGTTTCCTATTTGCCTCATATTTGGAGCATAGTATATTATTCCATCGTATTCTTAACCACCTCTATTTCGACAAATCTACAATTAAGGGGCTGTTTGTTTCAGCCTCTTAATGGTTCAGATGTCTGAATGATTCAGCACTTAATGATTCAGACTGTTTGTTTCAGCCTCTTAATGGTTCAGATGTCTGAATGGTTAAGAGATTTGCCTCTGAATGGTTAAGTATTATACAGAGTCTGAATGGTTAAAAGCTGTTATCTGAATTGATCAGACATTTGCCTCTGAATAGTTAAGCAATATAATAGCTCTTAATGGTTCAGACCTCTTACTGGTTCAGCACTTAATGATTCAGACCTCTTACTGGTTCAGCACTTACCCATTCAGAAGTTGTCAAACAGCCCCTAAGTGTTAAGTCAAGTCATCAAAAAATCATAATAAGTGAAATTTATACAATTATTATCGAAGAACTAATAAAATTCATATTGAAACACAAATACACCGTAGCACAGAAGATTAGGGTCTGTGTTTGTCTGTGCAAAGTATGAATGCGCTACCATGTGGTGGCACCCTAGCATGGCCCTTGGCTATAAGCCAAGCCGTCCATCCTTGCTGAAAGGCTTTGAGCATAACAATTACTACCTCTGTCCCTAAGTATTTGTCTAGTTTTGATTTTTTTCGGTCAACTGTTTTTAGCAACTGATCTATAATTAAATAAAATATATATTGTATATTAATTAGATAAAATGATATTTTAAAAATATTTGATGTAATAAATCTAATAAAACTATTTTTGTATCAATATCTAGTATCTTTTTTATTTAATTTAAGGTCAAAGTTTACCAATTTTGATCGAAAAAAAATCAAAAATGAATGCATACTCAGAGACGGAGGAAGTAGCTTTTTGCAAGTCAAAGGCTTTGAGCAATAGAATACACACATTTCTCTAACCCAAGAACCATATCACGTGCCTTTGAACATTTGTGTTTGTTTACACCGACAAACGCAAGAAGTCTTTGTGACGCACCTTATGGATTCTCTCTTTGTGATAATTTTTGCTTTTGAATTCGAATTAGGTCCCGTTTGGTACATAGAATTCAAACTATGGAATTGGAATTGGGGACTTCAATTCCAAATCTGGCATTTGGTAGTACAAAAATTATGTGGATTTGGAATTGATAGTGCAAAAAACGAATTGGAATTGGCAGAATTCAATTCTATGGAATTGAATCCCATGGAATTTCAATTCCAATTCAATTCCAATTCCACCAATTCCGTATACCAAACGGACCCTTAGTGTAAAGTAAGATGAAAAATGTTTATAATAGATCTCTAACATCTTAACATAAAAGTACTGGAAACTTGATGCTGAGTAATGACTCAACTTGTGAAATCAATAGGTATTATGGAAATGAGAAACTATGGAACGATATCTTTATATGCATTTGAATATTCTAGAGTACTCGGACAATGGATATAACTTTTTTTTTTCAACCGAGAGAATAGTAAAATGTTTTTTAATTACTCCTCCCGTCCTAAAACATTTTTCCATTTACTATTTACATGGTCAAACTTTAATTACTTTCTTTATCTATTTTTGTTAGTTATTTGATAAAATAACATAGTCTTATCACCTCTTGTTTTGTAGAACTTTTGATTTAGTTTTTAAATATACAAAATCGATCAAATCTCATAAATAGAAACGAGAAGAACATTTAGAACGGAGGGACTATTAGTTTATCGAATTAATATATCTGATGGTATATCCTTATACCCGACCCGGATAACCAGAAGGGACAGGTCAATATATGACCGGTCACTTTTATCAATCACCAAATGAGGTTAACTCTTCGATTGGGACGGGTCAAAAGTTGACCGGTCACTTCTTCTAAAAAAGTGACCGGTCACATTTTGGGCGATAGCCAAAATGTCGCCTAATGTTACAAAGGACATTCTAGAAGACCTGAGACGGGTTGAGCGCAAAGAATGATCGGGTAACCTTTGAGAGAAGGTGACCGGTCATGTCACTTTACTTTGCAAACATTGGTCCATTATCTCAGGCATGGTGAACCACGTC
Source organism: Cuscuta australis (assembly GCA_003260385.1). Taxonomy (NCBI): domain Eukaryota; kingdom Viridiplantae; phylum Streptophyta; class Magnoliopsida; order Solanales; family Convolvulaceae; genus Cuscuta; species Cuscuta australis. The sequence goes on along the minus strand of NQVE01000162.1, from coordinate 3,259,620 downwards.
AAAGATCGAGGGACCACCCCGCCGTTCGTCCATCACGAGGCAAACAGTGAAAGGAATGTTTGTCATTTTGCAGGGCTGATTGGATTGAGAATATCCATTTATAGTCTTTGATTGAACAGTACATGTCTTGGCTTACAGTTGCTAAATTCATTGATTGAATAATAGATTGATTATGTACAGTAACCTTCCTCCGGGTTTTCTATTTTGTCCATGGATGAACAGGAGAAGGTCACAAATCCTCCTCTATAAATATGATGATATTGGATAGAGGAGGGGATCCAATTTTTCTCTCACTAAAGTTCACTCTTGAGATAGAGCTCATACTTTGTGTTCTTGTTGTGTGTATTTTACTGCGGGTCGAGTGTGTTCAGGTCAAGCCCGATCGACCCACCCAGCTATATTTACACCATCAATATCATATAAATTTAATTTAACTATCGATCAAATGTTGATCTGAATTATCTGCGGAGTAGTATATTCTATTCGTTTTCTTAGTTCATACTTGATGGCGTTTCAGCCTGATTTCCATTTTCGAAAAATATTCTTAGGGCCTGTTTGGGAATAGCGTTAAAGATTAGTGTTAATCTTTTGAAAAGGTTATCTACGGATAGCGTTTAGCGTCAACGTTTTCAAAGTAATCTGCACCATTAAAATTTTATTCAAAACGTCAACGCTAATCTCTAACGTTATTTCTAAACATGCCAATAATCAATAAGAATAACGATTGTTACCCAACAAAATATAGTACCACATAAAAAGAAATTGAAAACTTTAAGGAATTAGATTTTTTTTTTTGAAAAGAAGGAATTAGATATTTAAAACTATCACAATGTACAAAAAATAATGCTTAGATTGTTCTCGTCTATGGATCTCGAGCAAAAAAGGAGACATGGTTTCCCAGCACAGTCACAATAAAAGCTTGTAATAAGAGCAAGTACTAAGTATGTATTACTGTAAGTGTAAAACAAACACTTCCTCCAAATATACACCTGTAGAAGACATTCCACATATCACCAACTTGTGAAACCTGTACTGTGACTCCAACTCCATGGAAACAGAACAAGACCGCGTTTGGATTTTGATTTCACAAACGTTGTTTTTTCTTCTTCTTCTTCACGTGCCATCCATGCACATATCGCCACCCCCGTCGTGTGGGTTTTGATTCGCGGGGGGAGGGGGGTTCTGGGAGGCAGGGGTACAGCAACCGGCGCCGAAAGTGAACTCTTGAGGAATGTTGTTGAGAAGAGGGGTGGAGAAGAGAGAAGTTGCGCCGGCGGTGTTGAAAGTGGGAGCAGAAGAAGCGATTTCGCTGAGCTTTGGGAAGCCGAAACTGAAAGAAGGCGCCGTGTTAGGAGGGGAGGAGAAGGCTGCTGCCGCCATGGTGGAGGTGGAGGTGACCACGCTGCTCTCTGGTTGTGATCCAAAGACTGTCTGTTCGTAATCCTGCAATTGCTGGTAGATGCCTGCATTTTGGCAACATAGTTCGAAACAAATTCTTGTGTTTTAGTTGTGAATTCATCATTGTCCCAAATTTGTTGATTAATATACATACCAATGGTAAAAACCGTAAAATTCTCCGTACTAAATATGAAGCGTGGAGACCCGCATTTAATAGCAACAACAGCAACAACAAACTCAGTAAAATCCCAAAAAATGAATGAAATGAGACCACCGGTGCTAAAACAGATGCATTAACAAAGTAAACATGATAACACGGACAAAGTAAAGGCACCAAGACATGAAATACACATACAAATACACAAAATTATACTTGATGTGCATCATTTTTCGAGCATGAATGTTTTTTTTTTGGGGGGGGAGGGGTATTTAACAAACTATAATCCTAGAAATTACATGAAAACAGATAAAAGAGACAGACCTTGGGTGAGTTCAACTGATGGTCTTCGCTCTTTCACCCACTGATAGCTTTGTGCAAGTTTCCATCCTTTACTTCTCATCAGGTATGCCATTACAATAGCAGGTGACCTGAAACCAAAGGTAAATTTAAGGCTCCTAAATGAATACTCAATACCGAGTACTAAGCAAAACCATTAACTAGTTCACAAACACATTTTCCATTAATCTATAACACTCCCTCCACCTTTAAATCAACTTAACACTCTGCTTTTTTAGATGGCTAAAAATCGACTTCACTCTTCACCACTTTCCATTTTAGGAAATAAACATTTGGACAACTTCAATTTTCTCTCTTCCAACTAAATTTCAACCACGCACATTTCACTTTTTACCAAACGCCTTTTACTTTTCAACATTTTTCTTGAACTTAATGAAGTCAAACCGTTGAGTTCATTTAAAGACAGGGCTGACAGGAGTATAATCCAATGTCAAACCGTTGAGTTCATTGTCAAGGCTGATTCCAACACTACCAACTCCCACCCTTTAATAATTTATTCTACTAACCCATAAGAAAAGGGGCACACACCAACCCAACCACTAGTTAGAGGGGATAGAAAGAAACATGCATTGTGTAATGGTACTCACCTGCTTTTCCCTGTCATGCAATGTACAAGAACACGTGCTCTATCCCTTTCGCATTCCTCTGTAAATGCACAAAAAAGTTCACATATAACAGACTAACAGTTGAAATTTCCTATATACGGTAGTCTGAATGGAATTCCTTTTTAAAAAACTGGTGTTATGTATAATTTATGGTAACCCAATTGAAGTAACAACAACCAATAACAAAGAAAACGTTAATCCGTATAATCTTTCCTTTCTTATATCATTTCATTACGAGGTATAGTACAAAATCAAATATATAGCATAGAAAACTCCAAGTCTCCCTCAACTCTTAATCATGTTCCTCATATCATATGCATCTATAAAAATCTTAATCAGAGAGAAGTGAAAAAAAGAGAGGATATACTCGTACAATGTATCTTTGTGTAGTCATACAAATGGATTCCTAAGGAGAGAGTATTCATGATTCTAAATGCAACAGAGGTTATCGAAAGAGAGCAGATAATAATTAAAATTCCAGTAATTCTTATTTTCCAAAAACCAGATAATCCATCTTAAAACTGTGCTACCAAAAACCAGTAATAATTATTTTCCAAGAGAACACCAAAATGTACTATCAGATGCATTATTGTGAAAGAAAGAGAGGGAATTGTCACCTAAGAATTCAACTGCATCATCGAACTCTAAATTGTGTTCATCTTGGAGGCAGTGGTATGTGAATGAATTTTTATACAGATTTTGAACAGAGGGGACAGTCTGCAGAAAAAAAAGTAGACAAATTAGTAAGTTCGACCAATTTTACGTCAGTTCTATTCTAAGTGAAAATTTTGCATTGATCAGAAAAGATAATCAACCAGAGCAGTCATAATATAAATATGTATTAAAGTTCTTATTACCTAATTGGGAGGTTGCTAAAGAAAATATTTTAATTTTCAAAAGAATTCAATCATTGACAGTATTTACAAAACAAAATATGTAACAACATTTCCTAAAATCAAGAAAAAACAGATGTTAAATTGGTATGTTCTCTTATGATCTAAGCAACCACTTGATTTTATCTTAGACTAACCATTGTAAATGCTCCTAAAGGAGCAGCATGATGCTCAACATACCTGCAAGAGTAAACCAAATGTATTCTACATAGTTCATATAAAATTAGGCTGATCGAAGGAGCAATAAAATGCACCTTTTGTCTACTTTAGAAACATAAACTATGAATACTCATCTTCACTAGTGTCTTTTCAAATTTCAACTAAATTAGAAACTAAAATTCTTATGTCTATAATTGGGAATGCAATGAAATTTAAGCATGTATTAGATCCATGTGATGCATGCAAATAAATCTAGCACTTCTTAGATCCAGAATTGGGAAAAGAGTGAATGCTTAGAAACAAATTTCAGATCCTTTATATAACAAACTATTTCCCTAATTTTCTCTTGTTTCTACAATTATTTAATGGCCTGTTTGAAAACTTAAATTTGTACCCCGGAGTATTTCGAATTCATATTTGACCCAAATTACATATTTGGATATCCAAACAATTGTGGATTTGTGTTCATCTAATTCCCAACAAAGCTCAATTACAAACTGTATTTTGAAATAAAAAATTCAAATTTTAGAATTGAAATCCAAGAATTGGAGTGAATTCCAAGTATCCACACACTGCCTAAGTTCAAAGCCAATCATATCTGATGGTAAATAGATGGAAAGAGTGGGTATACTAACATTGAGAACTCGAGAAATCCCCTGGGTCTTAAGAAGCTCTGCCCGGGAGGCATTATCGTAGCTACCCAGGAAGAGGAACTCGGGCAGGATCTCGGAAGGAAAGGCGCTGGTGTGGAAGGAGGAAGGCTTCTCGTCGACGCCGGCCATACGGTGGCCGCAGATTGGGCAGACCTCGCCTTCCTCGTACTTGTGGTAGTGGCCGCAGACGCCGCAAGGGTTCTCCCGCTCCCTCTTCCTCATGTTCCGATCCGATTCCCGCGCGCCGGAGGAGGAGGAATGGGCGGATGCGGGGCGAAGGGAGGCGCGATCTGGGAGGAAGGGGATCGAGGAGGGGTTATTATTGTAGGGTAAATAATTGGTCGTGTCCCCTTGTAGTATATGTAACAGAGTAACGGTGCCTTACATAGGACTGACTGACTCACAGAGCGACCGACCTTACACGCACAGTATTGTTTTGACCTCTGAAATCATCATCATCATCATAATATAGGGTTTCCAACTTCCAACTATATTGGGACGACGATGATGATGACGATGAATTGATGATGATGATGATGATGATGGAGTTAATTAATTACGGAGTACTATAAAGAAGAAGAAGAAGGAAGGAAGATCTAGGGCCTTCCTTCCGTCCGTATAAGTTCTCCAATCCTAAGGGGTACCCTACAGGGATTAGGATTCTAGACCCCACAACACATGCTTTTGCCAGTGGGAAGTGGGAATGTTTTACTCCTTCCTTCCACGGTCCACAACGGTAAAGAAACTCTTTCTTCTAGTTTTTTTTTTCAATGTCTTTGGATTTTTCTATTCACAATATTTCTATTTGTTTTTAAATAAATATAGAAAATGAATACTTTCTCCATCCCAAAATATTTGTCCACTTTTATTTTTACACACCATTCAATACACTTCTTTAATCATTTTATCTTGTAATTTGTATATTAAAAAATTATAGAAATTATATATTAATAATCTAAATGTTAAGACAAATCAAACAGGATCACACATGACTATATTTAGGCTTACAAATTAAGAGAATTCGATGGGTCAAAGTGCTTAGATAAACCGTTCCAAAAGTCAAAAGTGGACGAATATAGCAGGAAGGAGGGAGTATAGGATAGCTTAAAATTTTTTTTCACAATAGATTTGTTGATATTAGATTTAAATCATAGTTCAATGTTTTTTTTGTAATTTACTGAACAAGTTTAAAAATGTTAATTACAAAGTCCAAATTAAAAAAAGATATAAGACAAAGAAAGTATAGTACATTCCTTCCACTCTTCCACCCCACACCAATTTGACTCTCCAAGAATGTCATTCAATTTTGAGGGAAGGTTTCGGGTTTGAGAGAAGCTTTCGAGTAGGAATCACTTTCGAATTAAACGGATTATAATAAGAGGCTCAGATAGATCAACCCGCCCGCAACTCAAACACTATTGTAGTCTGTTTCGTTACCTAGACCTATTTTTCTATCAACTCGCCCAAATTTGTTAGACCCGAGTTAAAAGCCAAATTAAAAAAAGTTTAGTTTAAAAAGTAAGTGGAGGCATTGATCGACGATTAAACCTACAACCTATGAAATCACAATACAAGGTTGCAAGTCGGTGGGCGTTGCCCAGTTGGCAAAAACAAAGAGTAACAATAGGGTAATATCCAAGTTCGATTCATGCTAACTGCGCTGAAGGAGTCTGATGGAGCCCTTGGGATAAGAATCATCCTTGTTTTCAATACAAGGTTTCAATGCAAAATTCCATTCATGTGAGCTAGTACATCACTTATTTAAAAAAGCATGCAAAATGTTATACTACCTACGTTTCAGAATATTTGTCCACTTTCATTTTTACACAACATCAAATATACTTCTTTAATCCATTTTATTTTGTAATTTGTATATTAAAAATTATATTCCATCCGTCCCAATTTAAATCGCCTGTTTTGGCTTTTGGACATATTTAAAGAAAATAAAAAATAGAGTTGATTTTTCAAAATTGTTATTACTTTTTAGGAGGTGTGAAGATGAATGAGAAGATAAGATGAAGAGGAGTGACTTATTTTAGGAATAGTTTAGGTACTTTATTTTTTAAAGTTTATGAAAACAACTAACAGACAACTTATTTTGGGACAAAGAAAAAATGCAAATAGGCAATTTAAAATGGGACATAGGGAGTAGAAATTATATATTAATAATCTATATGTTAAGACAAATCAAACAAAATCACACATGACTATATTTAGGCTTATATATTGAGAGAATTTGATGAATCAAAGTGCTTAGATGAACATTTCCAAAAGTCAAAACTGGACGAATACTCCGGGACGGAGGGAGTATATAATTATATACGATGTTAATATTTGAAAAACTTCAAATAAAGAAACTTTTTGTAAAGTATTTATTTTATTAACTTTAAACTTAGTTAAAAGAAAAAAGAACTGTTTATTTTTAATCAAAAATAAATTCAAATAATTTTATCGAAAAAATTATTTTCAAGATAAAAAAGATATATTGTTTGATTTCTTGGATAACTATGTTTAGGAAAAGCTTAAACTTCAAAGAAATTCTCTCCTTCCACAATCAAATTTACATAATTTTTGTATGTTTAGGTTATTGACTCTAGATATTACGGAGTACATTGTAATATGTTCAAATTTTTTTAACTTAATAACGCACAATGAGTCAATGTCTTTGCGAGATCGAACCTTGGTGAGTTTCCTCCTTAATATTGAGGAATGAATTTTCTACCACCCAAGTCAAGTGAGAAACTCCTTTTTAGTGCATCCTTAATAAAAATTATAATTTTCCATTTTCTATTTTCAGAAATGAAAATATGACTAATAATTTGTTTATTTTTTAAAAAATTTCCATTTATGCCCATTTACTTGACACCAGACACAATTTTTATATTTTACTTAAATTTCACAAAAATATATTATAAAATTTATTTTTGAAAAATTGAATTACCATTAAACCTTTTATGTTCAATATTAATTACTATCTCCGTCACACTTATTTACCATGTTATTATTCTGTATTGTCAGTGAGTTTTGTATATTTATATATTTTCATTGATTATTTTATAAAATAAAATATTTAATTCACTTCTTGTTCTATAATGCAATTTTTTTCAATATGTAATTTATATCTTTTTATTTTGAGTAATGCTAAGGATCGACTGAATGACATACCTCATTTGTACATCACCATTTATCACCATACACCTTTTCCACTCATTAAATTTTTGTATCAACATTTCAATTGTGTCATAAAGACGTTTTTAGGTAGATCTGATCACGGATTCACATATCCTGGCCATCCGCAAAATAGCGGGCTTGAACTTGACATTTCAGGATATAAGACGGGCTTGGGTCTTATAAATGATGACCCGAATAGTTTAATGTCAACGGAACTCACCCCTTAAAGTATAAAATAAATCCATGCCCTTATACTCTATTCATCCCACTACTTTTGAGACATGAAAACAGTAAGACGAACAAAGAATAAAAATAGATAAAAATCGTAAAACGAGGTGAGTAATAATTTTTTTACTCCCAAAAAGTGTCTAATATTAGGGGTGAACATGGTACGGTATTTAGCCCGTACCGATACCGTACCAAATATTTCGGTTCGGTATGAGATTTTACTCCGTACCGATCCCGATCTCGAAATATCGGTTCGGTATGATTCGGGATGGTTCGGTTTCAATTTCGGTACAAATCGGGAAGAAGATACATACATACTTTACACGTTAAAATTTAACAATACCTTTTTTTTAAAAATTAAAAGTGAATTTAAATAAAAACATGAAAAATTTAAAAAAATGAATATTTAAATGCAAGAGATTCGTACCAAAAACGTAGTTTATATTTCAGAAACTAAAAAATGAATGACAACAAAGGAGTATTTTGAATCTTTATGAATACTTGTATGCTCATACACAATAATTAAAACTCAAATAAAAGTATAATTTACACATAATAAGACTTGAATCAATTTTTTTAAAAAAATTTATAATTTAGTGAAGGAATATATAAAAATATTACTCCGGGGTATTATTTTTATACTCCGTAATATTTTAGTATATATGTTCGGTACGGGATTTTCAGTATGGGACGTCACCTCGTACCGTTCCCGAATACCGTACCGACCATTTGGTTCAGTAGGGTTCGGTTTCTTCTCGGTACTTTTTCGATTTGGTATTTATCGGTTCGGTTTTTTCGAGAAATTTCGGTATCGGTTCAGTACTTGCTCACCCCTATCTAATATGGACCTAAGATAAGATTCAGGTTAAAATTTATCTTTGAGTGGCTTTTGGGTTGGGCCATGACCTTTTTTTTTGGCCCCTTTAACAATACCCCAAGAGGACTTCATTTTCGATCTCCAACTCACAAACGCTCTATTAAGCCTAAAACATATTCTTATTATCACAAAAAGTAAAAAAAGGTTGTTGTTCTTGTCATTTCATTATTGCTGAGGGTAAATACTTAAGAGGCAATTTTGAGTAAGAAACCATATTGTTATCCTCACAACTCACAAGGTCATTTTACTTGTAAATAAATATAAAATCGAGCATCGAGATTCCCTTAACAAGTGTAAAAAGATGGTTCAAAAAAATGTTCATAGTATGGATAGGCATTGTTGGATGAGCTATAATCACAACTAAAATGGTTTGAGCTAAAATGCCGCGTCTTTTCCCATGTTAAAGGCTTAATAAGACCGGAATTGAACACAAGATCTCTCGGTATGGTCATGTCACCTGTTCGCTCAAAATCAGCTCGGGGAGGGAGAGTTACAATTCATCCTTGGCTGGTGTTTCGTCTGCCATAAGCTCGTCAAGGGAGAATTCATCTTCTTCCATGATTTCCCCATCTTTGCCATCCCAAGGTTCGGTCTTTACTATGTTGGGAGTTTCTGTCAGCGGCAGATTTCCTTTGCCCCCTAGACTAGCTTCGAGCACAAATCCTCTGCATTTGGGCAAACATTAGCAGTCACAGGCCATATATTTTCTCCATATAAAAGTGAAGATCCCTTTGGAAGGAAATCTTTTTCAAGGGGAAATTAACTGGTTCAGAATCAAGTGATTAATTATAGATGTGTTCAAACTTCAAACCCTTTTTTATTACATTTGTTCCTAACATATAAAAGCTGAGAAATATGTGTAACAATCGAAAGTGTTAACCAAATTCGTGTTCCATTTGTAGTTCCAATTACTTTGCGCAAACACTTACTTGATTGGATCATGCTGAAATGCGCTCTTCAGAGGTGCATAGGCTTTGCGGGTCAAGGCTACCATTGCGGGATATCCGTACCCACCGACACCAACCTGCTTCTCCAGATCGGGTTGTTTACCAGCAGCAGCCCAGACAAAGCTGTAAACAGTTGCAAATTTTATTGAGGAGATGTGTTTTGAACTATTTATAAGTATACGGGTTATGAGGGTTTTTGGGCTTGCCTGTACGGTTTTCCCTTGAATTTCTCAGCAACAGACAACAAAATGTCCAGGTACTTGTTCCTTCCCTCTGCTTTGGAATCCAAAATGTCTGGTAGGAATGCCACAAAACAAATGGCAGCAGAACTACACTTTTCTTCCATGATTTCCTGATATTAAAAGGCATCCACATTTTACTTGTTGTGAGTTGTGCTAGAGTGCCTCCCAAGTGTGCCCTAACCTTGCCCACACTTTTTTACTTTGCTCAGACATACATAGACATGAGCTCTAGCTTTGTGTGAAGGGACAAACTTGGAGGCACGCTTGAGGGGGGGGCTTAGTTTATTTCTTTTGAAATGTATGAAGTGTCATGTAGGGCCCACAAATGATGGATGTGATAAAAGCATAAGGATATTGAGTCAATGTAGTGAGGAGCATATTGTCTTTGAGACCTACTACTATATTCCTTTTGGGTTGAGGTTCTAGCATAGAAAGCGTATCCACCTCACACGAATAGGGGTAAGGTCTGTGTACTCCTACCCTTCCCAAACCTCAGAGATGATGACATTGGATTTGTTTTGGTGTAACGAAGAGCATAATTTTTAAAATTAACAAAAAAAGGAAGACATACCGGTCCAGTCAATTCTATCACTTCAGGGGGAGAAACGTTAGATTCCAGCTGATCAAGGGCAAATGATTGGATAGCTGGCGCAGTCCTTGCACCTTCATATGGGGTTGGCTTTTCTTTGTCAGCACCAAATACCAAAATTGTAGGAAACCCTTGAACGCTGAACCTGCTCATCAAAGTCTAGAAACTAAACCAGTCAGTTCCATGGAACAACACCACAAACAGTCTCAAACCTTCAACTCGAACAATTGTTTCTAGCATTTTTCACTCCCTTTGTCCAAAAAAACTGATTCAAAAGGTTTTTTATCCAACAAAGAGTTCTATTTGATCAAGTGAAGCGGTATTGTTCATGTAATTTGCCAAAACAAAGTTAAGAACATGCTAAATATGATGAGTTTAGTTATAAGCAGAAACAAAGTTGGGATTTTATGACTTTTAAAATATGTATCTTGCCAAAATTTCAAAGCTGTATCTTGGCCAAACATGAATTTTATCAGGATAGTGGGAGATTTACCATGGGAATAAAAAACCATATAAATACGAAATTGGCAAAATTACATAACTAGGACTAAAACATGTTCCATATATCAAAATACAACCCTCAATCTTTTTATACCAAAATAACTTATAATGTCAAATAATGCCATAACATAATGTCAAGAAACTATGTGAATTGTCAACACAATATGCCAAACTGTGGGTGTTTTAGAGTGTTAACACTCCTAATAGATGATAAAAACATAGTAGGTCTTATTTTAGTATGAGTTCCATGATTTCATCTTATTTAGGTAAATTTCTTTTCAAAAATTATGATAATACAATTGATATGCATACAATATTGGGAGCATTTTAAAATTAGAAGGCTTGTGACTAGAGAGCATTCACCATAAGTTTACCTTCTCTGCATCACAGTCCACATGACCCAACTTCACCTTCCCTTGTAGGTTTTTTGCTGCTTTTTTCCACTCAGGTGCGAGCTTCTTGCAGTGTCCACACCTTCGTAGAGTACCACACATCAATTTATAATAGTCACTTTTTTTTTTGCAAAAAGGTAATACTAGAAGAGGTACGACTTTATTTTATGAAAATTAGAGAAAAAACATGTCACTGCATAGGATCCATTTCCAATAGTCACAGCGAGCTGAAATAACTTTCTCACACACTATACATAGAATTAACAATTACACCAAATGGCTGGAGCTTTTCTTAACACATCTTATGTTCCAAAGTTGAAACTTGAATGAATAAGATCACGACATCAGTAAAAAAATGCCATCAAACTACGTTTTCTTTGTAAATAAATGCCACATACTTTTTTTGTTTCTAAATTTATTTAAAACTTTTTAATAATGTTCAAATTCCAGAAGTGCCTCTCTATCCCTTTTTACTGGTCACAACCATTAAAACCTTTATTCTTTTCATTTTCCTTTGACATTTATGTTTCTATCTAAGATTTTCTTCCTCTTTCTCAACACATTTATTTCTTTCTAATTCTCTCCACTCACAAAGAATATATCCATTAAAGAAATCAAAGTTTTAAAACATAGCAGCTTTGTAATATATGATTTTTTTCATTTGTCATTAATTTTTACAAATAATACAATTTTGTATTAATAAAAAGATTACCTCCATCCCACAAAAAAATCATACTTTTTTCACAAAGAATGTATCCATAAAAAAATCAAATTTTTAAAACATAACAGCTTTTTAATATATGATTTTTTTCATTTGTCATTAATTTTTATAAATAATGCAATTTTTTATTAATGAAAAGATTACCTCCATCCCACAAAAAATCGTACTTTTTTCGATGTCCAAACAAAATCCTACTTTATTTCGTTTCTAAGAATGGAACATGTTGCATAAAAAAACTTCTCTTTCGTATAAACAAATTCCAACGACTTGCTTTTCACTTTTTATCAGTTTTCTTAAATTCTGAGGGTCAAATAAGAAATCTTTTTACACCTTGTAGACCAACCTGATAGCAATGTGTTATAACACTTCATAAACACGTAGCTATCGGGTTAGTCCATGGTACGTAAAAAAATCACATTGTTTGACCTTTCACAGAATTTAAGAAAGATGTTTAAAAGGTAAGAAAAAATGAGGGCTTGGAATTTGTTCAGATTAGAGAGAGGTTTTTTAAGCCACATGTTCAATTCTTAGAAATGAAATAAAGTAGAATTCTTTTGGGAATATACAAAAAAAAAGAAAATCAGGAATTTATTTTTGTGAACAAAGGTATTATCTTTGTTAATAAAAGAAATTGCCTTGTTTACAAAAATTAATGACAAATGAAAAAAAATACATTACAGAGCACCTGTGTTTTAAAAAGTTCATTTTTTTTAAGAATTCAATCTTAGTAGGTGGAGAGAACTAGAAGGAAACAAAATTATTGAGAAAGTGTAAGAAAACCTAAGAAAGAAATATAAATTTATAGAGAAAATGAAAAGAACAAAAATTTTAACAATTGTGACCGCTAAAAAGGATTGAGTGGCAATATTTAACATTTCAAAGTGTTTAATAGCAGTATAGGAACAAAAAAGGAGTAACATAATTGACATTGTCTACACATAAAACTTCGATGGCATTTTTTAACAGCTCTCACAAGATCACAAAAACAACAAACAAGTATTAATCCAAAATCAATATTTGTACATTTAATTTGCTATCATAGTTTCATGTGAAATATTTTAAAAGACAAAATTAACCACTCACCAGGGGGCAAAGAATTCCACAATCCACAGTTCTTTGCTTTTAATAACCAAATCATCAAAATTTTTTGAGTTCAGTTCCACTGAGACGCTTGGCTCAGACTTTTGAGAAGATCCTCCCACTTTTCCATCTAACCGATCATTAAGGAGTGCCTTAATCTGTATAACGTGAACTGATCTAATAAGTTTTATGTTTAGCAGTATAAATATTCAAAGTAATGCTTCACAGTCTCTAAATGAGCTGCATCCTTGTGAGTGATACTAGAAAAGTGATAAATTACAAGCAGAGAATGCAGGGAGCTGCTGTCAATGATGATGACGGGTTCAAGCTGAGTCGAATGAATTGAGTACATGCATTGCAACACCATGATACATTTCCAACACAATAATTCTATTGTCAAATAAAAGACAATTTTGGTGATAAGAGGTCATATAGAGGAAATATGTGTTACACAATGGGTAGGTGTGCAGTTGGAAGCTTTATAATGATCACAAAATCCAACAGTTGAATGTCAAGTTCTATGGATGAACGATAAAATAAAACTACTATGCTGTTTTGGTGAAGAACCAAGGTATTCATAAGAAGATTACAACCCATGCTAGACTGTCACTGAGTAAGTTTTCCTATCCACAGATTTTTCATTGTGGGAAAGTCTACATTTGGGATAACAATCAAGTGACGCTTGTACAAAATAGAGAGAGACAAAATTGGCTTAAATTATTTCAACAAGAAACACATTTATTTATATTGATAATATAAAGAGATTGCATAATACTGGTAAGACGTTAACTAAAAACAAGATAGAAGTAAACATATAAACAGTCCAATTATGCAAATCCAGTTAGACTGGAATTAAGAAGGCTCTGTGACAGTGAAACAAAGTTAAGAGAGTGTGAAACTTGCTTTAAGGCAGTTACATGTAACATCAATCACCTGTTTATACACGAAATTAGACATTGCTTTTGCCTCCCTTGGTCCTTCATAATCAACAGGTTGCTTTCCAGGTGCAAACACCTTTATGCTAGGAAAACCTTTAATTCCATATTCCTACAGACAAGAATGCCGTATTAGCATGAATCATGCTTACATACATGTGCATATATATACATTCAGAAATTAAGTCATTTATTGATATGATCCATGGATCAGAAAGTAGGGGCAAGCTAGAAAATCAGAAAATATTACTCCATTATGCATTATACAGCTTGGCAAGGAAATGATGAATGTCGAATATGAACTAGGGAGGATCCTGCAGGAATGCATGAACATGAAACTTGTAGCTTGTAAAATTACACTTCTAACTACACGGTACTTTTAGGCAGTAAAATGAGCACCTCACTTTTAGTCGTGAGAGTACACTTCTACCAATACTGAACTCTCATTCGGTAAAATGTGCAAGCATTTTATATAACATTGACATACTGCTTTCGAGCTGTTTGATCCCTTGCTTGAATGATGCACATTATTTCAAGCTTCTACCAAACAAAATATTTTCATTTTGATCATGCATGCATAAATAACTATGCACTCCCAAACATAAATGTATTCAAGCTATATTTTTATTCTCATTAATTCACTTAATGCGTATGAAATGTTATTAACTACTCTGTGTGAATTTGAGTTTCAAATATTTTGAAGAATTTAAATTGTTTCATGACTTGCTTTTGTTATGGAGAAATCATTTACTAGTAAATAACCCTCATTGACAAGAGTTCATAACATACAGGTTATAGCAGAATCCTAAATTTGTAACTTTTCTACTTACTCTCTAACCGTTAGACCTTCACTTCTAATGGTTTCATGCATCGTATGCTTTTTATTTCTTTCTGTGACTTCTTGTCCTCAAATATATGATGTATGCGAATCTATCACTTTGATGTAGCTTCCATGATAAGATTTTCTCAAAAGTATCATTATTGGATTGATACGAAGCGGTAGAATTTCTCAAAGTATCCTACTAGAATTTCATTTTTATGATGGACACTAATGCACACAGTGACTAACTTCACTTCACGAAAGCTAATTGAGGATATCTATGATCATACTAGAAATTTGTTGCTTAAAAGGATCCCATTTATTGGAAAAATTTCCAGTACTTGAAGATGATGACATATTTGGCATGAAAAACTAGATCACATCTTCTGATAATCCTTTTGTTTATGCCTTTCCAATCAAAAAACAAATACACAACGAGGCAATTTCCATGGATGAAGGTAAATCTGACCTGAGCCAGAGACCTGTGGGCATCTGCATCAAGAGCAGCGACTGTCGCAACTCCTTTCAAGACGGAAGCCACCTTCTCATAAGTGGGCGTCAATGCTTGGCAATGACCACACCACGGGGCAAAGAACTCTACTATAACCACGCCATCAGAACCAAGGACCTGCAATTGAATTCAATTCCGGACCTCGCATTACCAGTCAATTTCAATACCATCGCGTCAATAACACAACACGACTGAGACGCAAAAATCGAATCTACATAAAAATATGCTCCAACATTATCACCGCACGCATATACAGAGCAGATTGAAAGCATAAACAAACAGATTATGATGCGGATACAGAGAACAATACACGCGAATACGAATGCGCGCACCTTGGACTTGAAGTTTGAGGGATTTAATTGAAGAACTGGTGAAGAAGGGCCGTAAAGAGCCGAAACGGTTGTGGTCGATATGAAGAGCTGCGTGGCTGCCGTGAGAACGACTAGAAGAGCTGACCGTGGAAGAGACGACGACGGTGCACCGCGATCCATTTCTCTCTGCTCGCGAGCTCAGCGTGACTGAGAGTTGCTGATTGCGAAACTCCCTGCTCGCGGATGATGAATAGAACCCAGTTACGTGGACTCACCAATGAAAAGCTTACACGTCAGTATGATGAATTTTCCTAGTTCTGGTCTGATTTTACTAATTTTTTACACTTTATATTTGATACTCCCTCCCGTCCCGTCCCATGAAACATGGGACTTTTGGAGGGATTTAAGGGGAGTGTATTTTGGTATTGAATTTCTAAAAATGTCCTTTGATGTGATGGGTAAAAGTATGATTTGATGGATAGATTATTAGTAAAAAGGTATGATGTGATATTTAGGGTATGAAAAAGTAAGGGGTAAAAGTGACTTTTTAATATAAATGAGAAGTGTTTTGTGGGACGGATAAAAAAAAGGAGAAAGGTTTCATGGGACGGAAGGAGTATATAATAGAATAAAAACTGCATGTTATCCTAATTACATAAAAAAATATTGAAAATGATTTTCAAGTTAAATCAAATAAAATTATTTTGAAAAAAAAAACTAAAAATCAAAAAATACTCTAGAATGAAAGTAGCAAATTGCACTAAAATAAGTTGAAGATACTTTATAGCCACATCAACTTTGTCACAAAATTATGACCTTTATTTTACAATTGATTTTTTCTATTCATGTGATTATATATTTATCCCATGACAAATGAATCACACTAGAATGAGTAGTGTTAGGAACACATCTAGTTTGACATCAATGTATTTTGTATAGAAGATGTGCATTATTCGATCCAGATCTAGACTGATCGGAAACTCGATAAAAATCAAACCATACTGGTCTCTTTTCAGTGAGGTTTTTAGTCCTTACGTTTTTCTTATTCGATGTTTGGTCCTATCTGGTCATGTTCTTCGGGTTTCAATCTGTATCGATAGACCAATTACATTTGATTTTATTTAATATTTTTCTATATAATTTTATACTTTGGGTATTATATGAAGTATTCCATAGTTTTTTAAGTTTTTTCAAATATTTAATGTTACATTAACTTTAATTTTTTGAATGATCTGACCAAAACTTAGAATTGAAAAAATGACTCAAAAAATTAGTAAGGCTAATTTTTTGACTTATAAGTACTTTAAAAATACATATAAATACGTTATCAGTAGACTTATAACTTAAAAACAATTTATAAACAGTTTTGACCCGCTTACAAACACTAAAAATTTTAAAATAAGATATCAATTTTAATAATATTCTAAAAAATTTATTAAAGTGTAAAAAAGTAAAAAAAAACACTCTTACATTTGGGATCTAATTCATTTCTAGTTATGTACGGACATTCAAACTTGAGTTTGTAATGAGCACTGAAAGCCTAATCAACAAAAATGAACATTATAAAAAACTACATAAACAGAAAGAAAAAAGTAGTTGGTTAACAAAATAGGGTGGAAAATACCAAAAAAACATTACAAAAAATGTAAAAACGTTGTAAGGAAAAAAATCGACCGTGTGTAAACTAAAAATTGTAAACAAATTTTTAGTGAGTCGGGTGGAGGATATGTTTTATGTAAAATACGTAAAAAAAATTTAAAACAAGGTTATTTGACAAGTTCAGTGTAAGAAGTAATAATACATTGTATAGAACTTCTCTCCTGGCTTGAGTGGTAGCAAGCCCTCTCCCCAGGATTCATGGGGAAGTTCACCCAGGTTCGAGCCCCAGCGAATGCAGCAATATTGGCTCTTTGTGCGTCATTAGTTTGAGAATAGTATGAACAGATACTACATTGTAATAGAGTCAATAGCATTCAAAAAAAACATTGTATAATTAGATACTTTAAATTAAGTAGATAAAATTAAATTAGAAAAAATCGTCTTTATTCCGAATAAAAATTTTACCTAAAAATTTTAGCTATGCTCAAAGTAAACCAAAAAATGTACTTCAAATTATATCACAAAAGGATGCACCAACGTTTTAATGGTTCACCTTGACATAAAATGCTAGTTCAATAAAAAAAAGTTTGTAGTTACATTTTGTATCCGTGTAAACCATCACACTAGCTTCATACTAACAGCAAACGTTGGTGCATGCTTTGGGGCACAAAGTATGGTACAATTTTTTGTGTACAAATAGCTTAGCTTTAAAAATTTTGTTGGGGATAAATGTCGTGGTATGCACCATATGATATATTTAATCATTTTATATGAAAAATAGTGTGAAATTTTAAAATAAAAAGTATATATATTAAAAAATTATATCAAAAGATCTACAAAACTAGAGGTGACATGACTATATTATTTTGTCAAATGAGTAACGAAAATAGACCAACAAAGTAAATAAAGATTGACCCTGTGAATAGTGAACGAGAAATTTATTTATGGACGGAGGGAGTACAAAGCATAATATATATAGCGTACTTCGTAGTTCTTTTCAGTGCAATACTCTGTAGTTGATATTTAATAGTACTCATTTAACTTTTAGGCGCCATGAGAAAAAGAAGTATTTAAATAATTTTAAATAAATGTGTGAATATGAATTGTAATATAGAGTAATTGATAAGAAGACCCAATGTTGCAAGTACATACTACATCTCCATATTCATTTAGTTGTCAACAAAAGCACTTTGATCAGCAATTGTGTAACTTAGTAACCTTTTTCGTAATCTCAAATGCCACAACCATCAAATTTGAAGGTATAAAAGGTATAGAAATATCTTAAATAGAACTAAAACATAGAGAAAAGTATTAAAATAGGATTTTCATGTTTTTTTTTCCGGAATAGGACTTTGCACTGTGGTAATGTGACTTTGCATTGTGGTAATGTGGCAGTGAAAATGTGCAAATTAGTATACTTTTTTGGTAATGTATATGACCATGTTTGGTAATGTAGTCCTATTTCGGGAATAAAAACATGGAAGTCCTATTTTGGTATATTTTCAATGTTATGGTCCTTCTTTGGTCTTTCTCCCTAAAAGGTAAAAATATTATAAAATTGAATTTTATACGGTAACTAAAATAGAAATACAAATTGAATTGTTTACTAATAACAATTACTATTTGAATAAAAAATGAATATGAATATCGTTAATAAGAGTAAATTCCATATTTAGTCTCTAGTTTTAGATCGTTTGACATATTTAGTCCTCACTTATCAAATTTGACAATTATAGTCCCCATTTATGTTTGGCCTTGACGCATATAGACCTCCCTCAGTTCAGTCGCTATATCATCTTTAAATGTAGGGTTATTTTGCCCTTACCCCTCGGCCCTCTCCTTTAATTGCGTAGACCAATCATTCTACGCAGGAATCCGGAAGCTTTGCTCGTCACTTCTTTGTCTGATTACTCGCCCTCTTCTTTCAGTTCTTTTTCCGATTTTGAGTAGCACCAGTGGCGTAGCAATTAAACTCCAAAAGGCTGCTGAAAATGCATAACCAGAGGTATGTTTGATTTTAAATTTTGGTCTTATTTTTCTCACTATTTTTTTTAATTCTTGATTGGTAATTTTCATATTTTTTGCTAGTTTTTTTAATATTTTAAATGTTATGGCTTCTATTGCTCAATTTCATTGGCTTGTGCCTTTTGTGTATCTATGAAATTCAATCATCTTCTTCTAGAATATAGTTAGTGCTCTAGTTAAATTCTATTGACGTGGTTTGATAATTGAAGGTGTCTCGTTTAACATGATATTGTCATTCTAAGTCTTTAAATTTTCACATAGAAGGAAGAAATGTAAGAGTTGGATATGGGTCGATCCACTAATTTGTGATAGAGCGAAGAATATCATTCCTGACCTTCTTAACAAGATTAACGATCAAGACGAAGGAATCAAGTTTCTCAAACTAACGAACAAAGCCAATGAAACGTGAAAGACAAGGACAGGGGACCATATTAACATTTTCGTTCGAATCGTTGAGTCCCAAATCAGATTTGAGCTGCTCCAAAAACCATGTCCAGGATTTCGTTCTCTCACTCTCTACAATCGCATACGCATAGGGGAAATGTTTTCATTCCCATCCAACCCATTTGCAACCAACAAAACACCTCCAAACTTGCATGTCAGGTGATATCCATCCATACCTATGATATTCCGACAATTTTTGAACCCTTCTCGCGATGCTTCCCAGCAAAAGTACACTCTCAAATCTGTGTTCAATTCCTTCATCGACAAAGTTAATTCTACATGTGGTACCTGGATTAGTTCTCATGATTACTTGAGCATATCTCCATAAGTACTTGTAGTCCTCCTCTGCCAATCCATGATCGTGAGCATAACCCATTCTTGGTGCCCTCCATGATTGTCTTTATGTTAGGTGGCACTTCTCTTGTGTCACTTTCTAATTTGGATGGTATTTCATTTCTGCCTTCTACCTTTGTGCAAGGAGTGTGGAGTTCATCACTTTGTTGTAGTACTTCCAGGTGCACTCTTCATGGACATCGTTGAAGTACGTAACCACGAAGTCTGTGCTGCCATGTACGTTATGAATTCTCAACTTCCAAGGGCAAGTACAACTTTTTGGTCCACTCCAACTTCCCTTGTCGTGTTGTGTCCACTTCTTCCTCTTCTCACCCCCATCAACACAACTTACATATACCCTTCTTTTGTCAATCTTATCAAACCTCAAACATTTACCATTTACAAGACCATAGTTTTTCACTGCCTCAATGAATAGTTTTTTGGTGGCAAATAACAACCCAACAGAAAAATGGGGATTCTTTAAGTCTCTCTTAGAGTTGAAAACCGGAGCCCTCACTTTAGGCTCTTCCTCATCGTCATGGCCTGCCAAGCTATCCTCATCACTCCCCATTACAAGTAATTCTTCTATGATGTTCTCTTTTTCATGCACACACTTGAATGATCTAAGATCAACCCCACCAAACTCCATTGTGTCATCAACATTACCCTCATACAACATATCATCATCTTCATCATCTGAGCCCTCAAATGCATCATCACTGCCACCACTGTCATGTTCTGAATCAGCATCACCATCTTCACTAAAGGTTTCACTCCTAAAACCTTCTTTGTCAGTTGGATGACCCTTGGTTCCATCTCTAGTTACGGTACCAGTAACCATCCAAACTTCAATTGAACTTGGCATTTCGTCTATTCCAACCAACTCCCACACATCACTATCACTTACTAATTCCTTTAGACCATCTACAGTTGGAGAGAACATGCCAATATCTTCTCATTGCCTAAAGCTAAATTCCTCTACATGACCTTTTATCAACATCATTCCCCATTGCTCAAATGATGCTTTTGGAAGCACTTTAAAAAATCCACCGACATATTGTGGAGTCAAATCTGTGGTAAGTAATGAACCTCCTAACCTCAAATTTAGTTCAAATGTACCTTTAAGAAACACAAAAAAGAACATGATTATGATAGGAATATCGTATACGATAGGGAAAAACTTCGAGCATTTTTTCAAGCTCCAAGAAGAAGAGATAGAGAAAGTTGGAAAACTTTGAGCGTTGTCAAGCTCCAGAGAAGAGAGAACGAGATTAAGATAATTCTTGATGATTGATTGATTCCATAATAACGGGGAAGGATTACAATATTTAGAGAGTAATACGATACGCTAATTGGCCTAATGGGCTCAGGCCCATACTAAACCCTAAACCCTATTAACTAAATAATATTAAATAATAAAAACTAATTAACTATTAATTAATTAAATATCCTAATCACCATACATATCATTCCCACCCCCTTAAAAACCACCTTGTCCTCAAGGTGGAGGCTCCCACTCGTGCTTCTAGACTAGAGAGATAATGCTAAACCAAAGGAGCAGTCCATTCTTTGCATCTTCAAAAACCCTAACTCTTGCAGCAAAGTGATGACAATATGAGACGCGGCACATAGAATATGTAGTTACTCTCGGGAAAACCAGATGCTCCGTCTGGATCACACCGACAAAGTCAAACAACTTAATGGTGTCATCAAATGAAATGAGGTTGTCCGCTTGCGTACTATTTGCATCTGTCACCTTGTCGACACTTTTTGGAATATCATACTGTTAGGCGTGTCGTAGCACCTACAAATTAATTTATTATTTTCCTTAACTCTTAACCCCCTTTATGATTCAATATTCATCATAACAAATAAATAGGGCAAGTAAGGGTCAATCCCACGAGGAAAGATATTTTTATTTTATGAAAATCTCTTACTTAAGTTTTACTTTTTTTCCATTTAAAAACAACTAATAAGAGAGCTAGCTATTTGGTGGGGGGGGGGGGGGGTTTAAAAGATAATTTGAAAAGATAAAGATAAATAAAAGTGGATAAATTGGGCAAAGAAACATAACCGTAGCAGCCACTTGGAACAAGAATGAAGACACACAAGACAACACCAACACTAAAACAAACACTTAAACTTTATAAAAACTTAAACGATATTAATTAACTTAAACTGATTTTTGAAAATACTTTATAGTTTTGAAAAACAAATTGATCAAATCCAGATTCTCAAATTAATTAAGACTACTCCAAATTAAAACAATTGACAAAACTCTTGGTTTAAGTTGAAGAAGAAATCCACCTGTGGTTCTTCCCTATTCTCCATAGTATAGCCTAGATTAAGACTTGTCCTAACTCTAGACCCTACTATTTTTAACAACCACCTGCCCCTAGATTTAATTAAAAATAGAGCATTATGTTTTTTGGAAAACATCACTTAACAACTATGCTGTAACACCCTCCGTCCCGCAAACCCAGTTCGCCGCGGCCCAACGAGCCGGAGAGGTTACGTAGACGGTTTTAAGGCCATCTACAAGGAAAACCCTTGCATTGCTTGTAACGGAAATCCCTTGATATGAATATTATCTAATGATGGAAATAAATTCAATTTAAGGAAACGTTTATAGCGGAAGTGAAAATAAGTAAAACTGTTAAGTCATTAATAACATAAGTGCAACAACGGTGGGTTCAAGCCCAAAACGTGTACATAATTTAATGGATAATTAAGCGAGTCCCCACTGTCATTCATCCGCCGCCCCAATCACCTAATCGTCCGTGTCAGGCTCCATGATCCTCTCGCCAACCTGCGTATAGAAAAGGGAAACAATGTTATACGCTCAGCATCAGCTGAGTGGTAAACTAACAGTAAAACACATAGTACATTCACATTGATATAAACATAATCGTACATGTACTAAAGTACGAGATACCACATGCGAGTTTGATGAACAAGATAATGAATAATGATAACCGTTACAAAATATAGAATAATGCAATGCCGAATAATTCATGATTCATGAGTTAGACTGCGCAGGGAAACCCCTGACCTTCGGTGATCATCCCCACGCGGTAGATGAGCTGAGGAACGCCTTAGTCATCCCGATGGAGACTAGAATGTGGGTGATAGCTAAGTCTAGCTACCATGTACGTACACAAGCCCTTCGTGATGAAAACCCGTTGGATCCCGTGGGTTCCTGGACGGGCCCGCGAAAGAGGCGCACTGGACCTGACCTCTTTCCGTGGTATGCAAAGTATGCCATGATCCTAAACATGCGTCTAGGATATACATGATGTGATGAATGCATTGATTGGATAATGAAGTTATGTTCAACGCATACGAATATATTTGATTGCATATGAAAACAACTTGTTCAATATGGCGGACCTGGGTTCAGAAGAGGCTGATAATCGATTAACCACTATTGATAATCGATTATCACGCTGTGCAGTTTCTGTTCCCAAGTTCCACAGGCCATGATAGTTGATTGTCACTTCATGACAATCGATTGTCAAAGTATTTAGTTCAGAACACCCAAGTTCTGAGAGGCCTCATAATCAATTATTGTAACACCCTAATCCGTCCAGGTCTGCAGCCCCTTTCGGACTAAAGTATTAACTTGGTAATCATTAAAATATAAAACATTTCAAACACTTTTATTTATCACAATAATATTTTCATATCATAAACAATACGGAGTTTTCAATATTGCGGAAGCTTAACAAATCATAATTACAAACATAATTTATTTATGTTCTTTAATTCAAAACATCACATCCATTCCGACAGTCTCGCCTCCGTCCGCCTCCAGGATCACGTCACATCATTCTTTCTAATAACCTGCGTGTAGCAAATAAAACATACTACACGCTCAGCGTTGAAGCTGAGTAAGCATATCTAATGCATCGAACATCCATATAAACTAAATCTAAATTCATAATCAAATCATTTGATATCATGCACATAATATTCAGTTCAGATAATCAATAATTATTTAAAATTATTCATTACTCAACATTTATATTCATATTCAATGTTCACTAGTCATTCATAATAATTGCAATATTCAATTCAATATTCATCATTCAATATTTATTCATATTCAATATTCAACATTAAACAATATCCTTAAACTATTCTTAGCCTAAAGCCAATCACTTTAATATTTGTCAACCCTTAAACGAATTCTAGTTTAAATAATTAAACTATATTCCAGTATAAAATATTCCCAAATAATCCTTAAGCTAGGCCTAGTTTAAGATAAAAAGGTTTTGAAAATCTTAAACTTACCTTCACTTAAGGCCAACCAAAAACTGACAGCGTAGTGTTCACTGTTGGGTGGGTGGTACCCCCAAACGAGAAGGTACTCAAGTTTGGTTCTTGGATTCCGTACGTACGTTTTAACCCTATCCACCAGGGTTCATACTCGCAAGGCCTAACTTATATAGGTATATCTTAGAGTTCTTCTAGATACCTTTCAAATCAACATTAATATGGGTATATCTTAGAGTTCTTCTAGATAGAGATGTTCTCCAAGGTTCATAGATCATTTTGGCATCATTAATTCATAGTTTTAACATCAATTTCATGGTTTATGATTCTTGGTTCTTCAAGCATGTCAAACACAAAACTCAACCAAACGACCGTTTATGAACGTAGAAACGATCTATATGAACATTCTAATCACTAGATATATCTACGGGCTTACCTCGAAGGTAAATGAAGGTTTTGAATATTTTCTTGCGAAACTTCCGGCGAACACCACGTCTTGCTCCGGCGATCTCTCACCAAATTGACAGCACCACTGCGTTCTCCTTACTTTGAGCAACAGAATAGAACAAGGAAGTATAGGTTTTGGTGAAGAATTGAGAATGCTTAGCTCCCTTTATATAGTATATTTGAGGAAGAAGAAGACACTGGTTGCTGAGCGTAGGAAGATTCACAATCGGCTTAGTGCGCTGGGAGGTGCCGTTCGCACAGTGTCCCTGATTGGGACCAATTTTGGTTCCAGTCGGGGTATACTTTTTGGTCCAACTTTCTCCGAATTGAATTCCGTTTGCACTGTAGCGATCGGACAGTTAAACTCTATCTAACGATATAATTTTTATATTTATTTGTAATACTTTTTCCGACATCATACTTTTGGGTGTTTGACTTTAACAGATTCAAAATTGGTTTAATTGACCTTTACTCAAAAAGGTTTTAGCATTCCATTCATATTATTTATTTTCATGATAAATCATTTCAAAGTTTACATCATAAACAATTTCTTCATTTATTCTTAATTTGGGCCTGGACACAGGTTCCCAATAAAGATTACACAATTAGTCAACATTTTAGATTTATCTCTATGAGACTTATCTAGATTTTGATATTAGATGTCAAAACAAATTTCGTATCGGCCCAAAGCCCAACAACAATTTATTTTAATCAAAACAATTTGATTATTTGAATACTTATTCATTAATAATTCTAGGGTATATTTTGGGGCGTTACAATTATAGCTATCTGATAATCGATTATCCGTAAAACCAGCCTAGACTTGAGAATCCGCAGGGCATGATAGTCGATTATTACATATGTGATAATCGATTGTCATGCTCTGCTGATTCTTGCGAGAAGTTCAGCATAGCCTGATAATCGATTGTCCAGTTCCGTAAATCGATTATCATGGCTCGCAGCTCCACGTTTAGCCAGTTTGGATATAGTCTTTACGTCGGAAGTTATCAGGATGAATGTTATTGTTTTCACACTGAATAAGCTATGAGATTATGGATTATCAAACTTCATATTAACAAGGTTATAATCGAAGAGCCTAGATAACAAATTACCATGATAATGCGGACACACGTACGATATGATTGAACTACGAATTCTAAAGTTAGAGGGAAACGTACTAACCTCTAATGTAGGGATTGACGGTAAGTAACGGGATGAACGAACGAATGATAACTACGAACGGACGAACGGACGAACGAACGAATGGTTCCTCATGTGAACTTCCTCCTCGCTTACCTCCTCGTCTACTTGTCGGAATCCTCCTTTGGCTGCTGTGGGTTGGCCGAAACAATGGAAGGAAGAGGGGAGAATGTGATGAGTGTAAGGGAGTTACAAAAATGAGGGAAATGAAGAGCAAGTTGATATATATAATGATGGTGGAGTGATGAGTGTTAATAGTGAATTAATATGAGGACAGTGAATGGTGGGGAAGGTGTAGTGGCGTGTGGGAATAAATGGGGGGTTACCTCCCATAAGTTCACTGTGTTGTGTAAAATCTGGCCTGAACGGTATGCGTTTTTCCCTCGAAGTTGTCCGAATTGAAAACCGATTGCATTTTCAGAAATAACCAGTCAAAACTAAATTTATGATATCTTCAAAATATTTTTCCAAAAACTTTGTTTTCAAACTTCTGGATTCATCTGAAACATTAATTAGTTTATTTACTTAATTAATGTCGAGAGACCCGTTATTAAAACATCTTTTATAATTAAAATATATTAACTTTGGAAATCATTTTAAGAGATCAAAATCTCAATATTTATTAATTAAAATAATGAGTCTCAATAAATAAATAATATTTATTTATTCAAAATACTGGCTAGCTAATTGTAGGGTGTTACATATGCAGTAGACTATATCTATTTAACATAGACAGTTTGAGAACTCCAATTAATAAAAATTGGGTGGGAGCCAATTAAGTATTAATTGGGTGACACTTGTGTTTTGAAAATCTCAGCTATTAACATACTTAAGACATCAAAACTATCAATTTGGATTTAGATTTTAGGCGGCCATCCTAAATTGATATAACCCAAGCATAAACAAAATCAGTTTTCAAACACCTTTTTTGAGTTCAGACCAATCACTAGCACTAAGGCTTAGAACATCTCCCAAACCAAGTTACTCAACAAGAATCTTTGAACCATAGGTTCAATCTCTTTGATGAATAAAATAGACAAGGGAGTTTTAATAATTTAAGAGATCAATTAACCAAGAAAAACAGATTTGAACAATAGGAATCAGCTTACTCAAACATAAACATGTTCTGGACATCATACGTGTGGGGAAGGAATTGAATCCAAAAAATCATTGAAATTCATTTAAACACATTGATTAGTCCAACAAACATTCCGCCAATTTGTAAAAGGCAAACTATTTAATTCAACCAACCAAACTTATCTCTAGACAAAAGAGTGTTCAAAAGAAAATCAAAACTCTACTGTAACATTAAAAACAAGAGTAACACCAAGAAGTAAAGGAAGATGGAGGTCTTGGACCGAAGTCAAGGCCCTGAAGGTCGTACCCCTTCTTCGCTGCTGCTCTGGTCGTGTCTTCGTCCCCCCTAACTCTCGCTGTTTCCTTTTCTTTTATAGGAGCTGCGGTTCAGCTTTTTCTCTCATATTAGGACTCAAAAACCGAGTCCAAATCTTCTACGCTGTTGTTCCGGCACTGTGTGGATCGAAGGAAAACTCCTAGTTCTTGCTCGAACTCTCTTCTTCTCGAATTAGGACTCCAGTTTGAATCAGAGTCTCTATGTTGATGCGTTTTTGTTAGCCACTGGCAGGATCGAAGAGTTGCGCAGGTTTAAGCTTTGAAGATGTTTGGATTGTCCGTTGGTTGGGCTCCTGACTTAACTACTCGTTGTGGGTTGCTTGGAACTGTTGGGTCATGTCCTGAGTGACCTGGCCCATTTCAATTCTTTGTATGATTCTTGACAGCTCCCTCGAGATCTAAATTGACATAATCACCGAGCCCTTTGATGCTTCATAAAACAGTTTTTTAAGACCTACGTCAATGTAAATGAGATAATAAAAATAGTGAAGTAAAAGAATAAACAAAAGAATGAATTTTATGAGTAAAATACAAATAATGGCCTAAATTGCTATGTAAACATAATAGTGATTAAATGTGTATAAAATGCATTTAGATTATACTAAAACGGCCTAATATGGGCGAATAAAATATGACATTTGAAGACTTATCACATACTCTACAATGACCACACTAGCTGAGGCATAAAATTCCTGAAAAATAGGATCTGGCTTGTCGACATGGGCAACATCTTCTGCAAGAGGACTTTCATATTTCCCACAACGTTGGACCTCCTATTATGTTTGTTTATGGCTTCAGGTCCGATGTCCACTTCATGTCCAACTTGTGAGTCAACGCTTGATTCCTCCTTGGATGCGTGATCCTGTGCTTTAGCGTTTTGCTCAATTACTGTAGAGGCCACATTTGGCGCAGATGGCAGAGTGTAATTGAGAATTTTTATAGCGCCCAACATGTTTTTTTCTAAAGTTTTGTAATTCCCAAGGAATCAAACTGGGCAAAATTGGGAGACCACGAACCAAATCTTGTATGGAGCAAGAGATTTCTACATCAAACGCGTACATGTCGGAGTCATAATTTGGCTGACCAGTAGTATGACAAAACGACCGGAGCGTCTTTATAAGATTATCCACATGATCATAAACTCCACAAACTCCTTCGTCTAGATCAATTTCTCCATATTGAACTTTTTCCAACAAATTAATAAGTTTGTCCAATGCACAAGTACTCATAGTCAAAGCTTCTACCCGCATAAATTGGGCCAATTGATACGAATATCGTATCGGATAGAGAAAACTTCGAGCGTTCTTCAAGCTCCAAGAAGAAGAGATAGAGAAAGTTGGAAAACTTTTTGCCAGGCTCCAGAGAAGAGAGAACAAGATTAAGATAATTTATGATGATTGATTGATTGATTCCATAACAACGGGGAAGGAGTACAATATATATAGAGAGTAATACGATACGCTAATTGACGTAATGGGCTCAGGCCCATACTAAACCCTAAACCCTATTAACTAAATAATATTAAATAATAAATACTAATTAACTAATAATTAGTTAAATATCCTAATCACCATACATAGCATTCCCACCCCTTAGACTAAAATCCGAATTCTAAAGTATGTAGACTGAAAATTGGATATAAAAAATTCTAATCATTAATAAGATTCATTAATATTTCTCGAAAGATTAGGATAATAGATGGAAATTAGCGTGCTAGGTTTAACCACATGTTTAATGCCTTCAAAAGACAACAATTGATGGGCTTACTATAAAAGCAAAAATTTAAAGGGAGAAACACACAAAAGAAATCCGTAATTGAAGAGAGATTGGGGCCGGTCGCAAAAAAAAGATCCAAAAATCTCAATACTAAAATTACTCACCTTCAAGGTCGGCCATGTCAGTAGGATGAAGAAGAACACAAATCTCTTCTTCGACCTCTTTCGATTATGTAGGAAAGCAAAAAAAATTAGGGTTCCTCCTCCAGGAGTAAAGACAAACGAGCGGTGTTGATTGTAAGTATGGTGGCTGTAACACCCTAATCTGTCCAGGTCTGCAGCCTCTTTCAGATTAAAGTATTAACTTGGTAATCGTAAAAATTTAAAACATTTCAAACACTTTTATTTATCACAATAATCTTTTTCATAATATAAACAGTACGGAGTTTTCAATATCGCGGAAGCTTAACAATCATAATCACAAACATAATTTATTTATGTTCTTTAATTCAAAACCATCACATCCATTCCGACAATCTCGCCTCCGTCTGCCTCCAGGATCACGTCACTTCATTAACCTGCGTGTAGCAAATAAAACATACTACACGCTCAGCGTTGAAGCTGAGTAAGCATATCTAATGCATCGAACATCCATATAAAGTGAATCTAAATTCATAATCAAATCATTTGATATCATGCACATAATGTTCAGTTCAGATAATCAATAATTATTAAAAATTATTCATCATGCATTATTCAACATTTATATTCACATTCAATGTTCATCAGTCATTCATAATAATTGCAATATTCAATTCAATATTCATCATTCAATATTTACTCATATTCAATATTCAATATTCAACAATATCCTTAAACTATTCTTAGTCTAAGGCCAATCACTTTAATATTTGTCAACCCTTAAACGAATTCTAGTTTAAATAATTAAACTATATTCCAGTATAAAATATTCCTAAATAATCCTTAAGCTAGGCCTAGTTTAAGATAAAAGGGTTTTGAAAACCTTAAACTTACCTTCACTTAAGGCCAACCAAAAACCGACAGCGTAGTGTTCACTGTTGGGTGGGTGGTACCCCCAAACGAGTAGGTACTCAAGTTTGGTTCCTGGATCCCGTACGTACGTTTTAACCCTAGCCACCGGGGTTCATACCCGCAAGAATTAACTTAAATAGGTATATCTTAGAGGTCTTCTAGATACCTTTCAAATCAACATTAATATGGGTATATCTTAGAGGTCTTCTAGATACCTTTCAAATCAACATTAATATGGGTATATCTTAGAGGTCTTCTAGATACCCTTAACAATACATTTTATTTTCTCATCAATATATTCATTATGATTTAATCATTCACAAATATCATTTTTAATCAGAATATTCATCAAGATTCAATTATCATAATAATCAATCAATAATCATTATCATAATCATTAATCAACATAATATTCAATAATAATTAGCGGCCTAGCTTCGGGTGTTAACACCCTAACTTACCGTCATTCATCACATAACATTTTTATTTGTTAAAAACATAATTTTTATTATGGTAAATCATTTTTCCAATGATCATAATCAATTGGTGGATTTTAGAGTATATATTTTCCGAATATTTTCGGAATAGGATCTGAACTTAAGAAAATTTGATTTTTATTTTTAAAAATAATCAATTAATACCTAAAAATCGATTTTTATATTTAAAATAATCCATTAATAGCTAAAAATCGATTTTTATATTTTAAATAATCAATTAATTGCTAAAAATCGATTTTTATATTTTAAATAATCAATTAATTGCTAAAAATCGATTTTTATATTTTAAATAATCCATTAATTACTAAAAATCGATTTTTACAATTTAAATAATCAATTAATTAATTTTAATCGATTTTTACAATATAAATAATTGATTAATTCATAACAAATCGATTTTTACAATTTAAATAATCCATTAATTCATAATAATAGATTTTTAAAATTTAAATAATCAATTAATTCATAATAATCGATTTTTATAATTAAAATAATCGATTAATAACGTTAAATGGATTTTTATGATTAAAATAATCGATTATTATTATTTTTAAATATACTTACTATCTGAAAAAAATTTTAATCGATTATTAGGAAGGAAATAATCGATTTTCGGCCACTGTTCATCATCTTCTTCGTCTGTTCAATTTTTAACATTATCATTTTTAATTATCAAATTTCAATCAAATTATATAGGAATGTTCCACAATGTTCACAGATCATTTTAGAGTCATTAATTTGTAGTTTTAACAATAATTTCTTGGTTTATGATTCTTGGTTCTTCAAACATGTCAAACATAAAACTCAACCAAACGACCGTTTATGAACGTAAAAACGATCTATACGAACATTCTAATCACTAGATATATCTACGGGCTTACCTCGAAGGTAAATGAAGGTTTTGATTATTTTCCGGTGAAACTTCCGGCGAACACCACGTCATCTTAATTTGGGTCTGTACTCAGGTTCCCAATCAAGATCACACAATAAATCAACATGTTGGATTTATCTCTATGAGATTTATCCCAATTCTGTTTATTGGATATCAATATATATTTTATTTCAGCCCAAAGCCCAACAATAATTTATTTTAATCAAAACATATTTTGTTTAATTGAATATTTAATTCAATAAATTTTAGGGTATATTTTGGGGCGTTACAGTGGCTGTATGCTATCAAGGTTTAATTCTGATTTTGTTTTTTTGCGTTTTTAACGAGGAGACAACGATTGGATTGACGGAGGTCTATTTGTGTCAAGGCCAAACATAAATAGGGACTATAATTGTCAAATTTGATAAGTGAGGGCTAAATATGTAAAATGACCTAAAACTAGGGACTAAATATGGAATTTACTTCGTTAATAATATCTTTTTTCAAATACGAATAAAATTTGCTTATTACTTGTATAGTTGGGATAAATTCCACCATGGTATACGAACTTTTATCATTATTTCACTTCGGTATATAAACTTTAATTCCTATCACAAAAATACACAAACATTCAACATTCTTTCACCGGTGGTCCAATAGGCGATTTCTAAGTCACCTTCAAGTCATTTGAGGTTAAATTATAATTTTATAAATCTGAGTTTTTTTATTTTGACCCCTTTTCTTTTGTTTTTCTTTTGGTTCTCCACCCTTTTTCTTCATCTTCTTAAAGACCCCCCACCCTCCCTCTCCATTTTTTTCTTCTTTTCCTCTTCCAGCCCCACCCCACCCCCACCTCAACTGCACCATTTTTTCTCTTTTTCCCCTCTTCTTCTAGCCCCCCACCCCCATTTTTTTCTTTCTTCTTTTCTTCTTCTCCCCTTTTTTTCTTTTGTTCCAGCCCACCCTCCCCTTTTTTCCTTCTTTTATTATTATTATTGATATTATAATTATTATTATTAAGCACTCACCAACAATCTCAGCTCGTAGAACTTAATAGCGGCGGCCGGTGATCACTCGATGACAATCGAAGACAACGACGGATGGTGAAGCAACAATAGGGAACGCCGTCGATACCACTCTGTGGTTTCTGATGGCCGCTGTCGGAAAAAGAAAAAGGGAAGAAGAAGAAGAGAAGGATGAGAAGAAAAAGAAAGGGGGTGGCAGATAGATAGAAGAAAAAGGGGAGAAGAAAAGAAGGAATGAAGAAGAAGAAGAAGAAAAAAGAATGAAAAAAATGGGTGCATGGAGGTGGGGGGCTGGTTGGGAAAGAGAACAACAACAAAATGGTGGAGTGGTGGTGTGGGTGGAAGAGGAAGAGAGAAAAGGGAGGGAAGGGTGGGAATCTTGAAGAAGATAAAAAAGGGTGGAGTTGAAACCAAGAAAAAAATGGAGTCAAAATAAAAAATTCAAATTTATAAAATTATAATTTAACCAAATGACTTGAAGGTGACTTAGAAACCGCCTATTAGATCATCGGTGAAAGAATGTTAAAAGTTTGTGTATTTTGTGATAAGAATTAAAGTTTATATACCGAAATGAAATAATAATGAAAGTTCGTATATCATTAGTAAAAAAACTGGTAATGGGTTAGAGTGAATGTAAAAAAAAATCACTGAAAATGTGACTGGTTCCGACCCGGCTTCCCCTCATTATTACCCCTAATTATGCCAGGCAGGAAACGAAGAAGCGCGTTTCTTCAATTCCTCCGATCATCATCAACTTCTCATCTTCATCGATCCACAGCGATTTCCTTGCTGATTGACTGAAGGAAGAAAGGAGGAGATCAATCGATCGTCTTCAACAATGGAAACCCAAGATTGAGAATCCTCTATTCCGACGCGGTGGCAGATTCATCCATCAATCCCTAACGCCGTTCCGTCTCAGATCTCTGGCCGAGGCGATGCGCCATCGGAAAATCCCGGCGACACCAGTAGAGCAACAACAGAATCCCGTCGCCGCTGCCGATCCGCCTCGATACCGTGGGGTCAGGAAGCGCCCATGGGGCCGTTTCGCCGCCGAGATCAGGGATCCGGTCAGGAAAGCCCGCGTCTGGCTTGGAACCTTCAACACCGCCGAGGACGCCGCCCGCGCCTACGACGATGCCGCCCGCACCTATCACGGAGCTAAAGCCAGGACCAATTTCCCCTCCGATCTTGTCCCCCACAATCATATTGCCAATAATCGCCGCACCAATTTGATTGCCCCTCTCCAGGCGGAGAACCATTACCAAGGGTTTCCTTATTCCGGACCAGCCAGAAGCAGCCTCAGCAGCACCGTGGAGTCCTCCAGTGGCCCCCGCCTGCCTTCTGCCCCCTCCGCCCCCGCGGCCAAACAGCAGTTGCGCCCCAAGTTTCCTCCACCACCTGACGATTGCCACAGCGACTGTGGTTCGTCCTCGACAGTGATGGACTTTGATGATCAAGATCAAACCACATCATATCTCTTTCCCAAAAAGCCCCTGCCTTTCAATCTCAACCTGCCCCCTCCCCCATCCG
The DNA here is from genome assembly GCA_003260385.1 of Cuscuta australis. Lineage (NCBI taxonomy): Eukaryota > Viridiplantae > Streptophyta > Magnoliopsida > Solanales > Convolvulaceae > Cuscuta > Cuscuta australis. Next base: position 3,225,643 of record NQVE01000162.1, on the reverse strand, counting down.
ACTACTGCATTGCAGACGAGTTAAAGGCCACTGCCCTCCACCTCTGATTCTACCAACAAACAGTCATGGTATCCCTAATTTATATATCTTATATATATGCATATCATCAAAGAAAAATCTTGTCCCCGTTTTCATCTTCCCAAATTTTCCACTTTCTTTTAAAGTTTTATTTTCCACTGGTTGTTTAGATTTGTAGTATAGTTTTTAGTACTGGAACTTGAATGTGAAAGGGATACGATCTGTATTGAGAAAGATTTCTTTCTGAATAATATACATTCCCTATATTTGTAACCTGATGTACAATTAAAAACCTTATCAATGCATTGTTATATTGTATTGCTACATAAAGAAGGGTTCTTGAGAGTAGGAAAGCTTACCCATAAGATAGATAATTGATTATGTTTTGCAAGTCATCAGGACATAAGCTTCTGCAACCCAACATTACACAGATTTTTGGTGTCACCTGGGAAATTTGAAAGGCCAGTTTTTAGTTGATCTCATACCTGATCAAACTAGTCTTTGTTTTCTTTTCCCCATTTAGACCCGTCTAACTCCAATCCCTTATTAATCTTGAATTATGCCACATTTGTTTCCAGGAAAATGTTTTCTGATTTTTGGTTCTTTAGCACCTATTTACTAGGGAGCACCGGTTATAGCACTAGTTATATTTACTAGGAAGCACCGCTTAGAAGAAAGGCAACCTTCACGGCGGTGTGTTCAACTTGCATAAGCCTGCTTTTAGGCTGAAACTCCACAAGCAGCGAGAACTAGATCTTGACCATCATAGCAATAGTTTCTCTCGTTCTTTAAGTCCTCTTAGGGCATAAATCAAGAGAGTCCAAGAATTAGAGGGGCATTGAGAAATACATGTTGCTACCACTCACATCAATTGCAACTTGATTTCTTGCTGGAGTCTTCTGCCTTGAACTTTGAACTTAAGATGCTCTTCAAGTGAAAGATAATGCCTTAGTGTACTTTGAGGAAACACCAAAGAACATAGATTTATGTCAGGATTCAGGATAGAAGGCATTTTCAGAGCATTTAAGGTAGAAGGCATTCCAAAGTAATTGGGGATTTATATATGCATCTGTTAAGTGGTTTCAGCGGAGATCCATTTTAAGGGACAAGCCACAATGGGTTGCGCGAAAACTAGAATGGAACCCGGGTCAACGCGTTAGCCCCTCCCCAACTCCTGTTTCAGCTCAGTTTTCTTGAGTCGGCTTGGACCAATCAACCAAGAAGCATACAGTGCATCTACCAATAACAACCTAGCTATTGTCATAAAGTAGGCTATGAGAAGTGTGTGTGAACGCGGGTTGTCATACTATATACATAATACAGAGTAGTAACAAATGCATCATCTCATCTTACGTTGAGCTTTTCACCCATTGTCTGAGGTGTCTAGGAGACCCCAGACTGATGTAAATTGTTTACACTATCCCATAAAATTTCATAAGGGCACTTCACACACTCTTAAATGATTTGCCAGTAAATTGATGTGTCTCCCAGAAATTTCATACATGCATTGTCATTGTAGAGTGTTTAGTTGGTCAAGTTGTTCTCGGACTTTTGGAGCTGTCGGAAAAACTTGCACATAGGAACCGTATCTCGGAGACAACAGAGGTGAGCTACCACTTTTGATCTCTCCATGTGTGTTTGTCATTCTTCACAAGTCAGGCTAATCTTTTGTTCCAATTCCATCCTCCATAAGCATTCACTTTGGATCTCTCCATCCTCACTTGTTCTAAGTTTTTCACGAAAAACCGACTAAGGGCCTGTTTGGTGAGCGCAGATTCTCGATAGGAAAATCCTTTTTTATCCTTTTGTGGGGGTAAATTTCACAAATGGTACCTGAATTTTAGCTGGAATTTCGAAGTAGTACCTGAACTTCAAATCCTTTCACAAAAATCCCTGAATTTACACAATCCTTTCACTAATGAGCCATTAGCCCGTTTCTAGGTTAACTTCCGGTCATTAGGGCCAAATTCGAATTTTATATATTTTAAAATTTTCAATTTGACCCCATTTCTTCTTTTCTTTTCTTCCACGCCCCGGCGCCCGCCGGTCAAAGTCGCCGGAAAATGAACTTTTTTCGATTCCGGCAGACCAATGTCATTCTCTTCGTCTTGAGACCAGGATCAATAATATCCAAACCATTTTGTCTAATTTGGCCTGTAACTTCTCGAATCTGAATTTTTCTACTCGAAAAAATCCTAAAATTCGAAATTGGATCCAAAATTGGGAGTTTTGCAAATCTTCATCAAATCTTGCAATTGAGGGGTCCTTGGTCGCCCGGATGCCACGATCGCATTGGAGTTGGTGCCCGCCGTCAATTTCGCCGGATTTAGCCGGAAAACGCCGGCGGGCCTGTTTGGTGAGCGCATATTCTCGATATGAAAATCCTTTTTATCCTTTTGTGGTGCTTGGTGAATCTTAAACAACATTTGAACTTGATCTTTCCCAATATGACAATCCTTTCAAACACCTTCAAAGCTCATGGAGTATCATTTTTTTCTAAATTTCTGCACTCATATTAAATGAACCTCCTTCAATCATCAAATGGGCCCTTAAGAAAATTTTAGCATCACAAATTGATAAGAACTCAAATCAAAGAGGATCACATGTAAACTGTAGAGTGTATACCCGAGCCGTATCAACATTCATTTTCTTACTGATAACGAAGGTCACATAATTTCTTTGAAGAGGAAAAGAAACCTTTTTTTGGGGGATAAATAGGATTAAAATACTCGGGTATTTGTTAAGGAATAAAAATTGTTTGAAAATTGAGTGGGAGAAGTAATGTGAAGCCATGAACAATCATGCTAGGGTACACCAAAGGTTTATCTCAAGTTGTATCCCAAAGAAATGCAATAACATTTTAACGGTTTACATTGACACAAAATTTTAGTTCACTTGAAAAAAATTGCACTGACATTTTTTGTCAACGTAAATTATTACACTAACATCACACTAGCACAAAATGTCGGTGTATGCTTTTGGAGTACAAAATGGAGTACAAATTTTGGTGTACATTTAAGCTTAATCTAGCCATAAAAGATGTAGAGAGTATTGAGAGAAGTGAATAGATAAGAATTTTAAGTGTTCCTATGATTGGCACCAGAAATGCACATGATATGTAGGCCAAATACAGAGCATCATTTCATAATTGGAGTAGTCATTGACACTACCAATAGTCTATGTCAATCTACATTCTTTTGATATTGAATTTGAGTGTCGTGACATCCAAATCGATTTTTGCGTGTCATGACATCAATTTCGATTTTCACGTGTCATGACATTCATTTCGATTTTTGAAGATGCATCGTTCGATTCTAAAATTCTAGCGAACAGAATTGCCATTGCCCCCTCCGGTCTCGGTCCGGTTCCCCAACTCTCTCCTTCCAGCACGGTACCTAGTGTGGTTCCAAAATTGTCGTTACTTGTTTCGGATCGATATCGTGTCACACCCTACTTGTAGTTCGTGGGTTAAGATAAGTTCTAAATTTAAATGATTTGAAAATCTTTTTTATGAAGTACTACCTTTGTCATAATAAGTTTGCCGAGTTTGTTTTTTCCGAAATCAAATTAGATAAATTTTGATAATCAATTAAATAAAAATGAAATTACATATTGATACAAAAATAATAATTAGATTTCACTTGTTATGTATTTTTTAAAATTAATTTATTTTATTTATATACAATCTAATTTTGAATAAATTAATAATCAGAATTTGTCCAATTTGACTTTAAAAAGTCAAATGGGACAAGCGCATTGGGATGAAGAGACCAAATTAGAGTGGATACTCCATACAATTTAGAGCACTGGAAATACCCGTGAAGCCTCGGGGCTTCAAACCAGAGCTTCAAAATTTCTCTCTCTGCCATGTCAGTTTTAACTTACCTCACAGATTTACTGGAAATGGGTTTGAAGCTCCCCGGGGCTTCAAACTCGGGCTTCAAACCTTCATTTTTTACATTTTTAAAAATACATCTTCTAAAACTAAATTAATAAAATGTAATTAATTAGTTAATTAATTATTTAATTATATTGAAACACGAATAATAAAGAAAATACATTCATTAAATTTAAAGAAATTGAAACGACAATAATTTAAAATTTAAAAAATTACATTCATTAAACTAAAAAAAATGACAATAATAAAAAAGATACATTAGTAAAAAACTAAGGTAAATTATATTTCGTCTTGATCTCTCTTTGTCTTTGCTCGTAGATCATCCGTTTGAAACCCGATAACGTAGAAAGCTCGGTTTCCATGACTTTGATCTCGTCCTCCTGCTCCATTCGCTTCATCTCCTGCTCCTTTAGCTTCACCCTCTCTTCTTCTCGAAGATTGAACACCCGAAATTGTTCAACCATTGTCCGATCGATTTCGTCGCGAGAAGAAACGGAAACAGAGTCGGACCCTCCCGAACCCGAGGCAATGGATTTTGCCTTCTTTCTTCCGATCGGCCGTGGAATAGGGTCCTCGTCATCGGAATCCGCAACGTTGAAGGGAGGCATTTGTTCGGACGAACCGATAGTGTCGTCAACCTCAACCTCGGCGTCGACGGAGGATATTTTCTTTGATGATCCGCCGTCGGGATTGTTGAGTTGTTGCCACTTCGGGGAACAGCTCAAAATCCTCCAAAGATTGATGGGTACCTTGCCTTGGTGCCCGTCATCTTGATACCGGGTCGTGGCAAGCCAGAGAATATCGGCGTCGTTCGTCCCGCTCCTCCAAGATCGGGCGCATTCCTCGTAAACTCTGATAAACTTTCAGACTTTACGGTTGATGTGGCTCCATTTCGAAGTGAGTTGGTTCCGGGTACGGTAGGAGCCGTCCTTGTTCATCGCCGTGAAGAACTTCTCCTCGATACGATCCCACATCGCATCCTTCATTTGCTCCGAACCTTTAAAAAAGTATAACACGAAGTTTTTTTAATGACATGATTAAATATAATTTTATATAAATAAAAATATAAATATATTAGAAAAACATATAATTTTTACCATCGATAGGATACTCGGAGACGTCAACCCAAGCCGACTCCAATAAGCACTCTTCCTCCAGCGTCCACTTTTCAATTGACCGTGCCGCCCCGGTCATCGTGCCTTTTGCTTTGGGGCTTTTCCGGCGTGTACTTTTTTTGGACCCGGATGGTCCCGGTTAAGTTTTCGGAACCGAATCTCGCTCGACGTACCCCCGATTGTTCCGTCTCGAACATCGGCGAATGATTCCTGTATTCTTGGAAATACCACATCGCGGACTCGTGAGGCTCGAGATTGTCGGGAAATAAGCCGGAGCCGGAAGGATTTATGTTCAAAAGAGAGGGGGGAGTTTGAAATTGAAGAACGTGTGAAAAAAATTGAAGAAGATTGAAGGTGTGAGAATGAGAGGGGGGAGTTTGAAATTTACAAAAAAAAATAATTAAATTTTTCTTTTTTTTGGGTTTCAATAGATAAATTAGCCGTTAGGGGGAGGGGATGCGTCAAACCAATGACGCCGACCACATCATGCCTGGATGAGGTTGATGAGGGCGGTGTTTAACGCCCCCCGGCGTTAAAACCGACGATCACGCCGGTGGGCATGATGAGCATTTCCAGTGCTCTTAAATACTTCGAGTAATTTTTTGTGTCCACTACAAGCATATCTCAAGACATAGCTCACTAGGTAAGACTTACTTTCTTTTTTAGTTTATAAATAATTTATAAACTAGCTTACAAGTACAAAGAAACATGTTACCAGTGGTTTATAAATTAAAAACAACTTATAATCAAGGTTTGACCAACTTATAAGTATATAGAAAACTAAAACATGTTTGACATATCAAAATAAAATTTGATGTTTTATACCAAATATTTTCTCAGCCATTAATTAAATTGCTTGTTTATTATTTACATGATCAAATTTTATGCTAACACTAATTTTGTAAATGTTTTAGGTAGTTTTTAATGTCATTTTATTTTTTAGTTTAATATTTTTTATATAAAATGATTTGAAAATAAATTCAGTCAAATATCTTAGATATAAACATAATATTTAAATTGGGATGAATGGAATAATACTTAAATCATTTAAATGCTAAAGATTGTCAATATATAGTGCCAAAAAAAATGTTAAATTGTGGCACTCCACAATACCAACACAACAGGCAACACTCATTTTAGGGAATACGATATATGATTTCATATTTCGGTATACATGTAATATTTTAGCTATAAGTTTTTTTTAAAAAAGTTTTATGACATAATAAAGTATATGTATAATGTCTAAAAACTAATTTTAAAAGCGCAAAATGGTCAAATAGCTAGTTTAATCAAAAGCTGGAGTTTATAGTTGAAGAATCAAAAAAAAAAATTTATACTCTAACCTATGCCATTCACATGTAGGCATGATCGCTTCAAATCTTGTACTTGAAATTTTAATATTTTTAAATTAATGACAATGAAGTTTAAACTTGTGACATCGTGGTCAAAAAAGTTTTTATATCATATTTCAACAATTTATTTAATATCAAAATCACCTAAAATTTGAAGTTCAATTGAAGGGGATAGTAAATTTGGATTAGGCAAGTTAGAGTTTAATGAAATGAATAAGATAGAAATTATTACTTTTCTAAACAAACATTCGTTTTAGACTTATTAGGCAATACCGTTAGTGATTATAGCGTTATGAAAAAACTATCTACAGATAACATTAGTGTTCAAAATTAATCTGCACTGTTAATATTTTATCAAACAAATTCTTAGTTGGACCTGTGTCATTGGATAGTGGATACACCGTTTCCGTACACCAAAAGTGTAATCTATATATCCCACACCCCCTCCTTGTCCACCAAAAGTATACCTTCCTTGTCCCCCACTAAATAAAAATCAAATAAAAATATGTGTTAGAGAAGGAGTGATGTACATTTGGGGTACGGTGTACTCCTAGCATTGCACAAATATTTTTTTTCTCTTCGACCATAATATTTCCACTTTTATTGAAAAATCATTTCCACCTAGTCTTAGCTTTCCATTTGCTTCAAAACCGACTCCTACATTGTCAACCGCAGGATCAGCAGCACTCCAGCGACATAATTCACGGATAGTCTCCAGACTCCGGCGGCGGAAGAACAATTCAGACTCCAGCGGCGCGGGAGATTCGCTCTTCACTCAAGCATCCAGAATTGGTATTCATAAGTCATAATTCGTATTCATTCTTCATCTTTGGAATAAATTAAAATTGAATCTAGGGTTAATTGAATAATTGTGAATTGTTATTTTCTTAATTCATATTCATTCTTCAATTAATTATTTTAGTATATTAAATCTGGGACTATTTTTTAATTGTTACTCGGGTATATTGTTAGTTAATAATCTTTGCTTGGATTATTTTTTGCCATTCAAAAAAAATCTATGCTATGAAAAAATTATGATTCCATGTGTTCTTCATTTGATATGCAAGAATAATACTGTTATGAGTTTGTCATTTACTCATTTTGTTGAATTCCTCATTTAGAAAACAGTGAAGCATCAATTTTTTTTTAAATCTCTACCTAGTCCACACTTGTTAAGCCTGGTAGTGTAAAAAAAATGAATTCGAATGTTTGAGTATTCGCGGATATATTTGAATAATAATTCGAACTGAACATGGATAGTTTTTATGATTTGAGTGCGAATCGGTTATACTAGTATTCCCTTGAATTCGATTCATATGCATCCCTAATGGAGGACTGGGGAAAAATACTTTGTTTAAAATATAGTGACTTTGATACCATTTAAAGTGTATAACAATTGATAATAGAAAGGAGTAGGAGGAGAAACATTAGAATCCTTTAACTTCTCTTAACTATGAGATAATACATGATGATAAATAAATTATTGAAGATAACCATAAGCTCTCGTCTTTAGGCTTGATAAAGGGTACCCAACTTTTTTTTTCTTCCCAAATTTTTTCTTCATTACATTTTACAACTACCTTTGAAATAAAATTATGCTAAAAAATGAAAAAATCTACTTTTATCAATTAAATAATTGAATGAAAAGTCAAATTGTTGGTGCCATTGAAGTACCAACACCTTGATAAAAGAATATTCTCAAGCTAGACATTTACTACCGGTTGAAGTAGCAGAGTCCTGAACTAAGTTGCATGGACAAAGGGTTGAGAATGGGGAAACACCAATTTTTTCCAAAATTTACATAAAAAAATGGGTGTGAACATCCCCGTGTACCCAAACAGGAACATTTCAGAGACGGGAAACAACATTTGCTTGGAGATTCCGTGACACATAGGTCCTTAGAGGGCAGTGTAAGGCACTCCTGAGATCTAACTTGGCAAGCACCCAAGCACAACAGGTGAGAAAATACATCATTCAGTTTCTAATGCACATGCGTCAAACAATAATTCCTTCACACTTCTATGTTTTGTGGAAATGACGATTAAAGGGAGGATGAATTGGATTCAGCGGAAGATCTATCTCTACAATGTCACTTTTGGTCTCTACATGCTCGACTGGTGGGAGCAATGTCTCTTCAGTATCCTCGATTATCACTACCTTTTGTTTGGTTTTTATTTGTTGTTGTTGTCTCTTTCTTTAAGTTGGCCATCTTTTGTGGTTGATCCGATGCTCTCCTAAATTGGAGGAATGAGATTGCTGTGTTCATAGATTTGTGAATTTGGAACCTCTAACATGTTTTAGATATTCTGGTGGTCGTGCTGCTGTGGTTTGTTTGTACAAGGTGTTTCGACTTGCTCCAGAGTTCTCTGAAAGGTAAAGTCCGCCGTGCCCCAAACACAATCTGGTGCTCCTCCCTATTGGTCTCATAAACACTCATTTTTCATTGCAGGAGTTGTGTAGAGCAAGCATCCATCGTCTCTTATGTCTGTTTGAAAAAGTACGGGTGTACTCGAATCTGGTTTCTCACTTCTGTGCAGGGCCATAAACAGAGTGTGTCATAGCGTCTACGGGTTTCTTCTGTCCCCTTTCATTTTTTTTATTTTCTCCTTTGCATCTTTGTGTTTGAAATGGTTGTTAGTTTCGATTGCCAAGCATCTACAAAAGCTTGTTCCCGTTTTGTTTTTCCCCATAATTCACACTCCCCCATAAAAATGTACCATGGAAGGGTCGCTCTACCCGCCCTCTTCTTCACTGACACTGATATTGTTAAGTGTCTCGATGCCTGTGATTCCCCGTGAAGAGCGGGTGAAGAGGCGAAGGACTAGGCGACCATAACTTAATTCCATAGAAATAGGCTTTGCCCCATTGTACTACGTCCCCTACCTTATATCTTTCTTCTTGTTTTTCATTTTTATGCATTATATGTCCTTATTACTCATTTCTTAAATGGGAAGGCTTCATATTTTACAACTAAAAGACTATTTTACCCTTTTGCAATGACGGAGTTTCCTTTTTAATTTTATTACAACACAAAATGCCAGGAATGGAAAGTCGAGTATTTTTTGTATCTTAATGAGAGCATTCCTCATGGAAGGAATAGAAGGGAGAATGTGATGATGTGGAGAGGGAAAAATGAGTAAAAAGATTAGAGATGGGTGATGAATATAGGAGAGAGAAGAACATTGGAGAATAATATTCTTCTATAGAGGCTTTCATTGGTCCATTACATTTTTTGAGTTTTTTTTAAATCTTTTTTTTCCACAAATAGGAAGATTACATATTGGAGCATCTCCAACCATATCATTTTAACTTGCTAAAAGTTATAATATAACTAGTTAAACACTTTTGTTTTTCTCCAAAGGGCATGCTTTATTTTATCAAGTTTGCTAAAAAATGAATTTAGTTTGCTAAATATGACAAGTCCCTTAAAATTTAGTCAGCCAATACTTAAAAAATGAAATAACAAATAATGGTTGGAGAATGAAGCAAAAAAGTACTTGCTATATCACTATTCACTTACTATAATATAAAAATAGCAAATCCATATAACAAGCATGGTTGGAGATGCTCTAAGAAAAGATAATGAACCAAGTAGAAAATGATTAGAGTAAAGTGGAAACAATTGAAGGAGAAAATGATGGGAAATAAAGAGGAATAAGTGGGGGTGTTTTTAAGATAATGTACAATTATTGAAGTAATCCTAAGTTTATTGATGTACGATTATTAAAGTACTCATTAAGATAATGATGTGGCACCGGAGTAAAATTTTAGAAGAGTTTGTACAAATTTTTCGTAGATCATGTAGGAAAATTAAAAGGGTGATGGCCCTCAAAATTCTGGAGTTTGACTTTTGGATTTTTTTCCTGGAAGTCATTTTCGGTATTTTTGCCTCATTCATCATCGTCGCCCTTCTCTGAAGTCTCAACTCCTCATTTTCCACCCGCTACAAATCTCATTTGTTGCAATACTAGTCAAATTAAAAAATAACTATTACTCCCTTTATCTTAAATTGTTTGTCAAATTAAGAAAAACGAAACACATTTTAAAGTTTTAAAATATTTTAATAAACATTAGCATAAAAATAAAAATAAAACTCATACTCCGTATATTTTAAAAATACGTCAAAAAATTTTTAAACAAAAAATAAAAATAATATTTTTATTTTTTAAATAATCGATGAAAACAAACAAAAAAAAATTCATGATATTTAAATTGTGAATAGTGAATTATTTTTGGGAGAGTAGAATAGGTATTTGCTTTTTTCTTTTTTCTTGCAAAATGGGGCTCTTGGTTCACAAGTTGCAAAACATCCATAAGCCGCGGATTGGCCTTCTCCTCCACACAACACCCATTTCCTACTCCAATAAAACGGATTCCGATTCAGTGATAGCCATCACCGTATTGCCTCCTCTCAGACGCCGGAAACGCAACGGGTTTCTCCATAATCTGCAAATATGTGTGAGCGAGAGCGTGAGTGCGACGGGGAGAGTTCGATGGCTGGAGCGGTGGTTCCGGCGGTGAAGTCCTCGGGACCGAGCGGTGGTCGCCGGTACGAGGTGGAGCCGTCAGAAATGGAGCCTGAGCTAGACAGGGAATTTCTATGTCCGATATGCATGCAGATCATCAAAGATGCGTTTCTGACTGCTTGCGGCCATAGCTTCTGCTATATGTGCATCGTCACTCATCTCCACAACAAGAGCGACTGCCCTTGCTGCTCCCATTACATCACCGCCGCTCAACTCTACCCTAACTTCCTCCTGGACAAGGTTTGCCGCCCTCATCCACCACCCTACATCATTTGCCACTAGCATATGCTGAATATGAACATAAGATTGATGAACTAAATAATATTTGAATTTTGAATGATTGATACAAAATTATTACATCCATGGCTACTAGCACTGAATTTGATTTCACTTTTTCATTAGGTAATTACAAATGTCATAAGAGTGTTGGTGTGGTTTACATCTTGAAATAATTTCTTCACAATGCAGCATTTTGTTAAAGGTTTGTCTGTACCACATTGTAGCTATTGAAGAAATCTGCACACCGAATGTCAAAAACTGCATCTCCTATAGAACAATTTCGTCATTCATTGGAGAAGGTGAGTTTTGATGTCAAATTGATTGTTATCTTTTCTATATGTTTTAATGGTTTTATATTATTACTTCCCCCAAGATCAACATAAGTTTTGTTTTTCTGAGCTCAAGAGTTTCTTTGGTGTTCGTTGAAAAAGATGATTTTTTATTATGCCGGTGTATCTGCACTTAAAACATGTAATACATGACTGTGCAATGAAGCCTGTTTTTATTCCTTGGGGTAATCCGGGGATTTTCTATGCCATAAAATGTGTAACTTCTCAACTATAAATATTTTTTTTCCTTCAATTTTGAATTTAAGCTTCTATTTAACAATTGTTGCCCTTAGACAGGGTTGTGAAGTTACAATCAAGGAGCTGGATGTTCTATTGTCAATATTGGCAGAAAAGAAGAGAAAACTAGAGCAAGAGGAAGCAGAACGAAATATGCAAATTCTACTCGAGTTTCTACACATGTTAAAGAAAAAAAAAGTTGATGAGCTCACTGAGGTTTGTGGTTTTTGACTCATAACCATCATCAATTCTTTTCAAAGCTGAAAAACAAATAAGGATAGGAGCATAAAGGGGTGGAAGCAAGGAAAAGAAGAATATTTTACCAAGTAGTGAGAATACCTGATTTGGGATTATAAACAAACGATTATACTGTTGGAGCCCTTCATATTTTCAATCTCTTTAGTTTCTTATGTTACCACTTAACGTATATTTTCTTATTCTCCAAAGTCACCGAGGACCTTTTTTTGGTTTCATGTGTTAGACTAGTTGACTTGCTTTTCATGATAAGAAAGCTATTCCCTAAGTGTTCTTTTGCTGTCTTCTAGATAAAGAATGATCTCCAGTACATTAAGGAGGATGTAAATTCAGTCGAGAGACATAGAATAGAGCTGTACCAGGCAAGAGACAGGTACTCAATGAAACTGCGAATGCTTGCAGACAATCCCCTGGGTGCAAACTCTCGGTCTTCATCAGTAGATAGGAACACAATTGGCATTACCCTCTCTTCCCGTGCTGCACATGGAGGACTACCATCTGGGACCTTGGTGCACCTAAAAAAGGATGGGGCCCAAGGGAAGGATGTTTCTGTCACTGAATTTAATTCACAGCACATGAGTCAATCTGGACTGGCTGTTGTTAGGAAAAAGCGTGTTCATGCACAGGTAATTGTATTCATGGCTTATAGAAGACCACCTAAGTAGGATCTGCTTCCATCACCGAGATTTTTGTATAGTCTCTGGATGTATAGATTGTTACTCCCTGTGTCCCTCTATTTTTGGGACATCGGTGACATGTAAATTAAGAAAAGTATAACTTTTTGCTTGATATTGATCATTGATGTGGAAAAAGTAGAAATGAATGTGAGCCAAGCAGATAATACAGAGTACTAAATATGGTTGGGGACAAACATAGTGGGACATAAAAACATGGTGAGAGTGGACAAAGATGTGAGATGGGGGGAGTATCTGTTAAACGGCTGACATTCTAAATACGAATCATCATCAAACTGCTTCAAGCTGAACCCACCATCGTCCTATCTATGGAAGCTTATTTTGGAAGAATTAAACTTATTAGTTGACAAACAGAGGGGAGATTTTATTTACAGTTTACACTATGACGCTACATTATCTTGGACTCTTGGTTAATTATGAACTCATACTTTCTTTGGGGCAAACCCAAATTATCTACATCCTAACTGGGATTAAGTTGCCTTGTATATATTAAGCATTATTCAGTAGAAATGTTGTCAGTCTTGTTCCAGTTGTGTAACTTCAGGCAATAAATTGAAGACAGTTGTTGAGGGAGGGATTATATTTCTGAACTTCTTTTGATGCTTATGAAGATAATTATTTTCTGTAGTGCTTTCAACATTGTTTTTCTCATTTCTTTTATCCTTTGACTGCAGTTCAATGATCTGCAAGAATTTTACTTGCAAAAGAGACGTCAATTGGAAACCCACTTACAAGACAAAGATAAGAGGAACCAAAATGCGATGAGAAGAGAAGGTTACAGTGCTGCTTTGGCAGATTTCCAGTCTGTACTGAGTACATTCACACGTTATAGGTAAAGTACCCAGTTACCTTCTCTAACCATAACTATTTTCCGAAGAATCTCGGGTGTTGGATTCTCTGACTAATATTCAATTCAAATTTTCACATCTTTTTGTTTGTTTTTTACTTTTAATGCAGTCGACTAAGAGTCATTGCTGAGATACGACATGGAGATATTTTTCACTCAGCTAATATTGTTTCAAGGTAAGTTGATCTATTTTTCAGTAAAATAACTAGTTGCACACATGGAATGGTTCACCCAACACACTATATTTGTAATATGAATGATTTTGGGACTATTGTCTAATTGTATTTTATTCTCTTTGTACTACCCTGTTTTGCTCTTGAGATGCCCTTTTTCGTTTCTCAAATATTCTTAAGGTAATAAATATACCTATGCTAATTGCAGCATAGAATTCGACCATAACGGCGAACTGTTTGCTACGGCTGGAGTTTCACGACGCATCAAAGTATTTGATTTCTCTTCGGTAAGCTGCGTATTCTCTCCTTGCATATATTACTCAGTCTTTTTCTTTGTTTGTTTTGTTCACAAATCATCTGGAGATTAGCTTTGAGAAAGCACTGCTGCTCCATCTTTCACTACAAAAGCAAAAAACTCCAACTTCACAAAAATGGAAGAGATAATACACACTATGTTGTACACTCACTGTGTTATTGTATTAAATGTAATAATACTAATAATCATCATCATGCTGCACATTTAAATAAGGAGCATTCCTTATTATTTAAGAATGGAAGAAGGGTTAAGAATATTTGTTAAGAGAGGCTTTAGATCATTGAGGTTTAATGAGCATATGATGCATCACATTAAAGAATGGAAAAAGGAGATATTTGTGGATGATCTAAGTTGATTTTCTATCGATTCATGTAGCTGACTCCATTGAATTGGGATTATGGTTTGCTTATTGTTGTTGGCAAAAGAAGATACCTTGTCTTTCCCTTTCGAAAAAAGAAGAAAGAACAGAAATGTAAATCATAACTCCTTCGTAACTTGTAAGAAGGTTGTGAACTTGTGATAGTAAGGGAATCCCATTCAAAACTTTGTCTCTATGCTTTTTTTGCAGGAATGAATTTATAGCGTTATTTTTTAGGGAAATAATTAACACAGTTTGGATTGAGGTCATGATGGTGATAATTATCTTATACTCTCCTTGAATACTGGTAAATATGGACCGAGCATTTGTGCCCCTACGTTTTTTTGCTCTTTTGAAAATAAATAAACTAACAATGGCATTGTTACTTTGGTACTCTGCATTATTAGTGTATATTTGTCAAACATATTTATGTTAAAGTCTATTTGACCTCTCATTGTGGTTATTGCGGTTGTTGCATCATCAAAGATTTTTTTAATTACCCAGGCATTAGGATCGTAATTTTCCCACCAGTCCAGACTCCAGTGACAGGGTCCTTTTTGTTTGAATTATAGGTTGTGAATGAACCTGCAGATGTGCATTGCCCTGTTGTGGAGATGTCAACTAGGTCCAAACTTAGCTGCTTGAGCTGGAACAAGTACACTAAAAACCACATAGCCAGTAGTGATTATGATGGAATTGTGACGGTTTGGGATGTGACAACAAGACAGGTAAATGCATTAATGTTTCGAACAATAAATTTAATCTTTTGCCTTTGTTTGGGTGGGACTATTAATTTTTTCCATTTCAGAGGAGGAGTAAGGGGTGGGGTGATATTTATTTATTAGTGTATTCTCACATTTAGTTGATTGGAGAGTAAGTGAAAAATAAAAATTTATATTGACATGTACATGATTTAATTAAACACAAACGGTGTAGTTATTTTCTAGTCTACATTTAATGATCTAACAAATATAGATAAATTTGTTTTTTTAAATCAACCCTTCCCTCCTCTCACATCCCCTCCAAAAAACCCCAATCAAGCAAGCCTTAAAGCTTTGCACTTGCACACGAAAAGAACTATTTAAGTCATGGAGTATGCAACTGTGTGTATCTATGTTACAATGTTCTTACATATAATTTTATTTTTCTTAAAATAATAACATTTAGAGTGTGATGGAATATGAAGAACATGAGAAACGGGCGTGGAGTGTTGATTTTTCTAGAACAGATCCCTCAATGCTTGTATCCGGAAGTGATGATTGTAAGGTACTGGCCACACTCTTCTCACTCTTTCCAGTTTGGTCCTTAACTGTCGGTGTAAGTGGTTTCTAAATGCCAATAATAGCTTGAATGTGAATTTGAGTGATGCTCATGGTGTTGAATTCTTTGAGCTATAATTTGGATTCAAGGAATTGAATTGTATTTTTGGAATTCAATTCTACAATTCCAAACATTGACATTCAAATTTTAGGTAATTTATATGGAAATCAAAATATAAATAGAACGAGAGTTTTTCATCTTTTGATTTGAGTCAAATTCAAATCTCTTTGAAATTTCAAACATAATTTTTATTCCTATTATCTGAACACAACTTTATAGAAATCAATCGCAACAATTTAAAAAACATTTTACAATGCCATTTCAGGTTAAAGTCTGGAGCACAAAGCAGGAAGCAAGTGTCATTAATATTGACACGAAGGCAAATATATGTTGTGTGAAATATAATCCCGGATCTAGTTATCATGTTGCGGTACGTAATCTTATCACAGTCATTGTGTATGCATGTGTTTTTCGGGCGGTGGGGTGGGGGTGAGACCCATGAGAGGTTAGATTTGATGCCTGATATCTTTCAGAATAATAGTCTTTATGTGATCCATATGCAGGTTGGATCAGCTGATCACAACATTCATTATTATGACTTAAGAAACACCACCCATCCGGTCCATATTTTCAGCGGCCACAAAAAAGCTGTTTCCTATGTAAAGTTCTTGTCTAACCATGAGCTTGCATCAGCATCAACTGACAGTACTCTTCGACTATGGGATGTTAAAGAAAATTCAGATGTAAGTAAATTCTCTACTATGATACAAGTAAAATCTTTCACACGGCGCCCATATTGGGAGATGCTTCCTCTGTTTCTGCTGCTATGGAGTATATGAGTTTAGGCATATATATATATATATATATATATATATATATATATATATATATATATATATATATATATATATATATATATATATATATATATATATATATATATATATAGATATAGATATATAGATTTTTGTTCTGGTGAGAATGCGATCTTAGGAGAGAAATGAGAATGAATCTGGTACTTTAGATTGTGAGATCTAAGGGTTAGAATTGCATCAAAATTAGATGCACCAAAATGGTTTGAAAATGCATCACGCTGAAATGCACCAAAATCCTTTGAAAATGCACTATCTCAAAATCTAAGCGCAGGATGCAATCTGAGCCGCACGATGCATCAGATCTAACGGCTATATTTTATTCTCATTTCTCTCCACAAGGTGCATTCTCACAGGAACCGGCCCCTATATATATATATATATATATATATATATATATATATATATATATATAGGGATTGACTTCAGTAAGATGACACATTATGGTGAGATGACACAAAGCTCACCACACTACACTACAAAGCTCACCAATTGACAATGCAAAACTCATCTAGAAATAAAGTAAAGCTCACCACTTTAAACACCAAAACTTACTTTTTTTTTTTTAAATTTTAAAGATTTAAAATTAAAAAAACATAAAATAGCACCGGTCAGCGGCGGCGGGGCGGCGGCAGATTCCGGAGACCGGCGGCGGTTTCCGGCGACCGGCGGAGGCAGGTGGCGGATTCCGACGACCGGCGGTGGGAGCAGATTCCGGAGACCGGCGACGGCAGATTCCGGCGACCGGCGGTGTCCGATGGCGGCAGGTGGCGGTCAAAGGTCTCGGTCAACGGTCAAAGTCCAGTCAGCACCCCTTTCTTTGATTTTATTTTTTTTAAAAAAATTCAAAGTGTTGAAAAAAATATGGTGAGCTTTGTCCTACAATTTGGTGAGCTTTGTAGTTGTCCTTGGTGAGCTTTGCAGTTGGTAGCGGTGAGCTTTGTGTCATCTGACCGTAGGATGTCATCTCACCGTAAGGTGTCATTTCACTGGAGTCATATATATATATATATATATATATATATATATATATATATATATATATATATATATATATATATATATATATATATATATATATATTCATAAATACACACACACACACATTATTGCAGTTTTGCATATATAACATCTTTGAACTCTACTCTGACTTTTCCTCATTAATTGTGGAATTTATCAGCAACTATTAGGAGAGTTACGTTACGGTCTAGCGAATTTTATAATTCACACTTTCCAATTACTCCTCTTTGGTTCTTTGAAAATTAAATGTTCAACATTCTTCAAAAAATCTAGTGGAGAAGCAACTATGGGGTTCTCAAATGTTTTTATTAAAAAATTACACAGGTGACAGAGAGAGACTAGAAAGTTGTGTAAATTAGAAGGATGAATAACATTAAGAAACTTGCGCAGATTTAAAACAAATGTTACTATTTTCAGTGGTGGAAAGGAATACATAGGCCTTCATTTTAATATAGCCATCAGGACAACTGACATGGTCATCTATGATGCTAACTGATGTTTCTTGCAGGTTCGTGTCTTTAGAGGGCATACAAATGAGAAAAATTTTGTTGGTCTGACGGTGAATAAAGAGTTCATTTCTTGCGGCAGTGAAACCAATGAGGTCTTTGTTTACCACAAGGTTAGTGCCATTTCTTCAAAATAGATCCAATACCACGAGTATGCAAAAAAGCAACATGTTTTTAGGAGCCGGTTTCATAGAAGGATAACCTGACATAAAGAGTTCACTTTTGTATTTTTCAGCTACAAGGATTTTTTTAAGTTAAGCTGAATGAAATGATATGTAAAATATGATTGCAAATTTCTCTTCATTTTAACCCAAAAAAAATTGTGCACTACCTTTAAAAAGACAAAGAAATAGCCTAGCAATGTATTCAGCTCGTGTTGTCAAATGCTAGTGACTAGTGTTACTTGTTAAGACCAAAGCAAACCAAAAGAGAGTAGAGTCAAGAAAAACAACAAATACTGAGTACTCAACAAAGTTTACACATTTTAACATATATTTCACTCTCAATACAATACAAAAGAGTACTGTTAATTCTCACTAGGAGGGTTATATTACATACTCCGTATTTACCAATGGTAACTATGTAATCTAGTGCTTCTAACTTATCAAATGGATGGACTCTACTGTACTTTTATTATTATATAGCTCAAGTTTAGTTTTAAAAAGCTTAATCTATTTATAAAAAGTTTGCCTAGATTTTGCATCAAAGCTTATGAATTGCACCAAAGTAGCAATAGTAGTACTATAAATTGGTACAACTCTCTAGTACTCCCTCCGTCCCCCAAAAATACTCTTTACACGTATTATTTCAAGGTCAACATAATTTTTTTTCTTTACCTATTTTCATTGATTATTTGGCAAAACAATATAATCACGTCACATCCTATGTATCTTTTGATGTAGTTTTGAAATATATAATTTTTTTTCTTCATCAATTTTGAAATAAATTGGATATAAAACAAAAACTTCAGTTAAGCATCGTAATATGAAGTGTCGAGGGTATTTTTTTGGGACAAAGGGAGTAAAACTTTTCCAAGGCCAGCTACTCTGGTGGTGATTCGTCACTGCCTCCTTAATCCTTTGGTGCCGAGAGTAGAGTACATAAAAAGACAATGACTAATGGGGATTTGGTTGCCACCCTCCACAGGCAATCACAAAACCGGTGACTTGTCATAGTTTTGGCACCCTAGAGGTGGAAGATGGGGACGAAGACATGTCATCTTTCTTCATCAGCGCAGTGTGCTGGAAGAGTGATAGCCACACGATGTTAGCTGCTAACAGCCAGGGAACCATCAAAGTCTTGGCGCTTGCTGCCTGATCGCCGGCTGCCACATGTAAAATTCATCAGAGTAGTAGTGGTTGTTTGGTGGTGATAACCACAACAAAAGACCCTGGAAAATCTCACAAAGAGTAGGGAAAACCACCATTTTAATCTAATTATCTGATTAATTGATTCATTAAGCAGTGCATGGTAGCAGTAGTAGCATTACTTTTCCGTCAAACTAGCAAACTTCTATGTCTAATTTAATCTTTGGAGGGTGTAATTCAGTGCAGTTCCGAGCACCTTATGGGCTCTGTTTGTAAAATTGATAGTTTTTATCCTCTCTAAAGCCAAGTGTTATGGCGGGCTTGATGGGGGCTTGACAGGGTGTAACGATGGATGATGTGGAGTGATGAAAAAATGTGTTGTGGTGAATGCGTTAAGTTTTGATTGGTTTGAAATAAAAAAAATAAAAAGAAAAAGAAAAACAGGGGCAACGCTTGTGACCACCATCAAGCGCCCGCTTGTCACACCTCAGCCACGCCCGTGGTGTCGCGATGGTCACGCCGTGACGGGTGTGACATTTCCTTCATGCCATAGGTCAAGCCCCATAACAAATGATCTAACCCCCTAAACCCTGGAAGCGCGTCGCCTCTGTAATTGTGCGGTTTAGGGCTCTTTTCTGTATAAAAATTTGAGTAAATTTTATAATTGGTCCTTAACACGAGTTTTTTATATTTAGTTCTCTATTATCAAATATTACGCTAATGGTCTTTCTTTTATGAATACCTTTCCACAAATAGTTTTTTTGACCCTTTGTCATGTTGGTATTAATTTGACATCAATCAAAAGTCCAGACGTATTCTGATGTCGGTTAGACGACAACACAATAATATTGACCACAGTTATGGACTTCGAATCCAACGAAAGATCATAACCATAGACTATGGTTGTAGTAGACATCGACTGAGATTTACAAATGATGCATCAGGAGCGGTCTTCAGAATTGTCTATGACAAGACTGTTGTTTGTAAAATTAAAGTTATGCATAAGGCTACAACACTATTGTTTGTAATATTAAAGTTATGGTTTATACTATTCTAGGTAGTTTGTGGCCTTATGCATCTATTGATTTTTAGTTTGGCATGTGTGCCAAGTTGATCTCTTTTACTCCCTCTGTCACCTAGTTTTTGTCTACTTTCATTTTTACACACCATCCAATGCACTTGTTTAATCCATTTTATCTTGTAATTTGTATATTAAAAAATTATAGAAATTATATATTAATAATCTATATGTTAAAACAAATCAAACAAGATCACATATGACTATGGCCTTGTTTGGAACCTGGCAGTTGGCTGTTGGCGGTTGGCTGTTTCTGTTGGTTGGTTTGAATGGCTGATTGGGTTAGCTGTTTGACCGGCTGTTTGTGTTAGCTGTTTAGAAAAAAACGTTTGGCAAATTTAGCTGTTTATAATTAGCTGTTTGTGGGTGAAATTACATAAAAGGACATCCCTTCATTTTTGTTAATTTGTGTTTAATTTTAATTAGTACTCCCTCCGTCTCTAATCAAATTATCTATTTAATATGCACATCGTCAAACTTCATACATTTTCTTTCACTATTTTCGTCAGTAATTTGATAAAATAATATAGTCATGTCACCACTAGTTTTATGGATTTTTTGATGTAGTTTTTAAATATGTTATTTTTATTTTTTAATTCTACGTAATTTTTCATATAAAATGATTTGAAAAAAAATCCAGCACAACACCGTAAACTGAAACATTTAAATTAGGACAAAGGGAGTATGATTTTTTATTTTGACTAATCACACACATTATACAAGCAAATACTCTGCATATATCTATTTTTCTACCAAAAAATGACTACTTTGTATTTTTGTTTAACAGATTAGGAAATGAGAATTCACCGTTACATTTTATGAGTAGATTTTTTTTGTATATTTATTCATTTGTCATTTTACAAATAACAAACATGCTACCTTTTAGTTTATAGATCTTTTAATGTCGTATCATAAATATATAAGGATACTCTACACCAACTTTAAATCAAAAAATTAAATAAAAAATTACTCAAGATAAGAATCACAATTTGAAGTGTCAAACATTTCTGGGTCCCAATCGTGACCTTAAACTCTTGGTTGAATGAGTTTTTGATAGGTAGAATGAATAGATTTAAAATACACTCATGAGAGGAAAAGAAAAAAAGAGAAGAAAAACAATTTAAATTTTAAAGAATTGAGATCAATAAAAAGTAGATGAACCCATAATTTAAAAAGAAACAAAAAAATCCACAAGGGTGCATGGAGAAGACCAGAGTGTCGCTGAGGGCAAAAAAGGAATGATCCGCAAATGCCAAACTGAAATGCTGGGTGGTCTGGCATTTTCATTTTTAGCTGTTTAGATTAAGAAGCCAATTTCAAAAGCCATCCACCAAACAATTTTTTTTGTTCTTTGGCAGGTCCAAGTCATTAATGATAGTCAAACAGCCAATTCTTTGCGGATCTGCCAAGTGCCAAACATGGCCTATATTTAGGCTTACACATTGAGAGAATTTAATGAGTCAAAGTGCTTAGATGAACAATTCCAAAAGTCAAAAGTGGACAAAAACTGGGGGACGGACGGAGTATTGTTTTTTACTTAGTGTTGTGGCTTGCGTGCCTTGCTTGTTGATGTAGGCGTTAGCCTTAACCCTTGTGCTCGGGGATGCCCGTTCTACTTGTACGCACATTCATTCTTTATATTTTATTTATCGGATACCGTAAAAGTGAACACAAAAACTTTAGCATAGATAATTATTGTATGTGTCTTGTTTTTGATGTCAGAAATGGTGCGGCACAAGTGGGATCCATAGCTTTTCCTACTAAATATTTGGAGCGCTTGGTTGGACCCTCATTTCGACAAAAAAATGATAAGAAGACTAATAATTTAGGAAAATGCTAGGGTGCCGCCACATGGGTTCTACCATGGGTGCACCCATTCTTCGCACAGACAAACACAGACGATAATTGTCTGTGTCGCACAGACAATTATCGTCTGTGTTTGTCTGTGCGAAGCATGGGTGCACCCATGGTAGTACCCATGTGGTGGCACCCTAGCATGGTCCAATAATTTAATATCATTTTGACACTAATTGTCACACATACAGACAAGTAAGACAATGATTGTCACAGTTTCTACATTTTAATAGAGTTAAGAATGCTCAAACAAAAAATGTTGTCAACTTTGGTGCAACATAAACACCATATTACTCGCAATTAGCTTGTAAGAGCATCTCCAACCTATAGTGGAAAAATTGATAATGTAAAATTTATTTTACACTATCTACAGTGTTTTACACATTCACTTTTTTATACTCACTCCAACCATATCTTTTATATAATAAATTATTATAATATTTTATTATTTTAAGTTATTTATGTGTTTACTTTTTGGTTTAATTATAATCACATTTATGATGTGCATAATGTAACCAATCTATTAATAATATTTTTAGTATTATTTAAAAATAAATATTGAAATAATTATTTTAGCATTTGGTTTGCACCATCTTGTATATATATACAAGTTGGGAATTGTATTTTCTACTATAGTGTTTTTTAACCTTTGGTTTACACTATCCATTAGAGTCTCAAAAAATGAATAGTATATTGCATATAGTGTAAATTTTATCATATACACTATGGGTTGGAGATGTTCTAAGCCAGGTCATTGTTAATGCAACGAGGCATCCATTTGTTAGTTGTTAGGGTTGTACCCAATCCGAATTTGATCGGTTTCGGAATTGACACTGACCCTTCACTATCCAAGAAAGGTTAATTTACTCGATTTTTTTTTCATATAAGGTAGGGGTGTAAACGGATTTTAATCGGATCGTATGTGCCTTTACCAAATCCGTATCCGTTTATTTTTGTCGGATATCGAATTCGGATACGGATCTTGACGGATACTGAAAATCAAAATCGTATCCGCATCCGTCGGATATCGGTCGGATATCGGATATATCCGTATCCGTTTCCAATTTTTTAAACCAAATCAAACAATACTTTAATTTTCAATTAAACTAAATCAAAATACTATTAAATCAACTATATTTTTTATGGAATAATTATTTTCTTATTTGTTTATAGTTTATGATATTCTACAATGATTTCATATCATAAAAAGATATAGACAGTAGATATACACACACATTTTTTATATGTCTACACATATTTTTATGTGTCTACACATATATTTTACATATAAAAATATTTTTATACTTTGAGATATCAATAAAGAAACAAAATATAGAAATAAAAAATAAGGAAAAACTATATATAACGGATCGGATACACGGATAAACAATTATTTAAACGGATGTCAATGCGGAGCGGATTATAAACGGATCGGATGTGTGATTACCAAATCCGTATCCAATTAGCAATCGGATATCCTTAATCGGATACGGATAATAACCACTTTTAACGGATGCGGATATTTTCCATATAAACGGATATGGATGCGGACGGTAAACGAATTTTCGGTTATCCATTTACAGCCCTGCCCTAGTATAAGGTGATAAATTTCAAATTTTAACGAGTGCGTAACTGCATTATTTACGGATTATGCTATGTGTACCCTAAGTTTTGTACCCCAATTTGTACCCCGCAGTTTTGCACCAACACTTTGTGTTGGTGTAAAACTAATTTTTGTTAAACGCACCAACATTTGTGTCCGTGTGAATTTTTATTAACGCACCAACACTTGTGTCGGTGTAAACCATCGAAATGTTTGTGCAAACCTACGGTGTACAAATGGAGTATATTTTTTGGTGTATGTCCATTAAGCCCTAGCATGTCCATTATTTACCGATCTTTCTTCATTCATGGCCCCAGATAGAAAATGGACTTTCTCTAAAGTCTCGGGATACTGCTTATCTTCGTTCATCTCCTCCTCTTTTTTTCTCTTTCTGTAAATGATGATGATGAACGCTTCAATAATTGACTCCGGTCTCCATCAATGGCTACGCCTTGCTCCCAGCTCGCCTGAAATCTGACGGGCCTTCACCAGCTGTACATATGTACGTATAATTGTTGTGTATATCTACGTTTTTGTGTGTATGTTTTATTATATTTTTGTACATTTTGTGTGTGGAATCTTCTGCTTCTCGCTTGTTTTTCGTCGGGAAGCTTTGAATTGAAGGCGGAAGCCGTATGATCTGTTAAATGAATGATTCATGTTAGAAGAGGGGGAAAAAAATCTCTGTTTGTTGTTTTTGTTGTAAATTAATTGATTGATAAGAGAAAGGGAGAAAGAGATGTATGGCGCAAGAGCTCACACACAGAGCCTTAGGGATTTGGCGTTGGAATATGGGTTGCAGATCACGACGCTCCGGCCGAGCATCTACGCGAGGAGGGCGAACCTGACGGTGAAATTCCAGGATCTGTACGGGTTCCCGGTGGAGGGAAATGTGGATGATGTGAATGTGTTGAATGAGGTGAGGGAGAAGGTGAGGGAGCAAGGGAGGGTGTGGTGGTCATTGGAGGCCAGCAAGGGTTCCAATTGGTACCTCCAGACTCATGTCTCCTCTACTATCAAGTCATCCCTAAAGTTCTCTGCTCTTGTCAATGCCATCACACTCAAGCGCCTCATCCGTAAGGGCATCCCTCCCGTGCTACGCCCCAAGGTCTGGTTTTCCCTTTCTGGCGCCGCCAAGAAGAAGTCCACTGTGCCAGAGAGCTACTATGATGATCTCACCAAGGCTGTCCGGGACAAGGTCACCCCTGCCACCAAGCAGATTGACCATGTCAGCACCTCTCTTTTTCTTTCCATCCCTACTATTCTTACAATCTTACATTTTTAAGCTGTATATCTTGGGTGTGGAAACTGGAAACACATTTCTTAGTTTCTGCTTATATTAAGATAAGAGTGGATTCCACTCAAATAGTTGAATGCTTGTTAGATGGAGAAGCTTTAGGTGCCTTAACAGCAAGAACCCATGTAATATAATTACTTCCTATAATGAGATATGTGACTTGGCTAGAGTTATATACAATGCAACTTTCATATTATTCGGATCCAGCTTTGTATTTAAGAATTTCGTAAACAGTTGTATTCACCCGCAACCAATCCTAAAGACATCAGAGTGGATGACTTATCTAAATCACCTGATGAGTGTTAGGCTACCACCTTGACTGACTTATTTATTTAGGGGTACCATCATGATTGGTAGGCTTGAGGTTGATTCAAGGAATCAAGACCAATCACCTCCAGGCATGATGCTTGCCTTAAAAGCTAGGAAGGCAACCCATGTCTATATTTAACACAAATAAAGCAATCCAAAAGAGAATAATAAATAAGAGTTGCTTTGAACAATGAATAGTGACTATAACAATTTGTATTCATTTTTTTTCATTTCCATTCTCCAACTGTTCACGTAAAGGGAAGCTTAAGGGTTGTTGCTTTGAACGATGAATAGTGACTATAACAATTTGTATTCATTTTTTTTCATTTCCATTCTTCAACTGTTCACGTAAAGGGAAGCATAAGGGTTGATCATTTATCAAAATATTTAGGATGGTTCTTCAATATCAAAACTTAAGCTTGATTTACTAATTACTAGTTACTTTCATATATACAACTCCTAGGTTTTATGTTGCTGTTGGAGAAGAGGTTGATTTGGTTCATCCAAAATGCTTAGGAAGGTCTTATGTAGTGCTGAAAACATTATTATTGTCATCAATGATAATAACGATAGTAGTAGCGGTAATGATGGTGATGATGATATTGTTGTTGTTGTTGTTGTCGTCATCATTATCAGTTTGTAACGCCTCTGAATATGGTGTGGTTTCTGCACTGCTCTAATGTTTATTGCTTTCAGGACCTGCCACGTACTTTTCCTGGTCACCAATGGTTGGACACTCCAGAGGGTCATGCTGCTCTTAGGCGTGTTCTTGTTGCTTATTCATTCCGAGATTCTGATGTTGGCTACTGTCAGGTTAATCTGATCTCTCCCCAAAAAGCACTTGTGATAGTACTATAGTAGCTTCTTCATACATTTGCTTTTTTAAGAAAATAGAAACTTTAAAGCTTCCACTTTTATCCAACTTAAATCTCTTGGCTAGATGATTTATATATAACATTCATTGGACATGTACTTTATGGAGGATAATAGTAACTTGACATCGCTCACCAACATTGTTTTTTTCATGACATATATTTCTTGAGGACACACATGTGTCCGCACACACACAGAGTATATACTCCAAATATGAGTTTTTTGTTTTGTTTGGTTAAAGAGTTTGCTTGGTTCTTTTTTTCCCTTGTTTTAAGAGAAGCTTATATAAGGGAAGTGCTTATAGACTTTTTTTTACCAAGTTGAAAACAACACTACCCTTGTCTCTCTGGCCATTTTGGTGATAATTCAATTTGAATGAGTGTTTTATAAGTTCATTAAGTTAAGACCAACCTTTTTAGTTGAGTTACTATTTTGCAGGGCTTAAATTATGTTGGGGCTTTACTATTGCTTGTGATGAAAACTGAAGAAGATGCTTTCTGGATGCTTGCTGTCCTTCTAGAGAATGTGCTAGTTAATGATTGTTATACATATAACTTATCTGGGTGTCATGTTGAACAAAGAGTATTTAAGGATTTGCTAAGAAAAAAGTGTCCAAGGTGTTTTCTCTTTTCTGAACTTTGATGAAAATGTTAGCTTATTCTGTACCTTCATGTTCTATTTCCTAGTTCTTGAACATGACAATGGAACTTATTGCAGGATAGCCTCGCATTTGGATGCTTTGGAGTTTGATGTTTCTCTTGTTTGTACAGAATGGTTTCTCTGTCTTTTCTCAAAAAGTTTGCCTTCTGAGGTCAATATAATAATTATGTACCTCTTTCATGCACCCAAACACTTTTGTTCATCAATTGTGATGATGATCCTTCTATGCCGTTTCAGACAACCTTGCGCGTCTGGGATGTCCTATTCTATGAAGGGGCAAAGGTCCTATTTCATGCAGCTTTGGCAATTTTTAAGGTGATTATCTCTGTATGGGTTGTCTTCAATTTTGATTAGAAAATACTTACAAGTACGCATAGAGTTTTATTTACCTCTCTCTGATTTTGTTAACTAATAATGCATACATATTGATCCCCCCATCCCAATAGAGTTTGGATCTAATTGGGTTTTGTTGCTTCTGTGTATAATGTTGTTCTCAATTATTTTTAATTGTCGAAAAGTGTAGATGAATGAGGAAGAGTTGATATTGGCACATCAAGTTGGAGATGTAATAAATATCATACAGAGGACCACACATCATCTTTTTGATCCCGATGATTTATTAACGGTAATGCCTTCTTGCTGCCTTCCCTTGGTCTCTTGTGTTCATCTTCTACTCTGCTAGATTGCTTGGTTTATTCGTCTATTATAGATATCACAATAGACCTCGTTGATTTCCTACTCGTTCAATCTGGCATGTGAAAGTTTTCAAGAAATCAATATCTCAACTCATACACTTTGGTAGTGAATGTTTTTTGTCATTGTTCTAGTAAGCAATAGGTGGCCAGTTGTCTATGCGTAGCGTCATGGGTTATTGCAGGCAATATGATGGATGTGCGGGTTTGGGTTAAGGAGAGAAAAACCTGCAATTGAAATTGGGGTGGGTTGGGTTCAGGTTTTATTGTAATAGTGTGTGTATACATAGTTGTTTGTACTGGTGGTGGTCATTGATTATCATCAATAACAGTCTTGTTCAGTTGTTCAGCCTATACAATTGACTTTTGTGTAACTCCCTCCACTCTGAAAAAGAAATCCACAATTCGACTTCACGGAGTTTAATACAAATAACAAAAAGTGAGAAGCCGGTGGTGTGATTTTTTTTAAAATATCAATTAACAAAAAGAAAAATGCAAAATTTAGCGTAGGCTGGAAATGGTATTTGTTAATATGATTCATTGATTTGCCTGGAGTTCTAAAGCAAAGCATGAGAAATTGCAGGTTGCATTTGACAAGATAGGCTCAATGACAACCACCAGTATATCAAAGCACAGGAAAAGGCAGGAGCCGGCGGTGTTGGCAGAGCTGGACCAGAGGTTGAGGCGGCTGCACTCCTTAAATGGGGAGGAAGAAGAAGGCAAATAGGAGGCGGCGGCGGTTCTTCTTAAGGAGCAGGCAAGTGTTTAACTGTAATTTACTACAACAAAGTACATCTTTTCGAGTAGAGGTAGGGTCTACGTACACACCCCCTTCTCTTGTGGGATACAAATGGGTTGTTGTAAAGTATTTGTACATCTTTCTTTTTTTTTCTTAGGACAGATCATAGAATTTGGATTGAGGATTGGGCGTTTTTGGAAGTGAGGGAAGTTTGCACCTCAAAATGATATCATTCTCTGGTTTTGTGAGTTTGTTTTGCTGTAAGGGAATCCTTTTCTCACTTTTTGGTTTTGTAACGTTATTACTTCCTCCGTCCACAAATAAACTTATCGCTTTGACCGGGCACGCATATTTATGTGATGAAAATCGTGTTGACTTTCATATTATACCCCTCAACCCTATCTATCCTATCCGCTGCCGTGAGCCCTCTACCATTGCTACCACCGCCGACGGAGACTCTCCATCTCTTCCGCACCATTGCCAATATGTTCCAAGACTCGTTGAAGACAACTTGCAACCCCCCTGCCACTGCAACCCCCGTAATGGCAGAGATCTGTTTTTGGACTTCTTCAAGGCAACTTGCACTGCCATGTACCCCACCATGGATGTGGAAGAAATAAAAAAATTTGGCACCTCCATGCAGATCTAGATCTGGTCAGATCTTGCAGTGGGGTGGGAGCTCTTTCTGCAACTTGGCACTTTCCAAATCGTGGATAGTTAAGACTTACTTATTTTTTCTAACTTGTAAGCAACTTATATACAGAAACATGTTATTAGCTGACTTATAAGTTAAAAATGCTTTTAACCAGTTTTGACCATCTTATAAGAACAAAGATATATATATATTTTGTTTACCTATTTTTGTTAGTCATTTGATAAAATAATGATGGATTAGGATTTTACTTAATCCAATATTATTTGAACAGTACAAGTAAGCCCAATTTTATCTAGTCCAAGATATAAATCAGATAAATTATTCAAGACGGAGCCAGAAATATGAAGACGAAGGAGATAATTTAATGAGATATATAGATCTTGACAAGGGCCCAATTATATATTTAGCGGGACCCAGACATAATCCCTTGTCTCCACTACCTCATTTCTTCTTCCTACTATAAAAAGAAGCTACAGAAAGGAGAAGGGGGAGACCAATTCCATTTTCTATCATCTTTGGTGCGATGGGGAAATATTACTTTTATAGATAGTATGAACTTAATTTTCTTAAAACATAAAGCGGTTGTTTCCAAATGACTCATGATCAGTGTCGAAAGTTGCATTGACTATCTAAAGAAGCATAGATAGTTTAAGAACCATTTTGCCTTACTCCATCTTACTCCTAAGCTAAATAAGAGTGCATATTTGTGGCTTATATTTCAACAATTTAATAATCTAATCATATTTAAATAAAATAAAGTTACCTTTTTGAGCAAACAATTCTTTACTCTTCGTAAGTTTCCTCTGGTTATCAAACCTGAAGTATAATTATAAAAATCAACACTAATAAACTAGTGTTTGTATTGTAATACTAATACATTTAATGTGCTAACTGCAGGTATATGTATGTCGTTCGGACAATCTCTGTTGCAAAATAGCCTACTTGGTAAAGTCTCTCCATTCTCTCCATTTTCTAACTGAAATTATATATTAATAATCTATATGTTAAGACAAATCAAACAAGATCACACATGACTATATTTAGGCTTACACATTGAGAAAATTTGATTAGTCAAAGTGCTTAGATGAACAGTTTCAAAAGTCAAAAGTGGATAAAGAGAGTGGAACGAAGGTAGTACTTGGTACTCCGTAGCATATACGAAGTATCTCCTACTATTTCCCCGCAGTTTGAATAGGATATTGTCAAACACCGAAAGTGTTCAAACAACTATCAAGGCAGACCCATCTTGAAGATGTTGGCATATTGAGACAAGGATGGAACATGAAGAACCCGAACATGGCCAAGCCAGGCTTTTTTCCAAACAAAATGTATAACAATTTCAACATGTTTTGTTCGTTGGTGTTGCGCTGGGAATTTTGATAAATAAACTGCGTAGATGTCACAATAGACAATCAAATCTTTCCGTTGAGGGCCGGGTTGAAGTAAAAGGTTTTGTAGCCACGTTGTTTATGCCACAAAGTTTGCTACCGCCTGTATTTTGCTTCTGCACTTGAACGGGAGATATGAGCTTGCCGTTTCAAGGACCTGTTGGGGTATCTATGAATACTGAATAGCAAACCACAACCAAACAAGAACACACACAAAACAGAAATCAAAACGGAGAAAACGGAACACAAGATTTATAGTGGTTCGCAAGGTTTTAAAAGGCAAAAACTAGCCTCGAGGCGGTAGAGGAAAATGCCTCAAGGCGTAAGCCTCGAGGCGGAACAAGGCATAAGCCTCAGATCAACTTGATAAAAAATAACAAACAAAACAACTTTTAGGTAAACAAAATGCATAATCCATAATTATGTCAAATAAGTCATTAAGTAATACATAAGTTTTCATTTCAAGCAAAAAAGGGGGGCAAAATAAAAACGCAATAAGATAATTATGATTCAAGATAACCAAAACACTAAAAAAGTTGATGTAAAACCAAACTATATGTAAAAGATTAAATTTAAAGTAATTATAAATTATAATATAAACAATTTAACATTGAAAAATCTTAAAATTTAATAATGAAAAATCTTAAAATTGGCTTACTTAAAATTCTTCAAGTTGCTGGAATTTTGGAAAATAAAATTACCAGAGTAAAAAAAAGTTAAAACAAATCTTCAAGAAATCATAAATTCGTACCTTAAGAGAGAAACGAGAATAGGAAGCCAAATTGCACAGGAAAAGCCGTGACCAGAGAGAAATGACCGGAAGCCAGAGCGAAAGAGAGAGACGGTGAAAGAGAGAGAATCGGAAGCTGGACAGCCACGCAGGGGTGCGATTGGAAAATTGGAACTTTAAGAGTTTTTATTTATTTATATTTAAGTAGTGCTTCCTGCCTAACTTTTTCAAAGGGTCCAACTATTTGAAGGCCCAATAAATTAAATTCAAAAGGACAGAATATGGCTTATACGGACTATATTTCAAGGCGAATGCCTCGTTTCCGCCTCAGCGCCTTACTGCCTCGAACCGCCTCAATTAATCAAGGCGTACGCCTCGCGGAAATCATCTGGTGCGAACGCCTCTGGGGCAAAATACTACCGCCTCAGCGCCTTACCGCCTCAGGGCGGACTGCCTTTTTCGCCTTTTAAAACCATGGTGGTTTGGTCGGCTGACCTAATCCACTTTGCAACTAGGGTTTTTATTATCCAGGTGCTCACAGAATTACAAGTACAGAGATCCCTATTTATGAAGACTAAACTAGGGTTGAAAACTTAATCCCCAAGTTAGGCCCAAACCCACATAGAGAATTAGGGCCGGCTAAATTAAAAACCTAATTTACTGCCATATGGGTCGAACCAAGACTAGGGCCGGCTGCCCTTCCTGGTCAAGCCTCCACACTCAATTCGCCCAACAATCTCCCACTTGGAGGCTCGAACAACGCCCCTTAGTCTTCATCATCTGTAACTCTTGTAACCCTCATTTTCCACTAGTTGCAGCAGCCTTCTCTTCAGTTATCCGAAGGCCCGTTGAAGCTCCCACTGAGCTTCAACTCATTAGTCACAACTCGTGACTCGTTCTCTTTCTCTGCTAGCTCCGAGTGTGACACATCTATCACTCTCCTGGCTTCTAAGACAATCTGAGAACCTACATTCTCCAAACCAAGCAAATTGTTAACTGAAGCACGACCTGTGCTCCCACTGTCACAAAATTCCCTTACTGGTTGAACCTTCCGAGCTAGTTCATCCTGAATCTGTACTCTTTCTCTGAGTTTCTCCTTTGCAAAGGTAACCCTCTTTAGCACATGAGATTCTTTGAACCGGACCTTTTCTTTTACAAAAACTGGACTTGCTCCTTCTGGAGGTATCTCGACCATATATAACGAGCCCCTTTTCTTGCCACAAGCAACAACAAGATTTCCTTTGACCATCTTCCCTTGTCCACCACCTAATTTAACATCAAGACCCGAATCATCCAACTGCCCAACTGTGATAAGCATCCTCTTCAAGCTTGGAATGACTCTGACGTTTTTCAAAGTCCTAGTGGCTCCAACTGAAGTTTTCAAGTCAATATCCCCCATGCCCGTATCATCTAGAATTTCATCGTTATAAAGTCGTACCTTACCAAAGTCCCCAATCTTCAGATTCTTCATCATCTT
This sequence comes from Cuscuta australis, assembly GCA_003260385.1. Taxonomy (NCBI): domain Eukaryota; kingdom Viridiplantae; phylum Streptophyta; class Magnoliopsida; order Solanales; family Convolvulaceae; genus Cuscuta; species Cuscuta australis. The sequence continues at coordinate 3,192,865 of NQVE01000162.1, read as the reverse complement.
CATGCTGTGTGTGGCATCAACAGATGTACCAGAATCCATCACCCAGGAATCTATACTACTCTCTACGCTATAGATTAGCACATCATCACTATTGTCTGAGCAGCTTTTTGTAGTATTCACTTCCTTTTTAGCATTCGGACACTGACTTCTAAAATGTCCCGTCCGTTTGCAATCCCAACAGACAATTCCTTCCCGATGCTTGGATTGACTCTTGCCTCTACCACAGTTGCTTCCTCTTTCATTCCTTCTTCCTCTGCCTTCAGTACTCAACAGTGCACTCGAAGAATCCCCTGAACTTCTGCGTCTGATGTCTTCACCTTGAATCAAGTCCTGAATTCCTTCAAAAGTAAACTTAGTAGTACCAAATGCACTACTAACTGCAGTCACTGTTCTAGACCAACTGTCAGGCAAAGAAGATAAAAGCAGCAACGCCTGAAGCTCATCATCAAACTTAATTCCAACTGATCCTAACCGAGTTATGACCGACTTAAACTGGTTGATGTGAATGGTAACTGAAGCACCCTCCCTCATTCTGGTGCTAACCAACTGTTTGATCAAAAACACGTTGTTCAATGCTGAGGGTTTCTGGTACATATTCGACAAAGCTTTCATTAACCCATGCGTAGTCGTTTCATTGACTATTTTGAAAGCAACACTCTTCGCCAATGACAACCTAACCACTCCCAAAGCTTTCCTGTCCAAAATCGCCCAATCTGCATCACTCATTTTTTCTGGCTTTTCTCCCGATAACGTTTGGTACAAGTCTTTATGATAAAGAACATCCTCGATTTGCATCTTCCAAAACCCAAAATCACATCCATCAAACTTTTCAATCTTTATCTTTTCATCTGCTATTGTTTCCATACACGGCTGAAAAACTGATTTGAGATTGAAAAAAACAATAACGAACTAACCTTGGCAGCGGCTATTCGAAACCCTAGCAGTGGCGGCTAAACAAAACCCTAGCAGCAGCAGTTGTTCAGCACGGAGGCGCGGTTACTGTTCACAAGATAGTACTGACCGTATTCTGCAGCAGAAACTATGACGGTGGCGGAACAGATCTTCAAACCCTTCGAAACCCTAATATTCAATTTGAACCTGATCTCCACAAACCCAAGCGAAGACTTCAACGATCAAGAACCTATGGCTCCGATACCAGTTGTTGGGGTATCTATGAATACTGAATAGCAAACCACAACCAAACAAGAACACACACAAAACAGAATTCAAAACGGAGAAAATGGAACACAAGATTTATAGTGGTTCGGTCGGCTGACCTAATCCACTTTGCAACTAGGGTTTTTATTATCCAGGTGCTCACAGAATTACAAGTACAGAGATCCCTATTTATGAAGACTAAACTAGGGTTGAAAACTTAATCCCCAAGTTAGGCCCAAGCCCACATAGAGAATTAGGGCCGGCTAAATTAAAAACCTAATTTACTGCCATATGGGTCAAACCAAGACTAGGGCCGGCTGCCCTTCCTGGTCGAGCCTCCACACTCAATTCGCCCAACAGGACCATGATAATAGATTGTTGCATTAAGTACTATCCAACGTACTACTAGGCTTCCATTTCCTTACGTAAACAAGCTCATTATCAAATTGATAGTATTTCCTTTTGATTGTCTCATGCCTTCAGTTTTATTGTTTAGGTTTGAGGAAGTTCATATCCTCATTTATGTAAGATTTTTATAGCCTTCCCATGTATACTTCAAATACTGGTAAAGAACGATTAGCCTCAAGTATATTGGAAATTGCTGCAGAATCTTAGTATTTAGCAAAAACAACAATATCCTTGTTAGTTAATCTTGCATATCTATTCCCATTCGCTTGTCAGCTTCGACATAGGTAAGTTTACATCCAATGAAATCAGTATTACCAACATATAATTTTGTTTGGATCTCAATCCCAAATTCATTGAACTACAACCTCTTGTCATCATTAGTATATGCTTCATTTGCTTTAGTTTCCAAAACTATATCATATCATACTTTCCTTGATTCATGATGTTTATCCAATTATCCATATCTCGTGCATTCCTTTAAGATTCATAGGGTTATCATTAGATGATGAAGGTGTATGAGATCTAGGTTGATTAGTTTCAGATCTTGTTTTATAGAATTTTTGATATAATTTTGAAATATGTAATTTGAATTTTTTTATTTTATACCAATTTGAAATATGTTCTATACCAATTTGAAATATGTTTGGTTGTAAAGTGCTTGAATTGTTGCCCATAAAATGTGTTGTAATTTGGGATGCAGTTGTGGGGGTTTTTTTTTAAAATGGGAATTCAACGTGACATTTACACTATGTTTGGTTCAAGGGATTTGGTACGAAAAGAAAATGGTTTTCCCTTATTTTCCTCACTAAAAATGGGAGGTATTTGGTTTTTTTCCCTCTTAGTACATTTTGTCTTCTCTTTTTTTTTCCTCCCACTTTTCTTTTCTTTTCCTCTCAAACCAAATAAGAAAAATGTATTCCAACTCATTTTCTTTTCCTTTCCCTCTCAAATTCCTTGAACCAAACATAGTGTTAGTGATTGAGAGCAAATTTTGTTCCATTCTAACTGTTCGATACCTTATATGATCCTTCGTGTTCGTGGTTAAATCCATAGAAAATATTTGACTTGAGACCATTCTTTTTCATTTATATATACACGTTCTGGGTGCATAATGCTTCCATGCAAATATTTAAGCACTAGATGATGGAAATTTTCAAAGAAGCCCTTGCTCTATTGGGAAATAGAGGGCTTTTTTTCTTTGCTTGGACTTAAGGATACTATTATACCTCGACATTTAAGTATTAGGTTAGGATGTTTGGTTACTTAGCATTGTAATGCGTGTCTATTGTCACCTCTTTTACTCATCTTTTATAATATCCTCTCAAATTACTCTCCTCTCTAGAGAATCTACTTTTCTCCTTAATTCTCTTTTGTCGTGTCTTAATATGAATGCTACATTTAACCATTTCAAGAGTAAATGATTGGGGAGGGGGGCGCTTAAAAGAAGGAATTATGGTTTGAAAATATTTTCATGTGACGAGAGTTTATTTGATCTTTCAATGCTTACAAGGAGCATGCGATTTGAATAAACATGTATTATGTGAGTTTTGACAATAAACATTTGTTCATTGGTTTTCAATGGTAAGTAATAACATGAAATATAAATTTTGTAAATTAAGTCTTTCACGAATATGGTTTCCATGTCTAAACTCAATTTTGGATTGTTGATAGAAATGTGGAAGGGATTCTTGAGACATGGTACATCCAAACAAAAACCAAAGCTATTGCATCCTCGAAGTAATTCAAGTGTAATTATTTTTAGTGTCAAAACACATTTAAATTATCACTTACCATAACGAATGTTTTATTATTTTAAAATAAACTTAACACTATTCATATTTATTTATTCCAACAAAAATAAGGTATTTTCTGCTCTTAAAAACATGCTAAGAACGCTTAACACGTAATATTTAAGTCACCTTTTCTGTGTTTTGGCTTTTTTATCGTTTCTTATATGGTGTCTTTAAAGGTGGTTGAATGATGTATTATTCAGTAAATATTATAGGGTTTAACGGGGTTTTGAATATAAAGAATATAGTGTTTCAACATATTATTGTCGAGTAATATTCACATATCATGGATATTTTCTACCAATATTAATGTCCCACATTTTGTTTACTACATTTCAAATTGATATGCTTAACATCTATTTTAATCTTATGCAGTAAGACTTGTTCAAAGCTCACTATGCAATGTTTCGACTCAATCTAATAGTTTATAAAAAATATATGTAAATTTCTTTATTAATCCAAGAAAATTGTAATATAAACACAAATTTATCTGCTTCTCCTTTTCTATTTTTTGGACATAGATTCGAGGTACATTATAATCGGTAAGCCCCGCACAGAGATTCTAGTTTGAAGCATACCAATTGCCAACATCTGTTCATTAGGAACCTGTCTTTGAAGATGAACCAAATGAAGAGAAAGAGGGAAAACAAGATGAGACACATGGTTATCTACTAGTAATGAGAGCATGTAATGTTAATTTGATAGAAAAGAATTACTTTACTAATAAATAGGGGTGCAACATAGGACATTCAAGACCCTATAATGAATTAAAAGATAATTTTCCAATGAACTACACTATTTGTAAGAATTTTTAACATATTTATTTCAACATATTTTGTTTTAGCTAGAATGTGTTTTTCATTGGGATCGAGGGTAAGATTTATCAAATTCAATTGCATAAGGTGGGATCAAACTTTTTTAGGACCACTAATGTAGGAATATAAAACAATTTGCTTCCAATCAAGAGGCATTTCAAAATATACTCTTTTGACTGGATGCCATTAAGCAAATCATTTTGTGTTCCTAAATTATTTTTCTCAAAAAGTTTGACCACACATCATGCAATTGAATTTGGTAATCTCAGTATCAATTCAGGTAACATTGATAAAAACATTCTAGCTAAAACAAAATAATATGTTAGGTCTTATTTATTTAGAGTATAGTTCATTGGAAAAAAACTTTTATTTCATAATGAGATCTTGAATATCCTCCCCTACCCTAATTTATGAGTAAAGTAATACTTTTCTATAAAATAAACATTACATATTGTCATTACTATTTGGATAATTGCGTCTCCTTTGTTTTCTGTCTTTCTCTTTATTTGGTGCATCTTCATAGACATTTTCATGGAGTGATGTTGGTAATTGGTCTGCCTGAGATGTACTTGGAATCTCCGTCTCAGGCTTACCAATAATAATGTAGTGAGAATCTCCAGTAAAGAATTTGGGGGCATAAAATTAGAAAAATCCATGATATTTGAATTTTACTTGGCAATACTATGTTCAAATACAAATTTCTATTTAGTTAAAACCCTAAATTTACAGAATAATACACCATTCATTGCCTTTAAAAAGAAACGATAAAAGTAAAGACCGAGGATGTGAAAAGGTGTCTTAAATATAACTTGTTTAGCCTTACAAGCAAGTCCAATATTGTTCAGAGTAGAAAGTATTTTAGTTTATTTTTTTTGGGAATGAAAGGTGCAAAGTATATTTTAGAAGGAAAGCATTTGTTATAATACGTGATCATGTAAATGTGCTTTCAAACAAAAAATAATTGCACTTAAATTATCTTGGGCATGCGAGTGCTTTGGTTTTTTGGTTCGATGCACTCGTCAGAGAAATTCCTTTAACATTCCTATCAACAATCTCAAAAATGAGTTTTAGACATAGAAGTTATATTTGTGAAAGACTTTATAATCTATAGAATTTATATTTCATGTTAGTGCTTATCATTGAAAACCAATGAACAAATGATAAAGGTCAAAAGATATTCTCATCAAATGCATTTTTATTCAAATTGTTTGCTCATTATAAGCATTGAAAGATAATGTAAACTCTCGTCACATGAAAATGTATTCAAACTATGATTCCTTCTTAAGCCCACAAAGAAAATCAACCAATTAAATTCTATCACCATTTCAACTACTTTTGTAGAGAACAAAAATCTGCTTTTGAGATTGTTAACAATTGCGTTCATATTGTTCTTTTTTTCACAATATCGAGAGATAATGAAGGAAAACCTTCACCAATTATATTCATTTAAAATATGATATACCATTAGTCTACTCAAAACTCAAAAGGCGTAAAACCTAATATAAATATAGTACTCCCTTCTCTCTCTTTATATATATATATATATATATATATATATATATATATATATATATATATATATATATATATATATATATATATATATATATATATATATATATATATATATATATATATATATATTACGGTCAGGTTCCAGTGACATTGGAAAACGGTGCCACTGGGTTTTTGGGCACTTCCGGTGCTCTGTTTGTAAAATTGACGGTTCCTACCCTCCCTAACCCACCCCTAAACCTCCCACCCTACCCACCCCTGCAACCCCACCCCAACCCCGTCGTAACCCCCCCACAAAATGTGTGGCTATTGCTGCAAAAAGGTGGTTTTTTTGGGTATATTGCAATTCTCTTTTGGTATGTTGCAGATAGAACTCCAAACTCTTATAATTTCGTTCTTTGTTTTGAATAATGCTCGGATCACATGATATCTGAATAGCAAAATTTTTAATTTTTAAATACGCTTCTTAACCCATTGGGTCAACCCGAACCTGATAACTCAGGGTAATGAACAAGCACTCTTAGACCCGAATCCGAAATGACTCGAACCCGAAATAACCTGAACTTGGTTATACTGAGCCCTAGTCCGACCTGACCGACCGTTTTTCCAGGTCTAAAACGAGGTGTAATAAAGACATGAAAGAGGGTGTTCTAGAGTGTGTTAATTGATGAAAAAATTTTAAGTAGAAGCGGATAGCTATTAGTTTTATTTTTACTTAAAAGCACTTATGAATACAAAAAACTTAAGGAAAAATTGATATAAATACTCTCAGAAATTTAAAATTTTACAATAATACTCCCAAATTTAATAAAAGACTATGGTGCTCCCAATTAAACTATAAGTTTACATTACTACTCCTACCATGCATAATCAGCTTTTCTTATGCTTACATGTATGTAATTATGTTTAGTTGACATCTTAGTTGTTTTTTTGTTTTAATAAGAGAAAAAATTGTATAAATATTCCCTTAAGTTTAATATTTTACAATAATACTCTCAAAACCAAATAAAGACTCCAGTACTCTAAAAAATATCTTCCTTTTACGTGTTATGATGTTTAATAAAAGTGGTGTGAAATCAAAAACTAAAATTATATATCTAAAAACTACATCATAAGATCTATAAAACTAGTAATGATATAATTATATTATTTTATGAAATATATAATTAAAATAGGTAAGCAAAGTAAATAAAATTTGATCTTGTTAATACTCTTAATAGTGAATGAGAAGATAATTTTGGATGAAGGGGGTATTTTTTATTAAAATATGAAAAACTACGGAGTAACTAAGATGCCAATTAAGCTCAATTAATTAATCTTTAATATTACTAAAAAAATTATTTTTACATATTACTATATTAGTTTTTTAATATGTAATTTTTATTTTTTAATTTCACATTATTTTTCATATAAAATACTTTAAAAATAATTTCAGTTAAATATAGTAACATGCAACGAGAATATACTTTTGGGAGAACTGGGGTCTTTCTTTTCTTTCCTCTTATTCTTTATTTAGATCTGTGGCGGCGATGGCGGGGCTGTGACGGCGGCGGTTAGGCAGACGGCGACGGACGTGGTAGATCAGGCTCTTTATCTTCAGCGGAGATCCGGCTCTTTCTTCCACTTCTTCTTTCTTTATTTTCCTTTTCTCTCTCCCATATATGGTGCTGTTTGCAATTGTGGGAGATGGTGGTGGGGGCTGGTAGGGGTGGTGGGGCTGACGGCGGCAGTGGGAGGTTGGGTGATGGTGGGGCTGACGGTGGCAGTAGGAGGTGGGGTGGTGGTGGGGCTGATGGTGGTGGGTGTAAGTGGGCACTGGTGAGGCTGGTGGTGCGGGTTTCTTGTGGGAGGTGGACTGCGGTGAGGCCAAGGGTATTTTAGGCCTTTCAATCCATTAGTTAAGCCACCTTAAAAATGAGGAAAAGTCAAAATGGGAACATCATTCCCGGACGGAGGTAGTAATATTCTATTTCTTAATACATCTATTATTCTTAATATCCCTCGTAGGTTGATTCATCGATAATGAGAAGCGGCATGGAGCACAAATACTGGAATTGAGCTGACGGAAGTTGTTTTGTGAGAATATCCTCTAGAAGTTGAAAGCTATATCTTCGTTGCATGACAACTGAGTTTAGAGATCGTGTTGTTGAGGTTTCTTCTGGTGAAAGTGTTGGCGATTGGAGCCAAGGTGACAATGAAGTCCCCACCAGGAGCGGAGGAGGGGGGGGGCACGGCTGGGCAATTGCCCCCCCCCCCCCCCCCCCGGCAAAATTCCGGCAAACTATTGTTAGCGTACCCGATCAGTGATGGGAGGCCGGAATTGCTCCCCCAATTGTCGCAGCGTCGCAGGTGTTCTCCAGTAGTCCACAGCCGACTGACAGATTGAAGAAGATAAGAAGAAGAAGAAGAAATTGCCGATTTAAAAAAATGCAAAACGACGTCGTTTTAGTATTGGGTTTTAAAAAAATTATTTAACCCTGCAAAATACTCAGCCCAACAGCCCAATTGCCCAAATGCCCAATTGTCCAAAAAAAACGGGGGAGTGGCGCAATACAGTAGCACTGTAGCAGAAACGGCGAATTGAAAGGCCGAAAGCAATATTCTTCTCCACGGTGGGCGAAACTGCAAAAGCATCAAAGCAATTATTTCAAACAGCAACACTGGTGATTGGAGAAGAAATCCAAACGCAGTGGCGCAATAGGCAAGTCGGTCGAACTATCGAAGGATTCTTTAATTCTACTATGCTCCTTCATCCAAACTTCCGATCTTCTCTCATTGTCTACGTATATGTAAATTTTATTTATCAAATTTTAAAATTTGTTTCTTAATATTTGACATTTTTGAATATTGCTTATGTTTTGAATTTTAAATTTTTATTTTGTTCCATAATTATTGCGTGTTTGTTGATATTTAAATATTTGATAAATGTTAATGTAATTTCAAGTTTTAGAAATTAAGAAATATGAAATTGTTGTTTTAACGTTATTGATATTATTTTGTTACTTTATTATTGAATCTTGGAAGTCTTGCAAAGAAGATGGTAGAGATGAATTATCACACATATTTTCCTTTGGTATATCGACTTATAGAATTGGCATTGATATTACCTGTTGGAACAACGTCAGTGGAAAAGAGTTTTTCTGCAATGAATATTGTCAAGACTGATTTACGCAACCATTTGGGAGATGAGCTTCTATCAGATTGTCTGTTGTGCAATTTGGGAAAAGAAATTTTTAGGAGCATTGATGATGAAGTTATTATGCAGCGCTTTCAAAAGTTGGCATCTCGAAAAAATTTTCTACGGCCTCAAACAACTCTTACTCCTTTGCAGAAATAGAAGGTATGTTTAGTCGCACCTTGTCAATTAAAGTAGTTACTATTCTGAATGTTGTTTCTACGACTCAACAACGGCCTAATCACCTCCTTCTGGCCCGACCCTTCCTCCACCCCCACCCATTACTATAAGCCTCTCGTATCTCCGCACCAGATCCTTACTGCTATGTTGCTTCACATGTCAACCTAACCCTAAAACTCTTTCCATAATTTGCTATACTAGTTCAAAACGCAAACTTTAATCCTACTATAAAGTAGAGAGATCATTGCCAAGAGACCCCTTGAGCAATATAAAAACCATATAACATAACATAAAAAATCAAAAAGCACACTGAAGACACAGAAAACACTAGGAGACAAAAGACATAACCAACTATAAGCATATTATAAATAATTCATAATATTCTCCAAGGATCATATAGCATGCTAAAGGCAAGGGAAACACAAGGAGACAAAAGACACAAACAACTGCAAGCATATTCTAAAGAACTCATAACATTCTCCAAAACTATATAATAGGATGTCTTGTAATGCCTCTACTAAACTTCTGTTTACTGCGTTCAAGTCTTTAAGGTTTATTAGCTCTTTGTGAAAATCATTTGAAGTCTGAGTGGTACGCACTGGTATGAAAATCTCCTTCAACGTCCTTTCATTCTCCTCATTGAAGCTTGTTATTTTTGTGGTGACATCGAGTCTTGTGGTAAGTTCGTCACGTAATATGTATGCAGGTAGACCATACAACTCCTCTTCGATCTCTTTGGTGCTTAACTCTTGAGTGCAATTCGTTACCGCAAGAGTTGAAAAAAGAAAAAGAAAAGAAGGACGATAACTTTTAAAGCAAATGGACGTGAACTGGAAAAATGATATGATAAACAAAAGCGCAATAACTCATGTATAAGAAAATGTTACCTATATTTAATATTTGTGATCTAAGATTCAATTCCTTGGCTAGACTACATCCACCGTGAAGATAGTTTATCTTACACATGAAATAACCATGGACGTGTCATTCCCTAGTCCAAAATCTTTGGAAAGAATCAAATTAGGGGTCTCGCAGACTTGTTCAGATAGCATTTATTTGAGCAAAGTCTTCTTTTACATACTGAATAATTCAAACGAAGCATATTTCTGTTATCTATATGCTTCGTTTGAATTATTCAGTATGTAAAAGAAGACTTTGTTCAAATAAGTGATGTCTGGTCAAGTCTGCGAGACCCCAAATATGATTCAGTCCAAAGATTTTGGATCAGGGAATGGCACGTCCATAGTTATTTCATGTGTAACATAAACTATATTCACTGTGGATGTAGTCTAGCCCATGAGTTGAATTTTAAATCACAAATATTGGATATAGGTAACATTTTCTTATACCTGGGTAATTCCGCTCTTTGTTTATTATATCATTTTTTCCGTTCACATCCATTCGCTTTAAAAGTTATCGTGCTTCTTTTCTTTTTCAACTTTTACGGTAGCGAATTGCACTCAAGAGTTGAACACCATAGAGATCGGTGACGAAGAGTTGTATGGTCTACAACCTGCATATAGATTGCGTGACGAGTTTACCACAAGACTCGGTGTCACCACAAGAATAACAAGCTTCAATGAAGAGAATAAAAGGATGTTGAAGGAGATTTTCATACCAGTGCGTATCACTCAGACTTCAAATGGATTTCACAAAGAGTTAATAAACCTTGAAGACTTGAATGCAGTAACAACACAACATAAATTCAGCAGAGGCGTTACAAGAAATTATATTATATAGTTTTGGAGAATATTGAGTTTTTTAGAATATGCTTGCAGTTGTTTGTGTCTTTTGTCTCTTTGTGTTTCCCTTGCCTTTAGCGTGCTATATAATCTTTGGAAAATATTATGAATTCTTTATAATATGCTTGTAGTTGCTTGTGTCTTTTGTTTCCTGTGTCAGTGTGCATTTTGATCTTTTATGTTGTGTTATATGATTTTGAAATTGCTCAAGGGGTCTCTTGGCAATGATCTCTCTACTTTCTAATAGGATTAAGGTCTACGTACACATACTCTCCAAAGATCCTACTTTTATGGAATTCTAGAGGGGTGTTGTATATCTAATTATCTAGGGTCCATTTTGAACAATGGGAAGAGTTTTGGGGTCAGGTTGAGATGATTTGGTCATGTGAAGAAGCATAGCACTAAGGCCCTGGTGCGGAGATACGAGAGGCTTACAGTAATGGGAGGGGGTGGAGGAAGGGTCGGGCTTGAAGGATCTGGAAGGAGGTGATTCGGCCATTGTTGTTGAGTCGCCGACTAGAAAGTACTCCTGAAGATCTTGATACAACCATTTGCGAATCTGCATTAAAAAACTGTATTTAATTCAGAGCAAGTCTGGTAAGAGTTTAGGTAATCTCTTGACTGAAAGTCTGAAACTTTAGAAAATTAGGATGGCTACCACCCTACCACTTGAGAATTAACAAAACACGGAAAGATATCTTAAATACAGTGCATTGCTGAAATAAGAGTGATCCATCAAATTAAAACTGGTATCATTCTTTAGAAAGACCATGCTACACATATAGCCGTCAAAAGACTCTGCTAGGCTACTACGTATATTTTCCCGAAGGTCCCCGACATATGGATAACGAGATATTCCCTTCCTATATAGGATATGATATATGTCAACCAAACAAATCCTGCCATCTGGCCCAAATGCAAACAGTTCCTCCACCTGAAAGTTCTTTGATATGAATAGGGTGGTGGCCACAAACTCAGAAAGAGCAGGAATTGATGAGCACACAAACCAAGGTATAGACAACATGTGTTTGGTACCATCACTTGATATGGATGTATCTAAATGAACAAATACCAATTTGAAATCAGGAACCTTTTCCTTAATTTCATTATGCATAAGCAAGGTGCTTTAAGGGTTTGGGTAAGAGTGTTTAGCCCATGTGGGATGGTTCAAAAGTTACTCCTATTTATGAAGATATCAAATAATTTTCCAAAATATTTCTAATCCTAATTTTATTTTGATAAACAAACTATTGTAATTGCAAAAGATATTGTAATTCGCAGGGGCAGTTACAGATTTGAATTAAATTTCATTATTTAACTTTCAATAAAAATATATCAACTAGCTCAACTAATACTATAAGAAGAAACAAAAGATAAATATGCACGCAAAAAAGAAGGAAAAGAAGTAGATAACTAAACATACAAATAAATAGATTTTCATACTTTCTATGGTTCATTCTTAGCGGTTCTTAATCAGATTGCAAAATCTATTCACTACATAATGATGGTTTTGAACCACTAACTATACCCTCCTATTAACACAAATAATCAAAACCCTAGTTTGGAACTCACAAACTAAAGACCACTAGCAATCATCAAGAAACCATAATTAGCGAGTCAGAAACAACATTATCTAAAATGAGAAACAATTAATAACAGAACGCATCCAAATGAGAAACAATTAATGAAAAACCTTAAGGAAATGGAAAATGTAAGAACGTGAAGTGAAGGTTCAAAAAAAAACAGAGCCCCCATGGCCATGGGATTATAATCCGTCAGACAAAAGGGTTGCAATTGTTACTCTCTCTCTCTAGAGAATAGAACGAGATTGAAGGGCTATTTCAGATCATCAATTGACATTCAATCTGTAATCTTCTTCGAAAAATTTGCAACTAAATCTAAAACCGAGGGAGGAGTTTACTCTAGGGTATTCTCAGTGTCTAACAATGAGAGCAAATGATAAAATTTAACCCAAAATTACCTAGGAGTATACACTAAAAAATTTAACCCAAAAATACCCAGGTTGTTCAGGAAGCTTTAGGATAGATACCAAACAAAATATCAAAATGAGAGAGAGAGAGAGATAGAGATTCATAAATTATTCATCTCACATTTCCATCCTAATTGCATGAGTTTCCTATGCTTGGTTTCAGCAAACCACATATACTTCGTCACCCAGATGCGATGCGAGTCTCTGCATAGCACTAGGCCATGTGCACAATCACAGGGACTGTATCCAGGTGTTTTCAAAAACTGCAAATAAGGCAGGTCAATGATTGGAGCGGAACTGGTATCCAGGTGTGATTGTCTACCTACGAGAACACACGACTTGGTTTCCATGTATCAAACTCCAATATCTTAGACTTATAAGTTGTTGGTTTTCTTTCTGTTACTAACATTGTACTTGCTAATACTTGTGCCTCAACCTCAAATACAAACTACAAAACTAATGAGAGCATAACATGGCAGCACATGTAGATAAAGAAGTAACAAAACAACACTTGAAGTACCTCATCCTCATTTACACATGCTATGTTTTTTTTATTTACAATCTATTCCACCAAGTTGACTGGAGACTTATTATTGGCATGTAGATCTGTGAAAATTATAGTTTTGACCCTATTCACTCCTTTTCCTCGACTATTTCATAATAACCAACCACAAGCAACATATAGCAGTAAAAACTAACAGTCACTAAAGCAACCAAAAACCAGAAAGAAATAGAACATTAAGTAGACCAGTGATAGAGGATAATGAAGGTAGATATGAACAAGAAAGAGAGTAGATAGTGGGGGTAAAATGAACATTTTATATCATTTTTTGTTTCCTTAAAAAGAAAGTAGACGGATACTCTGAGACGACCCAAAAAGGAATATTGGACAAATATTGCGCGACGGTGGGAATACTAAAAGAGCATAAGTACACAATCGTCAATGAGCAATATATAAAGCGTAAACTTTTCTACTAACCTGCCATCAAACTTGAAAAAAGATTGAACCACACCAACTTCATATCTTCAGACCTTCATATATTCCAATTCTTAGAAGACTTGGAATGCCCCAGGCCATCTCAGACAAATAGTCATTGTCAAAAGACTCTGCTAGTTTACTACATATCTCTTCCACAAGGTCCCCAACATATGGATAACTAGATATCCCCAACAAGGTCCCCAACATATGAAATTTTGGGGAATGAAATTTTAGAGATTAATTAAGTACACCAAATAAAGTTGGGGATTAGTAAATACTCCGTATGTAATTGTCACATATATAGGTGTAGAGCAATAAAAAATGATTCAATTACTTTACCACAATTAGCTATGAGTGGTAAAATAAGTGTGGCAAAAAATATAATTTCTTGTTGTGAATATTACTTGGAAAACCTTCTTGGCATGCTCGGAATCACAAAATAAATGCTTACTATATCCCCGTAGAACCCACAACACAAACTGTATTTATTAGTATCAACTTCAAACCATTTCTTCATCCTTTCCTGTTATTTTTGGCTCTCCAAACTCTATTTCTTTTCCTTTGATTTTTTTGCTCCAACCAAATAAGAAAAATTATTTTCTATCTCATTTTCTTTTATTTTCTTTCAGATTTTTTTAAATATTACATAGTGTTGGGGTATCATTATTAGAAAGTGTTGTATTAGCTTGATATATAAAGTCTGAATGTGAAGAAGCCAAGGTTGAAGAAGAAAAGGAGATTAGAAAAACTTGAGTTGGCCTTCAATTCAAGGCTACACTGTAAGTGGAACTTTATTCTTTACTCTGTGGCCACAAATGAGGATTTTCTTTTTTGAAACAGATCACAACTAAAACTTTCTTCATTCTTCGTTTACGAGATTTAATTTAAATTATTTTTAATTTAATTTATTTGATTATATTTGTAAATTTAAAAATTAAAAATTATATGTTTAAAAGCTATATAAAAAATTCTAATCCCTCTGTCCTAAAACTTTCTTCCTAGAGCACTATTATTTCCACTTCACGGGAATTTGTATTTATTTGTGTTTTTTTATGGCCTATATGATAAAATAAAATATTCTTGTCACCACTTGTTTTGTTGAACTTTTGATTTGTTTTTAAATATGTATGTTTTATTGTTTATTGTTATATCAGTATTTAAATAAAATAGATTGAAAAAACTTGGGATTTTTCTTCGTTTTGCGCAACGGGAAGAAAGATATAGGACGGAGGGAGTACAAAAGATATGGCGACATCAATATATTATTTTCTCAAATAGCTAACAAAAATATGTTAAAAATTGATTAAAATTTAATCATGTAAATAACATCCCAGTTGAATCCCACTACAGTAGGGTATGGGGAGGGTGTGTGTACGCAGACCTTGCCCTACTCGGAAGTAGGGAGGCTATTTCCAAGAGACCCCTAGCTCAACCTGCACAAAAATATGGAAGGAAACACAGTATAACACGGGTAAAGAGTCAAGTACAAGCAACAAGTACAAGCAATAGCAAAAGATTCCAAACAAAGGTTCCTATCTAAGGTCATATCCTCAATCAGGCTGAGAAGTCCTAAATCCTACCTAATCGCCTCCCTCCTATTCTTCATAGGTCTACCTCTTCCCCTACTTCCCCCGATAACTGTAATCCTCTCGCATCTCCGTAAAGGGCCGTGACGTCAGCATCCCGCCGTCTCACATGACCAAACCATCTCAACCTCGCTTCCCGCAACTTATCTTTCACCGGCGCCATGCCTACGTGACGTCGAATAACTTCGTTCGAAATCCTATCCAACCTTGTCTTCCCACCATTCATCGTAACATCTGCATCTCCGCCGCATGCAAACAACGGACATGAGTCTTCTTAACTGCCCAACACTCTGCCCCATATAACATAGCAGATCTGACTACGGATCGATAGAACTTACCTTTCATCCTGGGCGAAATCTTCGGATCACACAACACCGCTAAAGCTAACCGCCATTGGGCCCAAGCCACTCTAACACGATGTCCAACATCCCCATCTAACTCGCCATCGGCCTGGATTACCGAGCCAAGATAACAAAACCTGTCTACCTTAGGTACTAGGTGAGAGTCAATCCTAACTTTCACTTCTGGTTCTGTTTCCCGGCCGCTGAAAGGATATTCCATGTATTCAGTCTTGTTCCTACTAATTTTGAATCCTTTGGTCTCAAGGGCAAGGCGCCATAGTTCCAACTTATCGTTTAGTCACTCACGTGTGTCGTCGATAAGCACACTATCATCCGCGAAAAGCATGCACCATGAGACCCCTTCTTGAACACCTTGAGTTAGGACGCCCATCACCAAGGCGAACAAAAAAGGGATAAGGGCAGACCCCTGGTGCAACCCCATCCTTATCGATAAAGACTCAGAGTCGCCCCCGGAAGTCCTTACCCTTGTCATAGCCCATCGTACATATCCTTGATCGCGCGAGTGTACACAATGGAAACTCCTCTCGTCTCAAGGCACCTCCATAAGACCTCCCTTGGCACCCTATCGTACGCCTTCTCAAGGTCAATAAAAACCATATGGATATCCTTCTTCCTGTCCTTATACTCTTCCATTAACCTCTGATCCTCGCGAGATGAATGACCTTTGTAGTCGATCTGCCAGGCATGAAACCAAACTAGTTCTCAGAGATGCAAACCCCTTTCTGGCTTTCCGCACCCTATACTCAATGATTCGCTCCCAAACCTTCATGGTGTGGCTAAGCAGTTTGATGCCTCTGTAATTCTCGCAGCTCTAAATGTCACCTTTGTCTTTAAACAGAGGGACCAAGAGACTCTCCCTCCACTCATCAGGCATCCTTGCTGTCTGGAGTATAACACTAAAGAGTTTGGTTAACCAAACCCTCGCACCACGACTCGCATGCTTCCAAAACTCCACCGGAATCTCATCTGGTCCCAAAGCTCTCCCACTATGCATCCCGCGGAGAGCCCGAACCACCTCTTCCTGGAAAATGCGCCGGCAAAACACACGACACGCCCCGGACTGCCCCAACTCATCAAGAACTAGCCTTTGGTCTCCTCCCACATTTAAGAGTTCACTAAAGTACTCCCCCAAGCGCTTAGCCACCTTGGCACTCTCAACTAACACACTACCATCGTTGCCCTTCACGCATCTCACGTGATCCAGATCTCGGGCCTTCCTCTCACGCACCTTAACAAGCCGGAACAGTCGATTAACACTGCCTTTCTCCTCGATATCCTTGTAGAGGCATTCAAAAGCGGCGTTCTTTTCCCTCGTAACCTCTAACTTAGCTTATTTACATGCCTTCTAGTACTCTACTCATAACGCTGCTCTTTCCTCCTCAACATTGCAGCCAATGTACCTCAAATACGCCACCTTCTTAGCTTCCACCTTACTTCGGACTGAATCACTCCACCACCAATCGCCCCGACGCCTACTCCCCGAGCCATAGCTCACACCTAACACTTCCCTGGTTGTTTCCCTGATGCAATTAGCAGTCCGCGCCCACATATCAGTAGCCTCTCCGGCCGATTCCCATGCACCTTTCTCCTGCACTCGCCTGATCAACTCAGAGATATTCTCCCCACTTAGTCTCCTCCACCGAATTTGTGTGTTGTCACTCGAAGCTCTCCTATGTTTCACCCACCTGATCATGACATCCATCACCGGAAGCTTGTCTTGGGTAGTGATGTTTTCACTTGGAATTACTTTGGCATCCTTGTAGAGCACCCGATCACACCTGCACAGAAGAAGATAGTCGATCTGTCTTGTTCCCACTCCACTAACAAATGTAGCCAAATGGTCGTCTCGTTTAGGGAAACAAGATTTAGTAACCACCATATCACTCGCTCTGGCAAACTCCAAGAGTGAAACTCCCGCTGGGTTCCTGCTGCCAAAGCCAAAACCACGGTGCACGTCCTCAAAGTCCTCGGCCGATTCTCCAATATGGCCATTAAAGTCGCCTCCAATGATTACTTTCTCAGTCAGTGGAAAACCAACAACCACCCCACCCAAGGCGTCCCAAAACTCCTTTACTTCGTCTGCCAAGCCAACATCACGACATTGATCGCACACCCACCCAAAACCAACTTGATAAACATGAGACGATCACTAATCCTCTTCACCTCCACAACAAACTCTTGCAGCTCCGGCGCCACCAAAATGCCGACTCCATTCCTTCCCCTAGATGAACCTGAATACCACAGTTTGAAACCATCAACCTCTCGCGCCTTAGTTCCCACCCACCAGGTTTCTTGCACGCATGCCACCTGAATCCTTCTCCTCTTGAGAACTTGCACCAACTCAATTAAATTACCTGTGAGGGTCCCTATGTTCCATGAGCCGAAACGCACACGTGATGCTACACTACCCCTCTACTACCCCCGTCCCATCCCCGGGATATGACCTTATAGCTACATTGCTAACCCACGCCACCACACCTACACAACAACACCAAAAGCAAAGTAGGGATGAAGCTACTATCACAAAAACAATAGGATACGAACCACTACTAAAGAAGGTAAGAGCAACAATACAAATAATAGTAAAGGAGTACGACAGTAGCACAAAAAGTTAGGAGTCAAAGCAACACCTTAACACACACAGTAGAGCAATAACATCATCAAATCCCAAATCACATACGAGCAATAAAAAAAGAAGTAAAAGCAATAAGAACACGGAGAAGGGTTGGGGCAAGGAAGTCCGATGACGGAGCAAGGGTGGGGGACTGTAGCTAGAGTGTGGTGAGGGTGGGGGCTGGGTTGTGTACTCACTAGGGCTGGGGGTGGTTTCGTTGCTGCGAGAGGGGAGGTAGTTGAGGGTGGGTGGGGAAGCAGTAGGTTGAGAGGGGTGGCTGAGGGTGGGTTCAGAGGTGGTGGTGGTGGTCGACGGTGAAGGAAGAGGCTGGTCGGCGGCGAAGGAAGAGGTTGGTCGGCTGGGGGCTGGTCGGCGGCGAAGGAAGAGGCCAGGGGGATTGGTCGGCGTTGGTAACTGGGTACTGGCCGGCGGGACACGTCGACGGCAAAGTGGTAGGGGGACTGATCGGCGGCGACCGGCGAAAGGGTTGGACAGAGAGTAGAGCAGAGGAGAGAGAAAATTTGGAGTAGAGAAAAAAGTTTTAGAGCGAAGGGAGTATAAATACATCAAAGAGAAGCAACAACGTAATCAGGAGGGGTGAACCAGCCCACTCCCCACTCCAGGGTGAATGAGAAGCTCGTACTAACCGATATGTTGTTTCATTACTAGAGTTAATAACAAAACCAAAAAAAATCTCCACCACAAACAAGGACCAATAGATGCATGCTAGATCCCTTTTTTGATTATGATGTTATTAGAAATTTAGAATAGTGATGTAATAGGAAGACTTCCTCAATACTTATGGAAAAAATTATGAATTGACATTCATCTCTCAAAACTCTATAGATGCATGCTAGATCCCTTTTTTGAGCATTATTTACTTTGTTACAATATTTTGAGAGATGAATGTCAATTCATAATTTTTTGAGAGATGAATGTCAATTCAAAAAATAAAAAAGATAATGCATACGTGTAGTGATAGTCTAGTAAACCCACATTTTTTAAATAAAAAACTACTCCATGTCATGTATTACTTTCACACGAAGTATTAAAGTGCATATATATATTGGGAAAAAGCCTCCGAAAATTATTGCACTCCTTGAAGTACCTTCCTAGCCTTAATCTTTTGCGGCATGTCTAGCACTAAGGCTCTATTCCGTATAAATGATTTGATTAAATTTGATCTAAATTTTTGAAATTTTGATCTTATTAGATATGATCATATTGGATCTGATCTGATTGGGTCTGATACGATTGGATCTTATCAGATTGAATTCGATCTGATTAAATCTCGTGTAATGAATTTAATTTTGATCTAAATTAAACTTAAATTATTACAAAATTTAATTGTTTTGAAGTACTACAACTCATATATACATAAAAAATAAGAAAATTAGCTAATCATTTATTTATTTAATTTTTTTAAATATTAAACATCTTTTCAAGATAATTACTTTTTTAATCTTTGTGAAAACTGAATAATCAATTTTATTTATATAGAGAAAAGAGTGTGTTATTAATTGGTATTAATATTGATGCCATTATACAAAAATATAACATTCTATGTACATGTTAGGAAATAATGTATTGCATGTTACATATTAAACATCATATAAAATCTTCAACACTTATATTCCTTTCATATCTATCAATTTTGTTATAAACTCACCCTTGTGTATATTATACCATTTTAAAATTTAAAAATGAGTCTTTTAAGTGCAAAATTATTTATGCTTTTAAAAACTAAGTTTTGTATAATTCTTTTATAAACAAGTATTTTAAAATAATTCTTTTAAAGTATGAAAGATACACCTTTTAAGGTTTAACATTGCTTCCATGCATCATTCCTACAAGCTAGGTAATTACTAGAAATAGTGGTTTGTAGTTGAAATGTAATAATAATAATAATTATTATTATTATTATTATTATTATTATTATTATTATAAATATAATAATATAAAAAAATATTAATTTTATTTTCAATTTTAATATTAATCAACTTTATGTGTGTATACCTTAAAATAAAGTCATGTGATTTAATCAAATAGTAATTATTATTTAATATTTGAAAAATATTAATATTTTTTTATATTTTTCCTGATTTGATATTATTGGATTTGATCCTGACCTAGTCCGATCTGATTGAATTTGATTTGATTGGATCTGATCTGATCTGATTAAATTTGATCTGATCAGATTTTAATAAAAATAAGTAATAAGTAGAAAAAAAAGTCTTATGGAACGGGCCCTAAAACTCTTGGAATTCATTACACCATTTGCCTCAGCCTATCTTTGAGTTGAAGTAGAATTATTATATTGATAATAGTTCTCTTTCTGTTATTATTAAAGATATTTTATATTTGTGTGCCTTCTTTCAATTTAGTGTTTTCTCGTTTCTGTTTTTAAATTTTAAATTTATTTTTAAAATTTTTAAAGTTTAAATTCCAAATTTTTAAGTTTAAATTTTAAATTTTTACTCTATTTTATAGTACAAGTTTTAAATGTTTTTTTTTCAGTTTTAAATTTTAATTTTTCTTATTATTTAATTTCTAAAATTTAAATACTAAATCTCACATGTTTAAATTTAAAATACAATTTTTAATCTTATATTTATACATTTATATATTTTGAATTTTGAATCTCAAATTTTTAGGTGTAATTATTGATTTGGGTTCTTTAATTATTAAATTGCTTGCTCACCACGGAGTATTAAATAAAACTCGGTAGGAAAAATTCACCATACTACAGAAAATTAACGATTTTACAAGAATAATCCAAAAATCAATTAATTATACCATTAGTCTCAAAATTACTCTTTTTTTTCTTCAAAAACACTCCAACTACCATCTTACTTGCACAATAAAATTGTTTAACATCTAAATAGATTTTAAAGTGATGACTTGACAAAAAATCACTTTTTTCAGTGGGTACAATGTTTTTGAAAAAAATAGAGAAATTGTGAGCATAATGGTGTAATAAATTAATTTTCAGAGTATTCTGGAAATATTTCGGGGTGTATGGTGGTGATTTTTTCTAGAAAAAAAATATATTCAAATCATGATTCCTTCTTTTAAGCCCACAAAGAAAACCAACCAATTATATTGTATCACTAGAGAACTAAAATCTACTTTTGATATTGTTGATAATTGCATTCAAATTGGGCTTCTTTTTCACAGTATTGAGAGATAATGTAGCAAAGAAGTTTGTGGGTCAGATTCTTTGTAGACGAAAGTTATTTAAATGGATTTCAAGGAAAATGTTTGGTTCACAAACTTTACAAATTTAATATTTGTGAATTTCAATAAATAAAATTAAAATAGTCTAAAATAAATTAAAAATTAAAAATTTAAACCATAAATAGTAAGTTTGTGAAGTTTGTGAGTATCCAAGGTAGCATTGCTCGGATGTCATTCATAGTCTTCTAGTTTTACTACTTTGATGTGCAAAAAAACATCATCAAAGTAGAGCATAAATAATAATCCGTACAAATTACAACATCACAAACAAAGTATATCTGAGGTTAAGGATCGGCGGCACATGAAGTTGGGAGAAAGGCACACCACCTATTGCTCTCTGCAAGTGCAGTGGCGGCATTCGTTCTTGGAAATTAGTATAACAAATGCAGTAAACAGAGAACTAGAGAAGGGAGAAGGGCCTTCATTTTTCTCCTCAGCTCTTCTAAGTTCATATAAGCATACTCTCCCACACCACCTGGTCGCAAATACCCCTTTCAAACCTGCATCTAGACCACACAAATAAACCCAGGTTGTTCAGGAAGCTTTAGAATACACGACTTGGTGTGATTGTCTACCTACCTACGAGAACACACGACTTGGTTTCCATCCCATGTATCAAACTCCAATATCTTAGACTTATATGTTGTTGGTTTTCTTTCTCTTACTAACATTGTACTTGCTAATACTTGTGCCTCAACATCAAATACAAACTACAAAACTAATGAGAGCATAACATGGCAGCACATGCAGATAAAGAAGCAACAAAACAACTCTTGAAGTACCTCATACTCATTTACACATGTTTTTTTTTTACAATCTATTCCATGGAGACTTGATTATTGGCATGTAGATCCATGATAATTATAGCTTTGACCCTATTCACTCCTTTTTCCTCGACTTTTTTTCATAACAACCAGCCACAAGCAACATATAGCAGTAAAAACTAACAGAGAAAGAAATAGAACATTACGTAGACCAGTGATAGAGAATAACAAAGGTAGGTATGAACATTTCATATCATCTTTTGTTTCCTTAAAAAGAAAGTAGACGGATACTGTGGGACGGCCCAAAAAGGAATACTGGACAAATATTGCGCGACGGCGGGAGTACTAAAAGAGCAACAACAGCAACAACAACCCAGTTAAATCCCACAAGAGTAGGGTCTGGGGAGGGTGTGTGTACGCAGACCTTGCCCCTACTCGAAAGTAGAGCGGCTGTTTCCAAAGAGACCCCTAGAGCGGCTGTTTCCAAAGAGACCCCAAAGAGACCCCTAGAGCGGCTCCATCGGAGATGATGGAAATAAGAGTACTAAAAGAGCATAAGTACACAATCGTCAATGAGCAATATATAAAGCATAAAACTTTTCTACTAACCTGCCATCAAACTTGAAAAAAGATTGAACCACACCAACTTCATATCTTCAGATCTCCATATTTTCCAATTCTTAGAAGACTTGGAATGCCCCAGGCCATCTCAGACAGATAGTCATTGTCAAAAGACTCTTCTAGTTTACTACATATCTCTTCCACAAGGTCCCCAACATATGGAAAACTAGATATCCCCTTCCAACATAGGATATGAAGTACGTCAATCGAACAAATCCTACCATTTGGCCCGAATGCAAACAGGTCCTCCGCCTGAAAGTACTCTGATATGATTAAGGTGGCGGCCACAAACTCAGAGAGAGCTGGATCGGATGAGCATACAAACCAAGGCATAGACAGCATACGTTCGGCACCCTCTTTTGATATAGATGTATCTAAAGGAACAAATAGCAATTCGAAATCTGGAATCCTTTCCTTAATTTCATTATACCACTTCTTGACATCAGCGAGATGCATTAAGCGTTTCTCAACCCTGCCAACATAAAGAAGAACATTCTTGCCCCGAAGAGAAGTCACAGAAAGTTGAGCATCAGGATCATTCCCGCGATGAATATTTCCAGTCGATCTCTCTAGTAAGGACTCCAAGCTGAGCTCATTCAATCTCTTGAAAGTATTCCGAATAAAACTGTCTCTGGTAAAAGGATATGTATCGATCCCTAGATTTAGTATCACTTCTTTTCCATACGGTTCTACACATTCGCCATGTGAAATAATTACAAACATATCTCCTAACTCAACAGGAAATAGCTCGTTTAACCTATGACATGTTGTGTTGTTGAAGGGTAAAATCCACCAGGACAGTCCGCGCTTCTTCAAAACAGATTCTATAACCTCTTGGAATACCTCCGGGTTGTAACCTTGATAAGGTATACATGTAAACACAATCTCAAGCTCATGCCCTAAAGTTTCACAATGCTGACAGACCTTCTCTAGCAAAGGGATATCAGCTCCCCAACCGTTTGCGCACAAGTATAACACAACAAACTTTGTTTTGAGAGCTGAAATGCATATCTTCTCTGCTTGTCCATTTACCTTACGAAGAAGTAAAGAGGAGGAATCGCCGAGCAACAGCTCCTCAATGGACTTGCCTTCCCAATTTCTGTTGAAGTAAAGAAGGAGCTTGTCATCAGTGAATGGAAATGCACCGCCACCGCAATGATGCAAGCACCAAATGTGTTCTTGCACCACATTCTGATTGGGATCAACAATGAATCCACCCAAGCCAAATGAAAGTCGTTTTAAAGACATGCATATTTTGTCTCGTTGAAATGCATGTTCGTATGGAACTACAAGGCAATTAAAAGCTGACATGAAGTGGTCAAAAACACCCTTCTCATCCTTCCAGGGTTGCTTCATCTTAATAACCAGGACCATCTCAAAGTCGTTTCTACTAGACAGCTCATGGGACAACTGGGAAAAACTTTGGGCTAAACAGGCCTGACAACCATCAAAGACAACGGGCACCACGAAACAACAGAGACAAACATATTTTCCTTTAAGGCTCTCAACTTGGACTTGATCAAAGCTTTTGCTACGAAGGAGGTAGTTGCTATTAGCATCACTACTCTTGTTTGATGACAATAAGGATATCACATCGATGTATTCGCCTTTCTTAATGGTTATAGGAACCACTTCCATGTCATCAGGATACACCGGCTTCATATTATCAAACTTTTTAACGGTAGATTCTTTCACCCTGCCCTTTTGTATAACTTGTGGCTTCCCTTTTATTAGTCGAAATCTCTTGCTAGGAGGTTCTTCCGAGGATAGTAGACCTTCAATTTTTGATGTGAAAATTTTTTCTCGTCCTCATACTTGGCAGGAAAGAAGATATCATTACCTTCCAGATTTTCCATCTTGAAATTTGAAAAGGCGACCTGTCACAAACAGACACAGGTCAGTCAATAATTCTTTCAATATACAATGTGATTACAAATTCACAACACTTGCAAACCAACTCTATCGAAATCATATATGAACATCAGTGAAACCATATGAAGGCAGTAGAGGGAATTCAACCGCGGCTCAAACAACAGATTTTACAATTCGGAACAACAACAAAACATTAAAATTCCGATAAAACCATGGCGTTTTGTGAAGCGTTTTGGCCATGGGATTATACCTTGAAACGTGTCTTCTTCGTCCCCTGCTCCTGCTACGATGGTCCGTCCGTCGTTATTAGGCGGTGGCGTACTCTAATGTTTGGGATCGCCTCTTTTCCTTCCTTATCTTATCATCGTCTTATGTTGTAATCGCTGTCCACTTGTCCTTAGGACTCGGTGTTTTAGTGGGCCTGGCCCAATCAATTTGTTTATCGCTTAGAACATTACTAAAATAAATGTACGCCGTCCGGGGCTTCTTCTAGTGTTTAATGCTCTCTAGCGTTAAACACCCCTATTGGGCGTCAACTTCATTGTTAAATCATTTAACGAGAAGAAAAGAGAAGTGAGAAGCATGTTGCCCCAATGCCCCCCCCCCCCCCCCCGACAGTCCAAAATCAAGTAATTCGACTTTTTTAAAAAAATAAAAGTCAAACTATAAATACCCTGGGTGTATTCAACCCAGAACTGGTCAAGGAATGCGCTCAAATATCCAACCGGTCAAGGTCGATGTTTCGGAGTATGAGGCCTAAAACTATAGTAAAAAGATGATTGGTTGACCAAAGGATTGATCGGTACACTTCAAAGAGTCTACCAGTCAAACCACTTTATTCCCTCATTCATTTCCAATTTCAGTAAACTCATCCATCAGAAATCACCCGGTATGATTTCTGGGGTTGAAGAGTGCCGGCAAGGAAAAATCCAAAGGGAATTGGACCGTAGCGGTCAAATTCAACGGAAGATCATTGGAGATATTCGGACAATCAATCCAACGCGCTAAGTGACAAAGATGTCACTTTCCTAGCTAGGTGACAAGGTCAGTAGAAGACAGAGGCAGTCACCTCACTGTCCTCACACCACCCAGGAACATCCCCTGATGTGGATGCGCGGCGCCTTGTCTCTCCTCTAGCTTACTATAAATACATGTGTAGTCCTCTGTCTTGTCTATGAGTTAGGAAAAATAATCTAGCCAACTATATTTAGACACATTAATGAAACCTATAAATAGGATAAGTTAATGATTTAAAATCTAATTAATCAAGAAGCTAATCTAATCTAAAATTATTACCTTAGCCCATATACATGTTCGATTCATACCTGCTCCTAAATCATTGATTGAATTAATTATATTACTGTTATTATCTTGCTTGAAACTTGATTGCTCTAAGTTCAAGATTAATTGTTCTGTTAAATTAAAATATCAAGTTAATTAACAAATACTTCCCTTTGTCAATCCTTGTGAGACGACCCGAGTTATTCTCGGTTAATTTAGTGACTTACCGCTATATTTAGTTTCGTCTGTTTCGCGCCAGGAAGAAGAAACTAAGAGCCAGACTCGTGAACCGGTGAGGAATAGACTGACACACCCGAGAGATCGCGTACAGAAGATAGAGGCAAAGCTGAAGAGGCTGGAGAAGAAAGTTGGGGAGAAGAACGACAGGGAAAAACCCCTTGTTAGATCTTCATTCACAGCGAGCGTCCACTTGACCCCATTCCCGCGAAAGCTCAAGGTCGATGCACCGAGATTCACCGGGAAAGGGGGTCTTGAGATTCACTTGGACTACTTCAATCAAAGTGCAACCATGAATGGATGCACAGACGAAGAAAGGTGCCTCATTTTCTTCCAAACCTTGCAAAATCGGGCCACCGAAAGATTCAATAATATGGTGGACACACAAAATATTTTAAATTTGGTAAATTCTATGGTAGACCCAAAGTCCACCATGGATTTACATATGACAAAACTATGCATTTCCTTATTACGTAAATAAGCATCTATTTTTTAATTTAAAAAAATTATGTGAGAATGTCCACAAAAATGATATGCACTCGAGGTGCACCTAAACACTCTTTAAATTTAGATGTCGAGGTAGAATGTTTATCTGTTTAAGATACATTAGTGAAATCATGCTTAAAATCTTAAAAATTAAATTAAATTAAATTGATTCTAGAATCTTAAAAATAAAACTTACATTTGGTGAAGTAATTAGAGGTAAATTTAAAGTTTGCTATATTAGTTTCATTTAAATAATAAAGTTGTGGTAATTTGGACATTCAATATAAAATATCGTTATTTGAATGTAATAATTTTGTGCATGTTTGAATATTGTTGACTTTCAAAAGAAAAGTTTGTCTCATGCACATATCTTAGTATGATTACACAAGAGATATAAACTTCACTTGCTCGAGCAAATTGATCGTGCGATATGTGTAGAGGTTCCTAATAAAGACAGATATCATAGATTGTATGAGTCTGTAACTTGATTGATGACACATGATCCATATGACATAGTTGATCCAAGATCTCTATATATGAACAATGGTAAACACGTGAAATATTTTCCTAAAAAATTTGTTGATAAGACATCATTTGATGAGAATAACTACCCGATTTACAGAAGAAGAAACATGGGGGTCACTACAATGGGAAAGAATATTGACTTGGATAATCAATTTGTTATGTTATACAACTCGCAACTATTGATGAGGTACCAAGATCAATCAACATTAAATATTGGAATTCAATCAAATATTTTTTGTAAATATGTGAATAAAGGACTAGATAAAAGAGATGTTGCAGTTACCCAATATAGCTTTGACATTGTTGATAATATGGTGTATGATGAAACAGAGAGGTAATATGATTGTCATTACGTATGTGCATGTGAAGTCTCTTAGAGAATCCTCTCTTTTGATATACACCACAGGTGGCCATCACTATTAAAGTTGAATTTTCATCACCCAAGGTTGAAATTTGTAACCTTTAGAGACCTACAAAAGCTAAAAGATGTTTGAAGTTTGGATGATTTTCAATACACAATATAATGCAGCATAAAATTTGATGTATGCAAAGAGTTTTCAGAATATTTTGTGTACAGCCACACAGTGTAGAAATGGTTTTGAGCAACCAAGACTATAAATTGACATGCTACTATATGTGCCTATAGAAACCAGAGAGTTATACTACTCAAGAATACAATTTACTATTCAACAAGGGTGTACACATGATGGATACCCTGGACATGGGGTATCCAGTCTTTGTATAATCTTAATTGGGGCGGTTCAGTTTGTCAGACCGGCCCGTTAGTTGTATGTTAATTATTTATTTAAGGGCGGCCCAGTCTGTTGGGCCGGACCATTAGTCCGAAACCCTAATCCTAACTCTCTCTATTTATACCCCTCTACTTGGAAGAGGGAAGAGGGAGGGAAGAGGGAGGAAAAAAGGAAGGCTACATTATTCATCATTTTCTTCATCTAATCTACATCTTTTCTCCTTTCCCTCTACCTATGGATTTCATAATCCAACAATGATGCTCTCATTGAGATTGAGAGAGACGGGCATCAAGAATGCTCTCTCCTTTTTTTATTTTTCTTTTCATTCTTTTCTCATTCTAGAGAATCCAAATTCACGGCCACATGGAGTTGCTTGTTCCCTCCTACTGCTCCGCGAGCCAAGTTTGGGGATCTCACTGAGTGAATTTCCTTGATCCATTAGAGCAGCCATGGTGACAGTGAAAAAAGTGCTTGCCGGGGTCATATTCGGTTCTGGAGAAGAATCACGGCTGAAGCTAGTCACCTTTGGATGCTGAAGACTACAACGCCCAGTCGTAGATCTCGCCACGAAAGTTCACCCCGCATCGAAAATGGCTAACTGTCAACCACCGATTTGTTCGATTGAAACTAGTGATGAGAGGAACATCAGAGGATGGCTACTGGGAGCTTCGCCGACTGAGGGTGGAGCTAGGCAGATCCTTCTTCAGGATGAAGACCTAGCAACGGTGGTAGAATCGAAGTTTGGTGGGGGGTGTTCTTGTAAGATTATTTTCAAAATCGAGTGGGAACCCTCGACTGAAACTCCGGAAGCAACACTCCCATGGTCTCTGAACTCCTGCCACATCGCCCAGACTCCGGCAGACCGCCCTAGGAAGCTCGAACAACCACAGGGAGTTAGGTCTCACAGCAATCAGGAAAAGAACAGCATGAGAAAGACTCGACCCAATGCAAATTTCGAACCGTTACAGCAGACGAGAGGAGACGGTGAGGACTGGCCGTCGGAGCAACCGGGAGCAATTTTGACCTGAGCCGGACAAATCTCCTTTCCCCGCTGACGATGCCGGGCAGGAGTCCAACAACTCCAGGGGCTCCAGGTCTGACTGCGGTTATGTGCGAAGCTACCAGTGCAGTCCACAAGTCTTTGTCGAGGACCGACGACCAGCGACACGACCTGCAATCCCTGCCGCTGACGAGAAGACATCGTGAAGACCGCAACGCATGCTCCCTCCTTCTGATTGGAATTTGAAGCTGTTGTCCCATACGCTCATTGAAGCTGTTGCAGTTGGAGTTTAAATCTTCTTATTTCACACCGTCGCCGGGTGGTGCTTATTCATGTGCAAATCAAGTTGTCACCGGATTCGAATTTGAGGCGGGAGGAGAATCCTAGCTGAAGCACGCCCAAAGGCCGAAGACTGCATCGGCCGGCGGTAGATTTCGCCTCGGAAGCTTACCTCCGTTTTCGAGAACTGTCAACCATCGATTTGCTCGGTTAAAACCAGTGACGAGAGCAGACCTCAGATCTCTTGTGCGAAAGTTGAGATTCACATAATAAACAATTTTAGAAAATTGATGGTTCTTAGAGCGGCTCAATCGTCATTGAAACTGGACGAATAGGGGATGACCACTAGAAGCTTCGAACCGCCGACCGAGAATGGAGCTGAGCAGATCCTTCTTCGGATTGAAGACCTACAGCGATGGCGGGGGGGGGCGATAGAGGATGCTTTGGGTCTCTCGGGCTGGAATTCTGAGGTCAATGGCGATCCAATCCGGCACGAGAAACACTTTTGGAATTCGAAGTGGAGTTCTTCCCAACATATGATAACCGGCTGTGACACCTGATGACTGTCACATATCCCCTGCAGCGGCGGCCTGAATTATTATATTGATAATAGTTCTCTTTCTGTTATTATTAAAGATAGTATTTTATATTTGTGTGCCTTCTTTCAATTTAGTGTTTTCTCGTTTCTGTTTTTAAATTTTAAATTTATTTTTTAAATTTTTAAAGTTTAAATTCCAAATTTTTAAGTTTAAATTTTAAATTTTTACTCTATTTTATAGTACAAGTTTTAAATGTTTTTTTTTCAGTTTTAAATTTTAATTTTTCTTATTATTTAATTTCTAAAATTTAAATGCTAAATCTCACATGTTTAAATTTAAAATACAATTTTTAATCTTATATTTATATATTTATATATTTTGAATTTTGAATCTCAAATTTTTAGGTGTAATTATTGATTTGGGTTCTTTAATTATTAAATTGCTTGCTCACCACGGAGTATTAAAAAAACTCGTTAGGAAAAATTCACCGCACTACAGAAAATTAACGATTTTACAAGAATAATCCGAAAATCAATTAATTATGCCATTAATCTCAAAATTACTCTTTTTTTCTTCAAAAACACTGCAACTACCACCTTACTCGGACAATAAAATTGTTTAACATCTAAATAGATATTTAAAGTGATGACTTGACAAAAAATCACTTTTTTCAGTGGGTACAATGTTTTTGAAAAAAATAGAGAAATTGTGAGCGTAATGGTGTAATAAATTAATTTTCGGAGTATTCTGAAATATTTCGGGGTGTATGGTGGTGATTTTTTCTAGAAAAAAAATATATTCAAATCATGATTCCTTCTTTTAAGCCCACAAAGAAAACCAACCAATTAAATTGTATCACTAGAGAACTAAAATCTACTTTTGATGTTGTTGACAATTGCATTCTGGGCTTCTTTTTCACAGTATTGAGAGATAATGTAGCAAAGAAGTTTGTGGGTCAGATTCTTTGTAGACGAAAGTTATTTAAGTGGGTTTCAAGGAAAATGCTTGGTTCACAAACTTTACAAATTTACTATTTGTGAATTTCAATAAATGAAATTAAAATAGTCTAAAATAAATTTAAAATTAAAAATTTAAACCATAAATAGTAAGTTTGTGAAGTACGAACAACTACAATAAAGAGTTACAAAAGAACTCTCGAAAATACTTTCTCAATATTATTTGTATTAACTCAATTTAGACTGCGTTTACAGATGAGGCTACCCTCTATTTATAATCTACATGAAGCGATACATTGTATGTAGTTACGTCCCTGGTCTTGCATCATGATTGGTAGGGGTGTTCATTCGGATACTGATCCGATCTGATCCGGTTTTTTGGATACCCGAAATTTTCGGATTAGTAAATATCTATTCCATGTCTGATCCGAAAATTACCGGATACTCGAATTTTGGATATCCGAAATTTTGGATTGGATCAATGGAATATCCGAAAAAAAGTTATTTATTTTTTTTTTGAATTTTTATTTTTTCCAATAATTCTAAAAAAGTATTTAGAATGATTTTTTATTTGTTAAAATAGTAGAGGTCATAATTTAAACTTGAATTTGAAGTCAACTATATTTTAAATGTCATAGTTACCTTGATAGTGTTATCATAAGTCATAATTTTATAAATGTATGAAAAAAGAATATCAACATAATTGACAAATAAAACATAGACAAAAAGACTAAAGTTAAAAACTTCAATTAATCTTAAATTAAAATATTTATGATGATGAAAATGAATTGGGCTTAAGTTGTCTAAGCTTTATTTTTATATTTATTTTTTTTAAAATATAAACTTCGAATATCCGAATATCCGAAATCTTATTACGGAGTATTTCATTCCATATCCGATCCGAATTTTTCGGATATCCGATATGAAATATTCGAAAGCTAAAATATCGGATCGGATATCTATTTTTCGAATCGGATCAACCCGGATCATGAACGAATATTTTGGATCGGATATTTTTGAACACTCCTAATGATCGGTGTGACTGACAATTTCAGCGAGCGGAGAATTGGTCATTAGGGTTGACCATTTCTCTGATTTAATATCCTCTTTCGCAGCCCAGCCCATCTCTGATTCGGCTCAACAACCCTAAATGCAAAGTACCAAATCCACAATAACACATTGGGCCTTAAGTGTATAATTGTCATTGGGTCACACGATGAAATCTCGAAAGGGAGGCCGTAGAAAGACTTTGAGATGTGATTAGTCCAAAAATTAGGATCCATTTGGTAAATAGCCCAGTGCCCCGGTATAATTCCGTCCAAAAATATAATTTTCTTTATTACTCTCTCCGTCCCGCTATATTCGTCCACTTTTAATTTTTAGAACTGTTCATCAAAGTACTTTGACTCATCAAATTCTTTCAATGTGTAAGCCTAAATATAGTCATGTGTGATCTTGTTTGATTTGTCTTAACATATAGATTATTAATATATAATTTCTATAATTTTTTAATATACAAATTATAAGATAAAATGGATTAAAGAAATGTATTGGATGATGTGTAAAAATGAAAGTGGACAAATACTATGGGACGGAGGGAGTACATTTGATTGAAATTATTTTCATTTAAATATATGTTTATTTAAATTTATTTTATAATTCATATGAAATTTAAAAGTAAATTTTTTAGATATTTTGAACACATGTAAAGATTTCTAGAAAAAAACATGAGGTGATTGGCTATATTAGTTTGTAAAATAAATAATGAAGAATGATTTGATCATTGAATGGTGAAGAACTCTATCTTATGATGAATGGAGTAGTTTACCGAGTTAACACATATTTTAGTCCTTGTAGGTATACTCACAAATCAATTTCATTCATATATTTTGGATTGAGTTAAATTAGTAGCTAGAAATTGTAAATCAAATACTAGTAAGAGGTATGATAATCAAATTCCTATTATGGACTACATTTTATTTATTCTTATTCAAATAAGAATAAATCAGATCAAAACATTTAGATCAGATCATGTTAGGCTAGGTCAATCGTTGTTCTTTCTCATTAATCTTTCCCTTACTCCGCCATCTCATACAAATCAGGCTAGGTTGTTGGGCATGTTTTTGTCTAGCCTGATTCTTGCCGAGCTTAAAAACACCTTTATATTTACTCTACTCTCGTGTATTTCTTAACTAAATATTTTCTGGGTAGAATATGTTATGGACTCATATATTATTTACTACTCTGTACATATATTGATGGGTTGTGCTCCCATCAAGGTGTTATGTGCAAATTGAGATTTTTATTACATGGGCATTCATATTTTTCACAAAATGAAGCTTGATTTTTGGAAAAATTTTTATTGTAACGAGAAATTAAAATAAATAAGTGAGGAAAAAAAATATAATTTGATCGCGTGAATATTAAAATTAAATTTATTTAAAAATAAAGAAGATAGTTAATTATTCATATAGTTTCATTAATGAGGATGCATGTTTGCATTGTTTGACATGCTATATTGATTTTGTTTAATATTACATATAAACGTGAAGTGGTGCATTCATTTTATGTTACATTGTTAAATTTGTTACACATAACTCTAAAAAGCATGTATTCAAAAAATTCCAAAAATATTGTACATATTGGTGATTTGGGGGACAACCAAACGGCCCCTAATTTAACATTTGGAGACGAGGAATATAGAAATGCTTCTGGGCTGAGCGGTTTTCTTCTCCATATATCCATGACGGATTTGGACGACATTGATCTGGAACCGGAGGACTTGGAGTCTTCAGTCCCTCTGAAGAAGGTGCCCCACGGAGATGTCTTCGAGGCCTCTAGGGCCGGCGACGTCGACCGGCTCCGGTACCTGCTCGAGACCGGCGTCAACGTGAACGCCAGGGACCAGTGGGACTCCGCCGCGCTCTACTACGCGTGCCTCGCCGGCCACCTCGACGCGGCCAGGATGCTCCTGGAGAGCGGCGCGATTTGCTCGGAGCACACATTCGACGGCGACCGCTGTCACTACGCCGCCCTGAATCTGAAGGTTCGCAAGCTCCTCAAGGCGTTTGAGGCTCGACCGCCCCCTCTCGCCCCCTTGCAGGCCGCCCTCAGGGACACCTTCTTGGGATGCTCGGCAAATGCTTGTGGATTTCCGGCTGAGCGACAATCCCAGGGTTCTTACTCCTCAATTCCAGGTAATTTCACCAGTCACCAAGCCCTCCTATTTGAACATATTGATTTTTATATTAATTTGGTTTATAAAAACCAACTGTACTGCTGAGTAATTGATATCCAAGTGCTTCCTATAACTGTATCTACTCGAAAGAAACTGTTGTACTTTTGTAAGTTATTTGCTGGGCTGGCATTCATCAGTCATCATCATCACTGGCATGTTCATCGTAACTAGTTGGGATCCATGGAATTGAATTTGTAGTGTGGTTAATTGTATAGAACTGGTTAACATGACACATTCATATAAAAAACATAGAGACAACTCTTTTATGTTGCAGGCTTACCCAATTAAGAAGGAATGATGGGAAAAAATTCTAAAACCACCAATGTAGGTTAATTCCAAAATGAATTTGTGTGCTTGCCTACAAAATTCCTTCAATGTATATGCACACGAGAAACTTTGAACGACATATGAATCTAAACTTATAAGCGCCCATGTACATTTAAGGCATAGGGTTAACCAGTTTCAACTCATACATAGATCCCCATCTAAAAGTTTGAGTGTAACATCTTTCATATAAATGTATCCTCTGTTTTCTTGTTAGCTATCCTGGGTTTTCACTTGAAGATTATTTCACCTCCATTTTTCAGTGTCATAGTTTTATGACCTTTAAGTTTTTCTCTACAGTTAGTGTTTCTCAAACTTATGCTGAGATTAATGATATTGTATCTCCTTATTTAGTTCAGAGAAGGGAACTACTCGTACATAGTTAGCACCCTCATGTGTGTCCAGAGATTCAATATTTTTTCAGAAATGAAACACATAAGTGAAGAGGTTTTCTTATCTTTGATACAAGAAGATACATTTTTTCAGAAAAATACGGGAGATGTGTAAATACTTCAAAATGTGTTTCAACAAAACATTTTTGACAAACGTTGCAACACAATTTAATGATAACAAAGAAGAATAAGAGGAAACAAAAACACAAACTTTGAAAACACACTGCTTTAACCAACACAATTGTAGAGGAAATGCAACACAATGTGTTTCAAAATTATTGAATTGCGTTGCAACACAATAAGATTCAACATTTTAAAAAAATGCAGGATTTTTTCAACTAAACACAGGGAAAATGCGTAAATACTCCACAAACTGTAGGAGTATACATACAAGTATTTTTTCCTTAAATAAGCAAACATGTTATCAGGGTACAAGCTATTAACTGAAGAAGTTTTGTTCTAATGGAAACACATCTCTCTCGTTGAAGTGTGTTTCTGAATTTTCTTTATTCATGCTTCTGAATTGGTAGGGGAAGGCCTCCAAGAGTTTCCAATATTTAAACAAAAAGTATGAAGTCCTAAACATTTCCTTATGAGAGTTTCATTAAATAGTCGCTGCCTCAAATCTCGTAAAGAACTTATGAAGCTACACCGCTACAATTTTGATTGTTAAAGTAGAAGGTTTTCAAAGTTTGTGTTTTTGTTTTCTCTTGTTCTTTCAAATCTTTAAATTATGAAGCCTGTTTGGTAGGCTTGTTGTGTATATGATGTGTACTTTATCTATGATATATTGTGAAAATATTGATTTTTTTAATAAAAAAGTTCGGTATGTTTTACAAATGGTGTCAAAATTGGAGTCATCAAACATTTCTCCGAAAACAATGAAACCATCACACTTATAGGATGTTCCAAAAAGGAATAACTTCACCTCTCATTCTTTATTAAGAAAAGAAATATGTGGGTTCACTATATATTTTCTCTCTTAAAAAAAATCAACGACATACTAACACTTCTCTTAAACTCCGTCAAAGTCAAGTAAGGAAGCTTTTTGTGGGATGTAGAGAGTATTACTCCATACTATGTATTCCAATTGAATTGACAACACATGCTGTGTGTGGGGATAGTACCTAGCTATGTTATGGTGACTAGAAATGACATTTTATGCAAAATTAGGTGTTGTTTAAAGATTATAAAGGTCTAAACAGTTCATATGAATTACATTAATATCTCTCTTGTCAAGGATACTTTGTTTGATTCTAACCCTTTAACACTGCTCTTCAATTGATGCACCTGAAATATTGTATAGAATGATTGAACAGGTAATGGAGGTCCCTGCTTGAGCCACTTTCCACCAGATGTTGTATTTTATTTGCAAGGGAAGCCTATTGAAGCTCATAGAGTCATTTTGAGTGCAAGATCACCTTTTCTCAAGAAAAAATTCCAAACAGTGTGGAAGGATCGCAAAGAAGTCCGATTCTCAAGGGAAAAGCTCTCATACCCCGCACTTTACAGCCTTATCCAGTTCTTTTATTCTGACAGACTTGAGGTAGCCGTAGATGACATGGAAGATCTTATCACAATTTGCAAAGTCTGCAAATGCGAGTCATTGCGAATTCTTCTGGAGAAAGAGTTGATTCATCAAAGACATGCTAATTATAAAGCCCTCTGGGATGTGGATAACTCTCAAAAGCGGTATATCTTGCAGGGACTTTCGCTTCCAGAAGAAGATCGTCTTTCGACTGCATTGCACAAGATACTTCAAACATCTATTTCCCACTCTCCTAATCAAAGGAAGAATCTGGAAAGTGACATTGATGATGGTCTTGTATCCAGTATTGGTTCAATGCAGATGATTGATGATTCCGAAGAAGATGATCTTGCAGATGTATGTGTGAAAGTTGAGGAGACGGTTTTTCGGTGCCATCAGGTGATATTAGCTTCAAGGTCTGAGTATTTCAAGGCAAGGCTATCTCGCATGAAGGATTTTCTTGAAGGACATAATGGCTTACCTTATGGTAAATTATTATGCCTTGAGGAGCATGACCTAAGTAGTGCAGCTTTTGAGAAAATGATTGAGTATATGTAAGTAGTTACTCTTTGTTATTATTTCTGGTTGTCTTTGCTTCTCTTCTAATTACTTTTTTAATAAATTGAAATAGACCAGTAACAATTTTTTTGTCTGAACTTCAGGTACACGGATGGCTTGAAGGACATAGACCCAGATCAGGTATGCTGTTAATTTCTGTAACCTGCCATCATTCGTAAGGTTTGTGGTTTTTTCTCTTGCAATCAGATCTTTTTTAATTTGATAATTTTATCAGGCTGAAGAATTGTTTGATGCTGCTTCAAGGTACCTGCTATTTCCCCTTAAGCGTGCAGCGGCAGATGTTTTGCTGCCTCATCTAGAAATGGTGTCTCCTGCAAAGTTGTGCCATTGGCTGATATTGTCGGACATGTAAGCCTTGTTTTTTGAGTTTTTGTTTTT
This sequence comes from Cuscuta australis, assembly GCA_003260385.1. NCBI lineage: Eukaryota > Viridiplantae > Streptophyta > Magnoliopsida > Solanales > Convolvulaceae > Cuscuta > Cuscuta australis. Next base: position 3,155,563 of record NQVE01000162.1, on the reverse strand, counting down.
AATCACCAAAATAGGGCACTTTTAAAATTATTTCCTAAAATATAGTACTTTTAACTTTTAAGCGCATTTCCAATTTTTGGATATATACTCCCTGTCCCAAAAATGCAAAATAATCCCACTTTTTTCAATTTTGGGATATATACTCCATGCATTTGACTTTCACAAAATATAAGAAAAATGTTGAAACAGAAAAAGGAGTGGTTTGAAATTGATGAGAAAGAAAGAGAATTTTTTAAGCCACATATTGTTTTCCTTAACTGAAAAGTGAAGATTATTTTGGGACGGAGGGAGTACTTTTTATTGTCGCATCCACACCAAATTTTTTCTTAAGGTAGACTTGTCGCATTCCCCACATTATCATCATTTCCACATCATTTATTTTTATATTTACAAAATATTAAAATTTTAAAAATGCTGCTAATATGAATGGACCCATTGACATCAAGTAGAAGGTGAGATCGATGAACCACTAAACCACAAAAACAAGTTGTTACTTTGATATTAATTTTACTCTTTGTTATTAATACTCTCTCTCTCTCTCTCTCTCTATATATATATATATATATATATATATATATATGATAAATATATGAAATAATGTAAAAAATGAGCCACCAACACAACAAAAGCAATATTCTAATTCTAAGGTAGATTATTAATATTAAATGTTGTTTAAGAGTTGATATATTTTATTACTTTAAATACATTTTTTTATTATTAAGAATGGTTTATTCATAAATTTCATTACATTAAATATCAAAATAATTATATACTTATTACTGCATAACATTCATAGATTTCATATAAAGATAAGTTCAATGTAGTTCATATTCTCGTTTGAAAAAACAATAGTTTTAAGAGTATATCAAAAAGAGGTTGAAAAGTGTTATTGATTGGAGAAATGACTATCTAATACTGTGTTCTATAAAAAGGTTTCATGTATGATTTTTTCAATATAGTTTTGAACAAACTCAATTGAAAATATTTTGAGCCAAAAATCGTAAGCCGAATTTGGGATTCTTGAAAAGAAGGGATACTGCTTTAGTTGTAATAATCATCTTATTTATAACTATATTTATTATAATTTATGAAATTTACAACTATTAATAATTTTTTAATATATAATGTAAAAAGTCACTTAATATTTTCTTTTATTATTCTACCATCAATACTAAAATATTTAATGTACTAAAAATACAGTTAAAATACAAATTAAAGCAACAAGTTTTCTATGTGGTGTTTTGGTTCATTGATCTCACTTGCATTAATATGTTAAGGGAGAAAGTATTGTGTTGAATTGGTGCTAAAGAGTAAAAAAGTATCTCATGTATGAAAATAAGTTTAAACTTATCATATTGCAGAAAATAAGATGTAAAAGTGCCCTAGTTTAGTAAAAAACTCGTTCTTTCATTTCGTCTCTTTGATTAGCTGAACCACATGTCTTTAGGAAGCAGCCTCCCTTCCCCGCAAGGGTAGGTAAAGGTCCCTAGACCCCACTTGTAGGATTACATAGAGTTGTTGGTTAAGTATGCTATAGCAAGTGTTCTTTCAATCATCAAGTATGCTATACAAGTTTATATAGGGTATGGACACCCATTTTTCGTCTTTTTGGGATAAGGTAGAGGGTGGGTAGTACCCCTTGTGTACCCACTAATCCACTACCCAAACCCTTAATTTTATACACACAAATTACACATACACGCATATCCGCGCACACACGACACGAGATACATTCTGGGGAAGTGCCCTTTTGGCAACAATATCAGTGTTTAACATTAGCATTTTCAAATTTGATTATGCCAATTGAAAATGTTGTTCCCAAATCATTCTTGGTTTAAATTTCATTGAGACTCCTTGAATTGATATATTTTTTAAACACACAATTTGTGCCCAAATAGGTACGGTGTATTGAAGATACGGGAGTACTGTCTTGATGCTATGGCTTGTAACTTTGAGACATTCGCAGAGACGCCGGAGTTCAGGGCAATGCTGTTGACACTGCCACCGCCTTCCGGGGATTCAACGCTCCGTACCTCCGCTCCGAGCGCACCTGGAGCCGGGGTGAGGAGCGCGCCGGCCGAGGGTGGGAATGTTCTGGATGATTTGAGGGAGAAATGGCTCGAGGCCGAAGCTGCTGACCTGGACAAAAGAGACGAGAGTGCTTTGCTTTTCGACAAGCGCCTCGAGATGCTCATGCATTTGGCTGCAGCTGAACGCGATACGGTGGTGATACCCCCCACACAACCAGAAAGAAGACTATTACAGTGAGATCTCATTAGCTGTGTTTATTATTTCCTTCTCAATGCATGGCTGCCCTTTTTAATCTCCAGTTGGTAAGTTTTAATGTACGGAGTATATTGTAGGGGAAAATGTGAAAGTTAATGTTAACCACATCAATAAAAACAGTTTGCTTTTAAGTGTAGGGTGGGGCATATTAGTTACTGTATAATCTCCATATGGCGCCATTTTTTGTAATTTTTTATGACAGTTCTTTTATCCAATAAAATGGTACGCCCTAGTACCTGAGTTTGTTTTGCATATATTGTGTTTATATATTTTTCCCCTTTAAAGACAGAAAATCACTCTGGAGTACTCTGGATTTTTTGTTAAGAGCTCATGGGTTCCATATTATATTTATAAAATACTTCGGGTGTTCTTGATTTTCTGTTAAGAACTTCAGGTCTCACATTATGTGAAATAAACTTCAGGGTCCTTAAGGTTCACACATTATTCATATCAACCTCTCTCTTCACATCTCCATTGTTCAAATTCACAGTACAAATGAAGTTCATAAAAAAAGAGGCAATGCAATCAACACATAGTTTTTCCGTTTCCCGGTCCACCGTTCTTTGTGAGTCAAATTTTGTTGGACCAAATGATTCAACTGCCATTAGTCATGTAGGTCAAGCAGGACGCGATGCCATTCCTAAAATGGCACCCGGTATCATATTAAAAAAAGAGGAAAAATTATTTACTTTTTGTTCAAAATCATTCCTTGGTTGTGGGAGTAGGAGGTTGCTCGTTGGTACTCCGCATCGGGGAGGATGAACCGCTCTCCGACTCCTTTGTTTTCTTCTCTAGGCTCCAGTACATTATGCTTGCTGTCAATGTCAGAATCATTTTCTGGTTCACCTGCCAAAATAAGTAATGTTGTGGGAATGCCTGCTGAATTTTCATGAAGAAGAGAATGAATTGAACAACTCAATTACCTCCATTATGTCCTCAGGCAACAAAAAGATGGAGCACCCAATTTTCCGAGCAACACTGATGATATATGTTGCATTTAGCTTCTTATCCTCATCTGCCAAGGATACAACATTGTTACTGTGTTTGTTCCAGGTCAAAAACTTCAAAAGCAAAACTAGACATTTGATATGTGGCTTAGTTTAAGAAGTAGAGTGCAATGACAAGAATGCCACTGCGTTATTTGTTTTGTCAAAATCCCACTGCCTTTAATTTTTCACTAATACCATTGAACTATTTAAAATGTTCGAAAGTGCCACTCAAATATTATTTTTTTTGTAAAAAAAGCCACACTCAAATCTTTTCCAATAATGTCATTGAATTCTTTAAAATGTCCCGAAATAACATTCAAATGATTTTAAATAGTCACACTACTTCTAAATTCTAATAGGCACTTTTTTTGTTCTTTTTCTTATACAGAGTATATATTTTCTAAAATTTCCGTCTTATTTTTAGATTAGAAGTTTTTAGATGCTCTACCTGTAACCCCCTTGGTGACAAGGCTCCAGTTTACAACCCTTGGCTCCACAACACTTAAGAGTTCAAGAAAGAACAGTCCATCCGAAAGACTTTTGTCCTGCAAGCAGCCATTGTCAAATTACTTGTGAATATATATCAAATAGATATTTTTAAAATAAAAAAAAATTGTTTAGACATACTTTGAAGCTCTCCATTTGCCTTTTCCTGCCTGCACTCTTTATTTTTCTATTTGCCCAATTCAGAATGTCAGCATCTGTTATCTCCTTTCCTTGAGAGTAAGATCTCAGATTTTTCAAAAGCTGGAGCATGCTAAACCTCATCAACTGCCATAGAAAAGCTGGCCGGAAAACCCCACCCCCGGCCCCCCAGAGAAATTTAAAAAAAGGACGATCATCGGAATAATGAAGTCTTAAAATTACTTCTCATTAACCATTGGGGAGAAGGAAGAATGAGCTTTATTTTATTACCTAAGATGAGCTTCTTGTTTCCTTGCACAATATCATTTCCTTGTACATTTACAAGAGAGAAATTCAATTCCTTTCCAATCCTTATGACCTGGTTGCAGTTCTCGACTTTTCTGAAAGGCATCTTGATTGGAGGTTTCGTGGCTTGCTTCCAGTTAACCGACCTGCATGACACTTTCTCAAGCACTTCCAACAGAACCCACCTGTGTGTTGTGTATGCATAAGGAATATTCTTTACCAAATTCAAAAATTATTCTCAACATGTAACTTTAGCCTAGCTAGCTGCTTACCCGTTTCGAACATCCTCGAATAAGTTGTTGACATATGTATCAACTCCCAGACTGTTAATCCACAACCGGAAGCATCTTTCGTCTCTTGAAGTTTGATCATCGTCGGTCATCATTGTGGCAAAAGACAACTTTGAGTTTTCTATCGACAATCCATTCCTGGAATAGAACAAGCCTCGTACCAACTAGCTCTTGAAGGGGAACCAATTTCTTTCTTAATTTTTTTTGCTTCTGCTAGCTAAAGAATGTTCATATATACGAAGGGTAGTTTGAAACAAACCATCTGACCTGCGTTGGAATAGCTGAGCGACAAATGCGAGATTCAAATTTGTTGATCCCTCAACGATGTCCTTCGCGGTGACATATCTTTTGCAATCCAATTTGTCTGCATGCTCAAGAATCAAGTTTGCTCTTTCTGTAGGATCTTTTGTATCAAGTGTGCTGGTTGTGCCATGTTCAGGCGCAAGTGCATTAAGCAAGTGAGCATATGCCTCTCCATCCTTCGCGAGAAATACATAAATATGTGAATATAAATTTTATCAATAACATTTTTTTTCTGTTCACGATCCGCCTTATGAATTAAAAAGCATCTAGCACGAAATGTCTCACCTTTAAATCTGAAGAGAAGTTTGTAACCTGCTTCTTGTAGCCAACTTTTTTAAGATGAAAATTCATCCATTTCAGTAATATTTTTTCTGGAGACAAGCCAAGGAGCTCTTCCACGTCCTACAAAGTTTACTTTAATCATTTCAACCTGGCATGAATGCAATGTGCATTATTTGACCGCATAAAAAGTAAAAACAATCAGTGTCTAGCAACCTGACTATCCTCAGCCAATTCTAGGAGTTGTGGAGTTTTCCTAAGATTGAGATCGGCTAAGAGCTGTATCTGTTAATCACAAACAAAAAAATAAGAGAAATAAGAATATTGGAGGGTGATTTTACTTCAACAGTTCATTGATTTTCAAAATTCTGAGTGGGAAAATTACCTTGATTATTTGAGAAATCAATCCAAGGATGAGATGTGGCTGATGAAAACAAGATCAAAAAGAAAGGGAAAAGAGCAAAAATGTTCATCAGGAATTTATTAGCTATTAACCGATGATGTTTTTTTAACAAGATTCTAGTAGAAAGCTGAGATAATCTTCACATACTCTTCCTTCAACCAGATCCTGTGTACCAATGTTGACCACGGTGCAACCAATGGCCTTTGCAGAATTGAGGCAAAGTGTGTGGTTTTCATTTCTTTCCCATGGATTAAGAAATTTTTTGGTATTAATTGCGCGTTCGTCTATTGTTCCAGGAACAGCAACATTAATGAGCTTACTGCATGATCCCAAATGATTAATGGAACGAAAAAAAACAAATTAAATCACAGAAGATGCTAAACTAGATGCCTTTTGTGAATGGAATGATTACTACTTACAAAACATCCTTCATGCTTACCACAGCAGGACACCATCCTTTGCATGATCAAACATTGCATTGGTTGAAGGATCTAATGGAAGGTAATCCTTCAAGAACTTGTCATTTCCAAGAAAACTATTGATATGTGCCACATAAGAGGCCTTCTCAGACTCGCTAATTGTGTGGCGAAGTGTTGTTGTGGCAGCTTTGAGAAAAGACGTTGCGGCTTTTAGCTTCGAATTGCCTGAGGTCGTTGGGGCCCTCGCCTGCAAATTGAGAAATGCCTATCCAAAAAGAATCAGCCCCCTTGGGGCATCAACATCACGATAGAGAGATTACTCAATGACCATAAAACATCAAAATAGCTGGATGCGAATGATAATAGCAACATAGGATAAAGAGAGAAAAAAGCACCTCATACTCACCCGAAGAAAGGATTCAAAATCAATTTCTTCATTCAAGTCAGAAGACGATTCAGACAATATGGCCTTAATTTCTCCCTCGCCGAACACATTACTAAAGGCCTTTAGTTGGCTCATAATTGTTGGCAAATCTCCCAAAGTGACTTTGTTTAGCTGATTTCTTGCAGCTAGAAACTGTCACACCAAATAAAAGTTAAGTTTAGGACAACTAACCAACAACAAACATATTCTTTTTTGAGCACTGATAACTCTATTAAAATGTAGTCTACATTCATACATTCTCAACATATTAAGCACGTAGAATTACTGTCCCAACTCAGATTCGAACCTATAACCTCCCATATAAGAGAGTCACCATGATGCTGCTGGACCACAAGGTCTTTGGCACCAACAACAGACATTAAATTTGCTTGCGAAAATAAAAGAAAAGAACTCTGTTACAGGAAGTTGATATGACAATCACATCTTCAGAGAACAAACAAACAAACAACAACAACCTAGTTGAATCCCACTACAGTAGGGTCTGGGGAGGGTGTGTGTACGCAGACCTTGCCCCTACTCGAAAGTAGGGAGGCTGTTTCCAAGAGACCCCCGGCTCAACCTGCACAAAAATATGTAAGGGAACACAGTATAACACGGGTAAAGAGTCAAGTACAAGCAACAAGTACAAGCAGTAGCAAAGGATTCAAAACAAACACAACATACTACAAACAACCTCTACAGCACCGAGCTCCTATCCAGCTACTCTAATCCTAGTTCTCCAAAGGTTCCTATCTAAGGCCATATCCTCAGTCAGGGCACATCTTCAGAGAAGAGATATATAAAAAACCAAAGGTCATTCCACACAAAGAAAAAACAGAACCAGGAACCAATGCAGTTGACATGCCTTTGATTTTAGGTCACGCAGCTCAACTTGAGTAAATTGGCCCTGAAGCCATGGATCGGAAACCAGAACACCCTCGTAGCTGGACATTTCTTCTCCTCCCGTCTACCGAGGTCCAAATCTACCAGTCTATCAATGAATCACTTATATCCTTCTGCCACAAGAAATCCCACTGCACAGAATCACAAGGAGAAACACAACACAACACATACATGAAATCGAATGCCCAGAACTCCATACATATATATATGTTAACTTCTTATAAAAAGAGGTATCATATGAACAGGATCAAATTTGTCAATCGGATTCAGTTTCCCAAACGTGTAAGTCTTAAATCCAAAACATTTCGGAATGTGACCGGCCAGCGAGAATAACCTCTAGGAATCACCGATCAAATTGGCCGGCGTTGATGGCGGAGACGGAGATGACGGAATATTTCGTCTGCTTTTCCTTTGTGATCTCCGCCGTACTCCTGGCGGTGAGAGAGAACAAGTCAGATGACAATGGAGAGAGAGAGAGGAATAACCGTTTCACCGATCACACCCGCGAAAAACTGGACTTCTGTGCAATTTTTGATAATACGCCTGTTTGGCATTACATATGTCGTGTAATACTTTATTTTATAAAATAATTGAAGAGAACATAATAAATTTAGTTTGTTACAATTAACAAAATATGTATAAAAAATTAAAAACGAAAATCAATAAATAAAATTGGAAATAAAATATGAAGTTTAAATAAAAGTGCACATGGAATGAAAATGTACGGAGTAACAAAATAAAATAAATCGTGAACAGAAGGAATCGGGAGTCCGACACGATATCGAGAAAATGATCTCTTGTGTCATACTGAACTAAATTTATCAAATAATTTTTTAAACAATAATTAACATTATAGTAATAAGAAAATAAAATATCAAATTCATAGTAAATATATACCAAAAAAACTAAAATTTGGGACCTCCTCTGAAAATTGGTCCGAGCCGGGTACTAGCTAGCCACTCCTAACCGTGAATATTTTTTATATAATTTTATTTTTTAAAATATAAAGTTTACATGAAAATTCATATTTATGAAAATATGATAAATTTATTGTAATACTCCTATCTTTTAAATATAAAATTCATATTTATGTTAAAATATGAAAGATTACCAAGCAAAAGATTTTCGGAAAATATAATAAATACTCTATATATTGATCATCTAATGTAAAATTTAATGTGTATGTGTAGCACTAGGCAAGAGGGCATTTAGCCAAATGGGCTACTACCACTTTTGATAAAAATGCCATGCAATATGGAATCTATCAGCGGTTTAATCTATTTAGAGAGTAATTTAAAAAGACTTCCTATTATTTAAAAAAGAAATATGTCTATATATTATATTTATACTATTAAATTTTAAAGTAGTTCAAACTTAAAAATTATTAGTATTATTTATTTTTTATCTCAAGAAAAATATAAATAATCTATACTTAAAGTATTATTTTCATCTTTAAAATATTAATTATAATTTAATATGTTGTTTTTTATATATTTTCAATCACTTAATCAACTAAAAATAAATTTTACTCCGTAAAATGTAAATAGTATATAAGAACAAATTATCTGTTCTTTATTTTTTTTAAAATGTGAGTATTACTCCGTACTTAATTATTTAAGTATGTGTTAGACATTCACTATTAATTTTTAATAGTAATAAAAATAATAGAATAAAAAATAGAAATTTTGAAATAATATATTCACAATGATATTAAAAACTAGATTGAGAAGTCAAAAATATAAGTCAAATAGTTTTTTAACTAAAAATATCTAATAATATAATATAAAATATTAGCATTTTAATTATAGTTTGACCGCATCGTTGACCCTCGAGTTGACCAGTTCAACCGGTTAGCCCTTGACCCACTCTCTCGTCCGGGTCGATGTCCGGTCCACTTTTCAGAACATTGGGCAAAAATAGAATGCCACATGGTGACGTGGAGTGGCATGTCTTGCAGTGACAAGTCACTATTTTATTACTTTTTAATTTTCTTGCTATATTTGAATTATTAAAAAATATTTAGCTGTTTATTTTAACCTAAAAATATTTCTATTTACACAAAAAATGACATTATTAAAATGTATTTTAATTATTAAAAATTATTTTTCTTATGTACTCCATATTTTTATTTACCCTTCTGTCTCAAATTAGATTACATTTTAGGGTTATGATGCAAAACTCTTTATTTTTTAAAATCATTTTATTTAAAAGTGGTAAAAGAATATAAAAAAAACTTACAAATTAAAAACAACATCAAAAAAATAGTTCCACTACATCTAAAAAAAATCTTTCAAAAAAATAAAATAATTCTACTTTAAAAAAATTTGTATTACGCCACAAAAAAAATAAACAAAAAGCCAAGGAAATAGATTGGAGTGTACAGTAGAGTGTAGACAACAAAAGTGCCTCGCACCTCAGTTGGAAACTCTGGAGGAACGGTATGTACACGTGAGGCAAAAAAGGTTTTTTATCCAAGCTGGCAAGCGTGTCATCTCATTTACATGTCGTTGCCTTTGCTCTTATATCTATTTTGAATAAAATTCAGCTATACATTTTAATTGTTTTTTAGAAAATATCTTTCACTATCCAACAAATTAAAAAACTGAGTTTTAAATACTAATTACCGTCAAAATACATTTTATTATAGAAAAATTTATATATGAATTAAAATAAGCAAAAATAGAAAGTAAAAAGAAGAATAAAAGATTTTCCCTTGACGTGAGTGGTAGGAAACTCACTTTATGAAAAGCCCACCCAAATTCGAGTCCTAGCGGAGGTAGATACATTAACCCACTCTGAGTTGAAAGAGTGAACAAATATTCCGTATTACATTGTAATTGAGCCAATAATACTAAAATATGAGTTAAATACTTAACTCAGCTAAGACTACACATATTGTGCATTATGTATCAATACCTCAATTGCATCTACCAAATTTGGTTGACATTATTGGTATAAAAAATAGAAATCACAATAAATATAACTAAAACATAGAGAAAAGTACCAAAATAGGACTTTTATGTTTTTTTCCCGACATAAGGCTTCACACTGTGGTAATGTGGTTGTAATGTGGCACTGTACATGTGCACATTACTATACTTTTTGATAACCAGACCATGTTTGGTAATGTAAATGCATTTTAAGTCTTATTTCGGAAATAAAAACATGGAAGTCCTATTTTGATATATTTTCAATATTTTAGTTCTACTTTGATCTTTCTTCTTATAAAAAAAGTTCGACTACAAAGCCAACCAAATTCTGAGGTGCAAATTGAGGGGGCATATATAGGGGAAGGGATTTTCAGGGGGTTAGGGGTATAAAAATATTTCGAGATCGAATATTGTACTATTAGTACGATTACAAATGGTATTTACTCATATTCTTTTTTTCAATTTAATGACATAGAATGAGTCAATACATGCGCCTCCACCCAATGTCAAAATATTTTACTGGAGTATAGTTTCAAAAGAACCTCAATCACATCAAATACATAAATTCAATATGTTTAAACGGAATATTCGGATAAGACATATAATGTCAAACAATATGTTTAAAATATTACAAATATCAATAACAATGTCAAACTACGGGGTGTTTTAGTGTCTACAACCATATTTAGGATATATCACTAAAGAGTTTTGCTTTTGTGATCTTAAGGTTACATGTGAATTTTGAAATAATTTTTATAATTTGGGATTGGATTCGTTACTTCTTGTAAAATGTCTAATATATTCAATATTTTTACATAAAGGTCCCATAAAATGAGTGTAGACTCAATGATCACCAAATAATTTGCCACGAAGAAAATACTCTTTCCTTTTTTGGTGTTTCAAAATAATCTTTATTTTTCTTAAATGGAAAGAACTATGTGATTGAAAAGAGTTCCCCTTCCCTCCTCAAATTATAACCGATCTTATTTATATTTCAATGCTTATTTTAAATTTTGTGAAAGTTAAACGAAAAAAGTTGTTTAGAGACAGAGGAAGCAAAAAAACTTATTTTGATTTAAGTTTCCATAAATGGTCTTTTATAACAATTTTTTTGTAGTTAGTCTTCCACTCAAAGATATTACATTTGTAGCCCTCAAATTTTAAAACTATTCTATAATTAGTTTTTCTGGTGGTATAAAATATTTGGTCATATTTAGTCTAAAAAATTAATTACTCCCTCCGTCCTATAATGATCTTCCCGATTCGCAAAACGAAGACAAATCCCAAGTTTTTTCAATCTATTTTATTTAAATATTGGTATAAAAATAAAAAATAAAACATACATATTTAAAAACTACACCAAAAGTTCAACAAAACAAGTGGTGGCAAGAATATTTTATTTTATCATATAGGCCATGAAAAACACAAATAAATATAAATTTCCGTGAAGTTGAAATAGTGCTCTGGGAAGATAATTATAGGACGGAGGGAGTATGAAATATTTTTTTTAAAAAATGAAAACCACGAACTTAATATTCTAAAATTGTGAACTAAATTTTAAAAACTCATTATGAATTTTATTCTAAGTTTAATACTTTAATTTTATTTAATTAATTAGTACTTTAAAAAAAATTATTTAATTAGTTTTTAAAATAAATTTAAAAAAGGAGGAATTTGGCGGAAAAAAAAAAGAAACTTTCAACCCCACACACAGCCTTCCTCATTTCTTAATTCCTGGAAGTTGCTCTGCGTCTCATTTCTTCTACTTTGGGCTCGCGGCGAAGCCCTAGTGAGGAAGAGGATGACGGTGAGCGTGGAGGGAGAGAAGGTGATGCTGGTGCCGTACATGAGAGATCACGTTCCGAAGTACCATCTTTGGATGCAGAATTATTCTCTCCTCCAAGCTACTGGTTCAGAGCCCTTAACCCTAGACGAGGAATACCATATGCAACTCTCTTGGACCCAAGATCCCCTTAGTAATTTCTATTTATACTTCGCACAATTGATTCAATCTCTCTCTAATTAACTGTTTTGATTTGGAATAGATTCTAATTCTCATATTTTTTTAAATATAAATTTGCAGAACATACTTTCATAGTGCTGGATAAGGATCTGATTGTTGGAGACTTCCTTCACGGAGACCCTCATGTTGAAGGTTTATTTTTATTTTTTATTTTAATTTTGTGAAAATTGCACTTAGGGTCCCTTACACTTATTGCTTATGAATAGTTGTTGCACTTGGAATATAATTTCTAGTAGTGTTTTGACTTGTGTCCTCTGTATTCACTTACTAATCCCTAGTTACAGTTGAGTTTTGGTGAGGGTTTGAGTTCATTTTGTGGAGTGTGTATTAGAGCTGCAGAGCCCTTATATGGTTGGGTGAAAACGCTTTAGGTAGTTGTGTGTCTGTGTGTGTTTATTTTACCACTCCCAATTCACCGTTTGTTGGGACCCTTGTGAGAAAAGTCTATTTACTCCTTGCCTCCTTGGGGTAGAGGCTGGGTTTGCATACGTCTTGCCTTCAAGTCTTCAACCATACTCCCGAGCGGGATATACCGAGTTTGTTTTATGTTTACTTTCTGGCACATTGTTATTCCTGACTCTATGCTCTTTTGGCAGCCATGGTTGGCGATGTGAATATATACATGAATGACCTGGACGATTCCCGTATTGCTGAGATTGAAATAATGATAGCCGAGCAAAATAGGTATTTGAATCTTATTTCCTGGTAGCCTAAGCATTTTGCCAAGTGTTCAATAAACAATCTGACCATGTTAGCTACCCGGGATTTTCCATTCTTTGTTTAGTTCTTAGCGTTGGTTTGAATGCTTTTGTCTATGCTCGTATTTGGTTCATTCTTCAATGGTTTTTTTGTTTGTGCTTTTGTATCTGGGTCTCTTGGAAATAGCCTATCTACTTTATATTTGGGGTAACGCGTATGTACACACCCTCTCCAGAACTTACTTTTTGTGGTATGTTGCTGTTGCTATTGAGCATAACTATGTATTGAATCTCTTAGTAGTTATAAGAGTTATTAACCCGAAGAAAAATGAGGAATTTTAGATCTTACACTAATTTACTTAGTTTTGCAGGTTGTGTATGGATGATTCAGTTGTATTCAGTAATCAGTTATGTTGATCATCATCATACACTTATATTGGAATCACTACTTTTATTTTTAAAGTTTCTACATTAAATTTGTTAATTTTCATGGATTTTCTGCCCTATGTGCCTAGTTTTTTTATTTGTAAACACATTCAATTTTTGTTGAGTTTTTCAGTTTTAAGTTTCTCCCTTTTTTGCTTGCAATTGTTGCTAGTGTAGTCGCCGCAAAGGGCTTGCTAAAGAGACGGTTCTTTTGATGATGGCATTTGCTGTGAAGAATTTTGGGATCTATAAATTCCGAGCTAAAATTAAAGAGTCGAATGAAGCTTCTCGTAGTCTATTCCAGAAATTGGTATCTTTTTGTTCTCTCTGTTAAGACACAATGGGATGGACACATTTCATATTTGGCTAAGAGGACTCTCAATATGAAATGATATCCTTTTACTTGTCACATGTTTTTGCTTTCTTCACATTTTTAAATTTTTCGTTTACAATTGTTTACAGTAAGGGTTGTACCATAGTTTTAAAAGCCAGACCAGACCGGCTGGTTCGGACCGTGAACCGGTGAACCAGTGGTCTGACCGGTTCGGTCCACTGCTTTAGACCGCAATCTACTTTGAACCGGTCCGAACCGGTGTGAACTGGCCCGGCAAGTTTGTTTTTTTTGTGAATATTTTTTCAAAAATTTACACCATGGAGGTTCGCACCCCCATTCCTTGAGACGCTTGATAAAGTTGTTACGATCTAAGCTAGAACCACTGGTTCGACCAGTGAACCAGTGCCTTGACCGGTTCGGTCTTCGGTCCGATTTCTAAAACTATGAGTTGTACACTTGGTTTTGTTTAATTCTTCTTATAGTAAGGTTATATTTTATGATTTGCATGCGGATATAACAATATCAATCTTTGAATTATCTTTAATTGAGGCGTGACTATAGGCTGTACTCTGTACCTGGGTTCATCGTTGTCTCATTGTATTGTATGTGGAAAGAACTGAAATAACAATGGGTGGTTAAGTTGCATTGGAATTTTGTCTCATTGTTTTGGCGTAAGGCTGTAATAGGAGGACATCAGTCACTATGATTTATTTACATGATTGACCAAATGTTAATAGTTAATTGACACTAAATTTTATTTTGTACGGGTTAAACTAGTTGGGGTTAGGGGGTCGTGATGATGACAGTTGAAATGGTTTTTATTTCACCGTGGAGCATACAACTCTGCAGTGATATGTTCTGATGGGTAAAAAAATCTTGTGTGGTTTTGCAGGGATTTGCACAAACTTCTTATAGTGAAATCTTCAATGAGGTAAGTTTTTTTTTCCAGTTCTATACTTCTTCCGACCCGTTAGATTATTTACAGTTATTATTAGCACGTCTAACTAAATCCTATATGGGACGGAAAGTATAAATATTATTTCTTTTGATTTTATACTAATACTAATATTCAAATAAAATAAATAGAAAGTAACATCAATCAAACATCGTAACTCATGCGTAAAGATATCAATGGGTGTCCCTAATTTTGTGATAAGGACTTTCAGGTCCCATGGTTTCTCAAAACATACTCCGGGATACCTTAAAAAATTTGATATAACTCACACAGGAGGGACTTTCTGCCCATCCCTCTGTCAAATCCAATTACTCCGTCATGATCATCTTCCTTTAGAAACCTCGGTGAAATCCCGGCAAGCTATGGGCGTTTGCTGAAACTTCAACTTTTGATCTCTGTTCGCCCTCCATCTCAGTTCACCTGCTAATCATCTAGGATGGGACTCTCTTGTACGGAATTATCATCAACACCCACAAAAACATGCCCTCCATGGGGGACAATGTAGTTCTCCTTCAACGGGAAGACGACTACAGCAATGTGCGTGCCATGGTCGCCAGAGCTCTAAAGGAAGAAGAAGAAGAAGATGATGGGAGAGTAATTGGGTTTGACGGAGGGATGAACGGAGAGTCTCTCCTGGTTGAGTTATCAGATGTTTTAAGGTACTACGGAGTGTTTTAAAAAACAAAAGGACATGTTCTTACCACACAAAATTGGGGTACCCAGCAGCAATATTTTGGACCAAGGAAGTACACGTTAGAGGTTATCAGGTAAATAAAGGTAAAATCCTCAGCTGAGTTGGTTTTGATCGGACAGGTAACACTGGAATTACCAATAACTGATGCAAAGTGTGAGGAGCTTCATCAACTGATTGGTAAAATGGTTACACATTCATAGCAGTATTGGCATGCTTACCCAACTATAGTTTTGTGACCCAAATTGATCGGACAAGACCGAAGACCAAAATTCTGTAAATTTCTCTACCAGTGATAGAATTTAAAAAGAGTGGCCAAAGTTCTCTAAATTCATGAACTTGGGTACTGTAAAACAAAGTACATCTTTTTGGGACAAATGGAGGGGCATAGTTTGAGCTATTTGTAGCTATTGGTTTTTGTCAAAGCAACTACTGCAAAATTTAAGATTTTGAATATGTTTGGCCTTTGAACTATTAACGCCATCACTATTCCAAATTTACAGTGTGGCCATATTGGCGCTGATTGCACTCACGATCTCACTCACTTAAGACCCGTTGTTCCCATTTTCATTGCATTGATTACATCATTTATAATATTCTTCAATATTTTTGTGTTTCTAATTAAATTAAATTATATCTTTTGTAATTAAAATCAATAATTTATTTCTATTTTTTTATTTCCTAAATTTTCTTTTAATTTTTTCCTTCAAACATGTTTTTATTTTTAATTATGTTCAAACCATTTTTTTTTTACCTTTTTTTAAATATAACATGACACGTAGTAAAGTCACAATCAAATATTTTGGGCGCTTGTGTGCTGAATGCACTATAAGACTGTGATATGCGCATTTTTTAACACCAATTAGTTGTAGAAGAGTTGGTAGCGCCTGAGATTCTAAAGAAAGTAGTTACTCTTGTAATCTTATAATTATTTTAGAGTATGGCTTGACATGATTTTCAATAAAGTAAAACATGCGTGATTATAACCATTTGCTTGGTATATTTAACTTTTCATTATTTTTTGAAAACTCCATGGAGTCAATTCTACGTTAGCTAAGTGTATACCCACAATTACACAAACTTTTGATATAGTGATTGTTGTGTTGGGGTATGCCTTTTACATGGAGGAGAGCCAAAATTATACATTTGGAGTAAAAAATATATTTGGTTTGGAGGTGAGTTAATTAATAATAATAGTAATTTAATATTATTATTTTAAATGTTGAATTGAGGCAAATGTATGGAAGATATTTTATATATTAGGAATTTACATGAATCGGTCTTGAATAAGGATATGCCAAATTGCCAAATAGTAAAGAAGAAAGTGTTTGGAAATAACTTAATAAAAAATGGTTGGAATGATTAGGCAATTTGTTGATGAGAGTGTGTTTCAGCATGTTGCTAATGACACTAACGTCTATGAACTTTGGGAAAAACTCAAATCTATATATGAGAGAGAAAATGTCCTAAATATAATCTGTGCTAAGAGAAGACTTGTGAAATTTGAGTTTATGGATGTGCATAGTGTGCTGGAGCATTTGAAAAATTTCTAGGGTTTGATTTACGAGTTGTCTTATATTGAATTGGTTTTAGAAGGTGAATTGCAGGAGTTGTTGTTCCTCAGCTCGTTACAAGAAAGTTGGGAGACCTTAGTTGTGTCACTTTGCAATATAATTATTCTCTCAAGGATAAGCTCACAATGGATATTGTGAAGTCGAGTTTGTTGAATGAAGAGGCTAGGATAAGAGATAATCTGAGCTCTTCCATAAGTTCAGATCAAGCTCATGTTGTTGAGATACAGAGTCGTGGAAGACACAGTCACAATATCGAACTCTTTGAATTTAGGGGGAGATCAAAATAAAAAAGCAATGTGAAATGCTTCTATTGTGATGAGTCAGGTCATAAGATATCTCAGTGCAGAAAAATGAAGCACGAGAAAGCCCAGCAGAAAGAAGAAAATGGTCAAACTTCTAAGAAGATAAGGAGATAGGCACAACAATCTTTGTAGATGCGGATCATCTATTTTTTGTGTCATAACACCAACTTTGATGTTGCTTTAATTTTTAGGATTGCACTTGAATTGTTGATTCGGGTGCTTCGTATCATGTCACACCCTCCTAAGGAGTTCTTCTCATCTTGCACTAGTAGTGACTTTGGCTATGTCAAGATGAGGAAGAGTGATAAATCATCTAAGATTTTGGGGATGAGCACTATTTGTTTGAAGCCTAACACTGGTTGCAGGTTGATCCTCAGAGACGTTAGACATATTCTAGAGTTTTTGTTCAACCTCATTTCAACTTGAAGGACTTGATGAAGATGATTATATTAGTCGTTGTGGTGAAGGAAAGTGAAAGCTCACCAAAAGCTCTTTGATCGTGACGCGAGGTAAAAAAGAGAACATATTTTACGTGATGCAAGCAAAATTGTATAGAGGAGATCAAAAAATGCGCCCTCCACAATGGTATACACAAGAGGCTTGGTCACATGCTCGAGAGTTGTCAGAGTATCCTCCCTGAAGATGATATTTCTTTTTCTCCCATCCAATCATGTCATGTGGGGAGAAGATGTAGAATATTGTTGTGGCGATGATGTTGCTCGTGATGGTGATGTTCTTGAGCCACCTTATATTGAGCATGGAATTCTACCATTAAGGGATTCTCAAATGAGTATACTTGAGAGATATTGCTGCCTGAAAGAAGTGAAGAAGGTGAACCAATAAGAATGGGTACAAGCCAATCAAGATGGAGTTATAACCTTGTTTGAAGGATGCGGTCATTCCCTAGTAAAGTTACATAGGAGCAAGCAAGCACCCAAGAGAAATCGAGTCTTGAAGGTTCATTTGAAGAGTTTTATCATTGAATTTATGACATGTTTGAGTTCAAATCCAATATAATTATACCTCCATGTAGGAGTGAAGGGGAAGTTTGTTGGGGCTTTCCTCCAACATGGGGAAGGAGAGCCCAAACCTACATTTGGAGTAATAAAAATGTATTTTCTTTTTTTTTTTAAAAATATACTCCCTCCGTCCTATAATGATCTTTCCAGAGCACTATTCCAACTTCACGAGAATTTATATTTATTTGTGTTTTTTCATGGCCTATATGATAAAATAAAATATTATTGTCACCACTTGTTTTGTTGAACTTTTGGTGTAGTTTTTAATTATGTATGTTTTATTTTTTATTTCTATACCAATATTTAAATAAAATAGATTGAAAAAACTTGGGATTTTTCTTCGTTTTGCGAACCGGGAAGATCATTATAGGACGAAGAGATTATTTGATTTAGAGGTGAGTTAATTACTATGGAGTTATAATATTAATATATTATTATTAATTTAAATGGTGAATTGAGTAATGGGTTGATGGGCAGCCACTCTTTGAAGGATTCATTAAAAAAACAAAAAAGGGCATCCTCACGGGCTGGAAACAGATCAGAAGCAGAAAATAGCTAGAGACCACAGGGATTTGAGCCGGGAGAGAATCAGGGGAGAAAAAAGAGAGTTGCAGTCTAGGTTTTGTGCTCTGCCAAACGAACTTTTATTGATAAAAAATTTTATCGGGGCATCCTCTTCTTCATATCTAACAGTGCAGCTGTTGTTTTGACCTCTCGATGAAGGTAAACTCGTCTTCTTTATGCCGCTGCATTTTTGGCGGTTTTCTCACTTTTGAGTGAAATTGGCAGGTCTTTTCATCCGTGCCTAATTCTATTGTCACGGAAAATTAAAATCGACGTCCGTGCCAAAGTTCGTGCCAATAACGCGTTTTTTAGTAGTGATTAATGAAGTTTGATGTTCCAATTTATAACTTGATGATTGTGTGTGCCTCTACTTAAATTTAGAAAGTTTTTTTTGGTTGTACCCACTAAATTTCTTGATGATTAGTGTAAAGTGTTTGGTATCGTACTTACGATCCCGTTTTTTTCTCGATTTGGAGTTTCTACGTAAATCTTGATATTTGTTTATCGCTTGATTGGTTCTTTCTTGGACTTTGATCATATGATTTTTCCATTTTGATAACACAGAAGAAAAAATTATACTTCCACTAAAAAATTGAGGTGGTTTTTCTAAAATATTGTAACCATTCATTATTATATTCCTTCACCACACAACCATGCATACAAACTAAAGATGGGCCATAATGGGTGATAACTAATAAACAAATTGGTGGCTAGCTCTCTGCTTGTGCATGCTTGAGCTAAGAGCTTAAAGTCACATTGAGTATCCTAAAAGTATTATTTTTTGAGTGTATAACAGATTAACAAAGTATGTACGTATTGATAATATATATTCAATCGAGAAGGTTGGGTTTGAAAGCTTAAGAAGAAGCAGCACCGGCAGGAGCAGTAGCGCCGCCACCACCACCAGCTCCATCACAAACAGCAGGAGATTGTTTGCCAGAGAGCGTAGGCTTGACGTTGCTGCATTCGGAGATGGCAGTGCCATTGGTTCCGTGATATTCTAAATTGATGTCGCCCACCTCTACTTTCTCACATGGGAATCCTTTGCTACATGCGAGTTTGACAGCCACTTTTGTAGCAGAAGTCCCCTTTATGTTCTTGAAGCTAACGTCACTGATCTTCACTTTGGATGGAACCCCGGCCGTGCATTGATTCCATGGGCAATATTCTTGATCGATCAATATGGGGTTGCTCACGTTCTCCATCGTGACATCCTCGAAATGCATGCCGGAGGCTGTACCCTCTGGAGATGCTGGCCATGTCTTTATTCTCACACCGTTCGTTGTGCCAGTGAGAGTACAATGCTTCACAGTTACTCCCTCTACTGGTTGTTCGTCTTTGTATTTTCCTAAGCTTCCAATGCTAATGCCATGGCCCGGCCCGCACTTCACATTTTCAATGTTAACTTGCTTACTTCCATCCCCGAGAGACACACAATCATCCCCAGTCTTTATGGTTGCACCGAGAATGGATACTCCTTCGGAACGGCCAATATGAATGCCATCAGTGTTTTCACTATCTCCTGGTGCTGTGATAGTTATGTCGCTCAAGGTCACGTTCTTGCCTTGGATCACATTCATGTGGAAAAACTTGCTATCTATAGATGTCACTCCTTTCACTACTGCATTTGTCAATCCTCCCAAGTTCAAGTTCTGCAAAACATATAAACATGTATTTAAAAATTATAAATAGATTGATGTAGTAAATATAACAATATACAAAATAAAGGTAATACAACTTACAATGGGGAGGAATTTGCAATTTCCACTGAAACTTTTTTTGCAATTGTTAGTCTTCCAACCAATTTCACCCTTGCCTTCAAGAGTTATTCCCGTGATAGTGAGACCTTCAATGCCATAGAAAAGGATCCATCCATCTTGCCCTTTAAAAAGTGAGAGATCAGTTGGCGCAATAAAAGTTGCACCGTCTCCTTCAAAAGTTACAGGATTGCTGCATGGACCCAATAATTTCATTGGACCCACCATGTACTTTCCGGCAGGAATTATGAGCTTGCTCGGGGTTGTTGCTTTGCATGCTTCTCCCCATGCTTTAAGAATTGCCTATTCAAAAAAAAATCTTTTTAATTTCACCGTCCAAAGCTATTTTACACACACACACACACATACAAAGTGCAACATTTGTTTTCTTTATTTATAGTGTACCTGACTATCATCAGATGTACCGTCACCTTTGACTCCATATGTTTTGACATTAAAATCAGCACAATCCACTCTTGCGACAACAAAAGCAATGCATACAAAAATCCATACAGCTTGAATCTTCCTCGAAACCATTTTTTACCTTATTTTTCAATTCCTTCCTTTATTTTTGTACTTTTATTCTTTTAAAATGATTGATTTTACTTAATTTCTCGTTAAAGACATTGATGGATAACAAAATGAGAATGGTTATTTATAAGGAGAGAAGAAAAGTTTGCAACCACAAAATGATATGCTCAATTGAAGGCAATTATTTCTATGTGTCTTCCAAGTGTTTGATGTATGCTCTTTTTTCAAGCCGATTATATTGTATTTGCTTTTGACTTGATGGTCGTCCATCCTAGTTTTCTAAATCAATCTTTATTCAGTACATTAAAAAAAATGTCATGGATTTTGTCACAACATGCAGTTTAAATATTTTCTAACAAAAGACATTTCACGGCTTTTGTCATACAACGAGCGTCTTGTCGAAATTGCTGTGACAACAATTGTGTCACACAACCCGCATCCATGAAAACATTTGTGACGGCCTTGTTGGGCATGGCATCATGACAAATTCACCTTAATGTTTGATAGTAATATCAAGTATTCCTATAATTCACCGAGCAATATTGTTATTATTATTATTATTATAATATTCTAACATTGTATTAGAGTCACCGTTCCTGGTTGGTGACCTAAAAGAGTTCTTTGCTTATCCAGCGACTACGGCCTCACCACTACTTCTTCCTTATCCCCTAATCCCACTACCAGTGATCTTTTTTTTCTTTAGCGATTGCCATAATCACCCATCATATTCTTTATTTCTTTCTTAATTGTTCACAATTGTTATTCCAACAAGAGCTGCTCATTATGGTCTTAAAAAAATAAGAGCTGCTCATCACCACCAATATCCACTGTCTCAAATCCATGCCCAGGCAACCATATTCATTTTCTTTTTTCTCTCTCTCAAATCACTAATTCTTAGTATCAATCTACCATCTTTTTTCTTTCTCTTCTATAGAACCAATAAAAATTCAAAGCAAATCAAAACAAAATCAAAGTCAAGAGGGGAAATAGAGAGGAAGAAATACCCTCCAACAACTCATCTCCAAGAAAATCATAAAACAATTCTACAATTGGGGAATGAAACATATGATTGCCTGAATCCAAGAAAAAGACAAAGAATGTCAAGCATATTCACTAAAACAAGCACCTCATTCGATAGTCTTATCTTCTTCTTTGACGTCAGTAGCTAGCTACCCACGCATGTCAGGCTTCTCTCTTCATCTTTGACGTCACCAACTACCAACATACGTCAGACTTTTCTCTTTTTCAAGTCAGCAGCTACGAGTGCACGTTAGACTTCTCTTCTCAGGGTTTCCAGTACGTTCCCAGCTAGTGTCCAAACTTCCTCTTACTTCAGTCATACTCAACTTAAGGGGGGATGTTAGATAGTAATATTAAGTATTCCTATATATGGTAGATAGTGTATTTTAGTTACTTTTCATTATCTTTTTCTAGTTGTGTTCTAAGTCTCTCTTATTATACTCTACCGTGTACTCTATCATTCAACGTGTACTCTATCATTCAATAGACAATATTATTACACCTTGGTTCCCATGACATTGGGAACCAATGTCATGGGATAACCTGGGGGCGCTCCGGTGCCTCTTTCGTAAAATTGACGGTTCCTATGTCTCATAACCCCCTCGGTAAACCCCTCACCCTGCCCCGACCCAAACACAGCCCCCACCTCCCTTCAATTGCACCCCACAAGTTGATTTTGACTTTGGAATCAAAATTTGACTCCAAAGTCAAAATCAACTTGTGTGGTGCAATTGAAGGGGGGTGGGAGCTGTGTTCGGGTCGGGGCAGGGTGGGGGGGTTTACCGGGGGGGTTAGGAGGCATAGGAACCGTCAATTTTACGAAAGGGGCAACGGAGCGCCCCCGGGTCATTCCATTACATTGGTTCCCAATATCACGAGAACCTTCCCCATTTATTATTCTAATATATTCCAACACTTAACGTGCCTTATGATTTATTATTTGCACGGTGTTATCCGTGACAAAGTAAATATTTATCTGTAAATTTATTTTTCTAATTGCTTTTGTTACAACCAAAATCCATTACAAAATAAATACTCTCTCTGTCCCAAAAGAGTTTCTTCACGATTTATGTTTTTTTGACTCAAGTTATTTTTAAATAAATTTAAATAATAATTGGTATTAAATTTTAATGTAAAGTTTAAATATTTTAATACTAATTCAAAATTTCTACAAACCAAAAGTTAACATTAATATATATTATTTTATAAAATGAGTAAAAAAGATGTACAAACAATTCAAAAGTGATAAAGTTTGATTTTGTAAATAGTAATTCTAAAACTATTTAGGTTCAAAGGTTATTTTTAACTCTTTTTTTAGATTTGTCGTTGTCGCAAAATTGCCATGCGGTAAAGTTTTTTTTTTTCAATTCAGATTTCCCTTGTCACTCCTCTACCTTAGGGGTGAGCAAAAAAACGGAACTAGCATGTTACTATACCGGACCGTAATGGTACCGAACCATTTATAGTGATTTTAAACGGGATCGATATCAAACGGGACAAGACCGTGATACACATATTTAAAACCGATTATCACGAACCGAACCGTTTAAAGGTATATACGAATATCCCATCAGACTATTTTTCGTTCATTTTTTCCATAGAAGAAGGGGCATTGATGCTCAATTTTCAAATCATGAGGGTACGAGAGACCATTACCATAATTTTTTATCATTTTTTAATTTCTCTTTATAAAATGTTCTTTCTAGTGTTTCTAAATTTATAGTTTTAAAAGCCCAAATAAGATCAGCCCACTCCATATTGAAGCATTAAACCTACACAACCCGCTGATTTGCCGATTTGTGTGGGAACCTTCTTCCCCAAACCTGAGAATTGAGATGCACAAGGCTGAAGCAGTCAAGCAGGTGAACTTCTTCCCCAAGCTAAGTGGTCTGGCAGCCGAAGCTTCTTCCCCAAACTTGGACTGTCAATTTGGTTATTTGATCTTTGTCCGGCAGCCTAATCTTATGAAGCTTGACATTTGTTTTCCTCCTCAAAGTAAGTCATAATGATTTGTAAACCATGTTGAATTGCTCACACATTTTTTTCATTGAATCTGTCATTTCTTTAAGATTTGGGAGATGATTTTTATGAAAAATTACAAATTGTTTTGATTATTTTTTGCTATTAAAAACCGACCGAACCGGGTCGGTTATTTTCGGTTTCGGTTTGTACGGTTTTGGCCCTAACTCTGTTCGGTTCGGTCGGTTATTCCATATAAATTTTTTTTCCGGTTAGTTCAGTTTTGGCCCGAAACCGACCGAACCGACTCGATGCTCACCCCTATTACTAATAGTATGTAATTAACTCAAAAGATTATAGTGAAATTTGCATTAAATAGGACTAAAACATAATGACTTTCCTAATGTAGGACTTAAACTTTTTTATTCCCTAATAAGACTCAATAATGACCTTGTGGGAGGAATAATGTCCAGTTATGATGGACATTTACTTGAATAATGACTACTTAATAATGACCAAAACTCATATATTGAGAAATAAAAACATATGGTCCTATATTGGGAAAGTCATTATGTTTTAGTCCTATTTAGGTAAATTACTCAAGATTATAATGATGTATGAAAGCTTAAACACAAGCAGCTCCAGCAGGAGCAGCAGCACCGCCACAAGCACCATTACAAACAGCAGGGGATTGTTTGCCAGAGAGCGTAAGCTTGATGTTGCTACATCCGGAGATGGCAGTACCATTGGTTCCGTGGTATTCTAAATTAATATCGCCCACCTCTACTTTCTCACACGGGAATCCTTTACTACATGCAAGTTTATAGTCACTTTTGTAGCAGAAGTCCCCTTTATGTTCTTGAAGCTAACATCACTGATCTTCACTTTGGATGGAACCCCAGCCGTGCATTGATTCCATGGGCAAAATTGTCTCTAAATATGCACATTTTTTTTATTTAATTAATATCAACAATGTAATGAAAAGTTTATTTTTTGGAAAGTTCCTTCCTAACAAATAATAGAAAAGTTTTTTGAGGAAAACATTATTCATACCATAAAATGAAAAATGTGGGAAGAAAATAATGTTTGGTGGAAATTATTTTTCCCTAGAGAATAATATCTAAAAATTAAAATACCCCCAACAAAATGCACCATTAAGTTCTACTATGTGATACTTTTCAACTTTTTCTTTTTCATGTACTTTAAACTATCATCATTGTACAATAATAAAATAAAACTTGAGATTTTTTTTTGTTTATTCGTGTATTTTTATCAGTCATTTGATAACATAAAATATCTTTGTCACATCTTTTTTGTAGAACCTTTGATGTTTTTAAATATGTAACGTGTAGTTTTTATTTTTATACAAATCTATCGATAAAATCTTTTTTTAAATATATAAGATTTAAACATTGCATTCTGTAAATGAATTTGAGACAGAAGAGTAGATCTATGAGTAAACAATTCTAAATTTATAAGTTATACATAAAGAGATTACCAAAACTAAATTTCTGTTAAAGATAAAAAAAAATATATTAGTCTTTTTACGGAAGTAGACATTGGGAAAGGTTAATGGGAACATACAATTTTTTTGGTTGGCCCATTAGTGTTTTCTTTAAATTAGAGTAGTAAAACTACTAATCAATTTCAACAACAATAATAATAATAACAATAACAATCATATGATGATAATGATATAATAATAATAATAATAATAATAATAATAGAAAAGAAAAAAAAGGAGGGGTGGGGGTCTTTATGTGAAGGAGGAGGAGATGGGGACGAGGAGAAGAAGAAAATGAAGGAAGGAGAAGATGATGACATTGAAAGTGATGATGATAAAGATGAAAATGACGGAGTAATAGACGGAGGGGTGAAACATCCCTTCACGGTAAGTTTTCAAATGATGTAAGATATTTCGGAGTAATATTTTAAAAATTGGGGATATCTGGTAGTTTCTTTTACAAAATTGGGGTATTCACCAACCACTTTTTAACACTTGATTTTGTGGGCTCGGAATTGGTCTTGAAAGAGCCAATTTACATTGCAATTCAAGAGGTTAAAAAGTTCAAATAAAATTCACAAAATTTATATATCTATATATACATCCACAAATATTTTTTAATAAAATAATTATGGTAACAATTTTTTATTGTATTCCTTCACCACGCGACCATGCATACAAATTAAAGACGGCATAGAAGGGGTATATAATAACTAATAAACAAATTGGTGGTTGGCTCTATGCTTGTGCATGCATGAGCTAAAAGCTTAAGACCACACTAAGCATATATTATCCTATATAAGAGTATGCACTTATAATATCTATTTTACCTAGAAGATTATAGTGTTTGAAAACTTAAGCAGCAGCAGCTTTAGCAGGAGCAGTCGCAGCACCACCACCAGCACCATCACAAACAGCAGGAGATTGTTTTCCAGAGAACGTAGGCTTGACGTTGCTGCATTCAGAGATGGCAGTGCCATTGGTTCCATGATATTCTAAATTGATATCGCCCACCTCTACTTTCTCGCATGGGACTCCTTTGCTACAAGCAAGTTTGACAGCCACTTTTGTAGCAGAAGTCCCCTTTATGTTCTTGAAGCTGACATCGCTAATCTTCACTTTAGATGGAACCCCAGCTGTGCATTGATTCCATGGGCAATATTCTTGATCGATCAATATTGGGTTGCTAACATTCTCCATCGTAACATCTTCGAAGTGCATGCTAGAGGCAATCCCCTCTGGAGATGCTGGCCATGTCTTTATTCTCACACCGTTTGTGGTGCCGGTGAGGGTGCAGTGCTTCACTGTCACTCCTTCTACTGGTTGTTCGTCTTTGTATTTTCCTAAGCTTCCAATGCTAATGCCATGGCCTGGCCCGCACTTCACATTTTCAATGTTAACTTGCTTACTTCCATCCCCGAGAGACACGCAATCATCCCCAGTCTTTATGGTTGCACCGAGAATGGAAACTCCCGTGGAACGACCAATATGGATGCCATCGGTGTTTTCACTGTCTCCTGGGGCTGTGATGGTTATGTCGCTCAAGGTCACGTTCTTTCCCTGGATCACATTCATGTGGAAGAACTTGCTATCTATAGATGTTACTCCCTTCACTACTGCATTTGTTAATCCTCCCAAATTCAAGTTCTGCATAATATGTAAACAGGTATTTAAAAATTGTAAACATATTGATCGAGTAAATTTAATGATATTCATAATAAAGGTAATACAACTTACAATGGGGAGGAATTTACAATTTCCACTGAAACTTTTTTTGCAATTGTTAGTCTTCCAACCGATTTCACCCTTGCCTTCGAGAGTTATTCCAGTGACAGTGAGACCTTCAATGCCATAGAAAAGAATCCATCCATCTTGTCCTTTAAAAAGTGAGAGATCAGTTGGTGCGATAAAAGTTGCACCATCTCCTTCAAAAGTTACAGGATTGCTGCATGGACCCAATAGTTTCATTGGACCCACCATGTACTTTCCGGCAGGAATTATGAGCTTGCTCGGGGTTGTTGCTTTGCATGCTTCTCCCCATGCTTTAAGAATTGCCTATCCAAAAGAATCTTTTTAATGCCACCATCCTAAGCTATTATTTTATATATATATATATATATATACATACTTTAAATTTATATATATATAGGAAGTGCAACATTTGGTTTCTTTATAGTGTACCTGACTATCATCGGTTGTACCATCACCTTTGACTCCATATGTTTTCACATTAAATTCAGCACAATCCACTCTTGCGACAGAAAAAGCAATGCATATAAAAATCCATGCAGCTTGAATCTCCCTAGAAACCATTTTTTATATTATTTTTCCTTTATTTTGTTTTATTTATTTTCTTTTGAAATACTCCGTAGTTTATTTCACTGTCTTGTTAAAGACATTGATGGATTGTAACAAAATGAGAATGAGTATTTATAAGGGGAGAAGAAAGTTTGCAACCACAAAATGATATGCTCAATTGAAGGCAATTATTCCTCTGTATCTTCCAAGTGTTTGAGGTATGCTCTTTATTTTTTCAAAATTGTATTTTCTCTTGATGAATTGATGCTCGTTCTAGTTTGCTAAATCAATCCTTTTCGAGTACATAAAAAACAAATTGGTCATGGATTTTGTCACAACATGCAGTTTAAATATTTTGTGACAAACTAGAATGTGTAAAATAATATAGCATGTATTTGTACTCCTCAATTCATGGTGGAGAGAATCTGTAAGATGGTGAGAAAGTATTGATTAATAAAGTTTCTCTTCTATCCGTGGATGTTACTAACAGGCTGTTAGTAAACCACGTTAAATCTCTGTCTTTTCCGTAATTATCCATTGTTTTTTATCATACTTTCTCCCTTCTGTTATAACAACTTATTTAACATATGCGAAGGTTCACCATAGACCTTAGGTCCATGCAATAATTTGCCACTTTTTGAAAATATTGTATGCGACTCTTAGCTCCACACTACTGTATTCTAAGAGTCAAATATTAACAAAATGCAGATCAAATTGATAAAATAAAATTGTAATAATAATAAATGTATATTTAAATATATTCTCATAAAGAGGGATATTTAAAATTACTTATTCTAAAGATCAATATTAATCAAAACTGAATTATGGAATTGTGAGCTATAATTTTGACACTACCATGCATTTTGGAATAATTTACTATCTATAAATACATATAAGAGATTTCAAATAACAGTCTATGTGACTATTTACAATATCTCTGCAGTACAAATTTTAACAAAGAGAAAATTAAAGTGATAACATTTTAATAATGAAAAATTTACTCTCTCCATTTCGAAAAAATAGTTCTATCTTGCACATCTCATCATAAAATAATTCTATCCCTACTAAAATACTCACGACTACACCTCATTTCTCCTTATTGCGGGTATAAACTGTTTTGAGGGGTATTTTAATCATTTTGTGTGGGATAAAAATGTTTTATGGGATACATAAAATATTAGGGTGGAACTGTTTTTCAAAGGAAGAGAATACATTGTTAAAGTATTCTCATAGATATGGAATATGATTAAAAATTGTCTCAAATTTCAGCATTATTTTACCGAAACAAAATTTTAGGAGTGATAGGGAATTCATTACTTTCCTTGAATTCTTGATACCTAGGCTCTGTCCTAACTTTCAACATTTTCTTACTCCTGATTTTTTTTCAATTTTATCTATTTTTTCAACTTTTTCCAGTTTCTTCCAACTTCTTCCAATTTCATCTCAATCCTTCTAGTTTCTTCCAACTTTTTCCAGTTTTTCCAACTACTTTCAGTTTTTTCCAAGTTCTTCTGATGGTCTTAATTGTTTTGATCAGTTTTATTATTTTTATCGTGTAAAATGAAAAAGCGAGCCTAACAATCACCAAAAATACGAACAAACTATTTTTGACGTGGAAACCCAATGATAGAATTTGGGATGAGTATTGGACAACTAGATTGGGTAATAAGACACTTGGGCTGAACCACCTTAAAAGATTGAATCCAATCGATTAGTTAGTTCAACTCAAGAGCTTATATACCGATTATTTTGCTCTTGAACTTCCGATGTGGGATGTCACTCTAACACTCCCCCTCAAGTGGACAACCGGGCCATTTTGAATCTAACTGGTTGACCACTTGCAAATGAACTCTCATTCCCTTGACTTTTTTTAGCGCCAACACCTAAAGGACCACGAGCCGCTGGGTATGGACTTCTAGATGAGCAATCGTGTTAAACGAGCCACAGGCCATACGGAGCACTGGGCTAAAGACAAACGGGCCGCTAGGAATGAACGTCTAGACGGACACCTTGATAAACGAGGTGGGCCAAAACCTGCTCCGATACCATGATAGAATTTGGGATGAATATTGGACAACTAGATTGGGTAATAAGACACTTGGGCTGAACCACATTAAAAGATTGAATCCAATCAATTAGTTAGTTCAACTCAAAAGCTTATATACCGATTATTTTGCTTTTGAACTTTTGATGTGGGATGTCACTTTAACACCCAAATTGGGAGAAAACTACAACCTTTTTTCAGGGGTACCATGCCAACGGAGAGATTTTATTATTATTGGATATTGTACTTAGTACATAATTTTGGCATTGTAGCCATTGATGAAGTGTTTAAGCTCTAGGAAGAAGAAATAATATAATGAGTATTTTTTAAGGGATAGAGAGTGTATACTAATAGGAGCGTGATTTTGGCATCCTTCATATATATAAGGTGAAGGGTCCTTGTTATAATTAGAGATGGAGAAAGTAGTTATGGAAAGGATATTAGAGTGGAGGTATTTTAGGAGAGGAGTAAGTGGTGGAGGTGGTTATGGTAGGAAGTTGACTAGGGTGAAGATGGAATAATTTGTGAGGAGTAATTGATGATGGTAATTATGATAATATTAATTGAGAAATACGGATTAGGATTACCGGGCCAGATAATATTTCCCATCATCTTCCAACAATGACTTAAAAGAATTATTTAGATTTATTTTCATATATTATTATTATCTTAATAAAATAAAAAATTTATTTAATGTCACAATTTATTAAAAAATTGTGTCTTGGATACAAATTTTAGTTACCATTATCGAGTCACGTACATTATTAAAATCTTAAAATAATTAATTTATAATTTCCCTTGTGATTTTGAATTTTCGTTAACTATACTTTTTTGAAATGTGTTCTTGTCAATGTTTTAGAATTTTGACCAAAATAATTGTGTACTTTATTTTTTTAAGTATGCATTACATGACTTTTAAATGTGCATACACTAATACAGTAATTTTTATAATGTACATGTTGTAACAATATGAAAAAAATAAATGTTCATATATCAATTTAATACATGAAGAAATTTTTTGTAAAACTCATATTGTTTATTTTTTAAATGTGCATATGCCAGATGTATATTTAAAACTAACTTTGTTGTATAAAAATTCTCTATTTGATTTTTATAAAATAAAAAAATAGAAAAGTAACAAAAAATTTTGAGACGTATGAAAAAATACTGAATGTTTTTACGGGAATGAATTGAAGCTTTTTATTATGCTTCTTCCAACTCCTTCCAATTTCTTCAAATTAACTCCTTCCAGTTTCTTCCAACAATTTCTAGTTTCTTCCAACCCCTTCCAATTTCTTTGAATACACAACCCTATTTTTCCAAATGAAAAGAAGAGAGCCTTAACTTAAGTTCAACATCCATTTATCCAAACCTATTTGACACAATTTGATAATAATGGTCTAATTGAATAGTGAAGTTTTTATCCTTATATGTAGGAAATGCAATGAAAAAAAATGGGGGTAGTTGTGGTATTTTACTTGTTAAAAAATGAAATGAGAAGATCTATTGTGGACAAAGAAAAATGGCTATTGGGAAGATCTATGGTGGACAGAGGGAGTAG
Organism: Cuscuta australis; assembly: GCA_003260385.1. NCBI lineage: Eukaryota > Viridiplantae > Streptophyta > Magnoliopsida > Solanales > Convolvulaceae > Cuscuta > Cuscuta australis. The sequence goes on along the minus strand of NQVE01000162.1, from coordinate 3,124,147 downwards.
TGAAGAAGAATTATTGCAGAACAAAAAACATCAATTCAGATATTGACACAGGTTCAAATTAAATAATGCTACTACCTCTGTCCCATAAACTTTTCTCATTTTAAAAGTAACAGAAAAATTATATTCTTTAAATCTTATCTGGATGTGATTTAAAGAATGTAATCTTGGTGTTATTTTTTAATTTTATCATTAGTGTATTGTAGGGTAAAATATGATGTAATGAGTAAATAGATAATATACTGTAATGCGTAAATTAATAGTGAATAGATATGATATGATATGATGGATAAATTAATATTGAATAAATATGACGTGATAGGAACAGAGGTCAGGAGTAAATAACATTGAATAAAAAGAGAGAATTTTATTGACATTGAAATTGTTCATACTAGAATTTTATATGTTTCCATACATCCATGCTCCCACAATTGAAAGAGTATATGTTTATATGAGTGATCCAGCCTCACATAATTCTCTAAGAGCCTAAGACCATACTAAACATTCTAGCTAAATTGTTTTTTATATGGATAAGACTATGTACTAATTATATATATTCAACTCGAAAGATTATAGTGTTTGTTTTTTATATGGATAAGACTATGTACTAATTATATATATTCAACTCGAAAGATTATAGTGTTTGAAAGGCTTATTAAGCAGCAGCAGCTCCGGCAGGAGCAGCTGCAGCACCACCACCAGCACCATCACAAACAGCAGGAGATTGTTTGCCAGAGAGCGTAGGTTTGACGTTGCTGCATTCGGAGATGGCAGTGCCATTGGTTCCGTGATATTCTAAATTGATGTCGCCCACCTCTACTTTCTCACATGGGAATCCTTTGCTACATGCGAGTTTGACAACCACTTTTGTAGCAGAAGTCCCCTTTATGTTCTTGAAGCTAACGTCACTGATATTCACTTTGGATGGAACCCCGGCCGTGCATTGATTCCATGGGCAGTACTCTTGATCGATCAATATAGGGTTGCTCACGTTCTCCATCGTGACATCTTCAAAATGCATGCCGGAGGCGGAACCCTCTGGAGATGCCGGCCATGTCTTTATTCTCACACCGTTCGTTGTGCCAGTGAGAGTGCAATGCTTCACAGTCACTCCTTCAACCGGTTGTTCATCTTTATATTTTCCTAAGCTTCCAATGCTAATCCCATGGCCTGGCCCGCACTTCACATTTTCAATGTTAACCTGCTTACTTCCATCCCCGAGAGACACGCAATCATCCCCAGTCTTTATGTCTGCACCAAGAATGGACACTCCAGTTGAACGACCAATATGGATGCCATCCGTGTTTTCACTGTCTCCTGGTGCTATGATGGTTATGTCGCTTAGGGTCACGTTCTTTCCCTGAATCACGTTCATGTGGAAAAACTTGCTATCTTTAGATGTTACTCCTTTCACTAATGCGTTTGTCAATCCTCCCAAATTCAAGTTCTGCAAAACATATAAATATACATGTATTTTCAACTATAAGTAGATTGCTCGAGTAAATATAACAATACAAAAAATGAATGTAATACGACATACAATTGGGAGGAACTTGCAATTTCCACTGAAACTTTTTTTGCAATTGTTAGTCTTCCAACCGACTTCACCCTTGCCTTCGAGAGTGCCTCCAGAGATAGTTAGGCCTTCAATGCCATAGAAAAGGATCCATCCATCTTGTCCTTTAAAAAGTGAGAGATCAGTTGGGCGATAAAAGTTGCACCGTCAGCTTGAAAAGTTACAGGGTTGCTACATGGACCAAATATTTTCATTGGGCCCACCATGTATTCTCCCGCAGGAACTATGAGCTTGCTTGCATCTGTTGCTTTGCATGCATCTGCCCATGCTTTAAGAATGGCCTAATCCAAAAAAAAAAACATTTTTTGATGTAAGCTATCTTATGCTATGTATCTTTTTCACTTTCTAGTTTTTTTATAGAGTACCACAATGATGTGTATTATACCTGGCTATCATCAGATTTACCATCAGCTTTGGCTCCGTAAGTTTTAACGCTAAATTCAGCGCTATCCACCCTTGCCACAATAAAGGCAATGCATACAAAAATCCATGCAGGTTGAACCTTCCTCTCACCCATTTCTACTTTTAATTTTTATTTATTTCTTTATTTATTTTTTTAAAAATAATTTTATTTGATTTTTTTACTTTTTAATTAAGGATATTGATGGATTATTGTTTCAAAATGAAAATGAGTATTTATAAGGGGAGAAGAAAAGTCTACAACCACAAAATGACATGCTTAATTGAAGGCAATTATTTCTCCCGAGTCTTCCAAGTGTTAGAGGTTTGCTCATTTTAAATTTTTAGCGAATTATATTGTTACTCCGTACTTTTCTATTGACCGATGCTTAATTGACCGAAGCTCACATTTAGTTTTAATATAAAATTGTAATTTTTGAGTTAGTAATTATATTTTTGAAACACTAATCATTTTCGTACACATTTCTCTATTTTCCTTCATGTTTAAAAATAGTTTTCAAGTATAATGCAAACATAGTCTTAGGGTCCGTTTGATATACGAAGTTGATGGAATTGGAATTGAATTGGAATTGAAATTCAATGAGATTCAATTCTATAGAATTGAATTCACCAATTTCAATTCATTTTCGGCACTGTCAATTTCAAATTAATATAATTTTTTGTGCTACCAAACACCAGAATTGGAATTGAAGTCCTCAATTCCAATTCCATAGTTTGAATTCCGTGTATCAAACGGGGCCTTACAAAAATTGTTAGAGTACATCCCACATCGGAAAATCCAAGAGAAAATAATCGGTATATAAGCCTCTAGAGTTGAACTAACTAATCGATTGGATTCAATCTTTTAATTCGGTTTAACCCAAGTGTCTTATTGCCCAATCTAGTAATCCTTACCCATCCTAAATTCTATTATGGTATGTTTGGGAACATAGATTTGGATTTCAAATCTGGATTTGGCTCAAATTCCATGTTTGGGAAACTTAAAAATTTCAAATTTGGATTTGAATCAAATTCTTTTCATTCATAACAAAGCTTAATTTGAAATCCATGCATCTCCCCTTGTCATTTGAAATTTCAAGATTCCAAATTTTGGAATTGAAATACATGAAATGAAATGAAATGCTAGTTGCCAAACACTATCTTAAGGTATCGGAGCAGGTTTTGGCCCACCTCGTTTGTCCATACCCAGCGGCTCGTGGTCTTTAGGTGTTGGCGCTAAAAAAAAAAGTCAAGGGAATGGGAGTTCATTTGCAAGTGGTCAACCGGTTAGATTCAAAATGGCCCGGTTGCCCACTTGAGGGGGAGTGTTAGAGTACATCCCACATCGGAAAATCCAAGAGAAAATAATCGGTATATAAGCTCTAGAGTTGAACTAACTAATCGATTGGATTCAATTTTTTAATTAATTCAACTCTAGAGCTTATATACCGATTATTTTCTCTTGGATTTTCCGATGTGGGATGTACTCTAACAATAATTGATGAATGATGATTTCCATTTCGTGTATGTAATGGGATTATGGGAAAATTGATTACCTTCAACTATAATTAAAACTCTCTCTTCTAATCCTTATATATAGGGATGTATATATCCTCATTATTATTCAATAAGACCAACTATTATGAAACTGTATCATGGTATCGGAGCTAAGATTCTCAAAAACTTAGACTCTTTTTATCCGATCGAGCACATCGTCGGTCTCTATTCACGGCACCATCTGATAGTATGGTGTCACCGATCGATCTCGATGAGCGTGCCTAAGCGCCGTTGTCCATTATCCCTCATAAATATACTTCGGGTGTCCTTAAATTTTGTGGTAATGTACTCTGAGGGTACATTCCGTCTGTTTAGCCATTAGAATTAAAAGTTCTATTACTTTGATAAATACTAAATTTTACATAGAAAATCATTAGGACTATTTTATTAAATTTAAATAGAATCCTACAATTTTTTAAAGTAAATGAACTTTCAATTCTAACGCCTAAATAGACAGAATTTACACTTGGAGTATAATATCACAAAATTTAAGGATCCGGTGTATCTTTTGGGCAATGCAAGACATGAAACTTCTTGCTTAAAAATCAAGGGTACCACGAAGTATATTTCATATAAAGTTGGACATGAAAGTTATTATCAGAAAATTGAGGGTACCCCAGAGTAATTTTTTGTAATAATAGTACGACAAGGATCCTTTGAGTCCTTTGACCCTTGAACCCAATGTCATATTATGACCGGGTGCCTACGGTGTTGCGTTGGAAAAATTGATGGTTTCTACAAGGAAGTCTAATGGTATGGGATTAAGTATATATGATGAATAGATTTGCTTTTGAAGCATTGGATCATACACTGAGACATATCACGGGATTCTCTAATAGTAACTCTAAAAATGAACTATACGTACAGGGAGATAGTTGTACTCACCAGTCAATCTCTCTAAATTGTGATCGTATTGTAAAGTTTATACGTTGACCAAGAATAAGAGACTGCATTCATCTAGGTCTTCTTGCACAGATAGGAACACACAAGCTTTTTCTGATTTGAATACCAAAACCAGAGATGTAAAGCTAGGTCAGGTGATTGATAGAGTTAGTGATGTTGAGATTTTGAGAATTCCTAACTCTTGACTTAAGTTCTCCTATCAAGAGTATAGTAAATGGATTCACTTATCCGAACATATTAGAGAATATGAACAATAATTATTCTTTTTATTGAAGATATGACACTATTAGAGCACCAACTCTCGAAGTAGTTCAAATGATAAATAAATTTGTCATTTCCCTCATTCCTAGTGATGAAAAGGAGTACTTGAGTTCTGATTCTTCATGCCAAGTAGATGTAGGTGCTGATAGTGATTGATAGCCGTTTAGATTTTTTACTGAAATCAAATATTCAGGTATCCCAAACCACAAAATAGTTTAAAAAAAGGCCGGGTACTGATTATGCTATTGAGTAACATTGACCAAGCCTCTTGATTGTGTAGTGAGACAAGATTAATCATTGTGTACCATCTGATCCAAAACTATCCTTGAAGTTTTAGAGAAGACAATTTCCAATAATTTTATATTTTACTATGACTATTAACCAAAGTCAAGGTCAAGCATTGTCATTTTATTAGATTATTTTTAACCAAGTCGGTGTTCACTCACGATAAACTATATATTGTTGTTTAATGAGTGAAAGCAAAGATAGGGTTAAAAATATTAGTTCTCGATGATATTGGAATCCCTTGAAACCATACTAAAAATGTTATACTCTGAAGTCTTTCCAAAAATATACATCTAAAAAAGACTTTGAGTGTTCACTTTTAAATTTATGTATAAGAATCATCATTACCAAATATTAAACGGTAAATTATTTATTTTACTTTTATTTTAATGTCTATAGTGTTAAAGAATACATTACATACATTTTCATAAATTCATTTAAAAATATTACATTGAAGATAATTTGTAACAAAAAATTGACATAACCTCGTGCGTCCCACAGGTTAAATATTAGTGTCATATTATGAACGGGTACCTACGGTGCTGCGTTGGTAAAATTGATGGTTCTTATTCCCCTAACACCCTCCCTAAACCCATGTCCCTTCCCTTGCACCCCACCCTAGCACACTAGGGGTGAGGGTTTAAGTGTTAGAAATCATCAATTTTACCAATGAAACGCCGTAAGTATATCCTAAGATATAATATGACATTGATTTTCAAGGTCAAAAGAACCGTTGTGAGAAAAATAATAATAGTAATAATAATAGTTATATTTATAATTATAAAAGTGATAATGACGATGATGATGCTGATAATAATAATAATAATAATAATAATAATAATAATAATAATAATAATAATAATAATAATAATAATAATAATAATAATAATAATAATAATAATAATAGTAATAATAATAGTAATAATAATCATCATCACAAGGCCACCACCATGCTCGCTCAACCATTATTGATAATACTTGAAAGGTAGCCCTGTGTAATTTTTAAAGAGGCTTTTAATTATTACCTCATTTAAAATTATGCAAGAAGAATTTTTCAAGTATTTATTAAATACGGAGTACATAATATATATAAATAACATTAATTTTAATAAAACTTATAAAATCACAATATCATTAAAATTATTTTAAAAACCTAAATTGAGGAACATCTATAACATGCATGGACTTGAGGTAAGTATAGTGAGGCCTCAATTCATTCTCTAATTGAATGATAATTAGAATGAGTTATTTTACTTCATTATTTATCATGCTTCAAAGTGTTGGGATTCCTCCAAGTCCCACACCGGAAGTTTAGGAGTAAATGAACCAAAATATATAGGTTCATCCAACCCCATTAATATGAGGCCTTTTGGGCGGTGCCCAAAAACAAATCCATGAGGGCTAACCTAGAGCGTATAATATCATACTAATGCGGGGTTGGGGTGAGGACACGCGTAGTCCCAACATGTGGTATCAGAGCCCAGGTTCTTGCGGGCGTGAAGGTTGGGCAGAGGTGCCCAAAAACAAATCCGTGAGGGCTTGTCCCAGAGCGGACAATATCATACTGATGCAGGGTTGCGCACAGGGCACGCACAGTCCCAACAGAAAGTTACACATTTTTTAGTAGAAAAGAATTTGTATGTATATCACAATTTTAAGCTCTTTAGAAAAAATTACTACTATGATCATGTATATTATATACTTTTCAACACATTCTAAGATATTTTTTGAATTATATTTTCTATAACCAAAATGTAAAGTTTGTTGTAGAGTAAGAAAAGAATAATATATAAATTAAAATGGATTCCCTTGAAATTTATGTTGGGTTTTGTGGAGGCTAGATACGTTTGGGCCCGACATGGATTGGCCCGTCTTATTTTTAGCCCGTTTTTCTCTTGTTTCTTGGGGAACAAGTTTTGTAACCCTAGTCTTTTCTCCTATATATTAGCCCTTGTACTTGTAATTCCAGTGAGACACGACAAGTGAAATAGAAATCCTCTTGTTGCAGCCATGGATTAGTGAAACCGAACCACGTTAAATTCTTGTGTGTCGTCCGTGTTCCGTTTCTCTCGTTTCTCACAGATTATTTGTGTGTTGTGTGTTTAATTCCCAACAAGTGGTATAAAAGCAAAGGTTGTTCAACACAAACCCAAGTTGTGAGTCGTCAAGGGTTTTGCAGATCTGAAGGCGCGGAAGAATCGTGTGCTAAAGGAAAAATAGGCCGCTGCTCCGCTGAAGAGATCTATAGCAGCAGCCGCTGTTGGGAAAAGATGTGGTTGTCCAGTTTGAGTGCCGCCGCCGTCTAGATCTGTTTTCGCCGCTACTCCTAGTGAAGTCCGCCGCCGCGTCGAGGAGATCGCAGCCGCTAATCCGTCCGTACGCCATCCAGATCGTGCAAAGAACCATCGCCATGCCCGGAGTAGAGGTGGAAGATCCGACTCGCGAGCAGGAGTCGCCCAATTGCTCGCCGACTCACTGCTGCCCTTATTTTAGTGCAGCCACGTCGTTTCGCCACCGCCATATAGTGCCGCCGCGCAGACGCTCGAGGACCGCTGCCATCTTCTCCTACATGCCCAATTAGTGCCGCCGATCGAAGGGGCTGTGTTTGCTTGGCAGGTGCGAAGGAAAAGAGGTCGGGCTTAGTGGAGTTGGGCCGTATTTAGCAGCCAAAGAATTGAAGAAAAAAGTAGTGGGCCAATTTGTTTTTAAATTGGTCAGCTATTTTCTTTTTGGTGTATTTGGCTTGTTTTGGTTTGGGCTAATTAATTGGAGTGGTGGACCTGATTTTCTGACGAAAAAATACCAAGATCTGAAATTAGTTGTACCGGGCATCTCGTCAAGTCATTTGAGATGGCAGAAGACGGGAAGTTTCGAATTGAGAAGTTCGATGGTACAGATTTCAGTTGGTGGAGAATGCAAATTGAAGATTTGCTGGTTCAGAAAGATTTGGATGTGGTTTTGGGTGACAAGCCCGAAAAAATGTCGGATGCAGATTGGGCAGGTTTGGATCGGAAAACAATGTCTGTGATCCGTCGCTCATTGACTAAGAATGTTGCGTTCAACATTCTGAAGGAGAAGACAACGAAGGGAATTATGGACGCACTGTCTTACATGTACGAGAAGCCATCTGCAGCGAATAAAGTTTTTCTGATCACAGAGCTGGTGAACATAAGAATGAAAGAAGGCACTTCTGTTACCGAGCATATCAATAAGCTTAATTCGATCTTAACCAGACTTGCGTTAGTGGGAATTAAGTTCGATGATGAAGTTCAAGCTTTGCTACTACTATCGTCTTTGCCTGATAGCTGGTCTGGAACGGTTACATCGGTTACCGGTTCAGTGGGACCTGATGGATTCACCTTTGATCATATTCGATATCTCATTCTTGGCGAGGATGTCAGAAGAAAGAGTTCAGGGGAGTCATCTGGTGAATTGCTTCATGTTGATAGAGGCAGAAGGAATAGCAGAGGTAGTGGGAGCAAGAACAGACAAAGGAGTCAGTCGAAGACTCGGGATAGCTCAGGTGTAACGTGCATTTTAGGAATCAATGCCCAAATGACAAGAAAGTGAACATTGTTGAAGGCTTTGTGAGTGACGAGGAGGTCACTCTGACTTGCTGTGAGGAAAGCAATGTGGATTCCTGGGTCATGGATTCTGGTGCTTCATTTCATGCTACCCACATCAGTGAAGCATTGCAGAATCTGGTTATTGGAGACTTTGGAAAGGTACGACTAGCGGACGACAGAGCTCTTAAGGTGACGGGCATGGGTGACATGGTGTTGAAGACCCCAGTCGGTTTCTGGACTTTGAAGGATGTCAGAGTGGTTCCAGGCTTGAAGAAAAGTTTGATTTCTGTCAGGCAGTTGGACGAACAGGGACACGAGGTGAAGTTCATAGACGGGCAGTGGAAGGTCGTGAAGGGAAATCTTGTCATGGCCCGCGGAAGGAAGAGTGGGTCGCTGTACATGGTCGGGTTACCGTCTGAGGGAGTGACCGTCCCAGTTCAGAAGTGAAACAAAGTCCGGTTCACAGAGTCTCGTGGGCAGAAGAAGATTGTCTGTGCAAGAGAGAAACCTAGAGCCACTGGTCAGACTCAGGATGAACAAGCGTGGAAAAGTTCAAGGGGGCTAGTCAGAGGTATTAGTGGCAGTGGGAGCTCAAGAGGCGCTTTAGCCAAGTTGCCTAGAAGACAGTGGGTCAGGAGAACCAGTATTCCAGTTGTTGGAACATCTCCAGAAAATTTCTTGCTGAGTACGGAGAGTGTTTTTTCTCAGGATGTTCCAGGATCCGGTAGTGTGCATCAGCAGTGGGAGCCGGTAGGGACCGGGGACGAGTCAGGGGCAGATTTAGCCGTGACTGATGGGTTGGAGCTTAGGAGAGCTTCAACGGGCCTTTCAGTTGTCTGATCAAAGGGCCGCTGCAACAGGAGAGCTGTGGAAGATTACTCGATGTACAGGAAATCGTGGTGGATGGCAGTTGATGATTATCAAGCCTCCAAGTGGGAGAATGTTGGGTTTTGTAAAGGCTAGATACGTTTGGGCCCGACTTGGATCGGCCCGTCTTATTTTTAGCCCGTTTGTCTCTTGTTTCTTGGGGAACAAGTTTCGTAACCCTAGGTTTTTCTCCTATATATTAGCCCTTGTACTTGTAATTCCGGTGAGACACGACAAGTGAAATAGAAATCCTCCTGTTGAAGCCGTGGATTAGGGAAATCGAACCACGTTAAATTCTTGTGTGTCGTCCGTGTTCTGTTTCTCTCGTTTCTCACAGATTATTTGTGTGTTGTGTGTTTAATTCCCAACAATTTAGGCATGTGTGGATGCAACTAATGAACGCCCTTATCGGCACACTTAATAATAATAATAATAATAATAATAATAATAATAATAATAATAATAATAATAATAATAATAATAATAATAGTAATAATAATAATAATAATAACGGGACATAATAATAATAATAGTTTTTATAACGGACCAAACTCGCTACAAACAAATTTTAAACGAACTTGGAGATGAATTTAATTAGCACAGTACTATTAAAAAAATTTTGCATAAAAATTATTAACAATCATTTTATAGGTAGAAAATGTATCAACATATACTATATTTTAATAGTATTATTGATGTTAAAAAAAACTACTTAGTAATTATTATATCAGGGAATAAATCGAATAAAGATCACAATTTTTGCAATGAAATGAAGAAGTTGAAGTATGATATGTTGAGAGAACGTCATTAGGTCAATAAAAAAATTGGTTGTAAATGAGAGAACGTCAATTAAATCGCCTGTCCATACCAAACACTTGGAAGCTAAGACCCCCAAAAGAATTGCCTTCAATTGAGCATCTCATTTTATTTTGTGGTTGTAAACTTTTCAGCTCTTTATATAAATAGCCATTTCTTATTTGGTATAGTACATCAATATTTCTACTTCAATTTCTTGAAGTAATAAAAAATAAAATAAAATTATAATAAAAACACAAATAAAGGATTAAAATAGTATGAATAAAATAATGGGTTCGAAGAAGGTTCAAGTTGCATGTATTTTTGCATGCATTACTTTTGTTGTTGCTAGAGTTGATAGTGCAGAATTTAATGTGAAAACATATGGAGTCAAAGGTGACGGTACTTCAGATGATAGCCAGGTACGTGCAGTATAAAGAAACCAAATGTTGTATTTGGTATAGAAATTGAAAGTATATATAAAATATAATAGTATAGGATAGTTACATTAAAAAGGTTACATTTATTTTTTTTGGATTAGGCAATTCTTAAAGCATGGGGAGAAGCATGCAAAGCAACAACCCTGAGCAAGCTCATAATTCCTGCCGGAAAGTACATGGTGGGTCCAATGAAATTATTGGGTCCATGCGGCAATCCTGTAACTTTTGAAGGAGATGGTGCAACTTTTATTGCACCAACTGATCTCTCACTTTTTAAAGGACAAGATGGATGGATTCTTTTCTATGGCATTGAAGGTCTCACTATCACTGGAATCACTCTCGAAGGCAAGGGTGAAATCGGTTGGAAGACTAACAATTGCAAAAAAAGTTTTAGTGGAAATTGCAAATTCCTCCCCATTGTAAGTTGTATTACCTTTATTATGAATATCATTATACTTACTCGATCAATATGTTTACAGTTTTTAAATACGTGTTTATATATTATGCAGAACTTGAATTTGGGAGGATTAACAAATGCAGTAGTGAAGGGAGTAACATCTATAGATAGCAAGTTCTTCCACATGAATGTGATCCAGGGAAAGAACGTGACCTTGAGCGACATAACCATCACAGCACCAGGAGACAGTGAAAACACAGATGGCATCCATATTGGTCGTTCCACTGGAGTATCCATTCTCGGTGCAACCATAAAGACTGGGGATGATTGTGTGTCTCTTGGGGATGGAAGTAAGCAGGTTAACATTGAAAATGTGAAGTGCGGGCCGGGCCATGGCATTAGCATTGGAAGCTTGGGAAAATACAAAGACGAACAACCGGTAGAAGGAGTGACTGTGAAGCATTGCACTCTCACTGGCACAACGAACGGTGTGAGAATAAAGACATGGCCGGCATCTCCAGAGGGTTCCGCCTCCGGCATGCATTTTGAAGATGTCACGATGGAGAACGTGAGCAACCCGATATTGATCGATCAAGAATATTGCCCATGGAATCAATGCACGGCTGGGGTTCCATCTAAAGTGAAGATTAGCGATGTGAGCTTCAAGAACATAAAGGGGACTTCTACTACAAAAGTGGTTGTCAAACTCGCTTGTAGCAAAGGAGTCCCATGCGAGAAAGTAGAGGTGGGCGATATCAATTTAGAATATCACGGAACCAATGGCATTGCCATCTCTGAATGCAGCAACGTCAAACCTACGCTCTCTGGCAAACAATCTCCTGCTGTTTGTGATGGTGCTGGTGGTGCTGCTGCTGCTCCTGCTAAAGCTGCTGCTGCTTAAGTTTTCAAACACTATAATCTTCTAGGTTAAATATATATTATGAGTGCATACACTTATATAGGATAATGCTTAGCGTGGTCTTAAGCTTTTTAGCTCATGCATGCACAAGCCTCGACTTTATTAGTTTATTACTATATAAATTTTATTTTAAAATTTTACTCCTATAATCAATTAAATTGAATTGAAAATAAAGTCGGTCAAGCTTCGTAACGCGTAATGGGAAGATCATACATGGACGGAGGGAGTAACTAATAAACAAATTGGTGGTTGCCGTTCTACAAAACTAGAGGTGACAAGAATATATTATTTTATGAAATGACTAGTAAAATTGAGTAAACAAAGTGAGTAAAGTTTGACCCTGTGAAAAGTGACTAGGAAGATCTATGGTGGACAATGGGAGTATTATATACCCCTTCTATGCCGTCTTTAATTTGTATGCATGGTTGCGTGGTGAAGGAATACAATAAAAAATTGTTACCATAATTATTTTATTGATATATAAATTTTGTGAACTTTATTTGTAATTTTTAACCTCTTGAATTGCAATGTAAATTAGCTTTTTCAAGACCAATTCCGAGCCCACCAAATCAAAGTTACCAAAAAAATTGTGGGTGGATACTCCCAATTTTATAATAAGAACAGCCAGGTATCCTGAGTTTTTAAAATATTAGTAGTTTTATTATTGCAATTAATTAGTAGTTTTACTACTCTAATTTAAAGAAAACACTAATGGCCCAACAAAAAATGTATGCCCCCATTGAATTATTCCATGCAATGTTTAAATCTTATATTTTTTTAAAAAATATTTTATGAGTAGATTTGTATAAAAATAAAAACTACAAGTTACATATTTAAAAACTTTCAAAAGTTCTACAAAAAATGATGTGACAAAGATAATTTTTATTTTATTATTGTACAATGATGATAGTTTAAAGTACATGAAAAAGAAAAAGTTAGAAAATATCACATAGTAGAAGTTAAGGGTGAATTTTGTTGGGGGTATTTTTCTAGAAATTATTCTCTAGGGAAAAATAATTTCCACGAAACATTATTTTCTTCCCACATTTTTCATTTTTGGTATGAATAATTTTTTCCTCAAAAAACTTTTCTATTATTTGTTAGGAAGGAACTTTCCAAAAAATAAACTTTTCATTACATTGTTGATATTTAATTAAATAAAAAACAAATGTGTAAATTTAGAGAGAATTTTAAAATATTTTAAACAACATAGTTTGAATTGTACACGCATGCAGTCGATTCCAAATCTTTATTATAGAGCTCTGTTCTCTAAGATTTGGGAGAGGGGTGGGGGAACAGGGTGAGCGAAGTTCTTTACTTTGTTCGTGAAATCAGAAGGTTCGAGTTCTTACAAGGATTATGGATTATGAAATCAAAGTTACATTCATTTGCATTAGATTATGGATTAATTATATTCAATATTAATGTCGTTGGGTAGATATCAACGAAATATTTCCAACGACATATTATTTGTCAAAAACGGACCTGTGTACAAAAAATTTTATATAAAAAATAATGCACAATGCAATATTAAATGATATGAAATTAATAATATAATATAATACTCCTAGCCTGTGACGTGTCTAGGTATTAATAGGGGTGTACGACATATTACCAATATACCCCTATTTACCAATTTAATCCTAATTACATGCATTGCAATTATTACTTCCCAAATACATCACACATGGTTGGAACCCATCCCAATCAATTTATGACCGCACGATACATTCAATCCTAAGCTTTAAATTTATTCTTATTTTTCTTTCACCGAGGTTCATTATATATATATATATATATATATATATATATATATATATATATATATATATATACATATATATATATATATATATATATATATATATATATATATATATATATATATATATATATATATATATATATATATATATATATATATATATATATATATATATATATATATATATAGACACACACACATCCGAACAAGCATAACCTTGTAAAGACTCAATTGTTTTTGCAAATGTAAAAAGAAAATCTAAATCCACTGGGTACATATGTACACAACTCTTCATGTTTGATTTTATATTTTGGAAAGATTATTCAAAATAATCACAACTTTATCCGGTCTTTCAAAAATAATATCACATTTTACTGTGATGCCTAATAATCTCAACTTTACTGAAATTTGTGAATTTTGGGTCGCTGTTAAGTTATCAACGGCGAGTTAACGGAAATGACCTGTTTTGGGTAACAAAATAAAAGTTGAGATTACTTTTTGATGAATTTTCATTTTCATTTTTTTTTTGAAATTTTAATTTTTAAAGTTACTTTCTACCTCCATCATTTCTATTTTTCTAAAGATTAGTCTAACTTTGGATAAAAATAAAAAAATGATATAAAAAATAACGAAAATGAGAAAAATAACTAAAAGAAATATTTGCATTAAATAGCACTAAAACTTAAGTCATTTTCCTAAATAGTACTTAAATTGTTTTACTCCCTAAATAGCACTTAATAGTGTCCATAATATCCTGTGATGACGAATATTTACTTGAATAATGACTAATGCATAATGACTAAAAGTGCTACATTGAGAAGAAAAACACATGTAGTGCTATCTAGGGAAAGTCATTATGTTTTAGTTCTATTTAAGTAAATTCCTCTAACTAAAATCATACAAAATCAATGAAAAAAGTAATCAATAGAAATGAACCTGAAACTAGAAAGAAATTAAAATAAAAATAGGGCAATGCTAGATTCACAAACAAAACCATCACAAATTTCACAAACTTACCATTTCATATTTAAATTCTTATTTTAAAATTATTTCAGATTACTTTATTTTTTTAATTGAATGTATCACCCCGGCCCCCACCTTAGCCGTAAGTGCCCGTTTATAGAATTGTAGACTGGTCCCACAAACCAACACAAGTCTTTCCCGCGCACTTTGTCCTCACTCGTGCGCGCCCAAGGAATTTCTCAGGGGGTCACCCATTCTAAAATTGCTTCAGGTCAATCACGCTTAACTTTGGAGTTTCTAGGTGATGAGCTCTCGAAAAGAAAATGCACCTTGTTGGTATGAGTAGTACTAGCAATCCTTTTTGAGCTCTTCTCATTCTCATCTTGATACGGGGTATTACATTGAAGTTCACAAACTGTAAGTTTGTGAAATTTGTGACAGTTTTGTTTGTGAACCAAGCATTTCCAATAAAAATATATGGAGTGGAGGTTAACATTTTATTCGTTCTTTCAAAAAATAAGTAGTACATTACTACTCTATATAGTGCGTAAAATGTTAGAGCACTCAACTTGTTATATTTTTATTTTGTTACTTTTCAATTTCAGTTTAATTTTTATTGATTTCCTTATTTATTTCATTAATTTTGTAAGGTCATTTTTATTTTTCTCATTTTTGATATTTTGATATTTATTTTTAATTTTTTATAAGATAGGAATAATCTTTAAAAAAAGGAACACGAAATTGAAGTAGAAAGTCATTTTAAACATTTGAATAAAATTTCAAAAAAATACACAAAATTTCATCAAAAACAATCCCAACATTCATTTTGTTGTCTAAAACAGGTCATTCCGTTAACCCGCCCCGCCTTTAACAGCTTAACGCCGGCCCAAAATTTGCAAGTTTCAGTAAAGTTAGGATTATTATGCATCACGGTGAAAGATATAATTATTTTTGAAAGACGGGATAAAAATAGAATTATTTTAGATAATTTTTTAT
This sequence comes from Cuscuta australis, assembly GCA_003260385.1. Taxonomy (NCBI): domain Eukaryota; kingdom Viridiplantae; phylum Streptophyta; class Magnoliopsida; order Solanales; family Convolvulaceae; genus Cuscuta; species Cuscuta australis. The sequence continues at coordinate 3,108,461 of NQVE01000162.1, read as the reverse complement.
TATATTTTTGAAACTCTAAAAGATTACTTACCAAGAAAAACATTATGAGTTATGCTTCCTAAAGTCCATATGCGAAATATGAACATGCTTACATTCTTCATGGGCTGACATGGAGATATTTTATTTTTTCAAAATGTCCAATTCATTCAAGGCTTCTATATATTAAGGTCCATTAAATGAGTGTTGACCTTAGGATCATGGGAGAATTTGCCAAAGATTATTAACTTCTTTTGGGTTGCTAGAAGCCTAGAAGTTCCATCCCGAAATAGTTTGTATTCTTATTATATAAATGTCCAAATCTTTTTTATGTATTATTGACACCCATGAAAGAGTAACATTTTAACAAAAAGTTTCCTCTTTAATCAGATAAGGTCATTAGGAAAATTTACGTAAATAAAACTAAAACATAGTAAATTTCCTTATATCGCACCACAAGTTTTAATTTCCATAACTAGTACTAATTAATTAATTCTTAAATATTAATTCTAGTGTACTAAAATGTCCTTTATATAACTTTATATTTATTAACCCATCACGTCCTACTGTCCTTCACCGGCCGCCGATCACAAAATGTTGATGTTTGTGTCCCGTCGCCACTCCGTGAATATTCATTATGCATGATTTAATGACTTATGTGGTTTCACACTAATAATGTCCAATATCATTTTAAATGTCTACATGTCCATTGTCCAGGCATTATCGGTTGAAAAAAAGACATCGTTGCAATTATGAATATCCACTCGATGTCCCCAATTAGTAAACAATGTCCTTAATTCAACAATGTCTTATATCCAAAATTTTTACAATATCTCAAGTGAGTGAACAATATCCATGGTTTTTACAATGTCCTTAAAAAACAGAGGAATCAAGGAAGGAGGGAATTGATCAAAGAGAGAAAATTGAGTATAAATTAAATTAATTAAGATACAAGAGTGTTTTAGTAAATAGATATTATTAATAATTAATTTAATGTTAGTTTTGAAAAAAAATCTTATTCGGTTCCTTTTAGAGAAAAATGTTAAGTTTTGGTGTTATCTATAGCAAATTTCACATGTCTTTAATCCGGTAACTAGTATCGCACTCGTGCGTTGCACTGGTAATATTTACGTTACTAAATTAAAATCAATTTTGAATGATAGAAAATGATATCTAATACTCCCTCCGTCCCATTAAACCCTTCCTGTTTTAAAAAAGGTGCAGCTTTAAAATGAGTCATTTTAGTGTTATTTTCTAATTATGACTCATATATTCTACACATCCCATCCTATTCTATTATAAAGTAAGAGCAAAATCAGAAAATAATACCAAAATAAGGGTCTACTTTTTTTAAAAAGGAAGAACTTTATGAGACGAAGGGAATAAAATATAGACATTTTATTATTTTAAGCAAAAGTACAAAAGTTTTTTGCTTACAAATTTCGAAAGACTTCTTTATAAAATATATTATTCGTACAATTTGTAGAAACATTATCTTCGTTGCATATCAAAATCTTCAAGTCATTATGTTTTGTTACTCATGAACTACAACATACAGTTTCTTTATAATTGACCTTTAATATTATTACTATTACTATGTTTGTTATTACGATTATTATTTTTATACGGTACCATATTTTTATTATGATTAATATTTTTATACGGTACCATATTATTCATAGTTTTAAGAACCGGACCGGGGACCGAACCGGTCCAGGTACTAGTTCACTGGTTTACTGGTCGAACCAGTGGTTTAAACATATTATATATATATATATATATATATATATATATATATATATATATATATATATGTAATTTAACTTATTTTGTTAGTCAATTTATATTTAAAATAAAATTCATGTATCGAGAAGTACATTAAAAGTTTTATAAATAATAATATTTTATTTTTCTTTATATATTTTGCCTAATATTCAAAAATATTAAAATGATTTTTTTTTCGCGGCACGTACTCCGTAGTAGAATTATTTCTATTTTTAAATGTTAAGAATCTTAGTCAAAGAAATAAAGAAATCTTTTAATTCATATTTTTAATTAAGGAATATATATACTCCTTAGAACAAATACATAACAAAAAAGTTTCTTGCTTGGTTGGTTGATAGCTTGGTATAACAACCAATAGGTGTCAAGCGTTCGAACCTTATTGGAGCAATAAATATTTTGGCCAGATTTGCAAAAAAAAAAAAAAAACTTGTTCGACCGGGTGAACCGGCCGGTTCACACCGGTTCGAACTGGTTCAATGCGCGATGCGGTCCAAAGGGCTGGACCGGACTGGTTTGACCTCCGGTTCGCTGGTTCCCGGTTCGAACTAGCCGGTCCGGTCGGGTCCGGTTTTTAAAACTATGATATTATTAATTTTTCTTTCACGTGCTACCTTTTTTACTATACACGGTACCCGAACTTATAAGGTATGAAATTACCTTATTAATAATTAATCATTAATCATTAAAGTGTCACATGTTACCTTTTTTATTACATAGTACCAAAAATATAATGTATAAAATTACCTTATTAATAATAAATAATTAATTTTATAATGTATAATTTTGGTAAAAAAATATAAGCTATGAAAATACCTTTTTTTAAACCAGGTCAACACTTTCATTTATTTTATAATGGTAAGAGCATAAAACTAACTTACCTTTATTATTATTACATTTATTATTGTGATTATTACTAGTATACTGTATCATATTATTACCATATTACTTCCTCCGTCCCACAAAATCTTTCTCCTTTTCTTTTCTCATCCATCCTAGAAAACATTTGTCATTTCTTTCAAAAAGTCACATTTACCCCTACTAATCCTTTATTATAATAAAGGAGACTCAATGCACCAGAGCTTGACATTTGGCATGTACATGTGGATCATTTTTACACAGTTGGCTTACACGTAATCCTTTAATATAATAAAGGAGACTCGGATGCACAGAAATTCGACATTTGGCATGGCTATGTGGCAAAATTTAAACATGTCAGCACGCCACATAATATCAGAGTAAACCCGCGGAAATAAATTATATACGATGCACCAGCGGATCTCTCGCTGAAAACAATTGACCCCAGATTTTCTACGCAATAATCACTGGCCTTCAACGAAATTCTTTCCTTCAAATTACAACAATACGAACTCCTATTATGATGATAATATAAAACAATTAAAAATAAAAATGAAAAAATATAAATACTATTTAAAAAATAAATATAATATTTTCATTTAATTTAAATAGAATTTTAGGACCATGCTACATATACTAATCATTTTTCTTACTTCCATATTTAAATATTACATACTTAAATTAATAAGTTACAAAGGTTTATTGTGGAAATTTGTGTATAATAACAGTTAAAATCAATAGAGTACCTATATTAATGGAAATTAGAATATTATTTTTTACAAAAAAGATTATTAAGAAACAATACTAAATAATACTAAATTTGAAAATGATGATCCTGAGTACATTACTCATCACCTTACTTATATTACGTATTTTAGATAATACTAATATTATTTTGGATCCGTTTACTTATATATGAAAATCCTTAATTGTGAGTCTTGGATAATCAATAATATTATATGTTTTCAGATTACAACAATACGAACTCCTATTACGAGGATAATAAAAACAATACAAAATAAATACAAAAAATATAAATACTATTCAAAAATAAAAAAGAAATATAATACTTTTCATTTAACTTATATAGAATTTTAGAACCATGCTAAATATATTAATCCTCTATCTTACTTACATATTTATAAATTTCATACTTAAATAATTAATAAGTAACAAAGATTTATTAATGGAAATTCGTGTATATATAGGTTGAAATCAATAGAGTACGTATGCTAATAGAAATTCCAATACTATTTTTGATTCCTTACTTATTTGTCTTACTTCCATGAGTATATATTATTGATCGCCTTACTTATATATGGTCATTAACAACATTTACGGAAAATCTTATTAAGAAACAATCCTAAATAATACTAAATTTGTGAATTATTATCACGAGTATATTATTCATCACCTTACTTATATCATATATCTTGAATAATACTAATATTATTTTCGATCTCTTTACTTATATATGGCAATCCTTAATTATGTATCTTGGATAATCAATAATATTATATGTAAATATATGTATTCAGATTATAACAATACAAACTCTAATTATGATGATAATATAAAATATTAAAAATAAATATGAAGAAATATAAATATTATTTAAAAAATGAAAAAAATATATAATATTTAAAAAATGAAAAATGAAAAATATATATAATATTTAAAAAATGAAAAATATTATATGAAAAATATATATCGGATCAACAGGATCGGTTTCGGGTTGGATTTTTTCAGTTCGAATATCTTTCGGTTATATGTTATAATCAGTTCGGATCGGTTAAATTTCGGTTCGGATTTGATTTTGGTTCTATACATTTTTCAGTTCGGTTCGGTTTCGAGTCGGTTCAGATACGGTTCGGTTATAAATCGGTTCGGATAGATTTCGGTTCGGATACAATTTGAGTCGGATATATTTCGGTTTTGGGCCTAGTTCGGTTCGGATATATTTCGGTTTTGGATGAAATATATTTTGGATATATATTATTTTCTATTTAAAATTTAACTATCCGTGTTTCTTTTTATGTTTTATCACATTTATCAATCTATCATCAATTCAATACCTCATTTTATTTGTTTGTGCGTTATCATTTATATGTATAACTTATCTTTAATTTCTACATATAATAAATTTAAGGCATAAAATTTTGTACTTTTTTTCAAAAAGATAATCCATTTTATGAGGGAATGAGCAAGAAATGTAATTAGTTCAAATGGTAAAATAAAAGTAAAAATTTAAAAATATAATATGCTTATTGAAAGGCAAACATAGTTCTGAATTTATCGATTTTAGTACTAATCGGGTTCGGATATTATCGGTTTCAGATCTAATCAGTTTCGGATTTTTATCGGTTTCGGATTTTATCGGGTTCGGATCTAATCGGTTTCGAGTTTAATCGGTTCGGATATTATCGGTTTCGGATCTAATCGGTTTCGGATTTAAATCGGATATGAATTATTTAGTTTGGTTTCGGTTCGATTCGGATCATTTCGGGTTTTCGGTTATAGATCGGATTTTCATTTTTCAGGTCATTCCGGTTTCGGTTTCGGATATTTCGGTTCGGGTAATCGGTTCCGGTTCTGTTTTGCCAGGTCTACATATATTAATCCTTTACCAAGGAATTCTCACCATCATAAAGTCCTTCCTAAAATAAAAAAGGTAAGTAAATAATTAAATGTGAAACTATCCTAATAGGACTGTGCGTTAGAAAATGATTCATGCATAGCCATGAATGGTATGATATGATTTCCAAGAATAGATTATTTCCTTAGCATATGGTGATTGACAAAATTTACGAAAAATATTATTAAGAAACAATCCTAAACAGTACTAAATTTGAAAAATTATGATCACGAGAATATTGTTCATCACCTTACTTATATTATGTATGTTAGATAATACTAATATTATTTTGGATCTCTTTACGTATATATGGCAATCGTTAATTATGTATCTTGGATAATCAATACCGGAGTAATATTATTCTGGATTTGTTTATTTTTAGTAAGGAATTCGTTATATCTAGGATGGACCCAATATTATTTTGAATTCCTTACTTATATATCTTACTGGCAATGAGCTAAAATGCTCACTTTTATATCCAAATTTATGAAAACTCTTATATACTTGGGTCAAAATCCTATTATAAAAAGTGATATATAATGAGTTGAAATGTGACATCAACCACCCATTTTCATTTTCCATTTCAATACATAGGCATTCAGAATTAATTATGCAATAAATAAGCGGAGAATCGTTAATTCAACTTCAGCCTTTTGTTTTTAAAATGATTGGTGGTAGGAGCATCCTATTTTTCAATTTCAATTGGGGCTATGAAAAATAAAGTTGACGATACATGGACGAGATCAGCTAGAGATGCAAGAGAAAGAAGAAAATGAATACTTCAACAAAAAAGGAGAGGAAAGGTACGTACTTTAAATATTGTTTTATCTTAATATATTTAATTTTGTTTTATTGTTTTAAGGTAATTTGATGCATAACATTTTTGAATTTTTTAAAATAACAAAATTAAACGGGATATTTTAGTGACCAGAGTTTTTGTATTTACAGTTTATATGGTTCCTTTTTAATGAGCATTGAAAAATTTTCTTATCTTCATATCTAAATCGTTAGTATAGATAAATTAATTTATGTTAAATAAATAAATTTTTATACAAAATTTAAAATTAGATGTCAATTTTAGAAGGATTTAACAAATTCTCCATGTGAAAATGAACACTCCAAGAAAAGATAAAAATATGTTTCCTTTTTTAATTATAGTCATGTTATTTTATCTGTTATAATCTGCATTTGTAAAAAAATTAACATCGTTCAAAGGTTTCATAGAAATCATGGGTAATTAAAATGTATAATTGTTGATTTATATAGGTATGCATACTGATTATTTTTTATAAATTTTATATTTACATAAATAGGAATAAAATGATGTCTAACCATGACTCTTTAATTTCATTTTTCTATATTTTTTTATGAAAAAATAGTTTATACATATTGAATATTTTAAACAGTTGAATGGACGAATATTAACAAAGTTGAGTAAAAATATATTACTATTTAAAACTTTTTTTAAAAAATATAAACTTTGAAATAAATTTGATATGAAATGGGTGAATATAAAAAATGTGAGTACATATTTTAAAATAAAATGGGATGCATGCGAGGAAAAAAATAGGCATTGATATAGAATGATCAATGTAAATAATTCAAAGTTCGAACATAATTTTTAAATTGAACTCAAATAATTGATACTCCATATATATATATATATATATATATATATATATATATATATATATATATATATATATATATATATATATATATATATATATATATATATATATATATATATATATATATATATATATTCATAGTCAGAGAAATTTACCCCTAAATAACATTAAAACATAATGACTTTCTCTAAATAGCAACATATATTTTTTATTTAATTACCAAAGTAGCACTTTTAGTCATTATCCATTAGTCATTATTTAGATAAATGTTCACTGTCAGAGGATATTATTATTCCTTCTAGACATTATTAAGTGTTTTTTAAGGGATAAAAAGTTTAAGTCTTATATTGGAAAATGACTTTTGTTTAAGTGCAGATATGAAAAATGAAAAATTTCATAAATAATATTGGGAAAAAGTTTGAAAAATGAAAAATGAAAAATTTGAAAAAGTTTAAGTCTTATATTGGGAAATGACTTATGTTTGGGAATTTTGAAAATTATTTTTTTGAGGATAGAGAAATATTGGCACCAATTCTCGAAGTAGTTGAAATGATAAATGATTTTGTTTTGTCCTTCATTCCTGATGATGAAAAGGAGTACTTGAATTCTTATTCTTCGTGCCAAGCAAAAGCAGATGTTGGTGTTGATGGCGATTGAATAACAGTTGAGTTTTTAAACGAAATCAAATGTTCGGGAATCTCAAACCACAAAATAGTCTTGAAAAAGGGGTACTGATTATGCTATTGAGGAACATTGACCAAACATCTAGATTGTGTAATGGGACAAGATTAATCGTTCAACAGCTCCAGAAATAATGTTATCGGTGCAATTGTGGTTTTGGGAAATCGATTCGGGGAACATGAAGACAATTTCTGATCGCATTATGTTTTGTTATGACTATCAACAAAAGTCAAGATCAAACATTGTCATTTGTGAGATTATTTTTAACCAAATGAGTGTTTACACATGGTCAACTATATTTTGTTGTTTCACGAGTGAAGACAAAGACAGGATTAAAAATATTAGTTCTAGATGACAATGAAAACCCTTGCAACCATACCAAAAATGTTGTATACCCTAAAATCTTTCAAAAAAATTGGTATTAAAATAAACATTATTAACTCTACATTCTGTTCCTCAAATACTATTTATTTTACTTTAACTTTTTTCATTTATAGTATTAAAACTCATGCGAGCAATATATTTTCTTTATTACGAAAAATAAATTTCATTGAAATAATTCCGAATCGACATAAATTTCTTTCGACCTCGTGCATGGCACGGGTCAGAATACTAGTTCTTAACTTAACTATCACATCACATTTTTCACTATTAATCTACCTATCACATCACATTCAGGGGTATTTTCCGAAAGTTAACACCAAAATACACTCCCTTTAAATCTTTTAAAATTCAAAATCAGAAAGATTTTGTGGGATGGAGGAAGTATTATTATTATTTTTCATATGTTACCTTTTTTATTACATGGTACCAAATTATAAGGTATGAAATAAATTACCTTATTAATAATTAATTTTATAATTTATAATTTTGGTAAAAAAAATAAGGTATGAGAATACAACAACAACTAGGTGAATCCCACAATAAGGTATGAGAATACATATTCTTAAAACCAAATCAACACTTTGATTTATTTCATACACGATAATGTGTATTTCTTATTTAATATAATTTGATGGAAAAACTAAAATGTTGTATTGAGTATACTTCAGTTTATTTATTTATTTATTTATTTGAAAACAAACAACTTTTCATTCAAAAAAGACATTACAAAATGAGGTGGAGTAACAGACCAGCTACCACATTAGATGACCGAGGAACAAACGACAAAGAAGCATAATTAAACTCAGATAACAGCACCCGACAATCATTAATAAAAGAACCAACATAGGACAAAAACAAACTCGCCATTAACTGCTCTCGCAACTCCAGAACAATCCGAGAACAGCTCCCACTTTGTGAGTTCCGCTCCTTCGCCCATCCCAAAGCCCTCCTACATGTCATCGCCTCAGCTAGCCCTGGATCAGCCTCACAAGCTAATTCTCCATTCAGGGCAGCAAAGAAAGAGCCATCAGGGTAAAAGAGAACACAACCAAAGCCGACCATAGAAGAAAGAGGAAATAACACCGCATCTATAAATAGCTTAAAAACGTATGGTCTGACCGGCCTAGGGGAGGATGTAGTCGACCCAACCACCCGACTAAAAAAACTCTCAAGCCAACTTTTCCGAGTTTCAGCAATGAGGCTTACCGTACTCTAGGGTGTAGGGACTTGAAATTTCCGGCCCACTACCACCCATCATCCTATAAAGTAAAGAAATCCTAGACCGATGACTAGGGATCGAGTCCCGCAAGTGGTAGTGTTGGAGCTATCCAAAAATCCCATAAATGGTGAGGAGGCTCCTTGTGCACGGTGGGCACAGGTCTAGCGTTCTTGGCCAACTGAGTCACCATGATTTACTTCCTCCATCGTCCCTATTGGGCTAGGGGGTGTGGGCGCCTGGGGTGGGCGATTCCACCTTTTGGACCGGTGAAGTAAAGAAAGGAGTTCTCAAGATTCTGTCAGATTCTGTCACCTTTTGGACCTTTTGAACCACTGCCACACCACATCCAATCTCCAACAACTGATAACTTCATCAATGAGAAAGTGTACAGGCACGTTGGGCATAAAAGGTGGGGAGAAGGACCAAACTAGGAGTAAAACATATGACATATCCTCAAAGTAGGAGTTCAAACTTAAACTCCTCTAAATAGGAGTAACTAACTTAATTAATTAGAATTCTCATGCACTCTCTCCCTTCTCATTGATCTTTTTCAATATTAGAAACACCAATTCACTCAACTATCTATCTCTTTCCATCAATTGCTTAGAACACTCTAATAATGCATCTTCAACTCTTCCATGAGACCATAATGCTCTAACTAGAAGCTCCAACACATGACCATGTGGAGTGTAGATGCTGCCTTGCTTTACGAAGTAATTCTACAAGCTTAGGCCCAAATCAATCTTATAATTTTTATAGGAAATCCTTGTCAACATAGAGCAAAATAGGAGTAAAAAATTAATAATACACACAAATAGAAATTGAAAAGATAAATCTCTAAAATAGGAGTGATATTCATTTTGTAGAAATTCTAATATAAAAAAATATACTCAATTCTTTAAAAAGGCAGCAGACATGCTTCCTCTCCTCTCTAACTCTCTTATATTAGATTCGCAACACTATTGTCGCATATATCAACAGCCGTCGCGCGAGAAGCTCGCCGTCGTTGCCAAGCAGCCGGTGTTGAGGAAGAACGTTTGCTGGCCGGAGTAGCCTATTCGCTGATGCCCTAAGTTCACAGCCCCCTCTCCCTGCCACCATAATGTCACTTTAATTATCCATACAGTGTCAAACAAAATAGTATAATGCCAAACATGACAATACATAATGTCAAACATGACAATGTATAATGTCACACATGGCAATGCATAATAATAAACATGACAATGTATAATGTGAAAATTTAGATTTAAACAATAAAAAAACCAGAGCCCAAAATAACTCAAAACAATCGAGAGCACAACCACAACCCCAAATATCTACCAAAATAATTCTTAACAAAGCAACTTAAAAAACTTACAAAGAGCATATAAAGTTAATTTACCAATACCTTACATATAGAAACTCAATAAATTCCTCATTAAAATGTCCATACAGTGTCAAAAAAGACCACATGTAACACCATGTGTAATCGCATAATGGCAATCATGCTAGTGTATAAAGTCATACAATGTATAATGCCATATCTAGCAGTGTATTATTACAAATATGTCAATCTATAATGTTACATATCACACATGTTAATACATAATGTTAAAAAGAGTTAGATGTCAAGAAATTCTAGATTTTCCAACACCATAATCGTTCAGTTTCAATACCAATTTTACAAAATAATTCCTTAAGAAGTAAATTAAGATTTAAAATTGAATGTCACCTCTTATGTCAAATTGAATATATAATTGAACTCAACCTTAATTACGAAAGGCGCAAAGAATTAGTAAAAATTTTAAAAAATAATTCCCGAAGAAGTAAATTTTCAGATTTAAAATTGAATGTACCACTTATGTAAAATTGAATATAAAATTGAATTCAAACTTACTCCAACCGGCAGAAGCATCGTCACTCGGAGGCTAGGCGACGAAAATGGTTGAGGGGTGGAAGGAGTTCGCCTGTATAAGAAAAAGGAAGATGTGACGGAGTGGGGTGGAATCATTGTCGCGCGGAGGCGAAGGTGGGGGTGGAGAGGGGCTTGAGATTGGAGTGACGGCATGGTGCAGATTAAGAACGAGATCAGGACCAGAGAGGGGGCAATAGATTCAATCTTAAAGGGGAATATGTGGTTTGTGCGGCCAGAACATAATTTAATTAATTACTCCTATTTTGAGGAGTTTAAGTTTGAACTCTTATTTTGAGGATATGACATATGTTTTACTCCTATTTAGGGGGTTTTCTTTAAAAGGTGGCGGTGATGAGTCCACAACTGGGCCAACCTGACTCGCCATCCATGGCAAACCCCATATTAGAGTTCTTTTTCCATCTCCAGTTCGCCGCCTAACTCCATCTCTTGATAACTCTTGGGCCGCAAGAATGCTTCGCTAACAGTAGCTCAGACTAGAACCTAGCCCCGCCTCAAATATGGGGTTTCTGTATGAAATGCAAAATTGTAGTTATTAATTTTGGATTTTATTAAATGACAGGAAACAGACCGGTCTGGGTCTACTTATTCCTAAATATTAGGAACTAGTCCTGCTCGTTTTGCTAAAGGACCTGCCCTGCCTTGGCCCGTTTTCAAAGAAAATCTTTTGAACATGGCCCTAACTCGTCATGAACCGAGTGCTTCGGTTCTGACACGCGGTTCCAAACATGTTTGACTACCCCCTTGAAAAAAGTATTTTATTATTTTAAAAATGTTATATAAACTTTATAATCCTAAAAAATAACATTATTTATAATTCTTTAATTTATTCACCATTTATTTTATTTTTCTACTTTTCAAAGCAAGAGGTTCTTTCTTGAAACAACACATTTTATTTCATAAATTTCTATTTATTTTCATTTTCAATTTTATTACAGATATTTTTAACAAAAAAAAAATATTTAAGTTTGTATGTACTTGATATGCATATATGATGTGAGTCTATTTTTAATTTTTCTATTTTTGTAGCACTCTTCTATTTAAACCCGTGTTTTGTGGTCATTGTTTTTGCCTAGGCATTTTGTTTCGTTTTCTTCCTGCCTATGCCTTCCTAAATTTGAGTGGAACAAAGATTCAAAAATGGAGATGCTCTAATTCTGAATTCAACATCTGGTGCCTATTGGATTTTGCTGGATTTCTATTGGGTTGGCAACAATCTGATAGAAATTCAGCATTTTAGGCCTTCAGGGTAGCAGGTATATATATACAAACGTAAATTGTATCTTGTGGATCTTTGAAAGATTATCATCTTTATTTGTTGTTCATTGCAAATTAAATTCCCAAATTTTTTTCCCTCTTAATGATTTGTTCTTCATTATATTCTTGAAAGTTTGTTATTGAAATATGAACATTTATTCTGAAATTCATCTGCATTATGCATATTCTCTTCATTTCTTAGGATTTCACACACACAATCACGATTCGACATGAAGAAATCGAAATTGGATGAAGAACAAAGAAGAACTATTTAATCATGCACCAAATATTACATAAGGTTCCATAACCTAAGATCACATTCATGTGGTTTGTTTTTTGTCTTTCATGTTGTCATTTTTGTGGCATGTAGAAAAATATTGAATTTTCCAGCAATGTTTAACCTCTTTTAATTTGTTGATTTCAGGGTACATTAATAATCAGTCAAGGGTTAGCTTCTGATTTTTGTAGTTCTTGTTACACCATATAGCGAAAATAATGGATCAGTTCCGCCAGATTGGGGAGGTTGTGGGTAGTATGAAGGCCTTAATGGTGTTGAAGCACGAAATCGTAATCAACCAAAGGCAGTGCTGTTTTCTTTTCGACGTCTTCGTTCAGGCATTTGACAAAATCTCTGACGAAATCAAACAGAACCTAAGATTAGACGAGAGGAGCGCGAAATGGAAACCCCTTGAGCGCCCGCTGAGAGAGCTTCATAGGGTTTTCAAGGAAGGCGAATCGTACATAAAGAGCTGCATTGACATCAAGAACTGGTTGGGGAAGGCTGTGAGTCTCCATTTGAACAATGACTGTGTGGAGCTTCATGTTCACAACGTGCTCTCATGTTTTGTTGTGGTGATTGAGGCCATTGAGGCTGCTGCAGAAATCTCAGGCCTTGACGAAGAACTCATGCAGAAGAGGAGACTCGCGCTGTTGAAGAAGTCATGTGATTCGGAGTGCAACGACCCAAAGCTTTTCCAGTGGAAGTATGGGGACCAGTACTTGGTCTCTAGAGAGACTTGCATTCTTTTGGAGGGCATCTGGAGAGAAGACAAATGGCTGCTTCTTGAGTTGTTGAGGCAGAAGAAGAAGAAGCAGACCAAACTGGCGGATGCGTTGATCAATAAGTTGAACGGGTCAGAGACAGATGGTGGTAATAAAAACTGTAATAAGTTGTTACCCACTTCCCTGTTACTAGAATCGGATGACTATCATGTGAAGCGGCGCATTGGATCAACCGGGAGCCATCTGAAAGAAATTCAATGGTTGGGAGAAAGTTTTGGGCTTAGGACATTTTATGGGGACATTGAACTGCTTAGGCCTGAGATTGACATGGTCATGTCGATGTGCCACCCGAACGTGCTGCAATACCATTGTGGGTTCTATGATGAAGAAAGGAAAGAGGGGTTTCTCGTGATGGAGGTGATGACCAAGAGCTTGGACGTACTGATAAAGGAGAATTCTGGGCAGAGGAAGAGAATGTCATTCTCCATCCCTGTCGCAGTCGACCTGATGCTTCAGGTCGCGAGGGGGATGGAGTATTTACACACGAGAAATGTCTGCCACGGAGAGTTGAACCCATCTAATATTCTTCTAAGGCCGATGGGTTCATTTTCTGGTGAGTGTTACTTCCATGTCAAGGTGGGTGGGTTTGGCTTGTCCCTTTTGAAGAGTCAGTACACCCACAGAAGCTGCCCCAGGCCAGGTGCAGATGATTCATTGGTCTGGTGCGCGCCCGAAGTTGTGGCTGAGAAAGCTGGTGATGTGGCGAAACATTCGGAGAAAGCTGCTGATGTGTACAGCTTCGGGATGCTGTGTTTCCAGATTCTGACAGGGAAAGCGCCGTTTGAAGAATGGGAGAGGCCTCTCCAGGGAGACAAAATGGTGTACAGTTTGATGGCTGGAGAGAGGCCACTTTTCCCACACTCATTCCCTAAATATCTCATAAACTTGATCAAGAAATGTTGGCAAACTAGTCCGAGCACACGCCCTAGTTTCTCTTCGATTTGTAGGATTCTTCGGTATATGAAGAAAGTTCTCATCATAAATCCTGACCATGGTCAACCCGGGTGTCCCCCTCCACTAGTCGATTATTGCGACATTGAGGATGGGTACACCAAGAAGTTCCACAAAAATGGGGTTTTACCTGCAGTATCAGAAATCCCTTTTCAGATGTTCGCGTATAAGCTCGTGGAGAAGGAGAAGACTTCAAGAAACGATGTGATATGTGATCCGGGCGAGCATCTGGTTTCAATAGATGATCTCTGCGTCATACCGAACGATGGGTCCCACAGACGATCAGTGTGCTCCGAGATTATAGACAGGAAGGATTTGGGAACATATGCAGATCAAAGATCTGTCCTCTCTGAGATCCCATATTCGAAGCCCTCATTGGCTGATCACATTTCAACACTATCTGATGAAACATCAGCAGCTTTTGCTGATAGCCCTGACTGGAAACTGCTATCTGCTCTGCCAAGAAGCCATTCCATGTCTGCTACAGGCAGCATTAATAAATTTAAGTTTTCCGAATCTGCCCAGAAGAAGAAATCCTTAGCTGAGCGAAAACGAATGTGTTCTGAGATTTTGGGAAAGAAGGATTCAACTCCAAAGAGAGTCTTTACTGCTGAGCCAAAACCAATAAGACCTGAAGAGGCTTCAGAAAAGACATCATCTGCAGCTGGGAAGAAAGTGGGAGACACTCAGACAGCAGTTCATTCTGAACCCACGCGAACGAAATTCTTAAGCAATATGAAAGCCAAATTTAGGCTAACCAAAATCCCAGAAAAGAAAACTCTCGGTTCCATAACAGCTCGACCACCAGCTTCTCCGGATAATCCTCATAAAGCAACCACTTCAAATCCAAGAAAAACACTGAAAAATGCCATCATTAACTATAGTGTGAAAGGAAAACAGCCGAGCAATGAAGCAGCAGGTTAGTTTCTTGTTTTGCTGAGTTTACATATCATAACTCCCACATTTTAATTTCTTGAAAGTTCATGCTATGATCATGTTGAATGCAGGGACAACGCAACAATATCGGTCTCCAGAAGCTTCACCTGCAAGGGTGACAAGAACAAATTCTTTGGGAAGATTTTCATCTCCGCTTTCTTCACCACTGCATCCTTCCAAAGTGCTCTCGCCAGCAAGACATCCTCCGTCAAGATCCATGAATTCGTGTCCATCTCCAAGCTTAAGAGCCATTAAAGATAAACCGTGAGAATCGTTTATGAGCCCCCGTAGACAGATGAAAGTTGTCTGATGAAAGCACGAAGATGTCTTTTTTAGGCCTTCCCATATTTTCCCAATTCCCAGCACATTGGTATAGACATCTTTCTTCTTCTTCTTCTTCTTCTTCTAAACATTCACCCACGTTCACCACTTTTGTAAACAGATAAAGGGTCTAGAAATTGAATTGAATTTTGATGTAAAGAATTGTTGTAACAAGAGAAATAATAATATTTGACTGTTGAAGTTTTGTTCTTATGTTAATGCTCTTTTGTGTTATCATCCTAATGATAATATGATGCTTTAGGTTAATGAACGCAATGAACTTTAATATATGTGACTTTACATTACACTGTATTTAGAAAGATAGTGGAAAGATAGGTTGAAGAATTTCCAAAGAAGAATAAGAGTAAGCTACATTAGGATTGTAACAAAAAAGACAACCCTAGTAATGGATAAAGAGGGTTCCTCGTCCTATAATCAAGACCAAGCAATGATTACATATATAATACTTAGTACCAAACACATCATGACTACACATAACCTTCCATGCCTCGGTATCACCAAAAGTGTAGCCCTCGATGTGCTAGAAGTCTTCATGAACAGCTTCGATGATATGTTGTTCACCCCACTCACTTTTTTCTGTTGTTTGTATGGTAGGTGAAGTGTCCGACGAACTTCCAGACCTTTTTCTACAAGTCGCGCCACTTACCTGTCAACATGTCTACCGTACAGTAGTTATCTCTTCCCAGCTTCAAATGAAACTGTTTGTGGACGTGATCCCAAAAAGTACTAAGTTTTTTGTTGTTGGCCTCAAATGTAAAAACAAATTGAGTAAATTCCATAAAAGGTTCTCAGTTATAAATCGTTTTACATATTTAGTCCTTACATATCAAATATTACTAATTTAGTCCCTAATTATTGTGTCATTTTTCACGAATGGTCCTTTGTTAACGTTTTTGTTAAGAACATGGATAAAATTGTAAATTCATACTTTTCTCTCTCCTCAATTAAGCTCGTACTCTTTCCCAAACTCGTCTCTTAGTTTGAAGCTCTAAACCCAAAACTGAAATTATCATTCCTCTCTCAATTATTAGTCTTTCTGGTGGAACCTAAAATCAAAATCAATAAGCTTTATGGATGTGTTTTATCGGTTAGTTTCAAGAAATTGCAAAGAAAATAAACATTAAAACTCATCCATGAAGGTCATTGGTTTCGAATTTGGGTTCCACCAGTTAGACAAACAATTGAGAGAGGAGTGATAATTTCGGTTTTGGGTTCAAAGCTTCAGACTCAGCGACGAGTTTGGGAAAGGAGTGCAAGGGGAGGGAGAAAGCTTAATTGAGGAGAGAAAGAAGTATGAATTTATAATTTTATCCACGTTCTTAACGAAAATGTTAACAAAGGACCATTCGTGGAAATGAATATAATAATTGGTTACTAAATTAGTAATATCTGATATGTAGGGACTAAACATGTAAAACGACCTAAAACTTGGGACACCTTTTATGAAATTTACTCAAAAAATTTCTTAGTCAATTTTTTAAAAAAAACGTTCCAAAAAAAAACTTTAAAAAAAGTATTTTCAATACCTTGAATTGGATCCTCAGACACATCGATCGAATGTTTAGCCAACGGACTCTCCTCCTCATCCAACCAAAAGAAACTTGTTTTTTTCGTCGGCACCGACTCCGCGGGTTTGAAACTGGAGCTTTTTTTCTTTGAGGCTTATTTTCTTCTTCCTGGACTCCGCCTCGAGCTGAGTAACTTGGTCATGCAGAGGTTGCGTCTCCGGCATGTAATGACGTTGCGTCTTCGGAATCAAGTTCAGAAACATTAAACCTTGAGAGCCACCCGAGAAGAAATTTGGTACGGTGATGGAGTCCAATACTCAAATACCACAAAATTTGAACGATAACAATTATCGAACAAATTTCCGGCATTCGGATTGTTTGGCCTGAGAGGGGGACAATTATTGTAAAAATAAAGATTGTTTGAATTGTTTGGATTCATGGTGTGAGTAGAAATATATAATTTGTAAAAGAATATAATAAAAATCAAGATATCAGAGAAGTTATTGTGTTTAAAAATGGTTAGAATTGGGTGCTTAAATAGAAGAGGGAGGTAATAGCTAATAGGTTTCAAATTAGAATTTATTACATTTTAAAATAATTTTTTTAAAATTTTGGTCCAACATGACCGTTGGAAGCAAAGAAAAAAGGCAAACGGTCAGTGACCGTGAATGTGACCATGGTGGGGCTCACGGCCCGTGGTCACGAAAGGGGAAGGGCGGGGTGTTCCCGTGAATGTGGTGGCTCCATCGTCAGTCGTTGGCAATGACCATTGTCGGCTGATGATCCACCACCACACTTCACCATCATACCACCACTACCTATATTGTTATATTATCATCAAACCTCATTATTCACATTGTCAAACTCCTTTTTTGTAGATAAAAATAATGCACAAACATTTTGATATTTCGAGGATAATTCATCATATCTAAGAACGTTATCATTAAAAAAAGTTTTTAGAATTGAGATGTCGTGAAAAAGGATACTCCGTATTTCCTATTTTACTTCTTATTTTATGAAGTTCTTAAAAAAGTTTACGTTTTTATTTTGGAAAACAAAAAATATTTTTTTAAAATTTGAGAAAAATGTAGTATATGTTAATTATTTTTCACTTCATTTATTTTTTAATGTGGTATTTACCTAAATAGTACTAAAAATAGTGACTTTTCCAATTTAGTACAATATGTTTTTATTTCCCAATGTAGTTACCATTGTTTAATATCCACTAGTCATTGTTCAAGTAAATGTCCAGCGTCACTGAACATTGTTCAAACTAAATAGAGAAAAACAAAATAAATGGAAAATCAGAAATGAGCTTAAGGCCTCGTTCCGTTCAACTTATTTTTTCTGCTTTTTTTATTCTTATTAAAATCAGATTTGACCAGATTTAATCACAGCAGATCCAATCAGATCCAATCAAGAATTATTATTATTATTATTAAGAATATTTATTACTATTATCATCATTATCATTATCGTTCTTACTCCATACTTTTTAAATTTCATAGTTTTTACTTGTTTCACATTATGAAATTCTTTCAAAAAATAAATTTAATTTCTCTTTAAAAAAATATAAGAAGAAAGAGAATGAAACTTTTGTGCAATTATAATTTATATAGAGAAAAATAAAATGATATGAAGCACAATTTCGTTTTTAAAAATGAAAAAGAATAAACTTTAGAAACAAGTTGAATAGAAAACTAAGAAAGTAATCCTTAATTATTAGACGTCGGAAAAATTATTTTTAAAATATATTGACAATGTCAATCTAATGTATTATTTCTTTGCTTAACATTGATATTTTATAGGGATGAGATATTTTAATAAAAATAATATCTCTTCTCTATATTGATTATCTAAATTTAATTACTTTTTAATGTATATATGAATTAAATATTTATTCTAATGTATATATGACCTAATTATTAAAATATTAAATCAATATTCTTATTTAATAAATAATAATTATAAAATAAAAAAATATTATTACATTATAATATGAATGATTATTCTAATATATGAATTAACTAATTTTATTTCATTAAAAAATAATCATAAAATAAAACAATATAGATCAAATTATAATATGAATTATCATTACAAATTTCAAAAGTCATTATAAAGTAAGATTAAATTATTTTGAATTTTTAAGTCAAATCATAATTAATCAAATCAGATCAAATTCAGTCAGATCAGATCAGATTCAATCAGATGAGATCTGATCTTATCAGGCTAGAACTAGAAAAAAAATAAATTGAACAGAACGAAGCCTTAGGGCCTGTTTGGGAACAGCGTTGGCGTTGGCGTTGGCGTTTTGAAAATGCTATCTACGGACAGCGTTTTCAAAATAATCTATACCGTTAAAATTTTATCCAAAACGCTGACGCTAATGCCAAGGCTATTCCTAAACAGCCCCTTAGTCCTCTCTTTGCCCAACATCTCGAAATTATAAAAATTTTAGAAATAAATTTTGAAAAAAAAAGTGTTTACCATTTTTTTCAAGGAAAATGCTAAAACCCCCACCCTTGCTATCACCCATGCCCCCTACATAAACATGTGGTAGGGAAGCAAGAAAATTAAAATTAGAGGGTGGGTGGAGAATAGGTAGAGATAAATATGTGGTAGAGAAGTGGGTGGAGGCAAGTTGGTAGGAAGGGTGTGGGGAGCATGTAGCATGTCCTTTTTTCAAAGTGGAAAAAGTATTTGGCCCAGGATCCGCACCAGTATCGTGCGAGAACAACAACAATCGCACCGATCTGTTCGTTTATCAGGGATCAGTCCAGGTATTTCATTTTCTAAGCTCTATTCTCCAATCTTACCTTCTTCTACTTCCACCCATTTGCCAAAAGCGAGTCTTGATTCAGTAAAACGCAAATTTTAGATGTTTTTTTATCATTAATTGAAGTTTTATATCTATTTTACAATATTCCCAATCTTAGACACTGTTCTGAAGATCCTCTATGAGCCCTTCATTTTCGAAGTTGTGTGTGAAACAGCATTGACAGATCATGTTTTAGTAATTTAGATGAGTATTTGTATCGTTACATTTATTTCAATTTTGTAATATAGAATGCTTTCATTTGAAGCAGAGAGATTAGGATGTATATTGTTACATGTTTGTGTTTAGATTTTAACATTATATGATACGTTGATAAATATGCATTTTTCCATTTGTTTTTCAATGATTGCTTAAGCGAAATATTTTTTATTGCAGATATGTTGGATTGCTGTTAGGAAAAAGTGAACATTTTAGTTTAATTTATAGAGTGAGCACATAAAATAGCTACGAGTGTTATTAATTGCTGTAGTTACTAGTTGGAGTTTTGATGCAAGTAAAGAAATTCTCTGCACGAATGCATAGCTCACACCTCACATGTTCTTGGACCAACAACACAAAACAAAAAATACCCCAATTTATAAATACTTCGTAATAAAAAAGAAATTTGGTAGTTGCACCAGTGTTTATCACACAGGGTCGGGATTGGGTTTGTTGTTGCGGCACCAATGTTTTTGAGTTGTGACAAATACATGATTTTGCACCCCCCCCCCTTTTTACTCTGCTCCCATGCGGTGTGTAAAGACCAGTTTTGGAAGTAAACATGGGTGCTGGATCTCAAATTTGTGCAAAGTCAACGAAAATAATCATGAAGTTAAATCTTAGAGGTAAACATGAGTGTTTTATGCATATTTGTGCGGAGTAAAAAAACTTGCTGTGCAAAGTTAAATCTTGAGATAAGCATGAAGTGCAAATACCAAAGTTCACCTAAAACTTTGACAGATACTTTAGCAATCATTCAACATGGCTGCTTCTCTAATGGAGAGTATTCGTTTATGTTTGATAATGTTCCTTCAGTCACTTTTGGCAGAGAAATTTGCAAAGCAAACTGAATCTGTGTGTATAAGACAAAAGGATCAACGTCTCAAACTGGCATGGCTGATGATGAAAGACAGAAGAAATATGCAGTACCAATCTACGGGGTTGCATGGGTCCCACATTGTGCAATAAGATCCGCTTCCAAACAGATGCCAGATGGAGATGGTGGCAGTAAGGATACCGCTGATGACCCGTCTTCACTCCCTGCCCACAACTATGTTGCCTTGGCCGGAGGGGGTGGTGAAGGGCGTAGCGGCATCCCAAATGCTATTCTTCTTGTTCAAGTAGACTTCAATTCCTACCTTTTATCCAATCAACCGGTGAGTGGTTTATTCTTTGTGCTTTTCGATATTCTTTATGCTCTACTATTTTAGTACTGTTTTCATCTTCCTATCATTGTTCTGAATACACAGGTCCTGTACTGACTTACATCCACAAATAGATGCATATAGATACACACACACACACACACACACACATGTGCATATGATAATATGATATGAACTAAAAAGAAAAAATATTGAGTGGGATGGAAAGGAAAAGAAGTAGCAAAGATGTCTGTTTAGGTATTTACTAGACAGTTTGGCCATCAGAGTATCTGGCTAAACTAGAAATTCAGAAAATTGCCATTGTGGAATGATGGTAGATAAGCTGAAACAAAGTGTACTAAATAGGAAATTGGTAAATGTTGAAATCCTTAAAACCTCCCAATTTTTGCATTTCACTAATGGCCTTGGAAAGGTATTTTTTTAGTACAAACTCATATACTTTGCCCTTGAGGATGAACTTTGATACTTGTTAAATATGTGAACTGGGTTTCCTCTTAGGTAGCAAGGCTTGGAACTGGTACTGATCTGCCTTATAGGATTGCTGCACACCCTGGAGGAGAAGGTCTCATTTGTTCTTTTCCAGAAAATTGCAGGTAAACTTCATAAATATTGCAGGTATTGAGAGTATCACTGCAGTAGACAAGTAATAGATCGAGTGGTAGGATTTTTCTTCTGTGTTATTTTATCATTTTGAAATTGTTGTATGAAAGGCTTGGTGGGTGGAAAATAGCTACCACCTTGCCATTAGCAGGAGCAAAAGGAATCGAAGTTAGGAAATGAGGGGAATAAAAAAGGAGAGATGGGTTTGTCTCAGAAGTACGAAGTAGCACATTACAGTTTGAAATGTTCAGTCTTTATAGCCCCTCCATCCTTTACAGTAGAGGTCAGGTGTGCGTGCATTGTACATCCTACCCTACCAAGACCCCATTTGTGGGAATAAGCTGGTTTTGTTGTTTTGTTGTCTTTTTATCATATACAGTTATACATTATACACTGCTAGATTTTGTGCTTTTTAACTCTTTCAACCTTTTGAACTTCCAAACTGAATCTATGTTTTTGTGAACGTTGAAACCATTTCACTTAATTTTCGGTTTCCCTCTTGCAGATGGTTTGAGTGGGATGCGATAAAAAAATCAGATGATAGTGCATTGACCCTAAAAGCATCCGAGAGAGTTCTTAAACACTTGGAAGACATTGGTCAGCAATTAGCACTAACATTTAACAGTGAGGGTTCTCTACTTGCTGTTGGTGGTGAGGTAGATGTCTTCTTTTCTACTACTGACAATATTTTGTTCTGCTTCACCGTTCACAACATTGTATGTTTGTACAAGATCTCTCTATTCTGAATTGTGAAAGATAAAACAGAAAAAGCTTCAATAGAACTGATTAGCATACTAGCATAACTTGCCGAATTGTTTAGGAAGGGTATCCCAGAGGTAGGAAAAAGTATGTCCGTACAATATTTTCAGGGCCCAAAAATGTCTAGGGTTGGACTTGGAATTTTAGCAAATCAGAAAGTGGAATTGTCATTGTCTTTTTGTAAAGTTTCATTCCATGAGCTATTGAACAAGGTGTGTATGCATACATGTATATGGAATTATGGACACTTGCTTCCCTTTTCACCTCTTTTAGATAAAACCACTTTCTTTCATTTTGTGTTAATTGATAAGCTCTATTTCCTTATTTAAGTGTGACTTCTAAAATGCTGCGAATATTGTTTTTGTAAAACGAAAAACCTTTCTTGATTTTAATTTTTTATGCAGAGCAGAATGGCAAGCTAAGAGTTTTCAAATGGCCTAGCATGGAAATTATTATTGATGAGATGGACGATGATTCTGTAAAAGATTTAGATTTCAGGTTTGTGGTGGTTTCTTTTTCTTATCAATACCTTCATACCATCAATACCCTTACGATCTTAACATAATACAATCTAGACTTTTAATTGGGTTGATTTGATTATCTCTGCAGCCCTGATGGCAAATTTCTTGCATCTGTGGGAAGTGGCTGTTGTAGGGTTTGGAATGTCTCAACATTAGCATCCGTGATTTCTTTGCAGAAGAAAGATGTAAGACTTACATTTTCAACATCATACCTTGGGGTTCAAAAGCTTGTCATCCTTTGTATTGTGGTAGTCAATATCTAAATAAAAAAGGCAGCTTGAAGTTCCTTTGCTTTTTACTTTCTATGAAGTTTTGGTTAGTAAATGCAGCAAGGGTCTAACAAAAACAGCCCCTTGGTTTTTACAGGGGTAAGGCTGTGTTCATTGTGATCCCCTGACCAAAACAGTGTTGGGATTATATTGCAGAAGCTTGCTCCTACTTGTGTCTTTTTTTCATAAAACTTGACCTGATGAATGTTTGATTGCATAAAGTGGGTCAGAATATGGCTGGCACATCACTACTTGTTATACCTTCTGGTTCGTTCTAGAAGGCATATTTTCTCTTAGATTGTTTCCACTTCAGACTTTAGAGCCCATTTGTAAGGCTGATATTGTTTAGCTTGCAGAACTTGTGTCCTGATTCCTGAAATTGTTTGTTGCTAGTATAGTAGTATTGATGATGTTGAAATTGCTGAATTGTAAAAAGATACATTTAAAATATATTTTACTGATAAAATAAACAAATGTGTGATTAATGGGTAATATGAATATATGATCATTTTGAGCAGCTTCACTCATATAGCCAAAGTACGTCTAGCCCTCATTTTTCATTATTACCCAATTCTGAAATCTGAGCGCACAAACAAATAAGGTAATGTTCGGTTAAAGAGTCTGGCAGATAAGGCTAATAAGCAAAAAAGTGGCTACCAAGTGGCCACTTAGTATTCTTATCCTTTCATTTATAATTCTGCAGTTCTTCTAAAAGTGTTTTGTCAATGCATCCAATATTGTTCTTATTCGTTGTATTTGAACTTTCTTGTTATCCTCCCACTTCTATTTCATTTTTGCCGTTGTCTTCTAACATGGTGTTTTTCTAAAACCAGGATGAGAAGTTTGGCTTTTGTAGGTTTTCACGAAGTAGTGACCATAACCAGACAATCTATGTCACTGCAACACGGGGTAAACACGTAACTTTGGATGTTTCCCTCAGTTTCAGTACAAATCTAGAAGGATAAATGAGATTTGTTCCTTCACGTGTAGCTCAAGGAGGAAGTATTGTGGAATGGAGCACCTCTTCGTGGGAGAGGATGAGGTCAAAGTTGGTTGCTGGTGAACCAATTTCAGCCTTTAATGTTTCAGCTGATGGGAAGCTCCTTGCAATGTGAGACTTAGGATCTGTTTGGATGAAGAAGATTTTGGGAGGGGGATGGGTTGTAGGGCTTAGTTTGTATCTTGATTTAAGTTTGAGATTTTATAAAGGTTGAAAAAAGTAACATGATACTTCGTAAATGATTATACCACATTAGAATCACTTTTTCCAGTGCCAGACATAACCACATTCTCTGCATATGTTATTTATGTTTGAACAAATCGACTTATTCGTAGAAATGCTAATTTGCTTTGCAGTGGGACCAGTGAAGGCAATGTTCGTATCTTGAGGGCCGGCAACATGGGGGCACTTAAGACTATTAAGAAAGCACATATTGGTCCCACGACCGCATTAGCATTTTCTGATGATTCAAGGTTCTGATAACTTATTACAACGCACTTCTTTAGTGGGATTCAAATGGGTTGTTGTTGTTGTTCTTTAGCTGGTTATGTATGCTATTAACACACACACACACACAGAATGTGTCTAAGTACATATACACACGACACACCAAGTGATCTTTGTGCGGTTTCTAGGGCTTTGCTCTCTGTGTCGATGGATTCAAGTGCAAGGGTGACACTTATCACTGACAATGGCAGTAAAAATGGTTTGTAGTTTCTGTGACACTACCAATTCCCAAATAAAAAACATATGTTTGAGTTGGTTTTTGGGATTAATATGCAATTATGCACACAATTCTTCACTACCGTTGCAGGACTCAGCTTATGGATCATTCTTTTCGTCATTTTACTGGCAATGGCTGTATACTATGCAAAACATGAAGGGAAACTCCCATGGCTGCCCGATTTCTTGGTCAAATTATAGACAATAGCTAAGGTGCGTCACCCATTCCTGGTTCACGCAGTTGATTACAATGGGATACTTTTGTTGAGTTGAAAGCCAAACATTGTACACTGTTTTTTGTACAGAAGATCTGGGCTGAATGGTTTTTCTCCTCTTAAAATAGATATGAATAAGTTTTGCACTTGAAAGATTGAGACCCTTTGTATGCTTTAGGTTGTACTTGCATCATAAGGTTATGCACTTACATTGATGTTATTATGCACTATTCATCTACTCGTTTTAGTAAGCCTTTTTTCCCTAAAATGTACCAAATCACCAATTATTCTCTTTTGGACTTGATGACAGCTTTTCAGTTTTCAATGCAAAACTGAAATTTACCAAATTTGTTAAATTTGTATTACACATTAATGCAATGAAATAAAATTTTAAAGTTTTTAGCATGATATATCTAATGAAATTATTTGGTACTAATATATGCGATGTAATTTTTATTTAATTTAGGATCAAAGTTGGTCAATTCTGATTCAAAAAGTCAAAATGAACTCTGCATTGGGAGGGATGTAGTATATATTTTACCACAAATTTGTCAAAATACTATTTTTCATAATTTGAATATAAGTTTATTTTCAAAAAGGATTGGGATTGTATGTTAGAACTAGGGAAAATGTTACTCTCATCATTCCTTTTTAATTGTCTTGTTCACTTTTATACTCCCTCCGTCCCTAAATATTTGCCACATTTGTATTCTCGAGGCAAAATATCAAATTTTTTCAATTCATTTTATTTACATATTAGTATAGAAATAAGAAATAAAATTTACATATCAAAAAACTACATGAAAAGTTTTTTGAAATAAGAGGTGTCAAGAATATTTTATTTTATCAAATAACCAATGAAAACGTAGAAATAAATAAAAGTTCCCGCAACTGCTGAAAAAGCAAATGTTGTGAATATTTTGGGACGGAGGAAGTAGTCTAAAGTTTGACCAACAATATCTCCTAAAATATACTCCCTTTGTCCTAAAACTTTCTTCCCAGAGCACTATTCCAACTTCACGAGAATTTATATTTATTTGTGTTTTTTCATGGCCTATATGATAAAATAAAATATTTTGTGACCACTTGTTTTGTTGAACTTTTGATGTAGTTTTTAAATATGTATGTTTTATTTTTTATTTCTATACAAATATTTAAATAAAATAGATTGAAAAAACTTGGGATTTTTCTTCATTTTGCGCAATGAAAAGAAAGTTTTAGGACGGAGGGAGTATTAGCAAAAAGTTATATAAAAATAATATATTAAAATAGTGTTTGATTTGGTATAATTTTTATATTTTAATTCATTATATATTTTTATACTCCGTATATAATTAGTCAAATGTTTGGCAGGCAAAGCGAAAGCGAAATTGATAGTTAAAAAGGAATGGAGGGAGTGATAATAATTATTTTAGACCATATATTCTTTTCAAAATGAGAGAAAAACGTGAAAAAGCTATTTTGTGACATGTGGAATTTTTTTTGAAAAAATCAATGCATGAATCAGTAAACAAATACTCCATCCATCGTAAAATCGATTACACAATTATCATTCTGACTTCTTGATAACTTTTATCTGTTTGTATTTTTTATTGATCATTTGATAAAATAAAATATTTTTGTTACCAGTTATTTTATAAAATTTTTGATATTATTTTTAAATATGTAAGTTACATTTTTGTATTTCTATACTAATTTGTAAATAAATTAAATTTAAAAAACATGAGATTTTATATGTTCTTTGAATTGTGTAACCTAATATTGGGGGCGGGGGGTGAGAGTATACAAATCAATAATGAAGTAACTTGATTTTCTTATGAACAATGGAGTCGTGAGGGAAGTACCCAAAAAAAAGTGTTCAGGGGCATTTTAGAGAAATAATGAAATATAAAAACAAAGTGGAGTGCAAGTAGTAACTTTTAGAGTTATCAAATATATAAAAACAAAGTGGAGTAACTTTTAGAGTATCAAATATCAATATCAATTGCCACGGTCCAAAATTATTGTCTCACTTCACACAACATATAAAATCACATTTCTCTTAAGATTAGTTTGTTTACAAATTTATATAAAAATAAAAGGTACAAATTATATTGTATTTAAAAACTATATAGCAAATTTTATAAAACAAGAAGTGACAAGAATATTTTATTTTATCAAATGATCAAAGAAAACATTTAAACAAACCAAAGTTATCGAAAGACTAGAATAATAATTGTGACGATAATGTTGGGACTGAGAGAGTATGATATGTCAAAGTTTGACCAACAATATTTTTTAAAAAATATTAGCAAGAAATTGTTAAAAATAATACATTAAAAATAATTTTTTGATTTGGTATGATTTTTATATTTTAATTCATTATATATTTTTATTAATAGTTAGTCAAATTTTGGAACGTAAAGCAAATATGATAGTTAAAAGGAATGGAGGAATAAATAAAAAAAAGTGATTATAATTATTTTAGAGCATATATTCTTTTCCAAAAAAATGATAGAAAAAGTGAAAAAGCTATTTTGGGGCATGTGGATTTTTTTAAATCAATGCATGAATGAGCAAATAGATACTCTCTTCATCCTAAAATAGATTAGACAATTATTATTCTGGTCTTTTGGTAACTTTTATCAGTTTCTATGTTTTTATTGATCATTTGATAAAATAAAACATTTTTGTAACTCTATACCAATTTGTAAATAAATTAAATTTAAAAAACATGAGATTTTACACATTCTTTGAATTGGGTAATCTAATTCAGGATAGAGAGAGTATATAAATGAGTAATTTAATTTTCTTAAGAGCAATGGAGTGGTGAGGGAAGTACCTAAAAGAAGAAGTGTTAAGGGCATTTTAGGAAAATAATGAAATATAAAAATGAGGTGGAGTGCAACTAGTAACCTTTAGAATGTCATCATCAATTGCCATTTTGTTGTACGTCTAGATTTATCCTCTCACTTCGAACAATATGTAAAATTACATCTCTCTTAAAATTACTTTATTTACAAATTAGTATAGAAATCAAGAATACAAATTATATACTCCCTTCGTCCCCCTGTATTTGTCCACATTTGACTTTTGGAACTGTTCATCTAAGCACTTTGACTCATCAAATTCTCTCAATGTGTAAGTCTAAAGGGCAAGGTTCCCATGACATTGGGAACCAATGTCATGGGATGACCCGGGGGCGCTCCGGTGCCCCGTTCGTAAAATTGACGGTTCCTACCCCCCCTAACCCCCCCGGTAAACCCCCCACCCCGCCCCGACCCGAACGCACCCCCCCCACCCCCTTCAATTGCACCCCACAAGTTGATTTTGACTTTGGAGTCAAATTTTGACTCCAAAGTCAAAATCAACTTGTGGGGTGCAATTGAAGGGGGTGGGGGGGGGGTGCGTTCGGGTCGGGGCGGGGTGGGGGGTTTACCGGGGGGTTAGGGGGGTAGGAACCATCAATTTTACGAACGGGGCACCGGAGCGCCCTCGGGTCATCCCATGACATTGGTTCCCAATGTCATGGGAACCAAGGTGAACTCTAAATATAGTCATGTGTGATCTTGTTTGATTTGTCTTAACATATAGATTATTAATATATAATTTTTATAATTTTTTAATATACAAATTACAAGATAAAATGGATTAAAGAAGTGCATTGGATGGTGTGCAAAAATGAAAATGGACAAATACAGGGAGACGGAGGGAGTAGTATTTAAAAATTACATAAAACATTCTACAAAACAAAAAGTGACAAAATGTTTTATTTTATCACATAATCAAAGAAAACTTGCAAATAAACTAAAATTATCGAGAGACCAGAATAATAATTGTGACGATAGTTCTGACTGTAAAAGTATGATATGTCAAATTTTGCTTGAAGAGTAAAGTTTTGTTTCTTCTTCTTTCGTCCCAAAATGGATGTTCTTGTTACTACTACGACCTCTGGATAACTTTTGTTTGTTTGCATAAAAATAAAATCGCATCTGTCTTAAAACTATTTTGTTTACAAATTATATTGGTAAAAAACAAAATGCAAATTACATAGTATTTAAAAAATTATATAGAAAATTATACAAAACAAGAAGTGACAAGAATACTTTATTTTATCAAATAATCAAAGAAAACATGCAAACAAACAAAAGTTATCGAGAAACCAGAATAGTAATTGTAACGATAATTCTGGGACAGAGAGAATATGATGTGTCAAATTCTGCTTGAAGAGTAAAATATAGTTTCTTCTTATTCCTTCTACTCCTTCCGTCCCAAAATGAATGCTCATGTTACTATTACGATTCTTGATAACTTTTGTTTGTTTGTATAAAAATAAAATCGCATATATCTTAAAACTACTTTGTTTACAAATTTTTTTATAAATAAAAGTATAAATTACATAGTTATTAAAAACTACGTAGAAAATTCTACAAAATAAAAGGAGTCAAGAATACTTAATTTTATCAAATGATCAAAAAAATATGCAAACAAACAAAAGTTAACGAGAGAGTAGAATAGTAATTGTGACGATAGGACTAAGAGAGCATGATATGTCAAATTTTGCTTGAAGAGTAAAGTTTTGTTTCTTCTACTCCTTTCGTCCCAAAATGGATGCCCCTAATACTATTACGATCTCTTAGTAATTATTGTTTGTATCTTTTCATTGATCATTTGATAAAAGGAGATACTCTCGATACCTTTTTCTTTTGTGGAATAGATGTTTTATGTACTTTGTAATTCATACATTTTTTAAAATGTGTAATTTATATCTTTTATTCATATACCATTCT
Source organism: Cuscuta australis (assembly GCA_003260385.1). NCBI lineage: Eukaryota > Viridiplantae > Streptophyta > Magnoliopsida > Solanales > Convolvulaceae > Cuscuta > Cuscuta australis. Next base: position 3,078,265 of record NQVE01000162.1, on the reverse strand, counting down.
ACAGATATTACATTGTAATAGAGTCAAATTTCTAATTTTAAAACGTGGATAGTGATAGAATTTAGGATGAGATATTAACAACTGGATTGGGCAATAAGACATTTGGGTTAAACCACATTAAAAATTGAATCCAATCAATTAGTTAGTTCAACTCAAGAGCTTATATACCGATTATTTTGCTCTTGAACTTCCGATGTGGGATGACACTCTAATACTCCCCTTAAGTGGACAACCGGGCCATTTTGAATCTAACTGGCGCCAACACCTAAAGATCCACGAGCCGTTGGGTATGGACTTCCAGAGCAATCGTGTTAAACTGGCGACAGGCCATTGGGTACATACTCCATACGGACAACTGGGCTACAGACAAATAGGCCGCTAAGAATGAATGTTTAGGCGGACACCTTGACAAACGAGGTGGGTCAAAACCTTCTCTGATACCATGATAGAATTTAGAATGGGCATAGACAAGTGGATTGGGTAATAAGACATTTGGGTTGAACCATATTAAAAGATTGAATCCAATCGATTGGTTAGTTCAACTCAAGAGCTTATATACCGATTATTTTACTCTTGAACTTCCTATGTGGGATGACACTCAAACACTGCCCTTCAAGTGGACAACCGGGCCATTTTGAATCTAACCGGTTGACCACTTGCAAATGAACTCCCATTCCCTTGATTTTTTTTTATTTGAGCACCAACATCTAAAGGACCACGAACCGCTGGGTATGGACTTTCAGACGAGCAATCGTGTTAAACGGGTCACAAGCCATTGGGTACATACTCCATACGGACAACTGGGCTAAAGACTAACGTGCCGCTAGGAATGAACGTCTAGACGGACACCTTGACAAACGAGGTGGGCCAAAACCTGCTCTGATGTCATGATAGAATTTAGGATGGGGTAGTGATATCGGGATTGGGTAATAAGACACTAAGGTTGAACCACATTAAAAGATTGAATCCAATCGATTAGTTAGTTCAACTCAAGAGCTTATATACCGATTATTTTGCTCTTGAACTTCTGATGTGGGATGACACTCTAACAGATAGATATTGATAGAGCTGGCAAATCGGTCGGTCAGGTCGGGTTCGGGTTCGGTCACTTCAAGTTCGGGTTATTTCGGGTTCGGGTCAATTCGGGATCGGGTTGAGAACTGTATGTTCATGACCCAGTATCGTCGGGTTCGGGTCGACCCAACGGGTTATAACTTTGATTTTTAAAATTTTTAAATTCACATTACCACTTATATTTTTTATTAAATAAATTTAAAATATCAAAAAAATGTATTAAATCTATAAAATTGATTTATTTTAAACTCTGAAGTAATTTTTTAGATATATAAATCAATATAAAGAATTTAAAAATGCTTAAGTTTTGGAAAAAAGTAAGATAATTATGCAATATCATTAAAATTTTCTCTGCAAATATAAATTTGTACACTAAAAACGAGTAGTAAAGTGTATGATTTTGAAAAATTCTTACTTTAGCGGGTCGGTCAGGTCGGGTTCGGGTTCGGTCGGGTTTGACCCATTTTTAGCGGGTCATTTCGGGTTCGGTCATCAAAACCATTGTTCAAAACCCAGTGTTTTCAGGTCGGGTTTCGGGTCAAAAACAGGTCGGGTCATTTTTTGCCAGGTCTAGATATTGAACCTCAATAATTGAATACAAAAAGATTACTACATTTAAAAAATCTTAACAAATAAAAAGAATAATATTGTCTAATATTCTCTAGAGCGATTGGAGTGTTAGACTCCTAGCTGGATGGAGTCAAAGAAACTGGTAAATCATGGATGACATTTAATTAACAAAGGATGTAGAAGGATGACTCGAATCCAGCTTCTAATACTTTTACAATTTGGTAAGCCACAGAATTTTAAAGATTTATATTTTTGGGAGGAAGACAATCAAGTAAATTGATCCGATCCAAAATTTGATCTTCTAAATTTTGATTGTTGGCGTTGATAGAAAAGAATTTTTAAGATTTAATATGTATAAAATTTGTAAATACATTTAGGGTAAAAAATACATGTATTATACATTTGTTACAAGAAAAATTTATATTCAAGAGTATAATAAGTGTATTATATGTACGAGTGTATAATATGTGTATTACATGCGAATAATCTAACAGAGATTGGTACCACATGTTTAAACCTAGCATTCTTCCAAATATACATTTTCGGCAAGGTTCCGTTGAACTAGAATTTAGTATCAACGGATAACACTCACTCATTTGGAACTCCGTCCAGAGTTTGAAATAAAAAATTGATGGTTCCTACCCTCTAACCCCTCCCTAAACCCCCCACCGCACCCCACCCCAGCTCGACCATGCACCCCCACCCTCGACCCCCTCGTACCCACTCATAATGTGTGGCTATTAATATATGGAAATATATGAATTTGTAATTACGTCAAAGTGATTTGACATTAACCTAAAAACTGACAAAATTGAAGTACTTTCATAAAATCTCTTCAAATTTTAAGTATTTCTGTGAGCGAAAATAAAATTTAAGTATAAAAATGATGTAGGTACTAAAGTTAGGACCGATGTTTTGAAAACCGGACTGGATTGGTCGTTCCAACCGGTTGAACCGTGACTCGAACACTAATCCAGTCCGACTCATTAGCCAAACCCATTTCTTCATTGACACACCCAAACCCATCAGAATCGGTAAACCGAGCGGGTCAGCCCGGCCGGTTCACAAGTTTGGATCGAAAACCATTTTTTATTTTAAAAGTTTTAAAATAAGATGGAAAGGCACAGAGTATTGCACTCACAACCTATTGACATGGAACTCAAGAGTCTTTCCATTAGAGGTGAGCATGGTACGGTATGGTACGGTATTTAGCTCGTACCGATACCGTACCAAATATTTCGCTTCGGTATGAGATTTTACCCCGTACCAATCCCGATCCCGAAATATCGGTTCGGTATGATTCGGGATGGTTCGGTATCGGTACAAATCGAGATGAATATACATACCTACTTTGCACATTAAAATTTAACAATGCCCTTTTATTTTTGAAAATTAAAAAGTGAATTTAAATTAAAAAACCATGAAAAATTAAAAAAAATGAATATTTAAATGCAAGAGATTCGTATCAAGACTTAGTTTATATTTTACAAACTGAAAAATGAAGGACAATAAGGGAGTATTTCAAATCTCTGTGAATACTTTTATGTTCATACACAAAAATTAAAACTCAAATAATTGTACTTCCTCCGTCCCACAAAAAAGTTCTCATTTTGACCATAAATTGGTCAAACAGTTACACGCTTTGACCATAAATTAAAAATAATCTAAATAAAGAAATGCTAAAAAAATTTGAGATATCAAAACTAGATCCTAAGATTAATCCAATTATATTAAATTTATTTTATAATTCAATACACCTTTCTCACAATTTGTAATCAAAGTGTGGAAATGTTTGACTAAATACTATTCAAAATGGGAACTTTATTGTGGGACGGAGAAAGTATAATCTACACATAATAGAACTTGAACCAATTTTTTTTTAAAAAAAATTACCCGGAGTATTATTTAATGAAGGAATATAAAAATATTACTCCGGGGTATTATTTTTTATAATATTTTAGTATATATGTTCGGTTCGGGATTTTCGGTATGGAACGTCTCCTCGTACCGTTCCCAAATACCGTACCGACCATTCGGTTCGGTATGGTTCGGTTCCTTCTCGGTATTTTTTCGGTTCGGTATTTTTCGGTTTGGTATTTTCGATTTTTTCAGGAAATTCCGGTATCGGTTCGGTACTTGCTCACCCCTACTTTCCGTTCAAGCTAATGCACCATCATTTTAAAAGGTCTCACAATATCTTATTTATCGGCATGTTTGTAAAATGTATGTATTTACAAAATTCTAAATTAGTTCTAAGAAAAAAATTATTTATTATTTATCGAGAAGTAAATTTAAATAATTTATATCTGAAAAGTTATTTTCATCTTTTAAATTAGTGTGGAGCAATACTTTTAATTGTACACGGAGTAATTTAATATGCTACAACTTATTTTTTCATCTATTTTATTCTTGTTTTAATCAACTAAATATAAGACTAAAATGTTATAAAACACATTAAATTAAATGAGGAAGTGAAAAATATGAATTAAAATATATTTATTAATTAAAAATATATAATACGAGTAATATAATATAAAATATTGGGAGCGTCTAAAATGACACCAGTTACTTATACATCAGTTGCTTACACCAGTTTGTTTGGAGTATCTACGGTGCTCCGTTTGTAAAAATGACGATTCATACCCTCCCCTAAACCCCCCACCCCAACCCCACCCTTGCCCCCCCCAACCCAGCCCCCCTCCCCCCTACCCTGGCAATACCTGGGTAGGGAAGGTAGGGAGGGGGGCGGGAGGGGGGGCTGTGGTGGGGGGCAAGGGTGAGGCTGGGATGGGGGATTTAGGAGGAGGGTTAGAGGGATAGGAACCGTCGTTTTTACAAACGGAGCACCGTAGGTACCCAAACAAACTGGTGCAAGCAAATGACACCAGTAGCACTGATATCATTTTAGACTTAGCTTACAATATTACGGAGTAAGGAGTATTATCTAAATTAAATTATAGTTGACCCATCGTTTACTCCCATTTGATGGAAGATGTCGGAACGGCACCATTTCCCGGAAGAACTCCTGATCGAAGTCCTGAAAAGGCTCCCCGTCGGGTCCCTCGTCCACTTCACCGCCGTTTCCAAGTCGTGGTTCTTCTTCATCACCAGTCCCGCCTTCGCCTCCGCCCACCTCCGCCATTCCCGCTGCAATGATAATTCCGCCCGGAACCTCCTCCTCCACCGACGCGTACGATATCCATCCAGAAAGCGTAAGTGTGAAATACTCTGCGAATCTGATCATCAAACACTTACCCCGCTCAGCTCTCCGGAGCTCCCCCTTTCAATCCCCGACGGGGACGGGATACTTATCATGGTCGGCTGCTGTAACGGCGTCGTTTGCTTACTCTACAATCGCCATAGCGGCTCCGAATCCATATACCTTTGGAACCCTTGTATTCAGAAGCTTATGACCTTGCCCTCTGCTGCAATTATTAGACCATGGTGCTTCTCCGTACTAGGGTTTGGTGTTGATCCAGAGGGTGGTCTCAAGGTTGTCAGGGTTGTGCATGAAAGGGAGACCGGATGGATTCGGAGTGTGTCGGATCATGTTGAGATTTATTCACTCGGCACGGGGACGTGGAGAAGGATATCCGTTGTTGGGGTGAATCCCTGTGAGATCATTTTAATTCAGTCTCAGACTTTTGTCCATGGAGCAGTGCATTGGATTGGGTCCAAATTGATGGACGACAATGCGAGACAGTACTGTATTATTGTGTTCTCCATGAGTGATGAAGTTTTTAGTGAGATTATGCTGCCAGATGAATTGGCCTGTGCGGGTTCAGGTTTTTCAAAAGACTTGAGAATGGTGACGTTTGGTGAGTCTGTTGTTGTTTATTGGCAAACTGTAGGGATGGATGGCCTTTCGTTTGAGCTGTGGATGATGAAAGAGTACGGAGTTGTGGGATCTTGGTGTAGGCTACATCGTATGGAACCGGTTGAATGGGCCGCGGAAGTTGTTGGCCTTAGGAAAAATGGTGACGTTTTCATCTCTACTGACGACGAGGAGGATGGTGAGCTTGTTTCGTACTGCCCGGATACTGGAGCTGTTAGTAAACTTGGGATCTATGGTTCCGACTTCATATTTCACGTTTTTGAATACTTGGAATCTCTTGTTCTGCTTCAAGAACAAAGCTGCGTTATTGATGGGATATCTGAAGAAATGACAAGTTTGGCGTTGATTTGAAGAGGAGAATAGGTTTGGTCGCTTGTTTAAAGGGTCAGTTCGTTCTTGAATTTATGACACATGCACATACTCCATATCAAATTTGCTGTTCCTTTAATTTCTTCTTCTTGTGTTTATGTTATTTCATGATCCTGGTATGGGGTAGATCGATAAAGCCTGTATGGATCACTAAAGTCCAAGGTGTCATTGAGAGGGCTGCCAGAACATATATATGAGATGGGGATGGCAAACACATGTTCATTCTGGCTTCATTCATAGATTGCTTAAAAAAATTGATTAGATTACTGTAATGATAACCCAAGTTTATGAAACAACAACCCGACCTGAAATTGCATCTCTCAATGGGCAATTGGGCATTATATATCTTTCTTTGTTGATGAACAAACACTTTAGAGACATTTTCTGAATTTGTTTGTGAAGGTCTCAGTACTGTTTGCTATAGATGAACTTCATCTTGAATGATGGATGATCTGCTTTTTATTCCAAACAGGTTATGATACAATGTGTCAAGCACATGAGAAAGTTAATGGATGCGGGAGAGATGCTGCAAAATGGAGACTTGATTTTGGGTTTGCAAAGGATTCCAACACGATTCTCAGTCGGTTTGTTTTGGTAATGTATTTGCGATTGTGCTTTAGTATAACATTTGTTAATATTCGGTATTGAACTCTTCATCATATCATACTCTTCGTATTCATTGTAAGCAGTAGAGAATAGCTATTGTAAAATCCTCGGTGTAGACTGTTGAGGATAGTCGTTCCAAAATCTTTGGTGCAAGCAGTCGAGGATAATCGTAAGCCAAATTCTCGGTGCAATTGGTTCAGAACAGCTGTAGCAAAATCATCCGTCAAAGCGGTTGAGAATAACCGTTGTGGAATACTCGTCATATTGGCGAGGATTGTTTGTCAAGACTGTGCGTTTCTTCTCGAAGGATTCAAAGCCAACGCCTAATGGATTGTGAATCCTAAGTCGGAGCCTTTACGTATTAGAGGGTTTGGAGTAGGACTTTGTTTTGTATAAGACACCAATGTACTCGATTTAATTTTTACACCAATGCAGCAGAGATGTTTTGCATTGGAGCCTTTGGAGGGCTAAATGATTTGGATTGGTGCTATAAGGATGAACTCATTCATGGAGTTCCCAACATTTAGATTTCTAGAGAGGTTTTGTTATGAAATTGAGCAAGGATCTAGGACGAACACACTTGGCACTGGAAAAATATAGAAAATAAAGGAAAAAAAATAAAAGAAGCGGGATAATATCCGTCACACCACGGAGAAGGTGATAAGGATTGCTTCGCCACACCTTAAAGATGGTGATAAGAAACTCTTTTCACCACAAGGAAGTTGATAAGAGAAAACCTCACCACAACACTCTTGATAAGAAAATGGAGACGCTACGAGAGTAATCTTGATAAGTCACACACGAGTTAAAAAAACTCACAATGAAATAATTCTTTTAATTCACTCTTCAATCATCATTCTGGTTAGTAACCAGTGTGCTGATCCACGAAATGAATTATTTTCTTGAGATATTAAAAAAAACCTGCACCCCGCAATTGACGTGGTTTGGGTATGAGTTGGGGTCTGGACTGTGTGGAGGGTTTACCGGAGGGCTGGGGTGTAGGAACTATCAATTTTGCGAACGGAGCCCTAATTGGGCGAGTGACTTTCGTAGCCACTCTTTTTGAGTGGTTGTAGAACCCATCCGATTTTAATATACTTCTTTCGTCTCAATACAAACTTCTAATTTTGTGTTCCCGATGAGGCGTAGCTCAGCGATTGGCATATGATGGCTACAAGAGAGAGACCCTGAGTTCGAAATCTGGTGGCTGCGATGAAAGTACCAGATGTGGAACCTCATCCTTATGCCAACTAACTGAGATTATAGCTCAATTTTTCTTCTAACTGTTCGACCGGTGCTGAGGGACCCTCGGGGATGGGGTGTCATCCTTTTTTATAACTTTGTGTTGTTTCTATATGCTTATAAGTTGGTCAAAACTATTTATGTTTTTAACGTATATATCAATTGATAATGTATTTTTTGTGCATATAAGTAGAAAAATTAAGAAAGCCTTATCTACTTATTTTTAAGTAATTTTTTTCATTTTTCGTTTTGACCAGATTATTTACAAAAGTATTTCTCACCTATTATGAATGCTCATAAATGACTTAGACACTTTATCTACAAAAAGGAATATTAAACTTAAAAACAACTTTTAAGTTCTGTTTATCAGTAATAAGTCAATAAGCACCAGGACAGAGAAATATATCCTTTGTTTATTTAGTTGTACCAAATTAAAATATCCCTCAGGAATAAAACATTAAAAATGTCAATTATTTGAGATGATGTGTTCATAGCACAAATAGCACATATACCTAATTTGGTAAATGTACATGATTATTTCTTATGATTTCAAAATTTACGTTGTTGTCCTTATAGACTAAAATACCATTCAAATTAAATCTTCGGTGAATATAGCTTCGCTCCCCAATATGGTTTTGGAAATGGACACCAATTCTCCTTCTTTTTTCTTCTCTTTCACTCATAAATGTATATAAATATTTTTTAAACTATTTTTAAAAATATTTTAAAATAAAAATTATTTGTGTTTGAAATTAAAAATAAAGTAAAAAAAATACCCCATCTGTCCAAAATTTATCTTCCCGTTCACTATTCACAGGGTTAAACTATATATTCACTTTGTTGGCTTATTTTTGTTACTCATTTGATAAAATAATATAGTGATGTCACCTCTTGTTTTGTAAATTTTTTGATGTAGTTTTTTAATATGTATTTTTTGTTTTTTTAATTTCATACCACTTTTCATATAAATTGATTTGAAAATAACTTCAATCAAACATCGTAACGCGCAACATGAAGATAAATTTTGGACGCGAGTAACAATTACTTCATTTGTCGTCTCAAACTAAATATTTTTCATTTTTTGTTTAAAATTTTTTTGAACCTGTTGGGACCAAAACAATATAGATTACGGTCTTTTTTGGACCGATGCTCAACATATTTTCTTCGTAACTTAATTTTTTATTTTCTATAAAATTAGATATTCATATACTTTTATTTTCTTCATATACTTTTTTGTTCCTTTATTCTTTTATTGTGATTTTGATTAAAATTAAGAAAAGAAACCACAAAATGAACAGAAAATAAGAAATGAGCTTCATGCAAAAAAGAAAAAATGTTTCATTGGTTTTTGTTTCATGAAAGACCGTTTTTGCACAAAAAAATGAAAATGTTTAATTAGAGACATAAAGTGTACAATAATTCTTTTTATTGAAACACAAAATTTTGATGTTTAAAACATTACAAAAATTAGTTGTAAAAAAAGAAAATAATAACTTTTATGAAAAAAAGAGTAGACAAATGAAATATAAATCACCTTAAATAGGACTAAAACAAAGAGAAAAATACCAAAATAGGACGTTAATGTTATTATTTTCGAAATAGGACTTCGCACTGTGATAATGTGACATTGTACATGTGCACATTACTATATTTTTTGATAATGTACATAACTGTTTTAAGTCCTATTTTAGAAATAAAAACATATGAGTTTTATTTTGATACATTTTCAATGTTTTAGTCTTACTTTGATTTTTCTTCCCAAATGAAAAGAGCAAGTGTTGGATGGCCATTTCTAAAGTTATTGGGACATTAAAGCTATTCACCAAAGATCTAAAGGCCCCGTTTGGTACACGGAATTCAAACTATGAAATTGAAATTGAGGATTTTAATTTCAATTTTGGTGTTTGATAGCACTAAATTATACGGAAATAAATGCTAAATATTCTCTTTCCTCCTTTACACCCCCCCTCAAGTTGGAGCATGTAATGCTGAAATGCCCAACTTGGGAATAAGAAACTCCAGGCGTGACTTTCCAAGTGCCTTCGTGTGAATATCTGCAAGCTGATGCGTAGTAGGCACATGATGAGCACGAATTTCTCCTCGTAAAAGCTCATCACGAACAAAATGACAATCAATCTCAATATGCTTCGTTCGTTTCTGAAAAACCAGATTAGCAGCAATATGAAGTGCTGCGATGCTGTCACAACGCACGATCATAGGATTCCTATGATCAACCCCCAAGCATCTCAACAAATTCTTCAACCACTTCAGCTCACTGGTAAGAACCGCGAGAGCCCTGTACTCTGCCTCAGCAGACGAACGAGCCACCGTTGTCTGCTTCTTTGTCTTCCACGAAACCGGCGATTCCCCAAGTTGCATAAACCAGCCTGTCAACGATCGCCGGGTCAAAGGACATGCTGCTCAGTCCGAATCACACCATCCTGTAAGCTGAAGGCTACTATCTGCAGAGAGAAAAATGCCCTGTCCAGGACACCCTTTCAAGTAACGAACCACCCCAAGCGCCGCAGACCACTGATCCTCCCTTGGCTCTTTCAAAAACTGTGCCAAAGTATGCACGGCGTAGGAGAGCTCAGGTCGAGTAACAGAGAGATAGACCAATCTTCCTACCAGCCGTCGATACGGTTCCGGATCTGCAAGGACAGGAGCTTGGGAACGAGCCAAGTGATGATTTGGCTCTATCGGGGCACCCAACGGTCTGGCACCTAACAGCCCCGCCTCAGTAATGATATCTAAAGCGTACTTTCATTGGCAGAGAAAAATTCCAGATGTACTTCGTGCTACCTCGATGCCAAGAAAGAACTTCAGAGTCCCCAAATCCTTCATCCGAAAACAATCTGCTAAGTATTCCTTAAACTTGTGTATCATTTCAGTACTATCACCCGCAATGATCAAATCATCTACATAGACTAGAACATTAATTACTCCTTTCTTTCCAACAAAAGAAAATAAAGAGTAATCGGAAACAGACTGCACAAATCCATATCGTCTCAATGCCCCATACAATTTTGCAAACCAACATCTTGGAGCCTGTTTCAAGCCATACAAAGACTTCTTGAGTTTGCACACCATATTGGACGAACTCGAGAAACCAGGTGGCAACCTCATATACACCTCATCCGGAAGATCTCCATGCAGGAATGCATTGTGAAAATCCATCTGATGCAATTCCCATCCCTTAACTGATGCGACTGCTAAAAGGGTGCGCACGGTGGTTAACTTGACCACAGGAGCAAAAGTTTCTTTGTAGTCAATACCTTCAACCTGGTGATTACCAAGTATAACAAGCCGAGCCTTGTATCTCCCTATACTGCCATCATACTTGCGCTTGATTTTATATACCCACTTGCATCCAAGAGCCTTTTTATGACATGGAGGACGAACAAGAGACCACGTACCATTGGCTTCCAACGCATCAATTTCTTCTCGCATGGCCTTCCTCCAACGTTCATCCTGAAAGGCCTGTTTATAATTTTTAGGCTCTATTTCTTCATCAAGTGCTGCGAGAAAACACTTATGTTTGTCAGAAAATTTCGCATAAATGACATATGAGGAGAGTGGATATCTGCACTTTTCTCCGATCTGTGGACCAGCCACATGCGTAACATAGTCCGCAAGCCTCACATTTAGGCGCCTTTCCCGCTGACCACGCCCCAAGGTCTCTGTTGTGTTCTGGAGAGAGGACGGTCGACCGCCATCCGTGGAATGGTCCACGGGGTCGACCGTCTGTAATGGTTCCTGAGCGTCTTCTTTCTGCCGCAGAGACGGTCGACCGTTCTCCTCGTCACGGTCGACCGTTTCATCATCCCTCTGGAGGTTATCTTTCTGCTCTTCGGACGGTCGACCGTGGTTATTAGAACGGTCCACCACGTCGACCGTTGGTTGCAATCCCAGAGGTCCATCTTTTTGCCTCTCGGACGGTCGACCGTGGACAGCGGGACGGTCCTCTAGGTCTACCGTCTGTAGCTCACTTGCTTCACTGGTCTGCTCCGGTCGATCAGCTGCTCTTCCGCAGTCATGTCATCTTCATCGCCGAAGTGATCAAGTGGAGAAGAAACACTTGCTCCATCTTCATTCAACATTTCACCTGTGGAAATCAAGTAGGGAAAAATATTTTCACAGAACACAACATCTCGGGACACGCTTATTTTCCCAGTGTCCGGAAAATACACACGCCATCCCTTCTTTCCTTGTGGATAGCCCAAAAATATTTCAGGAATACTTCTGGGTGCAAATTTATCTCCGTCTCTCTTCAGGTTGTGAACGTAACATCTGCAACCAAAAATACGAATGTGAGTTAACGCAGGGGCCCTTCCATAGAGCTTCTCATACGGTGTAACCCCCCCTAGGAGAGACGAGGGAGTCTAGTTAATCAAATATGCCGCCGTTTGTATACATTCTCCCCAAAATTCTATCGGAAGACCTGCCTAAAATCTCAGAGCACGTCCCACATTTAGAATATGTCGATGCTTACGCTCCACCCTGCCATTCTGTTGTGGTGTAGACACACAAGATGTCTCATGAACAATTCCCTTCTCTAAAAAATATTCATTCAAGCACTCAAATTTTGTACCATTGTCAGTTCTCACACATTTTATTCTCTTCCCAAATTGACAATCAACCATGGCACAAAATTGTTTAAAAACACTCCCTACAGTTCGTTTTGAATCAAGCAAATATACCCACACACCACGCGAGAAATCATCTACAATAGTCAAAAACAGTGTAGAACCATCCAAACTTGGTGTCCGATAAGGACCCCACACATCACAATGCACCATATCAAACTTGTCCATAGATTGATGAAAACTGATAGGGAAACTGGCACGAGTTTGTTTAGCATGCAAACAGATATCACAATGACTATGACTACTTTTATTTGAACCAACTACAGGAACTAATGATAAAACATGCGAAGAAGGATGTCCTAGACGTTTGTGCCAAAGGTCAAACACATTCTTCTTAGCAGCACTGCACGCCAAGCTTCTCCCTTCCTTCTTTAGGTAGTACAATCCTCCTTCATGTCTACCCACACCAATCGTTGTCCTCAAACTTAGGTCATGTAAGATGCACAAATCGTTGGTAAACTTTGCTTCATAGTTCATATCCCTTGTCAACTGTGACACAGAAATTAAATGGCAATTCAAGGTTGGAACAAACAACACATTCTGCAAAGTCATAGTCATAGTCAAATCAACCTTTCCAGATTGAACAGACACAACCCGTTTCTTATTAGGCAGTCCAATTTCACAGGGAGACACTCCCACAACATCATATAATAACGAAAGATCACTTGTCATATGATTGGACGCACCAGTATCAATTATCCAACGAGGTGATACAGGGATACCTGAGAGTTTTTGTGAGTTATCTGTAGGGGAGAGCGAGAGTGCATGACGAACAGCGTTCCACTGTTCAGGTGTCAGATCCTCAAAGTTCAGGAGCAGGGATGGTCCTTTTTCTTCTCCCTGAACTGCATGGACTTCCCCTCGTCTGCCCGTAACGGTCGACCGTCCAGCCGCCACGGTCGACCATTCGCCACCTCGTGCAGCACCACGACCCCTTCCCCGGCCATTTCATCTTCCTCTTCCGACCTGATAGCGGTACACCCATCCCTCTGGGTACCCGATCAGCTTGTAGCACGCCTCAATATCATGTCCTGTTTTCCCACAATGTGAGCACACGAGCTCTTTGACCTCCATCTTGTTCTTTACGGCAAACACGGATGCACCTGCTTCACTGCTTTCTCCTTTGTGCATGCCATGTCGTGCCGTCTCATCTTGGACAAGAATGTTATATATTCTTGGCACCAGTGGTATGATTTCCTGGGCCAACAAATTTGATCGCAAAGTCCCATACAAAGCATCATCCAGACCCATCAAAAATTGATGGGAGCGTTCCCTCTCACGCATCTGCGTGAGCTTCTCCTGCAAGTCACACGTGCAATTCCTACACGTGCAGATCGGGAACCGCTCTAAATCTGCTAGATCATCCCACAACTTCTTCATCTTTCCATAATATTCCATTATAGAAAGATTCTTCTGTTTGCATTCCGCCAATTCTCGCTTCAACTGCTGGACCCTTGGTCCATTAACCACAGAGAAACGAGCCTTCAACTCGCTCCACATATCTTAAGCCTTTTCCATAAAGGATACGCTGGATCTCAAGGTTGGATCAATCGTGTTCCGAATCCAAGAGACCAACAGTGAATGGTTTGTCCACCAATCGTCAAAATCTTCTGAATCGGGATCTGGCATCTCAATTGTTCCATCAACAAATCCAAATTTCTTGCGTGCTCGAAGAGCCAAGCGCAGAGATTTGGACCACTCATCATAATTATCTCCCTTTAGAACGACATGGGTCAAGATCATACCCGGATTGTCGCTCGGAGACAAATCGTAAGGGGAGATACGACGACGTCGCACCCCAACCTCCTCCTCCTCTCGTTCTTCATTCTTCTTACCGGAAATAATCTTCATAGCTTCAGACATACCATATGACAGAGTTCAAGAATTGGATAAAAAAACAGCAGCGGTTGGAGATTCTGCCGTCGGGACGGTCGATGTCTCCGACCGTTGTGAACAAACGGTCGACTGTTCTGGTCTTCTCGGCAGCAACAACGGGCAACAATCGATGGACGCGATGCCGGGCGATCGTGCGGAAATTCCTAGAGTTTTAGCTCCGATACCATGAAAGAATTGTTTCGGAATAAAAATCTTTGTACTCCTTTCTGTGTTTTACAATTTACAATCCAGACGTATATATAACAAAGAGTCCTAATTAACAAAGGAAAAGAAATCTCTATACAAGGCAACTACCATAACTAAATTATACAGAAATAAATGTTAATAAATGCTAAATATTCTCTTTCATCCTTTACAAAATCCCATGGAATTTCAATTCCATTTCAATTCCGTATAACAAACAGACCCAAAGAATATTTGACAATACATTTTGAAATTATAAAGAGTAACAATACCTATTTGTCAAAGGGCAAGGTTCAAATGACATTGAACCTTGATGTCATGGGATGACCCGGGGGTGCTCCGGTGCCCCATTCGTAAAATTGACGATTTCTACCTCCCTAACCCCCCGGTAAACCCCCCACCCGGCCCCGACCCGAACACAACCTCCCACCCCCTTCAATTGCACCCCACAAATTGATTTTGACTTTGGAGTCAAAATTTGACTCCAAAGTCAAAATCAACTTATGGGGTGCAATTGAAGGGGGTGGGAGATTATGTTCGGGTCAGGGCCGGGTGGGGGTTTACCGGGAGGTTAGGGGGTAAGAATCGTCAATTTTACGAATAGGGCACCGTGGTACCCGGGTCATCCCATTACATCAAAGTTCAATGTCATTTGAATCTTGGCATTATCAAATTATGAGATATTAGTAAAATAAAGTTTTTGAAACAGAACTTTGACAACTTCTTTCCATCACAATCCTGGGCAAACAAACAACCTGGATCGTCGATTTGATCGTCCATGGAAGCTTAGATTTTGCCAATTTGACTTTTGGAGCAGAAGCCCACTACTCCTACCCACGTTTCGGCCATCATCTTCCTCCACATTCTCACAAACGACGACGACGACGATTTACTACACATCGCATCTAATACCTTTTCTACACGCACAATTCACTGCGGTTTCGAAGACTTTTCACTCGCCCCAAGTCAAATCTGCCACTCAACCCACCTCCCGCCGTGCACGGCTGCTCCGATTCACTTCCTCCGGCGCTTCCGCAGTCGGAATTCAGCTCGCCCCGAGCTCTCAGTCGCCGATATTTCGATCGGTTCCGTATTTCTGGTATCTTCTTCTTCCTTTAATCCTCATCTGCTATTTTTTTTAATCTAATCGTAAACTGAGTCTTAATCCCCTTCTGTCTTCTAGAGAATGGAACGAAATTAGACAAGAAAGTTACTTGATTTTCTGCTTTTATGTAATCCTTGACTCCCTAGTTCTAGTCTAGGTCATATATGCCAACCATCATTTCGGGATCATTTTTTTTTATAATAATTCCTTTTTCAAAAAAATAAAAATTGGTACGATGTCTGTCACCTTTGCCCTTGTCTGAGATGGGCTTGTTATGGTTGTTTTTAAGCTGATTTCGAGTGTTCGCTCTGCTTAGGTTCTATGGCTACGCCCAAGGAAGAGGGCGTCCATGAGGGCTCTTCTGGAAAATTGCAGGTGAAGCCGGAGCCTGAACCTGGGTTTCTTGAATCGGAGACCGAATACAAAGTGAGTGATGGGCCGTTGTTGGCCGAGGGAGCTTCGGGTGAGCTTCGGAAGGGAGTGAGCCACGAAGTTGGAGCACAAGCATCTGAATCGATAGAAAAGAAAGTTGGGGATGTTGATAAGCCTAAACTTGTGCCATGTGATTTGCAGCGGAGGGAGAGTATTGTTAATGGGAGCTCCTCTGCATCTCAATTGCACGAAGGAAAGAATTCTCCTCCTGCAGTTCAAGGGAAAGAGGATGATGCTTCACAGTTTAGCCAAGTTTCTATTGTACCCAAGGAGGAGACCATTGACAATGGGAACGGACAGAGAAATGATGAAAAGAATTGTGTGGAAGAATCTCTCGCTCTTTCTGTAATTACTGACAAGGCTTCAGATAATCCACAGCCCTTACAAAGTGTCCTTGCTGCTCATTCTAATGAGCAAAGAATAGCTTATGAGGCTTATCTCAAATGGCATGAAAAAGGTTTAGACAAATTGCAGCCAAGGAGGAACCCCGAAAATGGTGCTCATGCATCACAGTTTGATCAAAGAAGTGTAAAAGCTGCTGAAAAACCATCAGAAGATGGATACAATTGGAGAAAGTATGGACAGAAGCTTGTTAGAGGAAATGAATTTATTCGGAGTTATTATAAGTGCACTCACACTGATTGCACTGCAAAAAGACAAGTAGAGAGATCTCAAGATGGTCATATTACAGATATTAATTACATTGGTAACCATGAACATCCTAAACCTCAAAATAACCCTCAGGTATCTCCCAACGTCCAAGTAAGAAAAACAGAACTGCCTGTCGCAACTGCTTCTGAAGGTAATCCAAGTTTGCCGAGTCTTTTCTATTACTGATCTGGATTGAGTCATATTATTAATACATACACTGTCATTGTCTTGAGTGAAGGCACACAATCTGTTACACCTACGCCTGGGGGGAAGTGTGAAACTAATGAGACAAAACAGACTCCACTATCACAGGGTGTTGCATCAGCTGATGCAGACACATTGGATTCAGGTTCTCTGTCACATAATTTGCAGGATGAGGATGATCAAATCACTGGTCCAGATTTGAAAAAGCAGTATGCCAACCTAAATAGCTTATTTTCAGTTTTTTTTTCTTCGTGTACATTCATTTTGAGTTGTTGTTTTAGGTCGCTCTATACTGATACACGTGTCGTTATCAATTGCCTATTCAACAGAAAGAAATATTTTTCCGGCTGTGATGACAATAAGTCTCATGGGGAACCAAAGCATGTTGTTCAGACTATTAGCGATGTGGATATTGTGAATGATGGCTACCGCTGGCGCAAGTATGGACAGAAGTTTGTAAAGGGAAACCCAAACCCAAGGTACTTTCAGCAGTTCTGTGCTTTGAAGCTTGGGTGCGTTTATGGCTGAATGCGTAGCTATTGTCCCATTTTGCAGCTAAATTTTCCAACTGGGAGAAAATGTTGGAAAGTCAATCAATTACTCCCTCTGTCCCTTATTAACATTCAAGGTTTCCTTAGTTTAGTGGTTGGGAGTGATAATGATGGTTGGTGGGGATATCAAATGATGGTAAAGTAAATGGAGATCTCATTCTTTACCAAATAAGGCAAGTGGATTCTATTTAGGGACAAGTGAAATGGAAAGTAGGAGCATATTTCAGTGACGGAGGGAGTACAACCCAAAAAGATATCTGCCCATTCTTTCCTATTCCTTTATTTGAATTTCTCGTATTTGATTACTTGTGAATTGTGATTGCTCAAATTTGTCTCTCTGTGATCTTTGATGACATGCCTATTCTTTCTAAAGTTTTAGGCTTGTACTCAATGGTGTATTTTACTTCTACAATACTGGTTTGATAGTCTTCTGATTGTCTCTTAGCCGAGTAATCTCCTAGCAATTTGAAATTGAGCTGACTATTACCTTTATCGGAATTCTTTGTCTAACAGTACAGCTTGTGGATTAGAAGCTGATATCCAAACATATAATTGTAGTTTATGTGACCTTTGCATGTTCTATATTCCTTTCCCCTTCAAAAAAAACACAAGGGTGGATGATATATTGTTGTATTGTATTTCTTATGCTTTACACTTTTACCAAGTCTGGCTTGAATTGAATATTTGTAAGCAAAATTTACTAGATAAGAGTGGCTCCAGGGTATATTTGTTTTTATCCCCCCCCCCCCCCCCCAAATAGTAAACCCTATATACTAATTACTTAATTTCATGCCATGAACCCCATATGTCGGTGATGTCATTTATTGTTAGGGGAGTAGGGAAAGAAGGCCGAAAATTCACAGGCATGTGTGCAGTGTGGAAAAATGCACAAATAATCAATTATAATCGATGGCCACCTCTTTTTTCCATGTTTTGAGAGGGATCAGTGATATACTAAATCAATATGAATGAGAAAAAAGAGCTCAGAGATTGGGGCCATGAGCTGGTAGGAGGAAGTAGTGGATGGATTTGGAAGGTGGACGATGTTGGGGAGAACTAAGAAGCAAATAAAACTCAAATAGGTTTAAATATATTTCTGGGTTCTGGGAGGTCAAGCTGTTTGCATGAATGTTGACAGATATTAATCATAATATAGCACACATCATGTAAAAGACCAACTGTTTCGGTTGGCCGGTTAGGAAATACTCCGGATCCCATAAATAGAGTCCAATTTCCCAACGACACAGCTTTTATATTTTAACGTGGTACAACTAGTGAAATGATCAAATATTTTTAAACTTATCAGGTTGTTTAACTAAATTTACCATGACTAACTTTCATGGCATACATTTATTTTTTTTAAAAGTTAAGATATAATGCAATTTAGTATCTTTTCTTTAAATGGGGCACTTTTTGTTGGGAAGTGGTGAGAAATGAGAACATGACTTCCCTCAAACACCCAATTTTGCTGAGATTGACTGTGGTTGGTGTGACATTCAATATATGTAAAACAAGTCTGTATTTTCACTCAAAATCGCATTCCCATTTTGCAGAAGCTATTACAGATGCTCGAGCACAGGGTGTTTTGTGAAGAAACATGTTGAGAGGGCTTCCCATGATCCCAGAATGGTTATCACAACATATGAGGGGAGCCATATCCATGACAT
Source organism: Cuscuta australis (assembly GCA_003260385.1). Lineage (NCBI taxonomy): Eukaryota > Viridiplantae > Streptophyta > Magnoliopsida > Solanales > Convolvulaceae > Cuscuta > Cuscuta australis. Next base: position 3,059,234 of record NQVE01000162.1, on the reverse strand, counting down.
GCCCCCTTGTAGGACTATGACCCAGAACTCGGGCGAGGCTGATACCACCAATGCGACAATGACAACAAGGGGAGATTCAAGGACGGAAACTGGTGAAAACAAACACATTGGCAGCCTTGACATGATTGTCCATATCGGGGCCCACTGAGGAATGATAATATGGATGGATGCATGCAGTTCTTCACTCTGGTAAAAGATAAATTTACTTTCTTCTGGAGATGGTTCTTGATTTTTATTTACCCCTCTTCTCTCTTTTGATTGTCATGATTGCTCTCAACCATTACTTTCCCATAGATTTAATTAACCTCTTAGCTTGTGAGCTGATATGCATTGTACAAATTAATAATTATTGACGACGATGAACGAGCAACGTGTAGATTGTCTAATATTTGACTTGATACCTGATGTCTTTGATGTGAACAAAAATGCTCTAGTGATACCATCTAGTTTAAGTTTTCTTGGTTAGATCTGTCATTATTGTAATTCCAGATGAACTGTTTTGGGCATTCATTACGACTTTTATATGTCGTCTGATTTCTCGCCGCTCTTTAACCATCAAAACTCAGCTAGATTCACTCTATCCCTTTGTTATTACTATCTTTGTCCCATTATTGAGTTTGCACTTTAACTTTCATGGACTGCAATACGATATCTTTAGTTATACATAAATAGAGAGATTGTTGAATTCCCAGAGTACCGAGGAACTAGAGAGATTGTTTTTAAGAGACCTGCAACTCACATGTTGACGAAATCCCTCCAAAAAAAGAGAGAAGGGTTTCACGTTTCGTTTTTTAGGCGACGCGGTAAATTGCAAAAAAAAAATAAAATAATTGAAAGCACGTGAGTCGGCTTATAGAGGCATTCAAAGGCATGCCTGGCTCGGTTGAGGTGTTCTAACTTTTGTGCGTACAAATTTACATTTGATTGTCATCTGCGGTGTTAACAGACAAATTATATTTGCGGTGTTAACAGACAAATTATATTTAATGTGTCTACAAATTTATAGATGATTGTCGTCCCTGGTGTTATTAAATTTGTTACTTAGAGTAACATTTTTGATTCAAGTATTCCCATTTTAACGTAACAACCATTTTATACGGAGTATAAATAAGGTCATAATGTCATGCGTTCACTATTAAGTGTATTTTACACACCATTATATATCTTTTGCTCATGCCATTTAGTGCAGAACTTAGCAGATATTACACAAATTACGGAGTGAATTTTTTTAATCTTGAACAAAAAATACTCGTGTCCAATCAATTGTATCTTGAACGCCTTGCAAAATATTACTACCTCCGTCCCGCTATATTCGTCCAGTTTTGACTTTTGGAACTGTTCATTAAAGCACTTTGACTCATCAAATTCTCTCAATGTCTAAGCCTAAATATAGTCATGTGTGATCTTGTTTGATTTGTCTTAACATATAGATTATTAATATATAATTTCTATAATTTTTTAATATACAAATTACAAGATAAAATGGATTAAAGAAATGCATTGGATGGTGTGCAAAAATGAAAGTGGACAAATATAGTGGGACGGAGGGAGTATTCTTTAGAAATCATTTTACACATTCTAGATTTTGAGTTTCTTATTTCAAACTCAAGTACAAAGACAAACTTCCAAATCTTAACTAAAATTGATACTTGTTGTATCTATATTCCACTCTTCAAATTTTTTAGAGAGCATTGAAAAACAAAATGAGTAGTCATGACTCATGAGTAGTTTTCTAAAAATCGAGCCAGACGTCAAGGTGTAATTGGATTAATGGTTAATTGATCGAATCAATTGAACAGGGTCAATGATACTTCGTACCGAATCAATTGAACTGGGTCAATCGAATCAATTATTGGAGTAATTGGGTTAATGACTTATCGTTGTGCCTATTAGTTAATGCGTTACAAAGTACTCCGTAGTATATACTTCGTACCGTATAACATTTGGACATATATTTAGTTGAAAAATAAATAATGCTCTTTTTTAACTATCTTAAAGGTTTATAAAATGAGATTAATACGGAGTCGAGTCCAAAAAAAATCTAAAACTAAAAAAAGAAAGAAAGTTATCACGGAGTACTTCGTAACAAAAAGCAAAACATGTGAATCCACCATGTCACGAAGATTCATCGAGTCTGACGAGTCTAAATAAGTTTTTGTAAAACCGTATTTATCCATCGAATTGCGCTAAACAATAACACATCTAATTCATAATATGACTGGTCAAACCGTTTGGTTCGAGTAATCATCTTTTTTTTTAAACTATAATTCTATTACTCCGTAAAATATAGTGTCTGTTCCTCCAGCTTTCTTAAAAAAAATTTCAAATTAATGTATAATTAGGGTTAAAAAATGTGACTTTCACGCTCAAAATATTAATGGTTCAGACTGTTTGTTTCAGCCTCTTAATGGTTCAGATGTCTGAATGGTTAAGAGATTTGCCTCTGAATGGTTAAGTATTATACAGAGTCTGAATGGTTAAGAGCTGTTATCTGATTTGATCAGACATTTGCCTCTGAATAGTTAAGCAATATACTAGCTCTTAATGGTTCAGACCTCTTACCGGTTCAGCACTTAATGATTCAGACCTCTTACTGGTTCAGCACTTACCCATTCAGAAGTTGCCAAACAGCCCCTTAAGTCAAATACAGCAATGGAAGTAGAAAGAAAATATCTCCACAAATCAAAGAGCAGGGGAAACCGAGAGAGAAAGGCATAAAATTTGAAGCGATTCTTCAAGAAGAGAGACGCCCAATATGCGAACCAGTCTGGGAAAAGTAGTGAAATTGTTCCCCCATAGATTTCGTCGTCTTCTTCTTCTCCATCTTCTATTCGCTTGCTTTTCTTCACCGGTTCTTCCTCAGCTAGATCAGGTTCCGACCCTCAATTCGTTTCTTTAATCACATTCAAGAAAGCCCCTTTATTTCAGTGAGTTTTTTTTCTATCCAGATCACGACATATATGAGGGGATTTTTGTGCCTGTAAAAAATTGATTTAATATGCTCTTAAATGAAAATTTTTATTAGTTCTCTTTAATTTTTTGTTCTGGGTACTGATATTATCATCACATACAGAGGGCTTATTCAATTGATTAGTTGATTTCTTGATTTTTGTTCCATTTTGGAGATACCCATTTTTTTAAATTCAGTTTTACGCCTTTTTTAATTTTATTTTCAGTGAAGTTATTTTATAAAGATTGTAGAAAGAAAAGAAATTGGTATATGAAGTTGTGCCTTTTTTAAGAGTAGAATTTCTGTCCAGTTCTTGTTGTTCTCAGGCTTTTATTTTCTTTTTTGCAGGGTGTAGATCAATTTTCGTCAAGGTAAGATTCTGCTTATATTAATTTCTTGATTTCATTTCAATATAGTCACATGTTGTGTTACATCTGGATTGGGATCTAGAAGTTGAAATTCAAGATCCAAAGTTATTATTCATGATACAAAATGAATTGGAAGTTAGAAAGCATGCAAATTCAAGGTTGAAACTTGAAAGGTTTCATCTTTGGACATACATTTTATCAAGAAAAGTTAATACTACTTATTTGTAACATAAAAATTGGTCTATTTTGTCCTTGATTAGGACTCTTGACCAAGAGCAGTCAAGTGTTCATGAAGTTCATTGCTCGAGAGAGAGAAGTCGAGCTGCGTGGAAAGTCTTAGAAGAGGTAAGCACATTCAAGATTCAAGTCAACCTCGCAAGAAAAAAAATTAAAACTGACACTTTTAAATTTATATTTCTTTAAACGATGGAGGACTGAACTGCTTTGGGGTATCTGCAGTATTTGCATCCATTTCTGGAACGTGAAAACTATGAGCTCTCAACAGCATGTAGACTGCATCCCAGTAACGACATTTTCAGAGATCAGGAGGAACACAAGATTCATGTAGACATAAATGATTGGCAATGTGGATACTGCAAAAAAGTTTTCCGGGCTGAAAAATATATGGATCAACATTTTGATAACAGACATTTTAATCTTCTAAATGTTGTACGTACTAACTTCCTCTCTTGCGTGTCTGTTACAGTTCAACTTTTTTTTTCTATTTTTCCATTCCTAAAATGTATTGTTTCCCATTAATGTATTCCAACTTAATCCCCTTATGGTTCCAGAGTCATAGCAAGTGTTTGGCAGATCTGTGTGGAGCACTGCATTGTGACCTGGTGGATGAGTCAAAACCTCTGAAGACCAAATGCAACCCTGCGGCTGCTGCAAGGAATCGCCATTTGTGTGAGGTTGTCCATATGCCCTTTGACCATGTTTTGACTTTTGACCTCACTTTGTTAACACTGCTTGCATTCTTTCTATGCAGAGTCTTGCAAACAGTTGTTTTCCCATAAACCAGGGTCCCAAAGCAACTCGTCTCCATGGTACGTCACACGTTCCTTATAAGACTATAATGTAATTTTTTAAAAAATTGCTTATTGTTGGGGCTTAGTAACGCTCTTTATATCTTTTTCATTTTGTAGAGCTATTTTTGCGCCAATTCTGTGATGCCCATTCTTGCACCGGCAAGAAAAAACCTTTTCCTAAAGGAGGCAGAGTAGGGATCCATAAACGTTTTCCTTCTTTCATTTGGATATTTGGTAACTTTCTAGTATAGAGAATAATAAAAAACATATAAAACATTATGAAGCTTGAGCCATTGGAGAAGGATACTCAGGCTCATTATATGTTTTAGGTTCCTTTTACTCCATCTACTTGTATATATTTCCATACTCTATACTTTGTATTTCCATAACATCCACTAATCCAATATGTTTTTTTGAAGACCACTAATCCAATATGTCAAATGATGTCAAACTGTTTTTTGTGTGTGTGTGTGCAGAAGCATACAAGTATATTCTATATAGCAGCTTCAGTGTTGACTTTGATGCTTCTCCCTATATTCTACCTACTTGTTTACCTCTATCAAAGGTGATGCACTTTCTAGCCCCAAGTATATTTAAATCTTCCTCGAAACCTCGCCGTGCCTATACATAATTAAAAAACGACATGTTTATTCTTGCAGAGAAATGAGAAAGGGAATGCAAGACTTCAAGCGCATCTCCAAAGCCGGAAGAAAACCAAAGCCTTCGTAGCTGTAAGAACGAAGAAGTTAAAGGGACTTTGTTGTAACATTCACACACGCATCCGAGTAATATTTTTGTTTGAGGTATTACAGTTGAGATTGTGATAGGCTAATTCTTTTCGCTCTTGCTTGGTGTCATTCAGTGAGAGGGCTTTTGTGTGTTGTAACATTCAAAAAAATTCTCATCATTTATGGTGTCAAAATTTAGAAAGTATGGACTAGTTTTCTTACTGTGTGCTCTCTGATCAAATATTTTTCAATCTTTACGCATATTTGGCTTAGGTGTCGTTTGGTAGACTGCAATAACGTGTAATGTAGTCGAATACTTGATCTGTCTATTGAAGAACTTCACTAATGCTTTCAACATTTTTATTTTTGTTTTATCCACATCTTTCTTTCTGATGCTCATGAAGAGTGGATTTATACACATTTTAGTTTATCATTCTACCATAAGAAGCCATAAGAAGTTAACTAAATGAAGAAGATGAGGTTTATTCGCAACACGTAACACGTTTTTTTAGTATTTTTTCTTCAATGAATGTGTGTTCTTTCTGATGCTAGTAAAGATGCAGATGAGAAATTGGCACCTTTTTTCATAAAAATAAAGATTGGTGGTATTGTCATTTTACCAAGAAAGCAATAGTCAGATAAAGAATGAGAAACAAACATTTACTAAACAAACTTTCTTTCATACTTCATAGAGAAAGCTAATTTAACTTCAGGGATGACACCAAATTGACACTACCTGAGACACTGAAAGTGTTACGCTTGGTGGTATCTGTAGTATCATTGTAGCATGGTCCCACGTATTTACCCGAGAGCGCAGAAGGCGAGAGATATCAACTCATTGGATAACAAGAAGCCATCAGGATCACTGAGGCGAATGAACGAAACTGCGTCTCCAATTGTAACGTTTCTCCTCTGCTCATCCAACCAAAGTACATGCCCAGTTTCCACATGTGGTTTATAAACATCCAAAAGAGACATCACAGAGGAGCTACCAAAAGCTTCCCCGAAAGACTTCAAATCCAAACCTTTGGCAGTTCTTAGAGCGAGCATAACGACATCCATGGCCATGTCCCCAGCATTCAAATCACTGTTCTTCTCCCCGAAACAGGTTACTGTTCCGCTCTCTAGACTTTGGATGTACCCTTCGTAGTCCTTCAACTTCTTGGGCCTCGGAAACCTTAGCGCGTTGAGAAAACTGGTTGCCCCGAGCCCGAAACCGTAGAAAGATTTGTTGTCCCAATAGGTGGAGTTGTGCTTGCACTGGTAACCTGTCTTGCAGTAGCTACTGATCTCGTAATGGTTGAAGCCGGCGCCGGATAATGCTTTTGAAGCCATGCTGTAAAACTCAGCAGATTGCTTCTCAGAAGGCAAGGGATGTTCTCCAGGAGTATACCTGCAAAAACAAAAATAGAGATGTTATTTCTGTCAAGAAACCAGCTCAACCAAAAGCTCAAACTTTTGGTTGTAGATTATAGAATGATTTTATATTATAAGATTTGTTTTTGCTTGAGTCTTGCATGTAAACATGAAAGAAACTTGTCGTGGGTGCTTGTGTGTGCCGAAGGCACTATAAGGCTAAGATATGCACTTTTCTTAACAACAATTGGTTTTAGGAGAGTTGTTAGTGTCTGAGGTCCTACAAGTGGTATCAGAGCCAAAGTTACGAGTTCGATTTCCAGCGGGAGCAATTGCTGAGGGGTAGATTCTTGGCCATGTGTGCATTAATTGTCCTGTGGCGAAGGCTATGTGTGTCAAGTCAGACTCGAACGTCGTGGGCGCTTGTGTGTGTTGAAGGACTATAAGACTAAAGCATGTGTTTTTTCTAACACCAATTGGTTTAAAAAGAGTTGATAGCGTATCCTACAGAAACTCACATTTTTGCGAATTTGGTCCCCTTTTCTACCTGCAAATCGTAGACCGAAACGTGTGCAGGCCGGGCATCAATGGCGCGCCTCAAGCTCTCTTCCCACATCTCCAGTGTCTGGCCAGGGAGAGAAGCTATGAGATCAATGCTCCAGTTCTCAACATTACATGACCTTACAATAATCTCAATAGCTTCATCAACCTCCTTCAACCCATGAGCTCTCCCACAACCCTTGAGCATCTCCTCCTGAAACGCCTGCACTCCCAACGACACCCTGTTCACCCCCGAAACCATCACCTCCTTCAGCTCCCGCTCCCCGAATGTCCCCCGGGTCCATCTCCATTGATATCTCCGCGCCGGGTCTCACACCGAAACTCACAGTCAACGCATCCAAGACCGACCTGACCAGCCGTGGAGGCACAAGAGAAGGGGTCCCGCCACCGAAAAAGACAGTTTCCAGAGGCGGTTGGTCAGCATTTCGGTTCAGGGCAATGGTGGCCGTGATTTCTCGGCAGATGAGGTCGACGTAGTTGGCGATTCGCGGGTCCTCGGAGGAGGAGGTGGTGCCGAGGGCCAGGATGGGGAAGTCGCAGTAGTGGCAGCGCCGCCGGCAGAAGGGGAGGTGAACGTATGCAGAGGTTGGGGGAAGGTGGGGGAGGGTGATGTAGTTGGGTGGGGCATTTCGTCGAACAGGTTGTGGGGGGTTTTGCTGCTGCTACTGCAGAAGAGCTTATCCTTCTTGCTGCGGGAAGGGTTTTGGTGGGAAATGTTGAGAAAATTGGAGTTAAAGCTGATCTCAGCATCTTTCTACAAACACGTACTACGGGGTAACGGCAATATATCTAACCTGGTGGTTTCCCTCAGACGGAAAAAAAATGGAAAATGTATTTTTGCAGTGAAACATTAAATTCCCCTAAATTCCCCACTAGGACAATTGCACATAGTACATGCGAAACCAAAAAAAATATTAAAAAAAAATCAGAACTGACGATTTGTCAGTAATGTTTGCAGTGAAACCCACCTTTTTCACTTCCACCTTTTTCACTTGGATAATTATGGGGACACCAGATATGTACACCGGATGTCCCCCATATACTCCATACCCCCCCTCCAAAAAAAAATTCCCTCCACCCCAAAAAAATAAAATATCTCTCTCTTTCTCTAGGTTTCCCCCTTATCCCACTCGCCCCTTCTTGCTTCGCTGCACCTTCCGTGCTTCGCCGTCCCTACGCCTCGCAGCATCATCGCCTGGGATTGTCTTCATCGCACCGTCCCTGCGCCTCGTAGCATCATCCCCTGGGATTGTCTTCATTGCCGTCCCTCGCCGGTGATTGTCTCTCGCTCGCAACATCATCACCTTCCAGGTATTATTATGCTGAATTTATACCTTTTAAGGGCTTAATTACATGAAATTTCTAGCCAAAATGGTAAATTGCAGCGATTAAATACACCAATGAAATGTGTGGTCCGAAGTAGAAGAAATAGTTATTCATATGCAGAATTTTTACGTTTTCATCTCGGAATATGAACCCTAAATTCCTAATTACCGTTATTTATGTTTATGTCCGAAAAAATGGTAAATGTATGTGAACTGCTATTCACAGACGCGGAATATCTATTTTCTGTTTACAGTTCTTGCCAGCTTTGTATCATGTTTTATCTGTCTCAATTATTACTTTTTGATCATCTATTATGAACCCTAAGTTCTGAATAATCTTTATTCCATGTTTAGTTTTGTTAAAAATGGCAAATGTATGTGAAATGCTACTCACAGACGCAGAATGTATGTGTTCAGTGTTACTTCCTTACGTGCTTCGTATCATGTTTTTGCCCATTTATTACTATCATATCTCTAATAGAAGTACTACGCTAAGGTTATTAGTTTTCTTTGCTCTCTTATATCCAGTGACTATGGCAATGACGGATGTTTATTTTGTAGGTACAATAAAATGGCACTTATGGTTCCCACCAAAGATCACTTCCCTGCGCAGTATTCGGTTTGTGGAGAACTAGAAGATGCAGTGGCCATAGTTAGGAGCAAATTGAGTGTAGAGAATATGGTGAACTTTCGAAAAATGCCATTCGGTCATTTCATGGATGTGCGGAAGCTCCAATTTTCTGGACAACTCATCCATATCCTTATGTTACATCTCGTCCGCGAACAACCTGAAGACGAGATGTGGTTTATGATCAATGGTACTCTTCACAAGTTCACTTTTGAAGATTTCTGTCGAATCACAAGTTTGCCGACTTCCAAGTCATATCCAAATTTTAGCAATGTGAAGTCTTTGTCCGAGGCTATTCACAAAAAGTATCTTGGAGGGGGGACGGTGAAATGCACCTTCGCGCACTTGCGGAATATGTTTATGACTGCGGAGGAAGATGTACCCGGCAGTGATTTACATAAGCTTGCCTCATTGTATTTTGTTGAGCATGTGTTGTTAGCAAAAGATAGAGGTACATGCATTGATGCCTCCCACCTCGAAGCAGTTGATGACCCTGACGTGTTCAATGCATATCCTTGGGCTTGGGAGTCATACCTCCTGACGCTGCGGCATCTGAAGGGGATGATGGATGGCCAACCGGAGAAATTTCAAGAAAAGAAAAATAACAACTCCAATTTGAAGTCTTGGAAATATGCGTTGTATGAATTTCCACTTGTTCTGCAGGTAAGTTTAATTTATATTTCTTCTTCTACATATTTTTATATGATGTTTCATAAAAATTATTGATTTCCACATTGTCTTCTTTTCTCAGATTTTAGGATATTTATAAAACAGACACTTCTATACTAGGACATGGAAAACACTAACACTTCTCACCTAGGCTCTGAATAAAACAGACACATCTGTTTGTGTATATTTATAAAATAGAATTAAAAATCTGTCTGCCATGAATAAAACAGACACATTATCTGTCTGACATGAAAAAAACAGACACATTTTGTGAACTTTTGTAACATGTAATTTCCATGTGTTTTATTTTCTCAGATTTGGGCTTATGAGACGTTTCCAGTGCTTGACGACGAGGTTGCTCAGTGTAATCGAGAGATAAAATGTCCACTGTTACGTTGGAGAGCCAAGAAATGCCCACAATACCAATCTCTAAAGCAGTTGTTATTCCCTAGTGAGCCTGAAGAAGTCGCAAATAAGATGGTATCATAGTTGAGAATTTGATAAAAGCATCATTACCATATGCTTGATGTATTTTTGATTTTTTACTAACTTATTTCCTTAAATTGTTTTAGGACAACACACTTGATTTGTTGTTTAGAAGTGTTGAAGATTTAAAGAACACTCTAAACAAAAGGATTGATGCATTGGAGGATAAGATTGATGGTTTGTGTTGTGACGTGAAGGATATGTTCACGGTTGTAGGCAGGAAAAGGAAGGGGGCGGTAGACCATGTGACAAGGGTTGAACGAGGGAAAAGGAAGGAGATTGGAAAGGAAGTATTGAGCGTTCAAGGGAGAAAAAGGAAGAGGATGGGTGCTGACTATCGAGGGAAGAAAAAAGAAGACTGATCACTGTGATGAAGAAGATGAAGCGGAAGAGGAAAAAGTAGAAGAAGAAGAGGAAGAAGGGGAAGAAGAAGAAGAAGAAGAAGAAGAAGAAGAAGAAGAAGAAGAAGAAGAAGAAGAAGAAGAAGAAGAAGTGGATGAAGAAGAAGAAGAAGATGAAGAAGAAGAAGATGATGATGATGAAGAGGTTACAAAAGAAGAAGAAGAAGACGACGTGGAAGAAGGAGTACAAGAAGCTGAAAAAGAAGAAGAAGAATGTGGAAAAGGAAACGGGCAAGGAGAAGAAGAAGAAGGGATCAACGGAGAAAAGGTAAAGCAGGTTTTGGATAAGCAAGCAGATGGGGGAGCAGAATGCAGTCAAGACGAAGGTCAGTAGCTTGTCCAGAAAGCTGTGTATGATGTAAGTTTTTTACTTTTGAATTATTCTGGGATGTACACTGCTCTGTAACACTATACTTGGGTGGGGAGAAGTGTCTGTGTAATTCATGTCATAGGGGAGAAGTGTCTATGTAATTAATGTCATAGGGGAGAAGTATCTGTGTAATTCATGTCATAGGGGAGAAGTATCTGTGTTATTCATGTCATAGGGGAGAAGTATCTGTGTTATTCATGTCATAGGGGAGAAGTATCTGTGTTATTCATGTCATAGGGGAGAAGTATCTGTGTTATTCATGTCATAGGGGAGAAGTATCTGTTTTTTTCTTGGACTAGGTGAGAAGTGTCTGTTTTCCAAGATATGACCAGACATGATTGACATATATTTTATTTTGCACTGTACATGTATGTAGTTGTATCAAGATAATATCATCAACACCCAAGAGTATGCTATAGCTTGTTTAACTCCTGGGCCTGTTGAGCTTGTGTATGAGCAGGTGTGTATATTTTATGGGCTTACAAACACTTTCTTTTATTGTACGTAATTTACATTTTATACCTTATTGTTTATGTATTACGGGAACAAGTGACGAATGATGTGGTTGAGCAACAGGCTTCTGCACTGCTCCCAAAGAAGGAGTTGGCAGCAGAAAATGCTAACAAAAGGGTGAAGAAAAAATCAAAATTTGTGAAGACCCCTTATACCGACCCAAGACTCTTGAAGAAAAAATACAATCCACACAATCCCTTCTCTATAACATTCAGTCATGAAGAATGGGATGAGCTGAATTCTTGGCTGGAAGAGGATGATGGTCAAGATCCTAAAAGTGTACATTTGAACTTCACAACTGTGCACTCTGTGGATCGTACTTTTTTTAGAACCCTTTTGTGCAATGATGCTTGGTTGCATAGCGATGTATGTATGATTAATACATTTAATTTTCTTTTGTTTTTTCATCAATTTCACTAGCTTTATTTTATACATGCAGCACATCCAAGCCATGGTAGAGGAAATGATGTGTGGTGTTCAAAAACTATCTCACCCAAAAGTGGCGATATATGGACCAATGTTTGTGGTAATTTTTATTCACTTTCTTATTGTTGTTCGAAAATCCATGATGTAATTTTTTGTGTGTTTAAAAGTAATTCTACACGTTTTGTGTAGTGTCATTTGCTTGGTAAGGGAGTTGGTGATAAATCATGGCCTCATGACAGATACCTTAGAAGACTGGATTGGACACATTTGGATAAGGTCAACTTTTTCTATTTTCAATAACCATATATGTAATAACATAAAAATGCTAATATTTTTTGTGTATAAATAGGTCTATTTTATATTGAATGCAAGATTAAAGCACTGGATTCTGATGGAGACTGATATGGTAATGAAAGAGGTTAGAGTTTACGATTCTATGTCTTCTTCAAGATCAACTTCCGATGTAGCAACATTGGTTCAAAGGATACCGCCTCTTTTACGCACGGTAAAATGTAGAGTAGATCAAAGAACTTGCGATGAGTGGAAAACTGTTGTTGCAAAAAAAAGTGCCCCAACAAAAATCTGAGTAAGCTTTGATTAATTTTCTAGTAACATTCGGCTTTTTTATGTCATGTGTGCACTGAAATGGTTAATTTATGTTGGTGCAGTTCCGGTGACTGTGGCATCATGGTACTTGCATTTGCGGAATACTTGATGGCTGGGTTGCCACTACTACCAAGTTGTAAACACGATCATGTCCAAGACTTCCGCAAAGAATTCGCTGTTCGGTTGTGGCGTTTGAGTAAAGGGAATGTACCTAAACATTGTCCTTAAAATCAATGAACGCAAGGTGTTTTTGGTTGATAACATTAGTTACCTGCTGTGAATGGGTTATCTCTTTGTAACACACAAACATTTACTCCCTGACCTGTTCGCAAGGTGTTTTTTTTGTTTATGTTTTCCCATTTCGTCATGTTTCTTCCTCTAATGCCATATATATTCTGCCTGTGTTGCCATATCTGCCATGTTTTCTTTCACAGACATTTTCTGCACTTATCTTTACTGTACAATGACAGAAGTGTCTGTGTTTCTATTTTTTAACACTTCTATGTACATACTTCAGACGTAATCACAGATTTGTTGTGTCTATTTTTTTCTTGTCCTACGCTTGGAGTGTCTGTTTTATAAGTATACCCAATGTCAAACAACGGTTTGTTGTTTGCTTCAAGTCCAATGCGAGAAATGTATGTTTTCTAAGTATACCCAATGTTTATTTTTGTCATAGGCGAGAAGTGTCTTTTTTAACCATGTCCTAGGCTAGAAGTGTCTGTTTTATAAATATACCCACAATGTCAAAGATATCTTGTGTTTGAAAATTTGCACATGTCCTTACTAGCATCTTCATGTTTTGACCAAAAAATCGTGACACTTAAAATACATATACACACAGACATAAATATACTACCACGCACAGACATTAAATGTCTGTAACCACAATGTTCTGCGTGAGGAATGTCTGTGACATTTACATACAAAATCGTATTTACACAAAAATAAGGATCCATACCCTTCGAAACTATGGAATGGCTAAAGACAAGTCCAGGTTTGTAATGGTAAGGTCAAATACCCCATCGTCACCTGGGACATCCCACGCTTGAGGTGCCACTAGAACATGAGGTGATGCATCACTTGAATGTTGACTTGAAATTTCTTTTGCTCCGTTGCCTTTCTCTTTTTTGTTGATCTTTCGTTTCCGAGTTTTTTTCTCCACCATCGACTTTAATCGAAGTTTACGAGGGGCGCCCTTCTGCTTGGAACATGCGGGGTCAATGATGGTTGCCAAATTGGGATCATCTATATTTACATCCATCGGGCAGCTATTTTTTGCTTTCCTTGACCGAGATAGAAGCACGTTGTCGCGAATCCATTCTGTTACCTCATTGACCTGCTCTTCATCATCCGCCACCAAGTTTGCCAATTCTTGAAATTGAGTACACATAACATCATAACGTGTCTGTTCTAGGCTACATGACAAGCCATCATAATCAACTGGAACTCGCATGTACGTTCGACACAGATCTCGTCGCCATCTATCCAATATATACTGATCGGGTAGGAATTTAACCTTGTTCCTAATGAGAACAACAAGACAATGACGAAATACAATCCCCCGAAACTCAAATAAATGACAAGTGCATGTCGCAAAATTTTTTGCAGCATCATACTGTACCACAAATCGCACCCTTTTATAGAAATCATTACCAGCTAAATCTTTGCCACAAACATCCTCATCGATTTCGTACTTAATACCATTCTCACAAGAAGAAATGTCACAGTACATCTTACTTGTTAATTCCGTTCGGAATTCTATGAACTTTGCTGAGGTATAAACTTCTTGCACTTGATTCTCCATGGGGAATGTTGTCACGCAAGGCATACTTTTTCCAAAAGATTGTGCATCTGCCTGGAATTCATCCTCAACTCTCTTCCTCATTGCACGCTCATACTGGTTAACAAATTGTGTAAGTGTTGTTTTGGAGTGGACGTAGCCATCAAAAAAGCATTGATGCTCTCGCTCCGTTGGGTAGTAGACATACCTGCCATAAAACCAAAGATTTAAGTACCATAGACTATTGACATTTCGAGTAGTAAAACAGACACTAACTGTATATGATATGCATATAATATACATAACACGTTTTTGAAAACACTAATTTTGAGTATGAGGAACACACCTGCCCAGAATGATGAACGGCAATAACAAGGTACCCAACGTTCCTTTTCTAGAAATAACCCCGCTAGCCAGGAGTTCTTTTCTAGTCCATATTTTGCAATCATATGTTTCCAAGCTTGATCAAATTTCTCTGTTTCGAAGATATCAAAAATAGTGTTATTAAATCTCCAAAGTATTTTGTCCTTATCCTCATGCCCGTTAAACTTTTGCGGTGCTTTCTTCATTATATGCCACAAACACCACCGATGTCTAGTACTCGGGAACACAATTTCAATTGCACTTTTCATCGACCTGTCTTGGTCTGTTATGATACCACGTGGTGGTATTCCATCCATGCACTTGAGCCATGTTTGAAATAACCACACAAAAGATTCTGTCTCTTCGCAACAAACTAAGCCACAACCAAGAAGTATTGATTGCCCATGGTGGTTAACACACACAAACGGTGCGAACGGCATATCGTACTTGTTTGTGAGGTATGTCGTATCGAATGTCACAACGTCTCCGTAGTACTTGTAAGCAAGACGAGACCTCTTATCTGCCCAAAATAGGTTTTTTAATTTTGAGTCGTCATCAAGGTCCATGCTATAAAAAAACCCGTCACTTTTAGCTTGCATTGTACAAAAGTATGCTTGTATGGCCATGGCATCCCCTGTACAAAGCTTCACCCTTCGCACTTGCTCTACGTAGTTCCTACAATCCTTTTCAATAAAGGACAATTTATCGTACCCTCCTGCTTCAACCACTGCTGAGTTAAAGCTCTTGTGAAGGGGGATTCCTGCTGTATCATTCATCTCGAGCCTTCTTTTTATGTGGTCAGGCAACTTCCTGTTACAACGCCACATCCGTGACTTTGATGGACTAATGTCATGATTATGTTCCAAATTGGCCACAGTAATAGTAAACACACCTTCATCATCACATGTTGCCGTAATTCAGGCTTTGCAACCACAATTGGATCGGGCTTGTGGCTTTAGACAATTCTTAGATCGGCTCACCCTATTCCCTTCTCTACCACATGAGATTGTGATAGAACGTATTGTTCCATGACATCCCCTCCTCAAACTTCTCTTTTTAATGGGAAACCCCATTCCCTTTGCATAAGTATGGTAGAATTCATATATGGCATCATAATTCGAAAACTTCATCCCAACATCAGGGACAAGGCTTACAGGGACTGGGAGTTCATCACTTCTTCGAACATTGCCATCACTTTCATTCTCTTCATGTGTGGACAAGTTACCCATGGCCGGCATGTTCAACACCGCTGTTTCTGGACCAACATTTCCAACATTTCCATCAATTCCGTGTTCTTCAACACATAGCTCTCTGGACATGTCCATCTCAAAACCTAGAAAACAATATAATACCTTAGTATTAATGATATTTACCATGAGGAGGGTTATATAAACTTGAAACTTACAATGCCCCGTTGTGTAGTTGTTTTCCTCGCACCCATCCAACATGTCAATGAAAGAGATGTCAAGTACAGGATCTATGTCATCAATGTCTATTAAATCTGTCAAAGAAAAACAAATCACAACATTAAAATTCCCAGTTCCAATTATCACATACAGTAAATGTCTGTTTTACACTTCATGAAATACCACACTGTCTGTGAAATCCTAAGCACAAACCTTAAGCACATACTCTGCTAAATTTTCTCGGTTCCATAAACTATGTACATTGTACGTCTGTGTTGAAATACTGTAAACACGTAATTGTCTGACTAAACATATGGATATAACAAGTATATTCGTCAAAAACCAACAGACCTATCACAACACTACAATTCCCCTTATTCCAATTATTACATACATTAAATGTCTGTGACGCTTTAATTTAAATAACATACTGTCTCTGAAAACAGAGTGACAAACAAAATTATCTTTTACCCCTTCTTCATGCTTTTAAACATGGATCAATACGACTACTACGAAAAATCCAAATCCAGTTACATTAAAGGACTATTTTCCAAAAAATTCCATTCTTTAAGATTATCACAAACACTTTTCATCTGTGTTACAACTGAATATACATCATAGTCTCTGTGTGAGTTACAAAATTGAAAATTAGCATGACAGAGGTTCATATACTGTTTACTATACGGATTAACTTACCTGCAAACATAGGGACGACTGGAGGTTCTTCGTACATTATCACGCACACACTCGTACAACAAAGCTTCCAGATTGTGATGATGATTGACGATGATGGTGACAGACACTGCTGATGATGTGCGCGAGTGTCAGGAACACGATGGACGGCCGGCCGTGACATCCGATGTAGGTCCGGTGGGAGAAAACGAATGTGTCAGAAAAATCTCGGGTAGTTGACGACAGGGGGAGAAATCGTGCGTGGGAAGAGAGGGAATGGGCAAGGAAAAAAGGTGGGAAACTGACGTGGGTGGGGGGAAGTGGGGGTGGGGGGGTTTGGCCGTGTGGGTGTATATGGTGGTGATTTTGGGGTACCCATACGGTGTACCCCTAGCGGGACTGTTTTCACTTCCACCTTTTTCACTCCACCACGACACCACTCAATAAAACCCACCTTTTCCACTTCTTTTCCACCTCACCTTTTCCACTCCATCACACATTACAACGACTCTCATCCCAACCATCTAACTTCACCCACCCCTTCATCTTCTTACTTATCACTCACATTTTACTTTATTTAAACCATTCCTTCACCCACAACTTTAATCACTCTTCAAATTTAACTTATTCTCACACTACTCCATTACATTCAACATTTCTCATGTATTTTTTTATTACTTATATTTCAGTTAACTTTAAAATATTAATAATATTGATTATAGATTTTTTTAGCACATATTTATCAACTATGTGCTCCATAATATTTTAAATTTTTTATAAAAATGTAGGAAAATAGTTTTTTCGAAATTATGTGTTTTAATGAATATATTTTTTAAAATAGTGTTTACATGAATATATTTTGTACGAACTTATGAAGATATTTTATCTTCTTAATTATTTCTCATATAATTTTATTCAAACCACCCCTTCACCCACCACTTTACACACTCTTCAAATTTAATCTATTCTTACACTACTACATAACATTCAACATTTCTCAAGTATTTTTTTATTACGTATATTTCACT
This sequence comes from Cuscuta australis, assembly GCA_003260385.1. NCBI lineage: Eukaryota > Viridiplantae > Streptophyta > Magnoliopsida > Solanales > Convolvulaceae > Cuscuta > Cuscuta australis. Next base: position 3,041,564 of record NQVE01000162.1, on the reverse strand, counting down.
TAACTTTTAAATATTTTTTTTATTTAACAGCAAGTTCAACCAAATGCTGGATGGACAAATCGGGAGGTGGAGCAACACACAGCTCGGGTCATCTATGGGTATTTGGAGGGTCTTTTGTTTCCGGACTCATTTGGCGGGTCTTTTGTTTACAGTGGTTGGATTGAACTGTTCATTTTTTCATAAAATTTGAATGTTGGTGATTGGAAAGTCTTGCCACCGATACGTCCTTTAGAAGAGACTCCCTGTCGAGGACGTCGTCAACAAAATCGTTATCCGGGAGAGATGGATGGTAGGGCAAATTAATAATTATGTTTAAGTATTTTTTAAGTGTACTTTTTTATTATGTGTTCAAATAATTGTACTTTTTTTTCTATGTGTTTTTTATGTTGTGTACTTTCTTAAAAATGGTTCATTATAATTAATGTTTAATCATATTTTCTTCTTAAATTTATTATTGATGTTGATATTCAAAAATTTCAATAATACATATTTAATGATATGTAAAGAATTTATATATATATATATATATATATATATATATATATATATATATATATATATACATAATATTATTTATATAATCTTTAAGGAACCATATATGCATTTGGGGGAGATATTATTTGATAAAAAAATGACATTTTGTTTTGCATGTAGTACATGCGAAATAATTAAAAAAAACAGTGAAAAGCTTGCACTTGCGTGGTACCAACTGGAAAAACAACTTGATGTTGATGTTTTAGCATGTATGACATGCGAAATTTCTGGAGAAAAAAAAGAAAAAAAACCGCATGTACAACATGCAAATGTTTGCGGGGGGAATTTCCTCCCTAAAAAGTTCTCATTCAGGAAATTCCTCCATATCTAACCTGACATTATTCATCTGGAGATTGACAAACGGAAGACATTAAGGCCCGTTTGGTACACAGAATTCAAACTATGGAATTGGAATTAAGGGCTTCAAACTATGCTACACGTACCCCAAAATTTGTACCTCATTTGAACACCAAAGATATGTACAAATATTTTGATGGTTCACACTGACAGAAAGTATTGGTGTGTTAACAAAAATTTACACTGACACAAAGTGTTAGTGCGTTAATAAAAATTAGCATTACATTTACCCAAAATGTCGGTGCATTCCTGCGGTGTATAAAACGGGGTACAAATCCTTGGGGTACAAGTAGCATTACCCAAGAAATTTTCAATATAGATTTTTTATTTTTAATTCATTGTATATTGTTGTATATTATTGGTCAAAATTAGACACACAAACGAAAAACACATTTAACTGATGATTTCGATCCAACAACAAAAAAAGTTGGTCATTTATTTTTTACCGAAATGTAGAAAAAGCATAATTTTACCGCAGTTAAATTTATTTATTTAGAGTAAAAATATACATGTGCAATACTCCCAACTTTCAAGTCCCACCATTCATGACTATTATGATTTTGCATAAAAAAATGGAATGAATGTCATTCAACTTTTGATGCATCATATGATGGATTTTGGATGGTTATCATATTTGTAGATTTTCTCAATTTTTATTTTAAAAAATAAATGTTTATATAAGTAGTAAAAAAATGATTATGACCATGGTAGATCTTAAGTCCACCATAGAATTTATCTATCACAAAAGTCATACTCACATGATTATTACTCCCTCCGCGCAAAAATTATCTACCCGTTGGGCATTACGATATTTGACTGAAGTTATTTTCAAATCTTTTTATATGAAAAATGGTGTGAAATTAAAAAATAAAAAAAATATTAAAAAGCTACATCAAAAAATCTATAAAACTAAAGATGACATGACTATAGTATTTTGTCAAATAGGTAACGAAAGTAAGACAACAAAATGAATAAAGTTTGATCTTGTAAATAGTGAACGAAAAGATAATTTTTTGACAGAGGAGTATGATTTTGCATCAAACACTAAATCAATGTCTATAATCATTTAACTTCCTATATATAGTCATAATGTTAGTGGAAGGAGTACAAAATTACAAATAGATACACATACATAGAGAGTGGTGTAGTGTAACTGTGTAAGGGACAATTATCTTTATTAGCTTTAAATCAGATCAGAACTTAATCGAATCAAATCAAAACCATTCAGTTGCTGTAAGAGCATAAGCCCTTAGGGAGCAAGGGCTTGTTTGGCTTCAAGCATCTTCTCATATTCTTCAATGGATTTGAAGAGCTGAGAGAAGTTGCCCTTACCAAACCCTCCACACCCACCCTTCTGCTGCATCTTCCCTTCCTTCTCTTCCATGCACCCTATTCTCTGGATTATCTCTATAAACATTGTCGGCCTGCAACCCACACCCACAAACCAAACCATTCAGGATTCAATAAAGATCATCATGTTAAAGTTCATTCCACATCGGTTCAAGAGTAAAGTAATTGATATATAAGATCTTGAGTTGAACTTACTAATCGATTGGATTCAATTTTTTAATGTAGTTCAACCCAAGTGTCTTATTACCTAATCCAACATCCTAAATTCTATCACATCCCCTTCAATAAATACTAATGTGGTATACTCCGTATATAGAAAGAGAACAGCTCCTTGTAAAGAATCCCATTCTGGTTTCGGAATATGCCAGGAATTATCAGTACATTTGATTCACCAGAATGAACACTGCTTATTCTGGAAACAAAATCACCCAAATAAAGATTCAAAGCCAGATAGCTCCCATCCAAGAACAATGGCCCGTTTGGAATAGCATTTTCGATTAGCGTTAGCGTTTTGAATACATTTTAATGGTGCAGATTAACTTTGAAAACGTTAAAGTTAAACGTTGCTCGTAGATAGATTTTTCAAAACGCTAACGCTAACCTCTAACGCTATTCTTAAACATACCCCTTTAATTCTTTGTTCTCTAATCAGCTAATTCTGGAAAGAAAAGAAAAAACTAATCTTGGGAATCAAAGAAGAAGGAATCAATGGCAAATGGGTCTTTAAATGATTCAGAAGAAGAAGATGGGTGATGTATAATATACCTATCTCCAACAGGCTTGGTGAAGATTTGAAGAAGGGTGCCCTGATCATCTCTATCCACAAGAATCCCAAGTTCTTCACACGCCTTGATCTGTTCATCCCCGAGAATTCCACCAGCCCTGCTCTTCAAATTCCTGTAATAAGTTGGCGGGGGAGACGGCATGAACTCGAAACCCCCGATTCCGGTCCTCTTCCTCATCTCTCTCAGGGTTCTGAATATGTCCTCCGTCGCGAGGGCCAGATGCTGCACCCCTGGCCCCTCGTTGTGCTCCAGGTATGTCTGGATCTGGCTCTTCCTCTTCGTCCCGAAAACCGGCTCGTTCAGAGGCATCAGAACCGTCTCCTCGTTGTTCGCTAGCACCACCGAGTTCAGCCCGCTCTCCGCCGTCCCCACGTCCTCCGCCGTGAACTCCGCGAATTCGTGGAATCCGGTGATGGATTTGATGTATTCCACGGCGGGGGCCAGCCGGGGGACGTTCCCCACGGCGTGGTCGAGTCTGCGGATTCCGTAGTCTAGATCTGGGAACGACGACGTTTCGTCCGCGGGTTCGAACCCGGGGAGGAACGTGTGGGCGGCGGGATCGCCGAGATGGCTGATGAATCGGAGCACGACGTCGCCGTAGAGGTGGACCTCGGCGATGTGGACCTGGTCGCCGATCGTCGCAGGTTCCAGCACGGGTTTCGCGCCGCGGGAGATGCTGGCAGCGAAAGCTTCCCGGGCGTCGTCGACTACTAGGGCGACGGCGCGGACGGCGAGGCCGTGCGCGGCGGTGAAAGAGCGGTGGGCGGACGGGGAGAAGCCGGGGATGGCGGCGGAGGACGGGACGGACATGGAAGACGCGTAGGGAGCGGTGAAGAGGAACTGGAGCTCGCCGGAGGGGGAGCGGAGGAGGTAGGAAGCGTGGGCGGAGTTTCCGGTGGAGAGGTCGGATTTAGCGGCAATAGGCATCCCCAAGCCCCAGGAGAATCGGCGGGCGGTGTTAGTGGCATCGCCGCACCAGAACTCCACGTGGTGGAAGCGTTTGACGGGAAAATGGTCGGACTTGGGGTTAGCGCGGACGAAATTGTTGAACCCCACCAACTTGAAGCCGCCGTTCTCCGGCGAGGAGCGGTGGTTAGCGGAGGAGGAGGTCTCTTTGGCCATGGCAAGCTGAACTGGGAAGTAACGAAGTGACTCAAAGTCTATGAGTCAAGCACGACTTGATCTTATCTCGATTACTCCATTAATTACTCTCGTTTGTCATTAACCAACTTGACCATAAAGTAAACTATTAAAATATAATAATAATCGTAGTTATTATTATTGTTGTTGTTGTTGTTTTAAAAATTTTATCCAAAAAACAATGACAATAATAGGTTGTTCTTTAGGACGGAAAAAAGAAAAAGTTAGATATTGGTAAAAACTGGAAAGTTTGAAAAAATTGGAAAAAACAAGAGAGAATTATAAAAAACAGAAAAAAACTAGAAATGTCTGGAAAAATTGAAAGAAATAAAGAGGAGGTACTACGTATGAAGAAATCGATGAAGAAAAGAAACGAAAAAACCGTCAAGAAATCCGAAGTCGAGAGATTTACAATGCACTAACGGCGGATTTGATTGAAGATATTTTTAATCGTTCGAATAATCATTAATTTTTTCGCAATGTAATGTACTCCCTCTGTCCACCATAGATCTTCCCAGACACTATTCATAGGGTCAAACTTAGCTCACTTTGTTTGTTTATTTTTACTATTTATTTCATAAAATAATATAGTGTTGTCACCTCTAGTTTTGTAGAACTTTTCATGTAGTTTATTACTGCATATATTTTATGCTAAAATTTTACCCCTATATTCAAATAAATTGAATTGAAAATAAAGTCAGTCAAGCCTCATAACGTGTAACGGGAAGATCTTAGGTGCACCGACCACCGAGCGAGTAATTTTTATTTTTTAATTAAGGTACTTTTTATTGAATGTATTTTTTATTTAATGTACTTTTTTTGAATGTATTTTTTATTTAATAAATTATTGTTCTTTCAATTCAATAAGAAAATGTTTTTAATTTTAAAAGACGTGTAATTAAAAATGTAAAAAATAGAAGTTTGAAACCCTAGGGCTTAAATCCCATTTCCAATAAAATCTTGGTATAAGTTGAAGCTGATATGACAGGGAGAGAAGATTTGAAGTCCTGATTTGAAGCCTTGGGGTTTCATACATACTTTGAGAGCTCTGAGAGTCAAAAATGCATATGTGCCACAAACACTTTACATCCCAAAAATGAGAAAAAGTCAAAATAAGAAGATAAAATTCGGATGAAAGAAGTTTTCATTTTTTGTATTGAAACCTGTTTTTAATTCAAAATAATATTTCTTTTTAATCCAAAATTGGATTCTTTTGACACTAGAAGTTAGTGTTAAGGATAATACTTAGTCATGCTTATCTCCTTTTTACATATTCAAATAGTTGTTGTGTTATCCCTTAAAAACAACATGCGTATAGCTCACTTCCACTTGTATAGCAGCTGCTCCTTATTTGTATCATAGGTGGGCAATCTCTGGCTTGTATAAATTGCATTTCTTTGTTAATGAAAATCATCTTCGAAGCCTCTGTTATATGGTATCACGGTATCAGAGCCATACCTTTAAATAGATTTTTTTTCTCTCTTTCCGGTTATTGCCGATGACGACTTTTGCTTCCGCCCCTGTGGACTCCCCGGTTCGCCCACCTCTCCGGACTTTGTTCGTATGTCCGCATCTAAACACTTTCCAATAAAGCTAACCAAGACAAATTTTCTTGTTTGGCGACATCAAGTGCAATCCACCCTTATTGGTTTGAATCTCCTTGGCTATGTCGACGGCTCCGTCAAAGCTCCGTGTCCCTTCTTGGACAGTGCTCATACACAACCTAACCCTGCTTATACCCTCCGGTATCGGCAGGACGCTATCCTCCTCAGTGCTATTCTGGGAAGTTGTACCGATGTCGTTCAATCCATTGTCTCCCTTGCTGATACTTCTGCCGATGCTTGGTCACGATTGGCCATGAGCCTTGCTAGCAGGTCTCGTGGCCGCATCATATCTCTCAAAGCAAAGTTGGCAAAGAAACCTCGTGGCAATCGTACTATTGCCGCCTGTGTCGCTGACATGACGGAGATCGCTGGTGAATTAGCACTCGCTGACAGTCCCGTTTCTGATGAGGACCTAGCAGTGCATATTATGTCTCAACTTGGCGATGAGTATTCTACTATTTATCAATCATTGCGCGGGCATAATGATTGTGTCTCCATCGAAGAGCTTACTGCTATTTTGGAGGATTGTGAACGTCATCTTCGTGAGCATGCCTCTGCTACAGCCGATTTGGTGCCAACTGCTAATCACACTCAGCGTGCTCGCAGTGACCGCCATGGTGATCGCGGTGATCGTGGTGGTGTGTTCCATTGGGCAGGTGGTTTTGGTCAGTCTCGTGGGGGTCATCATGTGTGTGGCTCTTCTCTCGGCGGTAATCGTGGTGGTCGCTATTGCCGTTTTTGTGACCTTGCTAGTCATGACACATGGTTCTTTCGTAAACTCCAACGCTTTCTACGGGAGAATAATGTTACCATAACTACGCCGAATACCAACAACCCTACTGCTCATGTCACCGTCTCCAACGGTGATCTTGCACAATCAAACACCCAATGGATTGTTGATAGTGGTGCGTCCCATCATGTGGCGACTGACCCTAATTCACTCAACACACTCATGGAAATTGAAGGACCGGATGAAATTCATTTGGGTAATGGTAACACTTTAACTATCTCTCACACTGGTCGATCTAGTTTGTCAACTCCTTCACGTTCTCTCTCTTTATCTAATGTTTTATGTGTTTCCTCACTTCAAAATAACCTTCCAGCTGTTTCCCAGTTATGCCGTACTAATCATGTTTCGATTGAATTTTTCTCTGATCATTTCTTTGTCAAGGATGTGCGTACGGGGACACCTCTGCGTCGGGGAGCAATAAAAAATTACTTATACTTTCTTCCCAATTTATCCAGTCCGTACGTGAATACCGCGTCTGTTTCCGTTTCTTCTCTGGCTGATCTTCATCACCGTATGGGTCATCCCAACAATAAAACTTTAGGCCGCATTATTCGTCGTTGTTCTAGTTTCTCTAATTTACCAGATGTCTCTTAGTTTCATTGTTCTTCATGTAATATTAATAAAAGTCATAAACTTCCATTCTCGACTAATACTTTGACAAGTGATTTTCCCTTGGATTTACTTTATACTGATGTATGGAGTAGTACGGAATGTTCTATGGATGGCTTTTATTATTATGTTATATTTGTTGATTATTATAGCAAATATACATGGTGGTATCCGCTTAAACACAAGTCTCATGTTTCATCGATTTTTTCTTCAGTTTAAGCGGTTGGTGGAGAATTATTTTTAGCGGTCTATCAAATGTGTTTTCTCAGACAATGGTGGTGAATTTATCAAATTAGTACCTCTTTTTTAATACTCTTGGGATTTCTCATTTTACGACTCCGCCCTACACACCTGAACAAAATGGTACGGCGGAGTGGCGTCATAGGCATATTGTTGAAACTGGAATGTCCTTGCTTCATACTGCTTGTCTTCCTATATCCTTTTGGTCATATGTGTTTCATACAGCAGCCTATCTCATTAACCGTCTACCTACCCCAGTACTGTCCCATCGTTCTCCCCATGAAGTGTTTTTTTGGCGGCCTCCTGACTACACTAAACTTAAACCCTTTGGGTGTCTGTCCTATCTATGGCTCCGACCCTATACCTCTAGGGGTGGACACGGTACGGTTCCGGAACGGTTCCGGTTCCGGAACCGCCACCCCATGTAACCGGAACCGTCACCGTGCCGGCCGGTCCTGGTTCCGGTTCCCGGACCGGCCGGGTTCGGCCCCCCCCCCCCTATTATTTTTTTTGCTTTTTTTAAAATTTTTAAAGTATAAAATTGTAAATTTGCAATTATTTAAGGAAAGAATGAAATAAAAAATCTAAAAATGTAGTTGTTATTTAAATATTGAAAATGAGTAATACACTAAGTGAAGAACAACCACATTTAATATCCTGACGGTTCAAAAAAATCGACGAGGTAAAGAACCGTAAAGAAACCCTCGAAGGAGCTTATATATCGCTCACCTAAAAAAATTAATTACATATTTACATTAACATAAAAAAAAAAATTTATAACTTATTCTTCAGAACTCGGACTTCCATCTGTGGTTGCATTCATGTAATGCTCCGATTCGAGTTGGTACGATGACTCTTGAGCCCGACGTCTTGCCAAGAGCCAATCTTGGTTGCAAACCAGTGTTTCAAGAGATTCAGCGTTAAGACAACTTCGGTAGTCGGTTAGAATGTTTCCGCCAGCACTGAATTCTCGTTCAACTGCTACGGTTGATACTAGGACAGACAACACTTGTCTTGCTAGCATGCCGAGACATGGGAACATGTGTTCGTTCCGCTTCCACCATCCGAGCACGTCAAAATCGACATCGTCGTCATCGTAATCGCATGGCACACCCTGGTACATAGCAAGTTCGTTGTGCGAGCTTACTGTTGTACCACTTGAACTCGTCGAAGACTGGGCACGCTTCGCTTTCTTTGCAAGAAGGCCACCTACTATGCCGGAAAAACCTTTTTTTGATTTCGGGGGCGGAGGTGGTGCTGTTTCTTCTTGTACAGTACCGTATAACCCTTGATATTCCTTAAACAAATCCTCAAAAAGAGTTATAGCATTATCTCTTTCATTTTTCCATTCTACTAAATAGCTGTAGTAATAACTATTTTTATCTATAAAAAAACTTTAGTAATACTCAATTAGAATTTTAAAATTTTCAATCTTAAATCGTGGATCACAAATAATACCTATTTTATAAATATCAGGAATGTACAAATAATAAGTACACCATTTATCTCTCATAGGAGAGACATACGGGTACAAATCTGGATCAGCCATACTTTCACGAAAACATGTTGCGATTGTAATGCACTCTTTAAAAAATGTATTTGTAGTTGGTTGGTAAACATGGGAAAAAGTAAGAGTTGCGTTATTAAAAACTTCTAATACGGCATTCAATTTTTCAACAATAACAAATTCAAAAGGATTAATGATTATACGAAGTTCATCCCTAAAAAATTCAGCAAGTTCCTCTTTATATCTAAGGATCTATGCAATCAATTTGTAAGTACTATTCCATCTAATGTTGATATCTCTGGCAAAACTTATTTCTTTTTTACCCTTAGACTTACAGAACATCTTCCAAGATCTCGAAATAAGACGAGCCCCCCAAATTTTTTTAATTCCTTCTTTAATATTTGTCAAAACTCCGCCCATAGCTTGTAGTCCCTGTTGAACACATAAATTTAAAACATGACAGGCACACCGTTGATGCAGAAATCTACCCATAGTCGTAGACGGTGGGCAAATTTCTCTAAGTCTAGAAATAGGAGTAGTATTATTATTAGTAGCATTATCAAAACTAAATGAAAAAACTTTTTGAGATAAGTTATATTCCCGCAGAATACTCTGAAGCAATAGAAAAATATTTTCAGCAGTATGCTGATCATTGAAATCACGAAATGCAAGAACACGTTTATGCATAATCCAATCACTATCTATCCAATGACAAGTAACACCCATATAAGACAAATTATGATAAGTTTCACCCCAAATATCAGAACAAATAGCAACACGAGAATTAAAATTGAGAAAAAAATTTGCCAAATTAATTTTTTCCATTTTATATTGGCGAATAATTTCTCGTTTAATTGTTTTTCTTGAAAAACCTCGTGCTTGAGGGTTTAATGCCTGTTGACAATAATCAATAAAACCAAGTTTTTCAGAAAACATGTATGGCAAATTTTCTTCACAAATCATTTCGGCCATTTTTTGCTTATTTTGCTCGTCGCTATAAGCAAAAAGACCGCCCTTACCTTTGTTAGCAAACCGAGAAATTTGGGTTTGCACTTCTTGTCGTCCCTTTTTTTTGGCCTCGTATTTGGCGTACTCCACGGGATGCCTCGACCTTAGGTTTGCACTTCTTGGGTTTGCATACCGGACTCCCTCGACATTTTAATATATATTTTTTTGATATTAAAATAATATATTACTTTTGGAAAAATTAAAAAAATTTCGAAATTTTATATATTAAAATTTCGAAAATTTCAATAAATAATAGAGAATATATTTAAAATATAAATTATATATTTTTTTATATTAAAGATATATTAAATTTCGAAATTTTCAAATAATTTTGAAATTTTATATATTAAAATATAATATATTTAAAAAAGATAGATAAGAATTAAGTAATTAAGAATGATTGATAAGAATTAAGAAATTAAGAATGATAGATTGAGATTTGAGAGAATGAGAGATGGATAATGGATTGAGTATTTGAGAATTGAAATTTTGAGTGTGATATTTTATGAAAAAAGGGGGTATTTATAAATTTTTTTAGGTCTCCCCCTCCCCTCCCCAAACCCCATCCCCCCCTCCCCCCTTAGGCTCTAACGGCTCAAAGAGCCGTTGATTGAGGCCCCCCCCACTGACTTTTCTTTCTTTTCTTTTGCAGGTTTCCGTTGGGCGCAGGAGCAAGAAAAAGAAGAAAAAAACCGGTCCGGCACCGGTACCGGCGGTGCCGGTGACGTAAATTGGGAACCGGACAAGGTACCGGTTGAGGCGGTACCGGTACCGGTTCCCAGAACCGGTAGGTCGTCTCCGGTGACGGTGACGGTACTCGGTACCGCCGGTACCGGTGACGGTGACGGTACCGCACCGGTACTGTGTCCATGCCTGTGTACCTCTACCAAGTTGTCTCCCCGGTCTACTCTGTGTCTGTTTCTTGGCTATTGCAATTCCCAATCCGCGTATAAATGCTATGATCACACGATTGGGAAGGTGCATATATCCAGACATGTAAAATTTTACCCCAATATATTTCCAAAAGCTGTGTTACCACCTTTGGTGTCCACTCGCCCTACTCCTCTGCCTACAATACCCCCAACTACTAAATTGTCATGTGTCCCATCTCAATTACCCCACAATTCCTCTTTTACGTCCCCTGCCACTCCTTCCCATGCAAACCCCTCTCACACTCCATTATTCGATCATAATTCCCCACCAGCAGCATCTGCCATGCCTTCTCAAATCCCCACCTCTCCTCTTCTTCCTTCCACTGTCGTGTCACTCTCCACCCCCGCATCATCTTCTTCTGTGTCTCCAGTGTAACACCCTAATCCGTCCAGGTCTGCAGCCTCATTCGGACTAAAGTATTTAACTTGGTAATCGTAAAAATTTAAAACTTTTCAAACACACTTTATTAATCCCAATAATATTTTTCATAACATATAGAGTACGGAGTATTCAACAATATTGCGGAAGCGATTTTAATATTGACATATCATAAATTGTTTCAAAACTTGTCACATCCATCCCGACAATCTCGCCTCATCTGCCGCCAAGATCACATTGTGCTTTCTGTTTACCTGCGTGTAGCAAATAAAAAACACTACACGCTCAGCGGTAAAGCTGAGTAAGCATATCTAATGCGTCGAACATCCATATAAACTGAATCTAAATTCATAATCAAATCATTTGATATCATGCACACAATGTTCATTTCAGACATTCACAGTTTTGGTATTGTTCAGTTCATATCTATACATTTTATTCAATTCAGATACTATTTCAACGGTGCTCTTAAATTATTCTTAATCTAAGGCCAGATTATAACAATGCTCTTAGTTATTCTTAGTCTAAGGCCAAACCATAATAATGCTCTTGGCTATTCTTAGTCTAAGACCAAATCATAATTTCCATAACCAGATCCTTATAAACAATTATTAATCAGACACTTAAACTATCATTAGTTTAAAGCAATTGATTTCGGACACTTAACTGTAGTCAGTTAAGGCAATCAGACACTTAAACTATCATTAGTTTAAGGCAAATGATTTCGGACACTTAACTGTAGTCAGTTAAGGCAACAACAATATAGCGAATGATCAACATTGGATCGGGCATTCCCAAACGAGTGATCCTCTAGTTTGGACTACGAATCCCGTTTATGCATTTTTATCTAATCAATCAACTATTCATGTTTTCATAAGTTCATTCTAAGATCTATGCTATAGGTCTTCTATATATTCTTAATAATACACATCATTTTCTTGTTGATCAATTTATTCATTTTAATCATGGTTCAACCATTATTAATCATTTTAATCAGTAGATTCGTCATTCATAATCATTCATAATAATCATTCATACTAGTCATCAATTAACATAACATTTGATAACAAATAGCGGTCTAGTTTTGAGTGTTAACACCCTAACTTACCGTCATGCATCACATAATGTTTTATATGCCAAAAAACATCATTTTTATTATACAAATCATATTTATATTGTGCATAATTAATTTGTATCAAAAATAGGATTTTAGAGCATATTTTTAGGAACATTTTCGTCTGGAATTGAGGAAAATAATTTAAAACAATCAATTAATTCATAATAATCAATTTTTACAATTTAAATAATCGATTAATTCATAATAATCTATTTTTACAATTTAAATAATCAATTAATTAATAATAATCGATTTTTAAAATATAAATAATCAATTAATCCATAAAAATCGATTTTTACAATTTAAATAATCAATTAATTCATTAAAAATAAATTTTTACAATTTAAATAATCCAATAATTCATCATAATCGATTTTTACCATTTAAATAATCAATTAATTCATAATAATCGATTTTTATAATTTAAATAATCAATTAATTCATAATAATCGATTTTTATAATTTAAATAATCAATTAATTCATAATAATCGATTTTTACAATATAAATAATCAGTTAATTAATAATAATCGATTTTTACAATATAAATAATCGATTAAATGGTACTGACTTCGAACCACTGATCTGAATAAAATTCTAATCAATTTTTAGCAAGTAATTAATCGATTTTAGGCCAGTGTTCATCATCTTCTTCCTCTGGTCAGTTTTAACATTATCATTTTTAATCACCAAACTTCGATTAAATTATATAAAAATGTTCTCCAATGTTCAGAAATCATTTTAGAGTCATTAATTTGTAGTTTTAACATCAAATTCAAGGTTTAAGATTCTTAGTTCTTCAAACATGTCAAACATAAAACTCAACCAAACGACCGTTTATGAACGTAGAAACGATCTATACGAAAATTCTAGTCACTAGATATATCAACGGGCTTACCTCGAAACTTATCGAAGGTTTTGAGAATTTTTCGGTAAAACTTCCGGCGATGATTACTCCCAACTCCGGCGACCTCCAACTCTCTAGACAGCACCACTCTACTCTCCACACTCTTAGGGACAAAATGGAAGAAGAAAAGGAAGGATTTGATGCAGAAATGGGAAGTTGGTCTCCTTATATAGAAAAATGAAGCAGGAAGAAGACAGGTTGCTGACTCCTTCGGTGATTCTACGATCCGCTAGTGCGCTGGGAGGCGCCGTCTGCACAGTGTCCTGATTGGGACCAATTTTGGTTCCAGCCAGGGTACACTTTTTGGTCCAACTTTCTCCGAATTGAATTTTGATTGCACCATTGCGATTAGACAGTTAAACTCTATCCAACTATATAGTTTTTGTATTTATTTGTAATACTTTTTCCGACATCATATTTTTGGGTAGTTGACTTTGATAGAGTAAAAATTAGTTTAATTGACCTTTCTCATAAAAGGTTTTTCTCATTTAATCCATATCAATTATTCTCATGATTTATTTTAACAAATCATTTCAATATTTATATTCTAAACAAATTCTTTATTTTACTCTTGATTTGGGTTTGTACTTAGGTTCCCAATCAAGACCACACAAATAGTCCACATATTGGATTTATCTCTATGAGACTTATCCAGATTTTGATATTGGATGTCAAAACACATTTCATATCGGTCCAAAGCCCAATAATAATTTATTTTAATCAAAACAAATTTGATTAATTGATTATTTATTCATTAATAATTCTAGGATATGTTTTGGGGCGTTACATCCCGTGCATCGACCAATTCGTGAGAGACGGTTAAATCTCCATTACTTTAATGATCATCTTATTAATCATGTTTCTTCTGTTGTAGTGGACACCCCACTTACTTATATGCAGGCACGTAAGGATGCAAATTAGAAGGCTGCTATGGATGCCAAATTTTTGTCGTTACAGAATAACAACACCTGGGAGCTTGTTCCCCGTGCTCACCGGCATCCTATTCAATGTAAATGGGTGCTTCGTTTGAAGCGTAAACCTGATGGGAATATTGATCGGTATAAAGCTCGTTTGGTAGCCAAGGGATTTCTTCAACAACCGGGCCGTGATTACTTTGAGACATTTAGTCCCGTCTCTAAGCCGGTTACTATTCGTCTTATTCTCACTCTTGCATTACACTTTGGTTGGCCGCTTCGACAACTGGACGTGAATAATGTGTTCTTAAATGGTACTCTTCATGAAGATGTTTACATGGAGCAACCCTCTGGTTACAAGGATCACGTTCATCCGGACTATGTGTGTAAGCTTCGTAAGGCTCTTTATGGTCTAAAACAAGCACCTAGAGCTTGGTATTTGGAGTTGGCTGCCTTCTTAACTGAGTTTGGATTTCATAAATCAAGGGCGGATGCGTCTCTTTTTCTTTATACCATGGGGGGTATCCGTCTCTATTTTTTAGTCTACGTGGATGATATTGTTGTTACCGGTAACTCCACCGCTTCGCTTGGTGCCTTTGTTCATGAACTCTCACGCTGCTTTTCTCTTAAGGACCTTGGTTCGTTGCATCATTTCTTGGGTGTGGAGGTCATACCGGTTCGTGACAGGGTTTTCTTATCTCAGCGACAGTACATCTATAATATTCTGTCCGAGCATAACATGGAGGATGTGAACTCTGTCAGCACGCCTCTCTCCTCAACTGTCTCTCTTCGGCTGCAAGATGGGTCTGCCCCAGCAGACTCTACTGTTTTTCGGAAACTTATTGGCTCTTTGCAATATTTATCGCTCACTCGCCCGGATGTGTGTTTTGCCGTCAACAAGCTGTCACAATTTATGCATGCTCCCACCATAACTCATTGGCAAGCTGCCAAACGGGTTCTTCGGTACCTCCGGGGCACCTTGTCACATGGCCTTCTTTTACGTTCTAAGACCCCATTGCAGCTCACCGTCTTTTCTGACTCCGATTGGGGTGGTGTGTATGATGGTGGTAAGTCCACCACCGCCTATGTCATTTATCTTGGCTCGAACCCGGTTTCTTGGAAATCTGCGAGGCAGAAAGCGGTATCTCGCTCAACTACGGAAGCCGAATATCGGGCTCTTGCCCATGCTACTGCGGAAACCTTATGGTTGCAACATTTACTATGTGAGCTTGGTGTACCGGTTCCTCGTGCTCCGGTATTGTATTGTGATAATCTTGGTGCCACTTATGTGTGCAAGAATCCCGTTTTTCATTCTCGAATGAAGCACTTGGCTTTGGACTACTTCTTTGTTCGTTATCTTGTTGCTGCCAACCGTCTCCATGTGCGGCACATCCCTTCGGATGCTCAACTGGCCGATCTTCTTATTAAACCATTGGGTACTACATTGTTTCACCGTTTTCGGTCCAAGATTGGAGTCTTCGACGGATCCTCCATCTTGCGGGGGCGTGTTAAGGATAATACTTAGTCATGCTTATTTCCTTTTTACATATTCAAATAGTCGTTGTGTTATCCCTTAGAAACAGCATGCGTATAGCTCACTTCCACTTGTATAGCAGCTGCTCCTTATTTGTAGCATAGGTGGGCAATCTCTTGCTTGTATAAATTGCATTTCTTTGTTAATGAAAATCATCTTCGAAGCCTCTCTTATAGTTAGTGTCATAACATGACATCGGTCCATTTGACACTTCTAGAACGACTTGTTTGGGCATGAAATAGTTTTTACTCTCATGACCTTCCCCTAAGAGTGCACTAGGGATAGAAAATTGAAAAGATGACTCCAAGGTTGAATGAAATATGGTAGAAGTTTCAAATGGATTAACTCTTATGACATTGAAATGGAAGGTAGTGATATTACATACTTCGTACTACTTACTCTGTCCCATAAAAATTTTGAAAGACGAAAAAGATGTCTTAAAACTTAAAAATATGTAATTTTGATGATATTTTAGAGAGTAATTCATGTATTCTACACATCATATCTCACTTTATTATAAATTAAAGATAAAATTAGAAAATAATACTAAAACTATATATTTTTAAGGCGTGCGTTTATTTGTCTTTGAAAATTTTATGAGACGAGAGAAGTAGTATATTACTTCCTCCTGTTATAAAAATCTTTTCCTATTTTGACTTTTTTTGGTCAAACAATGACACTTTTTTATTACAAATTATGAGAAACTTATATTTATTTATTATCTAAACTCAATATAATTAGATTAATCTTATAATATAGTTTTGATATGTCAAATTTTTATATCATTTATTTATTCTGATTATGTTTAATTTATGGTCAAAGATTGTCACTGTTTGACAAAAATCAAAACAAGAAAAATTTTTAGGACTGGAGAGAGTATATTTCTAAAGAAATCATTCTAAATAAGACCAAAACATAGAGAAAGTATCAAAATAGAAGTTCCATATTTTTATTCTCTAAATAGGAGTTCGCACTATGATAATGTGACACTGTACATGTGCATATTACTTTGTAATGTAAATGTATTTTAACTCTTATTTCGGGAAAAATATATAAAATTGCTATTTTGGTATATTTTTAATGTTTTACTCATACTTAAGTCTTTTTTCCCATATTTTTATCATGGAACCTCAAAATTTTATTTCATTATATTAATGTGTAAGCAAATTTAGTGTAATTAATTAATGAGTACTAAAATTTGTTGAATTTGATTTGTAAAAATCAAAATTTAATTACCACTAAACGCACTACCTACTGCTTGGAATTTCAAGGCTTCTAAGCTCGACCAACAATTTGGGGCTTCATTTTTCATCTCCCTCCTCCAAGCTAACCCTCGGCGGCAAAGAGAAGCACTACGAACTAAGTCACTGAAAAATCAGCTGAAAACGGGAATGGCGGCACTGGCTCGGTCATCTAGAAGAGCCCTAGCAACCGCCTTCTCCGTTCACCTGCGGCTCGGCCACCATCAGCTCCGCCGCACGCTGGCTACGGAGGCGCATGCGGCAATCAAGGACTCGTCGCTGGATCGAGTCAAGTGGGACTACAGAGGGCAGAGAAAGACAATCCCTCTAGGGCAGTGGGCTCCTAAGGTGGCTGTAGACGCCTATGTCGCCCCGAATGTCGTACTCGCGGGTCAGGTCACCGTCTGGGACGGCGCCTCTGTCTGGAACGGCGCCGTTCTCCGTGGGGATCTCAACAAGATCACCGTTGGCTTCTGCTCTAATGTCCAGGAGAGATGTGTCATTCATGCCGCTTGGTCGTCCCCTACCGGTCAGTGGATTACATTTTCACTTTTTTTTCATAATATATGCTTACAAGTTGCTTGTACATTGATCTGTGTCTAATGTAACCTGCTCTGATATTTAGGCTGGGAAATTTAATGTTCATTTTGGATGCTAGAATTTCAACCACAGCAGGAGCTATATCCAAATCTTTTAACTGTGACCAAGCAATTCCTGAATTAGGGTATTAGTTTGACAGAAGTTTCATCCAACTTTTTTTAAGACTCTTGATGTGGCAATTCATTTAGTCTTGTTTCATCATGTCGCCTAGACACGTCTCATTCTTGAAAAAGTGTTTTTCACGTATTAAGAGAGTCTTGTGGTGTGCCACCTTCTAGGGCATGTAAAAGTCATACATTTATGTAGTGATTCGAGCTTGATTTCGATGGAAAACTTGGAGAAATTGGAATGCTAGTAGAATATGAATAAGAAGCATTGCAAAATTATGAAAGTCAGGGTTTTAATTATATGTTATTTACTGCAGGAGTCTTGTTGTCAAACACTTGAAACAAAGAAACATCAATATGAAAATAGCTAGGAATTTGATGAAAAAAGTTCTGTCATATGGTCCCTCAATTGTTCCTGATTCTACAATTTAGTTTTTCATTATCAATTTGGTGCAATCCAGTTAATCATTTATCTTAAAAGCTTTCACTTAATCAATCCAGTCTCACACACCATAATGCTAACATCATTATTGAAAAGATGAGATTACAAAAATGCCCCAGTTAAATTACTCTATAATGATGGTGTGAAAGAGTCAATTGTCATCTCTTTAAATAATTGAGCAATGAATTGCCCCAACTCCCCAATTTGACAATGAGTCAATGAGGGACTAAATTGCCAATTGAGAATAATTGAGGGATTAAAATAATGGTTCCTCTTTTATTTCTTTTGTTCATTGTGTGGGTATGTGTGTGTGTGTGGGGGGGGGGGGGGGGGGGTGGGGGCTGAGTGTGATATTATTATCAATGGCTCAAGTAGGTAGACCCTGATTTTCAACTTATGAGGCTTCATTTCCATATGTTCTTGGAAGCATACACTGGATTTAACTCTTTCAATGTTTTCCTGCATTTCATTCTTCTTCTCTACCTCTCTATATGTCTATCATGATATCAGTCCATTGCTTATTTGCATCCCACTGACAGCTAAATTTCCACCCTCGATTGAATTTTAAGCCAGCATATGTTATCGTTATTTTCACTCTGTCTATGTCAGAGCTCAAAAGGATCATGCCTTTGATTTCAGCTTCCAAAGGAAAGGCACTGCAAAATGTAAATGACATACTAGTCATATGATTTACATACATGCTAAATAGTTATTTCATCCATCAATGGGGTGTTTTGGGAATCTTGAAGGTGCATCCTTCCAAGGTCTATGTGCCTATGACAGTGACAATTTGATCTTGTTTAGATGATTTTATTTTTTACAGAGAAGCGTAATCTAGGAGAAATACAATGTTACACGTCACTAGTGTGTTTTAGGAACCTCCAGTGGTATTGCTGCTTCAGAAAAGCATGAACTTTTCTGGAAAGTGGATGGATTGAGTACTTGAGTTGAGCGGGGGTGTGGGGTTTTCCTCTCTTGGCTCAAGTGGGTAGTACCATTTGTAGGTTTGTACCTTAAGGACCAGTTTGGACTTCGGATGGATGGTTTAAAGTAGTTTTCATTGGAAAATTATAGAGAGTTTAGTTCCTATCATGATAAATACATTTTTGAGAAAATGTATGATGTGTGATTGAGAATTTATATGGTCACCTATTATTTAATTCTGTCAATTTATATAAAACAATTTTTTAATCACGGTATAAACTTAGCCCTCCCAAACCCCCCTTCCAAAACCCATCATCCAAACTGACTTAAATTTGTGAGGTTCCTCTATCCAACATGTTACGAGGTAGCACATGTACCAGCAAGCAAATAACTTTTTGTTATATTGATCTGAATATGTTGCGTAATGAAGAAAGATTTAATAAAGAAGATGAATGTATTGGAGATGCTTTTATATGTTACGATCATCATGTGGTAAGGCTAGAAAAGTTACGGGTTTGCAACTAGGAAATGGTTATAGAGTGAACTTCCAAACTTGTTTGGTGACAGTAAATTTGGGTGAAATGATTGAAGTTTCTCAATAATCTGGACTTTCTGGAACTACTGATAAAAATGCTGAATGATTTTGAAATGGATTTCAAATCTATTTCTAATCAATCAATGAGAACAATATCTAAAAATGATCACATAATTCTCATTTCCAGCCATTTTATTTCACTAAAAAAGGAGTTTCTAATGCATCCCTTTATTATTTTATCCTCCAATTCAACATTTCAGCCAGCACATTGTAAAAAGCCAAACAAACAGGGGAAAAACGTGTCTATCTAAATGCACTTAAATTCATGTTTATTTTACTTGTATATTTTGATTAAATTAAGGGATATACATTGAACAACGAATCTATTGTCTTGAATTTCCCAGGGCTTCCGGCAGAAACATCCATTGAAAGGTATGTGACAATTGGTGCATACAGTCTTCTGAGATCCTGCACCATTGAGCCAGAGTGCATCATCGGTCAACACTCCATACTCATGGAAGGTTCTTTGGTCGAGACCCATTCAATCCTTGAAGCAGGATCTGTGGTCCCACCAGGAAGAAGAATCCCAACGGGTGAGCTTTGGGCTGGGAATCCGGCAAGGTTTGTCCGTACCCTGACCCACGAGGAGACCCTGGAGATTCCCAAGCTTGCTGTTGCAATAAATGATCTGAGCCATAGCTATTTCTCTGAGTTCCTGCCATACTCGACTGTGTATTTGGAAGTTGAGAAGATGAAGAAGTCGATGGGGATCTCCATTTGAAGTTTCTCCTCAAGAGCTGCCTGCCCGGTTCGGATTCTTCTCTTTCTTTTCTACAAAGAGATAAAAATAAGCACTCGGAAGGGGACTCGAATGAATGGGAAGTTTCCCCTCGGTCCCCCTTGGGATACTATGCTTGTGTGTTGTATGTCTATACATATATAATGTGCTTTTCCCCTTTCAAGATGGGGTGGGATTTACTACCATAAACACTCTGCTAATTTTTACAACTCGAGCTTCAATCCGGGAGCGAAAATGAATATGATGTTGTTGCTTGATTATGATTGTGTGATTCTCTGAATGCTGTCTCGTCTTGAACTTGAATGTCGGGGCATTCTCAATACGACGATTTTGCCCTGTCTCGTTTCTTTGGATAATCTCTATGTTCAGTGTCATCATGTTATATCTAATAAATCATTTTTATACTAATATACATTTCATTTTTTGTTTAATTGAAGTTCGAAGTTCATCCAGTTTGACTCGAAAAAGTCAAACTAGACAAATACACCGAGATGAAACAAGTTTTCACTTTTTTTGTTTTTCTTTTGAAAAAAATATTTGATTCTCTCTTTTAAATAGAAATATGAAAACTTTTTTTTACTTACTTTTAAACACTTTTTGTAATCTCTCCAAAGGAAAATTTGGAAAACATGTGAGGGAGGGATAGCAGAGTCTTGTTGAGAAGGAGTTTGCTAGGGATACTCTAAGTTAGTGTATCTTAGATGTACACCAGTTTCTTACAAATACCCTTGACATAGACAGTGGGTGTCTGTGTGTCTATAAGAAGTTGGTGTACACTTGGAAGTTGGAACTAGGGGTGTTCAATCGGATTGATCCGATCCGATTCGATCCGAAAATTCGGATATCCGAAAATTTCGGATCATGCAAAACTCATTCCATATCCGATCCGAAAATATTCGGATATCCAATTTTTCGGATCGGATCACTGGATTATCCGAAAAGTTGAATTTTTAGCCAAAATTTACAAAAAAAGGTAAAATAGCAAAATCAACCCAAAATATCAAATTCAATATAGATTTACTAAAAGAAAAATTCCACCACTTGGTAATGGCCTAATAAAAAAATGATACAAAATTTAATTTGGGAGTAACTTTGGTAATTTTGCCTAAACAAGCAAAAAAAACTATTAAAACAAAAAATTCTAAAATGCTAATGCAAAAAGTCCAAAATGGGTGATTTCAAAAATCAACATAAAATTACATTTAAACATATAGTCATAATATATATCCATAAAATTCCAAAAACATATAGCAAAAAAAAAATCGAATATCCGATTATCCGAAAAAATCCAGAAATTTAATCCATATCCGATCTGATTCTTTTCGGGTATCCGATCCGAAATATCCGCAAGCTAAAATATCGGATCGGATATCCATTTTTCGGATCGGTTCGGCCCGGATCGTGGACGGATATTTCGGATCGGATATTTTTGAACACCCCTAGTTGGAACATACCAACTTGAGATACCGCTAAGTTTTTTCTTATTTAGAAATTACACTTTTTTTGGCTTGTTCTAAAACTATCTTATCAACATTTAAAAGTTAAATGACAAGTTTTACCATGTTAGATGACACTAATGCCCCCCATCTATCTATGTGTTCCTTTGCATACCATTTTACTGAGCTCCTACCACCGCATTCGTGAATTATCAATCTACGCCTGCATGGGTAGCTCGGTCGGTCGAGAATGTGAAATCTTGAACCGATGTCTAAGGATCAGCCATACTTTCACGAAAACATGTTGCGATTGTAATGCACTCTTTAAAAAATGTATTTATAGTTGGTTGGTAAACATGGGAAAAAGTAAGAGTTGCGTTATTAAAAACTTCTAATACGTCATTCAATTTTTCAACAATAACAAATTCAAAAGGATTAATGATTATACGAAGTTCATCCCTAAAAAATTCAGCAAGTTCTTCTTTATATCTTAGGATCTGTGCAATCAATTTGTAAGTACTATTCCATCTAATGTTGATATCTCTGGCAAAACTTATTTCTTTTTTACCCTTAGACTTACAGAACATCTTCCAGGATCTCGAAATAAGACGAGCCCCCCAAATTTTTTTAATTCCTTCTTTAATATTTGTCAAACTACGCCCAAAGCTTGTAGTTCCTGTTGAACACATAAATTTAAAACATGACAGGCACACCGTTGATGCAGAAATCTACCCATAGTCGTAGACGGTGGGCAAATTTCTCTAAGTCTAGGAATAGCAGCAGTATTATTAGTAGCATTATCAAAACCAAATGAAAAAACTTTTTCAGATAAGTTATATTCCCGCAGAATACTTTGAAGCAATAGGAAAATATTTTCAGCAGTATGCTGATCATTGAAATCACGAAATGCAAGAACACGTTTATGCATAATCCAATCACTATCTATCCAATGACAAGTAACACCCATATAAGACAAATTATGATAAGTTTCACCCCAAATATCAGAACAAATAGCAACACGAGAATTAAAATTGAGAAAAAAATTTGCCAAATTAACTTTTTCCATTTTATACTGGCGAATAATTTCTCGTTTAATTGTTTTTCTTGAAAAACCTCGTGCTTGAGGGTTTAATGCCTGTTGACAATAATAAATAAAATCAAGTTTTTCAGAAAACATGTATGGCAAATTTTCTTCACAAATCATTTCGGCCTTTTTTTGCCTATTTTGCTCGTCGCTATAAGCAAAAAGGCCGCCCTTACCTCTGTTAGCAAACCGAGAAATTTGGGTTTGCACTTCTTGTCGTCCCTTTTTTTTGGCCTCGTATTTGGCGTATTCCACGGGATGCCTCGACCTTAGGTGTTTTTCTGGACCGCCATAACCGCCGGAAACTCCCATTTTTATGACGGTCCCGCAATGTTTACAAGTTCCATAAACTATGCCATCTTTTGTGTCTTTGTCAAAATGATAAACAAATAATTCTGATTTATATTTTTTTTACCTTTGTCCGGACCTCGAGAGGTCTCGGGCTCACCTGCCTCCACGTCGACGTCTTTGCTTTGCGGTGTAGGCTCATCGTCCCCGTCAAGATTATCCAGTCCTGCTTCATCAACATCCTCGAATAGACTATCAAGAGTGGGGAGATTCGCGTCTCCTCTACCAGAATAAATCTGGTTGAATTCTTCATCCGTCATAGCGTCCCCGATTAAATGATCTGGGACAGTAGGAAACGAAGAGACGGAGTGGCTTCCTCGAGAACCGTGTCCGCGTGAGGTCGAACCGTCGAAGGTGGCTTTAGCTTTGCCTTTACTCAATCTTCGGTTGACGTCGCCCATATCCACGGACCGTCTACTGGACTCTCTCGACATTTTAATATATATTTTTTTGATATTAAAATATTATATTACTTTTGGAAAAATTAAAAAAATTTCGAAATTTTATATATTAAAATTTCGAAAATTTCAAAAAATAAAGAATATATTTAAATTATTTAAAGATTAAAGAATATATTTAAAAATTAATAATATTTAAAATTTTGAAAAATTTGAAAAAATTTCGAAATTTTATATATTAAAATTTTGAAAATTTCAAAATTTTAATGTATAAAATTTTTATATTATTATATGAATATTAAATGTATAAAATTTAAATAGAGATAATAAGATTGAGAGATTGATAAATTGAGAGAATGAGAGAATGAGAGATGAATTGATAAATTGAGTGATTTTTTATGTAAAAAATGAGAGAATTTATAGATAAATCCCCCCCCCCCCCCCTCCCCTCTTCCCCTCCCCACCTCAACGGCTAAATAGCCGTTTGAGGTGTGCCCCCCACTTTTTTTTTAAACTTTTTGCAGGATTTGAAATGAACAAAAAAAAAAAAATTAACCGGTACCGGAACCGGACCGGTACCGCCGGTACCGGTACCAAAAAATAGGTATCGGAACCGGTTCCCGGAACCGGTGACACGGCGACGACGCCGGTGACGGTGGCGGGTACCGGCGATACCGTTGCCGGTGACGGTATCGTACCGGTACCGTGTCCACCCCTAGCCTGTGAAACCCTAGGTCCACCGACATTGAAAGATGAAAGAGGGCTTCATATTCCATACGCTTCAGCCATTTATTTGGATGGTTACGAAAGGTAAGTAGGTTGAGATCAGACGTCCTTTGTTTGAGTATGGACACTGCATTATTTCAGAATAAACATTATAAATAAATGATTGAAAATGAACATTACGTTGTTTCAGAATTAGTGCTAGCACCGCATTATTTCAAAATGAATACTCTTTTATCATTAATTTCAAAATAAGTACTGCTCGACTGGACCATAATTTCTGTACAGCAGACTCTAAAATATACGTACCCCTATTCCACATTTTCATTTGTTGCATGTCTCAAAAAAAAAAAAAAAAATCAAATTTTGACCCTCAACTCAGCAACTCCGCAAGATTCGGAAACATGTACGGCGTCACGGAGAAACGTGGACATGGCTGGACGCCATGGCCGAATCACAGCTCGTCCATAAAATTTCTGAGATGAAAGTTCTGGTAGACGAAATTTCCCTAACCCGTTCAGTTTCGTTCAAAGAGATCGAGAGGGGAAAGCTTTTTCGAGTTTCAATTCCTCTCCCTTTCTTCTTCCCCCCCTCTAAGGAGCCTCCATTTTCCCGGGAAATTCATCTTCTCCCTCAATTTCCCGGGAATACATTGATCTTCAGCACCCCCCTCCCTCTCAGCAATGAGGACGAGCCCAGGTGTAGGATCTCCGTCGAGGAGAAGCGCGTCCATGTCGGCTGCGAGCTCGCCGTCCTACGCCAGGAGGAGATCTTCGGCGGCGGACAATTGCGGAGGTGCGACGCCGCTGGACTCCGCCTCCCGCAAGTCTCTTTCCTCCTCTCGCTCCATGTTCGCTTTCCTCTATCCCTTCCTTCGTTATATAATCGCCCTATTATTGTGATCACTGATTTTTTTTTATGTTTCATTTAAGCATCTTCTGTGTTCAATGTTCATACACATATGGCCTGTAAATTTCAAAAAAAAAAATGAAACAATTCATTTTGTCAAATTCTCTCTGGGCTATGGTGGAATAATCTCAACAATTTATGAATGTCAAGAATCATGAATTATAGCCCAGGAGAATATGACAAAGTGATAGTAAGGTGCATTAAGTGATTACCCTATTCCGGTGGCTATTGATTAGGAGGAAAAACTATTGCTATGAATGTGATGTGCGAGAGAGATTTACAAAAATAAATCTGAAAAAGAAATTCTAGCTGGCCTTAGGTTTCAGGCGGGAAGGGGTGCAAATGTATGCGACCAAAGAAACTGTTTACTGGAAGCCTGAAAGGAAGTCTGTTCAGAACCTTTCTGCAGCGAATTCTGTTTTAGTTTTAGGAAAGTTTGTACCTTCAAACACTTCATCGCATTGCTCCTTCGCCTTGGCGATTTACCATGGGCCCCATTAGGTCAACATATGAAACACAAAGTACTAATTATGTCAGGATTTGTAGCATGTTTCTACACTAAATTCAATTTTTGAAGAGTCATGTTTAGGTAGCCAAGTTTGATCCCAAAGTCTTTACAGACAAAGAACATTGTTCCGCAAGTGTCTTTCCTCCTCCCACTCGTTATATAATTATTGCATTATTGTGATGACTTGGTTTTTTTATGTCTCAGTTAGGTGTCTTCTGTGTTCAATCCTCGGTTTTGCAGGAGTCGATTTCAATTAATCGATGCTTTCTTACATTGATTAAAAATATTGAGGCCAGGTCAATCTAGATTCTAGGTCATACGCCAATAGGCTGCAACTAACAAAGAGCTCACAGATTTTTATGGTTTTTGATGTGGCCAAAATGCCAGAAAACTACATCGATATCTGTGTGTGCAATATAAATAAAAAAACTCCATATATTTTATAACTCTCCGTATCATATTTTCAATCGGAATACTGTAACATATTCTTCTAGGTGGATGCATGGTTGAAAAAGTATTTCTTTAAGACCACTGTAACAAGAGCAATAAACTCCGCATTTGAAGTTGACAACCTTGTGCTTGAATCTATGTCCCAACAACCCAACCAAGTAAAAGTTGGAATGTGTTAAAATTCCTTTTAAAAGAAAAAAACACGTGACATTACTTTTGGTTCATTCATTAACAGCTGAGTGATAAGTTAGGATAGCTGCCATTTCACTTCTTCCATCTCCCTTGTGCCTTTTAATCTATCCGGATGTTTTTTTTGATCTCTTAATCATTTCAGTTCCTTATGTAAATGAAGTACTTGTTGGGCCTGATTAAAATAGTCAAAGGAAAAGAAATGAAAGGAAAAAAAAGGAAAAAGAAAGGAGTATGTGCAATGTGCTTTCAGCAGAAATTTGAGGCTAGAAGTTGAGATTTGCTTTATGTCTTCTTTTACTTGTTGCCGAAGTGTTTTGCTATATAATGAGCCATGGGTTTTAGGATATGTGTGTGTGTGTGCATCTAACTAGATGGTGTGTGCACAACACTACAGAGTTCTAACAATTGGTGTGGACTTTGCTCTTAAAATCCCAACAGTGCTATAGTTTTACTGTCAGGCAGGGACACCGTGGGCAGATGTTGATTGAAATTTTGTGATTAAGAACATAAATACTAGAAACGCACCTGCTTTGGTCTAAGTATACTTTTAAATGAATATTTTTTTTATAACTCATTAATTCATTCTGCCACTAATTTGGAGCAGGGGACTGACTGGGGAAAGGACAGTGAAGAGATTGCGTCTGTCAAAAGCTCTTACAGTACCTGAAACAACAACAATATATGAGGCTTGCCGTCGTATGGCTGCTCGCAGAGTTGATGCTTTATTGCTGACCGACTCAAATGCATTGCTATGTGGGATCATGACAGATAAGGTTTGACTGTAGTAATGTTTGGTACTTCTAAACACCAATGAACCAAGGAGAACAAGTGTACTAGTCTAATGGTTCTTCTTGGAATGCTGAACATGGATGCCTTCTCTAAACTTTATATCCCTTTTTTTGTTTATG
The DNA here is from genome assembly GCA_003260385.1 of Cuscuta australis. Lineage (NCBI taxonomy): Eukaryota > Viridiplantae > Streptophyta > Magnoliopsida > Solanales > Convolvulaceae > Cuscuta > Cuscuta australis. Next base: position 3,014,254 of record NQVE01000162.1, on the reverse strand, counting down.
TGGATGAAGGATATTGCAATAAGAGTAATTGCTCGGGAAGTTAATATTCAAGAAACACCTGTTTCTAAGGTTATGACAAGAAACCCGGTGTTTGTACTCTCTGACACCCTTGCTGTTGAAGCCTTGCAGAAAATGGTGCAAGGTATGGCTTTTTACTTTCTACTGCATGTAAGATAGAATCTCACTTATAACAATGTCCCCTCATTTGCCTGCAGGAAAATTTAGACATCTTCCAGTTGTGGAAAATGGTGAGGTCATTGCTTTGCTTGATATAGCAAAATGTCTGTATGATGCTATTGCCCGGTTGGAAAGGGCGGTTGAGAAGGGAAAAGCTATAGCAGCTGCTGTCGAGGGTGTTGAGAAGCACTGGGGTGCGTCCATTTATGGTCGGTATTCTATTAGCTCTTGACCATAATTTTTTTAATGTCTTATGGCACTCCTAATGCTTTCGTTGATTATATTAAGTTAAACACGCGTTTGATGTTCCCTTGATGCAGGCTCTAATACATTTATTGAAACAATCAGAGAGCGGATGTTCAGACCCTCCTTGTCGACAATAATTTCTGATAACTCAAAGTAGGTAATATCATTAGATTTATAAGTGTATGATGATTATCAATGTCTTGCTTTTGACATGTTATCCACAGAGAGCTATGACAAAGTTGGATTTTTACATGAGTTATTATTGCATTGGTGTTGCCAGGGTTGTCACAGTTCAACCAAGCGACAATGTTCTAGTTGCAGCCAAGAAGATGCTTGAATCTCGAACAAGCTCTGCAATAGTAACAGTCGAGAGCAAACCATGTGGAATTCTTACGTGAGTTCTTTGATATCTTAAAAATATAAGTATATAACATAGTGAGTGTATTGTGATAAGATAGCTTTTATACTCTTTTCAGTTCAAAGGACATCTTGATGCGAGTCATAGCACAAGATCTCTCTCCTGAGTCAACTTTAGTGGATAAGGTACTTTTTTGTTTTTCAATTTTTCTTGTTCAAAAGATACTTTTGTTATTAGCTCAAATAAAAATACTAGGCACAAAGTTTATACTTCTCACCGGTAGTGTGCATTGAAACTGAAATGGCGTGAAGCCTATTGGTACTATTTGCACCGAAAATCATTAATATTGGCTGGTGTGTATGAAACGAATACAATGGATTATATTTCTCACCATTTTATTTTAATCTAAACTGTAGGTCATGACCCCTAATCCAGAATGTGCAAGTGTTGATACACCTATTTTGGATGCTTTACATAGGATGCATGATGGACAGTTTTTACACATGCCCATTGCTGATAAAGGTAATTCACCTTTTTGAAGAACAGAAAATGGTTAACGAATTATGTTTAGCACTTCTTATTTATGATCTACTGCAGATGGAGCAATTGTTGATGTTGTAGATGTAATCCATATCACTCGTGCTGCTATTTCCACGGTAAGACACTCATTTATGCATCATTTTAGTGCAAAACAGTTTCTGAAACCCCAGATGGTTCTGGAGTATTGATCTGCATCTTGTTGTCTTTAATAATGTAATATTGGGGAAACAAAGTTTGTGTCCTATTACAAAATAATTTTTTGAATTTTACTTCTGGGATTTACTATTTGTTAGAGCAATGATAGGGATAGGGATAGTTGGTATCCTACACAATAAAAGGTAAAGAGTAACTTAATAAGGACATGACAGTAAACTCATATCTACTCCATATAACCTAACCAATCCCCACCCGATCATTTTTCATGTCATAAAACTTCATATCTTTGTAGAAGTCTGAAAAACATACCAAGTATATAGCAATTGTCTACTCTAGCTAACAAAAGAGGTGCATTGTCATGGGAAACTATCATTTGATTTCTTTGATACCAAAAAAAACTAGCCAATCGGAAATGAATAAGATAGGGGCAACACTTTTCTTGGCATATGGATTTTGTTTGTAGCTTAACAGATTTAAATGCCTGACAGAAACACTTTTGTGCAATTTAAACTGAACTTATTGAACCATTCTTCAAAATTCAAAGTTTAAACCCGTGATGGTGCTGGGTACACTTAGCAACAGAAGCTACATGTTTAACGATCTAACCATTGTCAATGCCTTTGAAAACCTCTGCAACCAATCAAACCATTTTTAATGATATCAATAGGGTTATAAATCCAAAACTTGTAATCATTCTACTATCCAATAATCATCACTTGACTAGCAGGTAGGAAATACTGCTGGAGTTAATGAAGAAGCTGCAAATACTATGATGCAAAAGTTTTGGGATTCTGCTATGGCATTACCTCCTAACGATGATGAAGAGACACACAGGTTGTTGCCTGCTTCTGTGATTTGTTCTCTTTGCATTTATACTTACTCGTTTCCCGCCTTTATCTAACATTCATCTATTTCTGTGAGAAAACAGTGAAGGCTCCTTAAAGATGACTTCAGAAGGGCAGGAGACGGGAATATCACTTCCATTTCCTTCGTCAGCACTGCCAAATACTTTTTCTTTTAAGATCCAAGACAGAAAGGGAAGGATGCATAGGTTCACCAGCGGTATGTAATATGTTTGAATGACTTACATGTTTGTTTTATAACCGTGATGTTACATTCTAGCTCCTTTGCCAATGGAGCTAGAAGGGTCGTAATTGACAATGTGTTAACTCTGAGTAAATAATGAACTAAATCAAAATGGAACATCAGACTTCCTTTGCTTCTTAATTTCAATGATGTTTTGGGTTGTTATTGTATTGTTGATGGCATTACATTCAAGTTCGAGTTCTCAAATTATTTATCCAAGTTGCTGCAACTTCCTTTATCCTTCTATTTTGGGAATTTTCTGTCACTCATTGCATTAAAATATGGTAACAAATAAAATGTAATGATTCTTCATGTACCCATGTTGCTGATTCTTTACGGTTTTGTGCTCAGATACTCGAAACATGACCGACCTCATCACTGCAATCCTTCAGAGATTGGGGAGTGACATTCACTGGAACAGCCTTCCTCAGATTCTGGTAATGAGATCCCAAACTTTAATTTCATGAACAAAAATGCCTGAGGGGACACCTAAAACTCATGCACCCACACAATGGGAGAGGCAACCTAAAAGTCCAATATAACTCAGTCTTACAAATTTCAATACTCAATAGTTTTAAACAAAAGGATTCAAAACTTGTAATAATGCATATTTATTTGAAATCTATGTTTCAACTAATTTCTTATGCTCCCACACATGCGCTCACACAACCAATTAAGACATTCTCTTGCTTCATCAACAACGCTTACGTGCAAAACTTTTTCAACTGCAGTATGAGGATGAAGACCATGACAAAGTTGTACTTGCATCGGACAGTGATCTGATTACAGCTGTTGAGCATGCAAGGTCGGCTGGTTGGAAGGTAATCCATTATGTAAACTTGAGTGCTCTTTTCTTCTGCATCATATAGTTACAACCATGACGTTGGAAAATAACATATGCTTGACCAACAGGGACTAAGGTTGCATCTAGATTACTCAAGAGTGCCACACCGTAGGGCGGGGGGTTCTAGATCGAGCGGTATGGAAATGGAATATGCTCATCAGACAGATGCATGGGCAGCAGCCTACAGTGCCGTGGCCACTGGTGCCGCATTAGTTGCTGCCTTAGGCATATTAGCCTTCTTGAGAAGAAACAACTCATAAGCTCATCAGTTTGAAGAACCAACTGTTGTTGTGGTGGCGGTGGCGGTGGTATGTGATTTGCGTGTATTATTCCTTATATATTGGTGTATATGGGCTCCAAGATGGCGACAAGTCTCAATTCTTTTCTCCCGGGGGCACAATTCAAGGAGTTTTTCGATCAGGATGCCAATTGTATGTATTGTCAGGCAACAGATTGAATGCTGTAAATTCTACATACCGCCATTTTTTTGTCGCAATAGTGCTACTTTAACCTCAAGGGTAACACCACAATCTTGCACATATGGCCATAGTCTGTGGCGGTGTCAACTTTGGTGTGACTGTAGCAGAATCCATTTTTTTGTACTCTGATCATATGAACTTTAGCTATGCCTACATTCCTATGATGACGTTGTCCATATACTCGCTCTGTATTAACGATTGTTGTTCCCATGAAAATTTGGAACATAAATAAATTTTGAGAATGTCTAATCCGGTGTATTTGTCCAATTTGACTTGTTCTATATTATGTATCGAGTTGCTTACGTTGCACTTGTGAGATAAAAGTCATCGTTTTCTAATGGTTGTTCAATTATTTTTATCTAAAGTTTTATACGTGAACTCTCTGTGAATGGTATGATGTTAGAGACAGGTGGAGGAAAAATGACCTTCCTCTTTAGTATCTCCCCAATAGGGACCGAATCCCCCACCCTAAAAGAATGCCATTTTATAAGTGTCCTTAGGAGTAGAGTATACTTACTCAATATAGACCATAGTAAAATCATGTTTCACTCCTACACAATTCAAGGAATTCAAAACGAAAAGAAAATGATTTTTTCTCATTTTCCTCGACAAAACGGGAGGAATTTGATTTTCCCTCCTCGTAGTTTTTTTTTCCTTTTCGTTTTCTTTTGTTTAATAACTGTGGACATGTAGTTTGTTGCGATTCTAAAATATGTCTTCATGTTTGCTATATTGTCTGATTATAAACACCAAAGCATTTTTACTGATTGTCTTTCCAAAAGGTTGTTGTTGTCATTACTGTCAATGGTGAGGTTTCTCCACATTTATATACTAACCCAAGTCCCAAACAACGGAACCCAACAGACGACCGGTGTGGGATACTAAACCGGGCTAAAACAACAAAAGGGCTGGACGGACGGACCGAAACCGACCCCTAAATGGGCTGGACCAAACCAACAGGTAGGCATGGAGGCTCTCTATAAACCACCATCAAACAATTTCCTATTTAGCTATGTATGTTTCTTGTTGAACTACTCAGCTAATATCCACAAATGTTCTGTCTTGAATAAAGTTTGATAAATGTAGACCTCAGATAAATCATTAGTTTAGTGGTATATAGTTTCTTAAAACTTATTCAAGCAAGTTTTTCATGCATTTTCATATCATTAATGTTGATATATGTCTTGCCAATGACTCCTGTGAATCTGCATAATTGGTACTAATTTTTTTTTTTGCAGCATTTTTTTGGTTTTAAAGATCCCATCATCCAACAATTTGAAAGATTTCACACTCAAAAGTCAAAATGGCAATGTATCTGTTATTCCGATCTGTCACACTATGGTAGGAAAAAAAATTGATGAACGAGTTACATTTTTCGCGAAATTGAAGAAAACGACACTTTTATCATTATTTTGAGTCACGAGCTTATCACATGAATCTTTTAATAGAGATAAGTCGTTTATTTGATCTTTAAGTTTGGCCGAATTTCCCCATCGCCTGCCACGTACACACTGAGATCATACATTCATTGATAAATGTGCAATGTGAACGAGTCGTGCACGGACCCGGCCCCCACTTCCTCCACGAGGCGTTAAAGTGGAGAAAAAATATATAATACTAGTTTTGGCATTTTACACCTCTTTTTTAGCCCTTATGGTTTTTTCATTTCTTGAACTTCTTCGCTAAGATGATAATACATTACAGATTAAATCCATATTAAATTATTTTTTTACTGTTTTCTACTCTTCTCACTTGAACTGCAGCAAAAGAAAAAAAATTCAAATTTCATTGTTTTAAAAAACATTAAAATTTCACTAGCAAGACAATGCTGCTGGGTTTCAAACCTGATTTTTTGTTCAAACCTGGGTTTCAAATTTTGCGAAAAGTTTTTTTTACTGTTTTATTCAAACCTGATTTTTTGTTTTGAATTTCTAGGAGGTTTAAAGGCCCCCCTAATACAATGTTTAGATTTTGAAATTATATTTAAAAATTGTGAATATTAGATTTGATAATGCCAATAGTAAAAACTGAATTTGTCCTCCAAATTTCAAACATGATTAATTAAGCAAACAATTAATTATCACTAAACAAGTCATTAATTAAGACCAAAATCCACAGATGAGAAAGGAGAATATAAAACAATGCAGAAAAGGAAATATCATTATTAAAAAAATAAAATAGGAAAAAATATTAACACATGCACTTAATTACCTGTCAAGTCAAATTTAATCAGGTTTAGAATTTAACCTCGGTTGGGTTAATGTTAATGGGTTCCCTATAATTAAACCACCCACAATATAATATGTCTGTTCTTTTTCCAATACTTAGGAATATTTTCAAGGGTTTCACAAATATTATCTGAAATTCAGTCCCTTTATCATAGAATTTGACGAACCAATTTCTTCTCACTCTAAGCGCTCTTGCATTACTCATCAGAACGATTCATATACATACAGGTAATTTATAATTTATTTCTATTATTTTTTTATTTTTATTGATAAAAATAAAAAAACTATAATGCTGTTTTTCCTTTTTAATCTGAATTCGTATTTATATGTTTATTTTTTCCGTAAAGGAAAATTTCCTCATATTTTTCTGGTTGGAAAATTTTGCAGGGCTGAAATTTGAAGTTCTTAAAGGCCAGGTTCAAGGTAATTAAGCTTTTCTGAAATTCTTAATTTTTGTTATTGAATTTACATTTTATTTAAAAATTGTGCATATAATTATATCTGCTTGATTCTGCTCTGTATATGTTCTTCATTAATGCTAATTTTTTCCAGGTTTTGTTTCCTTTTTCAATTCACTTTTGTTTAAAGCATGTGTCAGAAAGTTTCAGTTTTGCATTTAAGAAAAAACTTGAGTGTTTTGGAGTTGATTTCACTTCATTAATTTGGGATCATCTGAATAAGAATGTGAAGAAGGATTTGATGGATCTATTCAAAGTGTGTTTACATGAACATATTTATAGAGGATCCAATTGTGATTTGTGATATATCTAAACAAGTGTGTTTGCATTAATACTTGTATTAGATTATGCATTAAGATCTGCATTTCCTCACAACCATTTCACTCAACTTTATGTGTGGTTTCAATTCCTTTCCTTGTTTGTATCTTTCGTTAGCGTGTGATATTAACTCTCCCTCGCCACAGTCTAGCGTTCTTCGTAAAACAAAAAATGTTTTTTTCTGTATGCCGCTCTTTTGTAGATGAAGAGTCTGTTCCATTCAACTGATTTTTCAGCTTATTACTTATTCTTGTTAAAATCAGATCATATCCGAGCCAAAGTTGTGCACCGTACTTTTTTCACACACATTCAAAGCAGTGTTACTAAACCCGGAGCCAGACGGCGAATTGGTCCAGTCCCACCCCACCAAAACCCAGAAAAAATTGGGTTGTGTACCTTAAGCACCATTGAATCCCCAATGCCTGTTTCCGACTTTCAAAAAATGTTTTTAGGGGAAAATGACGTTTCCTTATGTTGCGTTTCCTACGTAACGTATGACAAGTTTGAGCCTTTTTTTTTCTTCATATGTTCTCTCGTTTTTTCAGCCTACTTAGTACAACAAAGTCTTGGAATGGAGATCAATAGAGTGGAAGCCCTTAAGGCAAAAGAAGTTGCAGAGAAGAAGCTGTTGGATAAGGACTTCATTGGTGCCCGAGTTTTCGCTCTAAAAGCCCAAAACCTGTTTGCGGGCCTTGATGGGCTCGCAAAACTGGTTGAAGTCATCAACGTCTACTGTAACATCCGGAAGACGATCAATGGAGAAGTAGACTGGTACGCCATCCTCGGCGTGGATTCTTTGGCAGACAACCAAACGTTGTGGAAGCATTATACGAGGATGTCTTTGACCCTTCAGCCCCACAAGAACGACTCTTGCAGGGCCAGTGGGGCCTACAAGATACTCTCTGAAGCCTGGAGTCTCTTGTCTGATCCTGCTAAAAGAGCTAGCTATGACATGCGACAACGGCTTGCTGTAACGACCGCCGCTAGTAATATCCGGCCAACCACCACACAACTACCACCACCACCGGCTTTCCTGCCAGGGAGAAAGACCTTCTGGACTAAATGCAGCACCTGTGGCACACATTTCGAGTACTCAGTAGTCTACCTCCACAAACTCCTCGCCTGCGCCCACTGCCATTCGCCATTTTGGGCAACAGAGGAAAGGGCTCATTTAGATCGGCTATTCCCAAAATACCCCTCTCCTGGGGCGAGACTCCTTCCAACTCCTCCAAACATGGCAACAATGCCGTCTAAAATGTCTTCTGGGGTTGGCCAAATTAGGCCAATGGTGCCACCTTCCTGTCCAGCTACTGCTACACAAGCAGAGGAATTCAGGTTCAAAAGAAAGAGGATGATGGCTCAAATAATGGCTTCAAAAGAAAATGCTTCGGTGAATAAAAAAACCAAACCCAAAGTTATGGGGGTGGAGATGCGCAATATGCTAATAGGGAAGGCCTTATCAGAAGTAAAAAAGAAACTAGAGCAATGGGATTATGTTACAGAGAAAGATGAGAAATATGACAATGACAAGCTGAAGAAGAAGAAGAAGAACAAGAAGTCATCATCAGATAATCTTCTTCTTGAGTCTTCAACAATGAGTGTTCCAGATTCAGAGTTTCATGATTTTGATAAGGACAGAATGGAAGAATCTTTTGCAGAGAATGAAGTATGGGCTGCTTATGACTGTGATGATGGGATGCCAAGATATTATGCCATGATCAAGAAGGTGATGTCCAAAAGACCATTCAAGACATGCATCAGTTGGTTGAACTCCAAGACTAACAGTGAACTGGGACCTATGAAATGGGTTGTTTCTGGGTTTCCCAAAACCAGTGGTGACTTCTGGATGGGCAAGTCTGTGGTCAACGCTTCCCTCAACACATTCTCCCACAAGGTTAGGTGGACAAAAGGTTCCCCCGGTGTCATCCGGATCTACCCGAGTAAAGGCGACGTTTGGGCTCTGTACAGCGAGTGGTCACCCGAATGGAACGAGTTGACTCCGGACGGTGTGGTTCACAAGTATGAGATGGTTCAAATAGTCGATGAATTCGAGGAGGACGGAGTTGCTAGGGTTGTTCCCCTAGTCAAAGTGCATGGTCATAGGTCGGTGTTTAAGCAGCACGCGGACCCCAACGAAATCCGTTCTATCACAAAAGAAGAGATTTTCAGGCTGTCCCACCAAATCCCTTCTTATGTGATAACAGGTTCTGAAGGTCCGAACGCTCCCCCCTCTGCGGGGTTTCTCGAGCTCGATCCCGCTGCCTTGCCTCCCGAACTCCTCGATGTCATAAGAGTTGAGGAACATGGGAAGGAGGTGGGAGGAGAAGGGAGGCCCCACGGTCAAGAACCCGACATTGTGGACCCACGCTTTCGTTTGACATATTTCAGAAAACGAAAGGGGAAAAAGTCAACGATTAAGAGCACTGTTGTGACTGATGAGATGATGACACCCGTGATCAAAGGGAATAGAGCCTCTTTTGAAATGACAATGAAGAGTACATAGAACTATAGAAGAGCAGTGACTTTTTGGAATTAGGGCCAAATGTATAGAATGTTAAAGATAGGTGATCAAATGAAACCAAACCTCTTATGGAGTGACAATGAAGAGTACAAAGAAGAGATTTTTTTTGTAATGTAACATTAAATGGTTGTAAAGAGTATAAGTAGAAATATGTAGTGTTTGACATTAAAAATGAAATAGTTATGGATTTTTTTATTCATTTTATACTCTGTGTTTAGATCATGTTTATTAATTTTTTTCTTGAAATATCTTCATTATTTCTCCTTGTGTATTTCATTGAACTTCAGTTACAAATTAGTTTTCTTGCAAATCAAAGAGCTCTTAGTTAAATCCTATATATATATGTAAAAGAGAGTTCCATGGTTGTGGTGATGACATGTGTCATGCCACGCGTGCATACTACTGACATGTGTCACGCCACATGTAAATCATGTTTTTCCATGCAAGCATGCCATAGTTGTTGTGACGACACGTGTCATGCCACGCATTCATACTACTGACATGTGTCACGCCACATGTAAATCACATGACACATGTCTTTCCATGCATGCATATTTAATTTTGTATTAAATAATCATTATTTTTATTATTTTTTATAAATCCTTCACTTTTCAACAATAAAAAATCATTATTTTTATTAACTTCTTACAAAGTTTTCGCTCTCTCACTATTTTAGAAATATTTTTTCATTGTTTTTACATATTTTTTAAATATGCGTGACTATTTTATAATTTAAAAAAATTATATAAAATTTATTCATAAAAAACAATATTGCTTATAATTCCATCATCTCAAAAAAAGCTATCATATATAAATCTTATCACGTGTGCATCTTTATTAACTTTATAACATATTATTTATATAAATAATCCAGCATTTATTTTATTTTTAAAAACAATCCATCATTTATTTTGTATATTTTTTATATATATTTTAGTACATGTACATCAATAATAAAATTAAAAATTTTCTCTCAAAAAGAGATATTATATACTAAAAAATATTTATCAAACACATCATATATCATTAGAGAACTTAAAATAAATATTATTTTTATTTTTTAATTTAGATGTCAAAATTTAGAAAATATCAGAGCCCGTGCGAAGCACGGGGTTATTACTAGTTTTTAGTTAAATTTTACTTTGTGTAGATCCCATTAAGTGTGTTACGAGCCCATACATATATTTTAAATACTCCGTACAAACCAATTTTCAAATATTATCCGAGTGATCCTTCTTTTATGGGTATCTTTCCAAAAATAGTTCTTTTTTTGATCTTCTATCATGTTGGTGTTAATTTGAGAGCTAAAAGTGTAATTTCACAATGATAATATATCTTTTTTGTCATACACAATTTCAAAGGCTGTTCCGTTTGCGTCGTTTGTGAATTAGAGTCACTTTCTACTACAATCATAGTCTACAAATGTGGTCTTTCGTCAGAACCCTAGCCCACAACCATAATCATTATTTTTGTGTTATCCGCTTAACCAATATCAGAACATGTCACTAAACATAATGTTGATGTCAAATTATACTTTTAGCCTTTAAATTAACACTAACACGACAGAAGATCAAAAAGAGGACCATTTATGGAAAGGTACCCTTAAAAAAAGACTACGGGGGTAATATTTGATAATAGAGGACTAAATATGGAAACCCCCCTATTATAAAGGACCAATTATGGAATTTACTCTACTGTCTTGCTTTCACTCGTAATGTCCATATAAACCATTTATATGTCTATCCACTCAATGCTCTAGGGGAAAGGGCAGGTGAAATCTTTAAGATTTGACATACATTTTTTGGATAATAATATAATTAATTGTGTAACTTAGAGATTTATGTATACATTTAAAGATAACATATTTAATAGGATCTAGGCATAGTTGAATTTTAAAAAAGTAACAACTTGCACAAAGACAAATTTATGCATGTATTTCTTACCAAGAATGTCCTATTTAGATCAATGCAAGCGAGTCAATTGAAATAGCAATTCTAAAATTTTACCACATCTAGTACAGAATTATGTATGAAATAATATATTTTGTTTACAAATTAGTCATTGAAGAAATAAGAGCTCTTTGGCGTGCAAGAAAACTAATGCACAACATAAGTTTTTTAATGGTCACCCCTGACCCCCAAAAACCTTTGAACATTAGATATATTTCGATCTTAAGAAAAAGTATCATCCAAACATAAAAATAAATTTAGAAAATCTCAAATATTTTTACTTATGAACTCTAAAACTACATATGGAGTACATCTAAACGTAACTAACATTCTATACAACCGGCAATGCTACATTTCAAAATTTTATTTCTCTTTCATATACTCTTTGTGACTACAAAAGAGGCTGTGTTCCCTTTGATCACGGATCGGTTGTCATCATCTCATCAGTCACAACGGTGCTCTTAATCGCTGATTTTTTCTCCTTTCGTTTTTTTGAAATATGTCAAACGAAAACGAGGGTCTACAATATCATTTTCTTGACCATGTGGCCACCCTTCTCCTCCCACCTCCTTGCCTTGTTCCTCAACTCCTATGACATGGCAGCGTTCAGGAGGCAATGCAGTGGGATCGAGCTCGAGAAACCCCACGGAGGGAGGAGCATTTGGACCTTCAAAGCCCGTTATCACATAAGAAAGAATTTGGTGGGATAGCCTGAAAATCTCTTCTTTTGGGATAGAACGGATTTCGTTGTGTCCGCGTGCTGCTTAAACACCGACCTATGACAATGTACTTTGACTGGGGGAACAACCTTAGCAACTCCATCCTCCTCGAATTCATCAACTATTTGAACCATCTCATACTTGTGAACCACACCGTCCGGAGTCAACTCGTTCCATTCGGGTGACCACTCACTGTACATAGCCCAAACGTCGCCTTTACTCGGGTAGATCCGGATGACACCGCGGGAACCTTTTGTCCACCTAATCTCGTGGGAGAATGTACCTAAATCCCAAGCTTTGTGTTGGAAAAATAAAGCCAAACGGGCTTGCGGGCAGCCATTTTGGAGCCAACATATATTGATATGTTCCAACGATTTAAGTCGTTAGAATATGAAATCATGTTCAACTAGGCGACATGGATAGTTTGGTACTTTGGTGTTTAATGTGCCAGAATAGTTAAATAGGTGAATGAGAAAATATAAGGAAGTACTAGGCTTTATACAAAAAAAGGATGAGTCGCTGCCAGGAATCTAACTGATCAGGTCTTGCCTCCTTGGCACTTCTTGTCTTGCCAACTGTGCAATACTAACCGGCTATACACAAAATAGTTAAACAGGCAATCGAGAAAATATTCAAAGTAATGAATTTATGTACTGCGCTAGTTAGGGCTGTTCATCGGTCTAAGACCGGACCGACCCAGACTGGACCGAACCGGACCGACCCAGACCGGACCGAAGACCGAAATGAGTAAATTTAAGGACCGAAGACCGGACCTAAATCTACTCAGGTTTGGACCGGACCGGACCGAAATATTTAAGACTGAACCGATCCGGACCGATTGGACCGAAAAAATACATATTTTTTTTAATTATTTTGATCAATTAAATATATTTTAGACTTTTTACCTTGTACTATTCAAATAGAAAATGAATAAAAAACTGAAATGAGTAAATTTAAGGACCGAAGACCGGACCTAAATCTACTCAGGTTTGTACCATTCAAATAGAAAATGAATAAAAAAATTTGCAACCTTAAAATGGATACACAATATGAACTACTTCAATGTAGAACCATAAAAACAAATATGAAACGTTTTTTTTAGATTTTTTTAAATTACTTAATAAAAAAGCTTTTTAATTAAATAAATTAAAGTATCTATTAAAATTGAGCATTAAAGTGTAACACCGAACTTAAAAAGTAGAGTTTTAGTATTTAGGTCTTTTAGGTCCAGTAGGGTCATTAGGTTCAATCGGTCCGGACCTAAATCATTTCGGGTTTAGACCGACCAGACCGAAACACGAATGCCAAAATTTTCTGGACCGAAGACCGACCCAAAATCTATTCGGTCCGGGTTCGGTCTGGACCTAACGGTCCGGTTCGGTCGGTTTTTTCGGTCCGGACCTAAATGTGAACAGCCCTAGTGCTAGTAGTGAATAAGTGACTAAGTTTTATAGAGTATGAACTTATGGTACTAGGCCTTCTTATAATTACTCGATATTTCAATTCTTATTTACACATTCATTTAAAGTTATTTAAATACTTTTTTTATATGGCGCCCAAAAGCTAATTGTGTATTATCAAGTATCAACTGCGGAGTACTACACAAACAAACAAACAAACTATGGAAGACTATATATTATGCTCTGTATTTATTATAAAGCAGTATATTAGATATAAACTTTTATATTTATATTCGAATGTATTCGTCAACATATCAAATCAAATGCATATACATTTAGATTTGTTTTCTTTCGAATTCTAATAAATATTTATATTATTATTTGTATTCATTTTTTCGAATATGATTCATTGATTTCGAATATGAATCACGAATCAAATCAGAATTATTCGTTCATTTTACAACCACAGTACGGTAGTACCGAGTATGTTACAAGTACGGAAGGATTTTCATATTATATAAAATATGACTATGCCAACTTTTTTACACTTTCCAAACACTATTTCTAAGGCTATCTGTAAGGCATCACCACCGCTCACTCCAAATTAGTGCTCATTCAACGTCATATCAACACTAACTGTACTCATCATCTCATTCACTTTACACCTGTAGTATCTCACCACCATTGTAATATTACACTATTTAAAAAAATTAGTTACCTATTTTTATTCAAATTAAATTATATCTTTTATAAAATAATATTATTAATTAATAAAAATTTATTTTCGGGTTTATTCTATTTTATTTCGTTATTAATTTTTTTTCCATTTTGGATTATTTTTTTATTTTAGGCTTTTTTATTTTAACAATTAAATACAAAAAAATTATGAATTAAAAAAAATCATAAATTAAATTAATTTAAAAAAGTACACGAGATACATAAATTAAAAAACATGAAGTACGTGAAAGAAAAAAACAATACACGCAACACTAATTTGAATGTCATTTTTTCCAAAAATGCTCTACTAAATCCGCTCTAAGGTTGTTGTACGTTTCTCTACTATGGATTTGGGCGTGTCTTGCAATTCGTTTATCTTCGGTGACCTCTTCAAAGTTGTCATCATCTGGCTCGTAGTCTGCATAGATAGTTAACCCCTTGTCTTTTAAAATTCTATTATGTAAGATAATACACACGTACATGACATTTGATATTTGTTCTTTCTCCCACATTCTTGCGGGATTAGCTATCTGATGCCACCTTTTCTTTAGAACATCGAAGCCGCGCTTGATATCCTTTCTAGTAGACTCTTGAGCTTTCTTTAAAAAACATGTTTCACATCGTCTTTGCGTGGACAAGTAAACGATTGTGTTACGAATGATTCCGGCGTTGGAGGTGATCAACGGAACATGATAAACAACGACACCGTAGACGAGGACGAGCGTGAAGCAGCCGCGGAAGTACCGGAGGACGTGTTGCATGGGGATGACGTCCATGCATGGGAGGAGCCGGGCATTGGGGCGTAGCGTAGCACACGGACGAGGAGGACACCAGCATGGTGTGAGGACTACGTCGAATGATATTTGCATTGATTATTAATTAGCATTATTTATTAATTATTTAATTTAGATTTTTGTTAGGTGGGCAGAATTATAAACCCCTTCGAGGGTTTCTTTTCAGTTCTTTACCTCGATGCTTTTCTTGAACCGACAGGATAGAAAACGTAGTAATTTGGATTGGGGAAAACTCTATATAAGGAGGTTGTATCCAAGGTACTAGAGATCCGAAAATAATACAACTCTTCTTCCCCCAAGCTTCTTCCTCTTCCTAAACCCTACTTTTCTCTCTCTCTTCCCTTTCCTCTCCTCTCTCGGTTGTGCTTCTCTTTTCTTCTTGGTTTGTGCCCAGGTGTAGCGTGAAGGAGCCTGGAATCCTTCCCTGATTAGTTCAACGTATCAATTAATCACCACTGTAGCCCACTTTGGGTAGATGCCATCAGCCAAATAATCACCAAAATTATACTCCGTACTGTTGGCAATAAAAGATGACGTTCTACAACTCCCTTGACGATATCATCAAAAACCAGCAGCTGGTCAAATAACATTTAAATCATTACTTGATCCCTAAACTCCAAAGAAAGCATGACATATCCAAAGATCATTTGACGCTAGTGTTTCAAGCATCAATGTCAGGTGACTTTGGTCACCCATTGATATTGGCCCCGTAAAGCTATTGGGCAGGTCGCCCACTCTCAGTACATACAGTCAATGCTATTAAGCATTCTTGAAAATCCATACACTTTCTCATGAAGAGCGTATATTTTTTGAACGTTGTAATCTCTAACTAGCATCTTGCATGTATTATAGCTCTATTAACTAATTAGTTCGTTCCAAGTAATTGTCTAGTCGGTCATAAGGAGAACAAATTGGTTCATTCCATTTTTATGTATATTATGATTATGAAATTGCAGTGCAACAACAAATTTATGCAATGATCTTGCCATTTTGAATTAGACTTACAAATTTGTAGATATAATTTTAAATTTGGATTGTGGATTCAACCGTGCTACACATCACTCGGTGTATACCAAAGGTTCGCACTAATATATCGATAACTCACACCAGCACAAAATATTAGTGTGAAAATTTGGAATTGCACAGACATTTTATGTCAATGCGTGCCATAAGAATGTCAAGTGCAAACTCTTGATGTACAACTTGTACAATGTACATCAAGTGGTGTGTTGTGCAAGTAGTTTTATTGTTGTGGGTTTTAATCGAGACATTCTCTATCAATATTTAAATTTATAAAATGATGTGTTCGTGAGTTAGATGCACCCTTTTAAAAATAAAAAATGATAGAATTTTTCATACTCCCTCAATAAATTTTTTTCTTTGCTCACTTTTTTCACTTTCCTCTACATCATTTTCAAACACATAGTTTTTTAAAGTCCGTGCAAAGTACTCCACTTAATTCAAGAGGAAAAATATTTATGTGGGACCTACATTATACACATTTTCCAAATTCTAATTTCTATAAAAAAAATAATAAGATTATTTCATATTCTCTTATTCTTAAAAAGTTAACATGACACTAAAGTATAAATCATTTCTGTAAGATTGAAATAAATCTTATTCTCTATGTAAAATCATATTTTTTTATTTTAAAATGTTTGATTAGAATTATTTTACTTAATTTATTTAGAAAATCGTTTTGTTGTAACAGATTATCAAGAATTGTATTTGAACATTTGATGTTCTCAAAAAAATAAAAATAAATTTCTGTTTGTTCAATCAAATCGGGTGTATAAAAACGGGGCGAGGCGTACTTTTTTTCAAGCCCACTATCCCTGTCAGTCTCTTTCTTGCCAAAAACAATGGAAAACAGCCCCCAGCAAGCGGCGGCGGCGGCGGCTGCCGCAGCAGCTCAGACAGCCGGTGGTTACCCTCCGGCACAGCCAGCGTACCACCATCTCCTCCAGCAACAGCAGCAGCAGCTGCAATTGTTCTGGAACTTCCAACGGCAGGAGATCGAGCAGGTGACCGACTTCAAAAATCACCAGCTCCCTCTCGCCCGCATCAAGAAGATCATGAAGGCCGACGAGGACGTCCGCATGATCTCAGCCGAGGCGCCCATCCTCTTCGCCAAGGCCTGCGAGCTCTTCATCCTCGAGCTCACCATCCGCTCCTGGATCCACGCCGAGGAGAACAAGCGCCGCACCCTCCAGAAGAATGACATCGCCGCCGCCATCACCCGCACGGACATCTTCGATTTTCTCGTCGACATTGTGCCCAGAGACGAGATCAAGGATGAGGCCGCCGCCCTCGTCGGCCCTGGCGCCGCCGGGATCGTCACCGGCTCCACAGCTAGCGGTGTCCCTTACTACTACCCTCCAATTGGCCAGCCCGCACCTCCTGGTGTCATGATAGGAAGGCCCGCCTTGCCTGGCGTGGATCCGTCCTTGTACGTGCAGCCACCACCTCCGCCGTCTCAGGCGTGGCAGTCCGTGTGGCAGCCTCAGGAGGACAATTCTTATGCAAGTGGAGGCAGCAGCGGCCAGGCCAACCTTGACGGCCAAGGGTATGTCTCTGCATCTCTAAGATCTATAATCTAGGGTTTCTCAGAGCCTAAATTGCTCTCAAATATGCCTCCCCTTTTACCCACCTTGTGTTTATATGCTTTTCATAATGTGAATGCAATGCTAAGGTTCAATTCTGCTTTCCTATAAAGCCCCTGCCCTGAGGAATTGCCTGAGTCCTCATTTTGGTGAGGATTAAGAATATATATATGAGTAGAGATTTGGTGATATGTAGGAATAATGGAGGTTTTCTTTGAAAGTGTGTGTTGGTTCTTTTCATATCCAAGTAATTTGACATAATTGAGACACCCCTTATGCTAATGGAGGGTCATGATCATAATGCTCCAGAAACTATGAAATTAGGGCTCGTTCCGAATGGTTTCCGTTTGTGTTTTTTAATCTAAAAACAATAACACTAGATCCATTATAATCTCAACTCCATTGGGGTTTGGCGATCAAGATGTATGCAACATTACATATTGCTGCTGCATTTATTTCGCAAAACATCATAGAAAGTAAGAAGCAAGTTAAGTTTAACTTATCATTATGATTTTGTCCGTTATTTATCCAAAAGTAATACATTGCTAAAAATGACTCTTTTAGCTCCCCGGGCAATGGTTGGACGCGAGGAAATACCTGCACAGACACTGGGAATACACTCGAGAGATTTTATACTCACCTCTGTAGTTTCCACATCTATTAAGAAAGACACTCGATCCTCTAACTATTAAGTCCTAGACGTAGCACCTTGCAAAAAAAACGCAATGTAAGGTTATCTGGATAACACCCTTGTGTGAATCCTTGCTCAAAATGATTTGAAATTTAAAAACAAGCTAGGAACGGTTTTTCTTTTCAATATGAAAGTAGTATGAAAATGTTTTGCTCAAAATGTTTTTTAGATTTGAAAACATTCAAATCTAAAAACAAAGTTATGAAAAGAATAAAAGAAAGTGGTTTTTAGTTTTTTCTTGTCCATCTTCAAAATGAACATGACTAGTGTTTAGCTCATTAAATTGGGTGTTTTGAGCTTAATTAATTTTTTACTTAAATACCATTCAACAAAGTTGTTTCCTTTTCAATCAGTTTTCCAAAAAAACCCTGTAAAGGGATGGTTTCTCAAAAACTTTATTTTACTGTTTTATTTTATCAACAACTATCCAACTTCTGAATCAATATACTGCTTTGAAAATATATTGTTTTCAATCTTCTTTAAAAAGTATGCTTTGAAAATTTTAAACCACAACACATTTTAAAACCGAAGTGCCCTTTTAATTGTTAAATATACACATGCAGTGTGAACGCGTTAACCAAAGCGTGTTATAACAGAGTTACGAGCTCACTCTTACATTACTACTGATGCACCCATTAAAGTATTTCAACTAGGTTAGCTGCTCTCGTTAAATCTTTATGAGACAATTGGTTCTGTACCGGACATTCCTGATTGCCCTCAGTAACACCCTTTGTGATACCTATATTAAGATAAAGAGGGTATATGGTTGACTAGGGTTGTACCCAAGATTCCCAAGAAGCAATATGGAACTCATTGTGGGCTTCAACTTTAAATATGCTCCGTACCAATATAGGCAACCTGGTGCACAAAGCTTACCCACCACAAGGGTGTTATCGAGGCAGCATTACCTTGTGTTTTTCGCAAGAGGGAACTTCTAGGACTTGAGCATGTGACCTTAAGAGTTAGAAGGTCAAGTATATTTTCTTGATGATGTGGAGAGTGTGGAGGTAAGTATGGAGTCATTCAAGTGTATTCTCTACAACTGTGCAAGTATTGCTTTGTGGGTATTGGAAATAAATGAGATTCCCTTAAAGATTTGAATCACCATTCTCTGATGCATTTGTGTTCTTCCCATAATGACACTCTTTGTTCCTTCGCATAATCGTGTGTTGCCACATGTTCTAATACCCTCTGCAATATTCCTTGTCTTTTCAAGTTTTAGTTTTTATGACATTTCCTACTTGAGCAAGCTGTTAAATACTCTATAATTGTTAGATTTGAGAGTATATGGGGAAATATTTTTGTATATTTCTCAATGAATAATAAGAGATGTACAAAGTTGTATATATAGGAACCCACATGTTGGGAACTCTACTTTAACTAGGAAATGAGTTATGCAAGGAAAAGGAACAACTATACAGGGGCAAGCGGCCCAATCTGAGTCACACCATCCAGTCAAGTGTAAACTGTTCGTAGCAGATAAAAGTATTCCTTTCCCAGGACACCCCTTTAGATACGTCACTACACATAGCGCTGAATGCCAATGATCTTCACGTGGCTCATTGAGAAACTGTGCCAAAGTATGAACGGCATAGGCCAATTCAGGGCGAGTAACAGACGAATAACTAAGTGTCTCACAAGGCTTCTACACTTATTAGGATCAGGAAGTAGAGGACTCTCAGAAAGAGCCAAACAATGATTCCCCTTCACAGGAGCTCTAAGAGGCCGCAAATCATAAAAATCATGTCTCTTATAATATCCAGAGCATGTTTCTTTTGACATAGAAAAATTCCTGAGTATCTTCGAACAAACTCAATTCCCAAAAACATATTTCAAGAAACCAAGGTCCTTCATGTGGAATTTTAGATAAATAATTTTTAAATTTTTGCATCAAATCTTAATTGTTCCTTGCAATAATCAAATTATCCACATACACAAGGACATGGATGACCCTCCATGCCATGGAACGAAAAAAGAGAGTAGTCGAAGACAGACTGCAAAAACCCATACTGCTTCAAAGCTCGGGACAAATTAGCAAACCAACAACGCGGTGCATGTTTTAGACCATACAAAGATTTCTTTAGCTTGCATACCTGACTATGTGTGGATGACACGAAGCCAGGTGGCAAGTGCATGTAGACGAATGTAGACGTTCTCTTCCAGGTCACCATGTAAAAAGACATTGTGCACATCCATCTTAGGCAATTCCCATGATAATGCAGCAGTAACAGCGAGCAACGTACGAACAATTTTGAACTTGACAACAAGAGCAAAAGTTTTATTATAATCCAATCCAAAAATGACATGACGTGCTCTGTGATGCTCAATGCTCCCATCTGACTTTCGCTTGGTCTTGTAAACCCACATGCTTCTGAGGGGTTTCTTATGCACAGGAGTAAGGACAATGGTCCATGTACCACTGCTTCCAAGGCA
Organism: Cuscuta australis; assembly: GCA_003260385.1. NCBI lineage: Eukaryota > Viridiplantae > Streptophyta > Magnoliopsida > Solanales > Convolvulaceae > Cuscuta > Cuscuta australis. Next base: position 2,993,537 of record NQVE01000162.1, on the reverse strand, counting down.
TCGATTTCCTCCCGCATTGCTCGACACCAATGTTCAGATCGCATAGCTTGATGAAACTGGGGCTACTGTCGGCGTAGACGGCTCCGTTTCGTCATGTTGGGGAGGAACATCGCTAACTGTCTCCCTTCACGACGTGCTCCGGAGAGTGAACCTGTGGTGGCTGCAGGGCGCTGGATGTAGCTGGACCATCGATGTTCTCCACTTTCTCTTCTCCGGTAATTCTTCCATGGTGACGGTAAAAACCCAGTGAGGGTAAAAACCTGGTCGCCTGAAAGCTAGAGTGACCGACAAAATAAAAAAACAGACAGAGATAGAGGAGATACCATGTTAGATTTGAGAGAATATTTGAGGAAATATTTCTTTGTATTTGTGAATGAATCATAAGAGATGTACAAAGCTGTATATGTAGGAACCCAATTCCAACTAGGAAACGAATTATACAAGAAAAAAGGAATAATTACACAAAGGAAACAAATTACAAAACATATTAACATTCCTATTTTCCCATTCCTAACAATAATTCATTGACTCTTTGGAACTATGTTCTGCAGGTAAGAGTCTCTTCTTTTCCTTCTTCATTCCCAGATGATGATGATGATGATTGGCGGGGCGATGGAGTAGACATTTCCAAACAGTCCCTCTGATCTGATCCCAAACAACAATGGAGTTTCTCTTCTAGTGTTATGTGCATCCTGTGCCAAGCGCTGTATGAAAACAAAACAAAACAAAACAAAAATGAAGAAGAAGAAGGATTTTGTTCAGTTAGTGTTTGTGTTCCTAAAATAATCGCATTGGGGGTTAGATTCTATGAATCTCATCAGCTCAATTATTAGCTTGTGCTCTTGTTCCACATTTTTTTCTATTAAAATTTAGGTCATGTTCTCTTCACCTGATCTGATTGATTCTGATCTGATTGGGATATGTTCTGATCTGATTTCAATAAGAATAAGTAATAAGTAAAAAAGGTTGAGTAGAACATGGCCTTAGTGGTGTTTCTCTAAGCTTATAAACTGGTCAAATTTGTTTATAAATTATTTTTTAATTTATAAGTCGACTGGTATCATGTTTCTTTGTACTTAAAAACTGACTCATAAGTTGCTTATAAGCTAGAAAAAATAAGTTTTATCTATTTATTTTTAAGTTGGTTTTTTCATTTGTCTGTTTTGATCATATTATTTACAAAATTATCTTTTACTGAGTACTTCTTATGAATATTCTCAAATAGCTTATCTTGCATTTATGTCATTTTACTTTCACCAAAGAATGCTTAACTTTAAAGAATAAGCACATGCATAGAGAAACACTCTCTTTATTTATATGTGTACCTTATGTACTTGCTAGAAATTTTGGATGTTAACCCTTTTTTTGTGTAAAAAAATGAGTTCCCTTCTTTTGACATTGAGAGCCCATGTCGTATTATGCCATTGGGGCACCGCACCGTAGGTGTCTCTTTTGAAAAACTAGCGGTTCCAACCCGAACTAACTACCCCCACTCCTTAGATTGAATCATCCAATTTTAATTTATTTTGTGGTCAAATTTTTTAAAGAAACTTAATTTAACTCAATTGATGATAAGTTAATAAGAACATTGTCTTGTCTTTAGAGTAGTATTATTATTGGTGCTGCTTAAATAAAATCTTTTGCCCCAAATTCGGCCATCCGTCAAGCCCGGAGTAGGTTTCCTCTCACTCAATACCCTTTTTTGGTGCATTGTATGTTGATTGAATAGGGGTGTGGTTGCTTTTTACATGAAAAATATTTGGAGAACCCCACTCGGTGTATACAAAGCGTACACCAAGACAAAAATCGAGACATTTAATTTTTGTGCACGTACAAATCTTGAGTATCTTCGTGTGTCTATTTTTGCCTTGGTGCACACAAACCGAGGTTCCCCTAGCGCCCCTCTTTTGACGTTCATAACTTTTCTTCGAACGTGGACTAAAGTACATAGAATGGGTGGAGTGCAATAGAGAAGCTAAGAGGTGGGGTTCAAGAGGTAGGAATCATCAAGAGATCAAATGGAGCACTCTATAGACTCAGATGGACCAAATGTCATGATATAATATACTCCGTAGAAATCTAATGTAAAAAAACCGTATATATTGTGCTGGAAACCGCTTTTTCGGGGCGTCGACCCGTTGAAATCGGTACCGGGTCGACACCGCACCGAATAGCGAAATCCGGAAAATAAATAAATAAATAAATAAATAAATAAAGCAGAGAGAGAGAGTATTTATACGTGGAAACCCAAATCGGGAGAAACCACGGGCCTTTTTAGGCGGTGCCATGCCAAAAGGGAGAAACTTATATTAATCTCGGGGGAATTTACATATGCATCACTGTAGGAGCTTGGAGCCATTAATAGAGCTCCATGCTAAGAGAAGGAGAAGAATGAAGAATAATAGTAGGGACTTGTTGAGTATTTGGCCCTCTCTCCTCCCTCCTTTGTAGCCTGCATTTAAAGAGGAGAAGGAAATAATTGATGGAGACAAGAGGGGACATTGTCCATGTGAAGCCCATGTGCGGCATGTGGTTTCCATGTGGTAGTGTTCCACGGGTCCCGCCAAATGTCTCTACATCACTTCAAATATATTCTTCTGTCCATATATCTCTGATTCTGTCTTGAATAATTTATCTGATTTATATCTTGGGCCAGATAAAATTGGGCTTTCTTGTACTGTTCAAATTGTTGGGAAACGAGGCTTGGATAACGCAGCGGAAAACAAAAATTTATAGTCCAAAACTCGATTCCACCCAAGAACAACTTACGTAAATTATTAGCTATAGTAAGAAATTTACCTTATCAGTGAAAACGGAGAACGGAGGAACGGTCGGGGATGGTTTTGAGGATATGAACGTAGCGCCAAACGTATGAAGCCTCCAACGTATCCACACGAACTTGCTCCGGAGTCCAAGATTAAACTTGTGCTAGCAAGTTTAATATAGGATAGTAAAAACTATAATAATACTACTTTGGGAGTAATAAATATATAGTAAAATATTTATCTTATAAATATTTGTTTATAACATTTTGTGTATTTTTCTAACACTTTAGAAAAATAACTTTGAACACAAAATAAAATTTTCTTCTCTCTAAAATGGGATGGCCGAAAGTTTTGATGTTTGTATTAAAGATCAAGACCTCATTTTATAATAAAGTATATTCAGGAAATTGTTAGGAAATTAATGTTAAGCATAAGTCCATGTATATGTCTTAACAACATGTGTAAATGTTTAATATCTTAGCTACCAAACAAAATAGAATCCCTACATCAAATAATAATCAAATATATCAATTTGACATTAAAAATACTTTATGTATAAAATCAAAATGGTCTTGGATTTTTCCTCTTGAAATTTCGGTCATCCCATATTTGAAATATATCATATTTTATTTTTGACATCAATAATTATCATATAATTAAAATGATGAAAAATAAAATAATATATATATATAAAATTTCGGCCCTTCATATATATATATATATATATATATATATATATATATATATATATATATGATAAAATTTGTTTTGTCAAAATATAATTATCATATAATTAAAATGACACAAACAAAATATAATTTTAAATTACATATGTATTTTTCGAAATACATATATATATATATATATATATATATATATATATATATATATATACATACATACATACATACATATATATATATATATATATATATATATATATATATATATATATATATATATATATATATATATATATATATATATATAAAATTATCACAACTATATATATTTAATATTACTCCCACTAGTGTAGTATACTACTCCCTTACAAGTCCTAAGTGTGTGACCCTTTAGGTATCCATAACACTGACAATGATATTAATATAAATTAATACCATAGATAATAAGCGGTATCTAGCAACACATTATTATCCCCAGATTATGAAAAAGACGTTCATCTCATCAATACCTTCTACGACACAAGACGTTCTATAACTATTATCCTTCTGTCCTAAATGTTATGATTTAACACAAGGCATGGGATGTGTATCCTTGTATAGTTAAATCAGCTGTTACTGAATCTCAAGTAGACTGGTAGGGATCAGATATTTATCAGTCTCTAGATAGCGACATATCTGGGCATGGCCATGCACTTTCCCAAGTCCTACTATTCAGTGGGCCCATTGACATTATGCTTCTATACAGTAGAAGGGACAGATCCTGTATCTGTTATTCACATCTCTAAATATGCTTAGCGGCATACCCAACGCATAATTGTACATCTACCAGTATTTCAGATAGCATTAGTTATGAATCAACGCATACGGCCCCACATATCAGAGAATGTAATAACTTCAAGTCTGAGGATAGTTATAGCAAGGTCGATTTGAGAATACTGATAAACACATTACTGTAGATCCATGCAGTATTCTCAAGATGGGTCAATCCAGTCACATATTATCGATATAATATGCACCTACGTACAGATTAAGATATCACAATACCTATAGTCTATGAGACGCAACTATCTCATCTCGTACGTACTAGTCTTGATACGTTATGACGTCCGTATTATCATAAAGTGCGACTAGGGATATTCTAGACATAGCCTTCGTCAAGAAGTAACAGTCTCATAATCAGACCATCGTAGTCCTCATCTATGTTACTGAAGCGCTATCGTCTATGGACTGAAGCTATGTTATGTTACACGAGATATAAAACATACTTCAAGGCCTTTCATTCATGATAAAGTGTACAGTTACATAGGTATTTGATTGCCGCTAGGGCACCTAAATACAACACAAATAATATTGGATTAGGAAAAATCCCTAATCCATCACATGCCCCCCTAGTTTTGAGTCTGTCTTGTGGAACGAGACAGATTCAAAACTATATGACTCAGTGGGTTGCCTCATGGGATAAAAATTTTCTTGGAAACTCGGCAAGAGGACCTTTTTTGGAGGGTCTCGTTACCTCGTGGGTAAGGATTTAACTTAGTGTATCTCGAAAGAGGACTTTTCTCGGGGATTTGGTGCTTCTTGGAAGAGGACTTTTCTCAGGGATTTGTGCCTCTTTAGAGGAGGACCTTCTCCGGACTTTGTGCCTCTTTGGAAGAGGACTTTCTCGGGACTGTGTCTCTTTAGAAGAGGACCTTCTCGGCACTTTGTGCCTCTTTGGAAGAGGACTTTCTCGGGACCTTCTGCCTCTTTAGAAGAGGACTTTCTCGGGACTTTGTGCCTCTTTAGAAGAGGACCTTCTCGGGACTTTGTGTCTCTTTAGAAGAGAACTTTCTCGGGACTTTGTGCCTCTTTAGAAGAGGACCTTCTCGGGACTTTGTGTCTCTTTAGAAGAGGACTTTATCGGGACTTTGTCCCTCTTTATAAGAGGACCTTCTCGGGACTTTGTGCCTCTTGAAAGAGGACTTTTCTTTCTTTTTAGTTCCTCGGGAAGAGGACTTTTCTCAGGGATTTGGGCCTCTTAGAAGAGGACTTTCTTGGGACTTGGTGCCTCTTTGGAAGAGGACTTGGTGCCTCGGGGAACAGGACTTTTCTCGGAGCTCGGTACCTCTTGGGAGAGGACTTCTCTCGGGGATTCGTTGGCTCTGGGAAGAGTGCTTTTGCTCGGGGCTCTTTTTTCAATATTCTTTGGGAGCCTCTAAACCCCCATCCGATATCTATCTGACGGTGGTTGGGCGCTCTGCTCTTATTGAATTATAGACAATCTCCGTCCACCTTTTTCTTCGTCCATGTCCCTCCAATTGAGGGGGGCCTACTCTAATATCTTTATAGGATTCCTTTCTTTTGGGTAGCTTATTCTTAATGGCTGGGCTTCAGCCCATCCTTAAGCCCCAATCCTTTTCCTTATCCTATCTTTCCTCAACCTCGGTACGGGAGTCTATGACTATCTCCAGTAATTCGATCACTTAACTTGATCTAATTACTGACCTCTGCTTTCTATTCTTTTACATTATTACTTTTATCAACTTATACAACTCGGAACAGACCACCTGAGGCTTGATCCGTCCATTTGAGGGACCCATGAAGTTGGAGCAGTCCACTAGAGGCCAAATCCGTCCATGTGAAGGAGCCATGAGGATGGAGCGGTCCACTTGAGGCAAAATCCGTCCATTTGAGGGAGCCATGAGGATGGAGCGGTCCACTGGAGGCCAAATCCATCCATGTGAAGGAGCCATGAGGATGGAGCGGTCCACTTGAGGCAAAATCCGTCCATTTGAGGGACCCGTGAAGTTGGAGCGGTCCACTGGAGGCCAAATCCATCCATGTGAAGGAGCCATGAGGATGGAGCGGTCCACTTGAGGCAAAATCCGTCCATTTGAGGGATCATGAAGTTGGAGCGGTCCACTGGAGGCCAAATCCATCCATGTGAAGGAGCCATGAGGATGGAGCGGTCCACTTGAGGCAAAATCCGTCCATTTGAGGGACCCATGAAGTTGGAGCGGTCCACTGGAGGCCAAATCCATCTATGTGAAGGAGCCATGAGGATGGAGCGGTCCACTTGAGGCAAAATCCGTCCATTTGAGGGACCCATGAAGTTGGAGCGGTCCACTAGAGGCCAAATCCATCCATGTGAAGGAGCCATGAGGATGGAGCGGTCCACTTGAGGCAAAATCCGTCTATTTGAGGGACCCATGAAGTTGGAGCGGTCCACTGGAGGCCAAATCCATCCATGTGAAGGACCTATGAAGATAGAGCGGTCCACTGGAGGCCAAATCTGTCCATGTAAAGGACCTATGAAGATGGGGCGGTCCACTAAAGGATAAATCTGTCCACTTTTGGGACCTCTAAAGCTGGAGCGGTCCTCTTGAGGATAGATCCATCCATGGCTTGCTAAAGAGGACCGCGTAGAGCACTGATGGAGAGGACCACGGAGAGGACCGTCGGAAAGGACCTCAGAGAGGACCGCCAGAGAGGACCGCGGAAAGGACCGCCGGAGAGGACCACGGAAAGGACCGCTGGAGAGGACCGCGGAAAGGACCACCGGAGAGGACCGCGGAAAGGACCGCCGAAGAGGACCGCGGAGAGGACCGCTGGAGGGGACTTCCGGAAAGGATCGCGGAGAGGGCTGCCAGAGAGGACCGTGGAAAGGACCGCCAGAAAGGACCGCCGGAGAGGACCGCCGTAGGGGACTTCCGGAAAGGATCGCGGAGAGGGCTACCAGAGAGGACCGCGAAGAGGGGCCCGCCACTTCCGTCCATGGTTCGGAGGAGGAAATCAGAGCTCGCTAGATCTCGTCGAAGATGAAGGCCCGCTTGTTGTCGATGAGGCTCGCCGGAGCAAAGGGAGCTTGATGGACGAACAAGAGCAATCGCGGCCGCTGCCATCCGCGGCTCGCAGGAAAATGTGGGAGCTCGTCATAAGGCCGTCGCTGCTATCCGTGGCTCGCCGGAGGAAGTGGGAGCTTGCTTCTTCCGGGCCAAGGTTCGCCGGAGTGGACAATTGCTAGTGGTATGGCTCGCCGCTGGATACTGCTAGAGATGAAGTACGCTAGAGGGCTCGCCGGTCTGGGAGGATACTCACCGACCCTAATGGAGGGTACTTCTGGTGTCCCCTTACCGCGTGCTCGCTGCTTGCGGGAAAGATCCCCGCGGTCCGCGGCTCGGCGGCGGAGGGAGGAGTTGCCGAAGCTAGAGGAGTCGCTTGTCTACTGGACCGCCATGCTGGCCGCGGTAGCCAAGGGCTCGTCGAAGCTTGTCGCCGGTTATGACTCTGTCGGATCTCCAAGCGGTCATGGATCTAAGCTCGCCGGAGAGAGGCTCGCCAAGGGCTCGCTGGAGAGGACCGGGAGTGGCTCGCCGGAGGAAGGAGGTATTCACCAGAGGCCTGCAGCTATCCGTGGCACGCCGTAGGAGGAGCATACTGCCCAGATCTTTTGATGCGACTTTCCGATTTGAGAAGAAAAGGAAATGGGCTCTCTCATCTTCCTTTATTTTGACCTTTTTCCCCCACCTCTCTCCGTCTCTCTCCCGTTTTCCATTTAATTTTTTTTACCTTCTCTCTCATTTTTTCCTCCATTACGGACTCGTAGCACAAAAGCTTTTTGTGACTGGTCCCACGAGTGGCGCCGGTGATGGAAACCGCTTTTTCGGGGCGTCGACCCGTTGAAATTGGTACCGGGTCGACACCGCACCGAATAGCAAAATCCGGAAAATAAATAAATAAATAAATAAAGCAGAGAGAAAGTATTTATACGTGGAAACCCAAATCGGGAGAAAACCACGGGCCTTTTTAGGCGGTGTCATGCCAAAGGGAAGGAACTTTTATTAATCTCGGGGGAATTTACATATGCATCACTGTAGGAGCTTGGAGCCATTAATAGAGCTCCATGCTAAGAGAAGGAGAAGAATGAAGAATAATAGTAGGGACTTGTTGAGTATTTGGCCCTCTCTCCTCCCTCCTTTGTAGCCTGCATTTAAAGGGGAGAAGGAAATAATTGATGGAGACAAGAGGGGACATTGTCCATGTGAAGCCCATGTGCGGCATGTGGTTTCCATGTGGTAGTGTTCCATGGGTCCCGCCAAATGTCTCCACATCACTTCAAATATATTCTTCTGTCCATATATCTCTGATTCTGTCTTGAATAATTTATCTGACTTATATCTTGGGCCAGATAAAATTAGGCTTTCTTGTACTGTTCAAATAATATTGGATTAGGAAAAATCCCTAATCCATCATATTGAATATATCACGTGTAATAAGAATCTGACGAGTTACACCATCTTCATAGTATTTTTAATTTAATAAGAGAACATAAAAGAAGAATTTGATATCAAGTAGCACATTTGAACAAAAGTGTTTGAGTAACAACAACAACAACAACAACAACCCAGTTGAATCTCACTAGGTACTCTCTAAGGTTCCGTTTGGTACATGGAATTCAAAATATGGAATTAGAATTGGGGACTTCAATTCTAATTCTGGTGTTTGGTAGCACAAAAATTATGTGGATTTGGAATTGATTGTGCAAAAAATGAATTGGAATTGACAGAATTCAATTCTATGGAATTGAATCCCATGGAATTTCAATTCCAATTCCACCAATTCCGTATACCAAACGGACCCTAATTATATTTTGTAGAATTCTAATGGGTTGTTGTTCGCTAGTGGATGATAGTATGGTGATTAACGGAGTGGTGATTACTTTTATCATGCACCTAATTAAGATGCATTATAGACCTCACACAAGCAAATGAATAAAATTAAAAAGGGGTAACACTCGAAGTCGATTCTGGACAACTGCGATGAGAGATAATTATGCTAAATATGGAGCTCCTGCAAGTACTAAATGTAGGGTGCACCCTTTGCCAATCAACTGCGATTAAAACTTAATTTACCATCTCTAATGTGTTCGTCTAATTGGTTCCGAGGGGGCCATTGAGAATAGGGCTCATCATTTTGAACAAAATTAAACTCATGGACATTCCTATATTAATTTATTGCTCATTCCTTTGTCCCTACGTGTTTGTATAATTTCCTTTTTAGGGTGTCAATATGTATTCATTCACTTTCTTTACATAGTAATGAAACTCTCACCGTCTTAAATTAAATTATATATTCACTATCTACATGATTAGATTTTTACACTTTTTTTCATATTTTCATTACTAATTTGATAAAATAATATAATCATGTCACATCTTATTTTATAAAGCTTTTGATATAATTTTTTAATATGTAAATTTTATTTTGTTTTTAATTATGTTCCAATGCTTAAGTAAATTACTTCATTGGAAATAATTTCAGTAAAACATCATGAGCTAAAAAAATAATTTAAATTAAGATAGAGAAAGTACTCCGTAAAAAAACAGAGTGAGATTATCACTTTGCCAACAAAAATAGTAGCCTCGAGGCATTATCCAAAAAGTAAAACAGTAAAAGAGTGAGTATAATACTCACATTTCCAAATTTATTTCCCTTAGTTTATGTGTAATTAAAAGCACATAAATTAAGGTTTAAGAATTCTCTGCACCCTAGGTGCATATAAAATTTACATCCAAAAATCATAATGTAAATTAAATAAGAACAATGCTAGGTTCACAAAGAGAATAATCACAAGCTTAACTTACTACGGAGTATTTATAGTTTAAATTATCATTTTAAATTTATTTTAAACTATTTAATTTTCTAATTTATCATTATTACACTATCTCCGTTTCAAATTAAATTACAAATTCTCATTTAGGAAGTTAATCCCGCATTTTTAAAAATCAACTTATTTAAAAAATTATATAAGATAAATTAATAAATTTACATATTAAAAACTACATCAAAAATTTTACAAAATAAAAAGTGGCATTGATGTTTTGTTTTATCAAAAAATTAGAAAAAAGATAGCAAACAAAAATTATCGAGAGATGTTGCAAAAAAATTGTTATCAATTTTGGTACGGAAAGAGTATCAATTTTGTGCATATATATAATCAACATATGAAGTCTGATTGAAATTTCATACAATGTCAGAATCTGGCAAACTCACTTTGGATTTCCAAGCATGAAATGGTACAACAAACACTGGTATTCACAGTTTATCAGAAGAATCATTTATCAAAGGAATAAATTCTTACAAGTATATTATTAGTACAATGATACAGAGAAAAAATTGGGTAATCCCTTTTCTTCTAAGACAATTAAAAATAAAATAAAAAAAGTCAGATGGGTTAAAAAAATACTCAACGCCTAATAAGGGTACTCCTCACCCACATGTACAAATATTCAAAAAAAACCAGATGAATATTTTTTAGAAAAAAAAAACTAAATTACATCCTATAAAACCCATTTTACAAACAAGCTAACCTCATACTCATATAGCAAAAGAGGACAGTCAAGCAGGCCGATCGGTAACCTCACATGAAATAGCTCAAAGACTTCTTCCGTCTTGAGCCTCCTTCGCCATAGAGCTCGTTCCACTGAACGAGCTCTGTCATGTTTGCGGACTCTGACATCACACTTGCGCAAACCTACACACCAACTCACCCGCAAAGGGCAATAGTGTCATTTTTAAGGGGGAAAAGAACTATGATCGATAACCAATGGAAGGGCAAAATTTTCCCTTACTTGTTCATGAGCATGTCTGAAGTCGTCCATGTTCAATGGTCGAATGTCTGCACTACTGCACAGAGATGGTGGAGGGTTACCTTGCATTGAGGCAGCAGCTTGCTCCTGCAATGGAAAAAAGCATTTTAGGCTTCATTTTGGACCAATGTTTGTGGTTAGCATTTTAGATAAAAAATTTAATGGTGCCGGTGAACTTTGAAAACACTAAAGTTAAACGCTGCGGTTGTACATCATTTTCGAAACGCTAAAGAAACCTTTTTTAAAATGAGACAAGAGAACGGGAAATTGTAGCAAAGTGATATGATGAGACAGCATACTTTCAATTTTCGTCCTTGAAAAAAATAAACTTTTTAAAATGAGATAAGAGAATGAGAAATTGTAGCAAAGTGATAAAATGAGACAGCATACTTTCAATTTTCGCCCTTGATTAAAATAAACTTTTTGAAAATGAGATAAGAGAACGAGAAATTGTAGCAAAGTGATATAATGAGAAAGCATACTTTCAATTTTTGTCCTCGAAAAAAATAAAGTTTTTGAAAATGAGATAAGAGAACGAGAAATTGTAGCAAAGCGATATAATGAGACAACATACTTTCTTCTCTTTTTCTAAAATCTCTCGGATTGGACGATATGCAGCTGCCACACATAAATTCTGCAATCAGAGGTGTCCGTCACAAGACATATTAGACTCCATGGGAAAGGTTCCTTTTTCATAATAAAAATAAAACCAGATTTTACCTTAAGGTCACTTCCTGAATATCCATTGGTCATACTAGCAACGGAGTCCAAATCAACATCTGGTGACAAGTCTTCTTTTGCCAGTATCACTTTTAGAATCTTTTCTCTGTTAGGGGCATCTGGCAAACCGACCATCAATCTGAGAAAGAACCAGTTATTTTTTTAAAATCAAAATTCAAAGTTTTCAGCTCCAAATACAACTTGCTCATTCGCTTGTTTCCTTACCTACGTGGCATCCGCCTAATAACTGCTTCATCAAGATCATACGGCCTATTTGTAGCTGCAAGGACAAGAACACGTTCTGTATCTTTTGTTCGCAATCCATCCCAATTCATCATAAACTCATTTTTCATTTTGCGCATGGCCTCGTGTTCTCCAGGATTTTCCCTACGGCCCAGCATGCTATCAACCTTAGGTCAACCATTATTTTAAAAAAAAACCAAGAAAAGGAAAGAGTCAGGATGGGAAAGAAAATCCAAAAAGAGAGTAATCTGTAGCGGTTCAATAGGCATCAGAGGCATACTTCATCGACAAAGATTACACTAGGTGCAATTTTACTAGCCAGCGAGAAGACAGCCTTGACATATTTCTCACCCTCCCCAAACCACTGCAACACACAAAATAAATATAAATATTACTACAACTACTGATGATGATGATGATGATGAAATAAAGCAAACCTATTAGGAATTTAATGGAATTGAAAATAAAAAGTTAAAACTGACAACAATCCCTACTTTGATGTGTTTTACACAAATAATCCCCATGGGATACATGAACAGTAATCCCAACATGGCAATAGCTTAATAGATTCCCATTGGTTTTTCTTTTCTTTCTTTTGCATTTTCAGAAGAAGCAAAAAGGCATGGGAGTGTTTAGCACCCACTAACTTCTCAAACTTACTTTCCAAAACAAACCAAATTTCATACTGAATCATATCCTTAAAGTTGTAATTTGTTTGTGAGTGATATCAAATATTCTTCAAAAAAATTGAAACAATAAACATCCAAAGAACGTAGAAACATCCAACAATTGTTCTTTCACAAAAGAATCATACAAAAATCAGCAATATCAAGGAAAATTCTCTGAGAATATATAGATTGGAAGAGTTTATGAATAAGCATAAGGTATCCAAATTGAGAAAATATTCAATTCTTCTGGTTTAACAAAGCTTTTATTTTTTATAAACATGTAAATTTTATTACTAATGCTAAATTCAATATTACTAAAGAATCATTAACTCTCACATCACTTAAATTTACTAATGGAGTACAAACTAGTTATCAACATTATTTCAAGCTTATATTACATCTTTTCAAATCCTTGGACAAAAATAATCCCCATTTTGGAGAGCTTTACAAATATAATCCAAACTTGTTAATGGTTTTGCAGAAACAATCACATAATGGAACCTTAATGCGGTCAAGCCAGAAACTATTTTTGTGAAGATATTGACAAGTTGGGATGATTGTAGTGCATTTCTCCTGTAGGGATTATTTAGTATAATGCATCAAAGTATGGCTAATAGTTTCCCATTTCACCAAAAAGGTTTGTAATGAAATCATAATATGTGCAAATGTTTTTCATAAAAAACTATGACACGCAAACCTTTGAGGCGATGCTTGACATGGAGATGTTGATGAAGTTTGCACCAGCTTCTGTGGCAACAGCCTTAGCAAGCATTGTTTTCCCAGTGCCAGGAGGGCCAAATAGAAGTATTCCCTTACAAGGCTGCAAAAAGAAAAATAAATAATTTTAATAAAAAAATAACAGGAAGTGTGGTTGCAAAAGTAATGATGCATAAACAATCACAGAAAAATTCAGAATTAATAAAGAACAAGTAGCACCATCTTAAAGGGCCTGAAATTGCAACAATAAAAAGAAAAAAACCTAGTTGCCTATGCCACATAATAAGTGCAAGTGAAGCAGTTTATCAAATTTTGTTAGCCAGAACTAAAAGGTAGACATTTCAATACAAATATATCTATATGGGTCTACAATTAAATCCAAGACCACTCATATAAACCTGCGTAGAGTTTACCTGATCGTTCATTGTTTTATTAGCTACACAATAGATCACATCATTAAAATTTTATCATCCGGGATCATAGTATTTTCTGCTCTTTTCATTTACAGGTAAATAACGTTTTCTTTTTCTTGGAATAGTTAAAATTGATGTGTCTGGAACAAAATTATAAGTATGAAACCTTGGTTAACTGCCCCTTGGAGAAAAGCTCTGGCCTCTGCAAAGGAAGCATCACCAACTCTTTCAGAGTATCTTTGACGTTTTCCAGTGCACCAATATCATCAAATGTGACTCCAATATCAACCGAAGGGATGACATCTGCTAGGAGTCTCTTCTCAAAATCATTCTCGGTCACAACATCCTGGAACAGTTCAAAAAAGGTTGAGTTCTTAAAAGAAGGAGAATATATTCGAGTCTGCGAATATCAAGGATGGATGCAATCTTCAAAGTTCAAACATATCAAATAGTGCTTAAAACACCTTAAGTGACTTCTTCAGGCTTTTGGACTCATTTTGTGTGTCTTGCAAAATGTCAACACCATATTGAATGCTGTTACACAACACAAGGCATTCTTTAAACACAATAACAAAACCAACAAGGGAGGGGGCTTGTTGCTAAGTATGTTACCTCTCAGAAGACATAGCAGTCATTGCATCAGAATCTTCTTGAGGGTTTTGCATTAAATGATGGCTCAATGCCCATCCAACAACCTTCTCCGCACCTTCAAATGCACCAAACTACTATTACATTGAAGTTAACAGTAAGTGAGCCAGCATGTGATTAGAAAAAAGTATAAGAAATGAAAAATGTGTGTTTACTCTCAATTGAAAAATGGGGGTCCTTGATGCACAATCGCTCCAGTCCATCACATTCTAATCCATTTCGGCTCAGAACCTATACTTATGATAGAAATTATCATTTAGCACATATGGAGCACTATACATCAAACTATAAAATTCAATGCTTCAACTATCCTAAATCTTCAGTTGAAAGAACACTACACTACACAACTCTACTACATTAATATTGAACTGAAAATTTTACACTTCCAGCAGTTAAACAACAACCCAGTATAATCCCACAAAAGCAGGGTCTGGGGGTGTGTACAGACCTTACCCCTACTAAAAGTAGAGAGGCTGCTTCCAGCAGTTAAACATAGAGTAAAAAAATCAACCAAAGTTTATACATGCTTCGATGCTTAAACAAGTGTACATTTCAGTGAAGCAGAATAAGCACTGTCCCCTAGAATCAAGTACTGAACAGGAGATTGAAGCCATGTCAGCATAAATGCTACAACTTTGAATTGTAATGAATGACCATTCACCTCCTCTAGCAGTCATAACTCATTACAAGAAGTTGTAAAGGGGGTGCATAGTAATTCTAAACTCTTGGAAATTAAATTAGTAAGAAAAATAAATGTGAAGCTCAATGAAGTATACTCACAGTTCTTAAACTATTCAAATTTCCTTTTGTTTTCATAGTTTCAGCATCTCGATCCAATTGTTGTTTCCAACCAGCTTGTAATGCTTCATCCTGCAATCATGATGCATATCAGAAAATAGGGAAAAATGGAAAAGAGGAAAGTTATATTTAAAAGTTCGGAAAAAACCTGAGGCATGTAAATTGAAACTTTATTCGGAAAAAGTTTTGTGAAAAGTTTGGTTGTCTTGGTAACTTCCTTCCCCCTGTCATTTAACCTCCCAAGACTATCCTGAAGCCATTGAAGTTTGACAATCATGCAAGAAGACTAATATTGCCATTATTGTTCAACTGCTTAGAAAGATAGAGAGGGTACCGGGAAAGCCAAATCAAGCAAAGCAGTTTGATTGCCACCAAGTTTTGTGAAAAGCAGTCCACCAGCATGTGACTGTAGTGCAGAAAGGAAATGTGTTATACTGTTATTCAAAGTAAAAACTTAGACATCATGGTTTCAACTAGCCATGATTAAAGTGGCTGCAATCCTTTATGTCACACCATAGTTATCTTTTCGTTTTTTCACTTTCATGTTTTTTAACTAGAAACTATTTTAGATTTTTTGTTTTTCTAGGCAGTGTATATTCAGTGGCACTTTTTGCAGCCTTTAAGCTAATACTCCGTATTTTAGAAGCCTTGTCTATAAAAAAGTAGAAACTAGAAGCTTTAACACAAAGATTACAAACATAAATGATTTTCTTCGCATCCCACAAGTCATAATTCTATATGGCCTCAAGGTAAAGCTTACATTTTCTTTCCGGGTGTCAGTATGGACATGTGAACCTATAACTATAACATTATCAGGAAGCTTCTCCATCCTGCTTTTAAATGTTGAAAAGCCGGAATGCCCTGCCATAGAGTTTTCAGCATCTTTCAAGAACAAAATAAAAGGGAAATTTCTGCTCTCATCAAATACAACCTGTATGATAGAATAAAATTTGTAAAGACAGTTAAAATGCTGCAAAGGAAAAAATGAACTCAATTTTTAAAAGTAAACCTTATGCAAATTTAAGATGGAAATGGAAAACACTGTCGTTTTTCGTTTCTGTCAAGGAACCAACTCAACCAAAAGCTCAAGCTTGTGGCTGTGACCCAAGAATAGTTATTTATATTCTAACACGCCCCCTCACGTGCAGGCATAGTCTTTTTCGAGCCTTGCACGTGAAACCTTAATTTTTTTTTAAACTGGGTGGCGCTGAGTTTCGAACCCGTGACCCCTTAGTCAACGAGGCTCTGATACCATGTCAAGGAACCAACTCAACCAAAATCTCAAGCTTGTGGTTGTGGCCCAAGAACAGTTATTTATATCCTAACAGTTTCACATTTTACATTCACATTCTGTTAAATAGAAGAAAGAGAAAAGAACTGAGATTGACTGCCGGATAATATTTTTGTCCATCATTTCACAAAGGACATGTTTGGAACCTTTTTTCTGAAAGGGGAACATGTTGAAAATTGAATGTGTTGAAATGACTGAATCAAAAGTAGGGTCAACCTAACAAAATTTTCAATAAATTGTAGAAATAATCTAAAGAGTAAAGAATGTGCTTCTGTTTATGTTTATGATACTAAATCATAATTAATCATATTTCAACACAAAAACATGCAAAACAAAATGTCAACTCAAAATGTTTCATTATTCATAGAAAATGAAGGCACACCTCAAATAGTGTGTCGATGAGGGACTTGTCCAGATCTTCGGCACGCGTGGCTTCTAAACGCAATTCGTTGGCTGAGACAGCATGAAGTATTGTTACAAACTTGGGAATAGGAGTTAACTTGCAAAGCAGAGCACATGGAAAGATAAGCCTAAATTCAATATAACATCTAGCATACATACTAGTAATTTAAACAAGATTTTAAGAAATGCTTTAGGCATTACCCTTGCAAAAGAAACCATGGAAGCCATCGCAAATACCCCCAAAGTCGACCCCATCTGGTATGGATTTTTCAAATCTAACCCCAATTTTTGACAATGGATTGTTTGCAAAATGCAACACAATCTTCCCCTTACTCCCAATTGTTGGCCCTCTGGAAAGTAGACAAACAATGGATTATGTATATGTAAGTATTAAGTGTGCAATTACAAAACATATGCAAAACAAACATAAATATTATATTTCTGCAAATACATGAGCAAGAAAACAATGTGGACTACAAGTACACATAGGCCCTAGGCCCTGCCTTGGCATCATAAGCACTAGGCACTGGATTGGCATCCGACTAGTGCCTAGAAAAATTTTTAGCACTGACCATAATGAACACAATCCTTTGTCATACCCTGGTTACATCAATCTTGTAACACTAAATTATATAACCCATGGATACTTGACAAAGATGTTTTTGACATCAATACTTCATTCGTTCCCTAAGTCTCTAACACTAGTTCATCTAACCCATGGAGACTCGACTAAGATGTTTTCGATCATATCACTGGCAATCCACAACTATTCACTAAAATGTCTTCATCCAACACTTTGCACATGGGCACAGTAGCCAACAAGTTAAAAGGCCCCAGCAGCAAGGCAGGCCAAGTTAAATCTTTAGTTCCTTACCCACTTTACTTCTTGATTATGTCCTAAATGGTGAGGGCAGCTTGTTTAACCTTGTCTCAATTAGTAAACTTGCACATTAATAAAATTGTTGTGTAACCTTATTTTTACCAATTTATCGTTTTGGCAGTGGTGCAGGATTGCATTACACTGAAAATGATTCATAAATCACTCCATTGGGCCGCAAGGAACAAAAATATCAGGTGTAAGCCAAAAGTAAATCCAGATGAGTTTGTTGCTCGATTGAAAGCTTTCATTTGTTGGCAAGGCTATCCCAAGACCTATGGAACTCTTATGATACTTTGTCACCTCTTGCCAAGCTAACACCTTTCATATTACATATCTCCATTGATGCTACAAATGATAGGCTCTTACATCAATCAAACATGACGAATCTCTTCTAACATGGCAAGTTCATTTGTCTCATTTGCTCGCAAATGGAAGCAGTAACGTAGGTGTTGGCTTGCTGCTGTGTGTGAGGAGGACAGAAACCCTTCGGCCCTTGTTTTCCCTTCCACCCAGATGCAATAACACAGCAGCAGTCTTGAGTAATAAGGTGATACTGCTCTGTTTCCAAATTGAAGGGTGTTGGGATTTTAAGAGTATGGGTTTCAGTAATGGGCTATGGAGAATTGTTTAGTAACCAAGCAATATGTGGGAGTTTGGGATTCTATTAACCCCTTTTTCAATACCCATACTTCTGTGGAGCAAACAGGAGTTTAAGATTCCATTAACCCATTTTCAATACCCATACTTGTGTGGAGCAAACAGAAGCACAGAGCCTTATTTATAACTCAAAATTGTCAGAAAATTGTTGCCGGGTACCCTAGGTTTTGTGGTAAGAACTACCAGGTCCTAGTATTTTTCAAAATATATTCTCCGGGTACCTAAATTATCAAATAAATGTCCAAGGAGGGACATTCCATCCAAAGTACCGTTAAGCATACGAGCTCCGTTCATTTTAATCAAAAAATCCAGTGAAATTCCCTCTTTAGCCCTTCATTCTTCTACTCTTCGTGGCTTCTAGGTCTTCCGTAGATTTTGAACAACTCGGAGTCGATTTTGTCGTTGATCTACTCCTCCATCTTCTTGGTCTTGCGTAGGTAAGTGAAACTACTCCACTTCTTGGTCTTGTGTAGGTAATTAAACCTACTCCTCCATGTTCTTGGTCTTTGTGTTTGTGGTTTGAGGTAAAATTATGAGATTTTGCTTTTCCCCGATTGGTTTTTCACACAGCTGTTAGGGCGCAAGAATTGAACTAAACATCTCTCTTCTTTAGTAATGACTCAAAACAGGTATGTTAGTTCACAAATTAAAGATGACGAGCAATTCATTCACATATGATTTTTTTTTTGTTTCTGTAGTAGTGGGCTAGTGGCAGTCATCACTCTTTCACCTTAAGAAGAATTCTTGATCATGGAGATTGGTTAGAGATTCCTACGTGCAAGTGTGGCAAAGCGATAGTGATTTTAACTTTTTGGACTAAAAAATCCTGAAAGAAGATTTTGGGTGTGTGTTGGGAAAGTTGCTGTACTTGTTTTGTTATTTTTATCATGCCGTGTAGTTTGTTTGAACATGTTGGTAATGTGAGTTCTTATTGAATAGGCTATACACAAATGTGATAACTGGCAATGGGCAGAGCCTGAGCTATCAGCTATGCAATAGTTCCAAGAAGATCATTCCCGGGTTCTTAGATAATATCAATGAAAAAGACGAATAGATCACATGCTAAACCATGCTCATGAAGGAGTCGCAAAGGAAGAGAGTTGCACCCTTTTTCTATGGTCTGGATTTAGGATTTGTGCTTCACATTGCAATATATGTGTTGCTTATGTAAGCCAAAATGCATGTATCAAGTGTATGTGGTTTGTTGTCTAGTTGTTTGTCATTATTTTATGATGTATGATGTACCTGTGATAATTTCAATGAGTACTTAGTTTAACTTTAATAAATCCCCTTGTTATGTATCATTGATTGTGTTTGTTTCATTTGATACATGAAAACAATTGAAACTTAGAAAACCATGCTTGAAAAAATGAAAGGCAGACCCCAAAACCCATTCTTGCTTCATGCTTGTTTTGGTTTCAGTTGAAACATGGAAAACCAAGTTTGAAGAAAAGGAAATCAGTCCCCAAAAACCCAGCCTTGCTTCATGCTTGTTTTGGTTTCAGTTGAAACATGAAAATCAGCTTTGAAAAATTGAAAACCATCCCCCAAAATGCAGAAATCAGCCCCTAAAACATGTAGAAACCAGCTTCAAAGAATGCAGAAACCAGCCCCCAAAAAACATGAAGAAACCAACCCCCAAAAAATGAAAAAACCAGCCCCCAGAAATGCAGAAACCAGCCCCTAAAACATGCAGAAACCAGTCCCCTAAAATCATGAAGAAACTAGCCCCAAAAACATGCAGAAACTAGCCCCCAAAAATGCAGAAACCAGCCCCTACAACATGCAGAAACCAGCCTTCAAAAAACATGAAGAAACGAGCCCCCAAAAAACATGCAAAAACCAGGCCTTAAAAAGCATGAAAACCAGACCCTTCAGTTAGCATTCTATCAAACAGCCTATCAATGAACAATACAAAATTACGTCACGCTTAGGTATCTTTTCAAACAAAGCCATTAAGGCACAAGAAATTTACCTCCAAAAACCATCAATATTGATTGATGTCAAAAACCATACATATTATGTTTGTGTTGTACCAAGCAACGAAATCCAAAAGCAGTTTACAACACTTTTTAAGTACCAGTAATGTTGGTTGATAACATAAACCATACAATATTTGTTTGTGCTATACTAAGCATCAAACTCCTAAAGTATTTATCTTTCACATACACTTGAAAACATGTAGGAGCCTAAAGAATGACACAACGAGAAACATAAAATTAAAAACAACATAATCACAACAGAAAAACCAGTTACAGTCACTCTCTTTAATAAAAACCCTAGAATAATGCTCTTTAGATGCGAACGGCCGCGAAGAAGAACATAGTTGGAAGGAATTGAGGGAAAGTGAACTCATACCATTGTGTGTGCTTGAAGAAGGCAAATGACCGCGAAGAAGGCAAACGACCGTGAACCAAATGGGGAAACACAGCATTACACTTTGGAGAAGATGCAGTCAACACAAACGTGAAAAAAGGGCTTTATTGGGAAATAGAGAGGGGCAGGTCAGACATTTCGATATACCTAACGGGTTTTGGATGGAATGTCCCTCATTGGACATTTATTTGATAATTTAGGTACCCTGAGAGTATATTTTGAAAAATACTAGGACCTGGTAGTTCTTACCACAAAACCTAGCGTACTCAGCAGCAATTTATTGCAAAAATGTCATCAAAGATCATTTTCAATGTATTATTAATCGTTGAAAGTTTCTGCAAAATTTTATATCACAAATTGTATCCAAAGAAACCTCGACAAAAATGAAAACAAGAGAGATTGACAGCAAAAGTTCATTATGGGAAACATACCTTTTAGAAGATGAGGCTGAATATGATCCACCAGCAGAACCAATGAACTTAACTTTGTCACCTGAAAATTTAGACAACAATGTAAAATAAGAGCAAGAAACTAATAGTTCCTCTGTATTAAAAAGAACATAACATTTGAATTTTATTGGTCAATGTATGTAAAAGTTGACAATATTATAGAAAAAAGATGCATTAGGCTACAATGTCAACTTAATATCATTAAGTTGGTGGGAAGCTAGGCCAAGGTGGTTTGGACATGTGAGTCGGCAGAGTACTGACACCCCAATGCAGAGATGCAAGGGGCTTACGTTGGAGGGTGGGAGTAGAGGTAGGGGTAGACCTAAGAAGTATTGCGGGAAGGTGATTAGACAGCATGTAGGAATTTTTTTCCCAACTGTTGATATGCCCTTACATAGGAGCATTTCGAAAGCTAGAATTAAGGTAGTTGGGTAGGCACTTTGGACTAGGGGATTGGTCCCACATCTGTTGTGTGCTTTGTATGCTTTGTTGTGTGCTTTACGTCCTTTGTATGCTATGTGCTTTCTTTTCTTTTATGTGTCTTCTGTACTCTTATATTCTTTGTGCTACTTGAGTTGGGGTCTCTTGAAAACAGCCTCCCTACTTTCGAGTAAGGGCAAGGTCTCTATACACACACCCTCCCCAGACCCTACTCTCATGGGATCCGACTGGGCTGTTGTTATTCTTGTCAACTTTATATCATTAGGTTTATTTTGAAATGAAGTTTTGAACACTGAAATATCATATTTTAATAATATCTTTTATGTAAACAACATCAAATACTAATGTCTAATGGTCATAGTGATGCATTGGAAGGCGTGAAAAGTCATATCATATAAAAGTCTATTTGGGATGGAAGGTGTACAAACTTAGGAATACCTCAAATATTAGGGGGAGGTGTTAGGAGTTACTAGTGGAGACTAGTGGTGGAATAAAGTTCAAAAGGTTGAGATCAAGAAAACAGCCTATAAGAGGCTCAAGGAGAGTAGTGATGAAGAGGACAGGAGGCCAATCCAAGAGTATAAGACTGCTCAAAAGTTAAGGTGGCAGTTTGGGCAGCTAAGAATGTCTTTTGAATGTCTATATCGAGACTGAAAAGAGGGTCGGGAGAGAGGAAGGTGCAATATATGGACCAAATGAAGTGTGTTAAAGGCGAAGAGGCAAGGTTTTGATGGGTCATGGATGCCACAGAGTTTGGACTTTAAAGTCTTATTACTTTCATAGCCTTGTAAAGAGGAGATGGCAGTCTGAAAGTCATCAAGATATTAGGTATTGTCAAGACAATAAACATGCAGAGGTCGTGAAAGCTATTGGCAAGATGAAAAGGAGAGAGCTTTGGGACCAGATGAGATACGGGTAGAGTTCTGGATGATTGTGGGCAGAGATGGATTGGTGTGGATAAAAAAAGTGGTTTAATGTTATTTTCAAGACGGCTAAGATACAAAAACCCAATAGAATCCCTTAGAAAGTAGGGTCTCGGGTGGGGGTGTGTGCAGACCTTACCACTACTTGAAAGTAGAGAACTTGTTTCCAAGAAACCCCCAGCTTGAGTAACACAGAGAGCATAAAGCATGACTTGAAAGTAGAGAACTTGTCTAAAGTCAGATGTCCTATGTGACAAAAAGATTTCAACAAAGCTTAAAGGAAAGTTCTACAAGACAATAGTGAAATGTTGTTACGGAACTCAGAGTTAAGCAGTGAAGAGCACTCACGTTTTGAAGCTCTATGTAGCAAATATGCAAATGTTGAGATGGATGTAAGGTCTTACGAGGGTGAAGGTCTCAAACAAAGCTATTCGGGAGAGGGTGGGAATGGGCAATGTGGAAAATAAGTTGCCAGAAGTTAGACTGAGATGGTTTAGGCATATACTAAGAAAAGAAGTACGGCTCTGGTGCAAAGGTGCAAAAGGCTTGAGATAGAAGATTTTAAGAGGGATAGAGGTTGAACTGAGAAAAGTTGGAAAGAGGTTATTAGACATGATTTTCATTTTTGGATCTCACCAAGGATATGACCTTAGATAGAAGTGTTTAGAAGTCTAAGACTAGGGTGATTGGATAGTCTGTTGGGCAAGGTTATACCCTTTTGTAGGATCTGTTGTGTGTTGTCGTAATTTGTTGATTCTGCATGTATGTGCATATATGTCTACTTCTTTCGTGCAACTTTGCCTTTCCTTTTTCCCTTTTTCACTTTTCAATGTTCCTTTTGTTTTGAGTCGGGGGTCTCTTGAATATAGCATCTCTACTTTTCAAGTAGAGGAAAGGTCTAAGTACACTTACCCTCCTCTGACCATACTCCATGGAATTATACGAGGATGTTGTTTTGTATATTTTCTTATTAATATTTCCTCTACAACATAAAATGAAGCAACATACCTGCTCTGAACGTGGAATTTTTTGATGTCCCCGCTAACAAAAGTGAATTGACATCTTCTGCCTTGGAATGCAACCCCGAGCCTAAATGGGTATTTGAACTATGCATAACTGCTTTACCAGATGAATGCTCTGATACCTTAACCCATTCGAGTTCTTTAGAGAATTCATCACTACCATTGGCAATTTTCTGCACACTATATCTCGTCTTTGCAGACAAGCCCTGCAACAGAGACAATAATCAATCAGAGACGGGCAATTTCTGATAAAAACAAAGTAGATAGGATAAATAAAGCAAAGACAAGTGATAGTGAACATCATTTTTTAGTCCAATCATTTAAAAAAAGTTCATTATGCAATACATTGTAGTCTTATAAATTTACAATGCATGCAGTGTTTCGTACATGAAGATGTGAATGGGTATCAAAAATCAGCAGTTTCGCCCCATAATACTGAGCTAGTGCTCTAGCCAGCATCTCTTGATATATCTCAGATCCTAAAATTAGAAAACAGAACCATCAAAAGCAAAGAGGAAAAAAACCGTTTGTAGACAATACATTTATTTAATGAATGACGGTACAATTGAGAAATTAGTAATAAACCTGCAGGACCAGTCAGCCAGATGCGGGGATTCACCGTTGGGAGCTCAGAAGTAAATTTAGCTAGTTCTTGGTGCTTCATGTGTATGTACGATGCTGCTATCAGCACATTTTTTGTATTGTCACTGCATATCAAAGTACTCCTAAATAAAAGAGATACGATTTCCAAAAAATCTAGTTTCCATTAAATAAACTGCTAAAAAATAAGAAGCATAGTATTTTGCTTTACCAAATCACACACTAGGATCATCAACCCACACTTTTTGTGCTAAACAATTTAACCCACACTTTGACTCTAATTAAGAATAATTGTTAATAAAATTATATCATTATCATTTTATAAAGAATGTTTATTTAGAGGTGTGTTTAGTTTTGGGGAGAGAGGGAGGTGTTTGATGAACTTTGTTTGGTTCAAGAGGGAGGGATAGATTAATTAATAATTAATTTTATTTTAATTTAAGTTGCTTTCTAATTGAGAAAATTCCAAAAAAAACTCTATCTGATCTTAAATAAATGCAACAAAGAGATGTTTTTCTACTATTCAAACTCACAGTAGATTATCTTTTGTGATTTATACTTAAAGATAAATGTAGTCATGTGAAATGACCCAGATCTTGTTATATTCATTGTGATATAAACTTTCATAATATCATCTTTTTATATTCACCAAAACACAATTGAATATATTAATGATTTACTTGTGCATTGGCAACCCTGAACACCCCTGATTTTGCATTTATTTAAGAACGAAGTTAGCGTGTTATAAGTCAGGGGCGATATTTTAGAAATAAATTAATAAAATTAAATTATATTACTTATTTTAAAATTTAAAATTATAGAGAGCGAGTAAAAAGTTTTGTTGAACCAAGCATTGGGAGCCCCTCGCTTTCAGAAGTGTTCAACCAAACACACCATGAGGAAGAAAATTAACTACTTCACCATTAAAATAGCTTAACATAATCAGGATATATACTCATCTTTATAAGCTATGTTTTAAAGATCAATGCCTTGAGCCGTTAAGTGCATCTAAGAGTCATTTTAGTGCAATGGTTGCACTGATGTCTTTCACTGTGTAGTATGAAAGGGATGGAAAATTATACTCCGTAATATTTTAGTGTCATCACCTTCACCATCTGACCAACTTGATGCCAATCATGTTGGGGAGAAGGGTCACCTCAAAATCCCCACAAAGATCAATGTAACATAAAATTAAAAAACAAGTTGGAAACATGCCAAGGCCCAAGAGTCGTATGGAAAGGTTACCTTAAGTAATACGGAAAGTTATCAAATGAAACATCCATCTCCCGCCCATCAAGTATTTTTGCCTGGATGTCTTCTTTAAATGTTGCACACCTTGACGACATCCCTGATGTGGACAAAGGGATTGAATCTCTTACCCACTCTCTTTCTTCTACCTGCACACAGATACTTGTGAACTACCTTTATTTCAAAAAACAGAAAATATTCAAAAAAAACGGGCAAAATAAGTTTCAGCAAGACAACTACATTGCCAGACTCTTGGACAGAGTCCAAGTTTCCGTCAAGAGTGGGGATATTGCCATGCACTCCAACATCAGCATCATTATTAACCTCAACATTTGATGATGAATTGACTTCAGGGCCATCAAGCTCATCTTCATGTCCAATGGGGAAAGAGGGCAGCTCATTTGTAGGATAGTTCCTATCCCTGACCTGAGATGTAGATTTCAAATGAGAAGAGTTTGGTCTCAGGCATGAAAGGGAAGCCAAGATGGAAGCACCAGCCACAGCTGAAGCATCTCCTGCTCGTCTTTCAACATGCAGTGATTTTCCAAAACTAGGTCTAACATCGGAGGAAGCTGATTTAAGTATCCGGTCAAATGAAATTTTCTGAAAGATCTAATATAATGATGTCAAGAATACTCCAGATGAATGTGAAAGAAGGCATACATACATATATATATCTGTGTGTGTGTGTCTATATATATATATATATATATATATATATATATATATATATATATATATATATATATATATATATATATATATATATATATATATATATATATATATATATATATATATATATATATATATATATTTATTTATTTATTTATTTATTTATTTATTTATTTATGTATGTGTGTGTGTGTGTGTGTGTGTGTGAGAATCAATAGCATATAAAACAGTTACAAGATATGAACAGCTGCATTAGCAAGAATGATAAAGGATACATAAGCATGAGATCCGAGCAAGCCAAAGACAATCTCATCTCCTGAGTTGAGAAAACAAGAAGTATTTTTTCTGATGGTCATTCCATTTACTAGTACAGATCCTTTCTTCCCCTTGCTCTCAAGAACGGCAACCGAAATGCCTTCTCGCTGATCATTTCCAGAAACAATGAGTACTCATACTGCATGTACAGAATATGGAGTTCATCTCCAAAGAAAAAGAAAAAAATGCCTATGGGTACTCAAAATTGAGCAAAATTTGATTCGCAGCCTGCAATTAATCACTAATATGGTGTCCTTGTGAATTGGAATACGGAGTACTAAATTTGAGTGATATCAACATTGTGGTCATTACTCATTACACTTCAAAAGTCTTAAATACTTCAATAAGGACTGGATAATATGACAAATGTTGTCTCCCATTGGTCATAAAAGTCTATCTCTAAGCCTTTAGAGCCTGAATAGCTTTGAGCAATGACTAGCTCATTAATTCTTCTTACAAGATATTGTGTTGGAATACCTGTAGGAATGTAGGATTGGTAAAAGGATGCCAAGGGAATCTGTACCTATATATTTGAATGTCTGGGTCACTTCTATAAAGACTTAATACTTAAAGAGTAGTAGCTGGCATGCCAAAAACCCACTATCCTCACAAAGCCTACATGAATCTTTTTTACTATTGAGAACACAAGACAAGTGCCTAAGTGTATTGTGGTGTTAGGTAAGTCCTTGAAACAATACATAAGTGATAATATATACTAATTCCAATTGAAAAACATGAAACGGGAATTTTAAGCAAGATGGGAGACATAAAAGCAGAACATTAAACAGCAATACCTGTGCATGTCTTATTATACATAAGATACCACTAGCTGTTTGGTCATTTATTAAAAGATTTGCAGACTTGCTTGAGCCAACCAAGAAATTTGATGTATAGATAGGCACAGTCGAGTTCTGCATTAAGTTATCATTTCACATCAAAATGCAATAGATATGATCACTATTACCACAATGAACTTAAAGAATAAAGCCACCATAAGAGACAACTTCTAATGCACTTTACATCAACTAAAAATGGAAGGAAATTTGGTGCAATGTACCACCATATCAAAAAAGACTACAGATAGTGATGTGAGAGAAATAATGAAGAAAAATAGTAGACAATCTTAAATAAGTGGGTCCAAAATCATTGCTTCCTACCATCAGGCATGAGGTTGCCTTGTTCCCATGTCAATTTTCAATCCAAATAGTATCATAGCATACTTCGATAGTAGAGGGAATTTTTTCATGTGCATAGTCCTAATTCATTTGTGTACTGTACTACTGAAACATATAGTTACTATTCATGTGAAACAGTAGAAACAGATCTTTGATCTGCTTAAAGCATACAATGATAGAAGTGATGTGATAAAAAAAATTATATTGAAAAGTTCTACACGAACAATCTCTCGTTATGGAAGTAAAGGTCTAGAGAACAAGGTTATCTCGAAATATATAATTGCATTGTAACTATTGGTGATAGACCAGCAAGATTCATAAATGACAATAAATGGGAAAAAAAAGATGGGCATTGGTGTTGATGCAAGTATTCATCTATATATTGCAAATGATATGTTTTTTTCTGGTTGCATCGCTAAGGAGGAAATTAGAAAACATTTTGACCTAGCTCACAATTATCGTAAGCCAAATAACTATACATATACAATAATCTTTAAAAGGAAACCTTACACTACAGATGTCAGGAATTGCTTCAACTATAGAGCACATAGACGCTTTAAATACTTCATAATCTCAACTCATGCCATTGGGTTTTAAAATATAACCAAATGAAATACTCCATAATAAATGTTCTTAACTTTCACTTTAAAGTATTGGATACACATGATCATAGTTGTCTTGGCGCATGGCGACAATCATCGTGATGAGCAAGTTCCTTTGGCGATGGCAATGGCACAAATATGTCATTGCCACATGATACAAGTCACACAACCAACTAACTAAATTCACAAATTTATAAGATATAAAATCAATAAAAAATAATACTCCCTCCGTCCCCCTAAGATGTTCTCATTTTGACTTTTGGTGATTTTTAAGGAGAGTTGAAAAAAGGTGAATGTTTACCATAATACCCTTAATGAAAAATGGGTGGAGTGTATTAAATGAGGTGGGTGAGGTGTAATAAATAAAGTAAGTGGGGACAATTGTGGTATTTTAATTGTTAAAAAATGAAATGAGAAGATCTATTGTGGACAAAGAAAAAGGGTTATTGAGAAGATCTATGAGGGACGGAGGGAGTAGAATACTTGATCTAATGTTGGAAGTAAAAATGCAACCAAAAATTCATTCCAAAACACCCAAAGGTGCTAGTATCAAAACAAACTAAGCAAAACACAAAAGTTAATTCAAACTAAACATGATAAAAGTTCAATCTAGCAACTTAAGTAAAACCCATAAATTAATTTAAAATAAATCTGATATAAAGGTCGGAGGTCGCAGACTAGGCAAGGAACCTATAGCAAAGTTGCAGTGTTCCCAGGTCAGAGTTGTGCGACTCGTAGTGTTCCTCGCTTCTCAAGCCGCAACTAGCAAAGAAGAAGAAAGTCGCGATGACGACATTCTGCAAAGACGACTAGGTGCAAAGTAAAATAGCATCTGGAGAATGGGCACGAGTTGAGAGTGACTATAGACCGAGAGTAAAAAGTTTTTTTCATGAATTCGGCCCAAGTATATCGAAAAGTTTTGGGCAAAAAAAAGACAATTTTGCGCAAGAAAGGCAAAGGCACCGAAATGGCATTGCAATGGGAAGATTGGTTGCCATGACCACATTTGTGGCGATTTATGGTGTGCACCATTTGCGCCATCGATAAGCCTGCATATGATCAACTCATCATGGCATCAGGAAACTGACAAACAATGTCCTGACAAGTATCATAAAAGTTTGAAAGCATCAATAACTGAAATATGAGTATCAAGTACCTCGGAGGGAATATAATGCTTGGAAAAAACAATTGTTGAACGAAAAGGGATTTCATTACACAAGAACAAGTTAGCCCATGACCCAAAATGGTTTCATCAAAAGATGTTATTTATGGATAGTTAGATTTTAAAAGATGTAGAACAAGTATTAAGGGTTGAGAAAAATCAAAGTGCCACATCCTGGCAGGGTACCTCAAATGCGGGGATGTGTAATGGAGGATGATATACGATTATCAACTGATATTTTGAACAGAATTTAAAGAAGAACCTGAAAGAGTGAATCCAACACACAATATGCGTTTAATCGTGTGGTCTATTGATGGAATATTAGCTCAATTTCAAGAGAAATAACCTAATATGGGCTCACGGCTACTTCACGGCATACAACACATGAAGAGTGCATTGGAGCTACAAAAGCTAGCAAGTCAGATGATACGGACTGATTTCATTGTCCCACACCGGTTAAATGGGGAACTTGGTGATGGGTTTATATAGGCAAGGGTTCTCCCACCTTAACAGCTAGCTTTTAGGGTGTGGCTCTCCCTTGTGTTGTATCAATGGTATCAGAGCCAACTCGGAGTGGTGGCCTACGGAGTGGTGGCCTGGTGAAACCAGCCATGACCAACGTAGCCGTGACCAACAAGGACGTCGGGCCTTATGGGGGGTCGAATGATACGGACTGATTTTATTGTCCCACACCGGTTAAATGGGGAACTTGGTGATGGGTTTATATAGTCAAGGATTCTCCCACCTTAACAGCTAGCTTTTAGGGTGTGGCTCTCCCTTGTGCTGTATCATCAGAAATCTAGATGATATCATAAGAGGAACTTAGTCACAGAATTTGGGGGAAAAAATTCTATTCAGGGTTCATCCAAATGTTTTACACTTGGTAAAGAATCCACCCACCATTACATTTCACTCTAAAAGTAAACTTCTATGGATATCAATGCCACTTTGTTAGTGGAAAAAGCAGAAGAAGAAAGTGAGTTTTCTCAGAAAAAATGACATTGAACAAAAAAATTGTGAAATTGTTGGTGTGGTGTGAGACAATCTGTAGACATGCCTTGTCCAAGCAGAAAATGGATTAATGCACTATCATTCAAGAAATGAAACACAGAGATTGCAGACCGGGTACTAAGAGATAGAGGGTGGATCACAATGAAATTTAAAAAAAAAAACAATTTGAGTTGACCTTAGAACTCTCTGGCAGTAGCCTACACCAAGGCGTCCTCATCAATTCACAGCCTTGATAATTTTTCTTCGCCAATACAGAGCTGGGCTTGTCAACTACTACAGGCGCCGCTCCTAAAATTCCATAGAAAACCACCAAGTTAAAAAAAAACACCATAGATACCTGGTGGCTTGCATACAAGAAACCCAATAGAACTCCAACCTTGAGCGACAGGCGTAGCAACAGAGACGGAAGGAGTCTGCTCCGCCTTGGGAGAGGAGGCGCCTGCATCTGCTGCCGCTGGCGGCGGACCAGTGAAGCTCGACTCCTTGGGATTCTCAACCGGAGCAGTGGATTTCTCGGACGAATCCGCATTATCACTCTCTCCCTGAAATTGATCGAACCCAGAATTCATTTCAAGAAAAAGAAAAGAGAGACAGAGGAATCGAGTGAAATGAGTAATCCAAGAATTGATCGGATACTTTGTGGCGCTTGGGGGAAGGAGATTTGTCGTCGGAAGATGAGCGGGATCTCCTGCTGCTGTTGTTGTTGGAAGTGGAAGAGGGCAGAGATCCACTTCTTCTGGTGGAAACCATGGGTGCGGAGTTACAGATGATTGGTGATTGATGATGATGAAGATGATGAACCTGAATTTAGGTAGCACTCGTTAGTCTACCAGTCCAGGAGTAGTGAGAGAGCCGATAAAATATAAGCAGTGATTTTTAAAAGTGTACTCGTTAATATTATTTATCCACTTTTAACTTTTTTAAATTTATTATTTTAATTTTTTTATTTATAATTAAATAAATTAAATATTTTATATTAATTCTATAAAATAATTTTATGAAAATATTACATATAATAAATTTTATATATATATATATATACTATGATTGAATTTGAAATTTTATTATAATGTTAATTATTATTTAAAAAATTAATTGATAGACTTCATTATGACAATGGTTCATTTTCTACATTTCTTGCTAGACCTATATATGTTTTCTTGGGGACGACCCTAATTTCTTAGATTAATTTGTCCCTCTTTTCATTTTGTTTCTTCTCATTTGATTTTTCATAATAAATATTTTTAAATTTTAACCAAAAATTATGGAAAAGATACAATGAATTTTATGTATATTTAATTAATATTGATAAATTTATTTTGAAACATAGTATTTTGAAATATCAAATTTATATTTTATATATTTATATAGATTTCAGCCTAATAACTATGGAGATGAATTTACGTAAATAGCACTAAAACATAATGACTTTCCCTAAATAGCACTACGTGAGTTTTTTTCCCAATGTAGCACTTTTAGTCATTATCCATTAGTCATTATTCAAATAAATATTTATCATCACTGGTCATTATGGACATTATTTAGTGTTATTTAGGGAATAAAACAATTTAAGTGCTATTTAGATAAATGACTTAAGTTTTAGTGCTATTTAATGCAAATATTTCTAACTATGGATGCACAAAAACAATAACAAGAATAATACCCCAAAACTCTCAAAATATAATCTCAATAAGACTTGTATTATTTTAATTCAGCGGAGTTTACAATGGAGTCTTTACCCTCTATTTATAGTTACATATTATGACGTACAGAACATGTAATCATTGCCTTGATTTTTCGCCACGATTGATCTAACGTGTGTCAATTAATATGTCCTGAGAATTAGTCGATAATCACCCCGATCCGTAGGATTGACATTCTCTTGCCACTTCATCCAGGCTTGGGCCCAATCTCTCATGTAACTCTTCCTTTGGCCCATTTTATACTAAAGGTTCGATTACCCGTTGGACTTATCTTTTTATTAAACGTGTTTAATTTCATCAGGTACTAATAAAAAAGATCATGACGTAATATTTGATGATAGAAGACTAAATATGGAAAAAAAATTGTTATTAAAGATCAATTATCGAATTTACTCAAATAAAAATGAAACTATTTTTTCACAATGTGTTTTTTATTTTTATTTTTCCCTGTTCAATTTTACAATTAAAAAGTACACCAAATTATATTCTAAAAAAGAAATGATTTTATAAGATTACTATATGAAACACTTTATTGTGCATATAAGAAACACTTTAATAAATGACTATAAATAACAAATTCGATTTTGGTAGTACATTTTTTCGTGCATGTATGAAATTTCAGAGTTGCGTGTTGGAAGAAACTAAAAGAAGTTGGAAAAAACTAAAATGAGTTGGAAAAATCAAATGAGTTGGAAAATTTTGAAAGAACTAAAATGTTAAAAAGCTACTCAATTAAATGATCACTCAAAGAAATAGAGTATGTAAGAAAATTCTAATTTTAAATTTATAAAAAATCACCCTTATCAGTGTTTGAGATGATATGTTATAAGTTTAGAGATTTAATATTATTGTATATTGTCATATATAAATACATTTTTTAACTCGTTGGAAGAGACTGAAAGGAGTTGGAAAAACTGGAAGGAATTAGAAAAAATTGGAAGTTAATTATTCTAATCCAAAAGAATATGGTTTTACTAAAGTAGTATGGTTTTTAAAAATAAGAAATCACTCTAAATAGGAGTAAAAAATAATGAAAATACCAAAATATAAGTTTCATGTTTTTATTCTCAAAATAAGAGTTTGCATTATGATAATGTGACACGATATATAGACATTTAACAATACATTTTCGTATTATATATTAACATGATTGACATTGTGTTTGTATTATAGCTCATATTTTGAGAATAAAAACATGAAACTCTTATTTTAACATATTCTTTATGTATTAATTCTGGTTTAGTCTCTTTTTCCTTTGAAAATTTGGAGATTTCAATTTTGTGTTATTTTGCATAAAAATCACATATGTCACTATCCGCTCATACTTCAAGTGATTAAATTTGTTGAGTTCATCATTCACAAAAAATATAAATGATTATTAAGGTTAGTTATCGCTCCCACAAGGAGAAACAATAATCTTATAATCGTATACTCCGTATTACGTAAATATGATTAATTTACTCAACGTTTAGATCATATCATACAAGATACTATGTATATGTATGAGAGTTGCACATTACACTTATGAGACTTATAATTGGGCGCACAATGTTATGCAATATAAATTGGCCGGAATAACAGGATTATAACATAATAGTTTGATAAAAAAACAAGAAATTTTAAGAATTATCCAATGCAACATTAGATCTACAATGGACTGAATATATTGAATCCTCATCGTTATACATCTTTTGGTGGATCTTACTATACCCATCAATATTGTTTATTGAAATTTGTGTACACAAGTTTGAGTAAATTTTTATGCACATTTTAAGGTTAAAACATTAGTCCCAAATGAATTTGATAAATATTACTCCGAATTGATTTTCAATTCACTATCCAAAAGCACTTTAAGAAATACTCCAACTCTTAAACATGAAATCCCAATCCATGATTTGGAACACAATAGTGACACTCAATTAATTATAAGAATTTATAACCAAATTGATTTTCACTTAGTGTGGGCACACACAAAAACAAAGAAAAACTCATTTATGACAAAGAAAGATGTAATACTTGTTTGTGCAAACTAGGTGTACATATACAACATTGTCTATAAGTTTCTTCCTAACAATATTATAAAGCATGCACATGTGCATAATAAACAACAACATATCAAGTGCATAATAAACAACCACATACTTGACATTGATCCAAAAGGCTAATACTCCCATGTTGTGAACTTGTGTGAACTTCTATAGCTCATCAAACTTAATTGAGATCTCATTCATCCTTGGGACATGCCGCCTTACCTATAAATGAGATGATGAAAAGAAAGGATCACAAAGCAAAAATAATAGCAAAAGGAGAAAATGAATGCCATTTCTTCAACGCCCTACTATTAAAGTATCTCACATCGGAAAATTAGGAAAAGAATATATGATGTTTCAATAAAGCCTAGAGTTGAACTAACTGACCGATTAGATTCAATCTTTTAATGCGGTTAGACCCAATGACCGGGCAAATCCTAGAGTATTTTGTGTAGTTTACAAACGAGAGAGGAATTGTGTTGGGGGAATATAAAGGATCAATAAAAACAGCAGCCCCAGTAAGAAATTAAGAGACTCAAATTTATTGCACTATATTCTTGGAAAGATTTTCTCATTCACTGCAGACTTACATTAATGCCAGCCATTGATAAAAGTTTATGAGAAGCAACATAAGTCGTATCACAACACTGCAACCTTTTCTCCACAAAATAAACAACTTCTGAAACACCTGACTGCAATCACAAGTATTTGTGCATGTTATAGCACGGAGAGCAAATTTCCATTTTTTCAAACTGTTATCAGGTTACTAGGAGTATAAGATAAATATATAAGAGCCGCAATTGGTGCAAAAGTGAATTATCCGGATGCACATATTTTATTGAATCACCTGGATAATTATTTTGGCACATTCATTGCAAGGGAACATGGTGACATAGAGCCTCTGCATGATTAGAAGGCAAACACATGACATTAAGTAGCAGCTTTGATGATCATACGTTCATAACAAGAGAGCCAATGTATTAAGACTTGGCATTCTATACTGTCAAAGAACCAACTCAACCAAAAGTTAAAGCTTGTGTCTGTATACTAACAGATAAACCTGCCAGAAGTAGTCCATGGACTTATATTTTGGTTTGTATTTTTATCGGATAACCTAACACAATGAAGTTTTTGATTGCCAGTTTCGAAATAGGGGGAGTGGGTGAAGGGTGAATCGATCACAGATTCACAGTACTACAGCTGACCTGCCCTGCAGCTGATGCATGATTTGTATTCAGGATAGCATTAACTTCAGCATGACAGACGTAACTGCAGAAAAAAAACATACGGAGTTAAAGAAACCTTCTCCATGAGCTCATTATGAATTTCATTTATGATGTACTTATGTAAACAATAGATCTCCTAATTGAAGTATACATTAAGATACACGTTACTCACGGGTACTTTGTCTCCAAGGGATTTCCAGTTTTGGATTTCTGAAAGACATTGACAGGTTAGGATGGATGGATATTCATGAATCACAAAGTCCCTTACTGAACGATACAAACCTTAGCCCAAGGCAGTTTGTCATCAGAACAACCGCGTGGAAATCCATTGTAACCAATGCCTGACTAAAAACATGGGCATGAATGAATGTAAGAAAACGGAGCTAATTCTTGCAGTCAGAGCACATTTTGGAAACCAAAACTACATTTGTTTTTGAATAATTTCAGCTGTTTTCTAAACAAAATTACACATGTTAGGGATTCAATTCAAAATGTAAAAAAAAATTCATAAATTTAAGTCATTTGAGAGAAATTGGAATTTCGTATCTTACAACTAATTCATTGCCAATAATTCTACGTCTTCAAAAAAAAATAATCTTAAACTTGTATAAAGCTTCATGGAGTCAAACTGTAGAAAAAAAAAAGTAAAATGCATCTCACCTAGTATTATACCAGTTTGGCTCACCAAACAAGCCCCAACCTGCAAAATTTTACAAGGAGTCTAAAAATGTAGTAAAAAACATGAAAAATAAATACACAAGCTGCACAACATATTACCTGCCTATTGGGATCTTTGGACCGTTCTGCAGAGAGGAAGGCAATCGCCATGAAATAATCATCCCACGACAAATAACTGCAGTTGAAAATTTGTAATATCCGAAATCAATTTGCGAAAATAGCTTTAAATTGAAGAAGGGAGAATATATTTCACACATATGGAGTGCATCATTCATTACCTTTCTCGTTTAGATGGGTCGTACGGGCTCTTCAACGAACGTTTCCGTCCCTCACTGATCTCCAACTCGGCGCAAGACGTGGGCGGCGGACTGGATTTTCGGCGGCGGAGAAATACGCGAACTACTGCGGCATATGCGGCGGCGCCAAACAATCCGGCGACCGAGATCAACGCCAGATCTCTCGGTTTCATACTTTGCCGTTAAAAGCGGAAGGCAACAACGATTTGCCGCCAAGGTGGGAAATAGGGGTTTATCCATTTGGGCGTGCGAAAAGTGGCGGGAAGAAGTGCCTGGCAATCTTTTAGCGGGAAGTTTTGCAATTTTCTTTCTTTTTCTAACTAAGAAAAATGGGCCTATTCTTATACTCCCAAATCCTAAGACTTTAGGCATCTTCTAAATACTTACATAAACATTTTTTATAAGGTCAAGAAAAAAATGTATATTCTCTCCGTTCAAAATAGATATCACAATTTATTATTCAAAAATTAGGAGAAATTTTTTATTTATATGTTTTAATCGATTATTTAATAAAATAAAATATATTTTTGTGATAGATTATTTTAAAAAAATTTTGATGTAGTATTTAGATGTATAAATTTTATTTTTTAATTCTATACCAAACTTTAAATAAAAAAAATTCAAAAACTTAAAATTTCACTTCATTTTGCGTAATATGACAAATATTTTGGCATGGGGGAGTATAATATTTTTAACTAATTTATGTGAGAAAATTTAATTCGAGATTCACAGGAGAAGCGCTAAAAAGCATATGTAAATAATAAGAAAAGGGTGGTCATCCAAACACTAATTTCAATCCACACACTAAGGTTGTGTTCCGTTCGCCTGAACTGATCTGATTATTTAAAGATCTGGTCTGATTTGATCTGATTGCAGTTATAATTAAAGTTATTTCTAATCTGGTCTAATCTGATTATAATAAAAATAAGTAATAAGTAGAAAAATAAGTTGAACAGAACGCTGCCTAAATTTACTCTATTAGTTTCAAAATTACTTTTAATTTTTATTCAAAAAAATTATTTTTTAATCCATGTACTCACATCCAACATTTAGCAATTTTAAGATTTTGATAAAAGTTCTAGTTTGAATCATAATGTAATAACAGTTTAATAATAATTTGTTTTTATTCTACTAAATACGAAGTATATTTTAATTATTAAATATGATATCTTTTTAAATAAAAGTTGTAGTTTTAATAATAATTAAAATTCACTAACATTTATATATATTTTTGCTCTTGGAAATAAATTAAAGAGATTAATGGTGAATAATTTTAAAGATTATACTCCGTATAACTTTTTTTAAGTAATATTTATATAACTGTCTTTTTAAAATAATAAAATAACTATGTAGATTAAAAAAAATTAAAATACATATTGGTATAATA
The DNA here is from genome assembly GCA_003260385.1 of Cuscuta australis. Classification (NCBI taxonomy): domain Eukaryota; kingdom Viridiplantae; phylum Streptophyta; class Magnoliopsida; order Solanales; family Convolvulaceae; genus Cuscuta; species Cuscuta australis. The sequence continues at coordinate 2,955,705 of NQVE01000162.1, read as the reverse complement.
CTTAGAATATAGAAGATTTTTATATAAAATCAATGGTCATTCAATGTATTAACAATAAAAGTTATTTTAATTAATTGTTAAATATATTTACCATATTTATTTATGTTAAGTATATTTAATGTATTTATTATTATATCATTGTATTATTGGTAGTTACCTTTTGTATAGGTTTCCTTACTTATACTCCTACCATGATTAGGAGTCCCATCTTGTATACAAATATGGTTGTACTCCTACAGATTTAATTAATAGAAAATATTCATTCTTCATGGTATCAGAGCCTAGTTCATAAACCCTAAACTTCTTCTCCGGCTCTCGGCTCTGCTTCTCCTCGGCGCTGCTTCCTCTCCCTCGGCGTTACTGCCGCAGCAGCCCACCCTCCCCCTCCATCGTCCTCCCATCCTCTCTTCCTCATGGACAACTCCGACAAGACGACAGACAAATCTCCTTCTTCCTCCACCACCTCCTCAAATTCTCCCCACTTGGCGTTCACGGCTATATCTAACGTCAAGCTTCACGTTCCCATACAGTTGAGTTTTTCTCAACCCAATTACAAAAAATGGTGCCGTCTCTTCTTGCTCCTTGTTCGCCGGTTCAATCTCCATGGGTTTCTCTCCGGCTCCAAGATCCCCTCTTCCGCCGATGACGACGAATGGTTTCAACTCGATGCTTTGCTTCAAGGATGGATCCTCTCTACGGTGACCGATGAGGTCTCCGACTTGGTCATCTCCTCCACTTCTACGGCCTCCGAGCTGTGGCGGGTTATTCATGATCTCTTCCATGACAATAAACCCGCTCGGGCGATGCAATTGGAACATCAATTCCGCACCATGGTTAAGGGATCCATGCCCATGGCTACTTATTGCCAAACCCTACGCAACATAGCCGATTGCGAGGTCTACCGGACGATCTCCAAGCACAAACCTCTTGGATGCAATTTCAACAGCCCCAACCCAATTTTCTCCAAGTTCGGTCGGCGTTGTTGCTCCTAGAACGTCAACGATTGCACTCCATCGAGACCGGGACAGCCCTTCTGGCCGGACGAACCAGCGGGCAGCCGGGAACGAACCAGCAACAGCCGCATGGCCGAATCGGCGGCGTGGCAGATCCGGCGGCTGGCCGTGGCTACCTTGGCCGAGGTGGCGGTCGTGGTGGTCACAACCGTGGAAGAGGAAGAGGCCGGAACTCTGGCGGGCAGCGACACTCGGACGGCTACGGATCCTGGAACTCACCGAACCAAAACCCTAACCTTACCCTGGGTCTTCTCGGACCTCGCCCACCCCCCTACTCTTACCCCAATGCTTTTGCCCACTACTCCCACACCAACCCACCCCAACCTCCCTCAAATCTCCCCCCCACCTGCCCCGTACTACCCCTACCCGACAGCCCCCCTACCCCGGTACCCTACCCCTCCCCCCTCACCTACCCGCAGGCACCCACCCCCACCCCCACGGCCCTTGCCCACAACTTTGACACTATGAGCTTGCGGGAACCCACTTGGCTAATGGACACCGGGGCCTCCCATCACATCGCCTCCGACCCAGGTACTATTTCTCATGTCTCTTCTCAATCCTTAAATTCACCTCTTCATATCACTGTAGGTAACGGATCTAAAGTTAGCACTACGGCTGTTGGTAACCATTTTTTTCCCACTAACCCCCCTTTATCCCTTAAAAACGTCCTTATATCCCCTCATATTATCCACAATCTTATTTCTGTCCGATAATTTACCCGTGACAATCACTGCTCTATTGAATTTGATGCTCATGGCTTTTCTGTGAAGGATCTTCGGACGGGAACCGTGATACATCGATCCAATAATGCTGGCCCCCTCTACCCCCCTGCGCCCCACCGCACAAGCCCAAGCACTCAGCGCGTCAGTTGACATCCAAACATGGCACCGGCGCCTGGGTCACCCAAGTCCAGCCGTTCTCCGTGGCGTCTCGAGTCTTTCTCATTTATTTAAACATTCTAGTCTAAATCTATGTCATGCGTGTCAGTTGGGAAAACATGTTCGTCTCCCATTTTATCAGTCCTGTCGTGTCTCTACTTTTCCGTTTGAATTATTACACACAGATTTGTGGCAATCTCCTATACCTAGTGTTACTGGTTTTAAACATTACATGTTATTATTAGATGATTACTCGCATTATTTATGGGTTTTTCCTCTAAAACAAAAATCTGATGCTTTCAATCATCTAAATTTTTTCACTAAGTATGTTCAAAACCACTTTAACACCACCATTAAATCTGTTCAATGTGATAATGGTACAGAATATCGCAACTCCCCCCTCCAAACTATTTTTGCCTCTTTAGGGATTTTATTCCGTTTCTCGTGTCCCCACACTAGCCAGCAAAATGGCCGGGCAGAGCGCACCATTCGCACCATAAACAATACCGTTCGCACTCTTCTTTTTCAAGCCCACCTACCACCCGAATATTGGGTTGAGGCCCTACACATGGCTGCTCACCTCTTCAACCTTCTTCCAACCACCACACTTCACAACCACACCCCACACACCCTTCTATATAAAACTCCGCCTACTTACTCCCACCTCCGTGTGTTTGGGTGCCTTTGCTATCCAAACACCACTGCCACCGCCCCACACAAACTCGCCCCACGCTCTGCTCGGTGCATTTTCCTAGTCTATCCCTCTAATCAATGCGGATATCGCTGTCTTGACCTCCAAACTAACAAAATCATTGTTTCCCCGACATGTAGTGTTTGATGAGTCCTCTTTTCCATTTTCCCAATCTTCCAATCCTAATGATTTCCATTTTCTGGACACCACGGAGGACGACCCACCCAACCCACACCACACCCCCCAACCCGCTGTCACCCACCCAACCCAGCCCCATAACCCCGTCAGCCCAATCGGCCAAAAACCCCCCACCCTGTCGGCCCACTCCCAGTCCTGCCGTTCGGCCCACTCCCCCCCTCCCAGTTCGTCACCTCACCCCAGCCCACAACCCACTTCCCCCGCCTCCTTTGACAGCTGCCCAGCCCAATCCCTCTCCCCTCATTCGGCCCAGCCCACTGCCTCCCCCACCCAATCCCCACCCGACTCACCTACAGCCCCAAACCACCCATCCACCCTTAATCAACACCCCATGCTCACCCGTTCCAAGGCTGGCATCACCCGCCCAAAGCAAATACTCAACCTTAACACCACCGTTCCCATTTCCCCCTTACCCCCCACCTACCGTAGTGCTCTTAAAGATCCAAACTGGCATGCTGCTATGGTTGATGAATTTAATGCTTTGATCAAGAATGACACATGGGAACTAGTACCCCCCTCCCCCCACCAAAATATTATAACCGGTAAATGGCTTTTCCGACATAAACTTGGCCCTACAGGTGAGTTATCCTGGTACAAAGCTCGATGGGTTGTTCGCGGTTTCAACCAGAGATTCGGTGTGGATTACGATGAGACTTTTAGCCCCGTGATAAAACCGTCCACGGTACGGATTGTATTGAGTATTGCTCTTTCTCAGGGGTGGCCCATTCACCAGCTGGACGTCAAGAATGCATTTCTTCACGGGTACCTACAAGAGACAGTTTATGCCACTCAGCCCTCTGGTTTTCAGGACCCGGCCAAGCCTCACTATGTCTGCAAACTCAAGAAGGCACTATACGGTCTCAAACAGGCTCCCAGATCGTGGTACCACCGCTTCGCCAGCTTCATTCAGACACTTGGGTTCCGCAGCTGCAAAACGGACACGTCTCTCTTTGTCTTCACTCGTGGGATGGACACGGCATATTTACTTCTCTATGTAGATGACATTGTTCTCACAGCATCCTCCGATCATCTCCTTCAGCATCTCACACAACGTCTCAAGGGCGAGTTCGCTATGACTGATATGGGCGATCTGCATTTTTTCTTGGGCATAAATGTACATCGCACTTCCCGTGGGCTCTTTCTTCATCAGACACAATTTATTCATGACATTCTTGAGCGCGCCGGGATGGTCACCTGCCGCCCCATCTCCACCCCTGTTGATACTAAGTCGAAACTCTCCTCTACTGCTGGGCCAGATGCATCCGACCCCTCCCTCTATCGCTCTCTTGTTGGCGCCTTGCAGTACCTCACATTTACTCGGCCAGACATCACCTATGCAGTTCAGCAGCTCTGTCTCCATCTCCATGCTCCACGAGAGGCACATATGACAACTATGAAGCGGGTTCTCCGCTATCTCCGTGGCACCACTACATTGGGCATCTCCCTCACTCCATCGCGCACGGACATTTTACAGGCATACTCTGATGCAGATTGGGCAGGCTGCCCAGACACCAGACGCTCTACTTCTGGCTACTGCGTTTTCCTTGGTGATAATCTCGTCTCCTGGTCCTCCAAGCGGCAAGCCACCACCTCTCGCTCAAGTGCCGAGGCCGAGTACCGCGTCGTCGCCAATGCTGTTGCAGAGGCCAGTTGGATTCGGAACCTTCTCCTTGAGCTCAGACATCCCTTGCAACGAGCCACCCTCGTGTTCTGCGACAATGTTAGTGCCGTTTATTTATCCACCAATCTAGTCCAGCACCAGCGCACTAAACATGTCGAGGTTGATATTCACTTTGTTCGCGACAAGGTCGCATTGGGACATATTCGAGTTCTCCATGTTCCATCCTCCTCCCAGTATGCTGACATATTCACTAAAGGACTTCCCTCGGTTCTCTTCTTGGATTTTCGCACAAGTTTGGGAATTCGTCCTCCACCGCAGCCGACGTAGCCGGGAGCATGTTAAATATATTTACCATATTTATTTATGTTAAGTATATTTAATGTATTTATTATTATATCATTGTATTATTGGTAGTTACCTTTTGTATAGGTTTCCTTACTTATACTCCTACCATGATTAGGAGTCCCATCTTGTATACAAATATGGTTGTACTCCTACAGATTTAATTAATAGAAAATATTCATTCTACATTAATCAAAAATTAAAAGAAGAGGCACCAATGCTTTATAATTAAAATTAAAACTAATATATATATATATATATATATATATATATATATATATATATATATAAAATATAACTTTTATAATATTTTTTTAACATAATAGAGTTATATAACTTTTTTGAATGATGTTATAATAATATATTCGGGGTGTATTTTGTTGACGAGTGTATTTTGTATTTTAGCAACTATCACCATATATAACAAAATTATCATTTTTGAGAGCTTTTTTCTTATTCCCACAAAAAATTGCGTTTGGCCCTACACTCATACAGTCATACCCCTTTTAATTGGAATTACGACTCTTGTCCATTCCCGATAAATACTTGTTTTTTGAATTAATAGTTAATGACTCATTTGTAGAGCTGGCAAATCGGTCGGTCAGGTCGGGTTCGGGTTCGGTCACTTCAAGTTCGGGTTATTTCGGGTTCGGGTCAATTCGGGTTCGGGTTGAGAACTGTATGTTCATGACCCAGTATCGTCGGGTTCGGGTCGACCCAACGGGTTATAACTTTGATTTTTAAAATTTTTAAATTCACATTACCACTTACATTTTCTATTAAATAAATTTAAAATATAAAAAAAAATGTATTAAATCTATAAAATTGATTTATTTTAAACTCTGAAGTAATTTTTTAGATATATAAATCAATATAAAGAATTTAAAAATGCTTAAGTTTTGGAAAAAAGTAAGATAATTATGCAATATCATTAAAATTTTCTCTGCAAATATAAATTTGTACACTAAAAACGAGTAGTAAAGTGTATGATTTTGAAAAATTCTTACTTTAGCGGGTCGGTCGGGTCGGGTTCGGGTTCGGTCGGGTTTGACCCATTTTTAGCGGGTCATTTCGGGTTCGGTCAACTTCGGGTTCGGTCATCAAAACCATTGTTCAAAACCCAGTGTTTTCAGGTCGGGTTTCGGGTCAAAAACAGGTCGGGTCATTTTTTGACAGGTCTACTCATTTGTGACTTTAATGTCTATCCTATTAAAAATTTTGAAAACAAGTACCTAAGTTCACACAATTTAACAAATATATAGAGGTTAATCAAAGTGTTAGCTTTCTTCTTTGCAGGTTTTAAATAAAGACTACATATTTAGGTCATGTTCTCTTTAACTTATTTTAACTTTTTATTATTTTTTAACATTAGATCAGAAACAATTTTAAATATTGTTAGAGCATTGACAGGGGCAAGTAAAAAAATTGTCTCGCCCTGCCATGAGAGGAGAGCCGCTTCTTGCAAACTCGTGGAAAGAGAGAGGAGTGAGTCTGCCACGCGTGCCTATGGGTGAGGCACCCTGCTTTGCGAGGCAAATCCAAATCCCTTCGCCACCGTAATCGCAACCCCAATCCACACCCAAACATTATCGGCCACACCACCCCAACTACCACCCACCTTCTCCGCCATTTGTCTGCCTTCGCCGGTGTGACTATCGTCGGCAATTGTTGTGATCTCTCCTCTCCTCTCCCCCTGTGCGAAATTGCCGAGCGTACATCCCCATGCGAAATTGTTGGCCGCCTGTACACTTTGCCTGGAAAATCGCCACCTATTTGCCATCCCAAATCTGCAACTTTGTCATGCCACACAACAATTGGAGTGACTTGCTATTGCAAACCATGGAATGCCAGTCTTTACACGATTGATTTTGATTGGTTGGAAGGTAACACATCATCTCATGGCATTCTATTAGAATATTCGCCACTGTCAATGCTCTTATATTCAGATCAGATCAGGACTTATTTCAATTCGATCATGACCATTCAAATCACGCAAAAGAACATAATTTTTTTAATGCTACTGACTCTACTACATTGTAATCTAGTATATATTCATACATTTCGAAGAGAACATGGCCTTGGTAACTCATTCGCTCTAAGATGTTATTTTACTATTTCTACCAAATGAATTCCTAGAGGTTTGTCAAAGACTAAAACATACTCCAAATTATAGGAAATTATTTGATTTTTCTTTTTATCAAACCTATTCCATCCAAACTCATTTCCCTCCATACCAAACACTCCTTTTATAGAAAGGGCATAGTGTACCAAAGAAACCAAGTCATTTCCATCATAAATTTACGAGGCTTGAAGAGCATACTCCATATATTTTTTGTACATATAAAAGTGTGAAATGAAATTATCAAATATATTGAGACAGAAGAAGGAAAAAGAATTCCTCGTTTCCTCACATACAAGATGACCCAAACAGTACTTACAAAAGAAATTTATTTTCCCTGTAATTAGAATAGACACAGAAAGGGAAACCATACACACACTGGAAAGTTCTCAATAAGAGTGTCCATTATTAAGAAAAAGGTATTGAAGAGATCAGCAGAGAAGGTCAGACTTGGATGTGTTGTTTATGTATATATATTATATATACACATATCAGACCCTGGTGTTGGGAGGCAGTGGCAAGACACCATCAAAGAAATCTCCAAAGTAACCGCGAGGTTCGTGCACCAACTTTGAGATAATGTCTCTGAGAGTGATGATACCCTCTAGATTCCCATCATCATCGACCGTGTATATCCGATGGATCTTCAAAGAGTCGAGCTTCGCGATCACTTCCTTGAGGCTGTCGTCTCTTCTGCATGTCACCATCCCACTTGGGAGTGGCGAGTCCTTTGCCTGCTCCCCCGTGTACCGTTGGATTGCTGTTATGAAGTTCTTTGCTGTGATGGATCTGCACCGTATTCATTGTTATGCCGATATAATATTTTTTTAGGTTGCAAAGTTTGTGGCTAAAGCTGGTCTCGTCGTGACTTCTCGCTTCTTATAAGTAACATGAGATGGGACGTGCCAGGGAAAATGGGTGCCGAGAACCCACGGGATGGGATACAATTGTTGTGATGCAACAAGATAAACCATATATCCTTTCACCGTCTAAAGACTGCTTCAATGACCTCATATAAGGCATGTTGTTATAGGGGCCATGGGGTTTTTTAAAAGTCATTCACTCGCTTTACCTATAAAAGGGCAGCTCAGTGCACAAAGCATCCCTGCTGTGGATTTAGAGAAGAGTACCACCATAGAGAGTGTGAGGTAGGTTGGCTTTACATGTAGTGTTATGTTCAATTCCTTGAAGGATATATTTATGAGGCATTATCAAAATATCAAATAAGGTATATGTGTAGCATCAATTTTTTTTCCAAAAGCCAAGAAAATCAACTAGTTTCTTTGATTTGTGTGATTTGGTCAATTCTGCATTGTAATAAGTAGAGACTAGAGAGTATACTCGGTAGTTTGTAATGCCATCTCTAGTCTTTACTCTTTAGTACGAAGTACTAGAGAGAGAGAGAGAGATTAGTCTTTCGCAAAATGGGGCAGTATAGTTTCATTTAGTACTAAAATCTAAATAGTGAAAACTTTTTTATCAAAGGTTAGACAAACCTGTAGTCCTTGTAGATTTCAGGTGCAATAAGAAGGAACTGAATGTCTCTGATGCTTATATTACCAATTGCTTTGCTTCCACCACTTTCAACCACAGGTAGTCCACCCACACCTTTTTGTCTCATTAACTTGAATGCCTGGAGAACCGGTTCATCCTCATTAATCTGCATTAAGTAGAGAGAGAGTGATGGTGAGGTTCCCCCCAAAAGGCCTTGGGCAATCGAAAAGACTATAGAGCTTTATCACTTCCTTTGATTCTGAGTGAATCCCACATTTGGTAAAGTTTTGTCTCCAAATAAGTGTTTTGGATTTTCATGACTAGGTAACAGATTGTAATTTCATCGAAAGGCAAAACTGACTGTTCATATTAGTAATGAAGTTGTTCATCCAGGCCAAGATCTTCTCTGGACTACAGTTGATGAAGCTATGGGTGCTTCTACCAATCTTGAAGGACGTAATGCCCCGAGGAGAGGTTGTACTAGTGAAGCTAATCAAGGTGCAAGTTCTAGTGTAGCAACTTATCAACGCCAAAGAAGGTCTACTTCCGGAACACCATTGCCTGCTGAAGAATCTCAAGATGGTGATGGTCATGGTGAGCCAGACGTGTTGCCAAATCGATGATGAAGATGTCGAAGATGACTTTGGCCAAGCACCACCGTCCCCAAAATGCAAGCAATGACGTTTTTGATTCAACGTGTCTTGAAGATTTTTGAGACTTTGTTGTCAAGCAATGACTTTTTCAATTCTACTTTTCTTGATGGTTTTTGAGACTTTGTTGTGACATAATTTCTATCATTTGGATGTTAAATTTTTGAAATTTGAAATTTAAACTATATCTACATCATATTACATTTATGTGATATATTTATATTAGTGTATGTATATTGTATAGCAATTATCATTTACTACTAGTCGCCTTATAGTCGCCTAGGCGGGCGCCTAGACGCCTAGGCGTCATGGCATTACACTGGCGCCGCGACTCGCCTTGGCGACGTGATAACTATGGAACTCAATCGACTTTAATGTTCTTCTCAGTACATCCGCAAGGCTAAAGTTACTTTAATGGCTGAAATGGCTAAATCTGCTCAAGTATCAAAGCAAACCAATCCAAATCATACATACCAGTATATCCCACTCGGAGGTGGTGAGATGTTAGTAGTAAGTACAGTGTACTTCTATCTCAAGGAGTGTTTACTATCTAAAATAGTTATCAATTCAATGTTGTTTATTTTTAAAGAATTCAACTAGGCTTTGAAAATTGAAATAAATTAGTGTTTGATGAAAGTCTTGGTGGATAAAGGCATAAAGCTGGTAAGCTGAAAATGACCAAACAGGCTCTCACTCATAAATGGAGGGTGTATCACTATAGATATTTGCAGGCACCATATGAAGAACATTCTAGCCTAAGACCATACCACTCACACTTCAAATCAATTTCCAAGGTTCTGTGAGTCATACCTTAATAATATGATGAGCCTTCATTACAGGGAGACCGAGTTCAGATAGTTTTTTGGAACCCCAGCTCTCGAACCAATGAAGACCAGCACATTCTTCAAGCATGTGCAAGACAGAAGATTGAGTTATAATGTTATCAATCTTTCCTTCACCTAAATTGACAACTGGAACACTCTTCATTCTATATTTAGACAGCAACAGAAGCATTGTCAGGAAAGAGTTGGAATTTTGCAAGGCAAGGAACGGGGCCCAGCGGAATGACCCAGAAATATCTCGAACCTGGAAATTTAGTAGAATGCATAGGATAAGCATTTTTGGAAACGAGCTACATATAAGGTAAAAATATTTAATGACAACAGTAACCTTTGTGTTCTTATATAGGTCAGAAGAGGTTAGAGCCTCAAAAAAGTTTCCAGAAGTTGCGGTAGGAGACTCGGGGTGTAAACTTCTGAACCTAGGAGAAGACATTCCATTAGCAGCTGCTGCGACAGCAGGACCAAGCTTACCATCTAATTCAGCACATGCTTCATCCCAAATGGCAGATCCTTCCATCTTTTCTGACTGCAAAGAAAACAAACAAGCACCACTCTATTTAAAGAAAGAATGGACAATATGATACTGGGTTATCACTCTCATTACTTATAAATGTTGAAGACTTCATTGATTTTGAGGGTGCAGGTATAGGTTTTCCTTTTCCAGAGGACTAATAAAGGCAGCTATTCAAATATTCAATGAATCAATTCAACAAGTTTGTACTCCATAACTTGAACACAGAGAGTTCTATTTAATGTTCTCAATTACTTTTCGCATACAGTTGAAAATGAAACTGTGTAGTTAATGAAATAATCGGTATGGACTACATGATTCCTTCTTGGGAAGATTAATTAGGGACGCCCAAAAATGAGAAGGAGGAAATCTTAAATAACAGGTATTGGTCAATGTCCACCTGATAATATCACCATCAATTTTCATAAACATCAGGAATGGTGTTGTCGCCTTGTCGGTGGATGTATCTACATTCATTCTAACCAGAAAAAAAAACACATCCCACAGAATATTATTAAGGAGCAGAATTCATCTGTTGCATGCATACCTGATGCAGAATCCAGACAACAATCCCAGCAAATTCGACAATTCCGATATATCTATCGATCCAACTGGCATCTTCAGGAGCATCCACATCCACAACAGGAGCACCTAAAAGCTTGTTCTGAGACAGCAGCTTGACAGCCTCCCCCAAGCTTGCATCCGATTTAATCTCGATCACTGCAACTCAATAGTGTCAAAATCAAAACGAACGCCTAACCTATTCAAAAACCAATCCGAATTTCCGCCCACGCCGATTCAAATTAACAGGAAGAGAAAAAAAAGCGATTCAAAACCTTGATCGGGAGCCGCGGGGGGGAAGTCGGAAACGGGGATGCTCTCAAAGCAAGCATTGAGCTTCTCGGTGGGGCTGAGCTGCGGTTCCTGAACGTCCCAGAGATCCTCAACCTGCATCCCCAATTTCGCCTCCGGGCTGCGAGGAGTCGTCACCTGAGGACTCCCCTCCTCACTCTCCCTCATCACCATCTGCATCTCTCTATCTCTCTCAAGCTGGTGGTAACAGAAGAAAACCAGGAACCGGAAAGCGACGCAGTATGAATGTAACTGACTAACTAACCACAATGACGATGGCGAGCTTCCATTAGGAGGAAAAGAAGATCATTGCTGTATTTTATATATACAGATTTGATTGATTTTGATGGATGAAGGAATGAAGGGAAGGGGAAGGAATGAAGGTGACGAGGATTGGTGGGCTATTTTTGAGGCTAACTCTTATCCGTTCTTCAGTGGCGGCCACTTGCCCCAAACGGACACAGTAACGGAGAGAGAGTAAAGAAGTCGAAGGACTCGCACCAATTCACGTCTTTTTTTGGAGGTCCAGTAGTGCAAAACAAGCATCAATACCCTCTCTGTTTTCAAAACTCATTTTTAAAGTCCATGTGGTTTCAAAATGCTGCACCCGTGCCCCCTCTGATCATTTTCCGGCGAGGAGGGGGTATTGGTGCATGTTTTTTAAACCATAAGGGGTATCAGTGCTGAATTTTATTTCTTGCATATTTTTTGTTTTTTCCATTTTTTTTCCATTTTTTCCTTTTTTATTTCATTTATTAATAAAGATTTTTTATAATGTTTCTTAAAATTTAAAGTTACTTTTGTTAGAAAAAATTAAGATATAATGCATATGTACGTCTCAAATTAACAAATTTTGTTTTTTCTGAAAAAAAGTAAAATTTTTTTGAGACTTCAAGAAATGAGGAATAAAATAAGAAACAAAATAATACAAAAATAAAAATGAATATCCTTTTTGGACATTTTAATTCTAAGTACTTTTTCAGGCGTGTCTAATTTTTTTGTATAAGACTTCTTTTGCATATTTTAATTTTTTTCATTTCGTTTTTCCATATTTTTATTTTTTTATTCTGGGTTTTTTTTGAACTTTTCAAAAAATTATTCTAAGTAACAGAAGGTGAAAATGTTTAATTTGATATAGATTTAATGTATGTTAATTATTTTTATTTTTATTTCAAACACAAATTTTAAAATTTTTGAAACATTATAAAAAATTGAAAATATATTTTTAAAAAAATATAGGAAAAGGAAAAAGAGATAGAAGATATTTTTAAAAAGGGAAGAATAATAAACAAAAATAAGAAATGAGCATGAATGCCCCCCGTGGTTTAGAAATTATGCGTCAATGCCCCCTCTTCGCCGGAAAATGATCGGAGGGGGTGTGGGTGCAACGTTTTAAAACCACGAGGATTTTAGAAATAAGTTTTGGAAATAGAGGGGGTATTGGTGCCAATTTTCCAAACCACAGGGTCATGGAAGCTATTTGGCCTTTTTTGAGGTAAACAATTATTCTCCCCTCCGCCAATTCTTCTAATTTCTTTTTTTGGACATATAGTCTCTGCAAGTATCAAGTGGAGACTTCACTTTTTGCTATCAATCAGTGATTAAAATTCAATTTACCTCCTCTCAGTGATCGTCCGACCGGGTTTGAGGAGATCCTCAGGGATGGGGCTCATCCTTTTTTCTAATTTCTTTTTTAAAAAAAATTGCAAATTCAAAGTACTCATTCTCATTTCAAAAAAAGATTCATATTTTTCTTTTTTTATTATTCTAAAAAAAATATTTCTCTTTTTTTCTTTTTAGAAATGAAGTGCGCAGAATGTAACTTGCAATCTTTCGCTCCTTTAGTTGAATTTCACCGACCTGTAATTTTTTTACTCAATCCATTTTTTAACTATATGTTTCTTATTTTTGTATTGAATGTTTGGCCAATACAAAAAGATCTCTTAAAATATAATTTCTCTATTTCATAAAATTCCTTACAATTTGACTTCTTTAGTCAAAAGGCAATACACTTTGAGTACAAATTAAATATAATCTAAAGAAATGAATGTTATAAAATTTGATATTTCAAAATTATATCTTAAAATAAATCTCTACTTTATTATATTTATATTATGAGTTATGACTAGATATACTTTTTTCCCAATTGTTTCTTACTCACTACAAGAAAAATGCAAAATTGTGACAAAATCTTGAGACGGTATTAATTTGTACTATATGACAAAGCTCGTAGCACTAGAACTCTTCGAGAGATTCGTGTTCCCTTGCAATCAAATTGGAGGGAAGCGAGCTTGGTGCCACTTCCCTACAACGGTTTTGTATTAGGGTGAGCATACGATATTTTAGCCGGCAGCAATACCGTACCAAATATTTCAATTTGGTATGAGATTTTACGTCGTACTGATCCCGATCTCGAAGTTCAGTTTTATATGGTTCCATATTGATTTTGGGATGAATACATACGCACCTAATCTAAACTTTAAAATGTCACGAATTTATTTATTTTTAGTGTTTGGTTGCAATTTGTATTTCCCTGACTGTACTGGATCTGAACCAGGAATTGCTAGTGTTGGTTCCTGTAATTTTCGCTACGAAATTTGAAATGGATTTTTTCTATCACAAGTGTTTTGGCGATTTACTACTAGCTGTTGCAAATTCCGACACAGGATTTTGCAACTGACAATTTCCGTTGTGGTTTCCGTCCCCGGTTTTGCGACGGGTGTAAAATTTTTGTCGCAAAACAATTTGCGGCCAAAAATATGCTACGGGATTCTCCCGTCACAAATTTTCCTAAAAAAGAAAGAACACCCAAACAATATTACTCTATAAAAAATAGGCACCACACGAGTAACATGATTGTTCTTTATAATTAGTTTGCCAAAGTCACTCCGTAGTTTACATACGCTAACATAGAAAGTACACAGAATCACAGATGGGAGAGAAATGACCTCTCCGGGGTTTTGGCACTTGATTCACTCATGGGAGGATTCATTCAAACGGGCAACCAATTCATCCTGCCCAAGAGAAGGTGAAGCAAATAAAGGGAAAGCCAGGAAGATATAAAGCCTGAGGTCTGTACAAATAAAAATGAATGAGAAGAATGAGAGAAACTCTTGCCTTTCTTCCTCTAGGTGAAAGGCCCTTTTCCTTCAAGAGTGCACGGAGTCTCTCCACTGTCAAGCTTTGGAAATGTCGGTCCGGGACATGGTTTTTTGTTCCTTCTGATTGTGACAAGGGCACAAGGCAAATTAGTTACACAGATATTTCTATAGGTATTAGCTTCAACCTAAGGCCTTGTTTGGTAGGGAGTTTTCAGAGTGGTGTCATCTTATTAATTAAATGTAATTATCTAGTCATTCAGATGATTGGGGGGAAAGTGAAGAAAAAACCCCGATAAAAATAAACATAGCTCTTCTATAAATGGCATGAAAGAGAGCGAAGATGAAAAACTATATTCCGCCCCTCTTTTATTAATTGTTCCACTTTCATTTTCAGTAACCAAATAATTGTTCCACTTTTTCTATTTAGCAAATGAAGGATGGGTAAACGGCATAAATGTTCTTTTTTCACACGTGAATGTGGGGGTATAATGTAGTGTGTAGCTATTTTCTAGTCTTAAACTAACAAATAAGGATACATTAGTAAAACAAAAAATCATCTCATCCCTCCCTCCCCTCCGGAATCCACGAATCAAACAAGCCCTTGATGTGCTCACTTGGGAGAGAGAGAAATTAATTTGCCGCAGATAATTTCCAATAACAGCTTGATTCTGGGATTAGTCAGAGACTCAAAGTCCAATGTGGTTTCAGAATACCAGGGAATTCTGGAACCAAAAAAAATAGATGGCTTACCCTGGCATGAAATGGCTTGACTGCTGCTTGCAGCTTTCTTTGCGGATGCTCTACCATCCAATGCTCTCCCGGCAGCTCTAAAAAAAACGTAATAAATTCACAGGTAAGATGACCATTGACGTTTAACTAGAATTACATAACTTCCCAGAATTGTTTTCCAGTGAAACAACATGCATAGATAGCACGAATCACAATCGCATAATGATACCTCTTTCTTGAACTATCATTTGCAGTACTTCTTCTGTCTTTTAAACCAGAGACACCCCTATGCTGATCAAGCGTGAGGGATCTGATTAAGATGTTCATCTGGTCCGTCTTAATGATCTGGTTTTCTGTATATAAATAAATGACACAGTCAGGCATTAAATATATGAAGCCCCCCGTTGCAAAAAAACAAAGTATGATCAAGAATGTGAGGGTAGTCGATTTGTTTGCTCAATCAAAATCGAAAGCAGAACTTTTAGGTTCAGTTCGGATAGAGGGTTTTGGAATCTTTTTTAAGGAAGACTTTGGAGGGATTAGCTATATCTTGACAATTAGAACTTAAAACAAATTAAGTACGATTAAAATACAGAGTATTATATTATCGTCTCTAATAAGGCTTCAATTTCTTTCATCCTAATATTATTACAGTGATGGTTTTGATCTCATTTATGAATGAATGGTTGTATTGAATTTCTGTTGTTAATCCAAAAATTATTATTCTCATCAGTACCTGAACAAAAATGTTTGCAAAAAAAAAAAATCATAATGACTGAAGTTCGGTATCGAACATGAAGGCCCGACTGAGATTAATAGTCACTTCTTTGAAGATGTCGGAAGGTTCCAATATCATGTGTCTCATATAAATGAAGGGAGGAAAGTAATGAGAGATCCAGGCACTACTAAAAGTCTAAAACAGCTTATAGAGCTAAAATTGTTAATTTTTAGAGAGAGAACAAGTACCATTTTCCCTAATTTCCATTTAAGAAATATTTTTAATAAACATATCAAGTGGATGCCTGCCTTTATCAGGCATTAGAATTATAAAACCAATCAGTCATGCTTCTCCATAGTCTAGAGTACACCCCGCAGCAAAGGAAATCATTGATGCTATTGAAAGAAATATTTTTAATAAATATATCAAGGACTAATTTATTTTTGCTAAACATCTCCCCTTCTGTCTGCCACACAAAATTCAACTTTGCAGTATAGTGTTCTGAAAGGTTTGACCACAAAAAAAGATTTGAAATATTCTATGTGCAAATGAGAAAACGAGGATCTTTGATTTTAAGAAATTAAGATGTAAAGAAGACGGCATGCATGTGTGCTTTTTATGATAAGAAAAAAAGAACAAATCCATTAGATGGACAAATATACTCCCTCCATCACATAAAAAGACTCCACTTTTGTCCCGTCACAGTTATTAAGAAAAGTTAAAATGCAAGGTTGAGATTTACGCAAATGAGTAAGAACTACTTCAAACCACACAATTCTTTCCTCAAAAAGAAAAAGGGAACTTTGACTTGGGACAAACCCAGAAAGTAGGAACCTTTTTTTTGGACAAAGGGATTGCATGTTAGGAATTTAATTCACTTCGGAGTTCTGATGCAGTTTTCTTGTTCACTCCAATAAGCACTTTGAAAGTAAAATCTTGGTAGCACCCAAGTTTTACCGCACCCCGTTTTGCTCTCACAAACAAGGGTTTCACAAATCAGTGAGAGCAAAATAGGATGAGGTAAAACTTGGAGGCACCATTTTGAGGGCAACCTAGCATGACTCAAACTTGAAATTGTTTATAAAAAACAAAGCATCTTTCTAGAATCCATCGTCGCCTTCCACAAAAATATGAACATATTTTAAAAAGAGTATAGGTTGTACATAAGCTTGAACAAGAAGAAAATCATCTCATTTGAATGCAGGTCTTTGCTGTTCTTTGCAAGGGAAATAACTAATTAGCAGTTGACACATGTGGCATTGCATCATTCATGACATGTATCATCATCAAGGCATTTGATTGGGGGTGATGTGTGGGGTAGAAACGAACCTGGAGGCATGGTATCACGAACACAAACATAAACTTGCATTCCACCCTACACAAAATTTTCACCAAATACATTAAAGATCATATTATAAAGGTATAAAAAGATGAAAAACTACATTTGAGCACCAGTTTGACTACTGGTAAGTGAATTTTAAGTTAATAATAACACATATATCACTTGAAAAATAATACAGAAAAAAACATGCATTAGAATAATTCTCCATGTATAATACTCCCTATGTCCCAAATTAAATGACATGTACACTATTCACATAGTCAAACTTTATTTATCATCTTTACCTATTTTCATTAGTCATTCGATAGATAATTTAGTCATGTCACCCCTTGTTTTGTAGAGCTTTTGATGTAATTTTTAATATGTAAATTTTGTTTTTTTAATTCGACCCCAATTGTCTTATAACTGAAACAGGCCATATAAAATGGAACGGAGGGAGTACTTTGTAATATAATATAAGGCTTATAAGCACATGTTTTCCAAGGGGAGAAAGGGAATAGGGGAACTGAAGTTGCATTTTGGAATTCAGAATTCCATGATCAATTTGCTCATATCAACTACTAGTCTACTACACTTTGTATCCGCAGGCCTGAATTCTATCACAATTCAACCAAAACCAAAGGAAACAGCTATCAGCAGAGAGTAAAAAGAGAATGTGATAAATCCTTGCTTCTTGACAACTCTACAACAATGTCATGTTGCCATCATATAAAAACATGTTACCTATCAATCAATCATCAGTATTTTGTTCCTATAACACCTCTCACCCTTTGCACGCCCAACAAAAAATGTAGAATTTCAGTGCACATTTTTCCCAGTATTAGGGCACCCTCCTCTTTCACACAACTCTTTGTTTCCTATAAACGCATCAATTGTTGCTACCGTGATGCCAGAATACATAAAATTCATTGAGAATCCAAAGAAGACATATTTTCATTGAAGCAAAACATGAAAAACGGAAAAGCAAGAGAAATCTCATCAGCGAACTAACAGTTGCCATCTTGTGAGATCATGAAGCACGAAATAAACTGATTGATTGATGCACAACTATAACTAAAATTGATTCAAAAACACGAGAAGTCAATAGGAGTTGAAAAGTATTGGAAGAATACCGGACTGGAAGAAGGGACGGCGGAAGAAAATAGGCCTCGCGAAGGGAGGTTGGAGAGGTATTTCGATGCTTCTCCGCCGCCGCGGGGTTGAGGAGTGGCCGTTACTCCCTTGAAATTGGACGACGGAGATGGAAATCCAGAACCAGAATCCGCCATTCCTCCGGCACGCTTATCAGTTCCGTACCCGGGGAGATACTACACCGGTATAATTTTATAAAGATCAATGGTAAACATGTCCCGATGGAGTCGGGGAGAAAAGAAGAAGAAGAAGAAGAAGAAGATAGACAGACGAACGTGATAAAAGTGATGGGCCACGACATTTTGGGCCCTGCATCTACGGGCCTAGAAGTAAAACAAAATGAGGCAAGTGTAGGGGTGAACATGGAAGAGTATAGTCCGAGTATATTCCGTATTTAGTTCGTACCGATAGTACAAAATATTTCAGTTCGGTATGAGATTTTACTCTGTATCAATCCCGATACCAAAATATCGGTTCGGTATGGTTCGGTACCGGTTGCGTTAAAAATAGGGATGAATATACATACCTACTTTACACCTTAAAATTTAACAATTCTCTTTTATTTTTGAAAATTGAAAGTGAATTTAAATAAAAAAAACATTAAAAAAAAATGAACATTTAAATGCAAAATATACGTATCAAAACTTAGTTTATATTTCACAAACTAAAAAAATGAACGAGAACAAAGGAGTATTTCAGTGTTTTCGTTCGGGGTCGGTTCGATATTCTCAGTGTTTTTGTTCGGGGTCGGTTCGGTAGTTGCTCACCCTTACGGGTAACAATCTGGCTTGGTATACACATTGATTTTTTTAATACAAAGATGAGTAGAATGAAAAACTGCAGAATAATAACGTAAGTGCCCCAATTGAATAGTATATCTAATATCATCGTAATTTTGATATCACCGGGACCTAACCAATAAACCTGTTTTTCAAATTAATTTGCTCACTTAAATTTCAAAGAAATTTTGTTTAAAAGATGTTGAATAGTAAATCGTGAGATCAAAATATTTTAAGAAAAGAGAGAAATATTTAAACCACATATTCTTTTCTAAAAAGAGAGAGATAAAGTAAGAAAATTGTTTGTATTTTAGAAAGAATCCTTTATAGTATGTAGTTTTTTATACTCCGTATTTAGTTCATAATTTTTACTTATCAAATATTACAAGGGTAGTCATTGTTTCTTAGTCCTTTATCACTCTCGTTTTTTTTTATATTTAGTTCATAATTTCTCACCCCCTTCTCCAAATTAAACCCATACCTAATCCTTAGCTACCCCTCAAAACCCTAATTTCAATCTTCGTCTTCATCGTAGAAACCAAACTTATTGTGTTCGTCTTCTTCACACATACCAATTTGAATGCAGCACTATAAATCATGCAAACAAAGGCCTGGAATAATATATGACGACGAGGAGGGGTTTAAGATGGAAACTTAATTTTTTAATGTCTTCTACTTGACATGTAATAATAATATGAGTAACGAAAGACTGACCGTGGAAAAAAACCAAAAAAATAGAAACTGCATTTGTCATATTTGATAAGGACTAAATATGAAAACCTCCTGGCATAAGAACCATTTATGAAGTTCACTCAAAAACTTTTGTTGGGATGAGAGGATATTATAGTTATGCACGAAATATACTAAAAATGTATATGAATTTTATACAAATTTTTATATACTTCCCAGTTGTTCTAGTGAACTCCAATGCAGAAAGGGGTTTATGGGAGAGATAGTGCATAAAAATGCTAATAACAATTAGAATAGGCACCAATTAATCAAGACACATTGTAGGTAAAAGCTCAGGGAGAACGATTTAAAACTTTTGTTGGGAAGGATAATACTCAGTATTTATCAAATAAGTAAATGCAAAAATAGATCAGGGCACAATAATATTAAAAAAATACTATGTCAATATAAGTAGCAAAAAATAATATTATTGAGTACAACATTAGTCAATATTAGTAAGCTTTAACGAGTAACATATGCACTTCAAGCCTTCAAGCGATCAACGGCGTCTATCAGAGAACCAAAACTTGGACCGCGCGAAAAAGCATCCTTTCTAGCCCCAGATTGATCAATGTGGAAGGAAAGGTGGTTTATCTAGTGTTATTCTGATATGAAAAAAGGTCAAAAAAAACTAGATAATGGTAATCGTCACTTCCCAGCCAACGGCAATTTCACTGTCCAGCAGGAGCCTTGCGATTCAGGTAGCGTATGACTGCATCTTCAACCCTGATAACATTTGCATACACAACAGTTGATGGCAATCATCATCAGATAAAAAAGGTTTTTTTTTTGCATTAACTATTATCAAACACATCAATCAATATATCAATAAGCTTGTTTTGTCCCAAATGCAAATTAACAGTTAATATAAGCTAACATGTAATAGGTGATTGTTTTCAACACAGAAGGCCAATGCCCAATGTGTGTTTGAAGATTGCTGAGAGAAGTTGTTTTCTTCTGTTCGGTTTGATCTTGGAGAAATGCCAAGGGAAATTAAAAAATGATTGCTTGCTTATACACTTTGCCTATATTGAATTTTCTTAGCGTCTAAATATTGAAAATGGATTTATTGAGCTTTAGATTATCTTTTTAAATTCATCCCATATTTACTTTCCTTCCAGTATTCAATAAACGGAACTGCAGGAATATGCTTAAAGAGCAAGAAAACTTACCAAGCTTGATGGTAGAATCCTGAACGCCTCTCGTGTTCTTCATCACGGACTGAATCCCCAGAAACAATCTTTAAATCCCTGGCTTGAGAGGCAATAAGGGCATTGATGAACTCGGCCGGTGACTGGCTGAATCCTAGAAAAAAAGACCGCCTTTGATAATGTTCGTGTATTTTCTTTATGGCAGATGAAATAGCCTCGTCACACGCATCAATCTCCTTGTTCTTCCCCACACTTTCCAAGTAACTTAACATTTCTTTTTGTGGCATAAAGGGGACATCGACCAGTATGTCATAACAAGCATTCCCACTAGGGCTATCCCCAGAGAGCCTCACCTTGTGCTCCAAATGTATAGGCTGCGGAATGGTCAAATGCTGGTCAATCTTTTGACTTACCGCACAGAATTTCATCTTCTCTTCCCCAAAGATCTTCCTTAGAGGTGGATCACACATAAAAGAAGATGTCTCGTCTGGAATCTGTAGATTCTTGGCCTTCACATATTGCCAAAGGGCATTCATTATTCTTGCACGCGTCTCCACTTCAATTCCAAGAACGTCTTGTAAAGCTGGTGAGAGTTTATACTTCTCCGGTAAATGGTTCATTTCCAGTCTGATGAGTGCAGTGAACTCTTTGTCCCCTTTCCTCCTCACCTCAAATCCATCATGTAGCTTTGGAGATCTGGAACTCTCCCACAAAATCACATGATTATCTGAATACAGAGTCTGATCAAGATACACAGTAATTTTCTTGAAAAAAGAAGAAAATTTGGGATCTGAAGGGGTTTGGTTGTCCAGAATTCTCCCAAAAATCCTAAGTGACCATGTCTGGTTAGAGAAGGTGTTGAACACATATACCCTAAGTGTCTTCTGAACACGCTGAGGGTTCTTGAGAGACTCCATCATGTTCGTCTTCATTCGCACGAGGGAGGCATCCAGACGAGATTCAAATTCAAGCAACTGGGTGTAAAGTGCAGATTCTGGCAGGAGAGAGGCCACCTTTTCAGGCAAGTGTTTGTCCGGGAGTTTCCGCTTCCTTTTGCGTGCAGCAGGTGCTAGTTCCATGGTCTTCAACATCGGACCACTAACTTGGCCCTGACCGGCTGGGCGGGAATGCGGCCTCGGTGGCACCCTTTTGGCAGCCGGCGAAGAGACACCCACATTTGTGTTGGCAGCTCTAGTGCTTTGTGGCTGGGGATGAGGTGGCAAGTGGGACTGAGAAGGTCCCCCCTGAGCAGATGCTACCGTTTGGGAATTTGACGCCTGAAAGTGACCCGGGAAGTGAGGAGGCCCTCGAAGAAGATTGGGTTGAGCTGGCTGGCTCTGACTTACAGGCACGGATTGAGGCGTTTGCATTGCGCCCCGATTTATCCAAAAAAAAAAACAGAATCTATCTATCTTCTACTGAGTTTTTTCTTCGATAATGCAGTTTCCTTGCCAATCCTACCACCAAATCTAAACGAAGAAACAGTGGAACTATCAAGCCTACTGCAAAACTCCAGCTATATCAGACATGAAGCTCTTTTAGGGTTCATAAATCCCAATAGGATTACCAAAATTTTCGATATCCAAATAACGAAGAGGCTATATCAGCTCGGCATATAAATTGTTCTAGAAATTGAACTAAAGATGTTCACTTTTTCTCACACCATCAATCCAGAAACCCCATGAAATCTTCTTTTGCCTAAGCAATCATCTCAAAAACGCAGAAAAACGCAATCGACGAATTCATAGCATTCAAAGGTTCAAGATGAGAAGAATAAATCGGAAACCACGCCTAGAGGATCGATGAATCAAAACAACGGGGAATCTCGAATGAGAATCGCAGTCGTCGAATTCTCAATCTCTTCGCCTCCTCCATGAATCCTATCTTTTGCAAGCGGCTTGGCCCTGGACTCTGGGAGTTTTATTTTGGAAAATTGGGCTATAACCGATTTTTTAAAAAAAAATCGGCCCTTGGCCCAGTGGAATTGGACATGTTGCACAGCCCAAAGCAAGCCCCGTGTGTGTTCGTATCCACTATCTATACTATATACAAAAGCAAAAGAATTGGAGAAGAAAAGAACAAAAAAAGAAAATTGGTGTTTTCCCGCTAAAGGAGATATGCAATTTTAGCCGTCGATTTTTTCTTTTTCTTTTAAGGGCTGAGCCATCGATTTATTATCCAAGAAGTCATTGATCAATACATTGAGAAGGCACATGTACTATTAATTGTGTGCATGTCTTTTGCACTTCAATTCTCAAGAGTGGTTTCCATCAGGGGGTTATTACCCCGATCAAATAAAAAACAAAAGGAGTTATTTTTATGAATTACTCTATAATACCTTGCTCAAGATTTTTTTGTCAGTTCTGATTTTTTGTAATTCATCATTTTTAAAATTGACATACAATTAAATAAAAAATATACTCAATCGACATTAAAAGATTGTCATAATTTGACTTTTTTGATCAACCTGTGGTTCCTTTTAATTGCGAATTAAATATAATTTACAATAATTATATAAATATTATAATAATTTAACATTTTAGAACTATATTCAAAATAGATATAATTTCAAAGTTGGATATTAGAAGAAATTGAAAGGAGTTGGACGAAACTAGAAGGACTTAGTAACAATTGGAAAATATTGAAAAAATTTAAGTGTTAAAAAGTTACTCAATTAAATTATCAACTAGATACATATATTAGAAATTTGGATAAAAAAGAATATATTATTGTTTGTGTTTGATGTGATATGTAATAATTTATAAAGTTAGGTATATAATTTTATTTTATATTCATCATATACTCCCTCCGTCCACAAATAAACTTTCCCGTGCGCGTTACGATATTTGATTGAAGTTATTTTTAAATAATTTTATACAAAAAATGGTGTAAAATTTTAAAATAAAAATTACATATTTAAAAACTATATCAAAAGATCTATAAATAAGAAATTTGTTTTAAGGAAGACCTTTGTTTAAAGCAACACACTGCTAATATGATGACAGCAAGATACTGTTAATACCAATATTTTATAATCAAGATACATACGTACAATTTATTGAAATTATTAGTGAACTTTGTAAAGCATAACCGTTTTCATGAATGCAGAGCTTTGGGGATGCAAGTGGAGAGTGGGTGAAAAATTGGAAGGGCAAGATTTCAATATCTCCATCTTCCGTCTTATTTTTTATGTCTAATTTTTACATCTCAAAGAAATCATATCTTTTTATTTTTGTATCAGTATTTTAAAGAGTATATGTACGTTTTGTACAATAGTGTATTTTAAGGTAAGAATGAGCCAATTGTTGAGTTGGCTTTTTATTTATTGTAAAAAAATATATTAAATTTTTGGGATTCATAGTTGTAATCATTCGAAAGATCAAGTGGAGTTATATGTAGAAGATAATTGAAAGTTGGAGATGTTTTATCCTTGCTTATATTATTTTGCATATGTTATTGGGGTGGGGTTCCCATGATATTGGAATCCCATGTCATGGGATGATCCGGGGGTGCTATGGTGCCCCGTTCGTAAAACTGACGCTTCCTACCCTCTAAGAACCCCCACACTCCATATCTCCTTCAATTGCACCTCAAAAGTTGATTTTAACTTTGGAGTAAAAATGTTATGGGAACCCTTCCCATGTTATTGACAAGGAGACCAACAATTCTACCATTAAAGTTAGCTCAACATGCAATGCATAATTGCTCATATATATACTTCTTCCATCACAAAAAATGTTCATATTTTGACTTTTTAAAAAAATTAAGGAATGAATATTTTTGTGTTGACTTTCCAAAAATACTCTTGATGTGATGGATAAAAATAGAATGTGATGTGTTTTGCATATGTTATGAGTGTTTTTTTAATGTATTGCAAAAATTATGCTAGGGTATTTATATGGGCAACTCATATATAGGTGAAAACCATGTTATGAAGTAGACATTTTGATGCCATATATTTATATAGGCAAGTCATAAATTTAATGAATTGAACACTTTCATATACTACCTCCGTCCCATTTTATAACGCTTGTTTCGGTTTACGATGTTTGACTGAAATTATTTTCAAATCATTTTATATGACAAATGGTATAGAATTAAAAAATAAAAATTACATTTTAAAAAACTACATCAAAAGATCTACAAAACTAGTAGTGACAATAATATTTTATTTTATCAAATTGCTAACGAAAATAGAGAAAGAAAGTGAATGAAGTTTGACCCTGTGAATAGTCAACAGACATTATAATTTGGGACGGAGGTAGTATGTCATATATTTGATGCCTTTAAGCCGGTTTTTACCGGGATGTGATTATACCTTTTTTAAAAACTACGTCAGGCTCTCTTACTCAAACATGTTATACCGTTACAGAAAGTGGAATTTAAAATGCAACTCTTTCAAATATTGCGATTGTGTGTCAAATTAATTCATATAGTTCGCTACTAATATATGCTAAATTTATATTTAATCCTATATTTAAATTTAGATTTAGACATTTATTTCATGAAAATATCATTTTAATAATTTGGAATAAATTATTTGCCGTGCAACGCACGAGTATAAATCTAGTTGGATTTAATATCAAATGGTGCTCAATAAATGAAAAAACATTTTTTAAAAAAAAGTTTTTTTAAAAAGACATAAAAAATATAAAGTAATGTCATAATTGTAAATAAGTTAAATTTCTCTGTAATTGCAAAATTGCACTACTTTATTTATAAACGTGCAACATGATGAACAAAAAATGTTTCCAACTTGAGTCTTTTATATAATTGAATTGCTTTTTGTAAGATTCGGCATTAGAATGAAAGTTACTAACTCATATTGTTATCCCAGAATTTTGCAAAATTCAAGGTCCTCATATTAAATCATACTCCATCCGTCCCAAAAAGTTTTTCCTGTTTACTATTACGGTCTCTCGATAACTCTTATTTGTTTGCGTATTTTCATTGATCATTTGATAAAACAAAATATTCTTGTCACCTCATATTTTATAGAGTTTTCGATGTAGTTTTTAAATATAATTTTTTATGTGTTATTTCCATACCAATTTGCAAATAAAATCATTTTAAAATCTACGAGATTTTGCACGTTAATCAAAGTAGGAAATTCTTTTTGGGACGGAGTGAGTATACCTTAACATGTTTTAACATCTTTTGTTCGAATGGATGAAGTGCAAATTAACCCAAAAAACAGAAAGAAATGAATATTTAAAGATGTATTGAAAAATTATTGTGATTCTAAAGTCTATATAAATATGGACAATCTCACATACTTTCATAAGTTTATAGTTGTATCTCCTTATTTTTACTATACCCAATATAAAAAATTATTTTATGTATGAAAGTCCATAAAACTAACTTAGACCTAAAGAGTGCAAAAGAAATTGCCCTTATTGAAATGGAGTGCTTCTGCGGTGCCCTGTACCGTGGATCTTAGATCCATAGTAGAATTTGTCCTTGAAATGATTTTGAATTTTGTAAAATTTTAGGATGATCTATGATTTAATAATTTTTAATTCTGCCGTGGGTCAAAATCTTTCAAAATTGTGTACTTTATGAAACATAATATGACAAAAATCATGTTGCTCCACAATATTACTCCGTATTATATTTGTTTTGCTCATATTTAATGTACGTATAAACTAATCTTCAAATTGGCTAAGATAGTATTTCGTTCAACTTATTTTCTACTTATTACTTATTCTTATTATAATTAGATCAAACACACTTTAATTATAACTACAATCAAATCAGACCAGATTAGATTTTCAAAAAATCTGATCAAATCAGGCGAACGGAAAGCAGCCTAAGGCATAAACCACACCAATTAAAAAGAAACAGTAACGCAAGAAAGTACAACCAAATGATAATATGATATGTTTACCCTCTAAAAGGTGGATAATCTTCATTAAAAAGAAAAGCATGCTTTCTTTTTCTTTTTGTCAAAGCTATGGAACAGAATAGAAACGGAAAATGGGACAGAAAAACTAAATGGGAGTGCCATAAGTCTGCAATACTTAGTTTCTTGATTATGATGATCAGTAGCTAATATCAGCCTAAACACTACATGTCCACTTTGATTTTAGCATCAAGAAGGGATGCTTCTTGGAGAAATGCCTTGAAGTGCTGGTATGAATGTTGCACATCATCCACTCCACACACCTCCCTGATACTGTGCATCGACAGCTGAGGGGCCCCGACATCCACTGTTCGAATCCCGACCCCGCTTGCCAATATGGGCCCGATGGTTGAACCGCATGGCACGTCATTGCGAACCACAAAATCCTGTGCAGATATTAGTAGAGTGAGCGCTCGTTTGGCTAGCACAGTTTCAGCGATTAGCTTTAGCCGCCATTAAAACGTTATCGAAAACACCGACACTAATTGAAAATGTTGTTACGAACCGAGCTTAAGTTGTTCGGGACACTTAATTAGAAAAAAAATATGAAAACGATGGGCATTTGATGAGTTCTGAAGGTACGATAAGATATGAGATTTGAAATTTGGGAGAAATGATATGGGTTTTGAAATCTGAAACGAAGTTGTTTGGAGAGATTTAAAATGATAACTTAATTAGTGAAAGACCGTGGTGATTGGCAACGGAGGAGATTTGGCAGTGACAATGGTAGCCGGCGGCGGAGATTGGTCAACGGTTGAGAGAGATACCAAACCCATATATTGATATCTCCCAAATTGAGGATATATCAAGACTCTCCATTTGGAGATATCAAAATACATATTTTTTTGCTCACCAAAAACACACCGGAACTAGTTTCTTTCGTTCAAATGGAACAGATTTGATAAACCAAATATTAAAATTTATAAAACTGGAAAATTCCAAAGTTTAGAAATTGTCATTTTAGGGGCAAGTGTAACTTTTGGAAAAGTTTAGAGAAAAAAAATATTTTCACTAATTACATTTTAATGGATAGCCTTAATTACTCACCTGAATAGGAAGGTTGTGTTTGGAAGCTATCTCCCTGAATATGAATGAAGTGATGGCATTGGTTGCATACCGCTGATTTGCATTGTGTTTGATCACAAGCCCGCTGTGCATTTTTGGCCGATGGTTATCTTCATGCTTGTCCTAAAAAAAGAAAAACAATTCAAAATGCTACAAAAAAACAAGTGCTTGACTAAAATATATGCAATTGAAACATTAATTTACCATATAATTGGGATGCAAAGCATGTGCCATGTCAGCAGAGACTAACAAACTCCTCTGGATTGCTTTTGTGATTAACTGGAACACATACAGTGACACAATAAGTGCTCCATTCATCAAAAAAACAAAGCTCAAACTTTAAATTCATACCAAAATACTTCGGTGTTGTGGAGTATTCTAGAAAATTAACAAATAAATAAGTGTTGGTATGTTGGATAGAAAATCCATAACACTTGTCATTACCTTTGGGTCAGGGTCAAATGTGCTTGTAATTCGAGAGAGGGAATCTAACATTACAGGGGATCCAGCTCCTTGTGCTGAATTGGACCCAACCTCTTCATGATCAAACAAGGCCACCATTCTTACACCAGTTTCATCCTGTAGACTGTTCTCAGAGGAGGTTGCATCTATCAATGCCTGCACCAACAAGGTACAGAATCCATTGACGAAAAAATATAAATTTTAAAATAAAAATACTAGCAAGTAGCAACCACAAGTTTTTTTGCCGACATTAGTTGAACATGAGAAAGATGTTTCTGCTCAAGTGCTAATTATTTTCGCATTATCATATTGCCATGGTACATAAAAACAAACAAGTTATAAATAGATCACGTTCACATGCATTAACAAATATGTTCGACATTTCAAATCATATAAAATTATCTAATGGAATTGCTTGTAGGGTACACAAAATTCAATAACATTATTCATAAGTTCAAATTATTATGTGAACCAAGTTCTTGTATTTTTACTTGAGTCGATTGGGTTTAAGATTTGTACTAATTTTTTTGAAATTTCAATAAGCTTTCCAAGTGCAGAAAACTCTCATTACTGTGGATTGTGGAAATATTTTTGTTACCTTTAGAGAGCAAAATGACATGCAAAGATTGTCAAGTCTTCCAGAAAACACAAATTCCTTCATAGCACCACCAATAATACTTGGTTGAGTGTCATACGCTTGCAGCTCAAAGTCACATATATCACCAGGTTCACAGCCAGCCTCAGTTGCTAGAAGCTAGAAAACAAAATTGAGATTGTAATATGTCACTCGGGTTATCACCACACATTGCATATCTTCAAAACAATATTTGGAACACATAAGCCTCTCACAACGATGTGCAATTACAAGAAAACATACAATAAGGGAAATAATAGTACCAGATTACGAAACAACAAATACAAAGTTCAATAGTGACCTGCAGAAGAAGGGAATGATGTTTTTCAGCACTAGCATTTTCCTTTCCACGGGACTTCTGATCACTTGAATCCCCACTATCAACTGAATCTCCGCCACATTTATTCAGTTCTGCCTGTGTAAAAATAATATTATATAGTTCAGGAATCAAGAATGGCTGAGAAAGAGTTCAGAATAACAGCTCAATGTCTTACTGCATCAGGAAAGCATGCTTATTACCCTTTATCAGTCATACTACAAGAGGTTAAAAAAACTACCTTAACACATGTTGCCAGAATTGGAAGAAGATGATTCTGTGTGTTAACTTTAAATCCATCATTAACTCCCCTGTGAAACCAGAAGAGAATAAAGTCACCTTCTATAGTGAAATTGATGACGGAACCAAATGAGAAAATGAATACTTCGTATATAATAAGTTTCAGTGACCTAATGAAAAAAAAAACATGATTCAAGCACAATATTTTGGCACAAATAAGCAACCACCATATCCTCTGTGAGCCAAACTTTTGAAGAATAAATTAATACTAAACCATTTCGGGGTATGTCACACACAACACAGTATATGTTGGAAGCTGCATTTATAGAATTTTTTTTGTTTTCCAATCCCTTGTGCCTTGTTATAGGGATCCATGTAAAGTTAAAGTACCCCACTCCTAAACAACATTTGTCTCTACATTTATGTAATTTAATTTAATGAAAAAAACAGTTATCTTAAGCAGATCATAAATTTTTGAATTGAGAATGGAGAAATAAGAGAAATGTCTCCTAACAAATTGTTACAAAACAACCATATTTTTATCATAACAGGTACCTATCCAAGTGTATTGCCAAAGTTGGAATCCTCATTATAGGCTTCTGGATTCTAACAAGACGGTGTTCATATGCCTCTGATCCCTCTTTCCTTTCTCTTACAATTATTCTGCCTGCAACGGATAAATCACGATCGAACCACGTGTGCCACAGACCACCTCCATATGTTTGTACACCAACTTCTAGATAGCCACCTTTAGATACCTGAAAAAAATACAGTTATTAATTCATTATGAATCACATACCATTCGGATTCTCCCTTAACCACAAACCTAGATTACCTTTGTAACCGGCTTCAATTTCAGGCAGGGACTATCCGTGTGAGCTCCAAGAATATAAAATCCATTTCCAGCAACATATCTAAAACAGAATCCAATGATAGCTAACATTAGATATAAGCACCCTAGAATACAACGCCTTGAAGTAGTGTTATGCATCATTTTCGGGATCTATTCAAAATTTCAAAACAAGCAATTTGCAGAAAAAATGAACAGCAAAGTGCTAACTTATAGCCTGATTCACCATCATCTGATCATTCAATCAATGGAATGCAAGCAAAGCGAGTATTAAACCAAAAACTCAAATCTTACTTTTGGCCAATGGCGAAGGCAACGATGGTAGAGTGATTCCTTGTGAAGAAATACTTGTGGCCGGCTTCCAACTCCCAGTCTTCTCTCTCGGAGATTTGATGATATCCTGCACTCTTCAACTTCTTCTTTGATTCCTCTGAAATTGAAGTCCAAAAAACAGTAATTAGAAGGGGAAAAAGAAGATAATGAGAATAACCGTGTGCAACGCATGATGTCGGTCGATGAGCGAGATTGAGAAACAGTACCGACGGCATGAAAGGCCGTCGGAGAAGCATTCAAGAAATCAACCAGATCAGCTGCCGCCGAGTGTTCCATTGCTATGAGAGTTTGAGGCCTCGGAGATACACGGCAAAAGGTTCAGAAAATAAAGAGAGAAAAATGAAGACAAATATGAAAAAAAAATATCTAACGTTACTTGTGACATAAGGAGTAGAAAAATGAACAACTTTTTATTGATTTTTTGAATTATACTAGTATTTTAACTTGGGGTTGAGTGAAATTTTTGACGATTCTGAATTTTTTCAATGCAATATATTTTCCACAATCAGGTAAATATATTTCTAACACGATTTTAATCAATAGACAACAATGTTAAAGTAGAACATACGGAGTACAATATTTGAGGAATTAAAAATGTACTCAAGAAAGTCATTTTAATTCCAAATTTTCTAAAAAAAACTCCAGGGTGCAAAATATTTTTGGTATGGTTGTAAGGGTTTCATTGTCATTTAAAACTAATATTTTTAATCATGTCTTTACCTTTACTTTTGAAACGGTAACATAAAGTTGACCATGAGTAAATACCGAATTAGTTAAAAATAATATCCCGGGGTATAAGAAAAGACAATGTTTGACATTGGTTTTTTAATAGTTATAGCAAAATATAAGACTATTGAGAATTATCTTCCCTAGAACTTCATTCGGGGTACGTAAACCTTTTTCCCAATTGGATTTTCCGAAACCACAATTGCTTTGATAATGTTCTTTTGGAGCTCTTCAATAATTAATCTTCTACTATTACACAATCTTGATATTTGTTTAAAACATAATTGGTACCCTCTTTTTAAAATTATTTTGTGGCTTTGGATTCTCAAACATTTGATTTCATTAAAAAAACTAACTATTATCCAATCGTATTCAACACCTACATCTAAATATTTTTGGCATGAAGAACCTGAACTTAAGTGCTCGTTATCACCTCCTAGAATAAGGGATTGGAAAACTTCATTTACCATTCAACGACCGCGAGCGTGGGTGCCAATAGTGCACTATTCTAAAAAGAGATTAATTTTTCATGTTCTCTAATAGATTTGGATAAGGAAAATCCACTGTACTTTTGAGGGGGTACTTGTGTTAAGAACCAAGAATTCAGAAGGGATTTCAACGTCAATAATTCCATCAATCACTTGTCAAAGCTTTCCATCTTCAACTTTGATTATCCAATCAAAAAAAGCATGTGTTTCCCATTTTTGCAATAGGCTATAGATGAATGTCATCTCATATTTTTGGTCAATGTATAACTTTACAATACAATCATATTTTTAAAGAATTGGTGGTAACACCGACAATTTCCTCTCTCAAAACTTTGAGTAAAACTAAAAGAATATGGATAAAATTACCTCCCAGTACAATTGTTTTCCCTCCGAATAGTTCATTTATGGAGTTATTATGAGTGACCCTCATTACATATTTCATTATGGAATCCAATGTCTTTCTCATCGCGATGATAATGTCTATTTCTTATTAAATGAATCAAGATCTCTAACTATTATATCAACAACTTCGTGTACTAAGAAGATATTATAATTTCTTGAGCTTCTAGTTCTACTTCTCAACAACCTCAATGATATATTAGAGATGGAACCATTATCCATGAAGTCTCTAGTTTTTCTAAAAATTTGTGTTACGTCATTATGCTCATCTATCATATTTTTCAAATCATCGACTAAACTTTTATCAATAGCCAAAGAGTTATTGTCCATACTATACAAAACAAATAGAAGAATTTGTTTTGTTTAGTATATTAATAATGTTTCATGAGTATTATATTATCAAACACATAGAAATAGTGCATACCCGTATTAAAAGGGTGCACTTAATGGAAAAAATTAAAATCTTTAATTTAAAATAAAAAAATATCATTTGTCACATCATAGAGTACATTATTTCTCGAACGTGTTCGATGATGCGAGATTATAGTCGATGAAGACCTCTCTCCTTCTGTATCTGTAATAGTTATCTTTAAATAAATATTGTAATTTTTGTCTAAAAACTTTAAATATATGAAAATTATTATCTATTAATATTTGTTACATTGCTGTTAATGGTCGATTAAATAAATAAGTAACAATATTACTTATTTACAATATTTTTACATAGATGTCAAAATAAGCACATTTTATATTTTTCAAGAATTTTATTTAAAAGTAATTCTACTTATAAAAATTAATATCATACCATAATCATTTCAATTAGGAATGCCAATTAATAAATAATTTCTTACACATAAATACATCCGTACCAAGTTTTCATCATTTTACATAGTTATTTATGGAAAATAGTAGGTTTTGTCTCAATTCACTTTGATGTCAAATCTTTAATTATGCATTTTACATAAATACATCCGTACCAAGTTTTCATCATTTTACATAGTTATTTATGGAAAATAGTAGGTTTTGTCTCAATTCACTTTGATGTCAAATCTTTAATTGTGCATTGTATAATTTAAAAAACAAATTAAATAAACATTGAAATTTTAATGATTGTTCTCTAATGCATTAATTCAAACAAAAAATAATACAAAAAGCATTAACAATCTTATGATTCCGAAAGGAGATTTATATATACATTTGGCAAACTCTCGTGCAATTCTTTTTTCATTTTGTTTGAATAAGAAACTATTCAAGACTATGAAAATATATTTTTTTTAAATTTATTTGATTTAAACAGTTGATCATTTAAAAAATAATCTAGGCACTTCTTGTTTTATAAAATACCCCGTATTAACTTAAATATATTTTTCATTATATTTTTATATTCAAATAAATAAAATAAAATAATTAATTTAATCCTATTACAAATAGAAATAAAATTTTATTTTAATCAATTACATTATAAAATTAAAATAGTTACTTACAAAATTATGTATAGTAATCTTTTTTATACTTGAACATTATTACAATCCAACCATCTCTTTTTTAAAAAATGATTAATGTAATTTTTAAAATATGTTGTTTGTTTTTTATTTCATATTAATATTGATAGAAGTATGTTCAAAACTAAAAGTTTAATCACATGTCAAATAATATTTAATATCAAGGAAGAACACTTAAAGCACATGGAAGGTGAAGGACACTGAAAGATTGACATAAACAATAATGGAACGAATGTAAATATGCATTCCACCAAATGTAATTATAAAATCATTAGATGCAAGTTCAATATTAGCTAAAATGATTTCAAGTAAATGAGAAGCCAAACCGGTTGAGAAATCACACACTGCAGGTAAAGCAAAGGAATCAAAATCTTGTGAATACCTTACATTAAAAATTATGCAATAAATCAAATTAGAATTGTCAAATGAAACTCTAAAAATCTGAATTTTAAACTCTATTGTGCGTGTGTTTTTATTTTCAAAGGGATGAAAACGTTTTGATGTCTATGACACTGATATGAAAAGGCTGAGACAGAATGATACAACATATTAACAAATAAAAGAAATTATTTATATGAATCTTCAAATACACAGAGACTTGAATCTTGGGTTTAAAATTCACCAATTTTTATACGTTTCTTTTTTCTTTGAGGGAAGATATTTTGATTCATTTCTATACCCTAAAATATATAGGAAAGGGGTTTATATTGCCAAACCGTATCCGAACCACAAAAACTATCACAACTAACATACTCTTAATGTGGGGCTTTTAAACCTAAAATGGTTGTAAAAGTAACACATTACCAGCCACGTTTACTCCAAAAAAGAATCTTGAAGCCAAAAACCAGAAGACCTACAATGCAAAAATTTAAAAAAAACTAAAAGTTGAATTAATATCCAGTGTCTAAAGTTGCACATTCTGCTTGGGAGAAACCTATAGACAAAACCTGGAAAGCACAACCCAACCCAAAACAAAAATCACTAAAAAAATTAGAAAACCAAGACCCAACGTGATGAACCAATGAACTATAGAAAAAAAATAATCTTCAATCCATTATAACAACATGAAATAAGAGCATCAATGGTGTCCTTTTAAAGCAACAAAAAGGTAATACAGATTACATAGGTTCTGCACCTTGAACTGTTTATACTTGGAGCTCGAAAAATCTCAAGCTCTTTTCTCAATCCGTTCTTCGTTTTTATCTTCTCAATTCGTCCAATTGTTCCAACCAAGTTAAAGATGCAGTAGATGAATTGCATATATATGCACTGATTGTATGTATATATATATATCCTTTATATTAATCTCGGAACCCTGAGAATTCGTTCAAAGCAATGAATATAATTACCAAATAAAAAAATCAGCATAATAAAAAAATTAACACTCGAGGCCATGGATTAAATTGAATGAAGGAAAGAATACTTCATATATGAAAAGAATAATGATAAACCGGAAATAGGGTTCTAATTGCGAGCAATTGGCTATTACCGATTCGAATTGAGAAAGGAAACTTGCGATCGTTGGTGAAGGAAAGCTGATGTTGCGGTTTTTTCAGCTAATTTTGGTCGACATTCAAAAGGAAAGGAGATGACGAAAGGCTGAGGAAATCGCAGATTTCTCGCAATGAAGATGGAAAGGCCTTCCGCTGAAATTGGGATGATGAAGAAGGGCAAAATTCCTTTTCTTCTTCCGCTTGGAAAACGCACGGGAGAATGACGTGTGGATGCTGATTTGTCAATAAAATAAACTCTCATTAAGTACACATGTCATCATCTAATTTAATCAACTCTCAAATATTATATTAAAGGATACAGGATTTTCGGGATAAGAATATTTAAAGGAAATTATCTAAAATATGAGTAAAATTTAACCTGATGCCCAAAACAGAATTGACATAGTTTTATTTATAAATTAAGATAATATTTTTTTAATATTATATATTGTCATTGTTTACATTATAAATTTACGGAGTAATTTAAAAATAAAACTTGAATATCCTATTTTACTTCGTGTTCTACATTTTATTCATACTTTACCTTTTTTTGTACAACCATTCTCAAAACCCTAATTCAATTTTTTGTCCATATTTTAAAAAATTTGACGAACTTGGGCCGAAATGGTAGTACCCGAAAAGAATTGGGGCGGCAATTGGGAACTTCTCCCTCTCCCGACTACATAAACCCCTGCGCACATTCCAAACCCTCGACAATGTTGACCTAGTTCGCCGTTCCCCTCTTCTCCATCCATCCATGGCGCTCTACCTCTTGCACGAGACGGCCTCCGGCTATGCTTTGTTCGTCGCGCACGGACTGGATGAGATCGGGCAGAACACAGATGCGGTTCGGAAGTCTGTCCTCGACCTCAACAGGTTCGGCAAAGTTGCGAAGCTTGTCTCTTTTAGCCCATTCGAATCTGCTCACGATGCTCTGAGCCAGTGCAATGCTATTTCTGAAGGTATTTGTTTCTCCAGAATCCGTTCTTTGTTGTATATCTCGTGCTCGCTTGTATCATTATAGTTGAAACGTTTTTGAACTCGATTCCTTGTTAAAGCAAGTTAACGCTTTCAAAACCCTAAGGACACCCATTTTTCTAAGCATGCTCAGCACTTCCACATGAAACGGATTCTTATATATCTATCGGAATGGTTTTTGGTATATTTTATAAGTAAACTTTGTTTTAAAATTTCAATTTTAACGAAGGATAATTTAGGTATAAAAATTCTTCTTTTTATTTTTTTATTTTTAATGAAGGATAATTTAGTGTTATTAGTGCTTGAAAGGATAATTTAGTGTCGAGCATTTGAACAATATGAGTAATGTTAGTGTTGGAGGATGAATCATTACATCATGGATTTAAGTTTATGTTTACTAGTTTGTGTTTTCGATGAGAGCTGATTTGTGTATTCAATGATTGTTTATAGGGCAAATGACTGATGGGTTAAGGAATTTCTTGGAGCTTACACTCCCAAAGGTTGAGGGAAAGAAGCCTAACTTCAGCCTAGGGGTTGCTGATCCTAGGATTGGGTCTCAAATTTCTGATGTAACTAAGATTCCTTGCCAGAGTAATGAGTTTGTTCTTGAGCTTCTGCGCGGAGTGAGGATGCACTTTGAGAAATTTATTGAGAATCTGAAGGTTTGCATTTCTTACTCACTTCATCTTGTAGCTATAATGTAATAGTTGTGCTCTCATTTCCAAGTTTTGTGATGATTTTATAGGCAGGTGACTTAGAGAAGGCTCAGCTGGGGTTGGGTCACAGTTATAGCAGAGCAAAAGTCAAATTCAATGTCAATCGTGTTGACAATATGGTTATTCAAGCAATATTCATGCTTGATACTCTTGACAAAGATATAAATACTTTCTCCATGAGAATCAGGTATATATATATATATATATTTCTTCCAATAACATGGCATAATACAACTGTTTCTTGTCTTCAATGTGTGCCATGTATAGTGATCTGACAAACTCAGATATTTGTGGCATGTGCTCTACCACATGACAGTTTTTGGCTTCCGATAAATGTACTTCTTTCCAAAAAATGCAATAGTGTGAATCCTGCTGTGAAATTTCTTTCATAGAAGTTCCTGATTTGGTACTTCAACCTAGAAACATGGACAATAGCTGTTTCATGTAAGTTTTCTTTTTCTATTATCTCTGGTTTTTTACATTTCAATATTTACTACAGAGAATGGTACTCATGGCACTTCCCAGAACTTGTGAAGATTATCAATGACAATTATTTATATGCCAAGCTTGCTAAGTTCATTGATGACAAGGCACAATTATCAGATGATAGCATACTGGCAATAATGGAAATAGTTGGTGATGAAGATAAAGCAAAAGAAATAGTAGAAGCTGCCAAAGCATCTATGGGTAAAACATTGAGAATTACATTTTGTCACTCAAACCCCAAGTTTGACATTTAGTTGTCTTTTCTTTTATAAATTTCAGGCCATGATTTGTCTCCTGTTGACTTGATCAATGTCAAGCAATTTGCTCATAGAGTAATGGACCTAGCTGAGTATAGGAAGAATCTATACAATTATTTGATTGCTAAGATGCAAGACATAGCACCGAATTTGGCTGCATTAGTTGGTGATGTTGTTGGGGCCCGTTTAATTTCACATGCTGGTAGCCTTTCAAACTTGGCCAAGTGTGCATCATCCACCCTTCAAATACTTGGAGCGGAGAAGGCACTCTTCAGGTGATGTACCACTGATCACACTTATCTTGAATATTTTATTCTTTTTTCAGTGATGCGTATTTAAATGACTCTCCATACATTTCTTTACTAAAGATTTAGTGTGCTAGTTACTTGCTCATTCTTGAGCAAAGTTATGAGGGGGATGCCACATGCTCATTATCTAAATATGTTGAATTACCTAGTCTTTATATATTATATGGAGTAAATAAATACCTATGACGAGTCTTAACTTATTTTTGAACCAATGTTTCATTTTCCCAATTGTTAATTTTCCCAAATTTACCCTACATTTTCCAATTCACACATGGATAATTAAAAGTTGTAATTTCAGGGCTTTGAAGACCAAAGGAAACACACCTAAGTATGGTCTCATATTTCATTCTTCTTTCATTGGCCGTGCTGGTGCCCGGAATAAAGGGCGAATTGCTCGCTTCCTTGCTAACAAATGCTCTATTGCTTCACGCCTCGACTGTTTCTTAGGTGAATTTTTTCTTTCTGCATAAGAAAACAATAATCGTTTGTGTATTTGTATTTTATCTTTGAATTGACATGTTATTTTCTGCCTGCACAGACACCAGCACTACTAAATTTGGTGAGAAACTTCGCCAACAGGTCGAGGAGAGACTTGATTTCTATGATCGGGGAGTTGCCCCACACAAAAACCAGGATATGATGAAAGCTGTAATGGAAGCTATTGGAAAAGAAGGTATGCACCTTCATGGTTGCTTTAATTCAGTTGGCATCTTTACCATTTGAGTTTTGATAAAATAAGAATATTATTCAAGTGATGATGATAGTGGTAAATCATTTCTCACATCCTGCCCTAGCTCTTCCATGTTCCTTTTTGGTTGTTGTATCCATGATTCTCTTCATAAATGGCTAATGGTCAGGAATGAGAAATTGTTTTGTTTAGGAGTCGGGAAATATTGCCAGGAAGGAAATTTTCTTTTCTTTAAATTGTAAATATTTTGGTTA
Source organism: Cuscuta australis (assembly GCA_003260385.1). Taxonomy (NCBI): domain Eukaryota; kingdom Viridiplantae; phylum Streptophyta; class Magnoliopsida; order Solanales; family Convolvulaceae; genus Cuscuta; species Cuscuta australis. Next base: position 2,916,717 of record NQVE01000162.1, on the reverse strand, counting down.
TACTTTGTACAGAGTATTACATTAATGGAAACATAATATCATTAATAGTCTATTTGGTTATGACCTATTTGGATTTCTTAACCTCATATAATACTACCACCGTCCTAGAAAAACCTTCATGTTTAGATTTTTTGTCACTAAACTTTATGTTTTTGTTTTTTGAGAATTCCATAATAAACTTTACACATACGTGCCGAGTGCTGCCCAGAACAGTTCTGTTGTGGTCAAAAGTGCCCCCACCCGCCGCTGCATCAGCTGGAGAATCTGCCTGGTATATGAACCAGATGAGATTTAAAACCAAATGAGTTTGTTATAAATGGAGAAGTGGAGAACCTGAGGTGTATGGTTTTCGTATTGGGTATCAATCCAATCTTAGAGGGTATTTGGCATTGTGTTAGAGAACAACTTTGGAGCTTTTACTTTGTCCAAAAGCAACTTTGTGGGTTTGACAAATCTAATTCTGCTTATGGCGTATGGCTTCTGACTGCAAAATGTGCTCCAAAAGTGCTTTGGCAAACTTGGGATTAAATGCTTTTGGCTTCTGTGATAGGTCGTCTGCTTTTCAAGTAATTTACCGGAGTGCCAAACACCCTCCTAATATTCTTTATGCTTTTAGCTTTGTAAGCAACTAAAGTTTTCTTGAATGGAGAATCTGATGTGCATACAAACCAGATGAGGTTTAAATTTCTGCTTGGATTAATATTGTTTTCACGTCTCACTCAATCTGCAGAAGCAGCAAAGGAGGGAGACAAAACTCCATCCGAAGCTTCAGGAAAGAAAGGCAAGAAGAAGTCCAAAGGTGATGCAGCAGTTGAGGATGGGCAACCCATGGAGGTAGAAGAACTTGCAGGTACAAACGGGGCCGAATCTGAAGAGCCAAAGAAGAAGAAAAAGAAGGAAAAGCGGAAAGCCGAAGATGTGGATGAACATGCCAATGGTGTGAATGGGGTTGAGGCCGCGAATGGGTCATCAAAGAAGCATAAGAAGAAGAGCAAGGATGAGGATGAAGATGCCCAGACTACCGGAGGCAAGAAGAAGAAGAAGAAGTCCAAGGTTGAGGACGATGAATGAATGAATATGCATTCTTGGCTTACTTCGAGCACCCTGGAGGCTATTTCTGGCGCTTTCAAAACCTTTTGATTTACTACTGAGTTTGGCTTTGTTGTGTTTTTAGACATGTTTTGGGGTTAAGTTATCGTGTTAGTTTATCGTTAGACGTGGTAGAACAATACTCTTTTGTTCATGGTTTAGACTAGTACTGTGTGGTAGCATTTCTGGAAAGACTTGCATGCATGTATTGTCTTCTTTGACTTGTTTAGTTTATTACAACTTGCTTCTCATCCTTTATATATTATATTTGGGAGTTAAAACTCCCAGAATTTTGAGATTTGTCATCCTGATGGGGAATTATTTTGACACTTACAAATGCTCAAAAAAAATATTGCATTGAATAAATTCAGAATTGGTAAGATATTCGTCCGAACTCGTGCATTGCACGGGTAGGAATACTAGTCTCTTTATTACTCCCTCCGTCCCCCATAGATTTTCCCAATAGTCCTTTTTTTTTGTCCACAATAGATTTTCTCATTTTATTTTTTAACCATTGAAATACCACAACTATCCCCACTTATTTTATTTATTACACCTTACCCACTTCATTTAATACACTCTATCCATTTTCATTAAGGGTATTATGGTAAACTTTCACCTTTTTTTCAACTCTCCTTAAAAATCACCAAAAGTCAAAATGAGAACTCTTAGGTGGACGGAGGGAGTATTTCTGAAAATGTTACTTCCTTGGCAAATATGCTTTTCTTGATGCTCTTTATTGTTACTATTGTCCCAAAATAAATGACCCATTTGGGCTGTAATGGTTAATTAAATTTGTTTGGTTAAATTATTGATGCAAATATAATTCGATAGAGGGAGAATAGCATTCTTTTTTCTTTTTTTTTATTTATAAAAAATGTACTCTTTAAGTTTCTAATAGAAAACAGAAGAAAAGAACTGCATTGACAAGAGTATATTAGAAGACACAAGGGAGAAAAACAGCACAGCCCTTAGTGAGCTGCTAAAAGGGTCATAAATCTGCACTACAAATTATTCACAGCTTTATATTCATGTGGTGCACATACAATGGGGCACAGGAGAAGCGAGTACGTCGCGATCGAGGTGATCGGTCACCGGCTGGCCCTGGCATTTCTGGTGCAGTTTCCTCATCGCGGTGGCAAAGTCTCGGTCGGAGATGGAGGCATCGTCCAAGTACGGGAACATCATTCGCTTGTTCGGCTTTATGTACTTCTTGTGTCCCATGAATGCTCGATGCCCCTGCCCTCGCAAATATAACATCATTAATATCTTAAATTATGTTTCTGTATAAACTTAGGGATCTATACTTTTTCTGAAATTAAATGAAATAAAAAGTTCAGAGTTTTTTTTTTAGTATGTACGTTAAAGTTAATTTCATTGAAAACAGAGAATTATTTTACTCAGTACATGACAGTAAATTTTGTTTACCTCAAGAGCTCGGGCCATGTTCCCGCCATGGGAAGTGAGGAGGACGTCACTGTAGAGTGAAACGACGTAGTCTATGGCAGCCAAAACCGAAGCTCTGTCCAAGTAAGGCTCGAGCTCCCCCTCCCGAGCCAGCCCCTGCTTCGTCACCAGGTTCGGGAACGCCTCCCGCAGCCCCTCCACCGCCATCCCCCCGCCGAACGGCTCCCCGCCGGCGACGTACACCCTCCCGTCCCGCGGGGCCCCCAGCGCCCTCAGCAGCCTCCCCGTCTCCCTCGCGTTCAGCGGGCACAGCCCCGCCGCTCTCCTGGCGGCGCTCGTCGCGTTCACCTTCCCCGTCAGCAGCTCCGGGTGCGCCTCCCTCTCCCGCCCGATGGTCCCGTCGTGCTCCGCCCCCAGCCCGGCGGAGCACCCGCTCCTCACCCACACGTCCTTCTCCAGGCGGAGATGGACCGCTACGTACGGCCCTTCCGCCCACATCCTCCTCGCGAACCGGTGGCTTATGTCTCGAACCGGACCGGCGAATCTCAGCGCGTGGAACGCCACCTTGCACCGGAGCTTCTGGAGATCCGATGGGAGATTCTTTGAGAGCTTTGAATCCAGACCCTTCAGTATCAGAAGTCCTTCTTGATTCAGCTGCAAAAAAGATTGTAAATTTAACTTAGTTAATCAAATTAATTCGTTCTCTAACTTACCCAGATTAGTTCTTCTTCGTGTTCTTACTCGTTTGAAGAATTTGGCGCGCAGCCAGAGAGGTGAAACGTGGAATGGGATCCGATTCTCGACCGTCTGCTTGGAGACCAAATGCGAGGATGGCAATGAAGATACAATCCGAACGTCGGATTTCAAGACGTTCTTGAAGTGATCCACGTCGAAAATCTCAGAGAATTCGCTGCGAAAAAAGAAGGGATTTTTATAGGTTTCTTCCAAGAAAATGGGAGAGTTTTGTGATTGATTGGTAAAGATTTTACCTTTCGTCCTTCCAGATGCGGTTGATTTGGAGGACGGGGACGACGAGGGCGGCTTCGAGGATTCTGGCGATGACGACGGCGTCGACGATCTGGTTCCTCTGCTGGTTCAGGCCGCCGGAGACCACCACCACCAAGAACCGCCTCCTTTCTCCGGCGATGGCGGGGGACGCTTTCTTGTACTGGTCGCTGAAGTGGAGGCAGGGGCGGTAGCCTTTGCCGTCCGGCTGTTTCCAGAAATCCCTCTCCTCGTCGGAAATGTTCCCGGAGACCACCTCCCTGCGCAACAGCAGAGGCTCCACCGCGGTGGCGCCGGAAACGGCCATGAGAGTCTGCTCCGGCGGGAACAGAGGAGAGGGACGAATTGCCGAGCAGGGGTCCGAGCTCTGCCACAGGGCTGCGAAAGTGAGGATGGAGATCGAGAAGAAAGCGGCAGAGACGAGGAAGAAGACGAAGGTCACGGAGAAACAGCGGGATCTTCTTGAAGTAGCCTTCTTGGGGGTGAATTGCAGGGAATTGAGAAGCGAAATTGAGAGGAGATGGGAGAAGAATGATGGGTTCAGAGCTATGAAGAATGATGATGATGACGACGACGACGATGATGGGCTCTTGGAGTTCTTGTTTCTAACCGCCATGATTGCGTGCTGAAGAAATTTTGCAGAGAGAGATATATATATCTATCTATCTGGTGGCTCTTTTATGATCAGCCAAGAAACGGCGATGCGAAATGGCGGGAAATAGAGAGCTGAGTTTCTGGAATCTCAACAAAAATGGATACTAACAAAGATTAGAAGCAAGCCCACTCCAAGCTTGACTATATAATGTATAGTTTTTGTTTGAAGTAGTTATTCCATAATCCTAAAATTTAGATGTAAAATGTAGATATTTTTATATTTTTTGCCAGTTGACAAATATATTTTTTTTTTATAAAAGACATACTCCCTCCGTCTCTGAGTGTTTGTCCACTTTTATTTTTGCACACCATCCAATGCATCTCTTTAATCCATTTTATCTTGTAATTTGTATATTAAAAAATTATAAAAATTATATATTAATAATCTATATGTTAAGACGAATCAAACAAGATCACACATGACTATTTTTAGGCTTACACATTGAGAGAATTTGATGAGTCAAAATGCTTAAATGAACAGTTCCAAAAGTCAAAAGTGGACAAACACTCAGAGACGGACCAAGTAATTCTTTTATGTTATTAATACACTATGTCCATAAATAAACATAGACCTTAGGACCATATAAGAATTTGCTTTTAGTTTGATTTTTTGAGACATGCACAAACTAGTTCTCATTCTATTGCTATTAGGGGTGAGCATGGTACGGTATGGTACGGTATTTAGCTCGTACCGATACCGTACCAAATATTTTGGTTCGGTATGAGATTTTAATCCGTACCGATCCCGATCTCGAAATATCGGTTCGGTATGGTTCAGGATGGTTCGGTATCGGTTTCGGTACAACTCGGGATGAATATACATACCTACTTTACACCTTAAAATTTAACAATGTCCCTTTATTTTTGAAAATTAAAAGTGAATTTAAATAAAAAAACACGAAAAATTAAAAAAATGAATATTTAAATGCAAGAGATGCGTATCAAAACTTAGTTTATATTTCACAAACTAAAAAAATGAACAACAACAAAGGAGTATTTCTAATCTTTGTGAATACTTTTATGTTAATACACAAAAACTAAAACTCAAATAGAAGTATAATTTATACATAATAGAACTTGAACCAATTTTTTTAAATTATTATTTAGTGAAGGAATATAAAAATATTACTCCGGGGTATTATTTTTTATACTAATATTTTAGTATATATGTTCGGTTCGGGATTTTCAGTATGGGAAGTCACCTCGTACCGTTTCCAAATACCGTACCGACGATTCGGTTCGGTACGGTTCGGTCCCTTCTCGGTACTTTTTTGGTTTGGTATTTTTCGGTTCGGTATTCTCGGTTTTTTCGGGTAATTTCGGTATCGGTTCGGTACTTGCTCACCCCTAATTGCTATCATGAATCTATCGATCAACGTCAAACTTAACACTTTTCCCTGAAGACCATTAATAAGGGGGAGACGGTAATTGAGGCAAAGCAGACACTCTCACTAAGAGCTCGACCACCGAGGAACATCTTTTGGCCCGCGAGATTGAAAGAATTCATTTAAATTGCATATTAGTTGTGATGGGTATATCCTTATACCTGACCTGGATGACCGAAAGGGACAGGTCAAAACATGACCGGTCACTTTCTTTGATCACCAAATAAGGACAATTCTTCGATTGGGACGTGTCAAAAATTGACCGGTCACTTCCCTCAAAAAAGTGACCGGTCACATTTTGGGCGATAGCCAAATCGTCATGTAATGTTATGAAGGATATTCTGGAAAGCCGAAGAGACGGGTTGAGCTCAAGGAATGACCGGGTAACCTCTGAGAAAAGGTGACCAGTCATGACACGTTACTTGGCTAACATGGGTCCAATCTCTTAGGCGTGGCAAACCACGTCAAAGACCGAGGGAACACCCCGCCGCTCATCCATCACGAGGCATACAGTGAAAGAAATGTTTGTCATCTTGCAGGGTTGATTGGATTGAGAATATCCATTTATAGTCTTTGATTGAACAGTGTCTTGGCTTGTAGCTATTAAAATCTATGATTGTACAATGCTTCAATTAACTACAGTGACCTTCCCACGGGCTTCCTATTTTGTTCATGGATGATCAGGGGAAGGTCACAAATCCTCCTCTATAAATATGATGATTGTGGATAGAGGAGGGGATCCAATTTTTTTCTCACTAAAGTTCACTCTTGAGATAGAGTAAGAAATATAATTCGGACTGAGGAGATTTACCCGGTCTAGGTCATACTTTGTGTTCTTGGTGTGTGTTTTACTACGGGTTGAGTGTGTCCAGATCATATCCAGTCAATCTACCCATCTATATTTACACCATCAAGTTGTTATTTGTTTTTACTATTTATTGTAACTTAGTTTTTTATTAGATGAATAGAATTATAAGTTCTTTCGTGAGTTTATTTACGGTTCTTTACTTTGTCGTTTTTATTGACTCGTAACAGAGTTCTTGTTAATCGATAAATAGAGATACTCCCCCTCATATTAGGTCAATACCGGGAAAGAATATAGAACATTCTCTAATTCTCCTTGTTTCTTTTCTTTGAAACTTGAAGATGCTCGAAGTTTTTATTAGATGATACTCTTTTCAACGGCATCATTGGTACTTTCATCATGACTCCTACTGCAAAGGTTTCTACTTTCTAATGATACACTCGAGCAGTTAATTGTGGACGTGTGGAGCTCGACAACTACGATGGCCTCATGATTGGACTCAATCGGATCAAGACCCTTGCGCGAACACTATCACAAACAATGGCAAAGGCTTCCAAGGGTATTCGGCCACACTGAATCTCAAACTCGATCCACCTAAATTTTAAGGCTTGGACGTGCATACTTGGATTTTTAAAGTCCAGGAGTATTCCTATTTTTTTCAGAACTCCTTGGATCTGCACTTTGCACTTGTGGGAGTCTTTCTCGAAGGTGAGCCAGCTGATTGGTTTTAATATAAAAAGTCTAAATATTCAATTAAATAAGTAAATAAACAAGCATTATATTTAATTATTATAATTAATTAGAAACTATTATAATTGATTATCAATTAAATTAAATTAGTGATTATATTAATTGCTAAATATCTAAATATAAATATTACCTCCTCTATCCATCTAGCACATTATTCCCAATAGTTTAAATGTTTGTGTGCGTGGCTTCAAGTTGTGAAATACTCTGTAGTAGTTGGTTAGCGGCACCAATGGAGGTTCTCTTAAGATGACGACGAATACCCTAAGACCTATAGAAAAATGAAAATGTTAGAACATTTTTTGAAGCTTAGCCGACATTGTCACAAGTGGAGCTTAACATCGACCAACAAAGCTCACCCTAGTTTCATGGGAGTTCTCCATTCCGTGAGCCATGTTCCAATGTAATAGGTATCTCTAGGAACATTTGACAAAAAAAATATAATGGATAAATAAATCTTAACAATGTCAAACAGTCTGACTCATCTAAGATAGTTGTTTTTCCCTCTTATCCCTTGCTACATAAATCTCGTTGAAGAACTGACACAAGAGAATATCCATCATAACAAATTGGGCGTAACGTGGTTGGATGGTCAATCATTCCCCATGTTAAAACAGTTTAAGTTACAACTAGTGACTAGCATCGTGAACAAAACTTGACTAGGAACATGCATGCCATATAGCCAGCTTGTTTGAATCACAATTGTGGCGCCTCTTTGCCTTTCAGGTAGGTTTGAGTCGGTGGGTATATAAATACCTCCTTGCGCCACAACCTTTCATCCCTCATTCATGTGCACCATATCCTCACCCCGCTAAATTTCTTACTCAGTTTTAAGCCTCCCCTTGTCCTTCGTGCCTGGACGACTAGATTCCTCTCTCTTGGACTACTAGGACGAATTGGACTCTACTCTTCCTTTCAGTCCAATCTTTATGATCTTAGGCCAATAAAACTAGTTGAACTCTACCATGCATTCCACTCAACTCAGTCTCTCTTATAGCTTTAGGACGTGTTGGAACCCATCCTTCCGGCTGACCCAATTAATATTTTTTTGGGTCAAGTACTCCCTCTATTCTTACTTTGGCCAGTTATGAACCCATCCTTTTATATTTGCACTTATGGGGCAATTCCCATGAGCAGTGTTTGGAAATTAAGAATTCACTTAAATTCTCAAATTTTAAATTTAAAATTTGTATTCATATATTTGAAATTACGAGAGAGAGTGTATGAATTTATATTTGATCTGTATTGGGAATTATAGAAATTTGATTCAAATCTATTTTTTTTAGACTTTCAAATTTGTAATTTGGGTCAAATCTGAATTTGAAATTCAATTTAAGTTTTGAAAAAATAATAGTTGTGCTATCGTGGTCCTAAATCCCACATGTATAATATAGACTCTCCCACATATGAGGTATTTTTTTTAATTTTTAAGGACTCGTAGTTGGATATCTTTCACTTTACAAGACCCAATGCATTTAACCATTTCATATTTTAGGGTTCACAAAATCAGTATTAATTAAGGGCTACAAATGAATTTACTTTCAAACAAACCAATAAAACCATAATTGAGAAGAACATTTTGAAATTAAAAAAAACAACAATGACAAAGTATAGTTACAACAATATTTGTACTCTATATAAGAAAATTAAAAAGAATATTTTTAGGCTATTTTCAAAATGACAATGACAACATGTATTTAGAATAACACAATACACCTCTGTCTGAGAATGATCTCTCTATTTGACTTTTTGGTTAAAATCTATAAACTTTAACTTTGAGATGCAAAAAAATATACTCCGTATTATGTTTTGATATATAAATATAATATTAATAGTTTGAAATAGTAAATTTTTATAATATTTCTATGTATAAATAAACATAAATAATCAAAGTGTTAATTTAAAACTATATAAAAAAGAAGATTTTTCCCAAACGAATGGAGTAATTATAGGTGTAATATCAAAAACATGGTATGTTTTATTGTTTCCAAGAATTGTACATGAAAAAATTTACAGAAAAAGTTTACACATCGTAAGTAAATGTTTTAGGCTATGTTTGATACACGAAATTAAAATTGAATTCTAATTTAATTTGAAACTATTTATTTAGTCTAATTCAGTAACATATATAGAATTATACTCCATATTCTAATTCTAATTTTTTTATTTGGTAACACAAAAATATACTCCGTATATAGAATTGATATGAAATTATATTACCAAATTTTTGTGCTTCCAAATTTACATATGGAGTATTTTTAGAATTAATAAAAGAAATGGAATTAGAATTAAATTTAAAATTCACATATTTTTATATGCTATCAAAAAGTTTTCTAAGTACTCAAATGAATAAATCCATTTCTCTTCTGGTTGCAAGAGGCGCTCGGACTCTCCTGCAAGCACTAGGCGGTAGCGGATCTGGTTGACTTCTCCAATGCTTCTCCGATAACCTTTCTCGCCGTCGGCATATGATATGATTACTATCTATTGCTCTGTATCTATCGTTGAATCACTTTTTTGTTTTTTGTTTCAGAGGAGTCTAAGAAGAAGAACAAATCTCGGGGAGAGAAGACTGTGATTGGAATGCCGGTCCAAATATTGCTTCACTAAACCACCAGGAAAACTCTAGCACTGTTGCTTTCTTCATTTTCTGAACGTGCAAATTGAGTTTTCTATTTACGAAGTAGTGTTTGTTTTGCTTGCATATCAGTTGATGTCAAAATCGGATTATAATTTAGAAGTCAGCACTTTTGTTGTTTTTCTTTTCGTGTGCAAATCGTTTGTTTTGACATATGAAAACTCTAGCGTTTGGAAATGTTTATTGTTTTTTTGTATAGATTTTTTTTCTGGAAATGGATCCTATATACGTGGAGCTCGTATGGATAGTGTCTGCCTGAAATCAAAGCTAATTACAAAGGTAATCTAAGTTTGTGTTGAAAGGAGATGCCAAACGGTGCTTGCTTTATAGTGTGTGTGTTTCATGTTTCTAAAAGTGGTTATATAGAAGATGATGTACATATATATGGAGGTCAGGAGGTGGTCTATGGCACATGCCCGCAATTTATCTATTGCCTGAAGGATAGTTATATAACAAAGGAAAGACGGATCTCAGACAAATGTTGGCTTGTTCGAATCTAGGCGCCTATTACTAGGATGCCAACTTTGGCAATACGCTTGCTAGGTACATATGTTGGCATCAACATATGGTTGTTTCTTTTACATTTTGTTGATAAGTTTCTCTTAATGCATAGACATATGGTTGTTTTTTTTATATTTTGGCTCCATGCTCACTTCTATGGTTCATGACTTGTCTAAAATGTCTTCTCTTTGATTTAAATTATATGGACCTCTTATCTTATATAGAAACCCTATGACAGCATAAGGGGATTGCTAAATGCAGTTTTTTTTTGCAATCATTACCTTTTGATGCTGCTTCCAACCATCCAACATATTTGTGCCAAAATATTGTGCTTGCAAAATGGAATTTTCATCTGGTCACTATAACCTTTTATATACGGAGTATACATTTTTCTCTCTTGGTTTCATATACGAAGGTGACTGTGCTCTTTTCTGGTTTGACAGGGGAGTTAATGGTGTACAATATCTTCTTTCTTCCATTTTTTGCTACACTCGTGAAGTTAGCTTTTTTTTTTGCCTCATGGGGTATGATTCATAAAAGTTAATAATTAAGATTTGTGAATCATACCCCATAGCTTTTTTTCCCAGAATTTCAATTCCTGAAGCATATAACATTGAAATCCCATGGAGGTTCTGTCGAATATATGGACTCCACACAAGTGATCGTGTTGGCATGCTGATTCCCGAGGCCAAAAACAAGTAGATTTAAGGGCCATTTATGTTGCAATAGACAAGTCGGGCAAATGCTCATCAAAGTAGGGTTTTTTTTAGTTTTTCTAGTATGAGTGTTTCTTCTTTTTCTAGTAGGTGTTTAATTTTGTTTTTCTTGTCATCCAAGTTGGGGTTGGCTATAAATACGTCAGCCAATCTAAGGGTTATGTACTTATGTATCTCTTGCAATCAAGTTTTGAGTAATACTTCCTTGGCTATAAAAGTCATGGAGAGTTATTCCAAAGTTTGTGTTTTTTGATATTAACTCTAACTTGAATGGGAAGGAGGTGATTAGTAAAGATCTCTAGCTCTCATTGAGGATATGACCTTAGATAGGAGTGTTTGGAGGTGTGCCATGGACCACCTCCTGACCTCCTTATATATGTACATCATCTTCTATATAACTACTTTTAGATACATGAAACACATACACACTATATAGTTGTTTTTACCCTTGTCGTTATGTGCTTTCTTTCTTTGGTGCTTTATGCTTGCTGCGTTTCCCTTTGTACATCTTGGTCTGCTCTTTGCTCTTTCTTACCCCTTTTCTGTGCTATGTGCTTTAGGTGCTCAACTTGTTGCCTGTGTTACTTGAGCCAGGGGTATTTTTGAAAGAGCTTCTCTACTTTCGAGTAGGGATAAGGTCTGCCTACACACACCTCCCTAATCCTACCGCCTACTTTTGTGGTATTCAACTGGGTTGTCATTGTTAATTCTAACTTGTGCTTGTGTTCTGTTCCAGTAGCGATCAAAGCGGTCGTGATCAAAGAGAAAAACGACAATCACCTACAGCCGAAAAGCGTAGATGGGTGATGAGGAGCACCTCGTGAAGAACAACTCAATGTCGCTCAAATGCCCGATGTTGACTTCTGTCAACTACACCATCCAGGCAATCTTCAACTTTCATGGTGTATGGGATGCCATTGAACCGGGGACGGAGGTGGGCGCCAAGAAAAACAACATGGCAGTTTCCCTTTTGCTCGAATCCATTGTCGAATAGCATATCTTGCAAGTGTGCAATCTCAAGATGGCGAATGAAGCAAGACTGCAAACTTTGAAAACTGAGTTTGATGGGTTAAAGATGAAAGACTCAGAAACAATTGATAACTTTGCAAGCAAGTTGTCAGGCATAGCATCTAAGTCGGCTACCCTTGGAGAAATCTTGGAAGAAAATAAGCTTGTTACGGAGTTCCTTGCGAGTTTACCAAGGCGGTTTATCCATATTATGTTGCATCAACTGAACAAGTCTTGGATCTTAAGACTGTCGGATTTGAAGAAGTAGTGGGACAATTAAAAGCATACGAGGAGAGCGCATAAAGGATGAAGAAATGCCAACTGACTCTCAAAGTAAGCTTTTATAATAAAGTAGAATCATCTTCTAATCTGTCTAAATCTCGGTACAAGAACCACGAAGTAGAGTTCATGAATACCGTGTACCACAAGAAGCTGTTAATGGGGTGAAAAGTAGTATGGAAAAGGCAAGGATCACTCCAAAGTTCAGTGCTTTAGATGTGACCAATACGGACACTTCGCTTCAAACTGTGCAGAACGCAATACATGAAACTGTTTTCTTGCATGAAAACAATGTCTCTGAACAGTTTCAAGAATGAGGAAAAAGAAGAAGACATATGGTACATAGATAAAGGAGCCACTAAACATGACTGGTAACTGTTGATACCTTTTGGAGCTCAATTAATAAGTCTCTGGGAATGTTAGTTTTGGGGACGGCTCGTGGGTCGCAATAAAGGGAAAGAGCTCGATTTTGTTTGAAACCAAATCTAGGGAACAAAAGCTTTTAACTACCATCTTTTTTATCCCCGAACTCCATAACATTATAAGCTTGGGACAAACAAATAAATCTGGTTGTAAAATCTTTGATGGATGAAGATTATCTAGTCATGTATGACAGGAGCGGGCAGTTGATAATGAAGGCGAAGCGAACCAAGAATAAAATAAGGCTCACAACGGGAAAACCCATTTGTCTCAATGCACGACTTGAAGACCATGCATGGCACTGGCATTCAAGGCTTGCGCATCTTAATTTCTAGTCAACGAAACACATGAGTACGAGATAGTTGACGATTGGTTTACCTCTTATCAATCATCGGAACCAAATTTGTGACCCTTGCTTGATGGGAAAGCAAGCGAGAAGCCCACGTCAGAATCATACTGTGTTTCGAGCTTCAAAAGGACTAGAACTATTCCATGGTGATGTGGCCTGGTTATTCCTCGACACTAGGGGGGGGGGTGACAAATATATTTTTGTACTTATTGACGACTTTAGTCGTTATATGTGGATGTGCCTTTTGAAGACGAAAGATGAGAACTTTGCTGTGTTCAACAAGTTTAAAGCTCAAACCGAGTTAGAAACAGGGATGAAGATCATAACCCTCCGGACCGATAGGGGAGGAGAGTTCCATTCCAAGGAGTTCAACCGGTTTTGCAAAGATCAAGGAATCAAGAGGCATCTCACTGCCCCATATAAGCCTCAACAAAATGGAGTGGTCGAACGGCATAAAAGAATAATTATGGAGATGACCCGAAGCCTCCTGAAAGCTATGAAAGTACCTCATGCCTTGTGAGGTGAAGCCGTAATGCACACTGCCTACATAATGACATTGAACCACTTGAATAAGCTTGATGACAGATCAAGGAAGCTTGTACATCTTGGGTGTGAACGAAGGGATACCGACTATTTGATCCCCAAAGCCATCGGGTGGTTATTAGTCGGGATGTGGTGTTTAATGAAAAATAGGGCTGGAACTGGTCAGTATTCAAGTGTGAAATGGGTTTCAAAGGGATGAAGATTTCTTGATAGCGGATGTAATCGAGACTTGTGGTTATCATTTGGGGTCAATAAATGATGCAGAATTCAGCTCAGAGAGGAGCAATGGTACTGCCCAGGTCACAGCTGTCAGTCTCAGGACTGCTGCTTGCGTTAGTCTCAGGATTGGCATCACTGGTTCTCCTCAGTCCTATCAGCCCTCGATGCCACAAACAGCAACTCCAAACCAGAGAGAATGCGCCAAGGAGACCCTCTCAAGTGCCTGTGACAGCAGTCAGATTTAATGATTATCTTATGAGCTGAAGGATTGATCATGAAGATCTCAAGCTAGCCAAGGATGCGGAACCCAATTCATATGAAAAGGCCAAGTGAAGGACGGATTGGGTGAAAGCAGTGAAGGATGGGTTGGATTCAATTCACAAAACTAAGACATGGCAACTCATTAATCCTGCAAGTAATGTCAAGCCAGTAATGGGTCGATCAACAAATATAAGGCATGACTCGTTGCTAAAGGGTACATGCAACAACAAGGAATTGACGATGAAGTTCTTGCACCCGTAGCCCAAATTGAAAGGATTCGTTTGCTTATAGAACTAGCTCCGAGTGAAGGTCGGGAACTACATCATTTAGACGTGAATTCAGCTTTCTTCACGGAGAACTAAAGGAGGATGTATACATTGTGCAAGGGGGAAGAACGTAAAGTGTACAAGTTTTCAAGTTCAAAAAGGCGATATATGGGTTGAAACAAGCCCTAAGGGCATGGAATACTAAAATCGATTGGATACTCAAAAGTCTCAAACTTATTAAGTGTGCTGACGAACAAGCGGTTCAATCAAACGACACGATCTTGATCAGGGCTATTTATGTTGATGACCTTCTTGTTACGGGATCAAATAAGAAAGAAGTGCAAAGATTTAAGATGCAAATGGAACAAAGTTTTGAGATGAGTGATCTCGGAACACTTTCTTATTATTTTTTGGGAATCGAAGTTCAAGAAGGAAGACGTGGGATTTCAATAAAGCAAGAAGGGTACACAATTAAGGTTATACAGGATGTCGGGATGCACGAGTACAGTCCCACACAATATTCTATGGAACCAGGAAATCAGGAATGAAGCTTACGAAAGAAGAAGCCGGGAAAAGTATTGATGCCATGAAGTTTCGAACTCAAATCGAGTGCTTACGATACTTCACATTCGATCAGACTTTTTGTTTCCTGTTGGAATAAGTCGGTATATGCAAGACCCTAAAGAATCTCACGTAGCAGCAATGGAGCAAGTTTTTAGAAATCTAGAGGGAAGCTTAAGCCTTGACATTCACAATCCACAAAATGGAACCAAGGAATTAATGGGTTTTTGGTTTGAGTGATAGCTCACACAATGCCGATAAAGATGATGGGAGGAGCACAATGGGTCATATCTACATTGGTAATTCGCCAATTACATGATGTTCTCAAAAGCAAAGTACCGTGGCACTATCACCTTGTGAAGCCGAGTTCATGGCTGCAACGTTGGTGTCATGTCAAGCTATTTGGCTAAGAGAATTACTAAGTGAGATTACCAGAAGACCACTACGAACTGTGCAACTAAGGGTGGACTATGTTT
The DNA here is from genome assembly GCA_003260385.1 of Cuscuta australis. Taxonomy (NCBI): domain Eukaryota; kingdom Viridiplantae; phylum Streptophyta; class Magnoliopsida; order Solanales; family Convolvulaceae; genus Cuscuta; species Cuscuta australis. The sequence goes on along the minus strand of NQVE01000162.1, from coordinate 2,901,388 downwards.
CGGCAATAGCATCAACAAAGAATCCCGTCTTTCATGGTAAAGTAAGCATATTCATGCCCGATACTATTTCATTCGTGAATGTGTTGAGAAGGGCCAAATCAAAGTTGAGCGTATAAGTAGAGATGAGCAAAAGGGAGACATACTAACGAAAGCCCTCTCGCGAATCAAGTTCAAGGAGACGTGGGAGCTACTTTGAGTGGAAGACCTGTCTAATTCAGTTTGGGAATTGGGGGGTGATGGTTGTTGGCATGCTAATTCCCAAGGCCCAAAAAACGAGTAGGTTTAAGGGCCGATAATGTTGCAATAGACAACTCGGTCGAATGCCCATCAAAGTAGCGTTTTTTTAGTTTTCCAAGTAGGAGTGTTATTACCTTTCCTAGTAGGAGTTTAATTATGTTTTTCTTGTCATCCAAGTTGGGTTTGGCTATAAATACATCAACCAATCTAAGGGTTATCTATCTCTTGTAATCAAGTTTAGATTAATATTTTCATGGTTATAAAAGTCTTGGAGAGTTATTCCAAAGTTTATGTGTTTTCTTGATGTTAATTCTAACTTGAGATCGGAAGTCCAGTGGAAAGAAAATACTGCCTATAAACATCATTCACTTTTCATGTAAATAATAATCTATCTAGCTTGTGTTTGTAGTTTTTTATATTCTTGCCCTTATTGCATAATTTCATGTAATTGCACTTATGAGTTCCATAACTTGTTTTGAAGATATGTGATGTGTGGTGATAACCTTAGTCACATATTATAATCTCAATTTTTTTCCAGCTTTTACAATTCTTGCTGGTTGTTGACTTGGTGATTTATGTGATTCTGAATTGCAGGCACATGTCACTCAACCAAGTCTTATTGGTGCTGCAATGAAGGAGATGTGTATTCAAGAAGACTTGATAGGTAATACTGTTAAGTCACAAAAAGTCCTATTTTATTCCTTCATTTCTTAGGACTTTTAAGACATTTTATAGGCAGTTTATTCCTAAATAATCATATTTTGTTCTATTTAGCATTTTAGGCCACTGGTTACATTTTATACATAAAATGCATGATTTTGAGCATTTCTATTATTTGATAATTATTTTGGAAGTATTATTTTTCTTGACATAATTCTTTAGATTTTAAAACATCAAAAGTTGAAGGAAATAAAGAGCTAGACCTTTGGAGATTGGAGTCAAATTAATTAAAGAAAGGAAGAAGTGATTGGGCCAAAATCAAAGTTGGCCCAATTAATACGGAGCAGTGAAATCCATTCATGTTGACCAAAGCATTCATTATATGTATGAAATATCAAAACAAAATAAAAGAAAGAAAAGAAAAAGAAGGAAACGTGAAGGAGCAAACATGGCCAAAGAAATGGATCGCACACAGACTTCTTCAGTAATTCAATGACTTCAATTTCAGTTATAAAAGGATGGAGACAGATAGGAAAGAGGGAGATTGTGAATAGAGAAGTGCCGGCTTAGGGTTCCGACCCTAGGTCGGCGATGACAACTCCGGCAGTTCGACGGCAACCATTCCGGCCGCAGCCATGGATTCCGATGACGGCGATGACGGGCGGCTCAAGGTCGGCATGTGGTCCCGGCTTTGTGCATCGTGCGAAGAAGACACTTCCAGGGAACATTTCTTTTACTTTCAACTTTTAATTTCTCTGAACTAGGATTTTGAATTTGTTTAATTTCAAAATTGATGAATTTGATATCCAATATTAAGTATGTTATTTTCAAATCTTGTTTTTGTATTGAATGTTTAAGTTATATTATAAGTGTTGATTTGGTTGTGTGTTGATGTTGAATTGTTCAAATATGATTTATTGATTTATTATTGTCTCTGAGATTATAAAACTTTCTTAGGCCGGATTGTTTGACAAAAAGATTGAATCTTTGGTTGTTGAATTAATTTGACTTTGAAGAGATTTTAGCTCTATGCTACTGTTAAATCTAAACTCGAAAAGGTGTTCTGAGAACTATTATTCACCAGATTTTACTTAAATTGGACCAAATTAGGAACGCGCGCCTAATCCAGTTTAAAATGATATTCTTTTAAAGTCCAGAGTGCTTTAAATAGCCGAACTTTTCTAGAAATCAAGTGTCACTTGATTAATACTTGCTGCCTCGCTAAGTGGTTTTTGCTAATCAAGGTTCTCGAACTGATTTTGTTAAATAACCGTAGTGTTACTGCAAAGTTGTTACGGTGATGTTTTCCAAAGATTTTAATGCGCTATTATTAGTAGTAACTTAAGGGTTGGTCTTTGGGTTGCTAAGGGTAGTAGGGTTGGTCTTAACATGAGCTAATATGAATGGGAAAATAGGAAAGAACCATTGGTGGATCTCTTCTTCAGCCTAACCCTGAGTTTAATTAGCAGTTTAATTTCAGAATTAAAGCATAATTAGTTAGTCATATTTGTTTAGTTTATTTTCTATTAAAACTATAAGTATTTTCAAAATGGTTTATGTTAAATATTATTGTCTATGTTCTATAAAGTTTAAATGTGTGTTTGTTTGTGTGTTTGTTTTCTCCCTGAGTGTTATTTCTGAGTTCGAGCTGCTGTCGTGGTTCCATCTCTTATTTGTTGTCATTTATCTTTATTTTATTTGTCTGTTTTTTATCTTTTTAGAATTATAATCCAAATCCCCCCATATCTTTAGTTTTAGTTTTTAGATTTTAGTTAATTTTTATTCAATAAAAGTGACAAAGTAAACTGATTTTCATAGCCTAAAAAGTATCTTTCCTCGTGGGATCGACCCTTACTTGCCCTATCTATATGTTTTAATCAATATTAATTCATAAAGAGGGATTCGAGTTAAGGAAAATAATAAATTAATTTGCAGTTGATACGACACGCCTAACAAATACAAATACATCCACAGTAATGAAAGTGTTCTGCAGTTCATAGAAATTTAAAAAAACAGTGCCAAGCTCAAAATATATTGAATCGAGTAATAATACAAGAATTTTGTTAACAGAAGAATTCAAGCATGTGAATTATGCAATTGAAAATTGTACAAGCAAATCCTTCAAATAATTTGTTCATCCTCTGAACTAATAACAGCACCTCTTCACCGTACTAATTTCATTCCTCTCCATCATTGCAGTGGAACAGCTACAACTACCAATTTGAAGTGATTCTCTTGATCGCTTCCTGCTTTCATCTCCTCCACACAATGTAAGTGTCGCAGACAGTGTTTTGAACACAAACTTCACCTCTTTGATTTCACTAGGTTCAAACAACATAGGACAGTTCGTTCGAACCCTTTCCAGCACTTTCACCACGTCTCTGCTGTGAGAATCCCCTTCAAAATTATCATAGTAGAACCTAGAGTGAACCTCACTCAATAATGCCAGAACCCTTTCCAGCTCCCCATGCTCTCTGCTCTCATCATAGAAAACACTGGCACTGCTGCTCTTCCCAAAAAAGTAATACGGTGATATACTCAAGACATTCTCCCTGTCATTCTCAGCCCAGACCCCAGGCTTATCGTCGACAATCAGCACGACTCTCGGATGGGACAAAACAATATCCAGCCCCTTTTGCTTCTCGACGGTGCAATTTTCTCTAGAATAAATTGTCAAATTGGGATCTCCGAACAATCCCGAGTCCTCGGGATCCAAAAGCTTCACGACCCTCTTTGCATACTCAACAGAGCCCACGGTGTAGACAGACAAATCGAACATTTTGCAGGCCTCCTCCAAGAAAGACCGGACCCCCGGCCTAAGCTTCAGCATCCAAGCACCATCGTCGAGCAAGTACGAATCTTCATGGCTGGTGTTCTTGAACCATTCCTTGTCTTGAATGGTTAGTTTCGAACCCTTCACACAGTGGACCAGAGTATGGTCCAAATCAAGGACAAGATGAAGCTTCTTGCCGCTCAGCAACCTCTCCAAGTCTCTGTCACGAACCCCGGCGGTAATGGAGTCCCAATCAGGGGATTCCATGTTTAGTGTTATCGGAATTATTGGGAAGATGATATATTTGTGGCGGCAGGGTTTAATTTCTTTCTCTTTTTTTTTGTTGTAGAAGGTTGGTTTATAAGGTTACTTATAAATAGTCCGTAATAGGGTAAACTTGGTTTCCGAGTTTAATTGGGAATGCATATTTAGGAAAGTAATATTTCTTGCAACAAAGGCTGAGTAATGATCCACGTGTAATGAATGATATGGATACTGCATTTTGAGTTGCCGCGTATTTCTTTTTTCTGAAAAAAAAATATGATAATAATAATACATACGAATTTGTACTTGTTTATTTTTATTTTATTTTTGTGCCTCCATTAAATGTCTACTTTTTATATTGAGTGGTTTTTTTATGAATTGGCTAAAATATCTTGTCTAAGGTATGATGTGACTTTAAAGCAAGTGAATGATTTGAAATTCGAGTTATTTCACGGAATAACACTCGTATATATTGAGCTCGTAATGGTACCTCGCAATTCAAAAGTCTCTCTACGGCTGAAGAATGAGCGTGTTCTTGGGCCATCATAGAAACATAGATAGGGTCGACGACGGAACGAACAACGAAACTTTACGACAGCTTTTTCGTACACGTTCACTTGCATCACATACACAAGTGCTCTCTGAACCGTGCAGTGAACATTCTTGACATGAACGAATGTAAGAGCACTGGTAATGGTCATGAAGCCTCGGGGCTTCAAACCAGGGCTTCAAATTTTCTCTCTCTGCCACGTCAGCTTTAACTTACACCCAAAATTCACTGGAAATGGTTTTGAAGTCCCGGAGCTTCAAACTGGGGCTTCAAACCTTCATTTTTTACATTTTTAAATATACATCTTCTAAATTTAAATTAATAAATTTAAATTAATTTATTATTTTAATTAATCGCAATGACACTAGTGCATAAAACAAAATTAAATTCATTATAAAAAATCTTACATTCATAAAAAAAACATTCAAAAAAAATTACATAAAAAAACAACAGTATAAGGAAATCACTAATTATTCGAACGACTAAAGATATGTTCGATCAAATCCGCCGTTAGTGCATTGTGAATCTCTCGGCTTCGAATTTCTTGGCGGTTGCGTCGTTTCTTTTCTTCGGTGATTTCTTCGTACATAAGCACCTCCTCGTCCGGGTTATATTGACAAATCGCAGCCCCGTTATTCTCTATGATCATATTATGAAGAATAATACATGCGTACATGATATTCCTCATTTTTGTCTGAGAATAACATTTCGACGGACGATCTAGAATGTGCCACTTAGCTTTCAACACCCCAAAGGCTCGTTCAATATCTTTTCTCGCCGCCTCTTGAGCTTTTTTGTAGGTTTGGCGTTTAAGACCCATTGGTTCGGAGAGAGATTTGACAATCGTGGAATAATCCGGATATATTCCATCGGCCAAATAATATCCACGCTTGTAAAGCGTCCCTCTAAGCTCAAAAGAGGAGTCCGGTGCGGTCTCATTTACCCAATCGTCAAAAACATGCGATTGATCGAGAACGTTGATGTCGTTGTTCGAGCCCGCGACACCGAAAAAAGCATGCCAAATCCACAAGTCATTCGAAGCAACAGCTTCGAGCATGATGGTAGGCTTGGGATGATCTCCCCGGGAGAATTGACCGTGCCACGCAGTGGGACAATTTTTCCATTCCCAATGCGTGCAATCAATACTCCCAAGCATGCCGACAAAGCCGTGTTTAGCGGCATGCCTTGCCTGCAACTGCTGGATGTCGCCCGCTGTAGGCTTGCGTAAATATCTTTTATGATAAATTTGAATAATAGCTTTTGAAAATTTATAAACACAGGACCTGATGCTCCGAGCCGACATCTTCAAGTATTCGTCGAACATATCGGATGTCGTCCCGTACGCCAACTGACGGAGCATATCGGATCTCGCATCAAACCGTTGGGTGAACCAAGGAACCTCGCGTTCAACATCGGCGAGTATGCGTAAGAAGAGAGGACGACTCATCCGAAAACGATTACTAATCCTCCGATGTATAAACACACGGATTATTAAAGTAGTCGTTTAGAAGTGAAGCGTGGGCGGCCTCTCTATCCCTGTTTAGACGTTGGCGTCGGGTCCGTCGTCGGGAGGATTCGGCTTCTTCTTGGCCATCTTCCCACCATTGAATACAATTCGTCGCGAAACAACGAAAAATAAAGCTCTTCTTTCATCGTCGGAAGATAAACCCATTTTTAAAATATATTTTTTAAAGATTTATAATAAATAATAAATATTTTAGAGAGAATATGAAATGAGATGTGAGAGAGATGTGTGAGAGAATGATATTTTTTAGGGGAATTTATAGGTTTTTTTTTAAATTTTGATATTTTTTTTAATTGGGGGGGGGGGGGACGGCTAAAAATGCCGTTGGGAGGATCACACAGCGTCATTCCTTTGACGCACGCCAGATCACGCCCAAATAACTCCGGAGGGGGCGGTGTTTCACGCCCCCAGGGCGTTAAACGCCCGTTCACGCCGGCGGGCGTGAATCCCATAAATCTTTGTAATACGTTCGCGTATTATACGTTTGATTTTTCAAAAATACGGCTTATAATAAGAAACACATTTTAAACTTTGAAATTGAATACAAATACATCATAAAGTTCTAAAAATTTAACCAAGACTACGATTTATTGTTTATTCATTTCTTCCATGTGTACCCAAAGGAGATCTTTCAATCTAATTATTATTCTGTACTTCCACAAAATGTATTCAAAGTAACAACACATTCTGAAAAATGAAGCCAACATTTAGATATGAATAGAGCATTTAAGACATGACAAAAATTATATTATTAGACAATTTATGTTTTACAAAATTGATTAAATGTTTATCATGAATTTAAAAGGAAGATTTAAGTCTTCTTATAGTTTAAATATGAACTTACTAAATAATGTTTTACACAATTTAAAGTGAAGAAAAATTAAATTTAGTCTATATTTTTTATTTTTAGAATACAAAAATATAGTTATGAACTTAGATTTTTTGAATTTAGATCCTACAAATAAAATCAAATTTGTATTTTTAAACGTGGACTAATATTTAATCTTAAGAACTAAATACAAAAAAATTGATCACATTTTTAAAATCTAAACAAATAGAAAAAATGTTGTTGTCTACTATTCGCTAGTGCATATGCTATGTTGAACCTTCAGTCGAACGAAGTCAAAGAGACTGGTAGAGTGTAGGTGACATTTTATTAAAAAAAGATATTTGTGGATGACTTGATCTACGATCTTACTTTTAATACTTTTATAATAATTGAGTCGCCAAATTTTAAAGATTTGTATTTTTGCAAAAAGACAATCAATTTATTTGAACTCAAGCCGTTTTCCCGCAAAAAAACGTCTAGGCATTTCAAATTTGAAAGGATGCTCGGATATACTTCCTGCCCCTGATGGTACCCACAGGACCGGGAATCGGAGGACTCCTTGATGGGTAATAACCCATGGATACCGCCCGGTAGGTCCGACCGACTGGAGGTATCAGATGTGACGCCGCCTAGCCAAGTCCACGCGGTCTGAGAGACCGGTCTGACATCCGGAACCAAAGACACAGTTTTGGGTTGCAAAGACATGTAAACAGACCGGACAGTTCACTGACCGGCTGGGCTGTGTTAGACGTGCTTGACGTGCTTAGGATTACTATAAATACCCCAAAAAGCCTCATTTGTGGGGCATGATTTAATTAATACACACGACTTGTACTTTGTAATAGCTCCTATTATCATTAATAACAAACCGGGTTACAGGTGTTTCCACCTACAGCCCTTCCAATCACTTATACTTAATATTTGCCCGGTAATTTACACCATCACATAATTTGGTCAAAATGGAAAAATAAAAAAACGGAATTTAAAATAAAAAGGTAAGCACACTTTTTTTTAAAAAAAACGACTAAAGTAAAAGTAAAACGTTGAAATTATACCAAAATAGGAGTTCAATATTTACTCTCGAAATAAGAGTTAAAATGCATTGACATTATCAATATATGATAATACATTTATATTATCAATCATTATAAAAAAGTATAGTAAGATGTACATGTACAGTATAAAAATATAAAAATCATATTTTCATACATTTTCTATTTTTTATTTCTACCTAGGATCATTTATTTTTATTTTTTATTTATAAACAACTTATAAATTACTCCATTCGTCCCAAATTATTTGCAACGTTTGCTTTTTCAGCAGTCGCAAGAATTTTTATTTATTTCTACGTTTTCATTGGTTATTTAATAAAATAAAATATTTTTGACACCTTTTATTTCGAAAAACTTTTATGTAGTTTTTTGATATATAAATTTTATTTTTTATTTCTATACCAATATGTAAATAAAATTAATTAAAAAAACTTAATATTTTATATCGAGAATACAAGTATAGCAAATATTTAGGAAGGAAGAGAGTAGTTTACAAACACAAATAAAAACAACTTAATTTTGATTTTTGACTAGGCACTATTTGTATCTTTTGTGCCGACTAATCGGCTGTTCCCCCCCCTTCCGTTCTTTCATAGTCAATTTGTCACGCAATTCTCTCTCTTCTCCAAATCTGTAAACGCACTGTTCGTTTTGATTGCACATTGACGAAAGAGGGCCCCCAAAGAGCTGTGGATAATCATATCCATGGATTCGCATGTTGCTATGGAGCCCACCAGTGGATATTCTTCCCAAACCAAAACCTTCCACAGCCTCCGGCCGCCGGTCTCCTTGCCCCCCTCCGACCACCCTCTCTCCGTCGCGCAATACGTCTTCTCCCTGCTCCGTTCCCCCGATACCGCCGCCTCGGACACCTTCCTCATTGACGCCGCCACCGGCCGGAAGCTCTCCTACTCCGATTTCCTCCGGCAGGTCCGGTCTCTCGCCCGCTCGATTCGATCTCGGTTCCCTTCTCTTCCGCAGAATGGAGTCGCGTTCGTTCTGTCTCCGACTTCCGTTCTCGTCCCGCCTCTGTTCTTCGCTCTGCTCTCGCTCGGCGTCGTCGTTTCGCCTGCCAACCCCCTCTCCACTCCGTCCGAGTTGGCTCACATGGTCCGACTCAGTAAACCCGCAATCGGTTTCGCTAATTCCGCTGCTTGTAACAAACTCCCTCAATTTCCGCTGGGAACCGTTATCATTGACTCGCCCGAGTTTATCGACATGCTCGATGGACCAGCTTTTGATGGCGACGATTCATCTGACCGCCGAGCTATTCGTCAGTCCGATTCGGCAGCCATTCTCTACTCGTCCGGCACGACCGGCCGAGTCAAGGGCGTCGAGTTGAGTCACCGGAATTTCATCGCTCTTATCACCGCCCTGTACCATAACAAGTTCTCCAAAGGAATTTCTCCGGCGGCGGAAGAGGACGTGTCGCTCCTAATGCTGCCGCTGTTTCACGTCTTTGGGTTTTTTATGCTTATAAGAGCAGTGTCGATGGGTGAGACGGCGGTGATAATGGACCGATTCGACTTTGGCAAAATGCTGGCGGCGATTCAGAAGTACAGGGTGTCATACCTCCCGGTGTCGCCGCCGCTGGTGGTGGCCATGGCGAAGTCTGATTTGGTGGCAAAGTACGACCTTAGCTCCCTCACGCTGATCGCCTGCGGCGGCGCACCGCTTGGAAGAGTGGTTGCAGAGCGGTTCAAGGCGAGGTTCCCGAACGTGGATGTTCTTCAGGTACGCGCGTCATTGCACACTCTTCATCTTCAATGGCTAAAAGATTACTCCTTATGTTACTAGTTACTACTTCCGACTTGTACTTCCTACCATTAGTGTATTTTTATTTTTTTCTAAAATATTTATACGAAGTATTTTTTTATATATAATATTTGATAAAATAAAATATTATAGTCATAATTTGTTTTATATTTTGAAATTTTTTAATATGATTTTGAAAATGTAATTTGTACTAATAATTTCTATATTAATTTATACAAATAAACTCTTTCTCTATTTGAGTATTTGTCTAAATTTTACTTTTTATAGTCAACCATGATCTAATTAAATAAAAATTATACAGAGTATGATATATTACTTAGATAAAATAATATGTTAAAAATATTTAACAAGATAAATCTAATAAAATTGTTATTGTATCAATATCTAATACTCCGTATAATTTTTATTTAAATAATGGTTAAAGTTGATAAATTTTCCCTGCAAAAAGTCAAAATTTGACAAATAATCAGAGAAAGAAAGTAATTATTAAAAAGGTGAAATTTGACACATTGTTCGAAGTGAGACAATATTTTTAGGACGGAGTTTAAAAAGTAGGAAGAAAATACAACATGCAATAATAGAGTTAAGAGGGGCGGTTCCCATGACATTGTCGACAATGCTCGACAATGTTATGGGATGACCCGAGGGTGCTCCAGTGTCCCGTTTGTAAAATTGACGGTTCCTACCTACCCAACTCCTGGTAAACCCCCACACCCTGCCCTGACCCGAACACACACCCACCACCCCCCCACCACCTTCAATTTGACTCTAATGTCAACATCAACTTGTGGGGTGCAATTGAAGGTGGCGAGGGGTGTGTTCGGGTCGGGGCAGAGTGAAGGGTTTATCGGAGATTAGGGAAGTAGGAACCGTCAATTTTACGAACGAGACACTGGAGCATCTTCGAGTCATCCCATGACATGGGATTCCAGTGTCATGAGAACTCCACAGTAGAGTTAAATAAGTTTAATAATCTAAAACGCACTTGCTGAAAGATTAGTATATAGAGTTAAAAACAATTACTGTAATATTTAATAATCTAAAACACTTTTTTGAAAAGACCAAACTGAAATACACGTGGGAGGGTTAGAGACCCACTTCACACATAGGATCAGTTATGTCAGCTAAGAAATGAACAATCTGATTTGCTGATTTACGCACACACGACCAAGAGAGAGACACCAACTCAATCTCTAAAGCTAAACAATCAAAGATAATCGCTGTGAAATAAGAGAAGTTCTCATTCTTATTCTGTAAGGTTCAATAGACTATATTTGGCTGTTCATCTCCACCATGATCTGTTCGCCCCTCCACCCCTTTTAATCCACTTGAGTGCCTCCCAAACCCCCATCGCCGCAGCCTGCAGCCATCAGGGTGTTCTCAACTTGTCCAAGCCCCTTGTACGCAGCTCGAATGAACTCCCCTTGTGAACTACGGATCACCATTCCCACTCGGACTTGCCTTGTGTTTAAATTAAAACCAGTGTCCACATTACATTTTAGCCGCCCATCCTCTGGCGGTCTCCACCGTGTGCCCAACGTCCCAATCCCTTCTCGCATGTTGTTATTCCCTTGTTGCGCCAATCGCCATTCGCGAACTACTGGTTCACCTTCAAGACCAATAATCTAAAACACTGGCTGAAAGTGTTTTACAATACTTTTGCTTTGTTAATTTGTGTTTGATACCCATATCATAGATTCATACGTATCATAAATTTTGATGTATCATTCAGAGGTCGAATACATATTTTTGATGGTGCTGTTTATTCACGCACCATACAAAAATATTTGCTTATATACAGAGTGCTATTTGTATAGGGTGGGGTTCCAGTGTCACTGGAATCCGGTGGCACCGGATTCCAGTGGCACTGGAACCGGGTCGATTTGTATAATATAAAGATTATTTGCAAATAATGATGCTTGATTTTATATCTGAAATATTGAACTATAGTCAAGAGTTGCACTCAGTGATTATTACAAAATCACAACTAAAACTTCATACTCCCTAATTTTATTTAAAGATTGGCATAGAAATAAAAATGAATAAACTACATATTTAAAAATTACATCAAAAATTTTACAAAACAAGAGGTTACAAGAATATTTTATCAAATAATCAATGAAAATGCAGAAATAAATAAAACTTCCGGTGAATTTTGAATAGTAAAGTGTAACTCTTTATGGTACGGATGGAGTTTTATTAAAATTACCTTACTGCCTGCTAAAATTTAAGTTATATTGTGACTTTCTTTCTTCCATCAAATTCATGATGCATCCATGCTTCCAATTTTTAAATTACCTAATGTTAATAAAATCATGCATGCTTGCAAATCATAGGGCTATGGCCTGACCGAGACGTGCGGTGGAACTACAGGGATGATAAGCCCCGAGGAAACAGAGAGGTATGGTTCAGCTGGTCGCCTTCATCCAACCCTGGAGGCCAAGATAGTTGATCCTGACAGTGGGGCCCCTTTGCCTCCAGGGCACAGGGGTGAGCTGTGGCTGCGCGGCCCCTTAATAATGAAAGGTGAAATCGATTGTGGTGTAGAGTAGCTAATGGATTAAATTCAACTTTTTAGCCGGAGTTAGCTTGGTGAAATCCATAGATGAATAATTTGTGTCTCATTTAACAAAACAAATTAGTACTAATAATGCTTTATTCTTTCGCATGGCATTCCAAGTCTCTATTACCATATTCGTGAAGACTGAAGAGTGTTGATGGATTTTGGCCAGGCTATATTGGCGATAGTTCTGCAACTGCTGCAACATTAAATTCAGAAGGGTGGCTTAGAACAGGCGATCTCTGCTACTTTGACTCGGCTGGGTTTTTATTTATCGTGGACCGGTTGAAGGAATTGGTAAAATATAAAGCCTATCAGGTGATCAAGATCCATCGATCTTCAATATTACGCCAATTCGTCTTCCATGATCAACATTTGTTATTTGTGTTATTACATATTTTTTTTCGAAACCTTTTTATTTGGAACATTTTTCAGGTTCCTCCTGCTGAGTTAGAGCATCTGCTGCAGTCCATCCCTGATGTTTCTGATGCAGCTGTTATTCCGTATGTTATCTTCCAAACTGCCCCCCAAAACCCCGCTATAATAATATTCAATGCCCGTTTGGCAACAATTTCAACATTTAGCTTTAGCATCTTGAGAAGGTTATCTAATGGCATAGTTTAGCTTCAAAATTTTCAAAATTAACCTACACCATTAAAAATTATCCAAAACACTTGCGCTAATTGAAAATGTTGTTCCCAAACAAGGCCTCAATGTGCCAAAATGTTCTTAGTATCATCTTAAATAGAAACTTTATACTTCATATGTATGTATATATAGTCATGAATTTCAAATCATATTTTACTAAAAATCGCCTTATGGATAAAGCGCTGGATCAAAGCAAAGCTTCTTGCAGTAGTACCAAACTACCTACCAATGTTTCTTATGAAGAATCACTTTTATGGTTTGTTTGCTGAGTGCAGATATCCCGATGAAGAAGCAGGGGAGATTCCAATGGCATATGTTGTCAGAATACCTGGAAGCAACATCTCCGAAGCTCAAATAATGGATATAATTGGAAAACAGGCATGCCAAATTTTCATTCCACTACTTTACGTTCACGCGTATTTGCTTTCTAGCTTGTTAAAGGACTCTTGATGCACCTCTCTTTCGAACTCGTGGCGATTGATTTCAATGAGATTAATTAATTAGCTAACTACCATCGCTAGCAAGAAGCTCAGTGATCATCATCATTACGCACTCTGGACCTTCATCTGCAAAATTCAAACTTTTTTCCCTTCTAAATGATGGAAGCACTGGCATATTTTTGCAGGTTGCACCGTATAAGAAGATCAGGCGGGTCTCGTTCATCAACTCCATTCCTAAATCTCCAGCAGGGAAGATATTGAGAAGAGAACTGGTTGCACATGCCGTATCTTCCGCCTCGGCTAAGCTATGAAAACACATTGCGATTTGGCCACCTCTACTGCAGAACACAATGTCATGTAGTCACTTGACCAGTCCACATTTCCCTCTGTTTCCTGCAAATCGACGCCTTTTATGCGGGTAAGCTATTGAGTTTTTGCATGAAGGTTCGAGTTTTGAATTGAAGATATTCAAAATAATCAAGTTATGTTGGAATTTATTTAATATAGGCTTGTAGAACCTAAGGTGTAGTGAAAGAAGCTCGGTTAGGGCTCATAATATAAAGGTGTTTATGGACAATGTAAGATTATTTCGCCGGGATTAGAGGCAATATGAATAATAGCCGAGTGACTTCAATCATGTGTGGGCATAAGCAATAATGTCCATTGAACGGTATTCAACTTTAGCTGAAGAATGTGAGACCATAAATTACTATTTCTTGGTTGCCAAAGAAACTGACATATGGCCCATGAAGAGGAAATACTAATGGTGTTAGAAATTTAGGAGGATGAATGCTGCTTAGCAGCGTTGAAGAGTTAATAAAATCAAGAACGAGAATGACAACTTGATAGTTTAACGAATCGCGAGTACGTTTTCAGATCAAAGTTATTTCAAGGTATAACAAAATATTTTAATCGGATAAGGCGTTAATCAAGAAAAAGCGTTTTGAATCACACCTCAACCATACCCAGCAACTCCTTTTATAGAGTTGAAGATTTTGGCGACTAGACATGAACGTTCGCGCAACATGGAGAGAATAGAACTTTTGCTAAAGGATGCAAGTGTTCGCGCGAGTTTTCCTTTTGGTTTTTGGGTCAAATTTTACGTTCATTCGTACGTCTGAATCTTTGCGGTTTTGGACTCCTTTTACGAAAATCTGAAGGATTTTTATAAAGCAATAACATCCAAAATAAAAAATTTCCAAACTGTCCCGCGATAGCTCGACTCCAGCCAGGGACACATATCTTAAAGATCAATAAAAGATATTTGATATGATTTGTTTTGATTTTTATACTCCCTCCGTCCCTATTTAATCACAACACTTTGACTTGCACACACTTTTAGAAAGTAGGTAAAAAGTATTTTTTTTCCAAGAATACCCCCCATCCACCCGTACAAAAGAAAAAAGCAAAGACAAAAAATAAGGGAGAAAGGGGGAGTATTTAATTAAAGTTAACATCACATCATTCTTATAATTTTACAACTAGGCTATCAATTGTACACATCATCACCATACATACACCACACGTTGAAAATTAAAGAGGGAAACACCCAATTTTTCCCCCCCAATTTTTTCCTAAGTACACCCTATTCAATGAGCATATAAATGGGTTGTGTGCATTGAAGAAGGCTATTTAATTCTAATCAAAAATGGATTACATAAGTTCAAATCCATCTTCATCCACACTTCATGTGTTTGACCTGAATCTCCCACCTGCGACTGCCCATGACTTCGATCTCAACGAGGCTCCGACGCCAGCTTCACGTGGAGACGAATTGTCTTTTGAAGACGATCTGTCTTTTGACGACACAACAGTTCTGAGCCTTAGCATTCGAGCTACTACGTCATTCAGCGATATGGGACGTTTAGCCGAGGTTGTTTCCCCACGGACAGCTCTGACGAACACATCGACTTCTCGTGGAGTGCATACTGGGCAGCCCGAAGAACCTGTGCACGAAAACGAAGCGGAACAGCAGGAGAACAACACAACGCCCAGACTATCTGATATTCAAAAGAAACGCATAGTTGAAATGCTAATGGGAAAAGCCAAAGAAGGCTGTAAACTTCAGCGGGGGGTCATTAAAGAAGTAGCGGCGAAGTTCAACACTAACAAATAGGCCGTTCACACTTTATGGACCAAAGCAAAACAACAATTTAATGCAGGCTTACCCATTAATGTGGCACCACAAATGAGGGGGCGTGTGGGCAGAAAAAGAGTCACGTGTGATTTAGGAAAACTGGTTGAAGCTCCTTTTCATAAAAGGAAAAACATTTGTGCAGTTGCATACCAACTAAACGTATCAAAAAGCACAGTGCACAGGCTACTCAAAGAAAAGCATATTCGACGTCACACGAATGCAATCAAGCCTCTGCTGACAGGCAGTGGTAAGGTTAAAAGACTACGTTTTTGTTTAGATCATATCATGCCCCAAACAATACCCATGAACCCAACAATTCATCACTTTTATGACTATGTTCACATAGATGAGAAGTGGTTCCAACAATCACAAGAGACAAGTAGTTTTTACACACTCCCCAATGAAGAAGATCCATACAGATCAGCTCAGTTAAAAAAATTTATACCCAAAATAATGTTCCTAACAGTTGTAGGTAGACCAATGTTGGAGGGTATTGGTGAAAGCATTTGGGATGGGAAAGTAGGTATTTTCCCCTCCACATTTCAGGAAGGAGCAAAGAGGAGTAGTACTATAGAAACAAAGCCAATTCCAATTGTTAACAGAGATGTGATGAAGCAAATGATGCTGAATCAGGTCATATCTGCCATTAAGGCCAAATGACCTCAGGTAAGGGCTAAGCATGTCATCATACAACAAGACAATGCCAAACCTCATGTACACCCTGATGATCCAGACATAGTCTAGAGCTGTCAAGAAGATGGGTGGAACATTTCTATAAAGTGCCAACCTCCTAACAACCCTGATCGCAATGTATTAGACTTGGGATTCTTTGCATCAATAGACAGTCTCAAAAACCAAAAAGCCCCAAGGAACATAAATGAACTGATCAATGCAGTGCAGACTGCATTTGAGGAGTTAACCCCTCAAAAATTGAATAAGGTCTTCTTGACCTTACAATGTGTGATGGAACAGATTCTAGTGCAAAAAGGAGAAAACAACAACAAGATACCACACATTGGGAAAGGCATGGATCAGTTGCCTGAGAATATTCAAGTCAGTATGGAAGTGGTGGAGGCAGCCAGGAACTTCTTAGTAGAACAGGGGGCTGGTAACAACTGACTTGGAAATACAATCTAAGTTCTTTGTTTTAATTTTTGCTTTTTGGAGGGACTTGTCCTAATGAACTGTGGAGTTCTTGACATGTATTTGGTACATAAGGTACCTTTTTTTACTTTTTGGAGGGACTTGTACTAATATTTGGGGGGTAGTTCAAGCTGACATGTATTTAGTACAAATGGTACTTTTTTGATTTTTATAGGGGACAAGTTTTGTAAGTGCTCCTGAATGTATAAGTATATTTTGAATGCATTTTTGGTCTCAGATTTTAAAGTCATCACAGACCACACATCAGTCACATGAGGCAACAAACACTTAGGGATCACATACTGGCCAGCCTTTGACATAAGGAATGAATGGCATCACATTTTTGGTCTCAGATTTTAAAATCATCACAGACCACAGATCAGACACATGAGGCAACAAACACTTAGGGATCACATCCTGGCCAGCCTTTGACATAATGAATGAATGCCAACACATTTTTGGTCTCAGATTTTAAAATCATCACAAACCACAGATCAGGCACATGAGGGATCACATACTAGCCAGTACTCACAGTGGGCAACACACACATAGGAATCACATAATGGGCAGCCATTGACATTAGGAATGAATGGCAAGACATTGGTCTCAGATTTTAAAGTCATCACAGACCACAGAGCAGTCACAGTGGGCAACAAGCATTAGGGATCACATACTGGGCAGCATTTCACATAAGGAATGAATGGCAACACATAGGTCACAGATTTTAAAGTCATCACAGACCACAGAGCAGTCGCACTAGGTAACATTTCACATAATGAATGAATGACAAGACCAGTACACATTTCAACTCATCACAGACCACACATCAAGGGCAAATACTCCAAAATTTGGGCATTATACACATTGGGCCACACCAGTAGACAACCAAATACATAAATTGATTTCACAAATGGCACAGAGATGTGATGGCCTCACTAAAAAGTGTTGAAATTTAATCCCCCCCCTTCATCATTAGTTAAGAGATTGAATTACCATAACATGCAGAGACAATCCATTCGATAATTAAGTTATTGAGGAGAGGTCATACCACAGGAAGGCAGATCGAAGGGTATTGGTGGAGGATTCACCATCAAAGCATAATCTGTGCAGACCAATTGTCTATGATCATAGTCAGATGTCACCTCTTCAGATTCCCCTTTGTCGCTCTCAAATTCCAGATCCGATTCATCAAACATCGCCACATCCCCGTACTTCTTACGATACTTCCAGGTTGGGTATGTATCAGAAGTAGAGGTCGAAGGAGTAGGATAGCGATGCTTCAATCCTCGTCCAGATCCACCAATTTGGGGGAATCTACCTCGCGAGGGTGATTCCTATATCAACAGATTAAAATTAGGATATGAGGGATCTGGATTACCCATAGAGATTAGGGAGTGGAGAAGACGAAGATTGTGGCGGAGAGGAATTTGAGAATGTCGCGGAGATGAAGAGATTATGGAGAAGAGGAAGATTGAAGATGAGAGATCAGATGGAGAGACGAAAGAGTGTGGTGAGAATGAGAGGAATCCGGATAAGGATTCTGATGCACAGTTTGAAAAAGCAGGGGTATAATAGTCTTAACACACCAATTTACTTTCCATTATTAGAAGTGTGGTGAATTTTTTGGGACGGATAAAAAAGGAAAGTGTGACAAATATTTAGAGACGGAGGGAGTATTTTGAGGCGGGGTAATCTTACCAATCATAAAATTAATTGTTTCTACTCTCTTTGTCCCTTTCCCCCACGTAAACCCCTTATACTACCTCTTCCTTACGTACCCCCGCAATCCATGTAATTGAACTAACCAAATTTTGAGTAAAAAAACTGACCATAAAATTGGAAGATGTGCGTATGGGATGTGCCGGATATGGGGGATTTACCGATGGATGGGAGGAGGGTTAGTAGGGGTATGAACAATCAATTTTACGATCGGAGCACCGTAGGTACTACAATTGAATTGTAACATCCCTCGTTTGTTTTTAATTAGGAATTTTTTACTTAACATATAAACATAAATTCATTCCTATTGTAGTACGTCTTGAATTTGAATGAAAAATCAATATTTAGTCTTGACCTTGTGAAATTCTGAAATTATTAATCACTTGATGAAAATTACTAGTTATCTTCAATCACATATTTCATTTTGCTATGGCTGTTTGTGAAGAAATGTGAAAATTACACTTTGATTCGCTTGTATCGAAAAATCAATATTAGGATCAGAATACTTGTGGCCAACACGTACTTGTGGTCACTAACTATGGCAAATCGTGTGAGGGTCGCTTTAGACAACCTTTTTAGGACATTTTTGGGAATAGCATTAGAGATTAGCGTTAGCGTTTTGGATAAAATTTTAACGGTGTAAATTAATTTGAAAAAGCTGACGCTAAACGATGTCCGTAGATAGCCTTTTGAATGCTAATCTGTAACGCTATTCCCAAACAGGCCCTTAATGTGCATCATAATAAACATAAAGTTGTTGAGTGCAACGAAAAATAAAAATTTTTCACTTTTTTTTGAAGCCTAATTTTAAAACTTAGAGGAGTCCAAGCTACTTACTGAACTACTTAACTAGGCAAATAAAGAGAAGTTGGGGTTAGAGTAATACTCCCTCCGTCCCATTTTATAACGCTTGTTTCGGTTTACGATGTTTGAATGAAATTATTTTCAAATCATTTTATATGACAAATGGTATATAGTTAAAAAAATAAAATTACATATTAAAATACTACATCAAAAGATCTACAAAACTAGTAGTGACAATAGTATTTTATTTAATCAGATTGCTAACGAAAATAGAGAAAGAAAGTGAATGAAATTTGACTATGTGAATAGTGAATAGACATTATAATTTGG
The DNA here is from genome assembly GCA_003260385.1 of Cuscuta australis. Taxonomy (NCBI): domain Eukaryota; kingdom Viridiplantae; phylum Streptophyta; class Magnoliopsida; order Solanales; family Convolvulaceae; genus Cuscuta; species Cuscuta australis. The sequence continues at coordinate 2,881,941 of NQVE01000162.1, read as the reverse complement.
GATGGAGGGAGTACTTAATAGGGAATAACATGTTAGAAGAATTTCAAGCTGTTATTAATATAACTAAATGAAGGTCAGCAATCAGCATATATGCATAAATTCTGTCTCCAATGAAAAAAACGATGAACTTCATTCTTGAGGGGTCCTTCGAAACCGACTAGACAATTACCTTAGAAGAGGTAATTACCAGGAATCGAATTTGTGTTAATTCCTGTACTCCCTCCGTCCTAAAACGTTCTTTCCATTTCTATTTACGAAGTTCAACCGATTTTATTTTTAAATCAATGTATTTGATTATACGATGGAGGAAGTATTATTTTGCTAACTTTACAACACTCACATTTTTTTTTTCTTTAAAAAAAGGGTGACAATGCAAGTTTGGAATCAATGAACATAGGGCCATTATGGAACCAACACGTGTCTGTCTGCTGGCATAGCATGTTCCACCTCTTTAGTTTCAACTTTTTTAAAAAGAAGGAATTTAGGTGACTCAAGATTATCCCAATTTTGAACACCATATTCTTTTGTTCATGTAAACCTAAAACATAGCATAATTGGAAACAAAAAAAATACTTTTTCCGTCGAATTTAATATTTGCATATAGCATTCTTTTGATCTAAATTTGTAAACTTTGACATTGATTAACGAAAAAAATGCATTATATTTCGATACAATTTAATATCAATAGTTTCTTTTTGAAACATATTTTTGAAATATGAAATTTTTATATAATACGGCTACGTAGGAATATTCATATTAATGGTCAAAATGTTAAATTGAATTTTTACATATTTTTGTAGATCTTTTGATGTAGTTTTTAATATATAATTTATATTTTTTAATTTTATATTTATAATCAAACAAATTGAATTAAAAATAAAGTTAGTCAAGCATCGTAATGCAGACAGGAAAGATTCAAATCGAACCGAGAGAGAGTATTTACAAGTAAACTGTTTTGTCCTTCCACATGCCAAATACATCTATATATACAAAATGATACTCTCCATCCCTCATTAATTTAATTTGTTCAGTTAGTTTTTCAATATCTAATTAGGACCAAAAACATGCTACACATATTTATTTTTTTATATCAAAATTGAATTTGTAATTTCAAAACTAAATAATGCTAATATATACTGCATACTACAAAAAATATAGTGAAATGCCGACATATAATATATACATACTATGAAATACCAACATATTTATATAAATATTTAAATTTGGAAAATAAAAAATGGCAATTATTTGTTTTATTAATTTTATAATAAAACATTGATCGAGCTGAATGAATCCGTGGGAACTATTGGGATGAAGACCGGAGTCATGTCATGTTGAGTTTATGTACAGAGTTGACAAAGTTTGATAAAAATTAAATTGTCTGCTAATGTTGACAAAGTTTGATAGAAATTAAATTTTAATTTAATTTATTTGAATATTTTTTAGAAATTAAAAACTAACATTTTTATGTTAAAAAAGTACATTGAAAACTGTACAAAATAAAAGGTTACAAAGATTTATTGTTTTATCAAATGAATAGCAAAAATGAATAAAGAATGAGGTTAGAATTTGAACTTATGAATAATAAATATACAACTTAAATTAAGATGGAGAGAGTATTTGACTCCACATTTAAAGACATACACCATCCGTTTCTTAAAACGGTTCTTGTTTTGATTTTGGGGCAAAATAAAGAAAGTGTAATTTTAGTTGATTTTCTAATTTTGCCCCTGATGTGATGGGTAAAAGTTAGATGTGATAGTTTAGTTATTAGTAAAAAAGTATGATGTGATAGGTAGTGTATGAAAAAATAGGGGTAAAAGTGGTTTTTTAATAGAAAAAGAAAGTGTTTTAAGGAAAACAAAAAAATGAAAGAAGAAGGATTCTAAGAAACACAGGGAATATATTTTATCAAACTATTATATTTTATATTTTGAAAAATGATAATGTTCTTTTGACTTTAAAAAATGACCTAAGAATAACTAGACATTTTGGGGCTATATGCATGAGAGAGGGGGGCCCAGGTGAGGGGTTTAATATTGAATCATTTTTATCCAAGATCAAAAAATATCATGATGTTTGAAATATATTGGATCATTTGAGCAATTTCGTCAGGCACAATGACTTTGTCTGGGTTGCAACTAATAGCTAGACCTGGCAAAACTGACTCGGATCCGATAATTCGAACCGAATAACCCGAAACCAAACTTGATTTGACACGAAAACTGAAGAACCGAAATAGACCCGAACACCCGAAATGATCTGAATCGAATCGAACCCAAACCGAATGTATTCAGACCTGATTCAGATCCGAATCCGATTAAACCTGAATCGATAAAACCCGAACCCCGTTAAACCCGGAATCGATTAGACCCGAAATTGATTAAATTTTATGTACGTCCGTGTTAAATAATAAAATAACTACAGAGTATATCATAAATTGATTAAATTTATCATGTGATATAATTGATTTATTAGTAAATATTTAAAATATATCTGAACTAATATAAACTTAAATCGATACAAACTCGAATTAATATAAACTCGAACCGATACAAAACCAAACCGATATAAACCCGATCCGATACAAACCCGAACCGAAAACCAGTCAACCCGAAATAAACCCAAAACTGAACTGATCCAACCTGAACCGACCCAAACCGATTATAACATATATCCGAATGAGACCCGAACCGAAAAGACCCAAACCGGAACCGAATCGATTGACCCGATTGCCAGGTCTACTAATAGCTTAGATTGTTAAAGCGTTTTGGAATGTCACCTAGAGAAGATTTAGGGATTTGAAAAAAAAAGCAACGAGGATATTGCATTTTTAAGTTAAGATGAAAATGAAAAGTGTGATTGACTCTGCTACGATGTTCTTACCAGATCTTTTTTTTCAAGAACTCATTAGTTAAAACTCTAAAGTTAGACTTCGAGAAGGCAATCCTTGAGAAGGTTTCTTGGCACAAACAATTGAGAACAAAGTGTATGTGAGAAAGACTTGTGTTGACTTATGAAGTCTACAATCATATATACGACGGACACTTGGGGTCAAAGTGGGATCAAAGTGTCACCCTCTCTGACCAAGCTGCTTTAATTTGCCACATAAGTCATTCATCTCCCTGTTTTCCTCAATTAGTGATGCTCTATTACATTAACGTACAGTACAGTTAGTCTGTCACATTATCTCCTCCTCTTCAAATTAATTTATACTTTTATCTATTTAGACATTTTTTCATAAAGTAATTCTTATTTCGTTTTTTTCCAATTCCTTAAAACACTTTCATTTTTTGTTAAAAAATCACTTTTATCCTCACGTTTTCATACCCTATCTATCACATCATACTTTTTCACTAATAACCAAACTATCACATCTTACTTTTACCTATCATATCATGGTTAAAATTGGAAGTCAACCAAAATTGTACTTTTCTTATTTTGATCCAAAGTCAAAATATGAATGGTTTTAAAGAACAGAGGAAATAGATCTTTTCATCCTTAGGTAAGTTTTTAATGCATAATTTCATTTTTTATTTATATATCAATTTAGAAATATAATCATTTTACAAATTACCGAAGAATATAACTTAGTTATGAACGGAGGGAGTATTATTTTATTGTAATTGAAATTAAAAACTCCGTAGGTATTATTACAAATGACTAATTAATTACAGCATAAATATATACGTGGAAACTCCGTTAACCAGACTTCAGATCTGAAAAGCCACCGGAGTACAAAAAACATTTCATGAGACGGTAGAAAAGAGGGGGAGAGATTGACGGTACTCCGTTAAAAGCAGTTCGTTTGTAACGCCGTTTGTTTGGGGTGTTTGTAATCCAGCCCTAATGTTAGAGCCACCTCCGTATCTAACCGCCATGCAAACCCCCCGCCGTCCATTCTCCACACATCGCACCACAGAACCCTACACTTGCCGCCGCACGTGACCACCCTCACCCTGCACGTGAACTCCGCCGCCGTGATCGGCGGCACCTCCACGCCCTCCCCCCATCACCACCGCCGCCCCGCCGCTGTGCCCCACCATCTCCCGGTAAGCCGCGTTCGCCCACGTCACTCTGTTGAGACCGTCCGATAAGAACCCCGGACACGTGTCGCGCGCCAGATTCATCACCCGCTCCTTGTCCGTACGCCCCGAATCCCAACCGTCTGGTCCCCACACGCCGTCCCTCACGTCTTCCACCACCACCCACGTCCCAACCGCCCCAGACGCCGGCACGCGACCGGTCACGTGACCCCCTCCCCCCTCCCCGATCATCACCCCGCTCGCCGGAGACCCCCTCCGCTCCGGTTTCTCCGGCAGAAACGGCAGAGTAACAGCCCTCGGCGCGTCCCTCTCGATGCAAGACACCGACGAGCAGCACGAGTCCGCCTCCGGCGCCGACTTCGTCTTCTTACCGCACTTTCCGGCGGTCTTATATCCGTTCGAGCGGCTCTTCCTCCGGGCACCTCTCCGAGTCTCCGGAACCGAAGGCTCGGGGGGGGGACGGATGGAGGCGCGGCCGGTTTAGGGGCGATGGGGCGGTACCTCAGCATAATGTACTCCACATTGGACATGTCGTAAACAGACGCCGCCGGCGCAATACAACACCCTCCACTCCGATCCATGACGGCGGAGAAATGTGAATAATGGGAAGAGAGGTGGGGATTTATTAAAAGATGTGACTGGGGGGGAGGTGGGGCCCGGGGTGAGGGAATGGGTTCGGGAGCGGGCCAATGAGGAGGCGGGGAGTGGAAGGGGTGGGAATAAGAGGGGGGGACACGTGGGGGGAGGAGAGGGCGGTGACTGGAAGGGTCGAGAGAAAGGTGGGGAGCGCACGTGGTCCAATCTGGTGAGGAGAGGTTTTCGCTGCGGGAAAGAAATGGTTGGACGCTGCCGTGCCACCACGTTGACGGCGGATGGGGACGCCATATCTTTGCTTAGATTCTCACTTTCAAGTGTTTGAAGTATAGAAATTATCATAAATATGACTAAAATGTAGAGAAAAGTAATAAAATAGGAATTTCATATTTTTTTCCTGGAATATGAGTTTGCATTGTGGTAATGTGGCAGTGTACATATGCAAATTACTATACTTTCTTGGTAATGTATATGACCATGTTTGGTAATTTAAGTCTTATTTCGGGAATAAAAACATGAAAATCCTATTTTGGTATATATCTTCAATGTTTTAGTCATACTTTGGTCTTTCTCCCTTTGAAGTACCACTCCGATTTGAGCAATGCTAGGGGTACACTCCAAATGTACACCACCCACTTTTCTACTACTCATTCTTATTTTATTTTTATTTGTTTATTTTTTTGACTTTCTTGCCTTTTTTTATGTGAATAAGGAGTGTGTGGGGGACAAATGGGGTACACTTTTGGATACACTAAAAGTGTACCCCTAGCATTTTTCCTCGGATTTTTCTTCCCTTATTTAATTAGCCTCCATCTACCTCCCTTTATATTTCCGTTCCAGAAAAAAAGATTAAGTAGAATTAAAATATTAGAAATATATCAAAATAATAAATTTATACTTATTTATGAAATAAGAGTTAAAAAATATTTATAGTATTAATCATGATCATACTTACTCTATCCCAAAATATTTATCTACTTTTCACTTTTTCTAAATAAAATTAGTAAATTTTAACACTAAATTAAATTTAAAATAAATATTTTCAAAATATTATTTATCTTATTAAATGGTTGACTGAAAAATAGTTTATTAGATTTGTCAAAAGATTAAAAATAATTGACTGAAAAAAGTCAGAATTGAACAAATATTCCAAAATGGAGGTAATATATACATTATACTCCGTAAAAAAGTATCGTGAAATATCCATACACAATGCCACACTACAAGAATACAAACTCCTGTTCTATGAATAAAAATATGAAACTCTTATTTTTGTACTTTCTCTATGTTTTACTCCTACTTAAAGTAAGTAATTTCTTTTTCCATTTCAACTAATACCTCCCTCCCTTTTGTCTAGTTTTGTATTTTTTTAATCAATTATTTTTAGGAAGGACTCCCTAGATAGGAGTTAAAACTGTGAAAATATCAAAATAGAAAACATAAGTCTGATTTTTTGTGGCCAAAATAGAAATTCACACAGTCATTGTTACATTGTCACACTCATCACATTGTCATATTATAACTGTCACGTTATCACCGCAACACTGTCATCCATCGTCGTCGTAGATCACCGATGATTGACTTCTCACATTGATATATTATACTATCATCATTTTTTCAACTTATCACAGTGTCAACGCATACTCTTGTTGGAAAATTTTTGATAAATTGGACATTTTCGGACATAAATTCGGTAGGGTCCACAAAATTATTTTCGAAAATAATTATAGACATTTAATCTTGTAAGTAAGATAAATGTTTCGACATATTACACGCTAAAAATGGTGCTCGGGTGAATGAGAAATTAATTCACAAAGTCGAACACGTGAGAAGAGTAAAAGTCTTTGTCCTACGTCGGATCTTGAACCTTTCATATTCTCATATTTAAACTTAAGCACTTAATTAAGCTTATGAAAGGAACAAAAAAGGACTCCTCGCGCGCCGGGGCAAGGCTAAATTTTTACGAGACCAAATTGAACACGCGTGGACATTTCGTGATTAACGAAGTGTCGTCAAGGGAAATGCATGCATGCAGGACTCTTCGGCATATCCGTCCGTTTGTCCATTAGCCAAACCTCCTCCGATTTAAGGAGAGGTTAGTCGAGAGAACAAATACATAGAAAAGGCTCTCTCTCTTTATACGTATAATCTTCCGACGATTCCCTGGTTTCCGGTTGTCTTCTCCGGCAGTAACGACTCGTCATTCTCGTTCGTCGGTGCACGGTTCTACCGCCCTAGGTCTTGCACGTAGCGGTTTTATCATGGGAGGAGATTGCCCACGTTTGCCAGTGCGGGTGGCGGGCGATACTATCTTAAGGAAAGCTCCGACGACTCTGCTTTCCTTACCTCTGTTCAAGAATCTTCTCCGGCGACACCCTACCACCCGACGTCTCTATCCGTTCGTGTTCTTCCCGCTGTCCGTTCCCGTTCGTGCTTCCCAAAGTTTCAATTTTCTTATTTTTATTTTAATTGTAAAATCCGAACGGTTTATAAGTTCGGATTATCGTCAATATATGATTATCATCATTTTATTTATCTACACTCGTTATTATACTTCTTCTCATTCATAAATGGAGTTGATGGAGGTATAAGGATGGTGGATATAACAACACTTATTGCTAGAATAGTATTTACTTGACCAATTTTTTTTATAATGCTGCCTACTATTTCTAGTGTTAAAAAGTACACACATCAAACAAAGTGAGTAGAATATAATACTCTTTGGAAAAAGTGTTCCTCTTTTGAATTTGTATAAAAATAAGGAAGTATTAAATTGTAGTTGACTTCCAATTTTACCTTTAATGTGATATGTAAAAGTAATATGTGATGGATAGATTATTAGAGATAAAGTATATGATGTGATATGTAGGGTATGAAAAAGTAAGGGTAAAAGTGGATTTTTAATAGAAAGTGGTAGTGTTTTGTTGCCAGTGAAAAAATGGGTTCCTTGAAAAAATGGAAAGGAGGGGGGAGTACGTAGTTTATCATGAAAAAGGAAGTATTTTTGAGAGAAAGTATTTTTGAGAGGAAGTATTTTTGAAAAAGGAGGAGGAACTGAGTATGTAGTTTGTCATGCCTATATGAAAGGATGGGTTCCTTGAAAAAATGGATGAGAACAAGTATTGTGTCAATGACTAGATCTTATCCAATTTTCGAGTTAAAGTTGTACTCACGCAGTTTTCTTATTTTTTTGGGTAACTCTCAACTTCTTCCGATTCTAGTTTCTTTTAATGATAATTTAAAAATGTATTTGTATATGATTAATCGTTATATAACCGGCAAAGTTCCGTTGACACTAGCACCGGAGGAGCTCGAAATAAAAAATTTATGGTTCTTACCCTTTGCTAAAGGCCTAAACCCCCAGCGCACCCCCACCCCAGCCTGACTCCTCGGCTCCAACCCTAAACCCCCTACCCTATTACGTACCCCTCCAAATGTGAGTTATTATGTAATGGGAGAAAGACTAAAGTAGGACTAAAAAATTAAAAATATAACAAAATAGGACTTTCATGTTTTTATTCCCGAAATAGGACCTACATTATCAAACATGGTCATATACATTACCAAGAAAGTATAGTAATTTGCACATGTACACTGCCACATTACCACAATGCAAAGTCACATTACCACAGTGCAAAGTCTTATTCCAGGAAAAAAACATGAAAGTCCTATTTTGGTACTTTTCTCTATGTTTTAGTCCTATTTAGGATGATTTCTATTGGACCGAGCTGTGATGGGTGGGTGGAGGTTTAGGAAGAAGGGTAGGAATCATCAATTTTGTGAACGGAGCACCGGAGAAGCTTTAAATGAGCAAGTGTCATCCGTTGACACTGAATACCAGTGTCAGCGGAACCTTACCGATGATAAATACAAAGTATAAAATAACATTATATATCCAAATTTATAACATATCACTTCAAACACGGGCAATGATAATTTTTTTAAATCTTAAATTAGTGTCTTTTCACATTTGTTTCGGTGATCACTTAATTGAGTGATTTTTTAATGTTTAAATTCTTCTAACATTTTTAAACTCCTTCCAATTTTTTTTAATTCCTTCCAACATCCAATTCTAAAATTCCAACACAAAAGAATAGAGGCTTAGTATATGTTTTTGATTTGGTACGATTTGATTTATCATTTTTGGGCAGTAGTGATATAATCCTAATGAATATTCTGAGTTTTCATTCTTTTCAAAGAATCAAATAGATGTTTATACTTTCCTAAAAAAAATAGATGATCATATTTGATGGTGTAAATTACTTGACCGGTCAAACTATACTAGACCGGGTCTAGAATAGTTTGCTTGATTTGGCAAAGTAAGAAAGGTAAAAACACGCAGATTGACCGGTAGGACTTTAGGTGGAACACCTGTAGCCCACTTTATATTATAACGGAGAATGCACGGGTGCTTTTACAAGGGAGTTTAGAGAGAATGAATTCCGATCCCCTCATTCGAAGGTTACAAGAGGTATATATACTAGGCTGGGGAGCAGGACCACGTGCGCCCACGTGGGGGCATGCTGCTGGTGTGGTGTGAAGTGACTGGCTCTGAGCTGCCTTGTCATCTTGCGCGAGGGGTGGCACCCTTGTCGCGTTCTGGTTTGGAAATATTCCCTCAGCATCCCTGCAATTCCAAACACTACAGTCCAAGTCCTTTTGGATTCCTCTTGCCGACACTTCCCCAATTCTCTAGGAACTACACCGGTTGATTTCTGAAGGTTTGGATCAATTGTCTTCGGAATTGGTTCCTGCTGATGGAGTAATCTGACCGGTATACTATCCGAAGTGTACCGGTCAACTCTTTGGTCAATCGGTGGTCCATTTGTCGACGATTCAGATCTCTCTTCAAAGTTTGACCTCTCTGACCGGTCAACTATCTGGTTCTGACCTTTGACCGGTCGTGGGTGAAATACACCCATCAATAAGCCCTCCACTTCTCGGTTATGCAATTTTGTCATAAGCGGGAAGTAAAAATCTGAAACAGGACTTTATATTTCGAATTTCAACTTTTCCCGCCCAGGGGTTTCAAAATTCAAATTACAAAATTTGAACCCAGACACGTGTCGCGCCTCAACCATCCGTTCTGAATCGCTGTCAGCCCGCCCTTTCGTCTTCCCACGCGTCATCATTGCGCCGCCCGACGCGGCGCGTCCCTGAGTGGCCACGTCGCCCGTTCCCTTCCTTCCTCGCCTATATAAAGAGCTCCACCCCATTCATTTCTTCACTTCCTCTCGCGCGTCTCCTGAGTTTCACCGGTCAAGCCTCTCTCTCTAGCTTCCTAGCCCTCCGAGTCAAGTAAGCTCCTTACTTTCTCTCACTAGCTTTCTTTATCCTCCATTTTTTTTTCTCCCGCTACATGTCTTCCTCGGACAGCCAGGATATTTCCGCCTCGGATGCCTACGCATCCGAGGAATCCCCATCTTCTTCCTCCTCTACCGGGTCATCTTTACCCGATTTTGAACACCGGTCGGTTCCCGACACCACCGTTCCCGAACCGCAGCCGGTTAACCAGATGCCCGGTCAGGTTTTTCAGGAGAGGGAGGAACTGGTTGACGATGAGCCGGCTCCCTATGACCCTGATAACGAGTCATACGAGGGATGGGCGAACCGACTGGAAGCGGCCGGTTACTTTCCCCTCCCCACTAGCTACCCCTCAGACATTTTCCCCCACGTCTCCAAAATTGCCCAAAACAAGGTTCGTAGGAATCTCCCGGAGGGGTACATCCTTGAATTTGACCCCAGCTGGCCGAATATTATCGAGCCTCACCGGGATGATAGAATAGGCTTCCACATCACTTCTTTGGAGAGTGGCACCGTTTTCCCCCTCCGTCCCCTCCTTGTCGAATTGTGCCACTGTTTCAAAATTCTTCCCGGGCAACTTACGCCCAATACCCATCGTTTCCTCAACGCCTTTGTAAACATCTGCGTTGAACTTAAGATCGACCCTTCCCTTCGCCTGTTTCTCTTCTTGTTTGAAGTCCTTCCCGGTAAGTCGGGATGCGATGGTTATGTCTATTTCAAGGGCCGTAACGGCCGTCAATTTATCTCCGATCTTCCACAAAGCAACCGGCAGTGGAAGGAAAAATTTGTTTTTATAAAATTTCCTTCCATTTCCCCTCTGGCCGGCATAAAGTGGAACGATCACCTCCTGAAACCGCAATATACTGAGCCGGCCAGCGCTCCAGACTTGGAAGAAAGTTTGGAGAAACTTTTACAAGGGGACCCGTTCACCGGGCAAATGTTCCATTACAGGGCCTGGATTTGGAGGATTTCACCGGGTGGCACGGGTACCCCCAGGGCTGATGAAGCAGAGGGGCACGGGGTACCCGCCCCGGGCAACACTACGGATGCTGGGGGTTCCAGTCACCCAGGTATCCTCCCCTCTCCTTTCTTCTTTCTTTTACTATACCGGTCCAAGTTCAAGTACTTATAGTTTCGCTTGTTTTACAGAGATGAACTTCAGAGCATTCAACATCCCCACGAAAAGGACCGGCGGCTCCTCCTCTGCAGCCCCCAAAACTGTACCGGTGCAACAGGAACCGGTGGAGATCAATTCCGAGGAGGAAACTCTTCCGACCGGGAGGACCGGTCAGGCTGGGAGGACCACGGCAAACCCTCCTCTGGACAAGGGGAAGGGGAAGGTCCGGACGAAGCACGCCGCCACCACTCATCCCTCGGCCAAGAGGAGGAGGGGAGAAAATGTCCCGGCTTCAGAGTCGCTAGAGGAGCTCTGGGTAAAGATGGGGCAGAAACTGAAGGAGGTAAAACTTCCGACCAGTACATTTTCTTGAATTCTGTTGCCTTTTTGTCGCAATAACCGGTGAGTTTCGTTTTGCAGATGGGCGAGGTTGGGCCCGAGACTTTGGAGAGGCTCGCCGAGGACTCCCCTCCCCGGTCATCCCAGCTGGAGGAGAAGCTGAAAGGGGTCGAGGCCCACAACCGGGAGCTGCAGGACTTGATAGCCCGGCAGCTCGATGAAATGGCCAATCTTTCAGCAATTGCCGGGAGGGCCAAGGCAGAGACCCTCCAGCTGAAGGAGGAGAACCTGAAGCTGGCGGAGGACCTGGAGCTTAAGGAGCGAGAGTTCCCCGGCAAGGCCAAGCAATGGGTGGGGGAAAACTTGGAGGAAACGGCCCGGGTGATTACTTCTACCCCGGAGGTGACGATGGAGGCCTTCAAGTTTATCTACCGGGAACCCAACGGGAAGGAAATGGGTCACCCAGGTCGGGTCCTACGGTTTCATGTCCGGGCAGAAACGAGACCGGGAGGCTACCCACGCTATCCTGGCTGACCGGGACCCGGCCTTCTCTGCCGATGCTTATGGCCTGGCGCCCATCCCCGACGAAGAACCCGAGCCCCCTTTCCCCCTCGAGTAATCTTCCCGGCTGCGACCGGTTGAATTATTTTGTAAAACTTAAAACTCGTTCTCCCGGGAATGCCTGGTGTATCTGTAAACATTTGACATGCTTGTTCCGTTTGAATGCCATGTTTAATTTGCCTACCGGTTAATCTTTCATATCTGCTTGCTTGTTGATCTATACTTTTATCTTGCTCCTTAGAATACCATCCTAGAAATTCTGACCGGTACGTAGATCAACCATTAGCGCGTTCGACCGGTATAACTTCAAAGTTCTCTCGGGTCACTTCAATTTTCGCTTTTCGAAAGTCTGACCAGCCGAACTTTACTTTTGCCCTTTGGATAACTTCACCAATTCTTTTGGTAAAAATTACTTTGACCGGTGGATTCCAACTCCATGGTTTGACCGGTCAACTACCTTGCCTTTCGATGGATGTAGAACTTTCGAAGTTCTGTTGTGACCATACCCGACCGGGGTATTCTTTTTTTTTTTTTTTTTTTTTTATCGGTAGGTTGTAGATGGAAACACCTGTAACCTAGTTATTCTTGAAGTATCCTTAACCGGTAAGAATACTGGAGATTTGACCATGTCGAATGGTTTCGAACCCTCTCCCAGGTCCAAATGCACCCTTCTTCCACGGCCCCCTCTTCCGGGTGATTAAGTCTTTTAATGGCCCTTTGATTTCTACCATCCCGGGAAGGCCTTAGCTCACCCCCCCGTTCAAGTCTTTCCTGAGAAGGGGGGACATAGGATGCGCCACGGTGGACGATCCCCTTCTATTTCTTTTAATGGGCATCTTTTTAGTTCCCAATCAATTTGACGGCGCCGGCTGATTCCCCGACACCAGTCAAACCTCATGGGCCCGTGTAAGTACGGTTCGAACCCTCTTCCAGGTCCAGCCCTCTTGCAGGCATACCCTCTTCCGGGTTTTGATATTTTTTCTATTATACTGAGCAAGACCGGTGTAGTAACCAGCGTGCCAGGTCCGGGCCTGTGTCTCAGTTGGCTTAGCCAAGTGGATTCGATCCACCCAGGAAGCCCTCCTAGGATAGGTTCGACCTATCAATCCTGCCGCTACCAAATAGAGTATTGAACATCATCGATTTGCTTGATAATAAAGTAGGCCTTGCCTAGTATTACAATCATTTGTAGAACTTGCGAAAATGATGGGAATTCCAAGTTCTTTCTACCGGTACCCCTTCAAGAGTTTCTAACCGATATGTCCCCGGGCGAACGATGGCTCTAACCCTATATGGGCCTTCCCAGTTTTTTGCTAGCTTTCCTTCGTCTCCGGGTCTACTTGCTTCTCTTCTTCGTAGGACTTCATCCCCAACTTGGAAGTACCGCGGCCCAACCTTGTTGTCGTGGTACTTCTTCACGACTTGTTGATATGTGCTCATTTTAACTTCCGCGGCCATTCTCCGCTCTTCGACCAAGTTGAGTTCGGCCAAGTGGTCTTCTTCATTTTGTTGGGGTTGATAACTTGATTCCCGGAACGTCGGGAATTCAGCTTCGATGGGCAGCCTTGCTTCACACCCATAGGTTAGGGAGAATGGAGTTTCCCCGTGAGCCCTCCTAGGTGTTACTCGGAACGCCCATACGATGTGTGGGAGCTCTTCCAGCCACTTGTTTCCTGCTTCTCCCAGCCGTTTCTTTAGACCATCCACAATCGTTCGGTTGGCGTTCTCGACTTGGCCATTCCCTTGGGGGTACGCTACCGAGGAACGATTGTGCTTGATCTCGAAGCCTTCCAAGTATTCAGTGAATCTCGGATTTCGGAATTGTGGGCCGTTGTCGGTGATGAGGTTCATGGGCGCTCCAAACCTCGTGATGATGTTCTTCCAAACGAATTTCTTGCATTGTTGCGTGGTGATGTTGGCCAATGCTTCGGCCTCGATCCATTTGGTGAAGTAATCGATGGCTACGATCACGAACTTCTTCCCTCCTTGGGCGACTGGGAAGACTCCAATGATATCAACCCCGAATCTAGCGAATGGGATGACATTTGATACGGGGTGATAGTAGGTTGCTGGTCTACCGGGGTACTTGTAGAACACTTGACATGTCCTACATTTCTGTACATACCTCTCACAGTCCTGGACGATTGTCGGCCAGTAATACCCCAACAAGATAATGCGCTGGGAAAGCGTACTGGACATTTGATGCGCCGCGCATACGCCTTCGTGGACTTCCGCTATGACTCGCTCAGCCTCCTGGTTGGTTAGACATCTCAGGAGTGGCCCCCCCAAATGCCCTTTTATACAGCTTTCCATCAAGAATTTGGAATCGGGGTGCCCTGAGCTTCACTTTTCTTGCCCGGTCATCTTGTTCTGGCAAGCTCCCATCCGTCAAATATTCCATCAGATCATACATCCAATGGTCGTCCGCCCCGACCACGTTTGACCGGTCAAACTGGCTTCCGGCAGTTATAGCGGCGACTTCCAATTTCTTGATGCTTGCACGGTCAAGGATCTCTACCCGGGCAAGTTTCGAAACATGCTCGGGAGCATACTGCGTCAATTTGGAGAGAAGGTCTGCATCCGCGTTCTCCGCCCGGGGAATCTGGGCGATCTTGAATTCTTCGAAGCCTTTCAACAGGGCAAGTACAAGGTCCTTGTATTGTGCCATGCGTCCTTCCCTTGCTTCCATGTTACCGGTCACCTGCCCTACTATCAGGCTAGAGTCAAATTTGATACTGACCCGGCTGATTTTCAGGGCTTGGGCAAGTCTGAGCCCTCCAGCCAGAGCTTCATATTCTGCCTCATTGTTCGTCAGCTTGAAGTTGAAGACGATTGCATGGTAGATCCTGAATCCTTCTGGGGTGGTGAACACGATACCACCCCCGTATCCTCTAGGACCGGATGCCCCATCAACTGCCATCTCCCACCATTGCTCAGTGGGCTTGTTGACCGGTAAGTCTGGAGTTAGACCGGTCATTTCTACTAGGAAATCGGCAAGGGCCTGTCCCTTAATTGCCGACCTCGGCCGGTACTCAATGTGGAATTGAGTTAACATCAACGCCCACTTCACCATCCTCCCGGAGGACGTTGAATTTCGCAACACTGCACCCAGCGGTTGGTCAGTCAAGACTTCTACCGGGTGAGCTTGGAAGTAGGATGTTAACTTTTTTGCGGAGATGAAAAGCGCGTAGGCTGTCTTTTCCATCGCCGTATATCTACTCTCAGCCCCGTTTAGTGCCTTGCTCACATAATAAATGGGCTTTTGTGCCCCATCATCTCTTAGTAAAACGGAGCTTACAGCATTTGGGGAAATTCCCAGGTAAAGATACAGAGTTTCACCCGGTTCGGGTTTAGACAATACAATATCCGACGCTAGGTACTCTTTCAGCTCCTCGAATGCCCTCCGGCATTCTTCGTCCCAAGCAAATGTGTTGGCCTTCTTCAGAACTTTGAAGAAGGGCAGGGATCTCTCAGCTGACCGGGAAAGGAACCGGCTGAGGGCCGCTAAACGACCGGTCAACTTTTGAACATCCCTAACGGAGGTAGGGGCTTGCATTTCAGTGATGGCCCGGATTTTCTCTGGGTTGGGCTCTATCCCTCTCTTGGTCACCATGAATCCCAAGAACTTCCCGGTACGAACCGCGAAGACGCATTTCTTAGGATTCAGCTGGAGGTTGTACCTTGCCATGATATCGAACGTGGCTCGCATATCAGCCGGGTGGTTCAGAGATACCTGGCTTTTGATCAGCATGTCGTCGACGTATGCCTCCATGGTCTTTCCCAGTAGTGGCTTGAAGAGCTTGTTCACCATGCGCTGGTAGGTTGCCCCCGAGTTCTTTAAGCCAAACGTCATTACCCGGTAGCAGTAGGTTCCTTCGGGTGTGAGGAATGACGTCTTCTCTTCATCTTCCTTGGCCATGTAGATTTGGTGGTAACCCTTGAAGGCATCCATGAAACTTAGGAGTTCGCACCCCGCAGTTTCGTCCACCATCTGATCTGGACTGGGGAGGGGGTATGAATCCATCGGACAAGCCTTGTTCAAGTCTGTATAATCCACACACATTCTCCACGTGTCGCCCTTGGGAGCAAGGACAACGTTGGCCAGCCAATCCGGGTACTTGACTTCCCGGATGTGACCAACACTGAGGAGGTCTTTCACTTCCTTCTTGACGAAGTCTCGCCGGTCACTGGCCAGGTACCGCTTCTTTTGGCGTACCGGTCGACTTCCCTCCCTCACGGCCAACCGGTGGCAGATAACAGAGCGATCTATCCCGGGCATATCCGCCACGCTGCATGCGAATATGCCCGCGTATTCTTGGAGGACCCGTGTAATCTGCTCCTTGAGATCCTCGGGGAGATTTGCTCCAATTCTGACCATCCTCGAAGAATCACCCGGGTGAAGTTCGATTTCCACCGTCTCAGCCTCGGGTTCCAGTTTCTCCCGGGTCTCTCCCTTTGTGATCTCCTGGGAGATGACATTGACCCCCCTGGTCATCTTCTTGACTGCCCGGGCGTAGCACTCCCGGGCGTTCCTCTGGTCGCCCTTCACCTCACCCACACCACCTGGAGTGTGGAACTTCATGCATAGGTGAGGCATGGAAATCACCGCCCCGACTTTATTGATGCCTGGCCTTCCTAGGATTGCATTGTGGACGCATTTGATGTCCACAACTATGAACCGCATCTTCTTCCACACGGTCTTTTCACCTGATCCTAGTTCGACCGGTAGAACTATGGATCCTTCAGCTTCAACGGTATCCCCCGTGAAGCCTGAGAGAGGGGTTTTGAGGGGTTCAAGTTGTGTTCGACACAACCTGAGTTTTTGGAAGGTCTCCAGGTATAAGACGTTGACACTGCTGCCGGTGTCAACAAGTACCCGGGCGACATCTACCCCATTAATGTCCATGGTGATGACCAATGGATCATTGTGATCTTCACCGGTAGGAGGGAGATCCCGGTCAGTAAAGACGATAGGCTCCCTCCTAGTATGCTTACGCCTGGGTGGTTCAGCACTTACTTCTCCCACGTAAATGCTCCGGACCCAGTTCTTCCGCTGCGCGGCTGAATCTCCGCCCTCGGGTCCGCCGAAGATCATGCCGATGTGTTCTTTTTCGGGGGCAGGTTGCCGCTCCCTTGGCCGGTTATTCCTCCGCCGGTCATTGTCCCGGTCATTCCCTGGGGCAGTTGGCCTAACCCACTGATGACTCTTCTCCTGGGCTTTCTGCAAGTAATCTTTGCCCAGCTCTCCGCTGTCGATCATCTGCCGGATGACCCCCTTAACACTCTTGCATTCGGAGGTGTTATGGGAATCAGATTTGTGGTACGAACAATAGGTGCCCGACCACTGCCGCCCTACTTGACCGGTAGGGTTTTCTGGTGGAACGACCGGTGCTTTTCGGACTTCTTGGCATTCCTCCGTATTGACCACTCGGATGACCGGGTCATAGTGGTGCCTCGGCCGGCTAGGTCCCGGTGCTTCTTCCTTCTTGACTTGCACCGGCTTGGGCTTGTGACCATGCTCAGCTTCTCTTTTTGCCTGAAGTTGGGTTTCAGCCTCAGCAAACTCCCATGCAGTATGGTAGGCCTCTTGGTATGTGGCTGGGGGTTTCCGGCAGAACTCCTTGTATAGTTCCCCAGCACGCAAGCCATTCAAGAGGAGGGAGAGGACGGTCTTGTCATCCATCTCTTCCACCTTGTCTACCTCTTCCTTCCACCGGGTAAGGAACTGAGTGAGGTTCTCAGACTCCCTCTGCCCGGCTGTACTAAGATAGGTAAACTTCTTCCTCTTAGTACAATTCTCCTGGAACTTGGCCTTGAACTTCGAGGCCAAATCACTGAACGAGTCAATGCTTCCCGGGTGAAGCTTATTGAACCATTCAGTGGCTCAGTTCCGCAAGGTCTGGAAGAAAAGAAGGCACTTTTCTGCATCGGTGCAACCGTTCATGGTCGCACTCTGGTTGAAGGAGTCCAGATGGATTTCCGGATCTTCCTTCCCGGTGAATCTGGGGGCGTCGATCTTGACCTTTCGCGGGAAAGGTGTCAGATGGACCCTTGCGGTGAACGGGGAGCCTGCCAGGGGTTTGTCCCGGTCATTCCTCTCTCCGACCTTCTTTTCCAGCTTTTCCAGCTTTGCCTCCATCTGCTGGACGCGGTCGTTTGGGATGGTTAACCGGTTCGCCACCGGTAACCTGGGCTGGCTCTCTGCCTCCCCTTCCTGGTGAGAGGCCCTCGTTCTCGCTGGCTCCTGCCGGTTAGACCGGGAGCGCCGGGTGCGGGCAGGCTCGGCCTCCCGCACCTTGCCTAGCCGGGCGAACGCGCTGACATGGGCAACACTCTGCCCCAGCCTCTGCTTGGCTGACTTCCTCTGGCCTTCCTCCCTATCCCCCAGCCTTTCGAAGGCGGAGTTTCGGGAGGTCGCTGGCCGGATGTTTTTTCCTTTCTTCTTCTTGTGGGCCCTCGGGATGTCCCACTCGCCGTCATCGCTCTCAATCGAGACGCAATGACCATCAGGAGTGACCTGTGGATCCGTAGCTTGCGAGGGACGCGACGGCCCTGCAGCATTAAGTGCACCGGCCAAGTTGACCGGGGCCACGGTGCTGACCAGCTGGGGCTGGAAAGGTGATGGTTGCGGCATCGGCGTCTGGAACGACGTCACCGCCATCGGAGCTTGTAGGGGCATGGTCCCCGCGCCTGGAAGGGCGAATGGGAACATACCAGGGAGGAAAGGCATCCCCCCGTTCTGCTGGCACATAGCCATGACCTGGCCAAAGCCCTGGATGGCTTGTAGGTTGGCTGGGTCATTCATGAACTGAGTCATGCTTGGTGGGAACGTTACCCTCGGTCCAGCGGAAGGGACGGGGGTCACGAAGGGACTGATCACGCTGGCCGTCGGGACAGAGCTCAGGACCAGAGGCAGCACCGGGGCTGAAATGACCGGTATGGTAGCAGCCACAGGGACGCTGGCTCCCTCGTTGGTGGCCTGCACCTGAGCGGAAGTAGCGTTGATTTGTTGGCTGGAAGACATTTCGAGTGGTGTCTTGGTGGGTAGGTTTGTGTTTAGGAG
Organism: Cuscuta australis; assembly: GCA_003260385.1. NCBI lineage: Eukaryota > Viridiplantae > Streptophyta > Magnoliopsida > Solanales > Convolvulaceae > Cuscuta > Cuscuta australis. The sequence continues at coordinate 2,862,917 of NQVE01000162.1, read as the reverse complement.
AAGAAACCTTAACGGTCCCACGGTCGGAGCCAAAAATGATGGTGTAAATTACTTGACCGGTCAAACTATACTAGACCGGGTCTAGAATAGTTTGCTTGATTTGGCAAAGTAAGAAAGGTAAAAACACGCAGATTGACCGGTAGGACTTTAGGTGGAACACCTGTAGCCCACTTTATATTATAACGGAGAATGCACGGGTGCTTTTACAAGGGAGTTTAGAGAGAATGAATTCCGATCCCCTCATTCGAAGGTTACAAGAGGTATATATACTAGGCTGGGGAGCAGGACCACGTGCGCCCACGTGGGGGCATGCTGCTGGCGTGGTGTGAAGTGACTGGCTCTGAGCTGCCTTGTCATCTTGCGCGGGGGGTGGCACCCTTGTCGCGTTCTGGTTTGGAAATATTCCCTCAGCATCCCTGCAATTCCAAACACTACAGTCCAAGTCCTTTTGGATTCCTCTTGCCGACACTTCCCCAATTCTCTAGGAACTACACCGGTTGATTTCTGAAGGTTTGGATCAATTGTCTTCGGAATTGGTTCCTGCTGATGGAGTAATCTGACCGGTATACTATCCGAAGTGTACCGGTCAACTCTTTGGTCAATCGGTGGTCCATTTGCCGACGATTCAGATCTCTCTTCAAAGTTTGACCTCTCTGACCGGTCAACTATCCGGTTCTGACCTTTGACCGGTCGTGGGTGAAATACACCCATCAATATTAATCTCAACCAAACTTAAATTTGGCACGAAAGAATGAAAAGAATAAAAATTAGTTTGAAGATAGCTGCCCCCCATAATTAGTTCTTACGTAGTACTTGAGATTTCCATGGGCAGTCTAGTATTCCCTCCCTCCCATGTCTTTCTTCTCACTTTCCTTTTCGGGTCGTCCCACTTGATTCTTCGCATTTCTAAAAATAGAAATAAAATACACTTAAAGTTACCCTTTTACCCTTTCTTATCTTATTGTTTCTCTCTCTCTTTCGTCCTCTTCTCTTTCTTCATTTCTCCACTTCTCCTACTTGCTTGAGTTCTCTTTCACTTTTCTTTCTTATTCTTCTGCATGAGTTCTGATCTCCCCTCCCCCCTCTCGCCCTATTTCTTCCTTCTTTTTTTTCGCGAGACCACGCTCCTTCCCCCGTTTCCTCATTCTCATTCTTCCTCTTTCTCCAATTTCTTAAATCTTAAACCTCACATTCGTTTTTAATTTCTTTATTTTCTTAGATTTCAAACCTAGATCTTATTTTACATGTCTTCAATTTTCTAGATTTGAAAATTAGATTAGATTTTATATTGCTTCAATTTCTTAGATTTGAAACTTAAGTTTAGATTTTTTATGCTTAACCTTAAATTTATAGGGGTATTTCAGATTTCCTCTCCCCGATTCATTCATGTGCTGGAGATGATTGGGTTTCTTCAATATTGGCTCTTGACCATGAAGTTTACACAGATTCTACGGATGAAAATAATGTTTCTGCAAAATTACGTCATTAATACCCTTTGAAAGATGACTTTTGTTGTCATTGGAGATTAAAGTGGCGTGGGGTGGGTACGAAGAAGAAGGAACTAGAGAGAAGGATTAGGTGAAGGGCAAATTTGGAAAGTCAAACTCTTTTTCATTTCACATTAAAAACCGTGCCAAGTCAAAACGAGAAGTTTTTAACTTGGACGGAGGGAGTAGTTTACAATAGGGAATATTACATGAAAAAACATGATTTTTATTTATTTTTTATATTTGTAGCACGAATTTTTATGTACAGAATATGACTAAGGGACCGTTTGGTATAAAGAATTGGTGGAATTGTAATTCCATGGGATTCAATTCTATAGAATTAAATTCTGTCAATTTCAATTTATTTTTTTGCACTATCAATTCAAATCTACATAATTTTTGTCCTACCAAACACTAGAATTGGAATTGAAGTCTCCAATTCCAATTCCATAGTTTGAATTCCATGTACCAAACGGGCCCTAAGAGTATTTTTGTGTAAATTTTGTAAGGTGTTTGCTAATTCAACAACACAAAAGCTCATCTTATTCAACTTTCCCCCATCGTTTTTTGACCAATTACATGAAGAGACATATGTTGTTATACTCCCTCCCTACCACTTTAGATTATAATATTTTGTAGAAATTAATAAGAGAGAAAATAGTTTGTATATTGAATTGTTCTTCCAATTACAAGGGGTTTCTCCTTTATTTATAGGAGAGGAAAAAGACCAAAACACAAAAGGAATTCTACTCCTACATGGAAACAAATCACTAAATATGAACTAGAAAACAAATCAAGAGCAATCCCACTTAGAATGGGATTTGCTTTCCTTCTTGTCTTGTGGTCCAAGGAACACGGCCCAACACCCCCCCTCAAGCTGGAGCATGCGGATTCTGGACGCCCAGCTTGGACAGCAAATGAGAAAACGGAGCGGAAGCCAAAGCCTTTGTGAAGAGATCTGCTGGTTGTTCATTGGTGGAGATGTGGCGAGTACACAAAACACCTCGTTGGATTTCGTCACGCACAAAGTGGCAATCAATTTCAATGTGTTTCGTACGCTCATGGAAGACAGGATTAGCTGCAATATGGAGGGCTGCCTGATTATCACAGAACAACCGCATGGGTTGTTTGTGACGCACTCCAAGGGAGAGAAGCAGGGATTTCAGCCATTTTAGTTCACAAACAGTGGTTGCCATAGCCCTGTATTCGGCCTCAGCCGAAGATCGGGAAACGACACTTTGTTTCTTTGTTCGCCAAGATACCGGAGAATTGCCAAGAGTGATAAAGTAGCCAGTAACAGAATGTCGAGTCAAGGGACACCCAGCCCAATCAGAGTCACAGAAAGCTTTAAGGGTAAGATCACTCTGTACTGGAAGAAACAATCCTTGCCCGGGACAGGCCTTGATGTACCGTAGAACCTGGGTCGCCCCGTCCCAGTGTTCCTGCTGCGGCTCCCCCATGAATTGAGACAACACATGAACCGCATATGCCAAGTCAGGACGACTGATCGTGAGATAGATGAGGCGCCCTAGAAGTCTGCGATAACGCTCTGGATTAGTGAGAAGTGGGCCACTTGCTAGAGCCAGTCGTTGGTTCTGAGGAAGAGGAGTGGAAGCCGGTCGAGCACCCAGAAATCCAGTTTCACAAAGTATATCAAGAGCATATTTGCGCTGGCAGATGAAAATCCCTTTCGAATTTCGGGCAACCTCTACGCCCAAAAAATATTTTAAAAGACCAAGATCTTTCATATGAAAGCAATCAGAGAGATACCGTTTAAATTTGCCAATGAATTCTTCATTATTTCCTGCTATCACGAGATCATCCACATATACCAGCACACGAAGCTCGATGGAGCCGCGCAGAAGAGTAAACAGAGAGTAATCAGCCTTGGATTGGTGGAACCCAAAATGTTTTAACGCAGAGGTGAGTTTGGCAAACCAACATCGTGGAGCCTGACGAAGACCATAGAGAGATTTATGAAGCCGGCAAACCAATCCTTTACCGCGAGCGTTAAACCCGGGAGGAAGAGTCATGTATATTTCATCGCGAAGGTCTCTATGTAAAAAGGCATTATGAACGTCCATCTGATGTAGGAACCAGTTGCGGGCAGCGGCAACAGCTAAAAGAGTGCGAACAGTAACCAACTTAGCCGTCGGAGCAAAAGTCTCTTTAAAATCGATGCCCTCTTTCTGTCGGTTCCGAAGCACCACCAAACGAGCTTTGTAGCATTCAATGCTTCCATCAGACTTGTGCTTGATTTAATAGACCCACTTGGATCCGATTGTTTTCCTTCCAGGAGGCAGGGGGCGAGTGACCAAGTACCATTAGCTTCTAATGCTTGAATTTCTTCCTTCATAGCTTGTACCCATAGTGGGTTTTTGACCGCCTCAGAAAAGAATGTAGGCTCAACATCTGCACTTATAGCTGCCAAAAAACATCTATGGGAAACAGAAAATTTGTCAGCGGTAATAAAATTTGTAATACAGTGTGCTGTACCTGAAGGCGTTGTTGGTTTGAGTGAATCAGGAGAGGGACGTTGAATGGTGTGAGTGATAAAGTCACGCAGTCTCGAAGGAGGACGACGTTCTCTTTCACTTCGGCGCAAAGTGTCTTGGGTTGGAAGGGTTTGGTTATCAAGGGTAGAAGAAGGCTGGACTAGGTCATCGGGTTGGCTGTTTGGTTCTGATGTTGCAGGGTTTTCTGGATTGGATTGGAGTAACGGTCGACCGGGGTCCTGAGAACGGTCCAGTGTTTCGACCGTCTGGGTGGCAGTGTCAGGTCCAGAGGGAGACGGTCGACCGTGGGTTGCTGGGCGGTCGGTCTTGTCGACCGTTTTGGTGGCAGATTCTTCACTGGGTATTTCTTCCTCAAAAAAATCAGCAGTGGGTTCGGGTTCTGTGAGATTGGGAGTATTTTGTGAATGGAAAGGAAAATGGTTTTCAAAGAACTTGACATCTCGACTAACAAATATTTTATTATTGTCCAAATCGAGAAGGCGCCATCCTTTTTGGCCGAATGGATAGCCAAGGAAAACGCAGCGTCGAGAACGGGACTCAAATTTGTCTCCATGGTGGGATTGATTGTGGGCATATGCAAGGCATCCGAAAACCCGGATATGACTATATGAGGGCGTTTTTTCATAGATCATGGAATATGGGGTTTTGCCTTTGTGTAGCTCAGAGGGTGTTCGGTTAATTAGATAGGCAGCGGTGAGAATACAATCACCCCAGAATTTAAGGGGTAGGTTGGCTTGGAAGCGAAGGGCTCTGGCAATGTTGAGAATGTGATGGTGTTTTCGTTCGACTCGACCATTTTGTTGTGGGGTACCGACGCAAGAGGATTCAAAAATAATCCCATGATTGTCAAAGAAAGATTTTAAACAAGTGAACTCTGTACCATTGTCACTTCGTACAGTTTTCACTTGTTTATTGAATTGTCGCTCAATCATGGAAAAGAAATTACGCAAGACAGTAGGGGCTTCATATTTGTGATTTAATAGATACACCCAAGTTGCCCGAGAGAAATCATCAACAATAGTTAAGAAATATCTAGCCCCAGTGCGAGACGGAGTACGGTACCCACCCCATAAATCACAGTGAATCAAGGAAAAAGGAGTAATAGATTTATTCAGACTAATTGGAAAAGAGTCACGACATTGTTTTGAACGAAAACACACATCACAAGGGGAATCAGGGACATTGGTATTTTTGGGTAAATGGAGAAAAGTGTTGACAGTGGTGTAGGAGGGATGACCCAAGCGCTTGTGCCAAATGTCCAGATCCTTCGCCTCCTTCACAGTGCAGACTTTGTCCTTCACACCTTTCTTGAGATAATATAGTCCTTCAGCCTGCTCACCCATTCCAATCACCATCTTCGAGATATAGTCCTGTATAAGACAAATTTTATTATTAAACTTGACAATTAAATTCTTTTTCTCAAGAAGTTGTGAGACAGATATAAGATTGCAGTTGAGTTGAGGAACTAGCAAAACATTTTCTAAGGTGATCAAATTATCCACAATCACACTCCCCTTTTGGTTGGCTATCGCACAATCTCCATTCGGTAGGCCAACTGAGCAAGGTTTTATTACTTCCAAATTTTCAAGACAGTTCTTATCACCGGTCATATGTTGACTCGCTCCACTATCAATGATCCAAGAAGTGTTAGTCATACCTGAAAATTTACTTTCCATACCCGAATCTTTCTCGTTTAAGAGTCCCATGAGTGCATTCCATTGATTGGTTGTGAGAGAAGGGAGATTTGGTTGATGGAGCGCACGTCCCCCATCCGTTGCGTTGGCCTGAGCCGTGTGTGCCGCCGGTCCGCCTGCTGGACCGCCACCAGCTCCGCCGCGGTTACCTCGGCTGGCGTTGCCCCCCTGCCGTCGCGCCGTCCCCCTGTGTTGTTGCCGCGACCATTACCTCGTCCCGGGTTCAGGATACGTGGGCGATCTCCCCACCATTCAGGATATCCAATGAGTTGAAAGCAACCACTCTTCTCGTGTCCGCTCAACCCACAATGTTTGCATTTTAAATCCTTAGTTGCGTCACGGTGAAATTTGGAGGTGACGACAAAGCCCACCGGGTTACGTTCCTCTTCTTGAGTAGTCTTCAAGACCCCTTCCTGCTGGATAATGGTGGAGTATACGCGATTCAGAGGTGGCAAGGGTTCTGTGGCAATGATGTTAGATCGTAGACTCCCATATCCTTCGTTATCCAATCCCATCAGAAATTAGTGAACCTTTTCTTTGTCGCGTTGGATGGCAAGCACTTTGCTTATCCCACACTTGCATCCATGGCACTTGCAAGCGGGGATTTTTTCATGATCGCCGAGTTCGTCCCATATGATTTTTAATTTTCCAAAGTACGTAACGATGGACTGACCGTTTTGCTTGCAATTTGCAAGTTCCTTCTTCAGTTGATGAATTCGAGGACCGTTTGCAACAGAAAAACGATCTTGGATGTCCTTCCATAGTTCTGCTGCTTCTTCTACTTGTGTGATGGAGTTTCTCAGGTTGCCATCAATTGTGTTGTAAATCCATGAGACCAACATGGCATTCACAATCCACCATTCTTCATTGTTTTCATCTCCCACTTCTGGACAAGGGATGGATCCGTCGATGAATCCAATTTTCCGTTTTGCACGGAATGCAATTCTCATTGCACGAGCCCATTCTTCATAATTATCACCGTTTAGTTTGACTTGGGTGATAATTAATCCAGGTGTGTCTGCGTTCTTGAGTTCGTAAGAATTTCCCTTCGTAGGGATCTTCTCTTCCTCATCGAAGAGCTTGCCGACGAGATTTTCTTCTACTTCTGCCATGTCGACGGTCGAGGAGGATAGTTCGGCGGTCGAGGTCGGTGATCCGGCGGAAGACAGGCTTGAACCGGCGGAGGACAGCGATGGACCGTCGTTTGTCTAGATTAGGGTTTTCTCTAGGAACTTGGCTCCGATACCATGTAGAAATTAATAAGAGAGAAAATAGTTTATATATTGAATTGTTCTTCCAATTACAAGGGGTTTCTCTTTTATTTATAGGAGAGGAAAAAGACCAAAACACAAAAGGAATTCTACTCCTACATGGAAACAAATCACTAAATATGAACTAGGAAACAAATCAAGAGCAATCCCACTTAGAATGGGATTTGCTTTCCTTCTTGTCGTGTGGTCCAAGGAACACGGCCCAACATATTTCCTTTTTATTGAAATTAAGAAAGAGTCAAATCAATTTTTTTTCCCAAATTACCCCCAAATCCACCAAGTATCCTTCTCACTCACATGGATGAATAATGTGTGAATAGTGTAGGAGTGGGAGGGTAAAAGAGTCAATTCCTTGTAAAGTTATTGATTTTGTAATTCTTTTTGGGACAAAAATGTAAGAGAATATTGTAATCTATTTCGAGACGGAGGGAGTATTACTTTTTATCAACCTCACATTTTATTTATTTATTTATTTATATGTTCAAAAACATAAGGACAATTTGGTCATAGGCGGCCGCCGGAAGGGGGCTTAGCAATGGGATGATGGACCACAATGTGATTATAGGCATCCAATGTTAGAAAATCATGGAGAAGTTCAGCCGTGCATTGCTTGGTGAACATCTTGCATGCCTCCTTGTACTTTCCTTGTTTGAACTTTTCCTTCCCAACTTCCCCCTCAATCCTCCCCATCTCCTCCTCCACCACCCTCCCAAACACCTCCCTTGTCACCCTCACCCCGGCCCCGTCCCCGTCAAGCTCCGCCGCGTACCTCAGCCATTGCCAGTTCTGGACGCGGCTGATCTCCGCGGTCGCCGCGTCCTCCATCAGGTTGTAGAGCGGGACAGACCCTGTCCCGCCCAGCCACGCCGCCAGGTACTGGATCCCCACTCGGGTGTTCAGCCTCAGGCCTTCCATGGTCCGAACGCCCCGGGGGATCTGCAGGAGGTCCTCCTCCGCCACAGCTGCCGCGTCTTCCCGTTTCACCGTCTCGATCTGGTTCGGGACGTCGTTTCCCATGTGGTCCGTGAAGGCTTGCATGCACGTCGGGATTAGCCCTGGATGTGCCGCCCATGTCCCGTCGTGCCCCGCTTTCACCTCCCTCTCCTTGTCCTTCCTCACCAGCTCAAATGCCGCCTCATTCGCCACCGGATCATCTCGGATTGGAATCTGAGCCGCCTGTCCCATTAATCATCCGTCAAGATAAAGTTAGAATAAGACCAAACTAAAAAGATTGAATCTAATCGATTAACTAGTTCCATTCAAAATCTTACCATGCCGCCCATAGCGTGCACGCCGCGCCTATGGCAGGTGCGAATGAGCAAGTGGGAGTAGCTGGTCATGAAGTGTTGGGTCATCCCGACTTGAACCCGGTCGGGGAGCAAGCGGTCCGGGTGAGCCTGGAATGTCTTGACGTAGCTGAAAATATAATCCCACCGTCCGCAGTTGAGACCGAGCGAGTGGTCTCTCAATTCATATAAGATCTCGTCCATCTGAAAAGCTGCGGGGAGCGTTTCAATGAGGACCGTGGCCCTGATGGTCCCCTTCTCCGCTCCGCTCCACTCCTCCGCCCTCTCAAACACGTTGTTCCATATTCCTGCCTCCCTGTACACCCAAATCGCGTGCATGAATTAAAAGATTGAATCCAACCGCTTACTTCGGCAAAAACATATTACCTGGAGTGTTCCATCTTAGGGAGGTAGAAAAAAGGGCCGTAGCCTTGGCCGTGGTTGCGGCGGAAGGCGGCGGCGTTGTGGAAGAAGTAGAGGCCGAAATCGACGAGGGGGGCGATGGCAGGGTGGCCGTCGACGAAGATGTGAGACTCGGGGAGGTGCCATCCTCTGGGGCGGACGAAGAGCTTGGCAATGCCATGGCTGTTGAGCTGGTAGGTTCTGTTCCTGGCTTGGTCATGGAAGGTGATGGTCCCATTAATGGCGTCCCTGAGATTGACTTGACCTCTCATCAGATTCTCCCAGCTTGGTGACAATGCATCTTCAAAATCAGCCTAAAACACCATCAAAACCAAAAACAATTTTAGTTTGATAAAAAAACGTCTAATTATTGCAACTTGTGACATCGTATAAATATAAATGTTACTCCGTATTTGTTTATGTTATGCTATTTTCAAATAAATTAATCAGAAAATAGTTTTAATCAAACATTTTAAAACGAATCAGAAACCTTTTTCTTGTATAAAAATATTCTCTTCATAAATCCCATATTTATAAGTTGTTTTCTACTATTCAAGATGAAACGTTTTTTCTTTCCTTATTAATTTTCGTTAATTATTTGTTATACTTGTATTTTATTACCCCATTCAATTTTTCAACTCAAATTGATCACCCCGCAAAATTTCAAAGCAATTATACAACTAGTTTCTTGTGAATCATAAGTTTTAAAATCAACGTAATATAGAGCTTGTTTGGAAGTGATTAACTTCTGGATAAAGTGATTTTCACAAAAGCTGAAAGCAAAAGCACCTTATACTTGCTTCTCCAAAACAGTGTTCTGTGTATAAAATAGTGGTGGTGAAAAGCAGAAGCTGACATGCCAAACAGAATAAAATCACTTCCACTCAAAGCAGAAGCTAAATTACTAAAAGCAGCGTACTGCCAAACACCCTCATAATATTTTAGAGTAAATTTCTAAAATAGTCATTTATAATAATGTATTTTCCTAATTCAGTCCTCAATAAGTTCTAATTATCTACGTAGTAGATTTATTTCATAGGTTGTCCTTCGTAAATAATATTACTCAAATGATGATTAATTAAATGATATCCTCAAAATGGTATATATCCTCAAAATGGTCCTTCTATATAATTAAATGTAAAATTAAAATAATACATTGATTATGTATAACCCATTAAGTATTAAAAAGAGTAATCTACCTAAATAAAACTAAAACATAATGACTTTCCCAATATAGTACCATATGTTTTTATTTCCCAATGTAAGAGTTTTGGTCATTACTCCGTATTAATTAGTCATTATTCAAGTAAATGTTCATCATTACTGGACATTATTCCTTCACTAAGACATTATTAAATCATATTTAGGGAATAAAAAAGTTTAAGTCCTAAATTAGGAAAGTCATTATGTTTTAGTCATATTTAGTGCAAATTTCATTATTAAAAACCTATCAAAAAATCCTTTAAAATTCAAATCAATTACACATCTTTAATTAGAAACGATCATTTTAAGAACTTATTCTAAATCTAACTGATCAATTAATCATCATTTGAGTAACCGCGTATGTAATTAAAATTTATCGAGAACATGGGAAAACAACTTATTAGAAAACTTATTAGAAAGGATCATTTTGAATATTTACTCAATGTTTTAAAATTTATCACGATTCTCAATAAACCGACTGTTGGATCGTTGTGAAATTTTACAGGGTTGATTTTTGTAATCCTACAATCAATTTTGAGCAAGAGATAATGACTGTTATAACAAAAAATGATGTAACATTACCATTAGTCTAATACAAATATGAGTGCAATTTTTTTAACATTAAGCATGATATCATATTATATTGGTCAATTTCATGTAACTATTATATTTCAATTAAAAAATTGATGGCTTCTTAAAAATAAATAAATGTATACATATTTTATGTCCACATTCATTTAGGGTCTGTTTGGTATATAGAATTGATAGAATTAAAATTAAATTAAAAGTTAAAATTCTCTAGAATTGATTGGATGGAACTGAATTTTCTAATTTCAATTCATTTTTGACACTATCAATTCCAAATTGACATGTTTTTGTTCTATCACGGTACTTAATTACTTATCAATCGTATCCAAGGGCGGATTGACTTTATTGTCAATGAGAGTACCTGCTCCAATAAAACCATTTATGATATTTGACCAACTTTATTTTTAATTTAATTTTTTGTTATACGTATAAAAATAAAAAATAAAATTTTTATATTAAATACTAAATCAAAGGATCTACAAAACTAAATGTGACATGATTATTTTATTTTATCAAATAAAAAATAAAAATATACAAACATAAAATATAAAGTTTGATCTTATGATAATATCAATTTTATTGTGTTTAATGATATCTACATGACTACATACCATGAAAACTTTAGCTCCGGAGTTGAGGGCATTAATGATCATTTTCCGTTCGACGGGGCCGGTGATCTCCACCCTCCGGTCCGCCACCGCAGGGGGGACGGGAGCGCACACCCACTCTCCTTCCCTCACGTGTCTAGTGGCGGGATCAAACCCGGGGAGGCCGCCGGAGTTGTACCGCGCCTTGTCGCCCTCCCTGCAACTCATGGCGTACTTGATGCGGTCCCGGAACCGCCGGTGAAGATCCGCCACAAAGCCGAGAGCGTCTCTGCTCAGGATCTCGGCGAACCGGGGATCGAACCTGCCCCGGATGTCCACCCCCTCCGCCACGTCGTAGTGCCCCGCCATCACCGTGCTGATTGTTCTTCCTCTTCTGTTGTCTGGTTGGTTAGAGAATGGATGATGAAGAGGAAGGGAAAAGTTTGAAATGTTGGAATATATAGAGAGAGCCAGAGAGGCGATGATGATGGGGTTGAGGTTTGATGTGGGTGGTTCAGCTTCGTTTGGTTATCCTTTCAAGATATCGTTTGATGAGGGTAAATTTGTCATTAGCAATTTGGCATTATCATTATAAATACTCTCTAACTCCAAAAATTAACTCCTCGTTTGACCTTCCATACTTATCTTGGTTAATTGAAAACAAAAACTAAAATGAAGTGTACTCCCACCAACCAATGTAAGCCTCTTGCATCTCCGCACTCAGGTATCAGCATCTCGCCGCTTCACATGCCCAAACCACCTCAATCTCGCTTTTTGTAGCTGATCTTCCACAGGTTTCATGCCTACTCGACCTCGGATACCTCGTTCCAAAACCTATCCAATCTCGTGTGTCCACACATCTACCGTAACATTCGCATCTCTGCAGCAAGTAATCGATGAATGTGGGTATTCTTAACCACCCAACACTGCCTCATATAGCATAGCTGGCCTAACTAAGAGCGGTAAAACTTACCTTTTATCCTAGCTAGAATCTTCTTATCTCACAGAACACCTGAAGCCAACCTCTAATTTGCCCAAGCCACTTTCACACGATGTGCAACATCTCCATTTGACTCCCTACCTCGCTAAATGATCGAGACAAGATGTCAAAACCTATCAACCTTGGAAACTGGGTGCGAATCAATCCTAACTTCCACTCTTGGGTTTGTCTCCTAACCACTGAAAAACATTCCATGTATTCAGTCTAATTAGTCCTACTTAGTCTAAGTCCTTTGGATTCTAATGAAAGGCGCCAGAGTTTCAACTTGTCTTTTAGTCCCTCTCGGGTATCGCCAATAAGCACAATATCATCAGCAAAAAACATGCGCCACGATACCTCTCATTGAACGCCATGCGATAAGACGTTTATCACCAAAGCAAACAAGAAAGGGCTAACCCTACCTCTACAGAGAAAGGCTAAAAATCACCACTGGCAGTCTTTACCTTAATCTTTGTCCCACTGTACATATCCTTGGGCGCTTGAATGTAAGCGATCGAAACTCCCTTCAACTTAAGACACCTCCACAGGACCTCCATTGGCACTCTATGATATGCCTTCTCAAGATCAATAAACACCGGCCATAGAAATTCTTCTTCTTAGCCCTACACTCTTTCGTCAACCTTCTTAAGAGGTGTATGGTCTCTATATATGGTCGATTTGCCCCTCAGAAACGACTTTTAAAAAAATTGCTAAAAAATGGGGGAAAAATTTATGGAGGGACAAGTAAAAAAGTAGGAAGAAAAATTATTGACGAAAGAAGTAAGTTTTTTATTGTAAACACTAGTTGTAAAGTTGTCCATGCTAAAAATTATTATTAGATGGCATTTTTCAACAAGATGAAATGTTATACTTATTCAATTGTGTCTCATATCTTTATTCCTGTTTCGAAGAATGTGAAAAATCTCATTTTTTTAAAAAATGATTTTTATATGTAAAGTGGTATTGAACTAAAGTATGGTCTTTCATGCGTGGGTAAGTACTCCTCAAACTTTTAAAAGTTGCGAAATCATATCAAATTAAGTTGAATAATTTTTATTTACAAGGTCAAATTTCACTCATTTTTTCTATTTTCGTAGAGCTTTTGATACAGCTTATAATATGAAAATTTTATTTCTAAATTCTATTTAAATCCTCAATTAAGTTGTATTAAAATAATTTTAGTCAAACATCATAAACCAAAACAGACAATTTAAAATGAGATGGAGGACGTAGAACTCTAAATTCAGTATTATTCAATACTCTCTCCATCCCTAAAAGATTGCCACAGTTTGACTTTTTTGGTCAAATTGTGGCACCCTTTGACTGTAAATTATGGAAAACGTATATTTAATTATAATGTAAATTTAGTAAAACTGTGTTTATTTTAAAATTTAATTTTAAAATATCGAATTTTAATAAGATTTAATTATTTTAAACTATATTTAATTCGTGGTTAAATGATGCTACAATTTGATCAAAAAATAAAACTATAATAATGTTTTAGGGAGAGACGAAGTGCTCGGTAACATTTTTTAAGAACGAGGAGAGCACTTTATAATGTGAGTCATCAGAAGAGAAGGGATACACCAAAGGTGTACTCCAAATGTACATTACCCCCCTTTCCATCACTTATTTTTATTTGATTTTTATTTTTTATTTTTTAAATTTATTGCCCATTTATGTAGACAAGGAGGGGGTGAGAGACAAATGGAGTACACCAAAGGTGTACCCCTAGCATTTTTCTAAGAAAAAGAGCATAATCCATGCGTCCATCCTTTGTCTCCACATACAAGACTTTCTTCATCTCAATTTAAATCGTCTCTTTAGTTTATAATATTTGACAGTACCTTGTTTTATAAAAATCTATCTAAAACTCGGATAGAAATAAAAAATAAAATGAACATATTTACAAACTGCATAAAAAAATTTACTACCTTTATTCTAAATTAAATTCCATGTTTATTACTCCCTCCATCCCAATTTATGGTGTCTGTTCACTATTTACAGAGTCAAACTCCATTCACTTTTTTTCTCTATTTTCGTTAACAATTTGATAAACTAAAATACTATTGTCACTACTAGTTTTGTAGATCTTTTGATGTAGTATTTTAATATATAATTTTTAATTTTTAACTCTATACCATTTGTCATATAAAATGATTTGAAAATAATTCAAGTCAAAAATCATGAACCGAAACAAGCGTTATAAATTAGGACGGAGAGAATATTTCACAAATTCAACTTTATTCACTTCCCTTTCATATTTTTATTAGGCAATTTAAATTGGGACAAAAGAAGCACAGAGTATTAAACCAGAGATGACATGATTATATTATTTTAACAAATGAGTAATGAAAATAGGAAAAGAAAAAAATAAAATTTAACCATTTATATATGTATAGATCTTAGCTTAAGAAAAATAAATATATTTGGAGTATGATATTTAGCTAAAATCCAAAACTCACAAATCGAGATAAGGTTCTGTTATTGATGATCATATCGTGCCAGGAAAACCCCATCCGCCACAAAATAAAAAGTCCTATACAAGGGTCTTTCTATTTTGGATAAATCTATTCTATTTATGTTAAGTCGACAATTTTTACCCTTAAAAAACAAAATATAAACTTTGAGGGCAAAATTGCTATCTAACATAAAAGAAATAGACTTAACCAAAATGGGAGTGGATTTAACAACACCCACTCACAAGTTAACCTTGTTTTTAATTTAAAAACATTCAAAGAAAAAAATCTGTTATTCAGAGTGGACCCTTTTTTGGGACAAATACATGTTCAGGAAAAGAGACATTTAATGGAACATATGAGGGAGTATTGTGTTTATTTCAGTCATTTCAAGCACTGTAAAAAAGTAACTAATGCATAGCTTTTAAATTACTCAACCAATTCAATTAATTGTAACCTTATCTTCACTCATTGTATTTTAAATAAAGAAAGATAATGATATGTAATGAAAAAAAGATGTGGCTGAACAAACTATAATATAAATCCAATAAGATATCTCTAGTAAGTTCAATGGTGTATAATAAAACAGCAGCAGGTCTTAGTACAAACCATTCTCTTAGCCGTTGTGGATGGAAAGACAATATGATGCAAGCAGTGGTGGCGGCGGTGGCGGCGGTGGCGTTTGGTTCAAGTACCGATATATATATATATATGGCTAGTATTTGCCTCTCCCCGCTTGGGTAAAACTTTGAAGGCCAGACCATGTGGAGGATCCCCTCAAGCAATCGTTTGCACAGCTCTGTCGAAATTTTCTTCTGCAGACAATGAGCGTTTCACGAGCATGTGGTTTGGATGCGACAATTTCAGCTGGCTGCAAGATTAAGTGCAACAAAGGATACTTACACAACAATAACAACACAATAAGGTCCTACGAGTAAGACCTAGGTAGGGTGAGTGTACATAAAAAAAGATCTTACTTGTATACAAAATTGAAACTGAATATAGAAAACAACCCCGAACAGGGCTTAGCATGTGCAGATATAGCCAAAAACACGAAAAATAATTGAAGACCAGAGGGCGTCTTGCTTCTAGGTAAAATATTTTGCATAATATTTTTCAGACTCATAACTTCTAATAAGCCAATCAATAGAAGCTTTCTCAATATAGTCATGACATGTCACACTGTCCCTGTGTATCAGTTTGCCATTTCAACTGGTCCTAAAAACATTTCCCAGCTTATCTTATTCTCATAAGCTTCTTGAATAGGTTTACAAAAGCCCAAAACTCGTTTATTAACCCTAACATAACTCACATGCACACACACAAATCATGAACGCTTCCAAAAATATACTCTGTAATAATCCTTACTGGACCCAAGTGTATGAACATACAAGTTAGATCCTAGTTGCTACTGAGTTTATTTCATAGTTTAGAAATAGGGGGTGATCTTTGTTGGACCAATTCATTTTTGGTAAAACGTCGTATCTACCATAATATATTACACACAATGAAAGCCAACCTAAGAGTGTTTGATTACCAAATAAAGTACCAACCCACGTAGTGAGCTTCAATTTGTTCTCTAACCCATTCGCTAAACATTTTCCCTTTTAATGTGTTGAGGCAAATCAACATTTGAAAATTGAGAACTTTTCAATGCAAAAGAATCCCTTAAATTGTAGAATGAAATACATCGTTAGGTCTTGGGAATTTACCAACTTTGCTTTGAGGGGAAAAAAGCTTTATTCCACTTTTTTGGTAAACCTAACTAGATACCGATGCATTATACAGAAACGTGCATTATAGAAACTATATCATATTTTTGCATTTTATTTTCTAAGTGCTACTAACTCTAACACCATAAGTAATTCAATGTGGACTTTTATGAGCATAAACTACTCTACATTATATTGGCCATCTTAATTTTATAAGAATAACCTGAGGTAGCGGGAAGATGGTTTCCCAAGGTGGAGATTGCAAACCACCAGATTTGCCAGTGTTTCAGGATCCTTTGCATCCTGCATCATCATCAAAAAAACTCATGTTGGCTAAATAACAAAATGAGGACATGTATCCAAAAACTGGACAGAGATTATCAAGCACTCGGAGATAGATCCAAACAGAGTAGGTGCATCTAGAGCTCATATTGGCATAATATTGAAAAGTGAAAACAAAGAAATGTACCAAGAAATCAAAAGACAGTATCACGGACTCTAATATTTCAAACCCAATGTGTAAAGGCAGCATGTCTTTTGAGTGACGAGAACAAACAATACCGTAAATCTTATGAGCATATACCAAGCAGTCATGCTAAAATCACCTTGTTTAAGGCTTCAAGCAATAATGTCTCAGCCTCATCAAAGTTTCCCATATGCATGCAGCAAACAGCCTTGCCATTCAGCACCAAGCTGGTCATAGGGTACTTCTCAGAAAAATCTTGGTAGATAAGATAGGCTTCCTGTATCTTTGACCCACCCTGGTTTAAAAAGAAAGCAATTCAACACACTAATAGAGCTTCCGGTATTCGTCAAGGTAGCAGTAGAAAGAAAAGTATACCACAGCTAAGCTTAACCATGCATTTGCAAGTTGGGTCAATGTATGGTCCTCGTCAACTTGCTGCATGATTCTCAGTTGTTTCTCTGCATAATCTGATCTATGCATCTTAATAAAGATCTGAACATTCAAAGCATGCCTGCATAAGCAGAACACATACTGAGTCTGGAGGCTGATTCCCAAAAATGACCACATACAGTAAAGAGAAATATACACAGTGTAGAAACAACTGCAGAATTCAGAAACACAAAGATCTATACAGACAAAGACAAAGCAAAAAAAATTGACGCACAATTCCATAGTTCCTCCAGCATTTGTATACTTCAAAGCTTCATTGTAATCCTGCTCATGCATGAAAATAATCCCAGCAATGAGGCGCAATACAGGATTGTTCCCAACAGCCGGATCTCCTAACAACTCACGGAGACTTGAAACCACCATTTCCTACAAAGCAAATAAACCAAATCAAAAATTGAAATCAAAGGAGATCTACACTTCTAATCAGGAAAAAATCCGATGCATTTGAAATGAATTTTTAGAAAAAAAAAAATCGAACTGCATGACATGGATTTAAACCTAAAATCCTGAGATTTCCCAGCCGGATCCACAATTAATACAGATACCGAACTCCAATCAAACATGTGGATGGCTTAATTGGTGCGAGAGGGGATTCGAAACAACCTTCTTATCGGGGCCGGAGAGGTAGATAGCGAGCAATTTGACGGCTTGGAGAGGTGTGGCTGCCGAATCATCGATCTCACTGATGACCAGCGGGTAGCTGGCGAGGGCAATGTAGGATCTGAAGACGAGAGCGTCCCTCTCGACGGCGTCTTCCGGTGAGAGATTGGGGACCTCGCTGTTGTTGATGGCGGCTTGATACGCCCCCAAGTAGAAATTGTTTCTCAGGGAAAATAACGGGTCGGGTCCGGCAGCTGCCATTGTTGCTCCCTTCGCTCCTTCCCCTCTGATAAGCGTGTGGATTCAGATCGCAGATGGGGATGAATTGTTCAAGCAGAAACAGATACAAAAATTAAAAATAAAAATAAAAATTGGGCTCATTGACAAGGCTCGAGAGGCGATTAAATTGCGTGTTGATCCTTCAATTTTCCTTCTCTTATACTCCTTCCGTCCCATAAAGATGAGTACATTTTGACTAAAATATAAATTAAAGGAGAGATAATTTTGTGTTGATTTTCCAAAAATACCCCTGATGTGATGGGTAAAAGTATGATGTGATGTGTAGATTATTAGGAAAAAAGTATAATGAGATAAGTAGGGCTTGAAAAAGTAAGGGGTAAAAGTGGTTTTTTAATAGAAATGAGTAAGGGATTGTGGGACGCAATTTTTTTGAAACGTGTAAATATTTTTAGGACGGAGGGAGTAGTACCGTAGTACCGTGAATTAAACATGACCCTTAATTTGGAGAGCAATATGATAATCTTGACATCGAGAACCAATGTTATTGTCAACGTATTTACCCTATTAAAAAAATTATGATTTCTATCACCTAATTCTCTCGGTAAACCACATACTCTGGCTCTCGAATCCATCTTCTCACTCCCGTTAATTGTTTTTTGACTTTAAAATTAACTTAATCTTGTGGCTGCAATTGACGGAGGTGGAGTGGTAGATTCAAGTTGGGTCAAGTGAGGATTTACTGGAGGAGTTAAGGGAGTAGAAACCATTAACTTTTCGAACATAGTAGTGTAGGAACTTCCAATGAGCTCATGTCATATAATGACATGGAGGCTAATATCATGAAAACACCCCCTAGAAAAACATTGAATCCTTCCGAAAGATGCATTTTATCCTATGTTTGGAAATTCAATAAAAATGAAGGAAAATAAATTTCTATTATTTTCCTCACTAAAACGAGAGGTATGTTTTTAAATATATTGTATTTTCATTTTTTCTCCTTCAAGTTTTTTTACTTTTCTTTTCTAATCAAAGAAGAAAAATATTTTCTACCTCATTTTTTTCCTTTTCAAATTTCTTGAATCAAAACATAGTGTTAGCCACTCTAGTTTAGAATTAGAACTAGGGAGAACTCCCTAAATAAGAGTAAAAACTATGAAAGTATCAAAATAAGAGTTGACACTCACTACATTGTCACATTGTAACTGCGACATTGTCACCATCACACTGATATTCATATCATCATTGTCGGCTACTAGAATGCCGCCGGAAATCACCGTTGATTTATTGATCACACTGATACATTACAATGTCATCATTTTTCCATCACACTACAAACACGTAGTCTTACGCCACACTGTCGTTATACTCATATTTTGGTCTTAAAAGATTTAATCCTCTTATTTTACAATTTTCATACTTTTTTACTTCTATCAAGAAAGATTTTTGTAGAACTACTCGGTAACATCTTTTCTGTGAGATATTTCTCTTATATTAGAACCATGAAAATATGTCAATGGATTGGTCTTAGACTCAAACTCAAATAAACCTTACATCCAGGCATTGTGTCCAGCAATGATGATCGAAATTGTCAACATGAACCAAAATGTGAATCTGAAAAGTATTGTGGATGGAAGTAAAAATGGAGAAATAAGCCTTGGATTGGCAAAGCCAAACTCTTTCAGAGGCAAAGAAAACTTATGAAACCAGCAACGAGGAGCCTGACGAAGACTGTTTTATTTTTTGTGTAATTGACACACGAGATTATTATTGGAAGGATCAAAACCAAGTGACAGATTCATATGAACCTCCTCATGAAGACCTTGGGTCCACCTGGTCAAGCTCGAGACCCCCTGTCTCAAGAACCTCTATGGCCAAGACTCTGGGACCGTGTTACTTCTCAAGGTTTTAGAGCTTCAATTCACGTCATTGATACATTTGTACCCCAGAACCTTGGGAGATCATCATCATGAACTAGAGAACTAGTGGAACTTAGAATTTGTTGTGAAGCTATTTTGACATTAATATTTTTCGACAAGCTATTCTGATTCGAAATCCACCACGCGCGGGTTCAATCCCCGTCGTTCGGAAACTGGACACAACTTGGTGTACGAAATAGCCTAGGAACAAATATTAATTTCACATAGTTCAACTCATTTAGTCGTTTTGAAGATTCCTTTCATCAATCGACGAATGTAACGTTAATTCCTTCACTACTAACGATGGACCATGCACATTTTGTCGGAAATTTTCATCGTCTTTTTGTAGTGAAGAGGTTAGTGGAAATGTTGATGTATTGTTCGATATGAGTAAAGGAAAATCTTTCTGCACAAACTTCACATCCCAACTCACAAAGTATGGATGATGAGTACCAAGATTAAAGAGACACCATCCCTTTTGACTAAATGGATATCCAACAAAATTATATTCTCTAAAATGACTAACGAATTTATCTCCTCTATGATGTTGATTATGAGTAAAGACAATATAACAAAAAACTTTGTATTTGAGCACAGTCAAGAGCAACACTAATTAGAACTTCACGAGAGTATCTCCGTCTAGAATAGACTTAGGTGTGTGGTTAATAAGATAACCAGTACTAAGAGTGCAATCAGCCTAGAATTGAAAGGTAACATTCTTTAAAACATAATGCCCGAGCCACATTGAGGATGTGATGATATTTGTGTTCAACTTTTCCATTTAGCTGAAGAGTTCCAACACAAGAGGATTAAATATTAGTAAGGTCACAAACTTGTGAACTTTATTCCATTGTCACTTCCTCAACATTACATCTTTTTAGTAAATGTTCTCTCACTGAGAGCAAAAAGATTTCGAATGACATGAGGAGCCTCATCCTATTGAGTTAACAAATATACCCTCACAACATGAGAGTATTCATCCCTAATTATAAACAAATGACTAGCACTAGATAGTCCAAGAAGGAACACGATACGCTTTTCACGTACATGATGTTGTTGAGCGGAGCTTGTACAGTTCTTTTGGGCCGAGGTGGAGAGAGTTGTGTCATTGGCTAACACGCACATCTGCTTTGCCTACCATCAGCGTCATTCTCCCTTCCGAGTTCATGCTCTATCCGGAGGAGACAGAGTTGAGGATACGTCTAGAGAATATACGTGAGTTCATGCGATGGGAGGAGGTCGATCAGACCATCATCATTGTTTTCTTGAGATATGCCAAGCACTACGTACGAATAAAATGCAATCATGTTCTCATTGTACATGAGTTTATGCGATGTATGTAATAAGTTTTTGTTATAATTGTAATTATCATTTACCTGTGAAATAACTATACTGTTGCACGATCATATGATGGAGCATGACATCACGACTGTCGGGTTGTTATATCCAGGGAACATGGCGTACGTGGTAAATTATGGAGATCGCTAGTATCTGGATAGAGCACTCGAGTCCTATCAATCGCGACCCTGGATACTTACGCCGTTAGTTATATCTATCAAAATTGTATGTCGTCTAAACCATTTCAAACATGTATTCTGGTTTTTTATATTGATTATGAAGCTAATGACTAACGTTTTTTCAATTGTAGGTATCATTGGGTGTTAGTTGTAATACGTTTGTTTGAAAACAAAGTGTATTTCTTTAACTCAATCAAGGCGACCGGTGGGCATAAGCAAATGAAAGTGAAGACTTTCGTTGACGAGTAAGTATTAAGAAGTTTATTTTTATTAATGAAATTCTTTATTTGTTAAGAAATTTATTTCTTATTGATTTGTTTTTTACATGTATTAAAGGTCTTGGCGGTAACTTCGGGAACGACACATGCCTCAGCTTAAGGCTCGACCAGATTAGATTGATGTTCCCGGATCGGAGTACCCCAACAATTCGCGCAACCAGGGGGTAGAGTGTGGATATTATACGATGCGATATTTATGGCTCATTGTCACTTTGTGTGCTCCGTGATCTTTACTGTTACACGATGTAAGTTTGTTTTAGTATGTTTTTGAAACTAATAAAGTGTTCATCATCATTTTGTTTTTCATAGATTATTAAACTTTATGTTGTATGTTGTTTTCGTATTGTAGGTGTTTCAGTCTACTTCGCCCTATACCGTAGCCAAATTAGATAAGGTGAGAGAGTTTTGGGCAGGGTTTTCTTGATGAACTAGTGTAAGTTTTGTGTTACATTGTATAATATTAGCTAAGTTGTATGACTTTTAGAATATTGTAGTTTATTTGTTAAATGTTGATATTTTTTAGATGAACAAGTGATGGATGTAAATGTTTACTTTTTTTTGGTGTAATGCATGTTGTTGTTTAATTTGGTTTTGTGAATCTATTTGTGTTGTTGGGTTGTGTTTGTAGTTGTTGTTGTGTTGTTGGTTTTGTAATTTTACACAGAATTCTATGAATTTTGTGCAAAATTGCAATTGTGGTGGATGGTTGGCAAACAAAGTGCGCTGTAAAAATATTATTTGCATTGGTTGTTTGCAAACAACCGATTCAAATGCCCCTTCCCAGAAATCGGAAAGGAGCATTTGCATCGGTTGTTTGCAAACAACTGATGCAAATGCTCCTTTCCCATTTATGGGAAGGAGCATTTGAATCAGTTGTTAGCAAACAACCGATTCAAATACTCTTTCCCAGAAATGGGAAAAGAGCATTTGCATCGGTTGTTTGCTAACAACCAATTCAAAAGCCCCTCCCCAGAATTGGCTCCACCTTTGGGAAGGGGCATTTGAATCAGTTGTTAGCAAACAATCGATGTAAATGCTCTTATCCAGAGGTGGCGCCAATTCTGAGAAGGGGCTTTTGAATCGGTTGTTAGCTAACAACTGATTCAAATGCCTCTTCCCAGAAGTGGTGCCTATTCTGGGGAGGGGCTTTTGAATCAAGTTTACAACTGATGCAAATAGTTACCTCAACATTTGCATTGCAAGCATTTGCATCGGTTGACAACCAATTTAAAAAGGTAAAAATAACTGATTCAAAAGACCTTTTTGAATAGTGAAAATGAACTACCCGTCTATAGTTTAATTGGGTTGAGTTGGCTAAAAGATATTGAGATGCCCTCGCCCGTTGTGCGGGCTAGCTATAAGAGATTGAGATGTTATACTTGTTTGTCCAAGTGCTAACTAGATCAGAGTAGTTACCACTTGAGGGAGAGTGTTAGAGTTCCCATATTGAAAAATAAAGAAGAATACCACTAGCATATATAGAATAGTAAAATCCTACCTATCAGCTTAAGCTTTTGGGTTAGAATAGTGGATCCTGATTTTATATGCAAGTGGTTAATTTTACCCGACACTCCACTTGTTGTTCTCGGTCCGCTAGGATTTCTACGTATACTATATTTAGACGGTTTAGTTCAAGAAATTTGAGAGGAAAAGAAAAAGAAATAGTTTCCGTCATTTTTCTCATCAAAATGGGAGTAACTTAGTTCTCCCTCTTATTATTCACCAAATAAGAAAAATCCTTCTCATTTTCATTTTCTTTCCATCTCAATTTCCATGAAGCAAACATAGTGTTAAGTGTTACAAAAACACCCTAATAGTGATAATATATCTAGGCACAGACAAGGTAGTGCCAAATTCAGCCTCGCACAACATTGCGCCATGTGGCATTTTCTCTCCATCGGCAAAGGCATGGCGCAATCCGTGCCTAATGCGCGATTTTTTTGTAGTGTCAAACTGCTCATAGATGAAAAAGTATTGGTACAAATCCTGGCCTTAATTATTTAGCCAAAGCCTCGCACAAAAACAAACTTTGAGGTTATCTGCCTAAGTATGCCGTAATTATTACCAATAATTGAACTAAATAATGCATGCATGCATGCATAATCACGAGTAGAACTTGTAATCTTTGGCTTGTAATACTATTTGCCTCAGTGCACCTATTGGAGCTACACTCATCAAACCAACTCCAAGTACAATGCATCCCTGAAATTAACAAAAACAAAAAGAGAGGAAAACTTTAATTTTTGTATGTATGTGTGTATATATATATATATATATATATATATATATATATATATATATATATATATATATATATATATATATATATATATATATATATATATATATATATATATATATATATATAGCATAGAGTTATAACAATAATGTTCAAAATGAGATGTTCCATTTGTACATTAAGCAGAAACATACACACACCGACACTCATGCGCGATAATATTTTTACAAATGAAAAAATACTTCACAAAAAAGTAAAATGAAAAAGAAAAAATAATGCTACCATGTATTATTCTCTCCGTCCAAAAGTGTTCTTCCAAGTCACTATTCATATGGTCAAATTTAATCATTTCTTTTGAGTTTTTACCTATTCTCATTAGTTATTTGATATATATAAATTTTTGATGTAGTTTTGAAATATATAAATTTTATTTTTAATTGTACATTTTTAGTTAAATAAATTAAATTAAAAATAAAGTGGGTCAAACGATTAAAACTCGTAAACAGAAATAGGACCAGAAGAACATTTTAGTGCTCTATGTGTAAGAAGGGTGGGGATTAAAAGCATACCATGTTTATGATCCAAGTCCAGCTTAATAT
This sequence comes from Cuscuta australis, assembly GCA_003260385.1. Classification (NCBI taxonomy): domain Eukaryota; kingdom Viridiplantae; phylum Streptophyta; class Magnoliopsida; order Solanales; family Convolvulaceae; genus Cuscuta; species Cuscuta australis. The sequence continues at coordinate 2,838,428 of NQVE01000162.1, read as the reverse complement.
CTTGGGCTTCTTGATCTTTAGCCATATGATGCATGGAAGCTGCAAGATGTGTAGACCAAACGACCAAGTTAGATTTTTTTTTAAAATTTGATTTTCAAGAAAATGTTAAATAATGACATGAAATGGTATGATACGATAAAAATAAAATAAGTGAAATTTGCACTAAATAGAATTAAAACATGAGTCATTTTCTAATGTAAGACTTAAACTTTTTTATTTTCTATATAGTACTTAATAATGTCTAGTGGGAGAAATAATGTCCAGTGATGGTAGACATTTACTTGAATAATGATTAATGGATAATGACCAATGGTCCTACTTTGAAAATAAAAACATACGGTCTTATATTGAGAAAGTCATTATGTTTTAGTCTCATTTAACTAAATTTCTCATAAAATAAATTATAATATAAACTTAATATAGAAAAATTATTCTGAAATGTGTTTTTGAAATACGAGTATTATACTTTATAATCTAAATATTTATATACAAATAGAGATATAAATGATCAAACTGTTGTATTAAAGTATGAAAAATATGAGAATAGTGGGAGGTGACTTACAAAATAAGAGGTAGGTGCAAAAGCAAAGCCTCCAAAGAATCCAAGTAACCCACCAAAGAATGGGAATGTGCATGCCACGAACATAGTCAATGCTGCACCCACAATGTTATTTATAATTAAAAAAAAGTTTGATTAAAAAAAATCAAACTGAGACGAAATTTGTTGGATAGGGAAAATAAAATTAAACGAACAAATCGTATATTATTAGACACTTTGTGAAGTCAAATAAAAAGGTCATAATTTTTTTAAAAAAAAGAAATCAACAAATTAAAGATTTTATTTATGTAAATATTACTCACCAACGTAAGTAGTACGTGTGAGGAATCGAAGTAATGTGGTGGGTTTAAAGTGCATGGACCTCACTAGCCAACCTTCCACCGTATCAAACAGTGGCATTGCAAACACCTACACATACATATATGTATGAGTAAACGTTCAAATTAAATAGTGTCATCAGATAGCATTTTCAAAACCTTAAAACGAAATATCGAATCTGTTGCCAGACGTGTTCAGAAGAAGTTGTATGAATACCTACCTGGTAGCTCCCGATGACATGAATGACAACAAACATGTTGGCGGCGGCGATGAGCCAGGCGGGTTTCTGGAGGGAAACGAGGATGTTATCCTCGACGGAGTTTCCGTACACCCAGTAGCCCACTATGGCCACCGGAAAGTAGCAGAGGAGAACGACGGCGTAGGCGACCCAGACGCCCTTCATCATGGGCTTCTTTGATGGCGTCTTCGGGGTGGAGGGGATGGAGGCTTGAATCTCCAGAACCACGTTGTGGCCCGCATAGGCGAACGCCACGTCTCCCAGCCCGCTGAAGAACTGGAACACTCTTCCCGCGGTGGTCGACGACCTCGGCGCGTAGCTCACGCCTGCATGCACGCCCTTGTGGGCTGATGCCACCCACGCTATGCTCGAGTAGCTGGCATGCACGCACCAAAGAAATATGTTAAACTTAATTCAAAATTATACTCCCTCCATCCTTAAATAAACTTCCGTTTTTGGCTTTTTGAGGATTTAAGGGAGGGATATTTTGTGTTGACTTTCCAAAAATACCTTGATGTAATGTGTAAAAGTAAGATGTGATATGTAGATTATTAGTATAAAGGTATGATGTGATAGGTAGGGTATGAAAAAGTAAGGGGTAAAAGGGGTTTTTTAAGGGAAAAGAGAAGTTTATTTGGGAACAAAGGAAAAATGAAAGAGGAAATTTATTTAGGGACGGAGGGAGTATTACTTACGTTGACCTTTTGTACTCAATCACTTTCAATATATGTTTGACCTATAATTAAATAAAGTCTATAAAGTTTATTGATTTGATAAAATAATATTTTGAAAATATTATATAAAACAAATCTAAAATTATTTTTACATCAATATCTAAGTGCAAAGGGTATATCATCAAATTTTCCTTTAATCCTACTTACTTTTTTTGGGTAATTTACATAAATAAGACTAAAACATAATGACTATCGCAATATAGGACCATGTGTTTTTATTTCTCAATGTAGGACCATTGGTCATTATTCATTAGTCATTATTCAAGTAAATTTCCACCTATCACTGGACATTATTCCTACTCTCTGTAGACATTATATCAAGTCTTATTTAGGGAATAAAAAGTTTTAAGTCTTACATTGAGAAATAACTTATGTTTTAGTCCTATTTAGGGTAAATTTTTCAACTTTTTTTATATCATCTAACCTGTTAGACATATATGGAAAGAAGTCTAGTTATAGTAGAATGGTTATTTATGTTAGTTTACTTATTTGGTGAATCCTAGTCCATGTAGGGATCCTCACCTATATAAACATCCATGTACACAATTATTCCTTAAGAGTGAATTCATAAATCAACATGGTATCGGAGCACGGAGATCCGTCTCGACCTACTCCGTCGCTGCGTTAACCAAAAAAAAAAAAAAAAAAAAAATCGGCGTTTCCGATCTGCTTCTCCCTCGCACCAGCTTCTGCCGTGACCAGTCATGGCTGTCTTATCACCTGATCCTATGGATCATCTTCCTACGGGTCTCAAATTGTTTGTCCGAAATCTTCAATCTCTAACTCCGGTCAAGCTTGATGACACCAATTATCCCTCTTGGTCTGCTACTGTGCGTGCAAATCTTCTTGTTCATCGCTTACTCAGTTATGTTGATGGATCTGAACCATCACCACCGGCTCTTATTCTTGATGAGAAGGCTACGGCACCAAGCAAGGATGCACCCCCGGTTATGAAACCAAATCCAGCGTATGAATCGTGGCTTATTGTTGATGCTCAGATTCGGGCCTGTCTCCTTGCGATTGTTTCCCCCACTGTTCAGACTCATATTCATGCTCTTCCCACTTCTGCTGCAATCTGGAATCATCTCGAACAACAGTACAATTCTCTTTCACGCACTCATATTTTTCAACTGAAGGAGCGCTTGCACAGTGTTACTAAGGGCACTGATTCAATGCAAACGTACTTGGATATTGTTCTCACCATTGTGTCGTCTCTCAAATTGGCACATGAAGATATCTCTGAACAAGATATTATTTTGTGTGTTCTTCGCGGTCTACCGGCCGACTACGCCTCTCTCAAGCAAAACATTCGCACCAATATTGCCACAGTCACTTTTAATCAAGTCTCTTCGTGGCTTCTCTCTGAAGAATTGAACTTATCCTTTGAGAAGAGATTGTCTCTGGGGGACTCTGGCTCTACCTCGTCTGTTGACATCCATAATGCTCTTTACACCAATTCCGGACGGGGCACTGGACGAGGCCGAGGAGGGCCGTATCGCGGCGGTAACCCCGGCGGCAGGGGTGGCCGGCAGCCGCTGAGCCGTGATGATCCGCGCGGTAGAGGTGGCGGACGAGGGGCGTCTGTCACATGCCAACTATGTGGGAAGCCCGGCCATGCGGTCTGGAACTGTTGGCACCACTACGACGAATCCTATGTTGGTCCCCCGCAGACGTTTTATGCAAATCAATCTGCTGAATCTAGTTCGAACTGGCATCTGGACACTGGCGCAAACACCCATGTCACGCCTGATTTGTCTCGGATGCATACTTTGACTCCGTACCATGGCACCAATTCCATCACAACTGCAGGAGGTAACACCTATCCCATTGACCATACAGGCTCAGGTATACTCACCACCCCTCTCCACACTTTTACCTTAACCAACCTTCTCCATTCCCCTCACATTAACTCTCATCTTCTTTCAGTCCATCAATTTACTAAAGATAACAATTGTTCTCTTCTTTTTACCTCTAAGGATTTTACGATTCGGGACAATCTCACCAACCAAGTTCTTTTCAAGGGCCCTTGTGAGCGTGGTCTATACTCCATACCGGCATCTTCCTCTAATCTGGTGGTCAACTCTGTCAAAGTCACTCCCTTTCAATGGCACTGTCGTCGTGGTCATCCTTCAGCTTCAGTCACAAAGTCGTTATTGTCTGAATTAGGTTTTAAATTTCAGCATCTTGATCATTGTAATTCTTGTTCTCTTGCTAAGTCTCATAAACTCCCCTTCCCTGTGTCTGAAACTAAAACTTCTGCTCCTTTTGAGCTTGTTCACTTTGATGTATGGGGACCTACTTCTGTACCCTCTTTTGGAGGTTATCATTTTTATATTAATTTTATTGATGATTATACCAAGTTTTGCTGGTTGTACCCTCTTAAAAATAAATCTGATGCATTTGATGCTTTTCTTAGTTTCCAATCTATGGTCCAAACTCAGTTAAATGCACGTCTTAAGCTGTTTCGCACAGATAATGGGAGGGAATATGTCAATAAAAAGTTTGGTCTGTTTTTACAACATTTGGGGGTTCTCCATCAAAAATCTTGTCCTTACACTCCTGAACAAAATGGTGTCGCTGAAAGAAAGCATCGTCACTTGGTTGAAACTCTTGTCACACTTCTTTGCACAGCCAATCTCCCAGCAAAATTTTGGGTTGAGGCGTTGGCTACTGCAAATTTTCTGATCAACCGCATGCCAAAAAGGTCTCTTAATCATAAATCCCCATATGAGTCTCTGTTTCACAAAGCTCCCGACTACAATCTTCTTCGGGTTTTTGGGTGTTTGGCTTATCCGTGTCTACGTCATGAAATCACAAATAAATTTCAACCACGGTCCAAACCCTGTGTCTTCCTTGGGTACGACTCCTTGTCAAAAGGATATCGCTGTCTTGATTTCTCCACGGGTCGTGTATACATCTCTCGTCATGTCCAGTTTCACGAGAGTCAGTTTCCATACTCCAACGCCTCCACATACAAAGGGTCTTCCGTCCCACCTCCGTCATTTCTTGGTGTTCTTCCCATCTTTCCGGTTGAGTCGCCGTGTACTCCACTCCATGCTCACAAGGATACAACACCCAACCCGCCCAACCCTCTCTCCGTCCTACCCACTGTCCCAAACCCGAAACTTAACCCGAACCCTAACCACCCAGTCCCCAACCCCCTCACTGCCCGTAACCCAACCATCCCGCCCAGCACCCAAAACCAACCCAGCCCGCCCAGTTCCCGCCACCCATCCCCACCCAGCCTCGTCCCTCAACCCACACCGAGGACAACCCCCCACCCCGAAACAGTCAGCCCCACAACCCAACCCCACTCCACTCCCACACCTATCCAATTTGGCAGCCTCTCCCCCACAATGACAAGTCCCGAATCATCACCAATCCCATCTCCCCCACCATTACCTAACCGGCACCCCATGACCACTCGTGCACGAAGTGGTATCTTCAAACCTAAACTCTACTCCACCTCCTCTACCTCTTCCCCACCCACCACAGAGCTTGTTACCTATAATGATGCCTCCCAAAACAGTTATTGGTGTCAAGCTATGGATGATGAGTATAAAGCCTTGATTGATCAGCAAACATGGGAGCTTGTTCCGGCACCTTCAGATCGGGTTCCTATTGGATGTAAGTGGATTTATAAAATTAAGCATAACTCTGATGGTTCTGTTTCCAGGTACAAGGCCCGTCTTGTGGCCAAGGGCTACACACAGGAATATGGTTTGGACTACTCTGAGACCTTTAGCCCCGTGGTCAAACAGCAGGCTATTCGGGTGGTTCTTTCTCTAGCGGTCAATCACAACTGGCCCCTTCATCAATTAGATGTTTCCAATGCTTTCCTTCACGGTGTCATTCCTGATGAGATTTATATGAAGCAGCCTCCTGGATATGTAGATCAGCAGTATCCTCATTATGTGTGCAAACTAAAGAAATCTCTTTATGGGCTGAAACAAGCACCACGAGCTTGGTACCAGCGTTTGTCAGGGTTCCTTGTTGATTATGGCTTTGGGAAAAATGAACATGAGACCAGCTTCTTTGTCAAGCACTCTCCCTCTGGCATTCTCATTGTCCTTCTCTATATTGATGATATTATTGTCACTGGTAGTGCCTCAGCTCTTATCTCTTCATTCATCGAGGCTATGCAAAAGGAATTTCAAATGAAGAATCTTGGCCCTCTTCACTACTTTCTTGGCCTTGAAGTCACACGCACAAAGGACCATCTCATTCTATCCCAGGAAAAATATGCCCGTGAACTTCTCCATAAAGCAGGAGTCGAGGATTGCAAGCCGGCCCCCACGCCCCTACCCGTACGGCAGCCTGAGGAGGGGGTGAGCCGTCCGTTCGACAACCCCACCTTTTTCCGGAGTTTGGTTGGCTCTCTTCAATACTTGACAAACACGCGTCCGGACATTCAGTTTGCTGTGAATTATGTTTGTCAAAGGATGCATGCACCTACGGAGCAAGATTTTCAGTCCTTGACACGTATCCTGCGATATGTCAAAGGAACCATTGATCATGGTTTGGTCTTCCGGCGAGGCCCACAGACCATCTACGCATATTCTGATTCTGATTGGGCCAACGATATGACAGATGGACGGTCCATTACAGGTTACTTGATATATCTTGGCTCTAATTTACTTTCTTGGAGTACGGAGAAACAAAGTCGTGTCTCACGCTCGTCCACCGAGGCCGAGTACAGAGCCCTCTCGGCCGCAGCAGCTGAAGTGATGTGGCTCACCTACTTGTTTGACATTTTACAGATCAAGCTCCCTCCTCCACATCTTCTATGCGACAACCAGTCCACCATCTGTCTGACTAAGAATCCAGTCTTCTATAAGCGCATGAAACATGTCGGAACGGATTGCCACTTTGTTCGAGAACAAGTAATTGCAGAGAAAATGACAGTCTCTTATGTTCCTTCTAATGAGCAGCTGGCAGACCTTCTCACAAAAGCTCTTGCCTCGCCACGCTACACTGCATTGGTTGCCAAGCTTCCTCTCGTTTCACGGCGTTCAGCTTGAGGGGGGATGTTAGACATATATGGAAAGAAGTCTAGTTATAGTAGAATTGTTATTTATGTTAGTTTACTTATTTGGTGAATCCTAGTCCATGTAGGGATCCTCACCTATATAAACATCCATGTACACAATTATTCCTTAAGAGTGAATTCATAAATCAACATAACCGATAAATCAAGGATTTAATATAATACTACTTTCTTTTAATCATACTATATATAGTGTTTATAAGCTTCATATCATCACCACATTTTAATCCTAATCACTTTTATATCATCAAACCATAAGAAGGAAATTAAATTAGGGTAGGGGCCGGGAGGAAGAAAGAATATAAAAACATACGCCAAGGACATGACGGCGGCGGCGAGGGAGATAAAGGCGATGGAGTTGAAGCTGGGGAGGTGGGAGAGGACGAAGTGAACCGACCCGAAGATCATGATGAAGTAAGTCCGCCGGAGCGGTTTGCACGTCGGGCAAACCGTTTCCACGAACTTCTTCAGAGACGTGCCACCGGTGACCATGTACACGATGTTGACTCCGACCTGGACCATCAGCTGCTGCGGGACCACCACGTAGAGCCCCATCTTCTCCCCGAACGCGTATTGCCCCAACTCGTGGTACCGGTCCAACCGCCTCCCGGTCCCCTCCCCCTCCGGCTCGTGCATCTCCACCATCTGCCACAACGTGTACAACGTGATCACCCACGATAACACGAGTGCTGTCACTCCCGGGCCCCTGCATGCGTTTCCAAGAAAATCTAATTAAATAAGACTAAAACAAAGAATGCATACCAACTTGTATTATATTTTGCCATAAAAATATTGTTCTGAATTTCAAGTTTGTGTCATATCAAAAAATGATGGATGAATGACTTTGAATTATAAGCTTTTGGGATGCCCAAAAAAAATACTCCCTCCGTCCAAAAAGATTTACACCTTTCAAAAAAATTGTGTTCCACAATCTCCTACTCATTTCAATTTAAAAATCACTTTTACCCCTTACTTTTTCAAACCCTACCTATAACATCATACCTTTTTCCTAATAATCTACACATCAGATCCTACTTTTACCCATCACATCAAGGGTATTTTTGGGAAGTCAACACAAAATTATCCATTCCTTAATTTCAACTTTAGTCAAAACGTGTAAATCTTTTTGGGACGGAGGTAGTATCTATGAGTGTTTGACTTAAACGCACAATATCATAGCTTTACAAGGTTAAAGTGAAATACATAAGAGTCTCACAAATATTCAAGATTTATATTTTAATGTATGGAGCATGAGCATGTTTGATTAAATTTAGTCATATTTAACTTTAAATATTTTTGTCAATATTATATACTCTCTCTGTCCCTGAAAATTTTTCTTCTTTCTTTTTTCATCCGTCCCAAAAATACTTATTATTTCTATTAAAAAATCACTTTTACCCTTTAGTGATTTCATACTCTACCTATCACATTATAACTTTTTACCTATCACATCAAGAACATGTTTTTGAAAGTCAACATAAAAATATCTCTTCCTAAATTTCCAATAAAGTCAATAAGAGAATATTTTTCTCGATATAATATGGATCAAATCAATGCATGAAAAAACAAAGGAAAAAAAAAGTAAGGGTACGTAAACTACGTACCATCCTAATTCGGACATGGCGTAGGGAAGGCCGAGGACGCCGGCGCCGACGACGGCGGTGACATTGTGGAAGGCGGAGTACCACCACTTGGCGCTGCGGGAAGAGGTGATCGGAAGCCACTTGTTGAGATCCGTCTCCTCGTCGGCGGCGGCGTGGGAAGTTGTGCCGCCATGACGGTCATGACTTCCTCTCTCCATATCCATACTAGAAGCCATTGTTAATAATCAATTATCAGTGAGTATCATGAGATTTGGGGGTTCGTTTTATTTTTGGATCTGAATCTGTGGTTTAATGGGAGATTCAATTCGTATTAGGAGTGGGTGTTGGCTGAGGGCAAATCCTATTTCACAACAAACTCTTCATGTTTAGGTCTCTAAATAGAAATTCTAGGGAGTAGTTGCTTGCTTCTAGTATATATTGTACCCCTAATAATTTTCGTTGGTTTATTTTGGCATTTTCATTAACGTTTGATGTACTTTTAAATACGTAAATTTTATGTCGAATATTTTAAATCTTTGTACATCAATTTTAAATGAAATGAATTTAAAAAATTAGTATTTTGTTATATAATAAAGATAGTGAAAAATAATTATGGTATTACTTGAAATAAAATTATTAATGGAAATAAATATATTTAATGTTGAGTTGCGGTTTAATAAATTAATTATGTTATAAAAAATTAGTGAAAGATTAATATAGTATTGTTACTTACTATTTCTACACTAACGTTTTCTAATAACCAATTTTAATAAATTGCATACTTATAAAATAATCACATATTTACATTTTAAATATTCTAAAACAACAATGAACATGTTTAAAATTAATTATCTTAAATATAAAAATTTTTGGAATTCAAATTAAACTAATAAACTTAGCCTATGTTCTTTTGGGTCAGAATTTTAGAGTTGGATTTTTATAAAAATTAGAAGGAGTTGGAAGAAACTGGAAGGATCGAAATTGGAAAATGTTGGAAGAATTTAAATGTTAAAAAGTCACTCAATTAAATGATCATCCAAATAAATTTATAAAAACACTCGGATTTTGGATTAAAAAAATCATCATTGTTTGTGTTTGATGTGATATGTTATAATTTGGATATATAATGTTATTTTATATTCATCATATATAATTACATTTGCTAAGTCGTTGGAAGAAAAAATGGAAGGAGTTCGAAAAGGTTGAAAATTAATTTTTCTAATTTAAAAAAAGAGAGTCTTAATCATGCTAAAGACTAAAAATTATTTTTAAAAAACATGGTACAGTGAGTTAATATTTTTCATGACATTTTCTAATATTATACTCCATACTTTCTATAAATGGACACAAGACATTTTAAATTTCAATCAATAAAATAGGAACAAAATTCTTAAACATTGATCTTACATCAATTAATGAATTTAAAAGGAGATTATGTATACACAAAATAATCTTTCGCACTTACTGTTAAATTATAATTTTACCCTTGACACCATATATGTGTGGGGCTGGTTCAGGTAAGAATGTACATTGGTGAAAGAAATAAGAATAAAATCTAGCATTTGGATCTGATGCATCGTGCGGCTCAGATTCCATCCTGTACTCAGATTTTGAGATAATGCATTTTCCAAGGATTTTGGTGCATTTCGACATGACGCATTTTCAAACCATTTTGGTGCACCTAATTTTGATGCAATCTTGACCCTTAGATCTCACAATCTAAAGCACCAGATTCATTCTTATTTCTTTCATAAGATCGTATTCTCACCAGAATATGTGTGTGTGTGTGTGTGTGTGTGTAGTTTTTTAAACTAAAATTCAAAACACATTGATGTAATTGATATGGAGTGCATATCACACAAATATTTTATATATATTTTTAAATACTAGATAAAATGTTTAAAAAATTTAAATCAATTTTTATTTATAAGCTCTTTTAAATAAATATTATTTTTTATCTAATGACACAACTCAAGTAAATTAAGTTATATTATAAATTTAGTCAAACATCAATTCTTTATTTATAAACTAAGGATATCTTATTTTATTTACTCATATATTAGTTTTTTTAATTCAATGCCTCAACGTGTGTGTATGTATGTCTATATATATATGTGTGTGTGTGTGTGTGTGTATAATTTATTTATTTATTTCTTTATATATATTTATCCATTTGTTAAAAATGTTTGAACCACTGGTTTGACTAGTAAACCAGTGCCTTGATCGGTCCGATCACCGATTCGGTTCTAAAAACTATGCTTGACACTTCAAAACAAATTAAACTTCTTTTTATCTTAAGGAAAATTCAACTTCTTTTATTTGTAACTAGCATTATACTTGTGCCTTGCACAAGAAAATGTTAATTTTGAGATGAAAGGGAAATGAATTTAACAATAACTTGATAAATATATAATTTATATAAAGAATAAAATTTAAACTTTAAAACTTAAGAAAAGTCTTAATATAAATCATTGTCCAATAATACACATATATATTATATTAGTCTAGGTTTAAAATGCTATTAAACACAAACAGTACACAAACAACAAAACTATTTTTATTATGAATTCTTTTCTTTACAAATGAATGATATATCTAAACCATTAAGGTGTCTCTTGATACATTACTCTTGAATCATACAAAGTTCACTTGATAATCAATATTATATTTTATTGAAAAAATGGCGTAAGATTCATAACTCCCATTAAATGTTTAGATATTTTTGAAATTTGTCACAAAAGAGTGACCTTAGTCATATGTTTTATCATTTGTGTCCAAGACGATACATATGATGAATAATATGAGCATTTGAGAATCAAAAGCTCTAATATTTTAGGACCATCCTAGGGTGCCACCACATGGGTGCTACCATGGGTGCACCCATACTTCGCACAGACAAACACAGACGATAATTGTCTGTGCGACACAGACAATTATCATCTGTGTTTGTCTGTGCGAAACATGGGTGCACCCATGATAGCACTAATGTGGTGGCACCATAACATTTTCCAATATTTTAATGGTCAAACCAAAGATGAACAAATATGGATTCAATTTTTGAGTTGGTATTTATTTATTTTTGTTATGTCTTCAATTAAATACTCGACAAATCTTTTACATTTTTAAGTAGTCATTTTGTATTGGATCAAAAAAGCATTTTGGTCTAGTTTACATCAACAATCAATTTTAGCTTGGGTCTATCCGAAAGAAAAACCCAGTATCGCACCGCCGGAACGGTCCTCTCAGGTGCCGGTACGGTACCACCCCCGCCGCCCACAGGCTCAATTCCGGCCACGTTCGGTTTCACAACAAGTTTTCACCAGCAGCTTGGTGGGAAACATACTGCGAACAAGTTTGTGAGGTTTTGAGTCCTCGCGAAGTGCAGAGAGGAGCAGGGAAGAAAAAAATGGAGGCGCTACAGCCATTCAAGCACCTCGTCCACTTCGCTTCCTTGAGGTCAGGCCGCGCCATTCAAATCCGATCTCCATCTTCCCGCTTTATCGTCCGTTGCTGCTCTTCTTCTTCTGCCGCCGCCCTCGGCTCCGCCGCCAGCCCGAACCGGCTTTCCTCGCCCAACCCTAACTCCACCTCCGACAGAGAAGCCATTCGCTCGATCCGCGTCAAGAAGGTGGAGGAATTGAGAATCAAGGGCTGCGAACCCTTCGCTTACAAGTGGGATCGGACTCATGCCACGAATCAACTGCAAGAGATTTACAGAGATCTAATGAACGGCGAAGAATCGAACGGGGCCGGTGATTTCGTCTCGGTTTCAGGAAGAATTATGGCCCGCAGAGCCTTTGGAAAGCTTGTTTTCTTGACCTTGAGAGATGAATCTGGCACGATCCAGCTCTACTGTGAGAAGGAAAGGATTCCAGAAGATCAATTTAACCATCTGAAGACACTGGTTGATGTAGGGGATATTTTGGGAGCTTATGGTTCGATCAAACGCACCGAGAAAGGGGAGCTGTCAGTTTGTGTGAATTCCTTCTCAATCCTCACAAAATCCCTTCTTCCTTTGCCTGACAAATTCCATGGCCTCACAGATGTGGATAAGCGCTACCGGCACCGGTATGTAGACATGATAGCAAACCCTGAGGTGGCTGATATCTTCAGGAAGAGGGCTAAAATCGTCTCCGAAATTCGGAAAACGGTTGAATCGTTTGGGTTTCTTGAAGTTGATACGCCAGTTCTCCAGGGTGCGGCTGGAGGAGCCGAAGCCAGGCCATTCATTACCCACCATAATTCTCTCGGAAGGGATCTTTATTTGAGGATTGCAACTGAGCTCCACCTGAAGCGAATGTTGGTTGGTGGGTTTGAAAAGGTTTATGAAATAGGGAGGGTATTTAGGAACGAAGGCATCTCGACGCGTCATAACCCCGAATTCACCACTATAGAGATTTATGAAGCGTATTCAGACTACCACAGCATGATGAACATGGCCGAAGAGGTTGTCACGAGATGTGCTCTTGCTGTACATGGGAAGCTCACCCTGGATTATCAGGGTGTGGAGATTTGCTTAGAAAGACCTTGGAGAAGAGAGACGATGCATGATCTTGTCAAAGAAGCTACCCGAATTGATTTCAACCAGTTTGGTAACGATGGTGATCTTACAGCCGTGAAACAACACGTTCTTGAAACAGTTGATGTTTGTCGCGAGGACCAGCAGAGAAGCTGCATTGAAGCATGCCAAACCATTGGCCATTTGCTCAACGAGGTCTTTGAGATGGTGGTGGAACCAAAGCTCCTGCAGCCTACATTTGTGTTGGACTATCCCGTAGAAGTCTCTCCGTTGGCAAAACCCCACAGAAGACACTCGGGGCTAACAGAAAGGTTCGAACTCTACGCTTGTGGTCGCGAGCTGGGGAATGCATTCTCAGAACTAACCGATCCTTTAGAACAGAGAAAGCGATTGGAAGAGCAGGTGAGGCAGCACAACGGGAAAGGAGGCTCCTATGAAGTGACTCTTGATGAGGACTTCCTCATGGCTCTCGAGTATGGGATGCCTCCTGCTTCTGGAATGGGACTCGGCATCGACAGGCTAGTTATGCTTTTAACCAACTCTGCCAGCATTCGCCATGTTATTCCTTTCCCTGTCCTCAAGATTCAACGGTGACATATTTAGTCGTTAAAAACGTATCTCGTGGAAGGGAATGTTTTGTTGAAACCAATGGGTTTGAATCCTTGGTGTTTGTTGTAGGTATTCTATTGTTATTGATGCCAAGAAGTTGATTTTGGAGAATGACTCCCATGCTCCTGTCAGCAATTGCTAGAATTCTTGTAAAACAGAACGACCTTTGTGAAGTGTCATTTTCTGTTTAACATTTTTTCCCCTCTTTATTATCCATTTTATGATCATTTGATGCTATTGAACATTATTGTTCATGTAATTATTAAAATATATTTCGATTATAAATTTAATTCGCACTTGCATCATATCTGTATCTATATCTTTTAAAGCCCACATGTACTTATGAGTGTCGGACTAAAAAAATTAATAGTATAGTGATCTGATTCGACTTGAAATCCTACACGGTCTGCGTCACATCCAATCTAGATATCTGGAAGTCCCTATTTTACCCTTCGTTTGGAGGGAGAGAAAATGCAAAGAAAAAAAATGAGTGGAGAACCCTTGGTTCTCGTTGTAGGTATTCTTCGATTATAAATTTAATTTGCACTTGCATCATATCTAAATCTATATCTTCCTATTTAATTCTTCCCGCCCAAATGAAGAGTAACCTTCTGGTTAGTAATCGTAACCCTAGCCCATTATTCTACCAATCATGGAATAACTTTTAAAATATCAATAACAACAAATGTAATATCGTAAAATCGAGGATTATATATGAAAAAACCCCAATCATAATGAACTATTTATGAGATTTCCTTTTTTTTAATTTCACTTCTCCAAGCAAAATCCCCATTGTATAAAAATCTTAAAAATCAAACACGGTACTAGCTAGACCAATGATTATTGCTAAATTTATCCGACGCGAGCAAAATTTTGGCAAACTTATTTCTTCTCTAGAAATCAAAAGTAGAAATGGGGAAAAGAGAGAGAAAAGAAATCACAATTAAGCGCAACTAAATCTTTGTAGAGACAAAAGAGGTTGGGGAGTTTGCACTGTTAGCCCTAATGAATTTAGTACTACATTAAACAATCACAAAATTACTAAATTGGTAAAAGCATGTGTACAAGACAGAAGAAGTCCCCCAGAACTTACTCTATGGCGTTCCCTGTACCTGTCGAACAACATTTCTTCACTCCGCTGGAGCATAAGATACTCATGCATATCGAACCTCGCAGGGACTTCGTATTTGCAGTCGTTTTCGCTGTCCACTCTTTTCTTGAGCTTGGCCATTTCGTGGTACTTCGCGATTCCGGGACTGTAGCTCCCCTGACTGCCGGAGGAGGAACAACTTCGGTCCTGAAAAGAAGGAAGTTAGAATCTCCCCATGGTTATTTAAGGCGCAATGCACCCCAATGCACCAAGGGGGTCTGGAGCCTCGGTGCGCGATGCGCCATTAATGCGCGCGCATCGCGAACATGAGGCACAAGTTATGGAGTAGTAGCATAGTAGCTCTAAATTTAGTAAATTAGCAACAACAACACACACATCACACATATAATATTGTGAAAGACATACGCGTAATAAACTTTCAGAAAGCAACCAAGAATCAAAGTCACATGCAGTACCATTAACATAAAAAACCTAAAGTTCAAAGAACAAAAGCAACCAGTGGCAAAAAACATGCCACAAACAAATGAGTTGTGGAACATCAAACGATAAGTGAAGCCTCAAATGTTGAGCTAGTCCCTCCGTCAAAGTAGTGTTATATGAAGGGAAAGAATAAGTGATAAACAAAAAAGAGGATGCCTCATGATTTAAAAAAAATTAAAGAACCCATTTACCATGTATGAACCTGAAGAAACAAAACTAAAGAGAAGGAGAAAAGGGGAAGCCTCACAATTAAAACAATGAAAAAAATAAAAAAGAAACAGAAACATGAAGCAAGCAAATAGAGAATCCGAAGAGAGCAGAAGCAAAATTAATGCGTGGTGAAAGCAAAGTCAAACCAGAGAGAAGAAGCCCTAGCGATAAAGTGGCAAAAGAAACGAAGCTACAGAAAGAAACACAGAGAGAAGTGAAAGTTTTGGCTGAGTCAACCCTAAACAAATTATAAATAAAAAAACTTTATCCATGTTCGCGATGCGCGCATTTTATCACATCCAGTCGCATCGCTTATTGCGCTGATGCGCAGGTATGCGCTTGCATAATAAACATGGCCCGCATCACCACGAAGAATGCGCAGAGCCCTGTGCCTCAGGCGCGCTTTTCACAACTATGAACCTCACAAAAAGTAGAGTCTCAAGGTGAGTGTACGCACACCTTACCCTTGCTTGGTAGTGGGTGTGTGGGGGGGCTGTTTCAACTTTCAAGGAGACCTTGACTCAAATACATAAAAGATATGACATTAGTTTCTACCCCAAAAAGATGGTAGATGGAAGGTTAGAAGATTCAAGGGTCAATTATCAATCTAGGGACAAATAAATCCCCAACTGGCCTTTTCTCTTTTTGCAGCTCGGATCACCTTTTTTGTCTTGTATAAAACATGTCTCGCTCGCATTTCCATCACAACTTGAAGAGGCGAGAAATTCCTTAGGAAATGGAAGAAAGAGCACACAATTCAAAAAGATGCTCGATGAGGTTTAAGTCAGTCATTGGTGTGGTCATGGTATGATTCTTCATGCAAATAAAGAAAAAAAACATCTAATGATGCAAGTCTTAATCTACAATCTCACCATTCATTAGTAAGAAGGTTGTAATGGAATAGGCATCCAACAAAAAGTGCCACTATGCTTCTTTCTTTATTTCTTTTGCATGAATTCCTAGTGTGGACTAATAGCAAGCAAATAATTGGGAGTTCGTTGATGATGATGAGTTCTTATCTTATACAACCGGATGTACAATATTTACTGTACATTCGGCAAATGCACATTTACAAGATATAAAATGCTCATTTTGCACATCTTTTGCACATACTTAGAGTGTATACAATATGAAATTGATGTATGCACATTTAATAATTGCATAATGCTCATTTTGTTGCTACAAGACTTCTAATCTGTGAAGGGATGAAAATGAAATTGCAAAAAATGCACATTTATTTATTTTTTTGACCCATACCCTAGCATGCATTTATAAAATTAGTGTATGCATATTTACAAGGTACATAATGCTCATTGGATGTACACGAAAGTAGGTAAAACCGAATGTACGGCATAATTCTCCAATGATGATGATGAACGGGCACAAAAAAAGAAAAAAAAGAAGTGCAGCACACAACATAGAATTTACCTGTTTTGCATCCCAGATTACAGATTTTCTACTAGGACTAGGAGTCCTGAATTCAGTCTTGCTTGCGGAAGAGCCATCATTGATTGTCTCCCACTTTAACCAGGGTAAAATAACACCATCCATTTCACCAGGACGAAAATCAGATCTTTCTCGAATCTGGTGATTTTCTGCTTCTGCGCAAATTACACCATCCCTTGCCTTCATTATCCCTCCTAAAGTGGAACTTCCATCACTTCTTTCTCCATCAAAAGAAGATATATCTGTGTCTTCCACATTTGAAATGAAATCCTCGAAATATCTCTCAGCTTCCATTGTTAGTTGTCTAGAAAGCCTGCCTGGGTCATTACTCTTCTGAACAAAGTGTTGTAATCATAAAACCAGAGCAAACTAGATCAGTAATTAAAGTTTACTCCATATTTGAAGAATAAATAAAATTTATTAGGTGCATCTTTTGAGTGCCCGATATTAGTTGTCTAATGGGTTTAAGTCATCTCTTAAGATCCTTCTCAACCATTTGAAGTGAGTTAGACCCAATTTTAAAACATCATTGCCTGGTCTAATGGTGGTTTGTGAGGTGTCTGCCTGCTCGATGGTTTAGGGCCTGTTTTGGGATTAGTTTGATTCCATTGATCCCCCCCTAAGTTGCTCAGCTTAGGTTGGGCTGAGGGGTGCGTGAATCGGTTGCCTACAGGGTTTTATTCTAATATATAAATTGTGTACTTAGCCATTTGGGATGCACTGGACCATTTTTAACAGCAACACAACAATCTGCAATCTAAGTAATAGCCTGAAGACACACCTTCCTGCCATTCCTAGTTCGTGATGACTTCATCTCAGCAGCAGAATTTTTTGCGATGATCCTAGAAAGCTCCCTACCCTTTTGATCATCCAGCATTTCAGCTAGAATGTCTTGGTTGTGCTTTTCAGACTGTTGGTTTCACATGTATAAGATCATCAGTTTTTATTTGAAATATTCATGCTGATAAAAGATCAAACAGCTACTTATACTGTGTTTATCTTTAGAAGTTAGAGGAGGTAGCTAGTGCTTTTATTTCATTCCTGGAAAACCAATAAATGCAACTTCTTCAGCCCCGCACTCCATTAGTAATAACAAGATACAAACAAAGAACATAAGCTAGGAGAAACAAACCTCTTCCAACCTTGCAACATAAGTGCTTCTAATGGCAGAATCCAGCTGAGAGTGGTTGCCACTCTTCCTTGTCAAGCCCTGTATAAGTTGCAAAAATGTACTTAGTACCATATATAAAGGATACATCAATGATTGGCAAGTAAAGTCTATAGAGAATTGTTTTTAATTGAGTGGTGTCTTGGACCATACTTGTTCAAGTTCAACTTTGAATTCTTCAACAGCATATCTAAGTCCTTTCTTCATTGCTTCATATAACCCACTATTTATGTCATCTTGAGTAGGGTGTTCAGCCTGTGAAAGAAAAAATGAGTCACATAAGCATCATAAGACACCATGGTCAGAGTGTCGGCAAAACGAAATGTCCTAACCTGTTTCTGGGAATAAACAGCATGAATGATTTTCTCATTCAGACTTTTACCAGAATGGTCTTTTAATTCATCATCTGTTAGGGCAGAAGAGTGACTCTGAAACAAAAGAAAGATGAAATTGGGATCCACAAACAACTGCAGGAAGGTGGAAATTTACATCCAAGGAATGACAATACAATAGGGAGTTAGTCAGAAGGGAGAAAATTCAAACGGTCAGCTGAGTGAGGTTTAATAAAGCTGGTTTATTATTTCTAAGAAAGTAGTCATTTCTTACAGAGTATCCATCATGTAAACGCGAAGGGTCTTTTTGGTTTATTGGCCTTCTCGATCGTGGACCATTCACAGCTGTTGACTTATATGAAGGAATCCCATTGTTTGTATTGCCGAGACTCTTGGTGGTACCCAGGGTTCCTTGTTTGCGAGAATGGTCAGCATCACTCTGCAATGTAAAATAAATACGATTTGTCAAAAAGTCCATCTTCTTTGACTAAGGCAGAAAACATGGGCAGCTACTTATGATTGTAATTATATTCTTAAATCAAGCATGTCCAAAAATACTAAATTCTACAGTCCTGTAGACATTAAAATAACCACACATTAGGTTCATCTTCCCCTTTTCTAAAAACAACTCCTTGAGTGCCCATCTATAGGTTTCACCTATACGGCTACTCAGCGGGGGTTTGCATACTGTTAAGCTAAAGACCCAGCTCTGTGTTTTTTCCTTTTTCAAGTGTATCGATTCTGAATGTGTACACATTTCCATAGATTTAAACCTTTTGAGTAGAAAGATACACAAGAACTGATTCAGAATCTCAGGAACCTCATAAATCGCATGCACAATGACATCAAAATATGGAAATTTGCATTTTTAATCCAATTCCTGCACAATCAGCCATTTGGGGCCACTGTTATCAGATTTTATGCATATCATCTATTATTAATCCACATGGCAACAAAGACTTCACATCCTCATCTTAACATTATCGTTCCTTATCATCATTTACAGAGTATTTTTAATACAAGTTCCATATCATTATTAGCATCACTAAATGCATAGTCAATGACACGGCAAAATCTCACACCAAGCAAAACTTAGAAATCAATATTCATACTTTCTTGGTGTATCATTTTCTATATAGTGTCTTTGTATATGCTTCCAAGAGGAAAACTATAGGATGCTAAAAATTGTTTTTTTGGGAGGAAATAAGAGTGGAGGAAAAGGTAAATCCGTAAGATTCTTTTGTTGGGGTGGAGGTTGGTGGTGCACGGTGCACAAAACATAAAAAATATTTGGTTTAATTTTGAAGGAGAGGAAAAGAATGTGTGGGGAGTTTATAAAGATCCCTGACTCCCTTAGTTTGGGTTTCCTTGAAATAATGAAATCCCAGTCCTCCCTGATTTAATTGCTGAATTTCTATATTCTCACTGCAACAGTTTTCCCCATTCTTATAGGAGGAGAGTACATAATCAATGTAAACAAAACTGCATAAGTAAAGTATAACAGGAACCATAGTCCTCTCTCCAAACCCAACAGAAAGGAAAAAACTAGAAGTCTAGAACTAACTACCTAAAATTCCAAGCCAAGCAATCTAAGTGTACAGCTTGCAACAGCAATAGGCCCATAAACAACTCTTGTGCTGCTAGTGCAATAATTATCCACTACCACGAGTCTCAGATGGGGGTGGGGTTAACCCTTCCCATCAAATAGTTTCTTTGCTAGTTCATCTTTCACTCTCAATAACTCCTATTTCCCTTTCCATCTCTTTCTTTCTCTCCTTCAAACATGACTTTTCTTCTCTATTATTTGTATGTCCTACATTCTCTACAAATTTCTTCCCTCCCACCCTGTGCCCATCCGAGCACAACATGTTCATGCGTACAGTGGAGTTGCATGGTGATTGCAACAGGTGCACTCTCAAGAAGTGCACCAACAAGCCAGTTGATAAGGTTGCTCATCTGGATGCTATTGTTGGATATACAGATTCTACAAAACCAGTCCAGTCCTGCCATTGGCAGGGAGTGCACTACCATCCAGTGTGGGAGGAAACTCCAAAGAGTGTGAGCATGTGAGAGCCTTATGGTTTTACTTTTCAATCCAAGACAGATGGAGTAGGTGATGATTGGTGAGATTTAACAACAAGATGAAGATGGAATCTTGAAGTTCAATGGTCTTATGACGGTTTGTGTTGATTTTTTTTTGTGGCAAATCAAGTGTCTTTAGCTTTGAAAGAGAACAAGAGTGTACCAAATAGTCAAAACAGTTGAAACTTGAACCAGACTTTAAGAAAGTTGTTGAAAAGTACAAAATATGTGGTTAGAATTTGTTTAGAGAGAGAATTCTTGATAGCC
Organism: Cuscuta australis; assembly: GCA_003260385.1. Classification (NCBI taxonomy): domain Eukaryota; kingdom Viridiplantae; phylum Streptophyta; class Magnoliopsida; order Solanales; family Convolvulaceae; genus Cuscuta; species Cuscuta australis. Next base: position 2,817,725 of record NQVE01000162.1, on the reverse strand, counting down.
ACAAAATCATTACCAAAATAGGGAATAAAGTAGGTATAAGATATTTTTAGGACATCCAAAAAAGGAAAGTGGAAGGAGTTTTATGGGAAAGAGGGAATAACACTTAAGAGAGAGTGATAATAACTACTACTCCCTCCATCCCGAAATAAATTCACGGAGTTTAAGAAAAGTGTTGAAAAGTAAGTATGCGATTGAAAAGTGTTTAGAAGATAGAGAAAGCTTGTGAGCTCCTGTTGTATTCTTTAATAGGAAAAGGAGAAGTGTGAAGTTTATTTTGGGAAGGACAAAAAAAGAGGAAAGAGTGAAGTTTTCTTCGGGGTGGAGAGAATATATAGTTGAGATAAAGAAATGCAATGATAGAAGACAGGAATACTGGAAAGTGTCTAGAGATGGCCTGATAGTTAATGAAAAGAGATGAAAGTAATCAAGCTCGATAGAACTTGTGGGTTTATTTTCTAACCTTCAGGTAGCATTGGTGAATATTAGTACTATTACCGCATAAATAAACAGGCACACATTTGTTTAAAGGAAATTATCATACATTTCAACATTCTAATGAGAGCAAACTGAAACGCAATGCTAAAACAATATGCTCTATAACCACATCAGCAAGCCGCAACTCTACGAACTTATAGAAGTGCAAACAATGTCAATATAATGCCATTGCATCTTAGCAAACAATGCCGGTTGCATGTACGATGTGATGCTGAGTTTTCAAACCATGTTCAAATATGGCTAAAAAGGTTTTCACTTAAGACCAAGCTTCTAAAAATTGTTAGGTGGTAGTCAGGTGGGGCTGTTGTAGGCTTGTAGCCCACCTTCTAGGAGACTTCTCTTGCTTTTTTATGTACGTAGTGTTGTTTTATTTGTTGATGTTTTTTATAACTTTTAGTGATGGAAATAGTGCATGTACTTCCTAGAAGTTATGAGGCTGTTTACTGAGCAGAAAGGTTTGAAATATGAAGAATAGAAAACAGAAAACATTTTTACTTCACTAGTTTTTCGACTATAAAAAGAAAAAGAAAATTGCTATCTTGTACATTTCAGATTTTCTAGAAAGCGAGAAAGCACTTCTTTATGTTTTCTAAAATGAAATACCGCGTTCTTTAGGTCTCAGTTCGGCATTGATCCAAGTTCTGAGATTTTTGGTTTAACGATTTAAAAAAACCAAAGATTTTTGGAGTATATGACATAGATCGCTTACTTAACTAAATAGTTATTTTAATGCAATTATGCTAATCATATTAATTTTGAAAATTGCCAAACAAAAACCATTTTTTTCTAGTCTTCATATTCATGCTCCAGCTTTCAAAAAAATGGGAAATAGAACGAAGAGGGCAATACTAAAGAATCCTTATAAGTACAGCTAATCATCAATGACAGCTACATACAGGCCCCGCTATTAGACATGACAACCGCCTCCATTGTCACTAACCACCGCCGGTGAACTGTGGCAACTGTCAAACAATGAGTTTACATTTGAGCAGTGAAGTTATAACTTCAAGCACCCTCAGTATAATAAACTTTGTAGATCATGTTTTATCACTCTAAGGGCTATACAAGGTAGATTGACTGTTTCCAAACACAAAAAATATGAAACCTTCCCCGACACAGTTTTGAGTATTCAGAGAATTAGGTCAACACTAGTGGAGCTTAGCAACTTGAACCGTTTGCAATTAGAATGTGATTGAAATTAATTCAGACAAGCCATACTTCATAAAGTTAGAAATTCAAACTCTAATTAGCAGAAGAAAGAACCCTCACCTCAGAGTCGCTAATCTGATACCTAACTGATGAAACCGATCGCCGCCTCCTGGAATTGCTCTCAGCCTTCTCAGGAAGACCATTACTAACCCGTGAACGATCAGAAACAATGCTCTTCCTATCTCCACTATTCCTCGAGCTTTGCCTGGACACTGACCTCCCACGCCTTTGTGACGACGCCGTTTCGCTCGCCCAACGACCAATGTCGGAGCCCCGCCTGGCCGAGCGAGCGTGGTCCGGATCACTGCTATCAATCTCCTCATCCCTCCTGGAGAAAAACTCCTGCGCGAGATCATCGAGACTGATCTCCGGAAACGCCGAGCCGGAGCCGGAGCCTCTGACAGTGTTCACGAATTTTCTCCTAGGAGTGGGCTCAAAACCTGAGCTGGCGGCAGCCTCTGGTGGTTCCTCACCGAACGGAAGCCTCCGCGAGAACCGGCTGAGACTCCTCGACCGGCGATTAGCTCGATTCCCGGAATATGAGCTGGTGGATGAGGAGGAGGAGACCTCGCCGGAGACGCCGCCGATGGGAGCTCTCTTGGTCGTCGATTTGAAAGCAGAAGTCGCCATCCGTGGGAATCCTCAGCGCATTAACGGCCTGAAACCAGAATTAGCCGGAGGAAGAGGGTAATTTGGCGGAGGAATCAAAGGAATCCTCTACGTTTTGAAATTGGGAGGAAAAAAAGTGAAATTTGAAATTGGCGTTACGAGTTGGGCGAGTTAATTCCATTTATGCACTTCGCCTTCAACATTGAAACCCAAGCTTTCCATTTAAACTCAAAACAAGATAATCGGCCCTTCCAGGTCCACCTCCTACCAGCTACTTGAGAAAGATGACACTATTTTCAAGAAGACAGCAGACGTCCTTACATTTTGTTGTAATGATTGGAAGGGGACATTTCATCCAATATTTCATCTATAAACGTTTATAAATGTATTTTTTTCCTATTCTTTTCTAAATGTTTTAAGGTAATAAATCTTAAATCGCTCCTTTTTTTAATTCTTTGTTTTTCTTTCATTTTGTTACTATTTTTTAAAGTGTTATTTTAAAATTTCTTCTATAAAATCGTATAAAAATTCAAAATTGTTTGTATTATATTAAAACAAATGAAATAAAAAAATTTAAAAAAAGAAAAAACAAGGTAATGACAAAATAGGAAAAAACGGTATTGGAAAAATAGGGGAAAAAAATACATTTATTAACACTTACGGATGATGTATTGAATGAAATGTCCCCTCCCAGTCATTACAACAAAATATAAGGACCTCGTTTGTCTTTTTGAAATTAGATGGACCTGAAAGTTATTTCGAAAAAACTTGCGTCACCCGCGAGTAATTTTCTGTCTATTTTCAAATAAGAAATGAGACATAAATATTTGTCCAATTCGATTTTTTTGAACTAAATTGAACAAATTATAAGTTTTAATTACTCTCCATTTACATTGCGTATTAATATAATAAAATAAAATTTAAAAAGTTCTCAATACAATAAGTCTAATAAAATTGTTTTTAAACCAATTCTGTTTGTGAACGTAGCATTGTCCTATTTCAAATGAGAAATATGTATTCAAATAGATATTGTCGGTGTGTGCATGTGGCAAACATGGTGTACAAATGAGAAAATTTTCAGTTTGCTCCTACTCCTCCTAGCACAACTCAAAGGAAATTGTTAATAAAATTTAATTGTGTATTGAAGATATACAAATAAATGTTCATAATGTATAGAATCTTTGCATAAAAGACGACATTTAAATAATACGGTATTCAATATAATCATAAACTAAATGTTAACTCGTCTATCTGTCAAATTTCCGTATTTATAGTTGTACGTTTCAATTTTTCTTGATGATTGTATCATACTTTTTTTTTCTCTGCTCTCGAAAGCTTTTGTTTATTTGTGTGTGTTCATTTATTATTCAATAAAATAAAATATTCTAATCACATCTTATTCTGTAAAACTTTTGATGTAGTTTTTTAATATGTGATTTTTATTTTTTATCGATATACCAATTTTTAATAAAATGATTTCAAAAACTGAAAGATTTTACTTCGTAAATCCCAATTTGTAATCAAATTTTGGATGGATGGAGTATTTCTTTTGAAGAGGAACGTTCTATCCTAAGTGAGAACGACTAAAATAGGACTAAAACATTAAAAAGAGTAAATTCTAAAATTGGTCCTTTATAACATAGGGGTTTCCATATTTAGTCATCTATTATCAAATATTACCTCCGTAGTCCTTTTTTTAAGAGTGCCTTTCCAAAAATAGTTCTTTTTTTATCTTCTGCTATGTTGGTGTTAATTTTAAGGCTAAAAGTATAATTTGACATCAACATTATGTCTAGTGACGTGTTCAGATATTGATTAAGCGGATAACTTAAAAATAATGACTATTATTGTGGGCTAGGATTCTGACAAAAGACCACATTTGTAGAATATGGTTGTAGTAGAAAGCGACTATAATTCACAAACGACGCAAACGGAACGCTCTTTGGAATTGTGTATGACAAAAAAGATACTCCCTCCGTCCTAAAACTTTCTTCCCGTTGCGCAAAACGAAGAAAAATCCCAAGTTTTTTCAATCTATTTTATTTAAATATTGGTATAGAAATAAAAAATAAAACATACATATTTAAAAACTACATCAAAAGTTCAACAAAACGAGTGGTGACAAGAATATTTTATTTTATCATATAGGCCATGAAAAAACACAAATAAATATAAATCCCCGTGAAGTTGGAATAGTGCTCTCGGAAGAAAGTTTTAGGACGGAGGGAGTATATTATCATTGTGAAATTACACTTTTAGCCATGAAATTAACATCAACATGATAGAAGATAAAAAAGGACTATTTGTGGAAAGATACCCATAAAAGAAGGACCACATGGGTAATACTTGATCATAGAGGACTAAATAGGGAAATCCCTCTGTTATATAAGATCAATTATGGAATTTACTCCATTAAAAATATACCAAAATAAGATTTCCATATTTTTATTACCGAAATAGGACTTAAAATTCATTTACATTACCAAACATGGTCATATACATTACCAAAAAGTATATGTAATGTGCACGTGTACAGTGCCACATTACCACAGTGCGAAGTCCTATTTCGAAAAAAATACGTAAGTCCTATTTTGGTACTTTTCTCTATGTTTTAGTAATATTTAGGGTGATTTCAATTATCCTAACTACTCCCTTCGTCTTAATCTAAATCGCCTGTTCCGGTCTATGATATTTGACTAAAGTTATTTTCAAATCATTTTTATATGAAAAATGTTGTAGAATCAAAACATAAAAATTACATATTTAAAATTTTGATAAAAATATCTACAAAAGTAGTGGTGACATGACTATTATTTTATCAAATGACTTATGAAAATAGAGAAAGAAAGTAAAAGAAGTTTAAGCATATAAATAATAAATAGACAATTTAAGTTGGGACAGAAGTACATTGGAAAAATATTAATGGCATTTTTAACTTTAAAATCAAAAAATTACTTAAGATAAATAAAAAAGATAAAGGCCCCAACTACTTTTGTGGTTTAAAGTAAAATTTTAATTTTTTAGAAACATTTTTTATTTTAAGAACCCAATCAAGAATATTAAAGCCTCCATTAAGTCTAGTTTTCCCTATAAAAGAAAAAATGATGAGCCCATTATCAAGCGTTCCCTCACACCTAGCCGGACGTACGGTCCATGAGAAAATGACAAATTGAATTTTGATCGCAGATTAGATTTTGCACCTAATATTTTGATCGCAGATTAGATTCAGACATGACAAGCTATTAAGGTTAGATTTGTACCCCACACAACTTAAAACAAACATTGCTACTCATAATATCTGTTAACATATATCCAAGTGATTAAGGTTAAACACTTGTACCTACTCACTTAAATACACATCACTAATACTCAAATTATCTGTTAAGATCAAATTTAGGTTAATAATTAGCACATCAAGGCTAACAAATTCTAGCTGGTTTCTTGAAAAAATGCATGTGCTTAACAGTGCACATCTAGGTTGTAATATAGTGCACCATTTTTCTTGTTTGCATTTTTCATGAGAAGACTACTTTATATTAATATATATCCAAGCTAATTATCAAGCCATTCATTATTAATCATGGGGCAGCAACCATTGTTCTTACCATCTCCAGCAGTAGCTTGAGCTCAGTCTCCAAGTAAACTTTCTCCTCCTGTGAAATGATCCCGCGGCGTTTCTTCAGCATACATTTGAGAACGGTGATGTTTCGCTTGATTGAACCGAACAAGAGAATGTCCTCGTACCCAGAGTCCGAGGGAAGCACGGGTTCTGGATTTGGAGCCATCAATGGAGCATCCGAACAGGGACGGAGCACTAGTGTACTACCTTCAGATGAAAAGAAGTTTCAGTCTTTTTTGTCAAATAAAAAAGGGGTTACAATGGACAAAGATTTTAATTCTTTTACCAATTTCAGAGCTTGTATAGGGAAATGATAGATGCTTGCTCTTCTTCCTCTTCCTTGGAAGAGGACTCCTCTCATGTTCTTCTTTATTGGGAACTTTCAAATTGTCAAGAGAACCATTTTCTCTGCACCCAATGGCCATAGCCTTCATTTTCTTCAAGCTTTTATCATCTGCAATGGCCATAGGATTCCTCTTTTCTTTCCTTCGGCAATACACCTTATTATCAGCAATCACCGGGCACTTTATTATAGGAACCTGCACTATTGCGGCGTTGAGATCAATCGTGTCAGAAGCAAGAAATGTGGACATGTCTTCAAGCCCTTCAATGGGTTTCGGTTCGCGAAAACAGCACAATGGGTACCCCCCCTTTGCGCGGTAGAAAGCAGATAGCCACTTAGTCAAGACAACAGTCTCCATCTTAGGAAGCGAAATGGCCTGCGCAAGGTTCCTCAACATCACAAGAACCAAACGAGCTTCGTATCTAGGCAGCGAAAGCTTGCGGGTATCACAATTCGGCACAAGAACTCGCGCCTTGATTCCAGCATTCCCAGCCAATGGCCTACACTTGCAAGTGCTCATTTCCAGCTCCAATAAGGTCCCGATCTCAGCAAGGGACTTCTCCACAGCATTGAGGAAGCTCTTCACGCCGCTCTGCCCTGACATTTCCTCAAAGCTCTCCGCGAAGGGCTTCAGCTGTGACGGGAGACACCAAGAGAAGGAGCTGTCCCCAAAGTAAACCACAAGCAGCCTACCAGGCTGCCTGTACTTCAGGGCAAACTCAGAAGCATTAGAGGGGTCATAAATCCGGCCTGGCCACCACGGGCGCCACTTTACTTGCCCCCAAACAAAGTCGCCTACCGAATAAGAGTCCTTAACCATACAATGATCAGCTTCCTTCTCTGCTCCTCCTTCCTTGTTCTCCCCAGATTTAGTGAATCCGAGCTCCATTGCCGGCTCTCTCAAACCTTCAGCCAACGGCCTGTTCTCCATATACCCATCAGCAGCATCAACCGGGAAAGATTCCACATTGGGAACACTCTTCAAATACCCAGTACTCTCATCCAACATTGGCACCAAACCAAGGATTTTGGGAGTGTTGGGTTCAGAAAACCCAAAGGTTAGGGGTTCATCTGTCTTCTCCGGTTCCATTTTAGGGTAAAACACTTCAAAGAAAGCTTCTTTATCTACTTCCTCTGAAAGGGCGAACAGATTATTAGAGAAAAAATATACGAAAAAATGAGAAATCTGGGCAGAAATGCAAACATATAAGTATAATCCAAGAAAAGGGACCTACCACTTTACCAGCAAAGAAAAGTAGAAAATGTGGAGAGGGAGAGAGATCAGAGGTGGTTCTTGAGCTCGTTAGGGTTCTTGGGGTTTCCCAAATCCGACGAAATGATTCAAGAAAGCTTTGGAAGATTAATGGGCCATTTTTGTGTTTTCATCAGCTTCTTGATCGCCGTTGAGACCGCTGGGCAAAGCAGGGTGTTGGGTTTTGGCGTTTCCGCTGCACAAAAGCTGTCCACTGTGGAGATTCCTCAGAGCATCAAATCATTTATTACGGCTAAAAAGGGTTGTTTTATTCACTCGGTAATTATGAATGTTGTACGAAAAATAGAAATAGGCTCGTACACTTCCTAGCTACAAGACAGGATACTACGAACCCACAATTTGAACGACTGTACCACCCCGGCAAAAAAATGAAAAAAATAAAATGGGAGTGGTTCTTGAGACCGGTCTGGTCTTCTTGAATCGGTAGTCTCATTCAATTCTTGAACATTTTTATTATTTTCGTCTCTAAAAAGTTTTTTAATTTTTTTCGATCACAACTGATAAATTTTGACTACAAATTAAATAAAAGTGATGATTTATATTTTTTTAGAAATCACAATATATAGGAGTAAACATTGAGAAAGTACTAAAATAGAAATTACACATTTTTATTCCCAAAATAGAAGTTTGTACTGTATATTAATATTTTTATATTAATATTTCACAATACTTTTTGGTACTCCCTCCGTCCCCAATTTGATTATAAATTGCGGGTTACAGAGTAAAATTTTCTATTTTTGAAATCATTTTATTTACAAATTGGTATATTAATAAGATATAAAAATTACATATTAAAAAACTACGTCAAAAGTTCTACAAAACAAGAGCTGACAAGAATATATACCATTCTCCCACTTGGAGGCTTGATAAACATCAACTGCCATCCGCCACGATCGCCTATACATCGAGTAATCTTCCTCAGCTCTCCTGTTGCAGCGGCCTTATCATCAGACAACTGAAAGGCCCGTTGAAGGGCCCAAGCTCCAACACATCAGTCACGGCAAAATCTGCCCCTGACTCGTCCTCGGTCCCTACCAGCTCCCACTGCAGACGCACACTGCCGGATCCTGGAACATCCTGAGAACAAACACTCTACATACTCAGCAAGAAATTTTCTGGAGATGTTCCAACAGCTGGAATACTGGTTCTCCTGACCCACTGTCTTCTAGGCAACTTGGCTGAAGCGCCTTTTGAGCTCCCACTACCATAAATACCTCTGACTGGCCCCCTTGAACCTTTCCACGCTCGTTCATCCTGAGTCTGACCAGTGGCTCTAGGTTTCTCTCTTGCACAGACAACCTTATTCTGCCCACGAGACTCTGTGAACCGGACTTTGTTTCTCTTCTGAACTTGGACGGTCACTCCCTCAGATGGTAACCCGACCATGTACAACGAACCTCTCTTCTTTCCACGAGCTATGAAAATATTTCCCTTCACGACCTTCCACTGCCCATCTCTGAACTTTACCTCGTGTCCCTGTTCGTCCAACTTCCTGACAGAAATCAAACTTTTCTTCAAGGCTGGATCCACTCTAACATCCTTCAAAGTCCAGAAACCGACTGAGGTCTTCAACACCATGTCACCCATGCCCGTCACCTCAAGAGCACTGTCGTCCGCTAGTCGTACCTTTCCAAAGTCCCCAGCAACCAGATTCTGCAATGCTTCACCGCTGTGGGTGGCATGAAATGAAGCACCAGAATCCATGACCCAGGAATCCACATTGCTTTCCTCGCAGCAAGTCAAAGTGACCTCCTCGTCACTCGTAGAGCCTTCAGCAATGTTCACTTTCTTGTCATTCAGACATTGATTCCTAAAATGCCCCACCTCCTTGCATTTCCAGCACGTTACACCTGAGCTGTCATGAGTCTTCGACTGGCTCCTTTGTCTGTTCTTGCTCCCACTACCTCTGCTATTTCTTCTGCCTCTACCAACATGAAGTAATTCACCAGATGACTCCCCTGAACTCTTTCTTCTGACATCCTCGCCAAGAACGAGATCTCGAATCTGATCAAAGGTGAATCCATCAGGCCCCACTGAACCGGTAACCGCTGTAACCGTTCCGGACCAACTATCAGGCAAAGACGATAGCAGTAGCAAAGCTTGAACTTCATCATCGAACTTAATGCCCACTAAGGCAAGTCTGGCTAAGATCGAATTCAACTTGTTGATATGCTCGGTAACTAAAGTGCCTTCTCTCATCCTTGTATTCACCAGCTCTCTAATCAGAAAAACTTTGTTAGCTGCAGATGGCTTCTAGTACATATTAGACAACGCTTCCATAATTCCCTTCGTTGTCTTCTCCTTCAGAATGTTGAACGCAACATTCTTGGTCAACGAGAGACAGATCACGGACATTGCTTTCCGATCCAAACCTGCCCAATCTGCATCCGACATCTTTTCTGGCTTGTCACCCAAAACCACGTCCAAATCTTTCTGAACCAGCAAATCTTCAATTTGCATCTTCCACCAATTGAAATCTGTACCATCGAACTTCTCAATTCGGAACTTTCCATCTTCTGCCATCTCAAACGACTAGACGAGATACCCGGTACAACTAATTTCAGATCTTGGTATTTTTTCGTCAAAAAATCAGGCCCACCACACCAACCAAAACAAAACAGCCCAAAATCCAAAATGAACCCACGGCCAACACCTCTCTTTGACGCTCAACCCAATTCAATTAAATAAAAAAAGGGCTGAAAAAAACCTTGTCCGGCCCACTGTTTTTCTTTCTTCGCACCCTTCTTTTTTTTTGTTCTGGCGGCTGTGCAATCTCAAAACGGGAATGGCTTCAGCGGTGGTGCTTCCAGGAGACGACGGCGCGACTGGGAGACGGCGACAGCGGCTGGTCGGCTGAGCTTTCTGCCTGCGGCAGCTCCTGTGTTCTCCGGCAACAATAACGCTCTGCGCAGGGTCAGACTGCTATGGCGGCAGCTCCTCAACTCAGCAGCGGCGGTGGCTCCCCAACTCAGCGGCGGCGGCGGCTCCCCAACGCGGCTTGACTGCACGCGGACGGTGGTAATTCTCCTCGAACTAGCGGCGTAGATCTGAGGATAGCAGCGGCTCCTCAACCCGGCGGCAGTCTTGCTCGACAGAGTCACTTCTCCTTCAGCGACGGCGACGGCCAGTTGTGTGACGACTCCTCTGCGGGGGGCGCCTGGACGGATCAGCGGCTGCTCCTGCGCGGCTGACGGCGGCAGCGGCTCCTTCTTAGATCTGTCGCACACCCAGATCCGAAAACCCTAGGTGACAAATTTGCAATTCGTGCTCGTGTTGAACAACTTGGCTCTGATACCACTTGTTGGGAATTAACACACAACACACACAAATAATCTGCGAGAAACGAGAGAAATGGAACACAAACGACACACAAAAATTTAACGTGGTTCGGTTTCCCTAATCCACGGCTGCAACAGGAGGATTTTCTTATTTCACTTGTGGTGCAGATTACAAGTACAAGCCCTCTATATATAGGGGAAAAAAACTAGGGCTACGCACAACTGGGCCGGGCCGACAAACAAGCCTCCACAAAGCCCAACATATTTTATTTTATCAAATAGAAATTGCGTAAACAAACAAAAGTTATCGAGAAGAGAGAGAAAAAAATTGTAATCTATTTAGGGACGGAGGGAGTATTATACATTGTGATGATTGACATTGTGTGTGTATTTTAACACTTATTTTGTGAATAAAAACAAAGAACTCGTATTCAGGTATATTTTTTATGTTTTATTTCTACTTTTGCCTTTTTCTCAATAATATTATTTGATTTATTTCATAAAATATTTTCAAAATAATATTTTATCTAATTAATATATTATATATTTTTTATTTAATTATAGATCAAAGATTGAAAATGGTTAGTCGCAAAATAATCAAAATGAGACAAATATGGGGTATAAGTCAATTTTTCAATGAGGGCTCGTATTTGCTTTTGTTATGGGTTTTTGTAAGTTAGCAATTTAAAGTCTCGGAAACATATTTTCCTCAAAAGAAAAATAAAATATAAGACCATTACCAAAAAAGTAAAGAAAGACAATTGTCATCATATGCTAGGCATCCAATTCGCATCAGACATGTCGGGATTGTAGTCACAAAAATCAAAGATTTCGATCCATTTCACCCGGACAGCCTCGTTTGAAACTGGAGCCCACTTAGAACAACCATTGAAGATTTTTCACACATTATCATACATGAATGCAAAAATTGTGCTTGATATTTTTCAATCCGATCGAACAGTTGAGATAAAATTTATAAAAACCAGATAATGGATATCCGGGCCCGGTAATCAGATAGAGACAACCCAATTGGGATATATATAAGTCCAAGAGCATAGAGTCAAGGCCTGAAGGTGGACATAGAGTGTCGGGTCTGCCCCGATACCCGAATGAGTTGTGATTCCCCAAATCCTGGGATTGAAGGGTTTGATGACTGATTTCCCGCCCGATAATGTAGCACACAAAATATTACATGCCTTGTATACGGTAGAAGTAGATTATAAATAAACGGCAAACCCTCCATTGTAAAGCAGGGTGAATATAGAGCTTTTATAAACACACAAGAGTTCTAATTTTCTCCTGGACAGTTCTTAACTTCGATCTTATTATTCTTTTGTTCATTCGCCATAGTTGTTGGGCTAAATCTAATCACCAGAAATTGCTTGATTTTTTATATTTATATTCTGTTACTTGAAAGCAAAGATGTGCAAAAGGTGGCGCTGCATCATGAATCGTGATAGACCTTCGATCACCACTCTTTCCCCTTTATTTGCATCCTGATTCCAATTTCATTCCTAAAGTTTCTCTTCTTCAAAGAGTAATTTCTAAAGTTTTTGTTGATTTGCTTGTCCATCTAAAGTTAATTTGAAATCTGTAATTGTTTCAAATACTAAAAGGGTGAGGTTTTGTTAAATGATCTGAACAAGAGAGCGTGATGAACATAAACTAAATGTTGTAGCAATAAGAGTGAATTTTATATAATCATTTAGGTATAATTGCAATATTTTAGACCTATTTAGGACCATTTCTAATGTTTAATTAAAACCTATGGCAGTAATACTCTTATAAGAAAAGGGAAATATTAGCATAAATCCAATCCAATTACGGGTTGTTTCAAAATACGATCTCTCAATTTGTACACTTATCGTTGTCTTTCGCGTGAATCTCACATTGCCCCCACAAAGATTAAGAGTTAGAATAAAAAGTATATAAACGTCATGCTTACTTTATGAGGTTTGGTTAGAGTGACGCGTAACTATTAAAGTTGTGTAGGATAATAGCATATATTTTTGAACGTTGATAATTCTATAATTCTAATATCTTTTCATACATAGTTTCTTAACCTATTGAAACACGGAGAATTATCGCCTCTATTAGAGATTGAACCCAAGACCTTGTATTTGGAAGAGTCGCCTTGGTGCCATTGGACCAGAAGATTTCCATGCAAAACAAGATTGAAGCCATTTAGAGTCCCCTGCAGTGGGCAGCTCTTCTGGTTTTGGGTAGCCACCCAGTGATAATCTTTGCATTGAATCCTCTGTGAATGATATATGTTATTGAAGATAAGGATTTGAGGGTTTCCTTAGATAGCTTGGTAATTTTTGTAATGTATATATACGGGCTAGACATCAATGCAAAAGCAACTAATTCATTCCTAAAATTTTACATGGTATTGGAGCGTCTTTCTTGGAATTTTCCAAAAAACTAGTCCTTCCGTTCTCATCCAAGTCGCCCATCCAGTAGGCGGCACGATTCAGTCCCCTGCGAATCTACACGTCTTAATGCTTACTTTAAAGAAGGTGCAAACTTGCCATTTGATCTTTGTTGGTTGCTTGATACGTACTAATGTTTGTCAAGTACTTTTTAATGAATTGAACATTATTGTCTAATCTGGGACCATTTGTTGAAAATGGAGATTGGTCGGGGTGAATTACGTAATGGAGTCTATGTCTTTTGCCGTCTAGAGGTTGAAGCTCATGCATCAACAGTTGATCCAGTGGTCCTTCATCAGCGTTTAGGTCATCTCTCTCCTCATATATCAGTTTCTCTTAGTTCAAATAATAGCACTTCTACATTAAAGAAGGTGCAAACTTGTGAAATTTATTTTTTGTCCAAACAAATTGCACTAATAAGGCTTAGGCCATTTTTTATTTAATCCATTGTGATATTTGGGGTCCTTATTCAACATGTATGACTGCGTGTGCTCATTACTTCTTGACTATTGTTGATAATTTTTCTCGTGTTGTTTGGGTCTATCTCATAAAAGTGAGAGTATATATTTTTAAAAAGATGGTACCTGAAAGTTCTTTCTAAAAAATTGGGGACCGTAATTTTTGAGAAGAAAATGATGAAAGAATAACAAAGCAAGTGAATATGACGGAGGGATAGACTGAAAGTACCTCCGAAGTTAGTTTTTGGATATTTTAAAGTACTGAGGAGTATATTTTTAAAAATGATGGGATCTAAGAGTTCTTATCACAAAACTGAATGTATCTACTATCTAACATCAATTTTTTGCGTTAAATTGGATGAGAGAAAGTCGGGGTCTTAACCTTCTGAACCCCTTATATTAAAAGGGAAGATTATTTGGAGTGATACACGGTAATTTTAAAACTAATTTAAGATAGAGTTAAATATGTTTTTAGTCTTTATAAAAAAGCAAATTTTATTTTGGTTCCTTGTAAATGTTTTCATTTAAGTCATCTTTAAACATCATGAAAACTTTTGATTCATTCAAATAGTGCATTAATTTCATACTCAACATTCTAGTATTGCATGTCTAATTACTTCAACACAGTCTTCATACTCTAAATTTTATCATTCAACGAATTACTTCTCTAATCATCAAATTTTGTTTTATTATATTATGAATAAATTTGGTTATTGGAGATGTGATATAAATGAGGACACAATTTAGGGTATTCAAATTGGGTCAGAGGCAATTAGAAATGAAGACCAAGTTGTTTAATGTGAAATAAATGTGATATTTCAACTAATTAAAAATGTTAATTACGTTTATGAATTATTTTCAAAGTTAAAATTTTTATAAACAAAAAAATTACATTGAAAAAAAATTAGAGTAGCATAATTTACAGTAATTAAAAACACATTTAACTCTTTAAAGATATAATTAATTCAATTATTGACTAATTGGGCCGCCCAGCATGTGGAAGGCAGGCCAAAGTGGATAATGGGTAGACTGCATGTGATTAGCGGGCCCTGTCGGTTCAAGTCACATACTCCGTATATTCCAAGATGGGCCATGTACACATTAACTCTAGTATGGCTCACGCCTACAAATCTTGGAGCAGGTCGGATACGTTTGGTAGCATCTATTTCTAAAAGATTACGCCATCTTATTTTTTTACCTTTCGAATAAATATATTTTCAGAAAATTACTCGTGGGTGACGCGAGTTTTGTCGAAATAACTTTCAGGTCCTTCTATTTTTAAAAAGACAACCAAGGTCCTTATATTTTGTTGTAATGACTGAGAGGAGACATTTCATCCAATACATCATCCGTAAGTGTTAATAAATGAATTTTTTTCCTATTTTTCCTATTTTGCCATTACCTTGTTTTTTCTTTTTTTAAAATTTTTTTATTTCATTTGTTTTAATATAATACAAACAATTTTGAATTTTTATACGATTTTATAGAAGAAATTTTAAAATAACACTTTAAAAAAATAGTAACAAAATGAAAGAAAAATAAAGAAATAAAAAAAGGAGCGACCTAAGATTTATTACCTTAAAACATTTAGAAAAGAATAGGAAAAAAAATACATTTATTAACGTTTATAAATGAAATATTGGATGAAATGTCCCCTTCTAGGTATTACAACAAAATGTAAGAACCTCTGCTGTCTTTTTGAAAATAAAGGGACCTGAGAGTTATTTCAACAAAACTCGCGTCACCCGTGAGTAATTTTCTGATATATTTTTGATCACTATAAAGCGTCCGTTCTTTAGGACTGGAAAAAAAATCTGGATATTGGAAGAGACGGAGAGATACTGGAAGGAACTGGAAGAAACTGTAGGAACTAGAAGAAACTAAAAGACATTGAAAAAATTAAATAAAACTGAAAAAACTTGAAAAAATTAGAAAATCTAAAAAAACTTGAAAAAATTAGAAAATCTAAAAAAAACTTTAAAAAACTTTTTTTGGGTATTTTTATATTATTCTTATTCTAGATCTTTTTGTTATAAATTATTAATATTGTTATTGTTGTTGTTGTTGTTGTTTATACTTATATATATGCGCAATATTTTACATAATAGAGACAATAAAAGGTAGATCAAATGAATGAAAGTATAACTTTTTTATTTGTATTTTAATTATTGATGATATTATTTGTAATCTGAATTTGTTTTTTTACACTTTTCCGATCGTTTTTTTCTTTTTCAAGATGTAGTTCTCTTTTGGTTTCATAATGTAGTACTCTCAACCCCATACCATTACTATATTTTAGATCAAAATATTTATGTTTTCATTATATAAATTTAGATTAAAAAAACATTTTATGTAACTAGTTTATCCATAGTTTTTTTAAAATAGTTTAAAATATTGATATTTTCCTATTTTATCATGTAGATTAATATACAAAAAATGGTATTATTCATATTGAAATGTTGAAGAAATAATTTATAAACTATAGTTATGAACATAGTAGGTGTAATAATAATAACAATAATAATATATTATTTTGAGGGAGTAGGAAGAGTTTGAAAAAATAAAAATAGTTGGAAGAAATTAGAAGAAACAAGAAGGAACTGGAAAAAACTAGAAGGAACTGGAAAAAACTGGAAGGAACTGTAAGAAACAAGAAGAACGTGGAAGAAACTGAAAAGAACTGGAAGAAGTTGAAAGTTAAGAGTTCAAATCTTAAAGAGCAAGTTCTAAAAATAGGTAATTTTTGTTTTTAGTTTTTGTAAAATACATTTTTGTTATGATTTTTACTTTTTACTTTTTCGTACTAAACATTTTAGTCTTTCGTTTTTATTACTCAACACAATTCACATGTCCTAAATTACATTCTTATTCATAACATCTCAAATTTCTAATTTTTTTAAGGAATATAGTATTGTAAAAGTAGAAATTGTAGATGTAATTTGATAAAGAAGACGATATATGGCATGTGAATTTTCTGAGGTGACTAAAAAGGCAAGATTAGGATGTTGAATATGAAATAAATGTATCATCTCAATAAATTAGAAGTAGAAATTATGTTAAAATATCATTTCTAAAATAAATTTTTTTTGTATGATTGACTTAAAACAAAATTTATAGATACCAAAAAACAAAATAGAAAGGCGCCTATTTTATAGGAACTAAAAAATATATTTAACTCATCATAGATATTGCATATGTCACCATTAAGTTGTGTTTGTGAAACTCAAAAAAATGAATGATACTCTCTCATCATAAAGATGTTTTCAAGCTGATTTAATATACTTTTAATACAATTAAAAAAGACAGAAATTTACAAATTATATTTAATGAAAGTGAATGGATTATATTAAATGAAATGAGTGACGTGTAATAAATAAAAAGAGAGAATAATTTTGGTACTATAAATGATTAAAAAAATTATACTACCTCCGTTTCTCAAAAGAGTTTCTCTTTTGATTTTGGGGGAAATAAGGAAGTGTTAAATTGTAGTTGACTTTCCAATTTTGCCCTTGATGTGATGGGTAAAAGTAAGATGTGATAGTTTAGTTGTTAGTGAAAAAATATGATGTGATAGGTATTGTATGAAAAAGAAGGAGTAAAAGTGGTTTTTTAATAGAAAGGGGAAGTGTTTTAAGAAAAACAAAAAAAAAATGAAAGAGGAAGGATTTTAAGAAACGGAGGGAGTATATCTTTCATGTTAGAAAAAATATTTGATAAGATTTTATATGAATAGATAAAATACTGTAAACTTGGTAATACCTCTTTGACGTATAATATTTTAGTCCATAGGCTTGCTATTTCTTAATATAAATATTTTTTTACGAGTTTCACGCAAATACAATTTTCAAGAGAAGTATTGATTCATATGGAGGTAGTAAACAAATTAACCATGTTAATAATTCTTACAATGATTAACAAAATGAGGTCGTGCACATTTATCTGACTAGGATTCGTCTAAAGTTCTGTTATTAACGTGTGATACTTATGACAATATTTCAAAGAATTTCAAAGATTTGTTTTTGAGCCATTGGATGCTATAAGTGACTATTATTGAATTGTGACAATGTCTTACAATAAGCTCTTTGATCAAATCGAGGTACATCGCATAATATATTTTGTGTCGCAACACGAAAGTAGCATATTCACTCTGAAGATCATTAAAATATTTCAATGTCGCGAAAAGAATAAAAATTTATTCCAACTCCTAAATTTAATGTTCGCACAAGTTACAAACTGCTAACTCAATGTACGCAAAAGTTACGAGTTAGAATATACTTTCAACATTAGACAAAAGCTCACTATCAAGATCTATTGGATACATTAGATTTTGAATAAACGTAGACATATTTAAATCTATATTCGTTCAAAATCTATTGTATCGAATAATCCTTTAATAAACAATTATCACATGATGGAGGGAGTAGCAAATTTTTAAAATGTAATAGTAATAGAAATAGAAAATAATATCCACCTGCTCGAAAAATATATAAAAGTTTCTCCAAAATAAATGGGTGATACAAATTTTTTTTATTCCATCAAATATCGGATTTTAAACTCATCCATTGTTTCTTCCCGATTTGGGGATTTTTTTTTTTACTTTCTATTAAACTAATGACTTTATTATTACTGCAGAGTAATTTTTTTTTTACATCTCCTTAAATTTATGCTACTCCGTAATTGAGAATTTGATATGTCATGATGAATAGAATTGAAGAAATCCGGCCGCTGGGGCCCCCTAGACGGAGGAGGAGGGGACGGGGCGGCGTTGGCCGCCACAAGCGATGCAGGCGAGCAGGAGGATGGCGGAGGAGGCGCCGTCGTCTTGGAGCTGAGAGTAAAAGCTCTTCTTGAACTTCTGGCGGCCCTTCCCCTTCTTGCTCTGCGTCGCCGCCGCCCAGTGCGGCGCCGCTTCTTCTTCCCCTCCTTCTAATTGCTTCCTCTTCCCCTCTTCTTCTGCCGCCATTCTTGACACCATTTTTGCTTCCTTAAATTAAATTAAATTAAATTAAATTACTGTAATTTTATGAAAACTCTTCCCTCTATTTATACACACATTTATTTGGATCTGGTCAAACCATTTCTTAACAGACATCGAATTTTTAAATTATTTGAAACCGACGTTGGCGGGGCAGGGTATTAAATTCGGAGGAGCAATAAATTACGTGCCCGATTGTAATTAAAAGAAATATTTGGGGGGGGGGGGGGGGGGACTAATCTGCAACCAACAGCTTTTTAGTTGGGGCTCAATATTTGTCGTCTTGTCCCGTGACACCACGTTAAAAAAGAAAAGAAAAAGGAACAATCTTAACGGTACATACACCAAGTTACATTTCAAATTGTGTACAACATCACTATGTTGCAAGATGAATTATACTATTTGAACCAGATACCAACCAAAGTCTGTAATTTTTAAAATAATTAAATAAATAAAAAATGAACTATTTAAAAATTAAATTAAAAGTTCAACAATATAAGATATGAGAGGAATATTTTATTGGATGATCAGTGAAGGCATTCAAAATTTCAAACAAACAGAAGTTATCGAGAGACTGTAATAATAAAGAAGTAAATTATTTTGGGAGTGAGGGAATACATTTCTTATCTATTTTTTCTTTTTTATCTATATAAAAATGTGTGATAAGGAAAGGGCGATGTGCAATTTAAAGGATGAGCCACATCTTCGAGAGCCCCCTGAGATCTGACCAGATGGTCACTGAGAGGATGTAAATTAGATTTTATTCATAGATCAATGGCAGAAAGTGAAGCCTGCACCTGCTACTTACAGAAGTAAAAAAAATTTCTAGTTTGACTCTGAAACGGAGAGAGGAGGATATTCCAACGGTGGAGCGAAACATGTTTTTGTACTTTTATTATTCTATGTTTCCAATAACTTTTGTTTATGTATCCCTTTTGATGGGTCATTTACTAAAATAAAATAATTATGACATTACTAGTTTTGTAAAATTCTTAGTGTATGAATTTTAATACATAAAATAATTATTTATATTGAGTTTTTTAAAATAAAAAGATTAATTATGAGCATATTCTGGAGTAGGCCGAGTAGCAACCCAATAGCTGTTGTTATAATTTACAGGCCAATTCTCAAGAATCAAGATTAAGACTAAAATATAAAGAAAACCCCTCGAATAGGAGTAAAACATATGTTATATCCTCAAAGGGTGTTTGAAAGTATGGTGAGTTATGTAAAAGTAGAAGCCATAATTTAAAAACAGAAAGCCAGAAAGCATGTATTTTTAGCTTTGCTAGAAAGCACTTCTAGACCTTAATATTAACTTTTAAAGCCGTAATTTATAAGCTAAAGAAGATTAGCAAACATTCAAAATTGTGTTTTAGTAAAGTAGAAGTTATAAGTTATTTTCAAATGCAATCACAAACACCCTCTAGTAAGAGCTCAAACATAAACTTCTCTAAATATGAGTAATTAAATAGAAAAAAACCTGCCTATTCCCAGCGCACTACTCAATACATAAGGGAAAAAAATCTTCTTAAACCTTTACGATTTCATTTTTCAATTGCTTTATTTATGCTCACTCGGACCCAATTTTTTTTGTTCTTGTTTGGTCCCTCTCTAAACATTCTCTCTTTTATATTTCAAGGAAAAAGAGAGTGGTACTGGTTTAATATTTTTGTTTCTAAATTAATCCTAGCCACAAAAGAATCATTTTTTTTCAAATTTCGTGCCAAGACAAACCTAGAATTTATGGTGAGGATGGTAGGAGTGTATTTTTTTTATTTGTATAGGCAACAACTGAGACTAATCAAATGCAATACTGGTGTGGTGGTTGCAGGTGGACACAAGCTCGGAGTCTTCGAGATGGTGTTCATTTGTTTGACATTATTCATTTATTTGACATTTTGAATTTGCAAGAGTGACATTATATATGATAATTTGTGGCATCATGCATTATCAAGGAAAAAGAGAGTGGTACTGGTTTAATATTTTAGAAATATAGAAGACCAATTCTTCTATTTAACATATTCCCTCCGTCCAACAATAATGTTCATGTTACGCGTTACGATATTTGACTAAAGTTATTTTTAAACCATTTTATATAAAAAATGGTATAAAATTTAAAAAAATGAAAATTACATATCTAAAAAGTACATGAAAAAATATACAAAACTATAGGTGACATGACTATATTGTTTTATCAAATGAACAACAAAAATATGCCAATAAAGTGAACAAAGAGGTAAATAGTGAACGAGAACATTAGTATTATAAAAAATCATTATAGTTCTTCTAAGTGACAATAAATAAATAAATACTCCACCTGGTATGGAGTTTTATCATGGATCGGACAGTCAATTTTAAATTAATTAGGAAGATCATGCGATTCCAAGCAACTAAATAATCCAACCTTGATGAGACTTCAAGGTTAGACGTGACGGAACATATAAATATGGATGCACACATGCCTTACCTCTTTGCACATGGCAAGTTCAATTCTTGTCTTTATCAATGAAAAAAAAATTGTTTTTCAAAAAAAAAATTAATCATTAGCGATATGTTTGGAAATTTGGAATTAGATTTTAAATCTAGATTTGACTCAAAGTTTCATGTTTTGGAAATCTTGGAAAACTTTGGATTAGGATTTGAAGCAAATTCTTCTAATGCATAATCAAGCTCAATTCAAAAATCATGTACAATCTGTCGATATTTGAAATTCAAGAATTAAAAAATTGAAATTGAAATAAAATGATGGTTCTCAAACACGACCTAAAAATATTTTCACCACCGAAATTATTCTTTTCACCTCAATTTTAACTGGTCTTTGTATCACACATATAGAACTTAAAATCTAAATACAATTTAATCATTTTAATTGACATATTAATACAAAAGTGTGAGTTATGGTATTTCAAGTCTGAAGTTTGAAAATATGAAAATATATACTCGAAAAAGAACAAGCTTGGGGTGATTCTAAAAAAGAGCGCACACTACTTTTCAAAAATAGGAGTAAATTAAAATAAGTCTCAAATGGCAAAAAAAAAGGCTATTAAAAATTTTAGATATAAATAGGAGTTACGGAGTATTCTTCTCATTGAAGAGACAAATTTGTCCTACTTAATAATAACACTCTTACACAACTATACTTTATCGTCACAATGCCACCACTGTTATGGCCACGTTGCCAATTTTGCCGCCACACTCCTTGTGTCAATTTCGTTGCCACATTGCTAACTGAGCCACCACATTGTCATCCTTCTCTGCCACACTACAACGTACCCTCCACCGCCAAAATGCCACTACTGCGGCCACCACACTACCAACTCCCAGTGGCGGATCCAGAAAAAGTTATGATTGGGGGTACCATTAGCAGATTGTATCCAAGAACTTTCGACTGAGTACGAAAACCAGTGCGTGCTTTTTTTTAAAATGTAACATGAAAATGTGAAAGAGCATAAATTTGTCATAGTAATTTTAGAATTTATACATCAATTTAGTTTTTAAAAAAAACTTTCAACGTAATACTCCAATCTATTTGTTCAGAAATATTTTTCTCATATACGGAGTGTTATTTACACTGCTAAACTTTATTCACTTTACTTGATTATTTTCACTACATATTTCATATACTCCCTCCGTCCCATAAAGTGTTACCCATTTTGACTAAAGTAGAAATTAAGGGAGAGATAATTTTGTGTTGACTTTCCAAAAATATCCTTGATGTGATGAGTAAAAGTAGGATGTCATGTGATAGGTAGGGTTTGAAAAAGTAAGGGGTAAAAGTGGTTTTTTAATAGAAATGGGTAGGAGATTGTGGGACACAATTTTTTTGAAAGGTGTAAATCTTTTTGGGACGGAGGGAGTATAATATAGTTATGTCAACTGTTATTTTGTAGATTTTTATGTAGTGTTTAATATATAAATTTAATTTTTAATTTTACACATATAATCTAATAATTAAAAATAATTTTGGTCAAATTTTATACACCGGAATGAGAAGACAATTTCAATGGAGGAGTAATTAAAATGAACAAAAATCAGTATCAAAGATCAAAATCTTCTTCTCTGCACCTAAAAATACATACTCCGTACTCCCTAAAAGATACTGTGTAAAACTGAAAGATGTGTCCATTTTAGAAAAATGAGTGGGGAGCTGTCAATTTAAAACAAAATAAATGGGGGCATTGTTTTTTTAATCAAGAAAAGATTAATTTATCAACTGAAATTTTATTTAAAGCCTAACTTATTAGAATTTGACTAGGGGCAAGTGCTCCCATAAAAGTAAACGTGCATTTGCCCCTGCCAACTCCTCTATCACACTGTTAACCCCGTTGCCACACTGCTACCACCACCACACTGCCAATTCCGCCATCACACTACGCACGTAAAGTGAAATAGACAATTAAAAGAAAATGAAAGACTTTATTATTCACATAATCAAATTATATCTATTTTTTATCTATTTTGATGAGTATTTTAATAAAATAAAATAGTTTTAACCCCACTTATCTGGTAAATTTTTAAAGTGGATATACTTCCTAGAGATACTTTTAGAGTTCGTGCATATTGATTGATAATTAATGGGTCGATTTTTGTACGTTTATGAGATTAATGTTGTTGTTAACCTACTAATAATAAAAAAGATTCGGAGTAATATTTGGACGTACTATGAGTCTTCATTGATTTGATTTTTGTATCTCTATTGTGAGATTCTTGTTGTTTATTCACCCATTAAATTAATTTGTTCAATTTAATTTTATGATAGTTAAAATAAATGTTAAACAGTACTACACTAATAATTATAATTTTGTTTAGAAAAAATATTTTCATCAGATATTTTTTTTAAATTGAACAAGAAAAAAAAACTCCATATTTTGGAATAGATACAGTATGAAAAGTAGAATATTATTTTTAAGACGGATGGAGTAATTTAAAGATATAGAGCAGAAATCTCTTTTTAATATGGTGTATTATATTTTTACTTTAATTAACAGACCTCTGTTGTCTTGAAAAAAAGTCATGCTAGGTATACCCTATTTGTACATTAGGCAAACATAAACATTAAATATATATGATCACAAACACTAAATGTATGTGTTTGGCTGGTGTACAAATGAGGTACACAATTTTGTTGTACATCTAGCTAGCTTTATTGAAAATATAGACCTCTTTTATTTGGTAGAAGAGGCGTGCTAGGTATACCCGTGATGGTGTACACCAAATTTACACTAGGCTTCTCATCACAGAGACATAGACACGTACAAACACCAACTGTATGTGTCACACAGACAGTTGATGTTTTTATGTGTCTGTGAGAAGCCTGGTGTACATCTGTTATACATTAATTGGGGTACAACGTAACTAGTTTTTTCTTGGTAGAATGGTAGCGACTCCGATCCATCCTTAAAATATCCTCCTCTTTTGAAGATATTGTAAACTAAAATCTTACTCCACCTGTCCCAAAATGTAATCAACCATTAGTATTTCGGCATCGCGATGACCTTTTTATTTATTCGTTTTGGTTGACTATTTGATAAAATAAAATAATTTTGTCACATTTTGTTTTGTAGAACTTTTGATCTATTTTTGAATGGTGTAAGTTTTATTTTTTATTTCTCTACCTATTTGTAAATAAAATGATTTTAAAATAGATTAAGTTTTGCACGTGTTCAAGTGTTACTTATATTTTAGGACGGATGAGAGTATCTTTTTTTAAAATTAATTTTATTTATAAGTTGGTATATAAAAGTGAAATCTACAATTTATATATTTAAAGACAACATAAAACTAAAGTTTTACACCGTACAAATACTTCATAAGTGCTAATATTTACTTCCACCGGTACTTAGAATCTTTCATGTTTGAAAAAGGTGCCTCTTAAAATGTACTCCCTCCGTCTCTAAATAAACTTCCCATTTCGTTTTTTCTTTAACCCAAATAAACTTCTCTTTTCTTTTAAAAAACTCCTTTTACCCATTACTTTTTCATACCCTACCTATCATATCATTCTTTTTTACTAATAATCTACATATCACATCTTACTTTTACACATCACATCAAGAGTTTTTTTTGGAAAGTCAACACAAAAATATCACTCCCTTAAATCCTCAAAAAGTCAAAAAGGAAAGTTTATTTAGGAACGGAGGGAGTATAATTTTGATGTTACTTCGTATTTTCTAATTTTACACTTTATAATATGATAGAATATGATGTGTAAGATATAAAAATCATAATTAGAAATTTACATGGCAATTACATATTTTTAAGTCGGGTCTTATTTCAAACAAGAAAAGTTTTTTTGAGACGGAGGGAGTATATTTTATTTTATGAGATTATCAATAGAAACACATAAAAAACAAAATACTAGTACATAGTAATTAGAAGTCTTAAATAATAAAAAGAGCAGAAATTCAGGGAATACAAAAATGTCTTCAAATTGTATTCTTTCCTTAATATTTTAGTTAGTCCCAAAATATTTGTCTCAAACATTTTTTTTTAAACTTTTGAAATATTTTTTAAATATATATGTAAATAAGTAAATTTAATCTATATTTCTTATTGTTATACCAATTCAGAAATACAATAATTTAAAAAGTGAAATTACTTGAATGAGATTTGTACAGAGAAGTGATAATTAAAATCGAACATAACACTCGTTTCATTATTTAAAAATTGAGAATTATAATTTTAGACAACTTACGGAAGAAGTAAAAAGTATACTGATTGCATATACTCTAATCACTTACAACCAAATATAATCTAGATTTATACTTTCTTTATTTTAAAATTTACCTTTTTTTGTGCGTTCCAAAATAAAATTTGTATTTATTTTTTTTTTCAAAATTGAAATCCCAAGCAAATTCAAATATTATACCTTTTAAATGTTTTTTCATGAAATCCGTGACAATATTTTTTGTGAATGTTATTAACAATATTACAAGTTAGTTTGTTTTCATAATATTTTCAATCTAATGACGTTTCAATGCCTCCTCCTCAGTTGTAATTCGAATTTGAGTGAACTTTTCCATGAATTCTAGAGAATAGACTTTGTACGGCTCAAGTTAGGGAAAAGATTCCATTCGTGATAATATTAAAATTTGAATTAATTTGGGGAAAAGACTAAAATAGAACTAAAACATTGAAAATATATCAAAATAGGAGTTCTATTTTTTATTTCCGAAATAGGAGTTAAAATGCATTTACATCACCAATCGTGTCTATTTACATTACGTAAAATACACATACACAGTGTAACATTACCACGGTGCGAACTTCTATTTAAGAAATAAAAATGCAAACTCCTATTTTGGTATTTTCTATATGTTTTAGTGCTATTTAGAGTGATTTGTTACTCCCTCCGTCTCAAAATATTTGCAACATTTGTTTTTTAAGCAGTCGCGGGAACTTTTGTTTATTTCTATGTTTTAATTAGTTAATTGATAAAATAAAATATTCTTGACATATCTTATTTCGAAAAATTTTTCATGTAGTTTTTTGATATGTAAATTTTATTTTTTATTTTTATACTAATATGTAAATAAAATTAATTGAAAAAACTTGATATTTTACCTCGAGAATACAAGTATATCAAATATTTAGGGATGAAAGGAGTATTAATTTGAATGTGGCCGTCACATTAGTTATTATGTCATTTGTTTTTTTATGGATATTATCTCATTTGTGGAGATCAAAGTACATTACAACACACACAACAATGTAACATGATCGAAAATAAATGATTGACACTTTGACAGTGTTTGTTCCCACGTACAAGAACACATATGAAGACGCTTCGATCTTTGTCATTCAATTTGCAAATGAAAATTTTCAATTTCCACCTGTTTTGTCCGATTTGAAACAATTTTTTTTTTTTGATTTTTTCTATTTTTAAAGAAAGATCGAAAAGAACAAAAAACAACTTATAATATCTCTCTAAACAAATTTAATTTCGATATTTTTCGGTATTTTCACTTTTAAAGAAGTTATTTTTCTAAAATCCAATGGAGAGTTTGTTTAAAAATAACTTATAAATTGTTTTAAACATATACTTCACCCTTTTTGAAAAAGAAGTCTCTTTTTTATTTTTGGCAAATTTAAAAAGAGTACAACTTAAAGCCAGATTTCCAAAAATACCCTTAAGGTTTCGGTCGAACGAGTCAACAAGCAAAAAAGAGATTACATTACACATGAACAAAATGTCATTGCCAAAGATCAAGGTCACTTTATTGCCGCAAAAATTGAATGTCTTAAAGGAAGTTATGAAGTGAGAGAGGCAGAAGTTGTTGCTATAAAGGAAGCATTAAGCTCGATAAAGGTCATGCATTGGAAGAAACTCATTGCAAAGACTGACTACAAGGATGTACGGTTCTTTTGAACAATTTTGATATTGATTGGTCTTATTTTAATTTCTATCATTGACGATTGTAAAAGTCAATGATAGTACTTTCTCTTTATTAGATCTTTATTTGATTCAATCTGAAAAATGACAATGAATTGTTGTTCCTTGAAAAATGAGACCTCATCATATTGTAAACGATCCACGCACAAGACAAACGAGAAAAGATTTTCAATAATCCCTAATTACAATAATGTCATCCTTGGTGAATTTTGTAATCCGATCTCCATTCACCTCATCAACTTAAATAAATCTGAGGTTAAAGCAAATACCTTATTACCAACCACTTCTGCATATAGTTTTTGCTTAAGATCATCTTCATTGGTGATCATATCTTACCTGCTCCATGATTGAGTCTCCTTTGAAGTACTAGCATGTTCAAATTGTGATCCAGATGTTATTGTTCTATAAGCAATGTTCTGAAAACTAAACCAAATATTGACCTAGACGAGGGGGTTGGTCAAGAGCTAACCGGTTGAACTATGGTCAACATGGGTCAACGGTCATTAGTAGCCCAGTCAATAATTTTACGAAGTAACATAAAAATATGTAAATGTGCTTCCAAAAAATGTAAATGTCTACCATATTACGGAACATTTATGGTGCTTGCATTTCAAAAAATATGTTTGAAGCATACATTCAAATGGAAGATAATGTACATATGTATTGCAGTAACGTTCATACTCCATAGAGGATTCAATAAAATTTAAAATTCAAAAAAGTAATTGCACCATGTTTTCAAGTTTTAAAAAATAAATGTGTATCTATTCACCAAAACCAACATCATCATTCCCATTTCTATTCATTCCACCGTCCATGTCAATTTCTTCAAGAATTATGTATGTGCTCATCATCGTCTTTGTTGTTTTCTTTATCACGTTCTACAACAATATACAAGAAAAAATTGATGTAAACAATTCAAATATACAAGTACATAATTGATGTAAATAATTCAAATCCAAGTTTGAAATGAAATAAAATATATGAATATACTCATTAAGAGGTTAAAATATACCAACAATTCTAGAATCTAATGGCGTAGAATCTCTAGGTTCAATCTCTTCAAGCATCTCCTCCAATTCATTATAATCAAATTTTCCGATCCTTCTTGCTTTTACTCCACAATTCAAAACTTAATTTTGTCAATCGATTCATAACCAATTGGGGCATATAATCTCTTTGCATCTTTGAACCTTTGAGTTAAATAGCATTAAACAAACTGGAATTTGCAGTAAATGGGACTAAAACAACTAGAAGATATTGTTTGGCTAATATTGAATGTATATAAATACTCCAGTTTCTCTCGCAATTAGAAAATATTGTTTGGCTAAGAATTCAAATAACCAACTCTTTCAAATATGGAGAATCACCACCAAACATTATCCACCATTCATCTATTGCAACAATATTACAAAGTATAATTAAAAGTTTAGATACTAAGTTTTAAAAATAAAGATGAATCAGTTATATATTTTTTACCCAGGAGTGAATCACGTGATGTCGTAATTGCAAAAACACTTTCAAAAGATCCCAATGTCTCGTGAAATAATCTAATCTCATCTTATGTCTTTCTCTTATCTCTCACATTTTGAGTGTTAATGACATGCAAAAGTCTTTCCAAAACGGTAAGCTCTTTATTACAAACATTTGATGGATCATATTGAAAGGCAGGGTTTAAATAATATAAAGTGACATGAATATTTGCCACCACCATCACCACCCTCCTCCTCCTCTGCCGATATCCATCCTCTCCATCGCTGCCACCATTAAAATCATTTAGGTTTTCATGGAGATATGCCTCCAGCTGTTGCAGTGCTAATAATCTCACAGCGAGTTCAAATACTACAGATTTAAAAATCTTCCAAGTCGCAACAAATTTCCATTTCCTCTGCCGCCTATTTACATTCTCCCTCGCCATTGTTTCTGGATTTGTGGACTTTCCCTATTGTAACCAAACACTAGAAAATGACTTCTGTAAAATACATCATAGTCTAGAATTCATTCTCTAGAAACCATTTTACTCGTTAGTTTTTTCTAATTAAAGATGTACATTTGATTCAGATTTTACCCACTAAAAGAATGAGTAAATTTTCGAGATGGTACTTCTCTATAATAGGATGTTTTCTCAATTCAGTCTTCAATAAATTTAAATTACCTACATGGTCTTATACAATTGAGATTTAATCCCTAGATAGTCCTTCACAAATATTGTTACTCAAGTAATGATTAATTAAGGATGATTTTGATATTCTTTATCAGCTATATTTAAAATAAATTCTTAAAATGATCATTTTAATGAAGTACTTTCTAAATTAGTTTTTCTAATTAAAGATGTATATTTGATTCAAATTTTAATTTTTTATAGGTTTTTAGTAATCCACGAATTATGTATGATCAATGTATTCTTTTAATCTAACATTTAATTGAATATAAATGTCTATTTTGAGAATATACTTTAAGCTTATATCAAAATATCCTTTAATTTATCATCATTCGAATAACATTATTTATAAAAGACTATATAAGAAATAAATCTTAATTATAATAAACTATGCAAGTGTTTAAAATTTATTGAGAACTCGATTGAGAAAATATGTGGAATGAGTAAAACAAATGGTCAAGACTGGTTATCACAAAAAAAATGACCGACAGATAGCTCCTGAGTCCTGACCCAGGCTGCGCCGTTCGACCGCACCAGCCAGTTCTTCCGATTGCCCGTTGCCGTGGCACCCTCCTTCCGCCCCGGACACACTCGTCCTACCGCCGTGCCCAGGTGTACTCGCATTCAACCGGTTAATCCACTCTCTAAGGTAATTTTCTCCGCTTATCAGTTGATTCTAGGTAACACGGCGATGACCTAATTGAGTACAGTGATGATTATAGGTAATTGAAAACACCATGTGGATTTACATAATTCAAATTAATTGAGTTTGGTGATGATTCTAGGTCAAGGGGTTTCCAATTAATCTATATTCGGGGCTGACTCAGGATAGTGACGATTCTAACAAATGCTTTTTTGTTTAATCATTTGAATTTTTTTAATAACTGGAGTTATGAATCCCAGGTACAATTTATGCAAACTGAACTAGTTGATCAACTTATTTGATAATTCATTTGAATATTTTGGTTGATATATAATTTTGTTTTCTGTTTTTTTCTGGATAATTACATAAAATTATCTGGACTTGTGTAGTTATGTGTAGTATTTGGTCTAGTTATTCTACTTAGAGCTCAAGGAAGTGCACACAACTAACTTCTATTGCTTCTATAGGTTTTCCTTATGAAATTTGTAATTGAGAACGCTTCACCCGCTGCATTTTTCTATACTAGAGAGTAAAGACCATCGATTAACATGACCACAAATTTAGCTTTTTTATTAGTAAGTGAAGTAGATGGACTGATGAGCTTGTTTGCAATTTATTTTCATTTTTAAAGTGTGGTAAAGATGGATATGTCTAAGTCTTTCATCCTCATTTGAGACTTTTGACAAGAAATCATCAAACTGAAAGAACAACTTTATCTTGAAAACATTTCTGATGTAGAGTCTATGGCTTTGAAAAATCAGTTTGAGAATTATACGTTGAATGTTTATTCAAATAGTAGATTTTTAAGT
The DNA here is from genome assembly GCA_003260385.1 of Cuscuta australis. Classification (NCBI taxonomy): domain Eukaryota; kingdom Viridiplantae; phylum Streptophyta; class Magnoliopsida; order Solanales; family Convolvulaceae; genus Cuscuta; species Cuscuta australis. Next base: position 2,787,029 of record NQVE01000162.1, on the reverse strand, counting down.
TTACTTTTATAGAGTATCAATAATTAAATCGCAACTAAAGGGTTCGAGACCCCATGGTTCGAGATTGTCGAATCGGCCTCTAGACCTACACACCGTGGCTTCAGGGGTGTCGCCATAACCGAGTTGCATTTCTGCCCTGCCACTGGCTACACATAAAAATATATTGATGCATAAGTTTACTGTTAACATTACTAGGATTATTTGAAAATTTTCAGATGTATTTTTTTTCTGCAGTACAACTTCCTTTGATGTCTTATGGATTCTTTGGAATGCAACAAATGGTTTTGCAATGGTTAATAACCATTTGGAAATTCGTAACTTTGCATTTTTTTAGGTTACAAAATTATAGAGATGGAAGATCAATTCCATAATTCACTGGTTTTGCTTTATGGTTTTGAGTTCTATAATCTCTGAATGAATTTACAAATGTTAGGTCCTGTCTGAAACTATGATGTATCTCTCACTATCCCCCCATTCAATCCAGTTAAATGAGGTTGGTCGGTTTACAAAATGTTGGCCACCAGTATGGTTGATTTTATAATTTTTTAAGAAATTTCAAAACTGTAAACTTAAAAGAGATGAAATGAATGTCTCAATAAGAAAAGTAAAAATTAATGTCAATAACCCCATGTTTGGGCCATCCTATACTAATATCCCAAGGTCTGAATCTTCCATTAATAAGTTTGTTGCATATGAATGCTAATGGTCCCCATCTCTTGGGCAATGCGTTCTTAGACGAGATTGTTCTGATCTTTCTACTCGTTGTCCATCCCCTTCCTCTTAATCCAGAATCTTTCGTAAAACTCACCACGGGGAAGTAGAGACCATTAACATCAAAATGGCACAAACTTGGGATTATTGATGAGAAAGTTGAAACTTGGGATTATGAGTGTAAAAGGGGCTAACCTTATGGTTATTTGCATCAATTTTTCAGTAAGGCCTAATTTTGACTCCTTAGAATCTTATATTGGAAGGAGAATATTTTTATTGCAGATTCCTATGTAAGTAACATAATTTTTCTTCATCCTTGCATCAGAGATTCAGATGTCTAATGATGTGGAAAAATCAAAAGGCGAAAATACTACAGATTCTCTTCATGCTCCTCCTCCTCCTCCTCTGCCCCATGATGTCCAGTCCACATGGTATAATAACTTATTTCAGCAAGCATCTGTTTATGGCGTAGCAGCAGGCTATTGCATTTCAGCATCATTGTTGTCCATCATTAACAAGTGGGCCATAATGAAATTCCCTTACCCGGGTGCCCTAACAGCGCTTCAGTACTTCACAAGTGCAGCCGGAGTCCTCATTTGTGGGTGGCTCAAATTGATAGAACGTGACAATCTTGAGCTTGTCACCTTGTGGAGATTCCTACCTGCAGCAATAATTTTTTACCTTTCTCTTTTCACAAACAGTGAGCTTCTTCTACACGCCAATGTTGACACTTTTATTGTCTTCAGATCAGCAGTCCCCATCTTTGTGGCAATAGGGGAGACCTTATATCTCCACCAGCCTTGGCCAACACTAAAGACATTTTTGTCCCTAGGTACCATCTTTGCAGGAAGTGTGGTTTATGTCATGACAGATTATCAGATCACCCTAACTGCTTATGGTTGGGCATTGGCTTACTTGTTGAGCATGTCTGTTGACTTTGTCTACATCAAACACGTCGTTATGACTATTGGATTGAATACGTGGGGCCTAGTGTTGTATAACAACCTTGAGGCGCTTTTGCTTTTTCCGATCGAGCTTCTCATAATGGGGGAGCTGAAGAAGATCGAGCATGAGATTAGGGACGAGTCAGATTGGTACAGTCTTCAAGTGGTCTTACCCGTGGCTCTCTCGTGCCTGTTTGGTTTGTCCATTTCTTTCTTCGGGTTTTCTTGTCGCAAGGCAATCTCAGCGACCGGATTCACAGTGCTTGGCATAGTTAACAAGCTCTTGACCGTCGTTATAAATCTTGTCATATGGGACAAACACTCATCCTTTGTTGGGACCGTGGGGCTGCTGATATGCATGTTTGGTGGCATCATGTACCAACGGTCGACAACAACCAATAAACCCAAGGAAGCGGGAGACTCGGGCCCACAAGCGGGGGACGAGGAACAACAAAAGCTGCTCGAAATGCAGGACAACAGAAATGGAACCCAAGATGCAGAATCCCAAGGAGGAAAGTAGCAAGTTTTTGGAGATGAACACAAATGTCATTCTTTTTGAAATTTTGTGTTATAATGATTCGTCTGCCAACTGCCATTGATTCAGGCGCATTTGTACAGTCTCAGTTTGAGAGAGCAACATGATTCCTTCTGCACGTTTTTAGTTGTCTTCTTGAAGTGTTAATGATATGTATGGTGATCAAATCTGTGTGAAATGTAATTTTGCACTTGAAATGCTACACATTATATGGGTGTTTGGTAACTGGTTGGAAGGATTTTTTTTTGGTGAAATAAAATGGTTGGTAAAGAGTTAAGCTTAAGGGAAATTTACTTATATAGTACTAAAATATATTGAGTTATGTTTTAATTTTCCAGTGTAATACCATTGTTCAATGTCCATTGGACATTGCTCAAGTAAATGTCTACCGCCACTAGACATTGTTCAAGTACTATTTAAGAAATAAAAAGTTTTAGATATTACATTGAAAAGAGACATGTTTTAGTACTATTTAGTGCAAATTTCACTGAACTAAAAGAAGTCTTTCACTTTTGGCTGAATAGTTATTGTAGAAGTGTTGGGTAAGAGCATCTCTTATCATGTATAATACCCCGGAGCTAGTCATTCTAATTAAGTAATTATTATTTTAATTCTGTTTGAGTCTTATTTTCTAACAAAGCCCACATTAGGAATTTAATAAAATACTTAAATAGCCATAAGGAAATTACTAATAAGCCAGGTAATACAAACCCCTCATAGAAATAACTAAAGGCTGTCAAATAGGGCCTATAAGTATTCAGTCCCTTATTCATTCTCTCCCAACATTTTCATTTGTGGGAAATTGTCAAAGTGAAACAATCAAATCACTTCCTCTCCCATTAATTGGAACAACAGACGCGACCGGTCTGTTATTCAATCAACCACGGCTCGTGAGCCGGTGTCCATGTGCATAATTCTCCTTCTTTGAACCAAAGATCTGCACAAAAAGGAAGAGAGATGGTGCATTACAGCTTATTTCACCCTGTAGAAGCAGCTTGTTTTTAGTAAAAGGTTTGTAAACAAAGAGAACAATCCTAAGCCAATGACAACAACAACAATCTAATAAGCAATCTTATTCTTTATCCTTACTTGAAATAGAGAGACTCTTTACAAGAGGCTCCCGGCTCAACACAAAAACACAGACAAAGTAAACATAACACTAGACCCAAAGACACAAAAAAAAAGGTCTATCCAACTCCTCTAATCCATCCAAGCTCTCGAGGCACTCCTATCTAAAGTCATATCCTCTGCAAGGTATTGAAGTCGTAAGTTCTGTCGGGTCAAACTCTTGCTAGGTCTATCTCTACCCTTACTCATGCCCATTATCTATGCCAAGTAGCAGAATAAAAACTAGAGAAGATATATGCAAACTTCATTGAGCCAGTTAACCATAAGAACAACAAATCCAGTAAAATTGCACAAAAAAGTAGGGTCTATCCATCCAGTTAACTTAAAAAAGGTTTCCTTTATAAAACGTAAAGCAAAACCCAGGAAAAAAGGCATACCGATTTCACGCTCGCCATTCTCAGGGCTATCACTTCCATGTATCACATTCCTGCACTCATACAAAAATCTTGGGTTCAATAACTAAACCTCTTGACCCCACCTCCACTATTAAAAGGAAAAAAAGACCTAGCTGACCTTCCAGTTTGAAGAGAAAAGTCGCCTCTGATGGTACCGGGTAGAGCATCAAGAGGATTGGTAGCTCCTATTAACTTTCGGGCTGATGCAACGACACCAATTCCCTCCCAAGCCTAAACATGATCAAGAAGGTTTGATGCTTCTTTAAACAGCTCAATAAAGCTTAGAAGGACTGCTCATATACTTACAATCAGATTTGGAGGTTATTTTATAAACGAGCAAACAAAAAAAAGAACTTTACCATACACACAACAGGACCAGATGTAATGTATTTGATCAGCTTAGGAAAGAAAGGTTTGGACTTTAGATCCTTGTAATGCTCCTGTTACCATTAAAAACACGTCAATACAAACAGCCTAAACTCTTGAAGGCATATAATACATGTGGATATACTGGGCTAACTGTAAATGAATAATGAGTCAAATGAGCATTCTTTGAAGGGAAAATGATCAGAATAGAACAACATAAACACATAAAAGATGGGAAATGAACATTCTTTAGGAGAACAATGAACAATCTTCAAAAAGATCATAAAAATGACACAAGAACATGATAATGCACAACACAAAACAGCCCAAAAGTCATTGATTAGCTAAAGTTAAAAGCTTGAGGAAGACAAACCTCTGCCAACTCATTGGGGCATTGGAAGAGCTTTAGCCCTATTAGCTTAAACCCCTTTCTCTCAAACCTAGAAATGATCTCTCCAACCTATCATAAACAATGGAGCAGGGATAATTACTTTACATTATACAATCGAATTACTGCAAATCAATAAAGAAAAATTAAAAAGATTATATGAAATCTCACAAGGCCCCTCTGGACACCATCCGGCTTGATCATTATATAAGTCTGCTGCGTCTCTTCCTGCATACAAAATCAAGAAAAACAAATGAGTCCCATTCCACTCTGGGTCATCCACAAATTCGATTAGCACAGAAAATTACCATGGAAGCAACCAATTGAGGAAGAAAGATTTGATCTTTGCTTTGGGCACGGAGGCTGCGACATGGAGAATAAGAGAAAAGACGGTGGACTGGGTTCAATGATGGTAGGTGGTTGGCGGCGGCGCGTACGGATAAATTCCGGGAGCCGGCGGGGATGTAGGTTAAGTGAAATGTTTTCTTCGCCGGTGAGTGAGAAGCAGAGAGTGCGGAAGAAACGCAAGGAAACGCAGAAGATTTTACAGTCCTTAGACCCTCCATTCTATCCCTCGCTCCGCCGGTTCTTGGTTTTCCAGGAATTAAGTTATTACAGTGTGCATTGTAATTTTTAAATTGTCTCAGTCACCCTTGACATGAAGCACGAGTGTAGACCTCCACCCGTCCGGACTAGTTGCTGCTGGGTGAAGGCTTGTTTGTGAATAACTTTAACGCTAGACATCTTTGGAAATAGCGTTAGAGATTAGTTTTAATGGTGCTGATTACTTTTAAAACGCTAAACGCTGTCCGTAGATAACCTTTTCAAAATGCTGACGCTAATCTCTAACGCTATCCCCAAACAGGCCAAAAAACTACCGTCAGATAGCATTTCCAAAATGCCAATGTTAACCTCTAACCTTGATTCCAAACATGCCTAAGATACCCCCACCAGTACCGGTGGCCGTATGTCCCGGTTCTAAAATAGTCTAGGTCCTGTTTGGGTTCAAAAACTTTTTTATTTTAATTTTTTGGGTTTCTTATTTGGATTTTTTATGTAAAGAATGGTAGTGTGTAGAGTTAGAATGTTTATCTAAATGGATTTGTTAATTGTAAAATAATGAAAGTTAGATAGTATTAAGTCATAGGCTCATAGCTATGTTTAATGTTCTGATGGTTCAAAGAAAACAATGAATTAAAGAATCACAAAGAAATCTTTGAAGAAACTTATAGATCGTTTACTTAAAAAACCAAATTACATCAATTAAAAATAAAAAATGTGAAGACATGAAGTAAGTCACTCATCCGAACTACCACTTTCCTCCGTGATTGCGTCCATGTAGTTTTGCGTATTAATATCGTACCCTGCCTCTTGCCTTCGACGCCTCACCAAGAGCCAAATTCTGTCGCAAAGAGGTGTCTCTAGTGATTCAGCACTGAGACTATTCCGGAAGTCGGTAAAAATGTTGCAGCTAAAACTAAATTTTTGCTCCATGACTACCGTTGACACCGGCATAGATAACACATGTTTAGCTAGCATTCTGAATTACGGGAACATTTTGCAAAGACATTACGATCTTGTGGAACAATACGTATAAATTGATTGTATAATTTTTGAGATATAAAGATGTGCTTGCTTCCTTTCTTAAGTTTGAGCTTTCTCATGTGATCGATATGATTGAATTTATTTATGTTGAAAAACTCTCCAACGTGTTAGAAATTTTTAATTATGCAACTCTATCTTTTTACATGTTTACAAGCCAACTAGTAACAAAATCTTTTCTTAATGTATTAATTAGCATTGCTATATATTTGTGTGAAACTATGACTCATCCGCTCTTGATACCTATGTGTCTCCTATAGAGGAAAAATGATGTGCTTATTACTTGTACATACTTAGAGTAAGAATGGGAGGGTACATATAGGAAAGGAAATTAACCCCCCCCCCCCCCACACGTTTGGCAATGCCCCCACCCAACGTTCAAATAAAAAATAAATGATTCGAAGGCTAATTGATATTGGCCGATTCCTTCCTAACACCGCCTCACTACTGGTACAACTATGCCCAATCACGGTATCGGTTCCCCACCCCACTTGGCTAGTTCCTGGCCGGTTCCAATTCTAGGACTGGTTCGAAACAGGAATCATATCCAAGTCTACACACGTTATCCAATGAGTTACGGAGTACTCGGTAATTTTCTTGGTTCAAACTTAAATTATTCATATTTTAATAAAATTCAAACACTTTAATATCCTAAATTATTTTTAATAGTGTGCTTTTCATGATTTCCATTAAATATTAAAAAGAAATTAACATGAGTTATGAAAAGTACTCAATTAAAAATAATTTAGGATAAAAAGGCGAGTTGATTGAAGCAAAAAGTAGTTGATTGAAAATTATACGGATGAAAGGGTTTTTTTCACTAACGATTGTTGTTTTCATGAGTCTTTCTCTAGAGGCTACCTAACGACAATATTTAATTTAAAAGTTTTCAAAATTAATATAAATCATTAAAAAATATTTAAAACATTAACACTAATGGAAAACGATATTCTCAAACAATGTCTCACGTGTGGGTGTTGTTACAACTTGGAGAAAAGAGAATAATATAAGGGGAAAAATATCTTATTTGACCACGAGAGGTATTTACTATTTAGCGAGATTGATCATGCGAAAATAAAATGGGACCGAGGGAATACAACCTAAACTAGGACTCAATTATATTAATTATGGAGTATTAATAAGTGGAGTAATTAGTAAGAAAGTGTTTTAAAAAATAGAGGGGGAGGGGGAACAAAAAAAATAGTATTGGGTGTTTATTATCTCCAAAGTTTTCTTCTAAAAAAGCCTCTCCTGTGCACACTTTTTAGCTCTTTCCCTGAAATGTTATCCACAAAGAATAATTAATAATTACACCAAGTCCCACCGAAGGCTGTTTGGCATCAGCTATCACGTTTAGCTTCAGCGTTTTGAAAACGCTATCCAATAATGGCTTTTGATGTCAACATTTTCTGATTTACTTTGAACCCGTCAAAAAGATTGTTCTAAATGCTAACCAGAAACGTTGTTCCAAATGAACCAGGAACTACTATTAATCAATGCATTAATTTGCAGTTAAGAATGAACTGCTTGCATTTTCCAATGTGAAACCAAACACAAGAAAACAACTTTTGCTATTTCCCCCCCTTCCCGTAGCATTTTCAGCGATCCAAACATGCCCTACGGTTCTCAATCAAGAACCTCCTAAAAGAAAGACTGACCTGTAAGTCTTCCAGCCAGGTACAGTGCTTCTTCAGCAATGGGTCTCCACTGCTCAGCAACTGAATAGTTAATCCCAAGTCCAACACTGAGCCCTCTTAGTAGATGCACGGTGCGAAGAACCGAAAACAGTTCCTCCGGAAAAGCCTACAACCAGATGAGAATAAATTTCAACCATAACACGTTAAAATGCCCAAATTGCCCTCGTCTTTTAAGAGCGTACCGAAACAGCAATCTTTTTAATTGAAGATCCTTCTGCGAAAGGTTGAAGCATTGTCACACCAGGGGGTAGTTTAGTATCAAACATAGTCTGTGCCAGCCTAAGCAATTCTTTTTGTTCATCCTCACATTGGCTCAAAGTGTCTATCCCAAGCTCTCTACCATACAGATATAAATAAACTTAGTATTCATGTGGATATACGATTTGCACTGCCATTTCTCCATTTCTGCAGTACTGGTACACAATGCAAGCTAGGCGCATCCGAGTATAAGAATGGAAGAACTTTGTTTGGTTCAATGCTTCCGTTAATATCTTTCCTATACCTGTAACTGTGCCCTGCCTTTTCTTGGTCATTATCAGCAATAGCAAGAACCAAGTTAGCATATCCTAGTCTCAAATTCTCCGGAAGGTTCTTCACTTGCCCATAGTCGAGCAATGCAACCTGAGGGAAACGACTTACGGGTAAATGTAATGCTGAACCAAACTGATACATTGTTTGGAAATGAGTACATGAAACAGATTCATGAAATAGGAAAAATGTTTGGAGATTCCCGTGAATGAAAAAACCCGCTTGCCTGTGAACCTTTACAGATGAGAATATTTCCAGGATGGGGATCTGCATGAAAGAAACCACTCCTTAGTATCATTTCCCCATATGCAAGTGATAAACTGTTAAGGATATTCCTGCATAAAAAAATTAACTTTAAATTAAAAGATAAACATATAAAAGCCCAAATGCCCATACCAATTCTTTTGAACAGATGTGTCAAACCAAAGAAATATGCTTGGAGCATGGTCATCTGTTTTCTTTGGGATGCTCACAAGTAACAAGGTATTTTTTATGGCCATCGAGAAAATATGCATGAACAGAGTTATTAGTGTTCAAAAAAAGCTGCATTCAGATTTTACCCAAAATGAACTCATAAGTGTGACTTTGGATAGCAATAAAAAGACTACAATGTTTTCCCTTTTGTTACACATATATATAGATGCCCACTTCAAAAAAATACATGCCAACGCAGGGATCCATAAATAAATAAAATGGAAAGAGAGGCCATGCCTGTTTTAAAGAATAACACTGCATCATCTCAGAGATTGAAAATATATATCACATCAGAAAGGGTTATATTTAAGGGTAAACCAGCAAGCTATGAGGGGGGGGGGGGGGGGTTAAAAGAGAAAATAATGTTAGGCGTATTAAAGAGGTCCCTAACCTGTGATAGAAGTTCAAGGAATAACTGAATACATTTAATGCAAATATGCAGCTACAACTAAGATGAAAAGCAAGCACAGACATGGATATCTAGGTGCTTACTGCTTTGCGGCTACCGCCAACTTGCCACTAGGATTTATGCCTCTCTTTGCCATTTCATCCCCAATCTTAAGAATAGGTATTCCATCTATATACTCCATTGCTAGAACCCTCCTACTAACATTAAGAAAAATGATTAGTGGGCTAGGTAATGCCATAATGTCGTAATTGCACATATGCGTATGGATGTGTGTGAGAACTAATTAATGATAGAATAAACACACTCCAGAGGAGAAGAGAACTTAACTTGTGTACAATATGACCGGATAAGTGAATGTAGTGAAATAGTAGGCTTTTCAAAAGAATCACATCAAAGATCAAAATCCATGCTGATTGCTAGTTTAATATGATACTTTTCAACAATAAAATAATTGCATATGCTTCTTCATATTGTACTATCTCTGACTATTTATGTGGGTTTCCAAGTGCACAAACATTTTGGACTCTTGTATGCAAGCCAATAACAATTTTGGGTTGTGTAGCAAGTTTGAGTTCAAAATTACAAATTTCATCTAAAGCAAATATGTTTCAACAGAACATACCTGCTGACCATACTTTGTATCACCCGTGGCACTTGAACAGTGGACTTTTTGTTATTCTCACATAGAAAATGTTGAATTCTTTGCATAGCATCAGCCTCCCTCGTGAAGTCAAATTCGTAACTAATCTTGAAGAGCACAAGTAAAAGAAACTTCATTTCAAAAAGTACTATTTCATTGCATTAGAAAATAATAAGATGATCATATACTGTGCTCCTTTAAATAAAAATGGTGATTATACAATGTGCGATTTGGAGACTTGCTGACCTGTTTCTCCATTTCCTTGGTAACGGAGAACAAATCAAACTTGATATCTGTCTTCTGCATGTACACTGCAAAGGCTTGCAGATTACGGATATCCGTCATCATTAGTTCTTGAACTCCTGGATGTTGGACCTACAGTTACAACTACAGTTAACAACCTATTTACATATGTTTTGCAGAACAATTTTTCGTCTAACCTTGACAACGATATCATTCTTGTCGCCTCTAAGCCTTGCACGGTGAACCTGATCATTACAAACAGATCCAAGGGTTTAGGGGCAAAAAAGTAAGACCTTAAAGAAGGTGGTTTTTAAAATGATACTCCCTATCTCCTGTCCATTCAAAATCACACATAGGTACTCCGATACCCTAGCATCAGACATTCATAAAGGAAATAAAGACCACTCCATATTATTCAATAGCAGCAGTGCCTCTGTATTGAAGATGAAGAGGTAGAAATAACACAATAAGGAAACAACCTGTGCAATGGAAGCAGAACCTAGTGGGAGCACATCAAATCTTTCAAACAGGTCATCAACACTTTGACCCAACTCCTTCTCCAACACGACTTTGATCACGCCGTATGGCGTAGCAGGGGCTTGATCACATAGAGTAACTAGCTTCTTGACCCATGGAGCCGGAGCCAAATCTGGCTTCCCGATGATTTGAGCAATCTAATACCAATGGAAACTAACATTCAATCTCACCGGGGAAGATATGCATCAAGTCCAAGGAAAAACTAACCCTCTTATGTAACCATACATCTAATTCAACAGAGAAAATTGATATATTTATGAGCTCAAACTTTTCCATCAAATATACTGCTTTTGGAGTTGCCCTCATTATAACATTAAACCAAACCTTCCAACAAGAGAAAAAAAGCTACTACCTTCAGGAAAAATCCACCAAGTTCAGAGCACATATTATATATCTTCTCTGCAGCAAGCTCATGCTGTTTCTCCCACAGAGCCTCCTGCTTCTTTAAATCCTTCTCAAAGCTCACCCTCACTTGAAATGCCTATCCACAACAAAAAGAAAAGGACAAATTATGTACTCCGTTTTAAAAAGCCTATGCTGCGTATATATATAAGAGATCAAATCTTTATCCATCTCCGATCCCCGAGGTTTGATTTGCTTACTTTATACCCAGTATAGATTTCAGCAGTGCGAGCCCAGAATTGGAAAGAACGCTGCCATGGCCTCAGCTGAGCTGACAGCTTATCTTGAAAGTCCTTGAGATCGAAACGGACAAGCATGGCTATGCAATGGTAATACGATTATGTGCAATGGGTCTGTGGGAATTGGAAGTTCTGTGCATTTGATTCCCTCAGAGAGCCTCAATTACAGACAATTTACGAGTTACCGCTTGAGGAAGAAGATGATGAACTGGGCCCATATGAATACTATGAATGATAATCTTTCTGAGATGAGATGCCTACGAGGTGTTTGACTATTTGAGGCTATGATAACAATGGAGCAGTATGGGATAGAATATGAGACTGGGACATTGAGTGACTGAGTAAGGGCAGCTGGGCAAGACTTGGTACATTTTTTGGGACCATACAAATCACGGAGCAGTGCAAATGTGCAATGTACTTTTATCCTTCTTCACATGATAACGGAATGAGCCATGCTAGGTGTACCCCATTTGTCCTTCACTCCTTTCTCTACCACTCATTTTAACTCCATTTTTATTTATTTAATTTTTTTTAATTTCTTGCCTATTTTTGTGGTAATGGAGGAGGTGGGAGACAAATGGGGTACATCTTTGGTGTACCCCTAGCATTTTTCTAATGGAATCGATAAACTGCCTCTTTCACCATCAAACCTCTCTATAAAAATCTCTTTGTCTGAATTTTATTAAACAAGAATTACCTAAATAAGAATAAAAAACTATAAAAATACTAAAATAATAGTCGTAAATCTTTTAAAAATAAAATAGAAATTTTTATTGTCATTGTTATACTGTCACACTTACTACATTGTCATATTACAATTACCGCATTATCACTCTCATAATACCACCTGTCATTGCCGGCCACCAACGTGTTGTCGCTGATCACCAATAGTTGACTGTCATATTAACTATCATCACTTTTTCATCACACTGCTAACATGTACTCTTGCATCACACTGCTATTATACTCATATTTTGATCTTAAATGACTTGTAAGTTATATTTTGGTATTTTCATACTTTTTTACTCTTGTCTAAGTAGATTTTTAATTTTTAAATACAATCATGTTAGAGGTACAATGTACCTCAAAGTATACATCAAAGCTATGCACTAATATTTCGATGGTTCACTGACACGATATACTAGTGCGATCAAAAGAAATTTGCACTAGCATTTCGTGCATGTGTGAACCATCACCCTAACATCACAGTGGCGCAAAATGAATGTGCATACCTACAGTGTATAATTTGGGGTACAACTTTTGGGGTACAAATAGCTTAATTCTTTAAAATATTACTCTCTTCTTTTCATAATTGATTGTAGTCTTGATTGAAAGTACATACTAGTCGTGGAAACGGTATGATTCTGGTTCTGAAACCGCCAGTTCCAGTACCGTCTTACCCCACTCCCGTACCTGCTACTCGCCTTCGGCAATACCGGTGCCAGTACAGGGACCAGTGATTCCGGTTCTGGGCCAGTTTCTGATCCTTTTTTACCATATTATAATATTACTCGTATATGCTAAAAAGTTTATCTAAGAATGTAGTTGTTAATTTTTTTAAATAAAAGTTGTATTTATTATTCATTAATATCAAGTGTTAAAACATCACAAATAATGTTTGGAGGGATAGAAACTCACTCCAAAAAATCAGACATAGAGTCATATGCCCTAACTAATCGATGAGCTACCCGATTTGCTGATTGTCTTACAAAAGACCAAGATAGAGAATGGAACTTTGTCATAGCTACTTTGCAATCTTTCACGACTCTGGAGAAATATGATGTGTTATCTTCCTCCGTTTGAAGGGCTTTGAAAAGTATCAGATTATCCATCTACAACACTTTGCTCTCCTCTATAAATGTTGGTCTAAGCCAATACAAAGCCTCCCGAAGCCTTATGGCCTCAGCCATTAAAGCACTCTCCACAATCCCCATTCCACAATGTGCCATCAGATAAAATGTCCTTGCCCATCACGCAGCATCATCCCCACCTTTGCCAAACCTGTGCTTAAATTGAAACTAGCATCAAAGTTCGAGGGTCTCCATCTCGTATTACCTTCTGATCTCCTCGCATCAAAGTTCTGTTCTTCCTTTTTAACTTCAAGCCATTCTGTATGCCACAAGAGTGCCTTAGAAACCAAAATTATAGAGTGCATACACTTTTTGTTCCATGATAATTGATTCCTCTAGGTCTAAATTTCTCATAAGATTATAACTATTTGTTCCACCTGAGCCAAGTCAACTCCTCTCCAACTACTGATCTGCAGCAAACATTGACAAGCATAAGGACGTTGGACTAAACAACATAGTATGGTATCTATAGCTCCAAGGCACCTCTGACATACCTCAAAAATTACCACTCCCTTTCGCACCAAATTTGCACACACCAGGAGGGTGTCGTTCAGAGCCCGCCATAAAAAAATTTAGACTTTTGGTGGCACATTTATATTCCAGATGTAGTGCCATAACTCTTTGTTGTGTGACCCTGGTAGCTCATGATCAAGAAGCTGCTTCCAATATCCTTGTTTTATCATATACTGACCCTTCACATCTCCCTTTCACATCCATCTGTCCTTCTTGATCGTCGAACATAAAGGAATTTTACAAATTTCCTTTATTTCCTCCTGATTTAAAATGATCTAGAGGATTTCCTTATTCCACGTACGCCTTTCCGGATCAAAAAGATTTGACACCTTTAGTGTCTCAAGGCCAGACGTCAACAGGTTTTAAATAATGAAATTTGAATAGTACAACTACATTTATTATCCTCACGACCCAAAAAAGTGACGAGGTAAAGAACTGTAAAGAAATTCTTGAATGAGCTTATAAATTGCTCACCTAAAACAACTAATTAAAATTTATGAAAAAAATACTAAATAAGTTATTTGTTGGAACTACCACCTCCCACCATGGTTGCATCCATGTAATTTTATGTATTGATGTCTTGTTCTGCCTCTTGTGCTCGACGCATTGCCAAGAGCTAATCTCGGTTGCAAACATGTATCTCAAGTGATTCAGCGTTAAAGGAACTAAAGAAGTTGGCTAAAATGTTGCCGCTAAAACTGAACTCTTGTTCCACATCTACATTGAAACTGTCATAGACAACGTCTGTACGGCTAGCATTCCGAGTGACAAGAATATGTGTTCATTCTGCTTCCACCATCGAGGACGTCGAGCGTGTTAGTCGCATGGGACGCCTTGATACATCGCAAGTTCGTTGTGGGAACTTATTGTTGTACTACCTGTACTTATAGAGGTAGAGGTACTCTTACTTTTTCTCACATAGAGGCCACAAATTATCCCTTTAAAATCTTTCTTTATCTTTGAGGCAGGAGGAGATGTTGTTTCTTCCGAAGACTACCCTACAAAACTTGAAATTTTTTATATCAATACTCAAAAAGGTTAATAGCATTATCTCTGTCTTTTGTCCATTCTATAAAATGCTCATAAAAATAACCATTGTCGTTTAAAAGATAACTATGATAATACTCCATGAGAATTTTAAAATTTTCAATCTTAAATCGTGGATCACAAATAATGGTAATTATATAAATATCACGAATATACAAGTAACAATCATACCATTTATCCTTCATAGGATACACATAGGAGGACAAAGTTGGATCACTTTCACAAAAACATGTAGCAATCGTAATAGACTGAGGAAAAATCTATTCGTCGTAGGTTTATAAACATGCGAGAAACTTAGAGTTACATTATTAAAAACTTCTAACACGTTGTTTAATTTTTCAACAATAGGAAATTCATTCAGATCAATTATATGATTAATTTCATACCTAAGAAATAAATCACGTTCTTCTTTATACCTCAACTAGCATTCCGACCCGTGCCATGCACGGGATCAAAAGAAATTTATGTCGATTCTGAATTATTTCAATGAAATTTATTTTTCAAAATAAAGAAAATATATTGGTCACATGATTTTTAATACTACAAATGAAAAATCCCAAGTAAAATAAATAATATTTGAGGAACACGAATGTAGAGTTAACAATGTTTATTTTAATACCAAATTTTCTAAAATACTTCAGGGTATACAACAACAAGGGTTTCCATTGTCATCTAGAACTAATATCTTTAATCTTGTCTTTGTCTTCACTCATGAAACAACAAAATATAGTTGATCATGTGTGAACACTGACTTGGTTAAAAATAATCCCACAAATGACAATGTTTGATCTTGACTTTTGTTGATAGTCATAGCAAAACGTAAGGCGGTTGGGAATTGTCTTCTTTGGAACTTTAATGGTAGACCTGGATTAGATGGTACCAAATTCATTCTAGGGATGTAAACTTTTTCCCTGACTCGATATCCCAAAACCACAATTGCACCGATAATATTATATTGCAGCTCTTGAACGATTAATCTTGTCCCATTACACAATCTAGATGTTTGGTCAATGTTCCTCAATAGCCTAATCGGTACCCCTTTTTTCAAGACTATTTTGTGGTTTGGGATTCCCAAACATTTGATTTCGTTCAAAAACTCAACTATTTTCCAATCTCCATCAACACCTGCATCTGTTTGGTACGAAGAATCAGAACTCAAATACTCCTTTTCATCACCAGGAATGAGGAACAAAACAAATTCATTTATCATTTCAACTATTTCGAGAGTTGGTGCCAATAGTGCTCTATCCTCAAAAAAGAACAATTTTCCATATTCGCTAATATATTTGGATAAGTGAAATCCATTATACTCTTTATAGGAGAACTTGTATCAAGAATTAAGAATTCAGGCGGAATCTCAACATCACCAACTTTATCCATCACCTGACCTAGCTTTCCATCACCCATTTTGATTATCTAATCAGAAAAAGCTTGATATGTGCAAGAAGACGTGGATGAATGTAGTCTCTTATTCCTGATCAACGTATAAACTTTACAGTACGACCACAAATGCAAGGAATTGACCGTAGCACATACAATTTCCTCTCTCGAAGCTCTGGGTAAAACTGGAAGGATCTTCCGAAAGTCACCTTCGAGTATAACTGATTTCCCTCCAAATGGTTCATTTTTGTAGTTACCATTAGAGAACCCCATGATATCTCTCATTGTGTGATCGAAAGCCTCAAAAGCAAATCTATTCATCATGCATGCTTCATCCAATATGATCAGACTTGCTTGCTGGATCAATTCACCTTTCGGGCTACCTTGAAAAATATTATATATATTTTTAAAATAGTATTTATATGTAGCATGGTCCTAAAATTCTATTTAAATTAAATGAAAAATATTATATATATTTTTAAAATAGTATTTATATTTTTTCATGTTTATTTTTAATTATTTTATATTATCATTATAATAGGAGTTCGTATTGTTGTAATCAGAAAACATATATTTATATATATCCCTTTTTTGGGTTATAAGTATACATTATCGGCAGCGAACATCGAAGGAAAGAATTTTTTTGAAGCCAACGATTCCTTTTTTGAAGACCAGCAAGTATCGCAGAAACTTCTGCGTTCAAGTGGAATAACCGATTAAAGGATAGGAAACTCCGCTGGTGCAGTCCGTAGCAATTTTTCTTTTAATTTTACTATTATTATGTGGCTCGCTGACATGTTCAATTTTTGCCAAATAAGCATGCCAAATGTCGCATTCCCATGAACTTGAGTCTCCTTTATTATATTAAAGGATATATTTGTGCAATCAACTTTTTGATAATATTCCATCTAATCATAATGTTCTTAGCAAATGTTATTGATTTTCTATTGCTAAATCCATATAAAGACTTCCATGCATGAGAATTATTACGACTACTCCAAATTAATTTTAACCAACCTTAATGTTAGTCAAACCCGCCCCCATAGTTTGTAACCCATGTTGAACACACGAATTTAAAACATGACATGCACACCTTTGGTGTTGAAATTTACACCTGACGCGTCTAGGAGGACAGAGTTCTATAAGTCTAAGAATGACAACGGTGTTATTAGTAGCATTATCAAAACCAAATGCAAACACTTTATCAAGTAATTAAATTGTATTCTTTGAGAATATGTTCAAGCAAAAGAACAATATTATCACCCATGGGAGATTCATTTTTTTAAAAGTCCCCATGTGAGATTTATTGAAATCACAAAAAGCAAGAACATGTTTATGCATATAATCACCCAATCAGTATCTATCATATGACAAGTAACGCCCATACAAGACAAGTTATGATCAGTTTCACTCTAAATATCAGAATAAATTGTAACACGAGATTTATAAGTGAGAAAAAAGTTAGCCAAATTATTTTTTTAAGTTTATATTGTCTAACTATTTCTCTCTCTTAATTTTTTTTATTGAAAATCCTCTTGCATGAAGGTTTAGTGCATTTTGACAATAATCAATAAAACCAATTTTTCAGAAAACGCGAAAGGTAAACTCTCCTCGCAAATCATCTCAGTCATTCTTTGTTTATTTTGCTCGTCGCTATAAATTAAAAGGTTGCCCTTACCTTTGTTCCCAAAGCTTGAAATCAAGGTTTTGTTTTCCCTTTGCATTCAATTTTGCGAACTCCGTATGTGGTGCCTCGCTTTGAGGTGTTTGGACCGTGAACCATAACCTCCGAAGGTTCTTATATTTTTTCCCCACAACGTTTACAGATTCTCCAAACAATGTCATTTACTATTTTTTATCAAAATGATATAGAAATAGATCAGACTTAAGTTTATTTACCTCTTCCCGTACCTTAAGAGGTCTCGAGCTCACCTATCTCCTCGGTTTCCCTTGTAAGGACGTTGCTCTCGGGAGTTGCTTTCTCTGTTTCCCGTCGTCCTCAAAAATATCCTCAAGAGCTTGAAGATTCACATCATTTCTCATCCCCATGAACTCATCAAATTCTTAATCACTCATTGCTTCACCTATATATTGCTCCAGGATTATCGGGAAGGATGAGACAATGTGTCTCGGTTAAGAGGCATGTAAGCTAGAATCTTTGGACGTGACGGGAGTTTTGCCTCTACTTGAACTTCTCCGATTCAAATTCCCCATATCGATAGACCTTCTACTCTACATTTTAAGTAATATAAATATTGATATTGGATAATATATTAATAAGTATATTTATATTATAGTATTTTATATGAGTAATTAGTTATAATATTATAATATGAAATTATTAATATATTATAAATTTATAATATATTAATATATAAATATAAATAATATAAATATTTAAGATAATAAAAAGAATTAAGAGATTGAGAAAATAGAATTATAGAAGAATAATTAGATTGAGAGAGATTGAAATGTGATTTATAAACAAAATAAGAGGTATATATAAGATTTTTTAGCCCACCACCCCCTTCTCCAAACAGCTATAAAGTCGTAGGAGTATTCAACGCTCCTCTGTTATAATTTTTTAGTTTAAACTGCACTTTTTCGAACATAAATTTGGTAGAGTCCACAAAAATTATTTTCCAAAATAACTATGGACAATTGATCTCGTAAGTGAGATGAATGTTTCACATATTATACGCCAAAAATGGTGCTCGGGTGAATGAGACGGAGGAAGGATATAACTCTATAAATATTTATTCTAATGAGTGAAAGATAAAAATAAAAAGAGGTTTTTTAGCTAGGAGGAATATTTCGTTATAGAAATCACCGTAAATAGGATTTAAACATATAAAAAGTACCAAAATAGGAGTTCTATATTTTTATTCCCGAAATAAGAGTTTACATTGTGGTAATGTGGTGGTAATGTGGCACTATACATGTGCACATTACTATACTTTTTGGTAATGTACATGACCATGTTTGGTAATGTAAATACATTTTAACTCCTATTTTGGAAATAAGAACATGAAAAATCCTACTTTAGAATATTTTTAATGTTTTACTCCTACTTTAGTCTTTCTCCCATTTCGTTATAGTCTTATCTTATGCTCATCAAAATAAAAGATATTTATTAGGAGGAATATCTCTTTTTTATTACATCTTAATAATTTTTACTTTTTTTAATGAGTGAAAGATAAAACTAAAAAGAGATATTACTCGTAATTAATCTCTTTTAATTTTAACCTTTCACTCTTTAGAAGAAATATTTACAGAGTTATATACTTCCTTCGTCCCATAAAATCTTTCTTCTTTCTTTATATTATGAGGAATATCTCTTTTTAGTACATCTTAGTAAATCTATTTTTATTTTTAGCTTTCACTCATTAGAATAAATATATATATCTGTTTAAATTTCTTATATTTTAAGGAGAGTGTGTGTACGCAGACATTGCCCCAACTCAAATTTAGAAAGGATGTTCCCAAAGACCCTCGCCTCAAAGAATATATAAAAATAATTAGGATCGTGAAGGGTATATATTGTAGAGATAACAAAAAATACACACAAGCAGAGAACATGCTAATAAAAATAGGCAAAAACGTAACGTAACATATTAACATAACAAGCATAGAGCTTACTACAAGAAAAGAGGTCAGTAATGACATACTTTTATGTCATTTATGACACTTAAAATCATCATTGGTTTATTGTGTCACAAAATTAGTTCATGACACATGAAGCGTCATTAGTGTTTATGACACTTTTAAGCTTCACCCTTTAATTTTGACACTTTTAGCACATAAAAAAACATACAAATACAATGAATACTCCACCCTAACTTTCCCTATTATTAAATGATGAAGAAAGAAATTATAGATGGATGGCCAAAAGGAGCATTAGTTAATGGCAACGTACAATATAATCGGCTAAAAACTAAGCAGACCTCAATTAATCTTGTTATTCCTTAGTCATACATTCCAAACACTTGGAAGATAAATGAGAAAGAATTGCCTAAAAAATGGCCTTCAATTGAGCATATAATTTTGTGGTTGTACATCTTTCTCTTCCTCATATAAATACATATAGATCCATCGATATTTTTACTTCCATTTATCAAGGTAAAAAATAATTAAAATAAAGTAATAAAAACATAGAGGAAGAATAAAAGATAGAAATGGGTTCGAAGAAGGTTCAAGTTGCATGTATTTTTGCATGCATTGTGTTTGTTATTGCAAGAGTGGAAAGCGCCGAGTTTAACGTTAAAACATATGGAGTTAAAGGTGATGGCCAATCCGACGATAGCCAGGTAAAAATAAGCCAAGTGTTACATATAATTAAGAACAAAGTAGAAATATATATATATATATATATATATATATATATATATATATATATATATATATATATATATATATCTACAATAACAATGATTTTCTTGGATTAGGCAATTCTTAAAGCATGGGCAGATGCATGCAAAGCAACAGACCCAAGCAAGCTCATAGTTCCTGCAGGGAAGTACATGGTGGGTCCAATGAAAATTTTGGGTCCATGTGGCAATCCAGTAACTTTTGAAGCAGACGGTGCAACGTTTATCGCACCAACTGATCTCTCATTGTTTAAAGGACAAGATGGATGGATCCTTTTCTACGGCATTGAAGGTCTTACTATCTCTGGCCTCACACTCGAAGGCAAAGGCGAGATTGGTTGGAAGACAAATAACTGTAAAAAAAGTTTCAGTGGAAATTGCAAATTCCTCCCCATTGTACGTAATATTGCCTTTTTTATTATAGTTACTCAATCAATCTATTTTATATTTTTTAAGATTATGTGTATCTTGTGCAGAATTTGAATTTGGGAGGTTTAACAAATGCACTGGTGAAAGGTGTAACATCTATAGATAGCAAGTTTTTCCACATGAATGTGATTCAGGGGAAAAATGTGACCTTAAGCGACATAACTATTACGGCACCAGGAGATAGCGAAAACACCGATGGCATCCACATTGGTCGTTCCACCGGGGTATCCATTCTCGGTGCAACAATAAAAACTGGTGATGATTGTGTCTCTCTTGGGGATGGAAGCAAACAAGTCAGCATTGAGAATGTGAAGTGTGGGCCAGGTCATGGTATTAGCATTGGAAGCTTAGGAAAATACAAAGATGAACAACCGGTAGAAGGAGTGACGGTGAAGCACTGCACCCTCACCGGCACAACAAACGGTGTGAGAATAAAGACATGGCCAGCATCTCCAGAGGGTATTGCCTCTGGCATGCACTTCGAAGATGTCACGATGGAGAATGTTAGCAACCCAATATTGATCGATCAAGAATATTGCCCATGGAATCAATGCACGGCTGGGGTTCCATCTAAAGTGAAGATTAGCGATGTCAGCTTCAAGAACATAAAGGGGACTTCTGCTACAAAAGTGGCTGTCAAACTCGCTTGTAGCAAAGGATTCCCATGCGAGAAAGTAGAGGTGGGTGATATCAATTTAGAATATCATGGAACCAATGGCACTGCCATCTCTGAATGCAGCAACGTCAAGCTTACGCTCTCTGGAAAACAATCCCCTGCCGTTTGTGATGGTGCTCCAGGTGGAGGTGCTGCTGCTCCTGCTGGCACTGCGTCTGCTTAAGCTTTTCAGTTAAATATATATTATTAAAACATACTCATATATATATATATATATATATATATATATATATATATATATATATATATATATATATATATATATATATATATATATATATATATATATATATATATATATATATATATATATATATATATATATATATATATATATATATAACAAATTTAGGATGCTTAATGTGGTTTTAAGCTCTTAGCACATGCAGGGAAAAAGGCAGAGCCAACCACTAATTTATTTGTTAGTTATTGCCCCATCTATGTTGCCTCTAATTTGTATGCATGGGTGTGCAGTAAAGTAATTGACTATTTGTGAACTTTCATGCATTTGTGCTCGCATATATGTGTTTGAAGGAGTTAGTAACTTAGTACCATAAGAAGTTATTTTATAATTCTTGCCATTCTTTTTAAATAAAAACCGGTCAACTTTGACATAACTAACCAAATCAATGTTAAGACATATTTTGTAATAATGTATTTTTATATAAGATAGAAAAGTAAAACAATAACATAAATGTTTTACTATAAATTCTTCACAATAATATTTGAGACTCGGCTCACAGAATTTCGACATGCGATGAGTCTATATGGCATTCTAAACAAGTAATCTGCCACCTATTTATAATTATAATGAGTTGGCAAATTTAATCAATATACGAAGTAGTGATTTTACATTTGTTTATTTTATTTTTTATTGATTGAACATAGTGACTTAATTATTACTACCTCCGTCCCATTTTATAATGCCTGTTTCGGTTTACGATGTTTGACTGAAATTATTTTCAAACCATTTTATATGACAAATGGTATAGAATTAAAAAATAAAAATTACATACTAAAAAACTACATCAAAAGATCTACAAAACTAGTAGTGACAATAATATTTTATTTTATCAAATTGTTAACGAAAATAGAAAAAGAAAGTGAATGAAGTTTGACCCTGTGAATAGTAAACATGCATTATAATTTGGGACGGAGGGAGTAGTTTTTATTGTGAGTTTCATGCAATTAATCTTAAAAATTAGTAACTCTATTCTATTTTAACACTCTGGTTCACTTTTTACGAGTAATATATTGGACCAATGGAATTTCTTAAAATACATATGTAAAAAACTATTTAAATATTATATTAGACGGATATTTTATTAGGATATTATAGTCTAATTTTATATTTTTCTCCTTTTTCAAATGTTCACAATTGTTATTCCAAGTTTCCAACAAGAGCTTGCTCATCACCATCCATCTCTACTGTCTCAAATCCATGCCGAACCATATTCCTTTAATTTTCTTTTTCTGTCACCAATCTCTCATTCTTTCTCTTCTGTAAGACCAATGAAAAAACTCAAAATATAATAAATCAAAACAAAAGCAAAGCCAAAAGAAGGAACTAGTGAAAGAGGAAAGAATATCTCTACAATTCACCCATCCAAAAAAGTTATAAAAATTCTCACAATTGAGAAAAAGAAACGGGGCATTGCCCATATCAAAGAGAAAGACAAAATATCTAGGATCTTCAGTGAAACCGACACTTCCGATAGCCTTATCTTCTTCTTTGACGTGATGACGTCAGTAGCTACAACTCCTACAAGTGCACGTTAGCGTTTTCCCTTCTTCAAAGACGTTATCAGCTACCAGCGCATGTCAGGCTTCTTCCTCTTCTTCTTCGACGTTAGTAGCTATCAGTTCACGTCAGACTTCTCTCTTCTCAAGGTTTCTAGTTCACAACTAGTGTCCAAGATTCCACTTGCTTCAGCCAGAGTTTAGTTTGAGGAAATGTTAGACAGTAATAAAAATAGTATAACTTATGGCAGTGTTTGATTATTAGCCAACTTCCTATTCTTATTTATGGTAGATGTTGTATTTTTGTTAGTTTTCATTCTCTATTTCTAATTGTGTTAAGCCTCTCTCCTATATATGCTCCACTACAAGAATTTTAGGAATTTGTGACGGAAAAGTTCCTTCGCAAATGGCTTCTTTTCTCTCGCAATTAACGTTTTCGATGACATTTACTACCCAAACACACTGTCCCACAGCCTACACACCCAACCAAACCAAACAGCCTGAAATGTAACACCCAGCCCCCCACTTTCCCCCAGCCCCCAGCCCCTCCCCCATTGTCCCGCAGCACCAGCACCCAATCATACAGCCTCAGCCCCCCACTCTCCTGCAGCCCCTAGTCCCCTGGCACCCACATTCCTGCACCCCCAGCCCCCCTCTCCCACTGTCCTGCAGCCCCAACCCCCTCCCCCATTGTCCCGCAGCCCCAGCCCCCTCCCCCACTGTCCCGCAGCCCCATCCCCCCTCCCTCACTATCCTGTAGCCCCAACCCCACTCCTCCACTGTCCCGCGGACCCATCCCTCCTCCAAACACCTCAACCTTATCCAAAAAAGACCATAGCCTTAAAAAATGAATTTTTCTATTGGGTCTGGAACGAAGTTTTTCCTTGGTTCTTCGTTGTGCCGCTTTGCCTCTATCTCCACCCGATGTGCAGATTTGGGGGAAAAGGATAGATATTTTTAAAACTAATCGCTGTGCAACGGAAATTTTCCACCACAAGTTCCGTCGCAGAGCCTAACAAATATTACGTGCCGATGTAGTTTTGGGAAAAATGGAAATTTAAAAAAAAAACACCTTAGTGACGGAATATATTCGTCGCAAAAACCGTCACAGACCAACAAGGTGGATTCTCGTTGTTGCGCCGTCGCAGAAGACGTCACATAATGTTGGCGGTAAGCTTCGCACCATTAAAATTACAAGGATTTTCAAGTCCATCGCAACGGACGTCGTAGAAAATTGCGTTGATCATAACCGTCGCAAGTTTCGTTGCAGACCAGCAAGGTGGATTCTCATTGTTGCGTCGTCGTAGAAGACGTCACATAATGTTGGCGGTAAGCTTCGCGCCATTAAAATTACAAAGACTTTCAAGTCCCTAGCAACGGACGTCGCAAACAATTGTGTTGACCGTATCCGTCGCAGTTTACAACAAAATGTGTACGTTGCAAAATTCCGTCGCAAAATGAAGAAATTCTTGTAGTGCTCTATCATGTACTCCATAATTCAATGAGCAATATTATTATTCTAATATTTCAACAATTCTCCGTGATCTGCCGTCTGAGTATGCTTCTAGTAAATAGAATATTCGAATGAATATTGTTGATCTTAGTCAGACCTTAATAAAATCAAATTAAATCCAATCACATAAGATGAAGAGAACATGAGCTTAGTCTAACTAAAACGAGTTACCAGTATTTATTTACTTTATCCATCCCAAAAGAAATATCTCACATCACTATTAAAAAATCACGTGAACTTTTGTTTATTTATATATTTTTATTGGTAATTTGATAAAATAAAATATCTTTATTATCTTTTGTTTTAAAGAACTTTTGACATATTTTGAAATATGTAACTTTTATGTTTTTTTTCTATATCATTCTTTGAATAACAAAGAAATCATTCTAAGTAAGAGTAAAACATAACTCTTTTCCCAAAATAGAATTCTATTTTTTTCAGATATAGGATTTTGCACTGTGATAATGTGACATTATATATTGTCATTTCACAATATTTTTGGATAATATATGTTGAGAATATTAGTATTGTAATTCCTATTTTAAGGTTAAAAACATGTAACTTTTTTTTTACTATTGTTTTTTTCATGTTTTACTTATATTTTGATATTTTTTTCACTAAACAATATGAATTAAAAAAATTAAATTACCTCTCATTTTCCATAATGTGACATTTTCTTTAGAGAGGAGAAAGTATTTATTGGACTAATTAAACAATCGAATTGTGTCCCATACTCGGGTTTAAGGTCGTGGAGTAGATCACGATTCACTACACTGAAGTCTCGATATAGCAGCCACCGCATCGGACGGAACCTTTCATGGAGACGGCGGCGGTGGTAAGTGACGCGAGGAAGGTCCCTCGTCCTGGGCGCGGCGGCGTGGTCTCCCACGGGCTGTCGGAGGAGGAGGCTCGAGTCCGCGCAATAGCCGAGATCGTGAACAACATGGTGGAGCTATCCCGCAAGGGCAAGGATGTGGACCTGAACGCTCTCAAGTCAGCCGCTTGCCGGAAGTACGGACTCTCGCGGGCTCCCAAGCTAGTAGAGATGATTGCGGCGTTGCCGGATTCGGAGCGGGAAACATTGCTCCCAAAACTCCGCGCCAAGCCTGTCCGTACCGCATCTGGTATTGCTGTGGTGGCCGTCATGTCGAAGCCCCACCGGTGCCCTCACATAGCCACCACTGGGAACATTTGTGTTTACTGCCCGGGCGGCCCGGATTCTGATTTTGAATACAGTACTCAATCGTATACAGGCTACGAGCCCACCAGTATGAGAGCTATTCGAGCAAGGTAAGCTAGGGATTCATTCATTTTTTTTGTTTAAACCCTAAACCCCAGTCCCTAGTGATATTAGAGTGTTCATTTGTAGTGAAGTTGAAATTATAGCACTTAAAAGTTGGATGCTTTTAAAAACGGCTTTCACATGAGTTTGCTTTGTTGCTTATATAACAAATCTGTGTGTGTTTTCCTTTTGCCAATATGTTTTCAAAGTTCTGTTAAGTTCCATATATTTGGTGTCTAATTTTTCTTTTACCATTCTCTTTTGATTGTGTGACTGACTTTGTAATGCTATAAAAAGAATGGTATTCTTGCTTCTACAAATCAAGATATTTCTTTTAACTTATGGGATTGAGTCATAGATATTTGAGTAAGTTACATTGGCTTTATGGTCAGTGGATGCTCAACTTCTTTAATGTACAATTGTTTTTAAAGACTCAAAAATAGTTCTTCCACTCATTTAAATGATTCAGTATCCTTATCAAACTCCCTGATCATAAAATTGATCATGTTATTCGAAATAAGGGTTTTGGAGGAAATGAAATAAAATTTAGTGTGAGTTTTATCAGTTCTTATGTGACAAGTGTATGACTTAAAAAAGTTAGAAGTAGGCATCTAAGTATGTTTATTTTTTCTTTTCAGTTTTGCATCACCCCATTTTTTTTCTTTTTTCTCTTTATGCACTTTCTGCTGTTTAAAACAAATTGACATCTACCAATGGGAGCAATCATTGATTTATAGGATTTGTGTTTTACATGAAATCTATGAAGCAGATGCTTTATTATGGTTATCACTTATCAGGTTATGTTGAGTTCATTGGTATCCTAATGATAAGTACAGGTATAATCCCTATGTCCAGGCTAGAGGCAGAATTGATCAACTCAAGAGATTGGGTCACAGTGTCGATAAGGTTTGTCATATAATGAATTCTATGCATGCGTAGCTATGTCACCCTTGATCATTTTCTCATTTTTCGAATGCTTATTCCACAGGTAGAATTCATCTTAATGGGAGGTACTTTTATGTCGCTGCCAGCAGATTACAGAGACTATTTTATCAGGAATCTTCATGATGCTTTGTCAGGGCACACTTCTGCTAATGTTGAAGAAGCAGTTGCTTACTCAGAGCATAGTTCTGTAAAATGTATCGGAATGACTATTGAAACGTGGGTAACTAATATAAGTGTTCATTGCCATTTTTGTAAATAATTACCAACTGCATGCTAATCGAACTCATATTGGTGAATGTGAAACAAGTATGTTCAGAATACTACTGGCAGAAATAATTCTATCTCATTCAATACATATGTATATGAAATCATATGAGTATGTATTGACTATTGAGATAATAATCCTTCCATCACAAAAATGGGTCATTTGTCAATTAGGTACAACTGTATATTTTAACTTAGCTCAAGCAAGGTAGAAGTAGTTACAAGTTATGAATAGTTACTTATACCCCTTACATCTACAGTTAATAAATTGTACTTCGTATGCACTTCAATCTAAAATTGACAACGAGGGAAGTTTTCACACTAGACAATGCTACCCAAAATTACAGATAAGAATACTCAAGCTTTTTATTAAAAGGGATTTACTGGAATTTTACATACAAATTTAAGTTGACTTTTAAAATCAGGCTCTATTTTGGGACTAAAATGTCCTGGAAACATAATTCTTTTTTGTTTTTTTGTTTCTCGTGACAAAGGGATTGATAAGTTGAAGTAGGAAATGGACAGGTTTGATTATATGCCCTGGAACTTTTTCTTCATTATGCTTTATTTGAATTGCAGGAGGCCAGATTACTGCCTTGGACCACATTTGAGGCAGATGCTTTATTATGGCTGCACACGTTTGGAAATTGGAGTTCAAAGCACATATGAGGATGTTGCTCGTGACACAAACAGAGGTCACACAGTGGCAGCTGTGGCGGATTGCTTCTGCCTGGCAAAAGATGCTGGTTTCAAGGCACTCTATCCAGCTCTATCTTTGTTTACATATTTACTACATGTGGTCGAAGTTCATTTTTAAGCCAGCGGAGTAATTTTTTCTGTAAGCTCTAATTACTTGTGGGGTTTCCCTTTACAGGTAGTTGCTCACATGATGCCTGATCTTCCTAATGTTGGGGTTGAGAGAGACATGGAGAGTTTTAAGGAATTTTTTGAAAGCCCTATGTTCAGAGCGGATGGGCTGAAAATTTATCCCACACTAGTTATTCGTGGCACTGGGCTCTATGAACTCTGGAAAACTGGAAGGTAAATTTCGTGGGTTTGTATGATCTCATTGATGTCAATCTTTTTGGGCCATATATGAAAGTCTTGCAGTGGTGATGATGCATCATCAGCACTACTACTGCTGCTGTTTTAATACTGAAGAAGGTATTTACTTGGGTGTGATAATGATGTACAGGTATAGAAACTATCCCCCAGAACAGCTGGTTGACATTGTCGCCCGTATCCTTGCAATGGTACCCCCATGGACGCGTGTTTATAGAGTTCAACGGGACATTCCCATGCCTTTAGTGACTTCAGGAGTTGAGAAGGGGAATCTTCGTGAATTGGCCTTAGCTCGGATGGATGATCTTGGCTTGAAATGCCGAGATGTTAGAACACGTGAAGCTGGAATCCAGGTGACTAAGTTTTCATTTTTATTGTGTTAAAAATACGAAGACTTCAGGGATCCATCTGAAAATTGGGAAATGATTGGGATAGTTAATAGGCCGAATAATTGGCATTTTTTTTGGAATGAAAGATGTGGAGAGAAATAAAATATTAGTTCAAACTCAATAAATTTATTTTTGAGATTTTCTCAAATCACTTTTATTTATTCTATTATCTAAAGAACAAAAAATCTTATCATATGTACGATTTTCTAATAACATTAATCACATTTCATTTTGTCGCTTGCAGCTGTTTGTGTGCCTTCATTGCGTTGTTCTTACACTTAATTTGCTCTTTCATTTTTTTGTCGTGCTAAGTATTGCTTGAGCTGGGGGGGGGGGGTCTCTTGGAAACATCCTCTCTACTTTCTAGTAGGGGTAAGGTCCACGTACACACACCCTCCCCATGGCCTACTTTCGTGGGATTGAATTGCGTTGGTGTATTCATATTTCAATTTTTGAGCTAAACCAAACATAAGAAAAAAAACTTTTCATAACAATTTCTTTCCTTTCCCTAGCATTTGCCATGATCCAAACATACCCCAGATGCTGCATTATCTGTGATTGATTGCTGAAAGTGCTCTTTGATTTAGTTTTATTAGGTTAATTACCTTATTTTTGTAATATGGTTTTTCTTTGGGTTCTGATATTAGGACATTCACAACAAAATAAAGCCAGAGGAAGTGGAACTTGTTCGTCGTGACTATACAGCAAACGAGGGCTGGGAAACTTTTCTTTCGTATGAAGATACACGTCAGGTACGCTTTTAGTCCGTAAATATTTTCCCTTGCCTTCTGCATTTTTCACTGCACTTTCCTACTCCACAGTATATAGATAAAAGAGAAGTAAAAAATGTTCGTTATCACTTCATTCTTGCAAGTATCAGATGAACATGAAACAAATTCAAGTGTCACAAAACCCAGTCAGGATGGAAGATGAGGGTAATTGCTTATCAGGGCAAAATAATAATAATGTCAATCTCATATTGATGTATCCTTGTGGATGGATGCAGGACATACTCGTGGGTTTACTTCGCCTGAGGAAATGTGGACAGAATGTAACATGCCCAGAACTGACAGGGAGGTGTTCAATCGTACGGGAGCTTCATGTATATGGGACTGCAGTCCCAGTGCACGGGCGTGATGCAGACAAGTTGCAGCACCAGGGGTATGGGACCTTGCTCATGGAGGAGGCCGAACGGATAGCTGGGAGGGAGCACCGGTCTAAAAAGATTGCTGTCATTTCTGGCGTTGGGACTCGCCATTACTATAGGAAGTTGGGTTATGAACTAGAAGGGCCTTACATGGTGAAGTGCCTTTCATGAGATTTGTATTGATCATCATCATCATCATCATCAGGGAAGAAGAAGAAGAAGAAAGAACATGATTATAATTGCTCTTCAGCTGGCATTATTTTCACTTTGTATTTTGTACATTAGGGAGTATTATGACCTTGTATTCTGTATTTTTTTAAACCTTAGAAACGGTAATATTATTGCGATGAGTGTAGAGTGTCAATTGCGATGTACCGCGTGTGACCGATATAATAGGAGATCAAACTATGAGGCCAAATCATGAGATGCAGTGTGCCAAACAAGCACAAAACACAAAAGGCCTAAAGCCATTAGTCCAGAACGTTTGCATCAAAACTCCAAAAACTTGGAACATGAAGAAGTGGAGAGAGATTCCTAAATACCAAATGTTTTGACCAAGTTGCGTGCCAACCTTCGAATGTATGACCATAAAGTGTAATTGTTGAATGTATTAGGATGCGTTCTGTTCGCCTGATCTAATCTGATTTTTTGAAGATCTGGTCTGATCTGATCTGATTATAATAAGAATAAGTAATAAGCAGAAAAAATAAGTTGAATGGAACGCTGCCTTAGTCTATGTGCAAACCACCAATGTCAAAATCAAAATGTTGTATGCCAAAGATCTCTCACGGAAGACTAGAGATTAGATTGCTGAGTCTCATAATTCACACAAGCAAATGCAAGAAGCACCAATTGTCTAGAGTAAAAGAACAGTTGCGAGATGAAAAGGGACAAATATAAAGTGCAAGTCCTAAAACGATGAATGGAATGAACAATAGAGTGTCATATAGCATGCAAAACAGATAACTAGTCTTGAATGAGAACAAACAAAGAACTAAGAAATGGGTAAGACATTGTCCTCAGTCATCAATGGCTAACCACGATGAAGTCCCACTCTAGATCACATGATGCGAGCGGGGGCGAGTGCGAATGTGTCATAATTGAAAAAATTACGAGTGCGAGTGCGACATGTTATATTTTTTTTGAACCAAATGCAAATAATTTTATTGATCATCCAAGACATAAGTGCATAGCAGCACGGGAAAACAAAATACAAGGCTTCAAACCTGCCTCCAACACTTAGACTAATAATAACTCTAGCAGCTATGAGTTTACATAAGGACTAGATATTTTAGCATTCATGAAGGTGCTAACATGGTATCTGATCCAGTTGAAAGCTTCTTCAGTTTGGGTTAAGGAATTCTCATGAAAGACCAGATTCCTAACCTTCAAGAGGTAATACACACAAGCTGCAAACGCTGCTGTTTGCTTCATCCTTCTTTTAGTTGGTGTTATCTTCTGGATTTGGTCACAAATTTCTTCGAAGGTTTGCCCCTCAAATAGCTGATGGCTCCAATTATAGATCTTCTTATATAACTCTCTAGTGTATGGGCAATTGCAGAAAAGATGATGTCTATCCTCCTCTCCATTTGAGCATAATAAACATTGAGTGTCAATAGGATAAAACCTCCTCAATCTGTCTTTGGTCAGAAGCTTATCCTTGCAGGTGAGCCATAGGATGAACTTATGTTTTAGAAGTGAGAGCCTATTCCAGACCAAGCCTGGTTTCAGCCTTTGGCCCAATAGCCATTGATATCCAGCCTTAGTAGTATAGGGGCTAGATCTACCCATCTCCACAAAGCAATCTCTTGTTTGTAGTATTTTCTTCCAATAGAAGCAGTCATCAGTCTTGATTTGGCATTCCCATATATCACTATTTTTTAGGTACTTATTATGGATCCATTTGATCCACAAGATCTCCTTTTCCAATGCGATGTCCCACACCATTTTCATAACGCTAGCTTTATTATAATACACCAGATTTTAAAGGCCGAGACCCCCATATTGCTTTGGTAGACAAAGGTCGTCCCAAACAACTAAGGGAGTTCTTCTCTGATTTTGAGAAGATCCCCATAGGAAATTTCTACACAGGGACTGGATCTTCTTCATAACCATGGAAGGGATAATAAACAATCTCCTCCAGAAACCAATAATCCCATAAAAGACAGAGTTAATTAGTTTTACCTTTCCTGCATAAGAAAGGTTCTTAGAAGTCCAAACTGTCAGTTTAGTAGTTAACTTCTCAGTTAGTGCTTCACATTCTTTAGCACTTATCCTGGAGGAGGTAATAGGGCTTCCAAGGTACCTGAAGGGGAAAGAGCCTTTTCTCATGTTGGTTAGATGAAGAAACTTGTTCTCCTGCTGTTTGTTTATACCACCAAAAATGATCTCTGATTTTGAGTGGTTGACAGAAAGACCAGCAGTGTGTTTGAAATATTCCAGGCCATCAAAATACATTTAAGAGAGTTCTCATCGGCCTTGCAAGCTACGATTAGATCATCAGCAAATATAATGTTAACAAGCTTCAGATATTTGCAGAGGGGGTGGTAACTAAATCTCTCTTTAGCCACAAAAAAATGTAATGATTTGGTAAGATACTCCATAATGAGGACAAATAAGAGAAGGGATATGGAGTCACCCTGTCTTATCCCCTTCCCTCCCTTAAAAAAGCCAAAACACTCTCCTTCATATTGAATAGAATAAGTAGTGCAGGTCACACAGTAATTGATCCAGTTGACAAACTTTGAGGGGAATTTTAGCAGTTTCAGGATTTGATCTATAGCCTTCCAGCTTACATTGTCATAGGCTTTTCGAAGATCCAGTTTCATCAAACACCTAGGGGATATGCCTTTCTGTTGTATCCCCTGGCTAGTTCCTGACATAGAAGTGTGACATGTTATGTTATTATTTTTCCTATTACCCTTTGAATTTAAAAAACCATTTTCATATCTAATCTATTTTATAATAGCAAAAATTGTCCCCCACAAAATCATATGAAGTACTAATTTAATTTTATTATTTTCATTATGTAAAATATGTAATGCTCTATTTCATGGAAAAAATATGGTAAAAAAATCATGGACCCAATAGACCCCAAGCCCAAACAAAAAATAATAAAAAAAGAAGATTAGGCCTTAAGGTAGTGCAATTCTTTCTTAGTCCTTAAACATTACACATTTGCGCCCCATCACTCCTAAAAACAATGTGCCTTAGATGGTGGTCAGAAGATACATCCTACGTGCGCCTTTTAACCGCAGACACCGTCGTTAAGGTACTTAGAGAGAAGTGTTGTTGTAATTTGTATTTTGAAATCTATAAAACTTTTTATTTTAAAAAAATCGAAAGTACATTGAAATATGAAAAAAGATTAGCAAGTGAAAAATTAATAATTAAATGCAAGAAATACTTAAAAAAACATAGTTTAGTTTATACTTCGTATTTAAAAAAAAATCGAACGAATAATAACAAAATAGGATTTTTCAATAATGTCAGTTAATTTTTTTATATTAATTTGCAAAAAATTAATTTTCAAATAAATGATTATTTAGATAAAAGATTATTTGTAATTCATCTATACTTGAACCGACTTTTCAAATCAATTTTTTTAAATGAAGAATTATAAAAACATTGTTATTTTTACAACATATCTGTATATATGTTTGGTTCGGGATTTTTCGTTATAGAAAGTTACCTCGTATCGATCCCAAATACGAGACCCACTATTCGATTCGGTACGATACAGTTCTTTTTTCAATATTTTATCGGTTTGTTAATCTCAATTTTTCGAGAAATTTATCGGCGTAAGCACCAACGCACCCTAGAAACTGTAGGAGCTGACAAAAACCCCCTTTAACTGCAGGTACATACCAACTCCTTCCAATTTCTGTTAACTTTTTACGATTTTTTCACATTTTTAAAAATTTCTTCCAATACTCAATTCGGTTTTTACAATTCAAACGAACAAACCCTCCGATTTTTTAACAGAAATAAAAACAACACTCAAACCTTGGGCTGATAAATATTTTGGGCCTACTAAAAACGTTCCTCCTTATTTTGACCTATACAGCCCAACTCATTAACTCTTCCCATCGTCTCCTTCGCCCGCTTCCATAGCCCTTCAACAATTCAATCCTGCGCGGGCGTCCTTCGCTACCTCAGCTTCTTCACTGCTTCCAGTTACGTATTCTTTCAATTCTTCAGATATGAAACGCAATGCTTAGATTCGTTTCTCATTGATGAATTCTTAGAACTTCTGTTAAGACGAAGATAGATGTGTTCAAATTCTTAATTGCACTGTTATCTTGTTCCTTTT
This sequence comes from Cuscuta australis, assembly GCA_003260385.1. Classification (NCBI taxonomy): domain Eukaryota; kingdom Viridiplantae; phylum Streptophyta; class Magnoliopsida; order Solanales; family Convolvulaceae; genus Cuscuta; species Cuscuta australis. The sequence continues at coordinate 2,752,875 of NQVE01000162.1, read as the reverse complement.
TTTTCAAATTTTTTGATTTCATGTTGTTTAACCTGTGTTTTTATTGTGTGTTTCTATTAGAGTATACCAAATTATCTGTATTTTTACTTCCAAAATTTTTGTTTTTGTTATTGTGAATCACAAGATAGATATCATTGTTGCTGGACTTAGGGTCTTGCAGAGCGAAACTCTCTGCACAAGTGTACATTTTGTGTGGAACAACAAAAACTTAAAATTCAAGCAGATAATAAACATTTGAGTCATTTGATGTACGTACTCTGCCTAATTTAGCAATTAGGACAGGCGTTTATTTATCGGAGAGCATGCCGTTATTTTTGTTACTGTTTCTGCAGTTGGTCTTTGTGGGAAAATTGGCAGAGGAAGCAAGTAGGATATATTGATAAAATGACAGAAGTACAGAAGGGCATGTCGAACAAACGACATATTGGGAGCAAGAAAAGAAATGGAAGAGCTAAAAAGAAGCAGAAGACGATGCCTTTTAATGAGAAAAAAGTTAGAATAGATAAAAAAATGAAGAAGCTATTTCAAAAGAGAGCAAGAGAGTACCATTCAGATGACGATGATGACGACGATAAGGATGATGATTCTGACCGGGTGGTGGAAGAGTTGGGAGACATGGCATTTCATGGTAAAAATGATGAATTTGAAGACGATACTTCTCATGATGAGGAAGGAGATGTTGAGGAAAAGAATGATGAATCAGAAGATGAAGGTGGAGAAATTCAGCCAGGAATCACCAAGTTCATGGAGGGATGTAAGGCATTCAAAATTGCCTTCAAGAAAATACAAAAGAAAACTGCTTCCGATGATGTACTGGTCAGTAGTTTCCAGCCAATCAAAATTTTTTTCCCTTGCTTTCTTTTTCAATTTTTTTTGTTGTGTAGGCGTGAATATGAAGCATCAAATTCATTTCACATGGGTAATGATGCTTTATACCAAATACAAAGTTGATAATTCTTCTAATAATAATAATGATTAAATTTTTCCCCAATACTTGTACAATCCATGATAATTGTAGATCCAACATTTGCAAATGAGCATTTTGTATAAGGAAAATGAGCATCCATCATATTGAAATTAGCATTTGAGCAAAATAGAAAAAAAAATAGACTTACAATACGACAAAGGGATATTAGGATATATTTGAAAAAAAAGAAGAGAGAATTACAAGGATATCACCAACTGTACAGATCTATGATATAATTTATGGCTTTTGCAGGGTCCCGTATTATCAGCTCATAAGAAGCTTGTAGCAGAGAAACTTGCTGAAGAAGAAACAGAAAGGAAAGTGAAGGGTGATGCAAAGAAGGATAAACACTTGGTATGTATATGCATGCATGTATGTATGTGTTTATATGTGTATACACACACACATAATATCTCAAAGAATTTTTTTAGATGCTTGAATAACTCAATGCTTACCTGAATTTGTGTTCAATTCTCATCTATGATCAAGATTGGAGAAAAGGGTCATATGAAGCCTGCTAATTATTTGGATGCTCATGAAAAGTTACTAATAGGAATTGCTACAAAAGGAGGTACCACATTAAGCTTTTGATTGAATCAATACTTAGATTAGTTAGATGGCAATTATTTCATATATCTGTGAATGAAACTAACTTGCTTGAAACTAACTTGCTCGTGCATTGCTTATCCATGCTTCTGAAATCTCAGTGGTTAAGCTGTTCAATGCTGTAAGTACATATTCAGAGTTCTGATTTCTTCTGCTACTTGATAAATATGCATTTCCGTTGGATGTAATAAGTTGATGAATATTTACTCAAAGTCATGGTTTCTTTACTTTCAGGTGAACAAGGCTCAACATGCTCAAAGAGGCTTAAACCCCGCAAGGTCAAGAGATGAAAAAAGTAAGTTAAAATAACACATGCTTTCAAAATTCGAATATTTTATTAAGTAGCTTGCTAGAAAGAATTGACTATCCCTAAGTGTGTGAATTGTAAGTTATCAGTTAACATATCATCCCTGCATGAACATCTTACTATGAGTTGAATTATACAAAGCCATGCTTATTCCATAAATTTTGAGTGCCGGTTGGATCACAATTTGGTGCTGACTGCTTCTTGTTCATATCTGGTCTATTAGTAATAAAGAAGCGAAAGAAAGATGCTTTCTTCTCTGAGTTGGGCAAGAGCTCATCCCAGTCAGGTGGTATTTTTCAAAAGGTACTCTATCTCTCTTTCTCTCTCACTCTCTCTCTCACTCACTCTCTCTCTCTCTCTCTATATCTCTCACTCTCACACAGTGTGTGTGTGTGTACACACACACACTCATCTATGTTTTGCCACCTATTTGCAGCAAGAAACACCATTGTCTTTAGAATTCTTCTTGATTTCTGAACATAATGCACTTTATTTTTTCACACTTTAAGTCCATTGCCAGTGGAGTTAAAATAGTTTTTAGTGACAGTGTTTTAGCTTCAGAAAAATAAATAACTAAATCAAAATGACATTGCTTCTTACCTTTGTTGAAGTTTTGGATAATAAATGCAGCAATGCATCAAGGATCTAACAGAAAATGTCTGTATGTATTTTACTAGGTTGTTGTTGTTATGTTTAATATATATTCTTATTGCTTCAGGGTGATACATCTGTTGGGGCAAAAGATAATGATGGTCCGGTGTGGGCTCCACTGCGGGATAACTACATGTTAACCCATCAAAAGTTGAAAGACTGGGATAAACAGCAGGCAAGAGATTCATTCCTCCTTATTAGCCATAGCTCTTAAAAGCTTTAGAGTTTTGACAGATTGAGTCCTCAGGCTCAATCTAGGTGGATCATAGATGCCTTAGACGGGATTAAGTGGGATCAATTTGGAAAAAGAACATAGGTGGCAAAGGAAATTGCTGTGCATACGGGTCTGTTTGGATCTCGGAAAATCTTTTGGGAAGGGGGGGGGACTACTGTTGGAAGAAAAACATAGGGGAAATTTGGAGGGAAATAAAGCATGGAGCAGAAATATAATATTGGATAAAATGCAAATAAATAAATTTATATACGCATGTATAGTATTTTATAGACCAGGGAATATTAATATACTCCATCCATCCCAACATAAATTTCACAGTTTGACTGTTGCGACTTGCGAGTCACATATTCCATTCCTAAAGGGAAGATGAGTGAAGTGTGAAGTTTATTTTGGGACAGTAAAAAAAAAGAAGTGAAGTTTGGAGTTTATTCTGGACGGAGGGAGTATGTAATAAAAAAATCGTTTTTTCTCACTTCCCTAGGTCTTTATACACAAACATAAAAAAATTAACTTTCTTGACAATTTTATCGTCATTATCTGTGATCCAAACGCATACTGTAGATGGATTTAGTTGAGGATATTTAGTAACGTGCAGTCCGTGCTATTAAGCGCGTAATTTTCATTGTGCTCTTGATGATCCGCCCATATGATGAAATCATCTTTGTGTTCAGGACACGGCAACAGGAGATGACTTTAGGATGGCATCTGCGGATTCGTCGTCTGATGATGATTAATTTCTTGGACAGGTTGGTGTTCGACCCGAATGACCATTGTGTGTTGTTTGTTGAAGCCGAATATTTGTCCCGGTCAAATGATCCCAATGTTTTTGTAGTGGCCAGAGTATTATAACTTATATTGTTCGTCTGACCGGAGTTTTATTTGCAATTATAAAAAGAAGAAGAAGAAAAAAGAAACTGTGAGGGCTAATATGTTGAACACTTTTGAGTCTTGGAGAGCAGTTTTGGCCAACACCTTTGTTTTTGGCAATTGTAAATTCAGTTCTCTGTGGGATTTTGTCCTTCTAGTTGGGTTGCTGTGTTGAAGAATTCTCATTTGGGGCGGCTGAATTTTCCTACCGAATTTTTGAAAGAAAAAAAAAATCCTTTTGAGGGTAATTCAAAAATGAGCTTTGTTTTTGGTACAAATAGGATATTACTCTTGCATGGCAGATTCTTGCATAGTCTTAGGTCCCGTTTGGTACATGGAATTCAAACTATGGAATTAGAATTAGAGACTTCAATTCTAATTTTGGTGTTTGGTAGCACAAAAATTATGTGAATTTGGAATTGATAGTGCAAAAAATGAATTGAAATTGACAGAATTCAATTCTATGGAATTGAATCCTATGGAATTTCAATTCCAATTCAATTCCAATTCTACCAATTCCTTATACCAAACGGACTCTTAATGTTTTTAGTGCATTGATATAATAAAAGAAATAAGATTTTTGTAATAAAAAAGAAGATTCATTTGCCATGCAATAAAGAGTGTGAGAAGGTTCATGCAGAGTATGTATGTTACAATTCTAGTATAGTTTACATGTGTATCTTAGAAGCACAGAGAAATAAAAAAAAATTATACTTAGTCGACGTATGCACTTCTTCATTACTAGCGCGAAAAATAAATTTTTAACTAAAAACTCTATTACAAAGAATTTTGAAATTTTTACATTCGTCCATGCGTTTTGTCTAAGATTAGATAAAATTCTTCATTGATATACTCTTCTTCATTACTAGCATCAACGTTAAAATTTAAAAAAAAAAAATTAGTTAAAATTCCACTATGAGCTAAGAATCTTGTTGCCAAGGTCCTCCGGCAAGACTATACTTACAAATGATATACTGTCATATTGACTCATTTGTCTATGTTTTAACATTACTTCATAAATGTGCCACCATATAGAAAGGATATTTTGGTTTTCTTTACCCTTTAATATTCATTTTTTTGGTTCTTTTGCCAAAAAGTAAGCAGACAAATACTCTAGAACGGGAGTAGTAAAATTCATATACTTCCACATCCCATTCTCATTATCTATATCTATATCTAATCTCTATAAATTTCGTATTTTCTATCAGGGATCATTATTTTATTTTTCATGTTACGGCTTTGACTTGGTTTGTCTAATTTATTAAGTACAAAGTATGTTTTATGAATATATACGTAACTTTTTTTTATTTTTATAATTAATTTATAAACTTCAAAATAAATAATTACTTTAATAATTATAAAATTTTCTATAGATTAATCAAATAAACTATAATACATCATCATGCTTTGTATATATTTAATAAAATATTCGTTTGGGTTTGGTTAATAATGGGCGTGAAAATATGGATTATGTTAGGTTGTGTAGGTAGAAATGTTAGGTAAACTATACCTTTTTTCTTTACACTTTTTTTTAATTGTTTGATAAAATAAAATAATTGAATCGTTATTTATTTTCTAAGGAAATAATCGGAGAGGTAAAAAATTCTGGATTTGTGACTTCAAAAATGAAAATATGGAGTATTAATAAAAGTCTAACTATGTTTCATTTATATGGTCAAACTATATCTTTAGTTCTTTACACTTTTCATTAAATGTTTGATAAAATAATTAAGTCATCACTTATTTTTACTGGATTTGAGACTTCAAAAATGGGAAATACCGAGTTTTAAGAAAAAGAGGTCCTCCGGGAGTCGAACCCAGGTCGCTGGATTCAAAGTCCAGAGTGCTAACCACTACACCATAGAACCAGTTATACTACTTTCGTAAATTAACGTTTATATTGCAAAAAGAGGCCGTTGAACCAATACATTTATTACGGATTATGTCTGTGACGAGTCTTTACCTTATACTCCCTTCCAATATTCACGAGGTCTGTAACTCTATATACTCCCTCGTCTTAAAAGATTCATCACATTTGGAACCATGACTAAAATATTATCTCTTTTAAAATTATTTTATTTAAAAATTGGTAGAGAAATAAAGAGTATAAATCATGGGTCGCCCAGAGAGTGTGCAAAGTGACCAACCGCACAGGATCCCTAAAATTTTAAGGACCTCATATTATAAAATTCATCGTTAATTTTGAAGTATAATTATTTAAAAATAATAAAATAGGACCCAAAATGTAAATTTCGGACCGGACCAATTTCATTTTTCATTTTTCATTTTTCAAGGCCGGACTAGGTATAAATTACAATTTAAAAGTGTATATCAAAAGTTCTACTAAAGAAGATGCAACAAAAATATTTTAATTTATCAACTGGTCACCGAAAACGAGTAAATAAACAAAAGTTATTGAGGGCCAAAATAGTAACCATGGTAATCTTTTTGGGACGGATGAAGTAATTTGTCTGCCTACCTTCGTTACTTATTCAATAAAATAATATAATTACATTGTTTTTAATTTTGTAGATCTTTTGATATGATTTTAAATATATACTCTGTAATTTTTATTTTTTAATTTCATACTTACAATCAGATAAAGCATCTTTTTTAAAAAGAAAGAACCAATTCAATTAGATAAATTGGATTTAAAATAAAATTGAAAACATCGTAAAGCCTAATGAAAAGAATGAATTTCGAAGAAGAGAGGATCAAATAGTTGCAAAATATGAAACAGCAAAGCATGGTTTATAGATGAATGAAAAAAAGTACCACAATCTTCCAAAATTCAAACGCCAAAAAGCCTATATGTGTGATTTGTTTATACTTGCAGAAATGGGCTCAAACTAATACAGTTTAGGTACATAAAACAGTTCACCATCTTTTTAAGAATGTTCAATCATATGAAATATTTTATTTGGTGCCGAACATAATTCACCATGAATTATATATTCCCACCATTTCAAATTAAATTATCTTTTTATTATTCACATGATCAAACTTCAATTATTTTTTTTCTTATTTTTATTAATCATTTGATAAAATAATATAATCATGTCACATCTTGTGTTAAATATATAAATTATTATTTTTTAATTTCACCCCAATTTTCAAATCAATTGTCTTAAAAATATTTGCATTCAAACATCGTAAACCGAAACAAGCAATTTAAATTGGGACGGAGGGAGTAAAATATTCGGCGTGTTTGACTATTCAAGTGTTCAAACAAAGTCAAAATATTTCCTCTACCCCAACCCGTCAGAATAGCCGAAAAACACGTAGCAATGGTAGCACCATAATATTACACTAGGTACTAATGTTAAAAAAAAAAATCAAACTCCTGTTTGTTAAAATAATTTATCGTATCTAGCTTGTTTGAAATATTTCCTATGCTAAGGTTTAAGATTACATTATACCCACAAAAGTTTATGGTTACATTATAACTCGATATATTTTCCCCAAATATTATGATCTAAATTTAAAATGCTAAAAAGTATACATAGCTTCCCCATTCAAATTTGGTCCAAAGGAGAAATGTAAACTAGACGAAAACAAAAAAAATGTTTAAACAATGAAGTGATATTTTTAAAACCTAGTTGATTTCTCAAGAACAATCCTTGGACTAAGAAAATGTGTGGTGCCATTGAGTACCTTGATACTTTACCTAGAGCGAACGATTTGTCGTCATTTCAGGAGCCACGTTTGCGCATTCTTCATATCACACATTTTTCGGCCCAACATTGAACTTGGCTATGAAAAACCCTATTGTATCAAGAGAAGACGATGGATCGAATCTCTGAACAAAATCTTCCTCGCCGGGCTTCAACCATTGCCTGGGATAATATATAGCACATAACGATATAAAACTTTGACACGAGATGACGAGACTAATCTTTCCCATGGTTATCGAATATATAAAAAAAAACATTGTATCTTCATCAAACATCAACAAGGTGTCGGTTTATGTTTGTTAGCCAATGAGTCTCAAATATGCCACAAACGAATCCAGGAAGGAACATGAATACTTACTCGATTGATCCATCCGAGAACTGGCAGGAACCAGTTAGACCAGGTCCTCCAACCTTTGGGTTCTAGGCAAAAGAAAATTAGTTATAAATTGCAAAATTCAAAATCAAGGAGATCATGGAGGATAATGTAAGGTGTTCGGCAATCATGTTAAGCTAATACTCCCCCCGTCCCGGACTCCCAGATTCCAGTATTCATTTTCAGACCGTCACAGTATATTTGTCCATTCTCCTTTTAAAACAAAAAGTAAAGCATGATAATGTCATTTTCACCCTTTACTCATTTATTCGCTTTTTAACATCTACTTGGTTCATGTGCCAAGAAGAAATCGGACAACTACACCGGGACGGAGGGAGTATTTTATTATACTAAACGTGTTTCATCTTAAAATGTCACATAATACGCAAATAGAAAAGAAATTGTCTTGTCATTTGTGTGAAATAAGCTCTTCCACGCACTAAAAAAGTACAATGGTGAGATTCCCATAAGAAGAAGTTAGTTCTACCACCTCAGCGAGAAACATAATTTCCAAAAGATTATTCTAAAAAATTTACAAAAGCTTGTACTATAATACGGAGTATTATCACAACCATTTACACCGAAATATACCACAGTGATGTCACCGTTACCTGCTCTGCTAGTGAGAGGAACTTGTATGTATCCAATGCATATCGCACCACTGCTTCATTCTCTCCAGGGTTTATTGTGCATCTGAAGGTTGAAAATTTGACAGTTCCAAACCGTATAAATAACCAAATGTTTCAAGGAACAAACGGGATAATGTATAATGAAGTCTTAATATTACACAATTTATTGATTTAATCAAAAAATAACACTTGAGAAAATTACACACACACACACACAGATATATATATATATATATATATATATATATATATGTATGTATGTATGTATGTATGTATGTATGTATGTATGTATGTATGTATGTATGTATGTATGTATGTATGTATGTATGTATGTATGTATGTTAGTATGTATATATGTATGTGTGTGTGTGTCTATATATATACTCTGTCCCAAAAAAAACTCTTCTGTTCCTTTTCGGGATGTCCCAAAAAAGACTCTTCTTTCCATTTTTGACAAATTTTGTGTGGCTCAGCATCTTTCTCTTTCCTTTGCATCACTTTCAACCACACAATTTTACTTCTCTTAAACTTTGTGCCGAACTCAATTAAGAGGCTCTTTTTTTGGATGGAGGGTGTGTGTGTGTAACACTTATTCAGAAATCAGGAAATGCAGCTATACTTACGTGGAATACACAAGAACTCCACCAGGCCGAACAAGCTGAACAGCCTGGTCAAACATTTTTTTCTGATACTTGGCATGTTTCCTCAATGATTCCATGGTTTCCTACATATAACAGCAGCCGATTTGGACCCTTTTGAAGCGATCATAATAAAATATATATAGGTGCTCCACGGTTGCATGCATTTTCAAAAGGATCTGTGAATTTTCCTATTTTTATTTTTACAAACCAGAGTCTTTGTTTTTGTACTATTAGCAAAATAGAAGTCTATCCCTCTAGGCTCTAACCACACAAAATGTTGCTTAGAAAGCATCATGGGGGGCCTTTTCCAGCATGGATTTTTGTTTTTTGTGCTTGAGCCGGTTTTTTTTAACAGCCCCTCTACCTTTTGAGGTAGGGATGGGCATACACCATGCAACAACCTAGTAAAATTCCACGAATGGGGTCTGGGGGTGGGTGTATGCCCACCCCTACCTCAATGGTAGAGGGGTGCAACCACAGTTTTTGTACACCACCCAAAGTTTTTTCCTAGTCATGCAAAAATCGTTATCTTTAACCCCGCTTAGTTGAGACTTGAGAGGAGTAGACATGTATTGAGTTAAAAGGTGAGATCAAAATATATTGAACTCAATGCTGCAAATTTACCAAGATATGATTTTATCGACCAAAATTGAGAAAAGTGTGAGTTTAATAGTAGTAATATACAAGTTGGAGAGGAGGGTGTCTTTTATGAGTAAGGTGAGAACTGTAGCTAACCTCTCCTGCAAAAAGTCGAGGTCTCAAACCGAGAGCAGAACAGGGAGCATCAAGGAGAACACGATCAAAGCTATTTGGAGCAAATCCTTTAGACTTTTCAACCCTAACACCAGCACAGTGATTCCTTCCAGGCCCATTTCTCATTTTTCTAATACTCTTACGCAGTTCAGCTTTGCTTGTGTAACCACTGCTTCCCAATTGCACGGTTCCCGCTGAAATAATCAGGAAGTGAGGCATGTATCTGAAATACTGAAATTCCAGGTTGTCATTCTTCTTAATTTGTAGAATGTATGACATACGCCTACATTAATACTATTAAAAAATGTTGTCCTTTAGTTGAATTGAAATTTGAGACACATGCATATGTGTGTATGAGGCATGCACAACGAAACCATTGATGATTTGGGACATGCACAAAAATAGATGACACACTAATACAGCAAATGAAATCACAGACACATAGTAATCTTCTAAATTCAAGTGTTGTACTCACATTCAATCTGCAATGTCAACTCAACATCCAAACCATTAGTCCCAGTGGGTTGGATTTTGGACATTTCTGGCCCTATTAAATCAGGCGGAGTAGTCAAAACTTCATTCCTGACATTGAGAACAGGCAAACCACCATCTTCACAAGTTCGACAACAAGATTTGAGTGCATCAAGTTTAAATGTAGTTATACAATTCAAACCCATCTCAGCAGCCAATTTGTTAATATTAAGCACCTGAAATTGAATCCAGATGTATTTTTAATAAAATAACTGGTATAGTTTTTTCTTAACTTCTAGTTTAATAGTGTCTACAAGATATTGAAAACATTGAAACACTCAAAGCTTCAAGGAGATTTTAAAATCTACGGCTTCTTGAATGTATCCCAAAAACAAAACAGTGATTATGTCTGTTCTTGAGCAATTTGCAATAAAAACACTCATTATTTTATCAAATGCATGTTTTAAACCATCCATAAGCTTCTCAACAGCAACTATGTTGTTAACTTGTAAACTTCAGTGATCACATGAAAGTAATGTTCTCAAAGGTTCTGTTTCGGTGAGAAATGAGCCGCATGTGAAAGTGTAAAATGCCCTTTATAGTACATCCGGTTGCATTTTTCTTCAAAGAGGGTGTCCTTTTGGCACTATTGCACAGTGGCAGGACATTCTGTATAATCATGGAAATTCCATCACATTTCTACTATTATTATATTCATTTTTATAGTTATTAGATAGCTTTGTAAATTGACTTTATTATAGTTATTAGATAGCCATCTATTCTTAGAAATCTCCAGCCGTTGGACCAACATGATAAATGGTGTGATGAGTTCATAGTCCTCGCACAAGGCATTGTACCTAAGTTTGATATTGCCTAAGATAAGCGGGCCATGTCAGAGAGCTTCCATTTTGCATTTCTTTCATGAATCTAAGGCCAACAATCCGGGCAACCAGAAGTAAGGTGTGCTTAATGTATATCAAGTTAGCTCCTTTGTCATTCTCTTCATTTTGACGGGCATTTTGAATTTGCTTTCCCTACCTTTTATTGTTTGCATTTGTTTGTGCTTTATTTTCTTCCATAGAAATTACTTTGTTGAGACCCTATAAATTGACTAAAATTGCAGATTCTTAATTTTGAACCACGATGATTGATGATTCATTAAAAACCTAAACGCAAGTCAGGATTCCCTGAGTAAGAACTACAGATAATACAATTGCTACCACCTGCCAAGTTCAGAAGAAGCACCTTGTTGTGAGATCTATCAGCAGCAATTATTTCGCCTGTGTCCTTCATAAGAATTGCAATTGCAGTTGTTTTACCACCAGGAGCAGCACACATGTCCAATACCTTTTCTCCCTGTTGAGGGTCTGGGCAAAAATGGTTAAGGAAAAGAAACAAGAGAAATGGGTAAGAAATAATTCAAAATTGAGAAACGAGGTATTCATCTACCACAGATCACTTCAGTTTAACACCTATTTCCATATAATGTTATATAGTACTGCAGCTAAAAAAGGCATCCTTGGTGATAAATATCTAAGATATGTAATATGTTGGGATATGTGCAACCAGACCCCAGAGATATAATTTGTAATAATGAAGTAAGAAAATATGTGGCATGTGATAAAGCATACCCAAGGCATGTGCAGCTATAATGCTTGGCAAATTCTGAAGAAAGATTTCACCCTCGAGCAATTCTGATAGACAAGAATTTACCACTGTCAAATGATCAAACCGCCCCACTTGTATGTGGCATCTGTGAAATCTAAACTTGTAGTTTGCATCATATAACATTAACAATGAAGAAAATGAGTATCAAAAAATGGGGGTGGGAGGGGATAATAACTAGGGGTCTCTGATAGAATACAAAAGGAGTAAAAGATCATTTTCTAAAGAATATCATTAGTATTTACACAATATAAGATAGGATGCAATAGTGTATTAGTGCCTTACTAAGTACTAACAGCAGACACATATATCCATATTTGATGAAAACAAGACTACAAAATGATAATACAACGAAAGATTACCATACTTCATTTATCTTCGTGATGAATTCAAGAAAGATGAAATCTAAAGAGCCTAACATGAGAAAAACAGTGTAAACAGGTACGGATAAGATAAGATGCAAATGAAATGACATTAATGCTCCAGACACTTATCGGCTTATCGCAATATATATAAACAGAGAAGTATACCATTGAAGGAGGGTAGTTCATACACTCTATTATGCATATCCACGGCAACTCCTCCTGGTACACGAAAGATCCCGGCTCGTGACAACATCGCGGTTCCTTGACCAATATAGAGTCCACTTCTTTCCGAATATAGAGGATCTGAAACCACGTGACAAATTGACAATTGGTTACAGAAAATTAGAAAAATGCAAATTGATTCATATGGATTACGGAGTAATATTTAGAGAGACTAATACAAGTCGCAAACAAGCATACATTTGACAGGATGAGAAGACATGCAATTGAATAGAATGACCGGATAGCTAAAAACTTGTGTGATGGAAACAAAAATAACATGTACACCTAAAGAAGATGTAATTATTGACAATGAAGCTAAAACAGTCATCATTGGCATTGTTTTAGCTTTTGGGTGAATGGGCACATTAAGCTTCCTTTTGTTCTTACTTTCTATGAAGTTTTGGGTAGTAAATGCAACAATGCATAAAGGGTCTTACAGTCACAACATCTCTATTTTCTTACAGAGTAAGGTTATGTGTGTCTTGACGCCTGGCTTGACTGGTCTGTTGCTGCTTCTAGCTATTGCTTGCAGGACTTTCATTCCTTTGTACTTGGTGCATTATCTGTGTTATCTGTCTTATACTGTGTTTCCTACCATATTTTTTGTGCAGGTGGAGCCGGGGGTCTCTTGGAAACAGCCTCCCTACTTCTGAGTAGGGGCAAGGTCTGCGTACACACACCCTCCCCAGACCCTACTGTAGTGGGATTCAACTGGGTTGTTGTTGTTGTTGTTGTTGTTGTTGAGGCGAAAGACACATTAAACAACATTATCATTGTTCGGACATGTACCATTTTTTAAAATATGAAATAAATTAGTAAGATTCAGCAGAAACAAGGTCATCCTATACAGGGAGCTTGTAGTTACTCCGTACTATACCTGCTTGTGATCCTTGCAGGACAGTCCCACGTGTCATACCAATACCCCATCCGCCTTCAGGATCAGGCTGTTCCACAGCAACTGAAACTGCGACCACATCCCCTTTCTCGACGTGAGCAGTGCAGGCCAATACACCAGGTACATATGCCTGCGAGTAGATTAACAAAAGAGAGAATGAGTGTCTTTCTAATTTCATACCTTTGGGAAATATGTAATACTTCATCTTAATTTGTGCATATATATTCATAAATAAAATTAATAGACTGAAACTGCAGAGAAGCAATATAACCACCATTAGATGCTATCGATAGACAACAATGTACACTGCTAACATGTTTAATTACTCAATATATTACCAACAACGATTGTCAAAAGTCAAGCCATAGAGCATCCTGATTTCTGAGTCCTAATTTTAATTAAAAAAATTAGATTTTTAACACATGAAGCTTTTCCTTCACCAAAACTCTCAATGCATGGAAATTTCAATCCTATATGTCTTCTTTCTAATTTCTATAATTGGAAAGGGATAGAAGGAAATATAAAATGAAATCTCTATAGAACTAGATGGATATAGGATGCAATGTTGTAAGAAATAAAGGTCCAGTATAACTTTAGTTTACTCAAACTCGTGAAGGATACAGAACATATATTCTGCAGAGAGTGATCACTGATAGTGCATCTCACTTAGTAGCAGCAGAAGACAGAACATAATGGATGCAGTAAACATGTGATAGAAAACAATGACTGAAATCAAATACCCACTTGGGCACCACGAAGAACAGCCTCTGCACATTTTCGACTCACAACCACTTCTTTCAATGGTTTACCTTTTTCATGCCCATAATCAATAGCATGCGGCCCTGAACCTTTAATGAAAAGCACATAGTCTAGCCCAGGAAATGGACATTTTGAGATACTTTCTACATGAGGCCGCGTGGAATTTGCACTTCCCCTAAATTCCTCACAGAGTTCCCCTGAATCTACCTTAATTCCACTAGCATTACCACTTTCATGCCCTCTTTCCCCTAAAATCTTCATAAGTTTCTCAATAACACAATCACTTGTGGATTTAAGCGTATTAACACGAACACAAGAGTAACATGAAGGCCGCCTGAATCAAACACAGAACATGACAGCATAATCAGGAAATATGACCTCAAGTGTGGAAACGGATGCATTGGAAGAGCAGAAAACAGTACATACGCGAGTGCAGTGGAGATGCGAGCGAAGTGTTGAGCTCCATAAGCTTTGGTGAAGTAGTCTTCCACCTCGGGGTTCCACCGCAAGCTCGGATTGAAGCTGTAACGCTCTTCCATCTGTACATATAGTAAACACGGAATACAAAATTGCATACAAATTGAGCATACTGGGAAAAAACGATAGCTGAAATTGAACGGAGAGGAAGAAATACCAGATTCGCAGTGGAGAGAGACCGAGAGGTTTGCCTGATGGTTTTGAAGAAATGCTTCCCTCTCTGCATTCAATAAGAAATTGGAGGCTGCGAGCACAGAAAATGGGCTTAACGTCCACAGCTTCAAATGCAGTTTTAAAGCCTGGCTTTAAAGTTTATAGTTTAAACACCCCCCCCCCCCCCCCCCCACCTAAGACTTGGCAAAACTGATCTGGGCTCGATAATCCGAACCAAATACCGTGCAACCGAATCTAAAAGTACCCGAAGATTGAAGAACGAATTAACCCCAAACACCCAAAATAATCGGAACGGAAACCGAATCAAATGTATTCAGACCTAATCTTCGATTCAACCCTAACCAGTTAGACCCAAACCGATTAAACCTAAAACCGATTAAATCCAAAATTGATTCGACCATAAACCAATTAGACCCAAAAATTGATTAGAATCCATACTAGTCAAGTTCAAAACAAATTAAACTCAAATTTAGACAAACTTAATAGCTCATTGGTTGATGTCTTTCAAAGAAAAATACGGAGTATATTTAAATGACAAGTACAACTCATTTAATGTAAAATCTTTTACTCTTATTTTATCACTTAAACTATGAGTGTTATCTATTTTTATAGAGAGTTTATATGATTTATAATGACATCGTAACACACATTAATAGATATAATAGCTCATTACTACTCACATTTGTATGTATACTCCTTTTACACATAGGGATGAGAGGGTACACACAAGGCTAACATGCATTAAGAACTCAAATACCAAGGGATCTCAGCTGAGACGTTGGCCAGGCGGTTGTTCTTCCAATCATGGCGTTATCTCTCTTACGTTAATACTATAAATACTCCTTTTAAACATAATAAACACTTGCAACCTAGTCTCATTCTCTCTACAATTCTTCCAAAATATATTATATTTCTCTTAATTCTCTCTACAAAACGCTCAAAAAATAGGATTATCATCATCTGACGATTAAAGAAGAGCTCTCATTTTTTTGTTTCGCGACGAGCTATTACCAGTGCTGGCAACAAGGCCAACAAGAGGAAGTGGAATCGTCCTAACGCTCGACCCGGCGTGAGCGTTGAAATTGTGATCGGGCGGCTGCAACGAATCATTGCTCAACAACTTCTTTAATACTCCGTATATTTACACACCAGAAGATTTTAGTACTCAATTTGGTTGAGCCGTTCTTTGTTCTTATGCATACTCGCCGGTATTGAACGCGAGATGCTTGGTTCACTCAACGCTTTGATGCGAGAGGCCGGCGCGGTTTTAGCAGCGTCTAGAAGTGCATCGTCACGCTTTGTCAGATGGCGTATGGGGAATGCTCTCGGTCACGAAAGAGCGAGATGAACGATGCTGATGTTCTGCGGCAAGCTACCGCTCTATATCAAGATGACGGACACCAAGGCAATGTCCCCGTTGATCTTTGGAGACTTTTAAGCCATTCACCGAAATGGCAATAACTTAACAACCCCGAGACTGAATCGTCAAAGAAAAGATCCTCTGCCAAGGTTGAGACCGATGACACTATCGGCTCGTCAGAACAATGGTATCCTTTAACCTAGATGACTCCGATGACGAGGACCCCATTCCACGGCCGAGCGGAAGAAAGAAAGCAAAATCCATTGACCTTGGGTTCTGCAGGGTCAGGTTATGTTTCTTCTCATAAAAATATTGGTCGAGCAATGGTTGAATAATTTCGAGTATTTGTTATTAGGGAAGAAAAGATCGAGGAAGAAACGAAGGCAAGTGAAGGAAGAGCCACAAATAATGGAAATCGATCTTGATATGTTAACAAGTTTAAAACATATATATTTCGAGATGAGACAAAACGAGATCAAAACCAAATAAAATTTGCTTTAGTTTTCTTATTAATGTAATTTTTTAAATTTAATGTACTTTTTTATTTAATTATTAATTGTCGTTTGAATTCAATTAACTAATGAAATCTTATTAATTTAATTTTACAAAATGTGTATTTAAATATTTAAAAAAAGTTTGAAGCCCCAATTTAAGGTTTCGGGGCTTTAAACTCATTTTTAGTGAAATTATTATATAAGTCAAAGCTGGTGTGACAGAGAAAAGCTCTGATACCCGGTCATGACCATTTCCAGTGTTCGAGTTATACTTGTAGTACTTCATAATCGATCAAAATTGATAATATTGACGTGGTTTAGAAAAGAGCGAGGTTCCGTTGACACTGGCCAACGGTGCTGATGGAGATATCAAGCCTAAAACCAGGGCCTATATAATATGGGCTTCGAAAGAGCACACAAGGTCCATAGTAAGTAAGTAAGGATGAGGCTCCAAGATTGGCCTCATCCCTCTCAAGCTCGGCCTCGACCATCATGAGCACACTAAAGGACGGGCTCGGCCATAAGCACAAGATGGGTGCGTTTGGCCATCACCACACTAGAGAGAGTTTGGCATGGTCCGCTATTGGAGGAGCTCAGCACCAATCAGCTCCCATTGGTTAACTCCTCGGGTTAGGAGGTGGTTATGTGGGGTTATTGGGTTATTTGTTTTCCAAGTTGAACTCGACCCATGTTCTACCCGAATCCGTAAATCCGCAATCACTCCAATGTGCGAACCCTAATTTTATTGCCGGATTTCTTCTGTGACAGCTTTCGTCCCCTTCCTTCTCAATTCGTTTGGCACATAAAGATTGGATTTTTGGTGAAACTGAAGCTTTAAACCATACACGTTCTTTTGAACTTTCTTTTCGTAATGGCGTGACATGGTTTGAAACTTTAAATTTTATTGCATATCTGGATTCCCAACTTGCAGAGATGGACGAAGAAACAATGAATTCAGCGCGACGGATGTCGACGCGGTCTCGTAAGATTGCTCCGAAGATGGCGGCGGCGCTTGCTAGCACCGACAACAGAACACAGGCAAGTGATTTCAAGCAACGAAGTCCGATTTGGGATTCTTTTCGAGTTTGGAGACCAAAATAAGACATCGAAGCTATGTTTTTTTATTGGAAGAGACTGATTGAGCTTGAATTGATTAGAAATAGTTCAATTTTGGTGTTCGCATAGGCGATTCTGGCTCGCTTGGATGCACTGGAGAGTGACAATGGTATGCCGGAACCCGTGCAGCTTGATGAAGATGATGAAGCTTCACTTGATGATGAGGATCAAGGTCTATCTACATTTGTTTTTCTGCTTCCTTGCACAGTTTTTTCTTTTCTAAATGCTCTAAAGCTCGGCCAAAATACTTGGATTCCTTTCTAAAAGCAGTAACACTTTATTTGGTTCAAGGAATTTGGAAGAGAAAAGAGAAGAAAATGAGATGGAACACAATTTTTCTTGTTTGGTTAGAGTGGAAATGAAAAGAAAAGTGGAAGGCAAAATGTACTAGCAAAACAAAATTCCTTCCATTTTGTGAAAGAAAAATGAGCGAAAATCATTTTTTTCTTTTCCTTCCCAATTCCTTGAACCAAAGATAGTGTTGGGAATTTGAAATATAGAGAAAATCATCTTTAATTTAAGAAGAAAAAAAGGATTGTGAGTGGTGATGAGTGGGATTATCTTAGTCTTGAAATATAATGATCTGTACCCTGAAATTTTTTGCAGTATATCAAAAGAAGCAGCCGAAAGGCACAAAAAGGAAAACTCGTCAAGCCAAGGCTCTTGAGAATAAGAAGGCTCCAAAGACATTCATGGAGCTCTTGAATGAGGTAAGGTGTGTTTTAAGGCCATGAGGTCCCTAACATAAGTGCAGAGATCTATTTTTTATCATAAACGTTAAGTGGGTATAATTCATTGGGATAGGCAAACCTGGAGTCCTTGCCTCCCCATGTCCCGACCTACTTGAGAGCTGCTGTGGGACCTCCAAGCTCCACCACCCGCCGTCACTTCTGCACTGTTTGTGGATTCTCTGCTCCCTATGCTTGTGTGCAGTGTGGGATGCGCTTTTGTTCAATCCGATGCCAAACTATACACAAGGATACACGTTGCTTGAAGTTTGTTGCATGATCACAAGGAGCAATCCCGGGTTCTAAATTTATGCAAGGTTAGTTAGTCTCTTGTTGTTTGTATGCTAGGTAACAACTAGTCTAAATTGCAGAGCCCTAGGAATGAAGAAACAAAAACCCAGTCTTTCATGTAGGGTCTGGAGAGGGAATGAGTTTACGCAGACCTTACCTCAACCTATAAAAGATAGAGTGGTTTTCCGAAAGAGCCTCAAGAGAATGAATGGGCCATGTATCTATCACGAGTAAACCTGATTCTGCGACATGGGCTAGTCCAAAACTATGTTTGGTGCAAGAGAATAACTATGTTTTATATGATCATATGGCTTGTTTTTAGGAAGTTGTTTTTAAAGAATTTGTGTGGTTAGATTTGTGCATATGATAGAAGAATACAACAAATCAACTTGAATATACTCTCACTGGCCCCTAGTATAAGACATTTTAGATTGTTTTAGATAAATTAATATTTCAAATTAAGTGTCATGATGAAATTATATTTACGGGGTATGTCCGTGCCTAGCCCATTTATAAAAAGCCGTAAAGTTTGATCTCGTGGATAGTGATATTATTAAAACATTGATATTAGTAAAACAATCACTTCCCAAAAAATATAGTATATGGTATGCTTTTTATATAATTCAAAATATATACGGAGTATTACTTCCTCCGTTTTTTAAAATAGTTCCACCTTCATTTTTTTCACATCTTGCAAAACACTTCTACCATTCTTAAAATGTCTAAAAGACATCCAAAAGCATTTTTACCCAGAATAGAGGAATGAGGTGTATTTTGGACATTTAATGTGTGGTAGAAATATTTTATGAGATGTCCAAAAAATGAAGATTAAAGTAATCACAAATGTCAATGATGACAACTACAGAGTGATGGATATATTGGGCTTGATACCGAGTCAATATTTTATGGGCTCGGATCAGAGGTGTCTTGATCGCTCGATCGTGCCACCACAGATTTGGGCTCAACCTCCGCTGCAAGGGTCCAAGCTCCTTGCCCAGTAATAGAAGCAATGGAATTGAGTTCGGCCCATATGATAGCAATGTATATACTTCACTTGTCGAAGTGCCTAAACTTTGATCTCGATGAATACATTGTGTTTCGACGTAAATGTAATATCAATAGTTTTCTTTTGAAAAGTAATTTTGAAATATATTAATTTTTTTATAAAATATATCTATGTATAAATAGATATATCAATGATCAGAGTTTATATTGGATATCGTGAAAACTGAGAAGATTAAATTCAGAAGGAGGGAGTACAATGCAGAGTTGATTGGATTAAATTCTCACCAAAGAATATATGTTGGACCCATATTTTTTGAACAATTGATCATATGTAATTATGTATGTCTAAGAGCAGTGGAAATTAAAATTGATCATAGTTTGGGATTAAAATATACTGATTTTGACCGGAAAAAAAATTAAAAGTAGACAAATACCTCGAGATAGACAAGTTTTAAAATTGTAATTTTTTTTCATTCTTGAACTGATGGAACGAGACCACCAAACAAAATTTGACGGGGGAATATTTCATTTTCAAGAGACATTTTTAGGAGAAGATTAGTAATTGTAATTTATTTATTAAGTACTTACTCCGTCCACAAATAAACTTTCCGTTTACTATTCACAGAGTCAAATTTTATTTACTTTGTTCACCTATTTTTGTCACCCATTTGATAGAATAATAACGTCATGTCATCTCTAGTTTTGTAGATCTTTCGATATAGTTTTTTAATATGTAATTTTTATTTTTAAATTTTACACCATTTTTCATATAAAATGATTTGAAAATAACTTCTGGATGGGGTATTAACAATAAACATAAATGTACTTTGTAGGAAAGAAGTGGTAAGTATAGTTTTTTTTTAATTATAATACGAGAATTTCGTAAAAATAGAAAACAAAAATAAAAAGATTTATGATGAACACGACATGGAACATGCAGCTAGGGTCTAGGGATAGAGACAAAATTTGTGGGGGTGACCAAGAGTGTCTCATTAATTTTTTATTGTACTATTGAATAAAATATATTTGTACATAAATTTTTAAGCCCTCATTACCAAATTTTTTACAAACTTTCTTTTTTTAAAAAAAAATCTGTAAAAACCAGAATGAGTTTTAAAAATATAAAAAAATTCGCACTATTACTTTCAGAATTGTACCATTTTATATAATTACTCCAGATTCAATCAATGACATTGTTGTTCCAACATTTTTACTCCTTCCGTCCCAATTTAAATCGCATATTTTGACTTTTGGACATATTTAAGGAAAATAAAAAATAGAGTTATCTTTCAAAATTGACATTACTTTTTAAGAGGGGTGATGATGAATGAGAAGATAAGGTAAAGAAAAGTGACTTATTTTAGGGGTAGTTTAGGTATTTGTGTCATTGGATTTACTTCGATCGGACAAGAATTTAAATAGACGTTGTCAAATGAGTTAGGAGGCGCGGAGTGCGCGCTCGTTCAACGATATTATAAATTCACTGCGGGGTTCGGGGGCGGCAGCCCCCGGGTAGCGGGGTCCAAGGGGCAGAGCCCCTGGCGTGGAAATTTTTTATTTCGAACGTTGTTTCTTTAAGAAAATCCTTAAGATTTTCGTGACAAGAGTCCAAAACGGTAAAGGACTCGTATACAATTGATAAACGTCAAAATTGAGCCTTAAACCGCATAAGACCTTTCGTTCAAACTCGCACATTTCTTCTTCCTCGCGCGAACGTACGCGTACATCTACGCGAACGTTCATGTCCGCTCATAAGGATTTTCGACTCTATAAAATAGAGTCTCGTGGTATGGGTTGAGTATCGGATTCTTGAGTGCTCGTTCTTGATTAACGTCTTATCCGATTGAAGTATTTCGTGTACCCTGAAATAACTTTGATCTGATAGCGTTTCGTACGCGATTCATTATACTATCGAGTTCTTCTTTAAACACTGCTTCGTAGTATTCTTCCTTCTAAAAATCCAACATTTATTGATCATTTAGTGAAATAAAATATTTTTGTCACATCTTATTTCTACACTAATTTGTAAAAAAATCTTATTAAAAGTCATAAAATTTTAAACGTTGTTGAAAGAAGACAATTCTCTTAGGGACGAAGCCAGTATTACATTTGGAACATATCTTATTTTATAAAATTTTTTATGTAGTTTTAAAATATATAATTTTTATTTTTTTTTATTTCTACACTAATTTGTAAAAAAAATCTTATTAAAAGTCATAAAATTTTAAACGTTGTTGAAAGATTAGGGACGAAGCCACTATTACATTTGGAACATATCTTATTCTATAAAAATTTTCATATAGTTTTAAAATATATAGTTTTTACGAAGTATTTTTTTTACACTAACTTGTAAATATAATCTTATTAAAAATTATAAAATTTTACACGGTGATCAAAAAAAGATAACTATTTTAGGAGATATTGAATTTGAGAGCAATTCTGTCAAAAAAAAATTGAGAGCAATTATATAAACCGTGTGAGCCACAAGATAATGATATAGATTTTTCCATGAAAATAAGAAGAAATGAGGGGTGATCTCTTGGAGGTCATGGAAATCTTGGCATCATCTTCTTCTATTTAAAATCAATATATCAGTACTTTATAATTTATATTAGACCCCACTCTCTCTCTCTTTCTAGTCTCTTTACTTTTGGGATTCCTCTCAATCTCCAACCCCTCAACCTCATCATCATCATCTTCTTCATCTTCATCTTCCCAGAAATAGTAACAGTTCTTGAATCTTGCTCAAGAGAAAAGATTCTGCAGCTCCAACTCTTTGTAAGTGCTACATACCCACCACTTGCTTCCACTGTGCCTTTCTTTTTATTTTATTATTTTATTATTTTTTTCTAAAAAAAAAATTGTGGTTCACAAAAGAGCTTTCATTTGCATCTGTGTTGTGAGCAAGAAAAGTACAGAAAGAAGTGAAGACCCAATTTTGTTTATGCTGAGCTTCACATGGAAAGTTTGTGTAATAATCTGTATTCGGATCTCTGTTTTTCAGCCCCCCTTTATAAAAATCATTTCTTTTTCATATTTGTCTTGAATAAAAGATGTGTTTTTTTATTAAAGATTTATGGAATTTATCAATTACTCTCAAGAAAGTGAGTTTCTTTTTAAATACAAGAATGGGATTCTATGAATGCCTGTTAGAATTGCTTTTTATGTCTCAATTGGTGGATCTAGGGTTGTGATCCCCAATATTTTCTTGAACCACTGTTCATTTTGCTAGGGATCTCCAAACTAGTACAAAAAAACAAATCTTTCTTTGTTTGAAGATTTGATCTTTCAAACTTTCATTTGTGCTCTGTTGGTGATTCTCCCAAATCCCATTTCCAGTGTAGAATTGTGAGAATTTGAGACCTATATAGCCTCGAAATTTTGTGTTAGGATTTTTTCTCCTATATTGCTGAGTTAAAGAGGTTTGTTTGTTGGGAGGTTGCAGGTGTGTAAATGGGTCTATCTCCATATTCTTCCCCGGCCGATGCCGGAGTTCTGTGCGTGATTCTGGTGAACACCGCCATATCCATCTCCATGGTCAAGGACATAGTCCGGTCAATCCTCAAAGTCATCGGCATCCGAGTTGCCGCATTCGGGGAAGAAGAGTATTCTGCCACCACGTCAGCATTATCTGACGTTCGTGGAACCCCGTCAGAGTCCTACATGGAGGAGCTCTGCCACCAAACTCCGGCGATCCGGTACGATGCCATGTGTGCCGCCACCGGCAAGCCACACCATCATCAACAAGAATGTTCCGTTTGCCTCACGGAATTTGCACCTGACGCCGTGATAAACCGCCTCCCTTGTGGCCACGTCTTCCACACCGCGTGCGTCGAGAAGTGGTTCCAGTACTGGAATTTCACTTGCCCTCTTTGCAGGAATCGCATGATTCTCTCCCCGTGAAACACCGCCTGTGTCAACCCTGGTGTCATATATAGTGTGACTATGTTTGCGTGTATGTGCAAAGCTTGGGGTTATGGGTAACTCCAAAATGTTGGGATTACCCGAGTTTTATTATAGACATCTGCAATGGTTGTCGTCGTAACTCTCATATGCAATGGTTGCGTCCTTTCTGAGTGACGGGTCACGCGTGACCGATATGACATTGCTTATGTACATACACTCTTCTTATTGTTGTAACAAAGTGTTATGAGCAAGAAAATGTTGAAGATATGAGTATATGTGTATCTATCAATTCTTCATTTCATGTTTCAACTGTGCATCAAATGATATTATTACAGAAATGAACTTGAGTTTCAAAAAGAAGGGGGAAAAAGACAAACTTTGTGTATATGTATAGCATTCATTAACAAAAAGGGTGAAAGAAAAAAATAGTTCTTCAAATGTACAGCAGCATTTCAACAGATGAAGAAGATGAAGATCATCCATCATCTGTCCTGCAATGGGAACAGGGGCGGGGGTGGGCCCGGGCCCTTACTTACGCGCAGCGAGCTCGGAGAGCTTGCTGGCAACAGAAGCGCTACCTAGTTCGGAGAGATTGGAGGCGACGGACATGGAGGCGCGAGTGAGCTTGGAGTTGCGGTGGTAGCGGCACCGGAAAGAGCCGGGGTGGGTGGTGGGGGAGCAGAGACAGGTTTTCCGGTGGCCGGTCGGGGAGGAGGGCATTGAAGCTGCGGTGGGTGGGAAGTTCTTCACTGCCTCCATGCATATCTGTGAGACAAGCAGCTTCCTTTTCTCATCATTGCTGTTGTGTTCATAGTCCACTGTCTGTTGTTCAGACATCCTCTGAGATGTGGAAAACATGCCAAACACAACCTTGTCAAAAACAAAACTAATGGGCTCATTTGGGTTTTGATTCTTCTTTTGGGCAATCAATGAAGAATTAGAACCAACAACTAATTTTATCCTTCTTTTCAAACAAACAATTGTTTGCAAATTTTGTTTCTTCCAACAATTGTAATAGCAATCTATCTAAACTATGAACTCAAACAGCTCATTTTATCTATTATTCTCTTACTGTCTAAAATCATGTTTTGATTTTTTTAGTCAAATAGTGAGATTAATACACCACAAATTAAACATAGTCTAAATAAATAAAATATATAAAACTTTGATGTATCTTAAAATAAATGCAATTATATTAAATTTATATAATAATTAAATATATTTTTCACACCATTTATGATCAAAGAGTATCCAAACACAAGATTTTTAGGACCAGAGACTATAAAAAAAGGGTTATTCTTCATTGTGCTCATTGCCAAACACTCCACTATCTACATGAATGAGCACATTGGATTTTGGAAGCATTTCTTTAAATACAAAAAAGATCCCCTGCGCATTTCAATAATGACAAAATGACCCCAAAAACATTCTCGGGAGAGAATCTGGTCGATAAAATGATCAAAAGTTTCTTTTTTTGTGCATTTTTTCCCCGATCAAAAACCGGAAATTACCAACGATTTTGATCTTTGAATGGCCTCATAATAAATTCATTCGCCCTAAAAATACGATTCTGAGAAAACCCAAGAATGTGGTTTCAATGAATTGCCAGAAACTACAAATGTGAAACATATACAAATTCGAAGGAACAAAAACAAAAAAAGAAACATTAATTAGAAACGAAACGAGGAAATCAAAGAATGTAATTATGGGTAATGATTGAAAGGAAGAAAGAAAGAAAAGAGAGAGGGGTGAACAAGGTATTGAAGTTACCTGAATGAATTGGGAGGGTTGAAAATTGATGAAGATTTTCAGATTATGATTATCGTTCTGAGATTTGGGAGTTACGTTTCTTGGGACTTTTTTTTGTTTTGTTTTTCTATGGGACAGAATTTTCAGGCAGTGTTTAGGAGAGTTTAACAGAAGAATGTGAGGAAGTCCTCTCCCGCATTTTATAACTGAGTCCTACCGAGTCATTTTCACAACAACAAAACATATAAAAAAAAAAAGATACTTTATAATTCGTACTCTCACCGTCTCAAATTAAATGTCATATTTTTATTATTCACGAGTGAATTTTTATTTACTTTTTTTCTCTATTTTTTTTAGCAATTTGATAAAATAAAATATTCTGGTCACTATTAGTTTATAGATCTTTTGATGTAGCATTTTAATAAGTAATTTTTATTTTTTAATTTTACACGATTTGTCATATACAATTATTTAAAAATAATTCTAGCCAAGCATCGTAAATCGAAACGTGCAATATAAATCGGGACGCAAGGAGTATTTTTTGGAAAGACCGTATTATGTATTTAGTTATAATATAAATTAATTGAGGTTATTTTAAAATAAAATTTCGATATATCAAACTTTAATGACATTACTTATTACTCTGTAAATTATACTTCGAAATATTTAATTTGTGATAAAAAAGACTACAAAAATCAAACCATGACTATAATTTTGAGATATGGAGAGTACTTTTTTCCAAGAGTTTGAGTGTTTGAATTTTTTTTCCCAAATATTTAGAGAACTCTTTATTATTCTGTATCTATGAGTGTCTCTAACAAAAATGATGTCAAATTTTCTTGTTATTTTCCAATACATGTTTATTTGGACAAAAATATCTTCTCTTTCATTATAATCTCCAACAAGCCACCCACTTTCACCTTTTAAGTAAGTGTATTTTGGAAAAAAATCTACCCTATAACAAACCTTTTTTTAAAATGAAAATCAAAATGAGAATATTAAATTCAGACAGATTGAGTACTACTAAAGATTATTTAAAAATAAAATAAAAGTAATATTCGTTTGTTCAATAAAAAATGCCACGTGTGTTAAATATGAGACGCCAATTAAGCATCTCGGAGTTTCCTAGAGCTTGACCATAGCCCAAGAATTTTATGCCTCCACGAATTTATGCGGGCGATTAATTAATTATTACTCCCTATATAGGGTTTATAATACTCCCACCGTCCAAAAATTATCATTTCATTGCGCGTTACGATATTTGAATAAAATTATTTCCAAGTCATTTATATGAAAGATAGCGTGAAATTAGAAATAAAAAATTGCATATGATAAAATAACATCAAAAGATCTACAAAATAGAAATAACAAGGCTATGTTATTTTATCAAATGAGCAACAAAAATAAGCTAACAAAGTGAAAAAAAAATTTAACCCTAACTGTGACTAGTGAACGGTCACCAAAGCGTATCTCATTCTTAATGTGATCATCTTTTTGCAGTTGTACAAATTAATCTCATGCAACACTATTATCTCGACCAGCTAAGCTACGCTCACTGACAAGAATCTTTGGGACACTGCTTAGCTTGTTGGAGGTATGAAGTATAATTCAAGAGTATAATTCAAGAATAATACAGTCTGCATGAAAAAACATTAAACAATTTTACTTTCACGAAATATTATACATTTATACTCCCTCCGTTCCACAAAACTCTTCCTCTTTCGTTTTTTTACTTTCTACAGAACACTTCCACTTTCAATTAAAAAACCACTTTTACCCCTACTTTTTCATACCCTACCTATCACATCATACTTTTTAACTAATAACCAAACTATCACATCTTACTTTTTTCCATCACATCAGGGGCAAAATTGGAAAGTCAACCAAAATTACATTTTTCTTATTTTCCCCCAAAATCAAAACCGGAAGGGTTTTATGGAACGGAGGGCGTATTAAGAAGCTTTTCAAAAAAGTGCAAAAAGTTTCTTGGGCGGCGAAGAGTACATCATAAGTTAATATGTAAGGGATAGTTGACAATGGAAAGATATTACTCAATAAAAAATATTTGGAAATAAATGGGAGTACAAATTTATCTGAAGCATTGGGGAAAAAGCAGAAATCATAAGTCATGATGCAGAAGCTTAAAGCATTTAATCATAACTTTGCCAAGAAAAACTTTTGGAGACAATTAGATTTGCCAAACACACAAAATTGCATTTGAACGAAGGAGAAGCTCAAAAATTGTCATCTAACCGTGTCAATCATATGATAAGCATGATACTCTATTATTGACATATGAGATGTATTATTTGTAACATTGGGACTTCTTTTTTTGTAGAACTTGACTATCCATTACTCATAAAATTTAGTTATTCAAACAAGCTTAAGAACACTTCATTTTTTTTCTTTCATTGATTGAAAGCGTTCTTAGCAACAAAACGAGCATTATGCAGGTATAAAATGTGTGCATGATCTAAGTATATGCAAAGAAATAACTGTGCGAAATGGTATTCTTTAACTTGTACTCCGTAAATGAGCATGTATAGAGCATAAAACATAGCACTCGTATTACTTATCATGGGAAGAATTTGTGCCACAGTAGTTCATACTTCATATGATAACAAAAAGTTTCTTTTGTGGTGCTTACTTGGTCTCGCGACTTGAGCTTGATAAGACCTTTGCCGTTACCAGGGGCGGGCGCAAGAGTAGGTATAATGCGGGACCCAATAATGGAATGGCTGATAGAGGAAGAAGCCAGGAGCCCTTGTCGTACCTGCGATTGTTAGACATGCATCTCATTAGAAGCCCATTTGGAAAAGCCATTTGGTTGAAATGGTTATCTCCTCACAGTTAAGTGTCCAGCCGGTCCTAGAGGACCCTAGGGACGGGGTCCATCATTTTCTACTATGTGGGTGGCAGAATTGCAAAGAGAGGCGAAGACGGTAGTGTCCTAACAGAGAGCGTACCATTTTCGAGTTGTCATGTCATTGAAAACCCAAAATGGCGCAAATGCTGACAGTAAAATGAAATCAATCGACATTACATGGATCTGTGAGACAAGAAAAGCAAGCTCAACCACTAATGATGTTAATAAATAATTTACACACAAAAAAAGGGATAAAGAAGTATTTGAAGTGAGTTATTCTTCTAATCTTGTGATTAAGCTAAAAGGATCAGAACTTACAAATCTGCTCTGTCTGATGTACTGGTAGAATTCCTTCCAGACATCCCCATTGGAAATGCCTGCAAAAACTATTAATCCTAGCCCTGAAGCCAATAGAGCCTTAATTGCCATAGTTATGATGCATGACAAACAAAAACATAAATAATTATGTTGCATTCGAAAAATAGTTTGTCAATTTAAGAATGAGAAATCCATATTACCCCAGCAGTTAATTTTGATTCAAGGAAATTCAGAGGCCATCTTCTGAGCTCAGTTTCTTCAACAGGTGGAGGTGGGGGCTTCCATAGAATAAAGAAAGGAAGGAGAGCATACACTCCGCCAAAGAACGAAAGGATGAGAAAGGGCCAGACAGGAATCCTGTTTCTTTGCCTTTGGGAAAAGAATTCTCATATTAACTATATCCGTGAGAGCAAGAAACTTAGAGAATCTATACAACAAACCAAATAAATTCCCAAAAGTAAAGTATGGGGAGGGTGTGCGTATACAGTCCTTACCCCTACTCAGAAAGAGAGATGTTTCGAAGAGACTCTCGACTCAAACATAGAAGCACAAACAAATTAAAGAACGTAAACACGGTAGCACGAACACAGTAAGAGCAAGTTTTAGACAATTTATAAGGCAATAACTTGAGTATGTTTGGATCCTGGAAAATTTAGGAACTATGAGATCACACCAAGCTGATCAAGGATGCCTAAAACCCTGTTCAATGTTCGTGTTAGGATCATAGAGAGAAAATCACTAATACCAACTCCTTCTGAGTTAGCTTTTGGGAAGATTGCTTTTTGGTGAGCCCAGTGTTTGGGACTTCGGGGGAGTAATTGTCTTAACAAGATACTAAAGAAAGTTGTTTTCTATATATTTGCTTTGGGTCATGGAAAAATGTTTGGCCGTTAGGGCCTAGGGGGGGATTAACAAAATGCAGGAAAAAAAACCTCTAACAAAATGATTTGGCTTTACACTAAAAACATTAGAAAAAATGAAACATGATTGATCTGTCAAAAAATGTGTGTTTGTGTGTGTAGATTTTATATACCCAGTAATAGAAATAGACAAATAAAATGATTTAAGCAGATATTCAATGTACGAGTATTGACTTTGAATATATTGTCCTTATTTTTCTTCCCATATTCTTTCACTATCATTTTCCAGATTCCAAACAGACCCTTTCATGCAGTGTGGCTTTGAAACAAAAACCATCTACAGTGAGACAAGAAGTAGAGCAATGGTGGGACGTGGTGAAGCTTACGTTCTAGCGGTAGGAAGCAGGAGCATACTGTAAACTAATGGCCATACGCCCATTAGGTACCAGAGGGACACAAGAACTTCATTCATTCGGAACCCATCGTTTCCTTTCAAATTGAGGAGCTTTTTCAGGAAATACAAATCTGTGGACTGAAACTTGCAAGCATTACACAAACATAATGTACTAAAATTGATAACATAAGAATTGATAAACCCTAGAGGGAGGGAAAATTGCAGCAGTTTATGTCCCATCTCCCTTATGCCCATTGTTCCCATAAACAATTAGGAAAGGGAAAATACAATGTTAAGGAAAGTTATTTCTCTTTGTTTGACTTTACCTTAAAATTCATAGGAAAATGAAATATGGTAAAATTTCCATAACATATACTCCGTATTAAGATTTACTCGGTATAAATCTGTATGCGATAGACATAGGTAAATAAATAAATATTCCAAGTATAAAAATATTTAAAATTCACTAATTTTTAGGATCCAAATGATCGAAAGGTTGTGGGCAGGGAAGCAAAGATCATACAGAGTACGCAAACTTTGAGGGCATTTAGCTTAGCTTCTAAAAAACTATGTTTGCATATTATCATCCATAATGAGTAGTGTGTTGCATTTGTTTAAGACTCTGAAAATACCAATTGTTGATTTCGCTATCTAGAACCTTTTTTTCACAAGTAAATCAGCTAATTCATAAACAGCAGATTCTGAAGACTAGAATTGGCAGGAAAAAAAAGAGTAAAATCAAAACCAAATGAAGCCTATATATACATGTAAAACCAGAGTTCATCACAACACAAACTAATCTGTCAAACCATGATTTGCAATTCAGAATAAGAGAACTATTAAAACAAAAGTATCCGACCATTCCAAATATGAGTGTTGTTTTCAACTTATTTTCTATTAGAAAGCTAAAGTCACAAACAGAAGGACCACAAAATATACAAACTTGTCATTTGTGTATTTAAAATTTCTATTTTTTGATTATTTAAAATCATCTTTTTTCTATTGGTGAAGTGCACAAATAGTAAGGTTGCGTATTTTGTGACCTTTGTGCGTTTGACCCTAGCATTTCCCATTTACTATCCGTCTCAGTTAAGCACATCTCGGTCAACATATAATATCAAAAAAATTATAGAATGTCAATATACAGTATGACATTATCCCATTGAAATAATCCTATTTTGAGATTAAAACGTGTGACTACTGTTTTGAGGATAAAGACTATGTTTTGTTCATTCTTGGGTTGATTTCTTTCAAAATTACAACTAATTTCGATAGGTTCAGTTCAATTCAATTCAGGAAATCACAATAGAAAAGAAAAACAGACTCAATTTTATAGTCACAGATTACAATTTCCAGTCCCCTCATCATCTCCATTTCCAATTTCCACAGTAAACGATTAAGGGAGAAATATGATGTAATTATGCAGTAGTAGTACCGGGGTTTGGTTAGGGGAGAGGAAGAACACATAGTACATGAGACCGGCCCAAAACCCGAAAAGCAGAAACGACGTCGTCCAGGCCCATCCGTCTCCATCGCCCCCTCCATTCCCGCCGCCGTCTACTCCTCCCAGCTCGTCCTCTTCCAGGGCAGAATCCTGCGAACTCGGTGCATTGAGGGAACGCCGACGTATTTTGGGGAATCGATCTCCGGGAATCGTTGAGACTTTGGTGGCTACGGCGGGGCAGGCGAGGGTATGGAATTTCAGAGGGTGAAAGAATGAGATTCGGGTTGAGTTCCTGGCGGAACTGGGCCTGAGTGTGGGCGGCGGAGGGAAGGCGCATGCGAGAATGTTTCTCGCCCCGGCGGCCATTGGTTTCACCGGCGCCGGAAAAGGTTGTTTCTTTTCATGTGCTTTTTTAGCAACTGCTGTGTGATTATTATCCGTTATTCCAAACGTTTCAAGCCATATCCAACGAAGAGAAATGAAAGGTCGGTTTGGGAACTAAAGAAAGTGCTGCTATTCAATATGTTTTGTCATTGTTTATGCATTCTTTGGATAAAAAAATAGACTTTGCTGAGTTTGAAGATATGATAAGATATAAATTATAAAATTAGAGAGAAATGATATATATTTTAAAATATGAAATAAATTGTTTGAAGAGATTTAAAATCATGAACTAATTTAAGATTAACGAGGGTAATCGACAACGGGGATGGTTGGCGGTAACAATAGTGGCCAGTGATAGAAAACGATCAATGTTAGAGAGATATCAAAACATCATACTGATATCTCTCAAATTTGGGAGATATCGAAACCCTACATTTGAAGATTTATAATATCTAAAGATATCGAATTCGATATCCGTTTTTACTTCACCAAACACCCAAAAAGAATTTTGATATTTCGAGATACCAAAACTCATATCTTATTGACTCACCAAATACTCGCTAAGAGCAAATCCAACCCGTCATGTAAATATTAGTAAAGTCTAAAACATAAAAAAGAAATATTCCCTCCGCCCTGGATCACTTTTTTTTCTTTTTCATTTGTTCAAAAAAAAATCATTTATATTAAAAAATCACTTTAACCACTTCTAATTTTTAACTTATCTATCATATTACATTCATACACCATTAATCTATCCATCAAATCTAATTTTTAGATTCATTTTTTCTTTTTATGCCTTTTCAATAGATTTTTTCTTGGAACAACAAAGTTAATTGGGGAATTTTTGATCATGTAATGATTACCAAGTGTTTCCCCTCAAAAAATAAATTAAAAAAAATGATTTGTATTTTGAAAGTTTTCTTGAATTTATTCAAAAATTTTCTTCTGCAAGAAAAAATTAAAGCGAGTTTTTTTTCAAGTGTATCGACTATTCATGTTTTTATTGCAAAGAAATTTTAAATTTGTATTTAATTTTAAAGGATTGAAGGTATAGAAATCAATCTAAATAGGACTAAAACATAGTGAAAAGTACCAAAATAGGATTTTCATATTTTTCCCGAAATAAAACTTTACACTGTGGTAGTGTGACACTCTACATGTTACATAACTATACTTTTTGGTAATGTACATGACTATGTTTTGTAATGTAAATGCATTTTAAATCTTATTTCGGAAATAAAAACATGAAAGTCTTATTTTTGTATATTTTCAATGTTTTAGTCTTACTTTGGTCTTTCTCCCTTGAAGGTATCGGGAAGAATTTTATTACAAAATGAATTTTAGTTGGTCATATATTTTAAAAATAAAAAAATGGAATTTTTTTCAAATAAGTTGTAGAACCTCAAGAAAGTTGTGAGAATCAAACAATTCAGTCTGTTGATCAAATGACGAGGCAATCACGTACAACTTGTTAATGAAAAAGATAAATATTAGTATTAAAATATATATTAATATTTTATCAAATGTATTTTCATAATATGAGTACAAAAGAAAAATATTAGAATTCATATAATCAAATTAGCGTTAGCGTTTTGGATTAAATTTTAATAGTTTAAATTAATTCTAAAAACACTAATGCTAAAAGCTACTATTGGATAGCTTTTTCAAAATGCTAACGCTAACCCTTAACGCTGATGCCAAAACGGGCCTGAAGAAGCACCGCCAAAAACAATCTCCAAAGATGGCAAAAACCTATTCCCAACCCTGAGTATACCTCATGTTCTATTGTCCTGAAAGAATTATTTGGGAGGAAATTTTCTGTATTTCTCTCTTGTCCTTACAATTTACAATGAGGACCTATATATAGGATCTCACAAGTTGAGACTCCTAATAAGTAAATGAAAAGGAAAAGGAAAGAATCCCTATACAAGGAAAACTACCAAAACAATATATACATAAATATCTCCAAATATTCTACCAAATATTCTCTTTCCTTTAACACCCCCCTCAAGTTGGAGCATGTAGTAACGAAATGCCCAACTTGGGAAGAAGAAACTCCAAGCGTGACTTTCCGAGTGCCTTTGTATGAATGTCTGCAAGCTGATGCGTAGTAGGCACATGAAGTGTACGAATCTCTCCTCGCAAGAGCTCATCACGAACGAAGTGACAATCAATCTCAATGTGCTTCGTGCGTTCGTGGAAAACCGGATTAGCAGCAATGTGAAGTGTTGTCGTGCTATCACACCGGACCATCATGGGGTCCTTATGCTCAACCCCTAAACACCGCAAAACATTCTTCAACCACTTCAACTCACATGTAAGGACAGCCAAAGCTCTATACTCTGCTTCAGCAGACGAGCAAGCCAACGTCGACTGCTTCTTTGTTTTCCATGAGACAGGCGAATCTCCAAGCTGCACAAACCACCCTGTCAA
This sequence comes from Cuscuta australis, assembly GCA_003260385.1. NCBI lineage: Eukaryota > Viridiplantae > Streptophyta > Magnoliopsida > Solanales > Convolvulaceae > Cuscuta > Cuscuta australis. Next base: position 2,718,796 of record NQVE01000162.1, on the reverse strand, counting down.
TGACCGCCTCGTCAAAGGACATGCTACCCAGTCCGAATCACACCATCCTGTGAGTTGAAGACTACTCTCTGCTGACAGAAAAATGCCCTGACCTGGACATCCTTTCAAATAACGAACGGCTCTAAGGGCCGCAGACCACTGATCCTCCCTTGGTTCCTTCAAAAACTGTGCTAAAGTGTGGACGGCGTAAGAAAGTTCCGGTCGTGTAACGGAGAGATATACCAACGTTCCTACCAACCGTCGATATGGTTCTGGATCTGCAAGGACCGGGGCTTGGGAACGAGCCAAGTGATGATTTGGCTCCATCGGGGCACCCAACGGCATGGCACCTAACAACCCCGCCTTAGTGATGATGTCTAAGGCATACTTTCGTTGGCAGAGAAAAATCCCAGACGTGCTCCTCGCCACCTCAATGCTAAGAAAGTATTTTAGTGTTCCCAAGTCCTTCATATGAAAACAATCTCCGAGATAGGCTTTGAACTTGCTTACCATCTCTGTATTATCTCCAGTAATAATTAAATCGTCAACATAAAACAAAACATGTCTGACTGCTTTCTTTCCAACAAAAGAAAATAAGGAGTAATCAGCAACAGATTGAACAAACCCATAGCGTTTTAAGGCTCCAGACAACTTGGCAAACCAACACCTTGGAGCTTGCTTTAAGCCATACAAAGACTTCTTGAGTTTGCACACCACATTAGACGAATTCGAGAAACCAGGTGGCAATCTCATATACACCTCATCCTGAAGATCTCCGTGTATAAATGCATTGTGAACATCCATCTCATGCAATTCCCACCACTTAACTGCTGCAATTGCTAAAAGCGTTCTCACAGTGGTCAACTTGACTACAGGAGCAAATGTTTTTTTGTAGTCAAGTCCTTCGACCTGATGATTGCCAAGTATAACAAGTCTGGCCTTATATCTCTCTACACTTCCATCAGACTTGCGCTTGATCTTATATACCCATTTGCAACCAAGGGGCTTTTTGTGGCGTGGAGGAGAGACAAGAGACCATGTCCTATTAGCCTCCAGTGCATCAATCTCCTCTCTCATAGCCTTCCTCCATCGTTCATCCTGGAATGCCTTCTTGAAACTTGTGGGCTCCACTCCAGCATCAAGAGCGCTGAGAAAACACTTGTGTCTGTCAGAGAACTTCTCATGTGTGACATACGAGGCAAGAGGATATTTGCATTTTTCACCAACATGTGAACCAGCTACATGGGTAACATGATCGGAAAGGCGTACATTTGGACGTTAATCACGTTGACCACGTCCCAAGTTCTCCACCGCCTGCTGGGAAGAGGACGGTCGACCGCCGTCCGTGGAACGGTCCACGGGGTCGACCGTCTGAAGCTGTTCTGGATCGCTAACTTTCTGCCTCGGAGACGGTCGACCGTCTTCCACATCACGGTCGACCGTTTGATCATCTCCCAACGAAACGTCATTCTGCCTTGCGGACGGTCGACTGTGGATATCATAACGGTCCACCAGGTCGACCGTTTGGTCATCTCTCAGGAACCCGTCATTCTGCCTCTCGGACGGTCGACCGTGGACAATCGAAGGTCCATCCAGTTGACCGTCTGTAGCCTGTCTGCTCCACCGCTTTCCTCTGGTCGACCGTCCCTCCTGGAACGGTCCATCCGTTCTTCCGTCCGCAGTTTTTCATCTTCATCATAAGAGCTAACCTCATTTGTACTTCCTGTATCAAGAGATGCACCTGTAGGACTCAAGAAAGGGAAAATATCTTCACAGTACACAACATCCCGGGACACCTTAATTTCCCCAGTGTCCGGGTAGTAAATATGTCATCCCTTCTTCCCTTGCGGATATCCAACAAATATTCCAGGATTGCTTCTTACTGCGAATTTATCTTCATTCCTCTTCAAGTTATGAGCATAACATCTGCATCTAAAAACACGAATATGAGCCAAAGAAGGTGGCTTTTCATAGATTTTCTCGTATGGTGTGACCCCCCTAGCAAAGACGAAGGTGTGCGATTGATCAAATGTGCGGCGGTCTGTATACACTCTCCCCAGAACTCAATCGGAAGACCAGCCTGAAACCTCAAAGCCCGACCCACATTCAAAATGTGTCGGTGCTTGCGTTCTACTCTCCCATTCTGTTGTGGAGTAGACACACAAGACGTCTCATGAATAATTCCTTGCTCCTTGAAATATTCGTTTAGACATTCGAATTCTGTGCCATTATCACTGCGAACACACTTTATTTTCTTCCCAAATTGTCGCTCTACCATAGCACAGAATTGTTTAAAAACAGTGCCAACCTTGCGTTTGGAATCAAGCAAATGTACCCAAACACCTCTTGAAAAATCATCCACAATGGTCAAGAACATTGTAGAACCATCAAAACTTGGAGTCCTACACGGTCCCCATAAATCACAGTGTATCATATCAAATTTATCAGCAGATTGATAAAAACTTATAGCAAAGCTCCCACGAGTCTGTTTAGCACGCAAACAAATGTCACAACAACTTTGACTACTCTTACTTGTTCCAACTCCAGGGACAAGAGACAAAACATGAGAGGAAGGATGTCCAAGTCGTTTGTGCCAAAGATCAAACTTACTCTCCTTCTTCGCACTACACACCATCTTCTTTTCAGGCTCCTTGAAGTAATAAAGTCCTCCTTCCTGCTCACCCATACCAATTTCTGTCTTTAAATAAAGATCCTGTAGTATACACTTATCGTTGGCAAAACGTGCCTCACAGTTCGAATCCCTTGTCAATTGGGACACATAGATTAAATGGCAACTCAAAGTGGGAACATATAGGACATCGTGCAGAAGTAATGTTTCTGTTAATTTAATCTTCCCAGATTGTACAGAAATAATTCTTTTCCCATTGGGCAAACCAATCTCACATGGTGATATTCCTACGACGTCATGCAATAACGAAATATCACCAGTCATATGATTTGATGCCCCAGTATCTATAATCCAACGCGGTGACACAGGAATACCTGAAAGCTTCACACTCGAAACACACGATGATAGGGAGAAAAACATCTTCCTTGGTTGTTCATCGGCCATGGCGGTAGTAGAGTGGTGTACGGCGGTGGCAGAAGAATCAACAACAGCATCTATCACACAATCTGCCAACGAGACGGTCGACGTGCTCGACTGTTCAAGAGCAACGGTCGACCGTTCCGTTGTCTGGCAACAACAACAACAAACGACTGAAACTGAGCAACGATCGATGGACGCCATGCCGGGCGATCGTGAACAGTAGTCGCTGAAAAACTCTAGGGTTTTGGCTCCGATACCATGAAGGAATTATTTGGGAGGAAATTCTCTGTATTTCTCTCTTGTCCTTACAATTTACAATGAGGACCTATATATAGGATCTCACAAGTTGAGACTCCTAATAAGTAAAGGAAAAGGAAAAAGAAATAATCCCTATACAAGGAAAACTACCAAAACAATATATACACAAATATATCCAAATATTCTACCAAATATTCTCTTTCCTTTAACAGTCCACACCCAGATATGTGTGTGTCTCATTGCAGTTATATATTAGTCCAATTGTTCACAAACATGCTTAGGGTTTCAATACCTCTACTACTCTCTCTAAGATGCTTTAGCAGCACAATATAATTCTATGTCCACCGCTTTTCGAGATATGTTGCACACTATACGGTTACACAAGCTATGCATTGTGATTTTCGACTGAAGGACTTGGGCCCTCCTAAATTTCTTCCTTGGCATTTAAATACAGCGCACACAGGATACTATTTTACTTCTTCAGACAAAGTACACTCTTGAGCTTTTTAACATGGGTGATATGTCTGATTGCAAGCCAGCCACGCCCATGGCTGCACGATCCTCTCCCAAACTGTCTCTCATCTACTCAAATCCTAAAATTTTTCGTAGCATCATTGGTGGAGTACAGTATCTGCCTCTCACTCGCCCAGACATTCAGTATGTTGTGAAACAGGTATCTCAAACAACACATTCTCCGACTGGTAAAGATTACTTTGCCTTGAAACGCCTTCTACGTTACTTGAGACTTTGAGAGGCACCATGCACCGTGTTCTTCTTTTTCAGAAAGGCCCCATTACTTTGATTCGGACTGGGATAACAACAAAGATGATTGTTGTTCTACTATTAGCTACCTTATTATGCTTGATCCGAATCTTATCTCTTGGTACAAGAAGAAATAGACTCGTGTCTCTCATTCCTCCACAGAAGTCGAATATCGCGCCGTGGCCGCGGGGAAACGCAGGCCATGTGACTTCGCTACATTACATTTGCAGTTGACATTCCTCCGTCAAAACTAACAATTTACTGTGACAATGAATCTACCAACTGTGTCACAAAAAATCATGTTTTGCATGATCGCATAAAACATGTAAGTTCTGACACGATCCCTTGGTGCATGATGAAGTTATAGCTGACACGATGCCCACTCATTATGTTCCACCCTTTGAGCAACTCGCAGATCTCTTGACGAAGCCGCTTTCCCCCACATTGTTTGAATATCTATGCTCCAAGCTGCCTCTCGTCTTCGTTGATCAGCCTGTAGGGGTAATAGAAAATAGATATTATACTTAGTTATCTTCCACCTTTGTCGTTTCCTTAATATCTTCTTAGCATAGTTTTTTTCCTATTATGATTAGATCTCTCTCATTTAATTTCTATATATAGAGAAATACTCCCTCCGTCCGGAAAAGAAGTTCACAGTCTACGCTTTTTTCCGTCCGAAAATAAAGTTCCCAGTCTACGTTTTCATACCCAATCTTTCTAAATTACCCCTCCCTTCTCATCCTTTCTCGTTTTTCTCTCGGCCTGCCATCACACGCACAGCACCACAGCCACATGTATTCTCTCTCTCTCTTCCCTCCCCCTTTTCTCTTCCTTTCCCGTCCTTTCTCTGTATCTTCCTCCTCTTCCGTCCTCCTCCTCCTCCTTCCACTCTTTCTCTCTTGTTAGCCTAGTATATTTGTAAATATTTGTTTATCATGTATTGGGCCACGTATATTATGGGCCCGTAGCTACTGTACTCTGTCATGTATATATATCTCCTGTGACTAATGGAAAACACAAGTTTGACGTAAATTAGTTTCTACATGGTATTGGAGCAAATCCTAGGGCAAAATTCTCGAAACCCTACGCTCGTGTTTTTCGTTCGTGTGCCATCCGGAGTGTTAGCCGTCGGTTCGTCACCGGTTCTCCGTCAGATCGTCGCTTGTGATCCTCCGTGCCTTCTTCGCCGATCGTCACCATGTCTGGAGAAGTGGTCGCATCTAACCCTAAAAAGGCACGGCTGATTCATGATGCCTCCTCTATATATTACCTTCATCCCTCCGAAGGTCCGGGTAATTCTTTGACGAAATATCTCCTCAAAAGTGATAACTTTGATGTTTGGGAGAAGGCAATACGTAATGCGTTGGGTGGTCGTGGAAAAGCTATTTTTTGTCACCCGCAGGAGTTCCCAAACCTGTTGATGAAGGCGAGTTGTCTGCTTGGTTTGCAAATCATCAAATTATTTGTAGTTGGATTTTTAATAGTGTTGATGAATCCATTCAACCTAGTATTGTGTCTCACTCAATTGCTTATGAGTTGTGTGATGATTTGAAGAAACGTTATAGTTCAATGGGCCGCGTGTCTACCAACTAAAATCAGAGTTGAATTCTCTCCGTCAAAAGGGTCAAAGTGTTGTCTGTTATTACAATCAATTCATTACCTTGTGGAATCAATTAAATGACACCTCTGATCTCACCGGGGGCTGCCGGTGTGAAGCCGCGGCAGTCACACGCGCTCGTATTGAACGTGACAAGACCGTGGATTTTTTGCTTGGTCTGGATGATGAACAATTTGGAAATATTCGTTCACAAATTCTTGGTACAGAACCCGTGCCCAATCTCGACCGTGCGTATTTTTTGGTGACTCAAGAGGAGCCTCATCGCCACATTATTCGCAATCGAGATGATCGCACGGACTCGGTTGCTTTTGCTGCCAGACCCGACAAACGTCCTCCGGGTCCAAGCCGATCTTGTTCGCATTGTGGCCGTACCAATCATAGCGTGGACACCTATTTTGAACTCATTGGATTTCCAGCACAATTTGCTCGTGGTGGAGGACGGGGTCGTGGCAGTCATGGTGGCTCGTCATCAGGTGGCCGTGGTGTCCATCGGCATGGCAGCGCCTCTCCAGCTCCTTCCGCCAGTGGGCAGCACGTCCAGGGAAGTGGTAGCGGCGGTCAGGCTGCAGTGCATGCTTTTGTGTCTAACTCGAGTGGCAACCTCAGTGATCAAATGTCCCGCTTGATGTCTATGTTAGAGGCATCGGCATCTCATGCATACACCGGTAATTCTTTTTCTGACTGGTTAATTGATAGTAGTGCTTCGCATCACATGACAAGTTCTCTTGCCCACTTATTTAATGTTGAGGAAGTGTCTCCTCATTCCATATGTCTCCTTGATGGGTCTCGTGTTCCGGCTGTTAAACAAGGAATTGTGCATTTGTCTTCTCGTTTCGTACTCTGTAACGTGTTATACGTACCAAACTTACAGTGTCATTTGATTTCTGTGGGCTTCTTAATTCGTGATAATACTTGTTGTGTAACTTTTAATGATCATTGTTGTGTGATACAAGACCGTTTGTCGAAGATGGTGATTGGTCAGGGTAATTTGCGAAATGGCGTGTATGTCTTTGCCTCAGTTCCTGCGTCAGCCCTCGTAGCCAACACTGATCCTCTTGTTCTCCATCAACGGTTGGGCCACCCCTCCGCGGATGTTCTTTCTTTTGTTGGTACCAATAAAACTCAATCTGTTGTCAGAAAATTACAGACATGTGAAATTTGTTTCTTGTCTAAGCAAACTCGTTCTTCGTTTCATACCAGTGATAACAAAGCTGATGCTATTTTTGACTCAATTCATTGTGATTTGTGGGGTCCTTATTCACCTTGTATTTCGTCGGGGGCACATTATTTTTTGACCATTGTTGATGATTGTTCTCGGGCTGTCTGGGTTTATTTGATTAAGTCTAAAAGTAAGGTCACCTCCTGTTTATGTCGTTTTTCACTATGATCTACACCCAGTTTTCCAAAACAATAAAAATTGTTCATTCTGATCCAGTCTCCTCCTGTTCGTCACAATCTGGTCTAAAAGTAAGGTCACCACTTCTCCACCGCCTATACCTCCACCCCTTCCGCCTCGCACGCGTCTTCGTCTATCTCACTTAAATGACTATGTCCTTCATTCCGCAAAGATTGTCACTCTGGATCCAGTCTCCTCCTGTTCGTCACAATCTGGTACTCGGTTTCCTATCACTAACTTTGTTCATTATTCTAAGTTGCATGACAGGTACAAAGGTTTTCTTGGAGCTATTGATGCCGCGAGTGTTCCCCGTAATTTCCGTGAAGCGGTTCAGTTTGCTTCGTGGCGGGAAGCTATGGCTACTTAATACTTGGCTCTGGACCGTAATCATACTTGGGATGTGGTTGATCTTCCTTCTAATCGGCGTGCTCTTGGTTGTCAGTGGGTGTACAGGACAAAATATAGGTCTGATGGTACTAAGGAGCGTGACAAAGCACGCCTTGTTGTTTTGGGCAATCATCAGGAGCTTGGAGTTGATTATACTGACACTTTTCGTGTGTTATTGTCTGTTGCAGTGGCTCGTGGGTGGCAAGTTGATCAGTTGGATGTGAATAATGCTTTCTTGCATGGCGATTTACGGGAGGAAGTCTATATGAAAGTCCCACCAGGTTACACTCACCTCTTTCCAGGGAAGGTTTGTCGCCTTCGTAAGTCTCTGTATGGCCTTCGACGGTCTCCTCGTAACTGGTTCACCAAGCTCCGTATTGCTCTACGACGTTATGGTTTTCGTCAGGCTCATGCAGATCACACTCTTTTTGTTCTTTAGCGTGGTCCTGACATGCTTGACGAATGAGTTTTAGCGGTAGTAAATTTCACTCTAAAAGAGATCAATTTATTCCCGTGTCGTATTCACGTGGATTGGTGTTAAAATAAATTTTCTATTAAAATCTAGTTAGGCAAAGTTTTACTCATTGGTTTTGGAAGCCTTCTAAATTCGAAAAGTATTTGTGGTTTGGAATTAAACTTAGTTGGACATAGTAATAGAATAATTGGTTGATAAAAAGGAATATGAATTGATTTCAGGTAGTAGGAATATTTCAGATAATTTAACTAGTTGGATTATTAAATTAACTAATTAATTTAGCTAGTGAGTAATTCTGTCACAATAACTCCATTAAATTTATCCTATCTCTAGGCATTATTAATGTGCTAGAATTGATTGACTAAATTATTTTTCTCATTCATTGACAAATGGACATAATAATTTTTTTTCAACATTAATTAATAAATTGGCCAGATTAATTAATTAGAACATTCAACAATAACTAACAACTTAACATTTCAATTAATTAAATTTAATACTCCAGCATAATTATTTTTCCTACATACCTACTACCCTAATTTCAATTCACATTCCTAATATGTTTAAAAAGACATAGTAATAATAAAAAGTGCACAAATTGAATAACAAAACATGTTTATAATATTAATTAAAGAAACTTACAACTTCCAGAAAAGCGGAATTGGAACAGTACTGGAACTGAAACTCCTAAAATAAACTAAAACTACAATTTTATAATGATTCTCGCTGCTATGGAGAGGAAAAAACGAAGAGAGGATGATGAAGAAGGCTGATCGACGCTGCCTTTTATAGGCCTAGGAATCTCCGGGGCGGGGAGTGGGGCGGCCGCCCGGAAGGTCGCCCTAGGAGGAATATCCGAATATTCCGCCCCAAGTTGCTGCCAGTTGCAATTAGCTGCCGTTTGGATTCCGGGGCTGGGTCCGGGGCGGTCGCCCAGCAGGTCGCCCCGCAGTCGATAAAAATATTCCTGTAAAACGTGTCGTTTTCTTGCCTTATCTTGCAATTGAATCCCGGGGCTGGGTCCGGGGCGGTCGCCCAGCATGTCGCCCGGCCCAACCTTGGTTTTTGGGCTTCGAATTTCTGTGGCAAGTTCCATATTTTGTGCTGAACATTTTTCTCTTCTGGAGCTATGGACGAAATTGAACTTAAATGTCTCAAATATTTTATTTTCTTTCAAGTTTTTACTCTGTTTGAACAAGTTTCTGTTTGAAAATTCCAAATTTGTTTTGAACACCCTTTTTTTATAAAGAAAATGACAACTTTGAGAAATTTAGAAAAGAAAATAAATATTTTTACCTTAATTAATTTTATTTACATACAAAAACGTTTAAATATAAGAAAAATAATAAGTACAAAATGTACTTATCAAATTCCTCAGACTTAAACGTTGCTTGCCCTCAAGCAACAAACTGAATAACTAAAAGAACAAGGACAACTTAACACATTCACGAAAAATATTTACACAATCTATTTGTAGGAACAAGATATTGGACAGTCATCAACTTAATTTTCTAAAAAGAAGTTTAACCCATATTGTTAGGAAATAAATCTTTTGTCAAACTCATATTTTTATACAAATTTAATCAAATTTGGTTTGCATGATCAAAATTTAGGAATATTGGTGTTATCAAAATCATGTTCTCTAAATTTTAAATAACAATTTATTTAGTTACTTGAATATTTTACAGGGTCAAAGAATCTTTAATGATTGAATTAGAAAATTGTTTCTTGAAAATGTTTCTCCTTTTTTTTTTAAACATCACCTTGTCATGTTGACACGAGTATAAATTTGATCCTCATCTCATGACATAGAACCACAAGCTTTTTGGATTTTTATTCACTCAAAAACCTCATCACACGACATAGAACCACATGCTTTTTGGCACTTACCCAAAATAAGTCTCATCATCTGATATAGAACCAAATGCTTTTTGAACTTAAACTCACTCCAGAACTCGTTCTCACCAAGGTGTGTTTGAAAAAAAAGTTTTGAGAAAGAATTTTTAAAGAAACAATAAGTGCTCATATTTTGAAAAATAGCGGAGCAGTATCTTAAGAGATTTCTAATAAAACAATTAAAAATTATTTGACCTTACGAAATATTTTTGTACAGAATAAATTTTTACTGAAAAATTAGAGAGCATGATTTTAAAACAATTGTTAGACCAAAATTTGTCAATTTGTACCAAAAGTTTTCAAAAATTTGCACAAAAATTTAAGTTTGACAAAAAAAATTTTAAGTATCCTTATTTTAGGGTAAAAGAATTCCTTTTTGAAAATTAAAATTGATGACTGTATATATAATTTTCCTACAAATATAGAGATAAATTATATTCCTAAAAAGTGATTCAACCATAACTCTCTCATCCTTACACTTTAGACGGAACCGCGCCCTCGCAGGTTTTAAAGTGATTAGAAATTAGAGTTATGGTGGAAGAACGTGCATGCAAATACTAAGTTGTCCTCACACTTAAATATAAACAATGTGCTGATGTAAATAAAAGTAATTAAAAATAAAAAAGGTTTACCAAAGGTGTGTTCAAAACAAACTGAAGTTCCAACCATTCCTGAATCAAACAAAACAGAAGAAACATATTAGTGCAGGGGAATAGCTCACTGCCCACGTCCTCCTCCTTGCCGTGGACCGCGCCCTCTCTGGCGAGTGGTGCTAGGGACTCTTTGTTGTGCCTCCACGTAGTCCAAGATATGGGCAATTTGCGTACCCTGTTCTGCAAGGCTAGTCTCAATGCGATGCTGATGATCCTGGATTTCCTTCCAGCAAGTCTCCTGACGTTGCTCAAAGGCGGTCCACCGCTGCTCATAAAGCTGGAAGCGTGAATCAATCGATGTCCGGAGATCACCAAAAGCAGTGGTTAGCTCCTCAAATGTAGTAGGCAATGGACGTGGAACAGCAGAGGAAGAGGCTCCATCTGCGGGCATGCTCGCCGGCATGTATGAAGGACTGCCCGTGCCCGTGTCCTGATCTGGCTCGTATGTAGTGTCGCGTGGCCTCTTTCTGAATCCCATGTGGATGAGAGACTCAGAAGTGATAGGCCGTACACTAGACTCCTCGGGGAGAAGGTCTGGGATGACGATGGTAGGCACGAGGGCGCGCGCCAACAGAGTGATAATGGGTCCAGCCTGTATGTGATGGCGGTTTCCTGTCGACTGATCAAACAGGAAACGCCCAACAAAAGAGGAAAGGTCCACAGGTGTGTGGCTCTCCAGGCTCCAAAAGAAGATCAGATCAGTGTCGTAAACTCTGTTGGCGTTCTTATGACGTCCAAAGTAGCTGCAGCAGAGGAGGTGACTAAGTATCCTCCACGCGAGACTCCTCCAATCGGATGATGAGCTGTATTTGTTGCTGAAGTCTCTAGTGCTACGTGAATGAGTCCTCCAAAATGCCTTGACGTCAACATCCAAAGGAAGTCGACGTGGCAGGGCAAGAAAGTCCGGTGAGCTCGTCTCCTCAGGAGTATATATCCCCAGCAGGCGTCCTAGATCAAGAACAGGAATATCAAATCTCGTCCCACGAAGCATGAACGTCATCCGTACTGAGGGATGGACTCCCTCCACATCTCGAACTCTGCTCCCATAAACGCCGAACCTCAGCGAGCAGATGAACTCCATCGTTAGTGGCACGCTAGCTTGTGCACGGAGTGAAAGCAAGCGCCTCCATTTGGGGTCATGGAGGAAGTCATCAACCTCCTCCCAATACCCCATGCTCTCCAGCGCTGCATGGTCCAATATCATCGGCGGCGTCAATACCTTCTTGCTACCCCAATCCCGATATCGATCGCGCGCCTCGGGGGTAGCAAAAGGTAAGTCTAGTCCATTAGCAGGGTAATCAGCCATCTGCACAAAATTAAACAAACATGTTAAACTTGCCCCCAAAATCTGGTGCGACAAGTACTCTTTTTTTTCTTTTCTCAAAATAACTGTGTTAAAAACGGTAACCAGACCGATTCAGAATATTCGGGATTGGGCATAATGCTGCCAATTAGGTGCTCTTAGGCTTACACGAATAAACCTTTCTACAGAATGACCCAGTAGGAATGGTGGGACAAGTTCAGCTCCCGAAGGCGTCACCCGTTGTGTCTACTTAAGTACCATTCCAGCTTAGACAGTCATTCTGTACACGGTACAGATATCATTTTTATCACACAAAAAGTCTTTCTCACTCTATTATATTTTTTTTTTACGGATTGCCTCCCGTTCAGCGCTTCTTTAACGTCATTTAGCTGGACGCAATTCTCCTTCTTAGTCCTCTAAGATTTGGAGGTACATCATGGTTTTCTCTCGGAGCACATCTCCTCCCTCAAATTTTTTCAGGCGGTGACCATTGACTTTGAATTCGCCATTCTTCCCTCGAATTTCTACCGTTCCATACGGATAGACCTTCACCACTTCAAACGGTCCAGACTATCGAGACTTCAGTTTCCTGGGAAACAACCTTAACCGGGAACTGTACAGAAGCACTTGGTCCCCTTCGTGGAACTCTTTGGACTGTTTAATGTGCGCATCGTGGTATTTCTTGACGCGCTCCTTGTATAGCAGATTGTTGTGGAAAGCCAGCGTTCTCCACTCATCTAACTCATCCAACTGGTAGAATCTCTCCCTTCCTACTGCTGATGAATCCAGACACACGTTTCTGAGTGCCCAGAGTGCTTTGTGTTCGATCTCGACGGGCAGGTGACAAGATTTCCCGTAAACGAGATGGAAAGGAGTAGTTCCGATGGGAGTTTTATAAGCAGTTTGGAAGGCCCATAAGGCATCATCAAGCTTCAAACTCCAGTCCTTCCGAGTTTTAGCAACGGTCTTTTCCAAGATTGCCTTCAGATCTCTGTTCGTGTTCTCCACTTGGCCTTGAGTCTGGGGATGGTAAGCAACACCCCCTCTGTGTTGGACTCCATATCTCTACAAGGTTCTGGCCAAGGGATCATTTCGGAAATGGGTCCCTCTGTCACTAATCAATACTCGAGGTACTCCGAACCTCGTAAACAATTTCTTCAAGAAATGCACCACCGTGCGTGCATCATCCCTCTGACAAGCTTGGGCTTCGGCCCACTTTGAGACGTATTCAACTGCCACCAGGATATATTTATTTCCGTATGAGCTCGGGAATGGTCCAACGAAGTCAATACCCCAAACATCAAATACCTCACAGGGAAGTATATAATGTTGTGGCATCTCATCACGACGGGTGATGTTTCCCGTCCTTTGGCATTCCTCACACCTGGTCACAAATGTATGGGCGTCTCGAAAAATGGTGGGCCAAAAGAACCCACTGTCTAGCACCTTCCGTGCGGTTCTTGTTCCTGAAAAATGGCCACCAACTAGCCCAGCATGACAGTGTTTTAGTATCTCTTCCCCTTCTTCTTCATTCACACACTTTCTCACCACCCTGTCAGCGCAAATCCAAAACAGGTAAGGATCCTCCCAGAAGTAGTGATTGGCTTCCCGTTTGAGCTTCCGTTTCATATGAGAAGAGACCATGGTAGGTTCGATATTTCCAGCTAAAAAGTGAGCTATATCGGCATACCATGGTGACTTCTCATCAGCTCTGAGTATTCTCTCAAACGGAAAAACCTCATCGACTGTGCATTCTCCAAATTGATTGGCCACGTCTAGTTCTAGACGAGACAGGTGGTCGGCAGCCTGATTTGCAGACCCACTTCGGTTCTTGACCTGAACTTTAAACTCCTGCAACAATAATACCCAGCGTAATAGCCTAGGCTTTGCGTCATTCTTCTGAAGTAGATATCTTAACGCCAAATGATCGGTGTAGACAGTAACTTCTGACAGAATGAGGTAAGGCCTAAACTTTTCCAGAGCATATACCATGGCGAGGAATTCTTTCTCGGTGGTGGTGTAATTCAGTTGTGGCCCTGACAATGTTCTACTTGCATAGTAAATAGGATGGAAGTTTTTACCCTCCCGTTGGCCAAGAATAGCCCCTATCACTTGATCACTAGCGTCACACATAAGCTCAAATGGTTTGGTCCAGTCAGGAGCCACAAGGACTGGTGCGGTGGTCAATTTTTCCTTTAGAGTGTTAAAGGCTTTTAGGCATTCGTCATCAAAGTCAAATTCTGCTCTTTTTTCTAGCAGACGGGTCAAAGGCTTAGCTATTTTAGAGAAATCCTTTATAAACCTTCGATAGAAACCAGCGTGGCCAAGAAAGCTACGGATGGCTCTAACGGAAGTTGGTGGGGGAAGTTTCTCTATCGTTTCAATTTTTGCCCTGTCGACTTCGACTCCTTTGCTAGAGACCTTATGCCCTAGTACGATCCCTTCCTTGACCAAAAAGTGGCATTTCTCCCAACTTAAGGCCAGGTGGGTTTCCTCGCACCGCTTCAACACCTTCTCGAGGTTCTTGAGACACTCTTCAAATGATTCCCCAATGATGGAGAAATCATCCATAAAGACCTCCATGAAATCGCCAATAAATTTCTCAAAGATTGCGATCATACATCTCATGAAGGTGGCAGGGGCATTACATAAACCAAAGGACATTCGCCGGAAGGCGAACGTTCCGAATGGACATGTAAATGTGGTCTTTTCCTGATCCTCGAGGTTGACATGAATTTGAAAGTAACCGCTCATTCCATCGAGAAAACAGTAATAAGCATGCCCCGCCAGTCTCTCAATTAACTGGTCAATAAATGGAAGGGGAAAATGGTCTTTCCGGGTGGCATCATTTAGTTTGCGATAGTCAATTACCATTCTCCACCCGGTGACTGTGCAGCTGGGCACAAGTTCACCCTTCTTATTTTGAACAACTGTCATTCCTCCCTTCTTTGGGACAACATGAATGGGACTAACCCACCGACTGTCAGAAATAGGGTAGATGATACCCGCGTCTAACAATCAAAGGACCTCTTTCTGGACAACCTCCATTAACTTCGGGTTAAGCCTCCGTTGTGCTTGAACAACGGGCTTAGACCCTTCTTCAAGTGCAATTTTGTGGGTGCAAAAGGCCGGGCTGATTCCTTGAATATCCTCCAACTTCCAAGCAAAAGTTTGCTTGTGTTGTCGGAGGACTATCATTAGATCGGCCTTTTGTCCCACACTCAGATCAGATGCGATGACGACTGGGCATTTGCCCTCGTCATCCAAAAATGCATACTCAAGATGTTTGGGAAGTGGCTTCAATTCTAGGGAATCAAGTCCCTTAGCCTCTACTTCCTGAACATCCTCACACTTACTTGGTTCAATCCCCTCAACCTTCAAAATCTCCTCCAGGCCGAGAAGTGTCTCAACAGACCCTTTGTCTTTTAAAATTTTCACAGAGTGACAAAATTCAGTAGGGTCTGGAGATTGGTTCATCAAGTCTGTCAATTTGAAGGTACACTCATCTTCTCCAACTTTCAAGGTCATTTTCCCTTCATGAACATTAATCAAGGCCTTAGCAGTTGCTAAAAATGGCCGGCCTAAGATCAGAGGCATTTCAGAATCCTCTTCCATGTCAAGGATTACGAAATCAGCTGGGAATGTGAATTTATCAACCTTTATGTACACATCCTGAACTATTCCCCGAGGGTAACGGACAGAACTATCCGCTAGTTGAACACATGTTCGAGATGGTTTTAGTTCAGAAATTCCTAACTGTTCCATAATCGATGTGGGCATCAGATTAATGCTTGCACCTAAGTCTGCTAGGGCATGTTTAAAATGCATGTCTTTGATAGAACAAGGGATAGAGAACCTACCTGGATCCTTGCATTTTTCAGGCATGTGCTGGAGTAACAACGCAGAATAGCTTGCATTGAGATTGATCATTGGAAGTTCCTCCCAGTCCCTTTTATGTGTGACCAAGTCTTTCAAGAACTTGGCGTACTTTGGCATTTCCGTCAAGACATCGACTAAGGGCAGTTTGACTTCAACTTGGCCCATGATGTCTAAGAACTTCTTGAAGGCTTTTTCATCCTTGCTCTTCTTTACCCTTGAAGGAAAGGGTATGGTCACCTTCTTTAGCGGGAGATCGCTGTTTGGATATTGGGACTGGAAAGGTTTTTTGTCCTTCTTTTCTTCTTCTTTCTTCTTCTCAGTTGGCTCATTGACTGGTTCAGCCACATAATCTTTCAGAGTTGGTTCAGAACTCTGGCCAATGCCCTTCGTTTCTTTCCCACTTTGCAAGGTAACAGCCTTGAGGTGTTCTCGTGGGTTGTTTTCAGTTTTGGCTGGCAAAGTTCCTGGAGGTCGGATCGTCATTTGTTCCATAAGTTGTCGCATCGACTCCTCCAATCTCTGGATTCTTTCTTCATTTTTCTTGTCTTTTGCTTCTAGCATTTTCTTCATCTCGGTCGTGGGATCCTCAGCTTGTCTCTGGTGTGGAGGGACATATGCTTGAGTATTCCCCCCTTGGTTGAAGTTAGGCCCTCTCTGATTCCAGTTGTTGTTCCAGCCTCCTTGTCTGAAATCGTCCCTCGGACGATTGTTTCTTTGGAAATTGTTGTTGCGCTCTCTTGAAAGATCATCGCGCCAGTGGGCTGGTTGGTACTGGTTCGTGGCCCATGGTCCTTCCCCCTTGTTTGCATACTGGGCCAAATTTGCTTCTCTAGGCTTTTCCTTGATCGGGCTTTCATAGTAAGGGCACTGGGCTGTCAAGTGTGTACCTGTACATGATTCACAAGATAGAACAAGTTCGTTTGAGTGCGAACTTGAACTGCCTTGACAGTATTTATCAACCTGAGCAACTAACTCGTATGGTTTGTTGGATCGGGAGCTTGCACTGAACTGATCTTGAATAGTTCGTTTGATCAAACTTTCCATGCTTGCTTTAAGTGCCGTCAAGGAATCCACTTCGTACATGCCAGCCTTCTGTTGTGGTGCTCGGTCTTCGTACCAGTATTTGGCATTTGAAGTTAGTCTCTCCACCAGATCCTCATTTTCTTCCGGTGTCATATCTAAGAAAGAGCCGACCTTAGAAGAGTGGTCGAGTTCTTTCTTTGACGGCACCAGAAGTCCTTGATAAAAATGGAACATCAGGCTATCACCATCAATTAGGG
Source organism: Cuscuta australis (assembly GCA_003260385.1). Classification (NCBI taxonomy): domain Eukaryota; kingdom Viridiplantae; phylum Streptophyta; class Magnoliopsida; order Solanales; family Convolvulaceae; genus Cuscuta; species Cuscuta australis. The sequence continues at coordinate 2,701,861 of NQVE01000162.1, read as the reverse complement.
CAGGTGGGCATTTGATCTTCAGATCCTTGAATCTTTCCCATGCCTCGCTTAGGGATTCGATCGAATCTTGAGAGAAATTCTGGATCGATCGTTTGATTTTGGCGATGGCGGATGGTGGGAAGTATTCGTGCATGAAAGCTTGGTGTAGTGCCTCCCAGGTTTTGAAATGACCCTTTGAGAACGTATTCAACCATCGGGCCGCCCTATCTCGAAGTGAGAAAGGAAAGAGTGATAGTTTGATACGATCGGAGGTCACTCCGTTCATCTTCAGCGTCTGACAGGTTCGGGAGAACCATAGCATGTGGGCCCTTGGATCTTCTCCCTTCATACCCCCGAACTGATTATTCGAGACCATTTGGATCATGGCAGGTTTGATCTCGAATGTGTGGGCGTCAGTGTTCGGGAGTCCGATGGGGTCTTCTTCAACATAGGCGGGGCTCATGGCTTGGAGCACAGTCCGCCTACATCCGTTATTTTCCTCCATTATGGGCTGATCAACCTCTATCTCTTCTTCTTCCTTAAAATCCCCACCGGGTGAATTTTTCAAAGTATTTTGTCGGAGAATTTTCTCAGGATTTTCAGTGAACGGAGCAAAACTACCCCCACTAGTTGAGCGGGTTTGCATGTAATTTTGCCAAAGTATGTAAAGATGCTAGAAAATCGACCTAACCAATTTTCTACTAGGCTAACTATAAAAATTTATAACAGAAAAATTAAATTAAGCACCAATCCCCGGCAACGGCGCCATTTGACGAATGAGTTTTAGCGGTAGTAAATTTCACTCTAAAAGAGATCAATTTATTCCCGTGTCGTATTCACGTGGATTGGTATTAAAATAAATTTTCGATTAAAATCTAGTTAGGCAAAGTTTTACTCATTGGTTTTGGAAGCCTTCTAAATTCGAAAAGTATTTGTGGTTTGGAATTAAACTGAGTTGGACATAGTAATAGAATAATTGGTTGATAAAAAGGAATATGAATTGATTTCAGGTAGTAAGAATATTTCAGATAATTTAACTAGTTGGATTATTAAATTAACTAATTAATTTAGCTAGTGAGTAATTCTGTCACAATAACTCCATTAAATTTATCCTATCTCTAGGCATTATTAATGTGCTAGAATTGATTGACTAAATTATTTTTCTCATTCATTGACAAATGGACATAATAATTTTTTTCAACATTAATTAATAAATTGGCCAGATTAATTAAATAGAACATTCAACAATTACTAGCAACTTAACATTTCAATTAATTAAATTTAATACTCCAACATAATTATTTTTCCTACATACCTACTACCCTAATTTCAATTCACATTCCTAATATGTTTAAAAAGACATAGTAATAATAAAAAGTGCACAAATTGAATAACAAAACATGTTTATAATATTAATTAAAGAAACTTACAACTTCCAGAAAAGCGGAATTGGAACAGTACTGGAACTGAAACTCCCAAAATAAACTAAAACTACAATTTTATAATGATTCTCGCTGCTATGGAGAGGAAAAAACGAAGAGAGGATGATGAAGAAGGCTGATCGACGCTGCCTTTTATAGGCCTAGGAATCTCCGGGGCGGGGAGTGGGGCGGCCGCCCGGAAGGTCGCCCTAGGAGGAATATCCGAATATTCCGCCCCAAGTTGCTGCCAGTTGCAATTAGCTGCCGTTTGGATTCTGGGGCTGGGTCCGGGGCGGTCGCCCCGCAGTCGATAAAAATATTCCTGTAAAACGTGTCGTTTTCTTGCCTTATCTTGCAATTGAATCCCGGGGCTGGGTCCGGGGCGGTCGCCCAGCATGTCGCCCGGCCCAACCTTGGTTTTTGGGCTTCGAATTTCTGTGGCAAGTTCCATATTTTGTGCTGAACATTTTTCTCTTCTGGAGCTATGGACGAAATTGAACTTAAATGTCTCAAATATTTTATTTTCTTTCAAGTTTTTACTCTGTTTGAACAAGTTTCTGTTTGAAAATTCCAAATTTGTTTTGAACACCCTTTTTTATAAACAAAATGACAACTTTGAGAAATTTAGAAAAGAAAATAAATATTTTTACCTTAATTAATTTTATTTACATACAAAAACGTTTAAATATAAGAAAAATAATAAGTACAAAATGTACTTATCAATGCTGGTTGTTCTTGTTTATGTTGATGATATTTTAGTGGCAGGTAACAACAGGTCATTGTGTACTTCATTCAAGAAATATTTGGACGACTGTTTTCATCTCAAAGATCTCGGTCGTGTGTCCTATTTTCTGGGGATCGAATGTGCTCGTTCTCACGATGGTATGGTCCTAAATCAGCGAAAGTATGCCCTTGACATTATTGAGGAGGCTAATCTCCTTGGTTGTAAGCCTGCCAAAACACCCTTGCCCGTTAATCATAATCTAGCTCGTTCCACTAGCGCTGAGATTCGGGATCCTCTTAAGTTTCGTCGTCTTGTGGGCCGTCTGCTCTATCTCACTATCACTCGTCCTGATATATGTTATGCTGTTCACACTTTGTCTCAGTTTATGTAGGCTCCTCGTCTTGATCATTGGAATGCGGCTCTTCGTGTCCTTCGGTATTTAAAAGGCCATCCTGGTCAGGGAATTTTGTTGCGCAGCGATAGTAATCTCGCCCTCACTGCCTTTTCTGATTCTGATTGGGCCAGCTGTCCCCTCACACGGCGGTCTATCACTGGCTATTTTATTCTCTTGGGTGGTTATCCTGTCTCCTGGCGCACAAAGAAGCAGAATACAGTTTCTCGGTCTTCTGCGGAGGCTGAGTATCGTGCTATGGCAAATGCTTGTGCTGAAATTCGTTGGTTGCGTGGGATCTTGGCCGCCTTGGATGTCCCGTGCGTTGCAACTCCTCGTATATATTGTGACAACAAGTCTGCCTTGTTCATCGCGGCTAATCCAGTTTTCCATGAACGTTCGAAACACATTGATATTGACTGTCATATAGTCCGGGAATGCCTTCAGCGTAATCATATTGTCACTGTATATGTCCCTACGCGCTTCCAGACAGCGGATATTTTCACAAAGGCTCTCTCTGGTCCTCTTTTTCACAATTTATTGTCCAAGTTGAGCATTTATGATGTTCATGCTCCAACTTGAGGGGGAGTGTTAGCCTAGTATATTTGTAAATATTTGTTTATCATGTATTGGGCCACGTATATTATGGGCCCGTAGCTACTGTACTCTGTCATGTATATATATCTCCTGTGACTAATGGAAAACACAAGTTTGACGTAAATTAGTTTCTACATCTCTCTCTCTCCCTCACCCCCTTCCTTTTCTTCTCCTCGTCATCTTCCTCCTCCTCTTCTTTCTTCTTCTTCTTTCCATTCTTTTCTCGCTAGATCTAGCCTTCATCTCCCCCTCTCTCTCCCTCCTCCCATCTTCTTTTTCTTCCTTTTGTCATTTTCTTCTTCTACCAGAGTTGGATCTCATTTTTTTTCAGATCTAAAAAATTTGGAGATCCATTTGTGCTGGGTTGCCGGCGATGGTGGCAGGTGGAGCTGACGGCGGTGGCGATTTGCACCTCCAGATCTGTTTCCTCGGAAAGCTCCTGCGGCGGGTGGAGCTGACGGTGGGGGTGCGGCGGTACGGTGGTGGCGTGGGTTGGGTCAATGGGGCGATTAGGAGGTGGCGGTGGCCGGTGGAGGTGTGGGCAGGGAAGGGCAGTGTTAAGGTAACAGAAGGATGTGGGAAGGGAATAAGGGTATTGTGGACATTTCCTTCCCAAAGTCAGAATAATGGGTACTTCTTTTCCGGGCGGAGAGAGTATCTTTCAATACTCCCTCCGTCCTATAATGATCTTCCCAGAGCAGTATTCAAACTTCACAGGAATTTATATTTATTTGTGTTTTTTCATGGCTATATGATAAAATAAAATATTCTTGTCACCACTTGTTTTGTTGAACTTTTGATGTAGTTTTTAAATATGTATGTTTTATTTTTTATTTCTATACCAATATTTAAATAAAATAGATTGAAAAAACATAAGATTTTTCTTCGTTTTGCAAACTGGGAAGATGGATTATTTTAAAATTCTATCAAATCATTATGTATGCATATCTAGCCCATGTCAAGCTCTCAATGTCAAAGCTTATAGGGTTACAAGTTACAACTTAAAAGTACACAAATTTTTTTTTTTTTTGAAAATGAATAGAGGCCAACATTGTCTCTTTCTTCCTAAAACCAACCACATAAACGCATGCCATCGCCCCCCTCTTAAATCTCAACAGATATTCTCTCATATCATTAAATTAACCAAACAACACATAAATAATTGACACTGTATTCTTAACTATCTAGTTCTTCTTCAACTGTGCCCTTCATTCTTCTCCTCCATCTTTTTTGTCTCCAGCCTCTCTCTCTCTCTCCCCCCTTCATATACGCATATGTTGTCGTGTATACATACGCATATTTCGTTACGTATAAATAATACCTAATAACATCATTCAAAGATCAAACTTATAATGTCTTCCTCGTCTTCCTCGTCCAAACGGGTGGGCGGAAGAGTCAGAAATCCGGGACTCGAATCCCGGCCGTCCACGTCCCGCAGCCGCCGCCGCCGCGGCGGAGGAGGAGGAAACGGCGTTTGGCCTGGCCCCGTCGTCGAAGCTTTGGCCTTCCAAGTCGCCATTGACGCCGTTACTACTAACGGACGTCTCGCCGCCGCCACTGCCCTTGCCACGCTCTTTCAGGTACATTTTTTTTCTAAATTCTTCTTCTGATCATTAATTAATTAATCATTTATATATTCTCTTGAGATTTACATAAAAAAAAATATAAATGGGGAAGAAATTAAATTAGAGATGGATAAGTTTAGAAATAGTTAAAGAAAGGAGGGGAGATCATAGAATTAATTAAATGATTTTCCTTGGGCTTTGGATGGGTGCGTATCTTTGACCAAATCAGCTTCGCCCCATGAATTAAAAGGTTTGCTCTAATTGCTCCACCTACATTTTCTCTTTTATACTCCAATTAATTAATTCTTTTAAAACATTTTTTAGGACTATTTAGAAGAAAATACCCTAACAAACAGCCTTAATCTCTTAATTATTTTTGTTTAGTAAGTGGAAAATTACTTGTAACTAATTTTTTAATTTTAGTACTACTATTTTTTTTATTTTTTTTTTAAAAATAAATAATAGAGGTGTCCAAAAGTCAAATCATGATTTTATTTAAACTAGAGTTAGTTGGAGTTATGTTTATTCAATTTCTTTGGGTTTTTTTTTGTTCACAAAAGAAAATGCAGTTTTCTAAATAAACATGTTTTTTTTTGGGGGGGGTTAATTTTACTTGAACTAGCGTTATAGTTATAGGGTGTACAGTAGTTATCAAGGATCAGGGCTTCTATAAAAGAGGGTATTACAGCAAATCTGTTCACCTATTATATGGTGCATCTGACTAGCCCTTGATGGAAATTATGTTGTGACAGTTTTTCTTTTTTAAATTGTTTTTTTTTAATTTTTTTTTTTTTAAAAAATTGGTCCAATATTTTATTTGGGTGGGGTGCCTATTTTTGGCATATAGCTGGATCTAGAGACCAAAAAGGGCTTTTTTGATTTTTACCACTTCTCTCCCTTTAGGCCATATGGTGTTGGTCAATGCCATTCACACTTCTTCCATTTCATCCTCACTAAGGGTCGTAGTAGATCTTTGTTCGGTCTTCTTTCTGTTTTAATTTTTTTTACATACTCCATATTCCAGATATTTTTTTTTACTAGGTGTGGATTCGGTTTTAGCGGTTTGTGTTTCACCCAAAACCAATGACTAAACTGAAGGTGAGTTATCGGTTTGGTACGTTTTTGCACCAAAAATATGTAAACAAATAGTTATTTGATTTTGTTTTATATGCGGTTTTCATTTCGTTTTTTAAAAAATTTATAAGCATTAAGAAGCTACGACGGCACTAACTCGGCGAACCAATACAAATATGTAGGGCCGAGTTTAGTTTTTTTGGTTCGAATGTCACCCAAAACTGAAAATCGAACTACAGGTTAAAGTTCAGTTCGGTTTTACGTAAAAAAATATGTGTTGAGTGCCCAGCAAACATCTAGAAGATTCTAAAAACCTTCGTATTTAAACATTAGTTACGGCGTATTTGCGCTATATAAAAATGACTCTACGAATATAGTCATTAACAACAAGTGTTAGATAATGATTATTTTTTCAATAACTATTCAAATTATTTTTAATAATGTCTTGTTGGACTAGAATTGTGCAATAGGTCATTTTTTTTAAAATGCAGAGAATTTTATAATTTTCCATAGTCAAATTTTAGATCCTATTTAAAAAAAAATAATACTCCCTCCGTTTGGAAAAACTTTTCCCATTTTGATTTGGGGCAAAAATAAGGAAGTGTTAAATTATAGTTGATTTCCAATTTTGCCCCTGATGTGATGGGTAAAAGTAAAATGTGATGGATAGATTATTAGAGAAAAAGTATGATGTGATAGGTAGAGTATGAAAAAATAAGGGTAAAAGTGGTTTTTTAATAGAAAAAAGAAATGTTTTGTTGGAAGTAGAAAAAATGAAAAATGAAGTGTTTTTGAGAACTGAGGGAGTATATTGCTAGGACATGGGGGTGGGTAGGGTAGATTAGGAGGGAGGTTTGATAGGATGGCAGTTTATATAGAGAAGAGGAAAAGGGTGTTTGTGTGCATGCATGGCCGACGACTGACTTCTCAATTGTCCACTGTGGGCTTCGGGTCGGGTGTATTAATTCATCCATTTGCGGCGAAATGACTGTTTAAATTAATTAATTAAACATAACACTCCGTACTATAATAGAGTATCTCTCTCTCTCTTTTGTATGTACTGTTTTCAAGATCATCCTTTTTAGATTATATTCTCCCTCCAATGTTCTTCTTCGATCTCTTTGTTTTTTTTTAAAAAAAAACAATCGTCCTTTAAAAGAGGTGGAGTAAAAAAAGAAAGTCCAAAATTACTCTCTCCGTTCAATAATTTTTTTTTACTCCATCCGTCTTAAAATGTTCTTTCTACTCACTTTTTACCCAGTCACACTTTAATCACTTTCTTTACCTATTTTCATTAGGTATTTGATAAAATAATATAGTCTTGTCACCACTTGTTTTGTAGATTTTTTGATGTAGTTTTTAAATATATAAATTTTATTTTTTTAATTTTACACCTACAATCAAATAAATTGAATTGAAAATAAAGTCGGTCAAACTTCGTAAAATAAACCGGGAAGAACATTATAGGACGAGGGAGTATTAAAGAGATGGGTGAGTAGAGGAAGCGAGGGAGAAAATCAAATGGGGGTAAAGATTTGATGGAGGGGGGGGGGGGGGGGGGGTCAAAGGGGAGGAGGGGTTAGGTGAAAGGGAAAGAAGTGAGAGGAGTTGATGTAAGATTCGCTGGGGCGGGGGGTGGGGTTGGCAGGGCAGGGCAGGGCAAAGCCAGCCAGCCTTTGATTTTTTTTTCTTGCCACCTTTTCTTTTCTTGGAAATGAAAGAAGGTAGAAATTGATATTGATTGATCCATCATCTATCCCTCTCAATACTAATCCTATTAATTATAATATTTTTTTCAATACTACTAATAATAATGATGATAAAAGGAATGTAGAAAAAAGTACTCCCTCTTGCCTTGTATTCGTCCAGTTTTAATTTTTGGAACTGTTAATCTAAGCACTTTGACTTATCAAATTCTCTCAATGTGTAAGCCTAAATATAGTCATGTGTGATCTTGTTTGATTTGTCTTAACATATCGATTATTAATATATAATTTCTATAATTTTTTAATATACAAATTACGAGATAAAATGGATTAAAGAAGTGCATTGGATGGTGTGTAAAAATGAAAGTGGACAAATACAGGGGACGAAGGGAGTATTTACTTACTCTTTTTGTCTTAAAATAAAAGATACTTGTTTTCAAAAAAATAAAAAAATAAAAGATACCTAGTATAATTGACATGGCTAAATAATTTTTATTCCATACATATTTTAATTCATATTTTGATGAAATAATACTCCTTCCATACCAAAGTAATTATCTCATTTCGAATAATGTGTAAAATTTTATTTCTTTTAAATTTTTTGATTTACCAATTAGCATATAAATAACATGTATAATTTTTTTATTTCAATTTCAAAAACTACTTAAAAAATTTATAAAAAAATGTGATAAATTTTTTTTATTCCATTAAATAACCAATAAAAACACACAAATGAAAGAATTATACGGATCTCAAAATAGTAATTGCGATGATTATTATGGTCCATATTGGTACGTATGCAGTAGTTAAATATACAGATTTTATTTTAAATTTGACATTAATTATAAAATAAAAAAATCAATCAATTTTCGTAAAACAAAATGCATCTTTTACTTTGGTATTTTGGGAATGCTGCAGATGTGTGCGCGATGCAAAGTGGATAAGATTTGGAACTTAACAATGTTTTACGAGGCGTGGGGGACTGGCATTTGTATTTGTGGAGGTTAAACTCTGAGAAATTAGGTTGAGGTGTTTTGGACATGTTTCGCAGCGGAGCATTAAAGCCTGCCCTAGTATAGAGGTGCAAGAGGCTACAAGTATGGGTGGAGGTTAGGATAGGGGTAATCTTAGAAAAAACTGGAAAGAAGTGATTGGATACGATTTAAAAATTTGATCTTTCTCAGAATATAACCTTTGATAGGAGCTTCTGAAGATCTAGAATTAAGGTAATTGGGCATTGGTAATAGTTTTCTCTGTCTCTTTGTGCTTTTCTATACTCTTTACTTTTTGTTTTCCCTTGGTTTATGTTTGCTTGCGATGTGCCTATGTGATGCTCTATTTTTGGGTAGAAGTAAAGTCAATGTACACCTTTCTTTGCCCCCATTTTGTGGGATTGCGAGGTTGATGTTCTTGTTGGGTGTATATGAGTAATGTTAAGTGTACACAAATTAAAGTATATCCCATTTATATACCAATGCTCTCTCTACCCCACATTTTTATCTATTCACCTATTTTCTTGTTTACACTCTGAATTGTGTGGTAGAGGGTGCTGTACAAATGGAGTACATCTTTTAGTGTACGCTTAGTATTTTGAGTGCACCCATTGTTCCAGTTTAGTTGTCCATATAAAATTTGGCATGAAATTTGAGGGAGATAAAGTATATGGTTAAAAGTATGCATTAGAGAAATAAAATTTAGGCCACAAAAACCTTTCCTAAAAGAAGAATTCTTTTTTGAGATTTCTCTAAAAGAAAATAAGAGTTTTTAATTTGGGACTTATGGTATATTTTTTGAACACTAATAACTCAGTTTTAATTTTGGACATAAGGTGTATATATAATTATATATACTCGTTTGTGTTTTGCAGAAAACCACCTACAAAGTATTATATACCGAGTAAAAATTACAATTGTACCTCCATTATTTTAAAAAAAATTATGTTTTTCAAATCACAATTCGCTTTCAATCATAAATTTTCACTTTTTCAAGTTTCGTGACAAATATAACCAAAAGTATTTTCTTGGGATGAAGCTAGGAAGCAAAAAAAAAGGACTAAGGTAGAAGTAAAACATAGAGAAAGTACTAAAATAATATCTCTATCATTATATGCTGGCGACAGAAGAAGGAAGCCGGATCAAAGAAGGAAACTGAGTCCCTTTGGGATTCGGTTTAGTATCTTTCATAGTTTGCTCAGTTCTTGTTATAGTAGGAATAGAATTATGGTAGGAATAAAAGTTTATTTAAATGCTTTACTCTCTTCCTATATAAAGGGGGGTTAGACCTTTGTAAGCACAAGCCAATTCAATATACAGAATATTTTCTTTCTTATCAATTTCTACATGGTATCAGAGCAAGTTTTAAATTCTTGAGACCTCAAACACGCTTCTTCCCCTGCCGGTATGCCTACCGGCGGGATATTGTAATTTTTGATTTTCTTTGTTTGTTCTCCCTCACTAAAGAATATCATGAACTCCTTCAACGAAAAACATTGCTGTCGAGGAATCCCGCCCAACCATCAATCTTGAAGAAGTTGTCTGAGAAGGGTTGTTTTACAGAGACAGACAACTCTTTCCTTAGCAGGCAATAAAAAAAAGTCGGCGTTCAGAGTGTTCGAAAAGAATGACGTTCCCCCTGTTTGTTTGAATGCGGTGAAGGTTCGAAAAGAATGGCGTTCCTTTACTCGACTAATTATTCGGCGGATTCGAAAAGCTTGGCGTCTCCGTTGAAGAAAAAAAACTGAAGTGTCTAGATGACACTTGGACAACGATGGCAGCGGCTTCTTCAAGCTTTGTTGCTTTGTTCAATCTTTTGATGTCCAAGCTGGGCATGTTGAACTCCCATGCTCCAGCTTGAGGGGGGGTGTTGGCGACAGAAGAAGGAAGCCGGATCAAAGAAGGAAACTGAGTAAACTAGGAAATAAAGAGTACAAGACCAAAGTAAACTAGGAAATAACTCAAACCAAATCCTCAAGGGATTCGGCCTTCCAACATGTGTGCACAAGCCAATTCAATATACAGAATATTTTCTCTCTTATCAATTTCTACATTATATCTCTAATATGTTAAGTATGCATGACTTGCGAATCAAGGTACCCTCGCTTGCTTAGGCTAAGTGTCTAGGAGAAAATGCACACCTTTTAAAAGAACCTTAAGAGCCGCCTGTTTGATCAGAGACTTCGTACCTCTCCTTTTAGTCGAATGAGTTGGTGACATAAATAGAATTCAAATTCGATATCTTTAGATGTCACAATTTCTTTAAATAAAAGGTAATGATATCGCTCAAATTTGAGAGATATCAATGTGAAGACTAGATATCTTCCTTGACCGTTGATCGTTCATATCATTTTTCCCAAATTTCAAATTTCATATTATATCATATCTCTAAATTCCACCTAATTGACCCTAAGTGTTAAATATATCAATTATTTAATATATTTAATATTATATATTATAATTATGGTTGTTACCTATTATAGTTAGAGTTATTATTATATAATATTACCTTATATAATTAGTCATTAATGTGGAGGATTCTAGAATATATTCCTCCACCTATAAATACATACTTTGTATTCCTCTTCTATTCATTCAAGCTATAAAGCATTATTTGTTATTTTTACATGGTATCAGAGCCACCGTTCTTGGTGACCTAAATTTCTCCGCTTTCGCTTCTGGCGGGCGGCACCGCCATTAACTGCCGCCCGCCGGATCACTGTTTTCCTCTGACCCAAATTCTTCACCATCTCCTAAAACAACAAAGTTTTCTAGTTTTTTTGTTATACAAAAAAACTCTGTTATAATCATCGGCATCTCTAACGCCATCCTCTTCTCCTAAGCGCCGCAGCTCTGACCGGCGACACCTACTCCACCAAACTACTGGCGCCAAGATCATTCACCTCAACCTGCTTAGTGGGTAGATCTTCGGTCAACATGCATCTCTGGCAGTACCTCATTCCTTGTGTTTCTTCTCTAACCCAGTCGCGCACAACTCTAGCGCGCGTCAACCTTCTCTCTCTTTCGACGTCAGCAGCATGAGTCTGTTCGCAGCGGCTTTTCTCCTCTCCTCATCAACACCTTCACATCTCTTTCCTGACAATCTTTCTTCTTCTTCTCTTCTAGGCCGGATGCATTCAGTCTACTCTAGCCGAAGTTATGCCTCTAGCTTTTGATTACAATTATGGTCACGATTCAAGTAAAGTTGGCGTTCAATTTTCACCGTTCAGGACGTTGAGAGCATGTTAAATATATCAATTATTTAATATATTTAATATTATATATTATAATTATGGTTGTTACCTATTATAGTTAGAGTTATTATTATATAATATTACCTTATATAATTAGTCATTAATGTGGAGGATTCTAGAATATATTCCTCCACCTATAAATACATACTTTGTATTCCTCTTCTATTCATTCAAGCTATAAAGCATTATTTGTTATTTTTACATGGTATCAGAGCCACCGTTCTTGGTGACCTAAATTTCTCCGCTTTCGCTTCTGGCGGGCGGCACCGCCATTAACTGCCGCCCGCCGGATCACTGTTTTCCTCTGACCCAAATTCTTCACCATCTCCTAAAACAACAAAGTTTTCTAGTTTTTTTGTTATACAAAAAAACTCTGTTATAATCATCGGCATCTCTAACGCCATCCTCTTCTCCTAAGCGCCGCAGCTCTGACCGGCGACACCTACTCCACCAAACTACTGGCGCCAAGATCATTCACCTCAACCTGCTTAGTGGGTAGATCTTCGGTCAACATGCATCTCTGGCAGTACCTCATTCCTTGTGTTTCTTCTCTAACCCAGTCGCGCACAACTCTAGCGCGCGTCAACCTTCTCTCTCTTTCGACGTCAGCAGCATGAGTCTGTTCGCAGCGGCTTTTCTCCTCTCCTCATCAACACCTTCACATCTCTTTCCTGACAATCTTTCTTCTTCTTCTCTTCTAGGCCGGATGCATTCAGTCTACTCTAGCCGAAGTTATGCCTCTAGCTTTTGATTACAATTATGGTCACGATTCAAGTAAAGTTGGCGTTCAATTTTCACCGTTCAGGACGTTGAGAGCATGTTAAATATATCAATTATTTAATATATTTAATATTATATATTATAATTATGGTTGTTACCTATTATAGTTAGAGTTATTATTATATAATATTACCTTATATAATTAGTCATTAATGTGGAGGATTCTAGAATATATTCCTCCACCTATAAATACATACTTTGTATTCCTCTTCTATTCATTCAAGCTACAAAGCATTATTTGTTATTTTTACACTAAGGTTTTATAAAGCTAGAAATAGTATGATGCCATTATTTTTTTGAAACAAAAGTTGAGATAACTATGTCGTTTTAATTAATTAAATATGTAGTGAGAATAGTCAAATGAAATAAATAAAGTTTGACGCTGTAAATAGAAAACATAAACTATAATCTAGGATAAAGTGAGTAATGAAAAATAGGCAGGGTTCTGTGGCCACCGAATTTCAGTGGTTACGGAAGCCACTGTTCCTCTACTACAATGCTTTGTAAAATTGATGATTCATCTCTCTCCTAATCTTCCTGCCTAGTCCCGATCTCAACTCATTCCCCCACATACATCAATTGCACCCCCAAGTATTGTTAAAATTAAGTCTTATTTTTTTAATTTGTATAATTTTTAATGCAATGTATAAATTTGTACCCAAGTAATTTTTATTATTAATGTTTAAATAAATTAATTTAAAAACTTGAAATCTCATTTTATTTTGACTCTAATAGAGAGATGATAAAGTATTTTGAGAGGGAAGAAGGGAAAGCATTTAAAACTCTCTTTAAAAAAAATTGGTTAAGTCAAATCGGGAATTAAAGAAGAAGACAGTGGGAGCATAAGCATGCCGATTGACGGCAGGTAATGTACTGTACGGACGAGATATTTGTAAAGAGATGCTGAAAAGGAGAAGATTCAGAATACAGTAATAATAAATACGGAGCGGCATGGTTGGGGTTTTGAGGCATTCAAAAACGAGCCTACATATTTGTCACACTTGTATTCTTGAGGGAAAATATCAAGTTTTTTCAATTCATTTTATTTACATATTGGTATAGACATAAAAAATAAAATTTACATATCAAAAAAACTACATGAAAAGTTTTTTGAAATAAGAGGTGTCAAAAATATTTTATTTTATCAAATAGCCCAATGAAAACGTAGAAATAAACAAAATTTCCCGCGACTAGTGATAAAGCAGACGTTGCAAATAATTTGGGACGGAGGGAGTATATTAACGTTTTTATTTTAATTCCAATTAAAAAGCTGTGTCCCCGCGGGCCAGCCAACCCGAAGCCCGTAAGTACAGATGTGGGACAGGTTTAGGCCTAGAAAATTCTTGTAACATCGCTTCTCGGCTCGACCCGCAACTAGATCATCAGGTCTAATAATAATAATAATGCACCATGTCAATTTGGCGTGATGTCAAATTTATGACATTTCACAATGTCAGCAATAAGAAGAATTAAGAATGTAGAAAATGGAGTGGTCGAGTAATTAATTAATTAATTAAGGGACAAAATAATGGGGGATCAGATTTGTAGGAGATACATTGAGATTTTGCATGAGAAAAAGAAGATTGTAAATGTGATAATACAATGTGGAGTCTTGTGTTGTCGTATAATAACTGTTCTCATCTACTCTATCCACATCCTAACTATTGTGTACTCCGATCCTCCACTTTAATCTTTATTTATGCAGTCAATCAAAGAAAGATGTCCGTCTGGAAATATTCTTTTCATTAGACTTTTTACGATTTCTAAGGTTACACTTTGACCACTAATATCTTTATTTATACATGGATATATTTTATAAAAATTTGATATTTGAAAACTATATTTTAAAATGAATATATTCATATTAAAGTTATATCCTAATACAGTGTATTTTTCCACATATCATAGTCAAAACGAATTAAAGTTTCTGCGATTTTCATTTTATCAAATAGTCACTGAACAAAAGAGTCAATCGAATGAATATTTTATTTTTTCAAATAGTCAATGAAAACACATAAAGGAACAAAAGTCTCGGTGATTCTGGAATAGTGAAGTGTATAAATCATTTAGGGATAGAAAGAGTAAATATTATGTTGTCAATTAATCAGAAAAAAACATATTTTGAAATTGCTTTATAAGTTTATTATCATAATGAAACTATTGTTGTAGGAGAAGAATGTAAAACTTTTTAAAGACAAATTAACAAATGTGAACTCCGGGCACCGGATAGGACTTGTGTCATCTCATGACATAGGATTCCAGTGTAATGGGAATTTCACCGTAACAGACTCGGATCATCTCATATATCATTCATTTTCTCACTCCTTATTAAATTTCATTAGTTATTTAATACCCTCGAGTATTCATAACATCCTTTGTAGTATCGTAGATTTCTTATATAATTTTAAATATATAATTTTTTTTCATAAATTTATATTTTTATTGAATAAATTCAGTTATACTCGTAAATGAGTATTCAATTACTCCAAAACCAGTCCTTCACTCCAAAATGCACGTCTGAATGTATGGTATATGGGCTTGGCATTGAATATTTTATGTTTGAAAGAAGCGTTGAATGAATATTGAAGGAGGTAGATAGATACTCTATCGGTCCTGAAATGTTCTTCCCACTTACTATTCACACGGTCAAATTTTAATCACTTTCTTTACCTATTTTCATTAGGTATTTGATAAAATAATATAGTCTTGTCACCACTTGTTTTGTAGAACTTTTGATGTAGTTTTTAAATATTTAAATTTTATTTTTAAATTTTACACCTACAATCAAATAAATTAAATTAAAAATAAAGTCGGTTAAACTTCGCAAACAGAACTGGAAATGAAGAACATTATAGGAGGGAGGGAATAGGTACTAACCACACACTACTTTTTGCTTTTGTACTTTTTTTTTTGTTTATGTAAAAAGGAGTAGACTAGCTATGTATGACCTATTTTATGTTGTTATGAGGACAATTGCTGTATTCCTACTAGCTATAATATATGTACTTACACTATACCCCATGCATGCGGGATATATATAACACCTATCTTCTTCTGTTCATATAGGACACATACCCTACTCTTTTAGGGCTGCTTCCATTTACTGCCTCTATATCTATATTTGACAGCTCGCTGCTTTTCTTGTCCCAATATCCTCTCCTCGTGCCCTCTTTATTTATTAAGGACTACGGTGGAATACTTCGTCTCAGGCTATTTCTTTGTTTTTTGAACTCAAATTGAATTAGTTTTAACCAATGTTTGTTTTTTTTTGGGAAACTGTGACATACTTTAATCACATATTATGAAAAAATGTAGTTAACTATAATATAAATTTATTATAATGGAGTTATAGTTTCGATATGTCAAATTTTTATATACTTCGTATCAATTATTTATTTAGATTATGTGTAATTTGTGATCAAAGAGTATCACTCTTTAAGTAAAAAAAGTCAAATCAAGATAGACTTTTAGGACCAGTAGAAATATTCCCTACGTTTCTTTAAACCCTTCCACTTTTGACTTTTGGCAAAATAAAAAAAATGTAATTTTGGTTGACTTTCTAATTTTGCCTCTGATGTGATGGGTAAAAGTAAGATGTGATAGTTTGGTTATTAGAGAAAAAGTATGATGTGATAGGTAGAGTATGAAAAAGTAAGAGTAAAAATGGTTTTTTAATAGAAAGTGAAAGTGTTTTAGGAAATTTAAAAAAACGAAAGGAGAAGGATTTTGTGGAACGGAGTGAGTATTAAATAAAAAAAAGTAATGTGTATTATTATAAGTATATTTTTATTAGATTTATATGTTGAGAAGTTTTCAAAAGTTTATTTCGTTGTAATAATTTGTAATACACGAATAGAATATTACTCTTCTTGTCTCAAACTAAAATTTTTGTATGTAAAAGTGTTTGATCGAGATTGATGTAAAGTGAATTATTGTAAACTTTCGGTAAATAAAAAATGTTTGCATCCTTTATTTTTAGAGAAATTAACGTAAATAGCCCTAAAGCATAATGACTTTTATCTAAATAGCACTGCATGTGTTTTTTCTAAATGTAACACTTTTAGTCATTATTCATTAGTCATTATTCAAGTAAATATTTGTCATCACTGGTTATTATAGACATTATTAAATATTATTTAGGGAATAAAACAATTTAAGTGATATTTATAGAAATGATTAAGTTTAGTGTTATTTAGTGTAAATTTTTCTTATTTTTATCAGTTGGGTGAACAAATTATTGTAACTTCTTGTCAGTTCTTTAACCAATAATATTTTTCAACGATCATTGAATTTATGATAATTTTATGAACTTAATTTCAGTTAGCAAATTAATCTGAATGGACGGCTACGATGCAGGTTTGTTCCACGTGGCAAGCCGTGTCTCGGTCCCCTCTTCTATGGCTCAACCTCACCGCCCGGGTATGGAATCGCCACCACTTACTCCGCCACACGTGGCGGGACGAATACATCTTTTGGCATCAAGCCGCCGCCAATTTCAGGATGGGCCGTTACGTGTACAGCACCCTCCATTTCGTGCCTCCCAACGCCGCCGAGAACGCCGCCGACGGGCTCTCGTGCCGCCGCCTCACGCTCTCCGACCACCACCTGGCCGCCGGATTCTCGGACGGCTCGGTCCTCCTGTTCTACATCCCCTCCAGGCTCCACCTCTCCACCTTCCACCCTCACCACCGCGACCGCCTCGGCCGGTTTTCCAGCGCCGTGTCGGGGATTATTTTGACGGATGCCCGCCTTGTCTTTGCGTCTCTCGACGGCGATGTTCATGTGGTTGCCGTCGGGGGATCTTTGCCGCCGCGTAGAGCTCATCTCGGCGACGTGGTCAACGACGGTGCTTTGGTTGACTTCGCCGGCAATGACCGGTGGTGGGTTGGACTCTATGCAGGTGTGTTAATTATATTGCTCACTAATTGTTAGTAATTTGGTTTGTAATTATTTCATTATTTGTATTATTAATGTTGGTTATTTATTTGAAATTACTTAAGTTTTAGTGCTATTTAGTGCAAATATTTTTAATTTATATACATATAATGAAATATTTGCACTAAATATCACTAAAACTTAAAGTCATTTTTTTAAATAGCACTTAAATTGTTTTATTCCCTAAATAGTACCTAATAATGTCCAGTGATGACGAATATTTACTTGAATAATGACTAATGCATAACAACTAAAAGCGCTTCATTGGGAAGAAAAACACATGTAGTACTATTTAGGAAAAATCTTTATGTTTTGGTGCTATTTAAGTAATTTCTTCTACGTACTATTTCAGGAGTGCCAGGAAGGGCGTTTCACATATGGAACGCCGCCAGGGAGGAACTCGTGTTCGTAGGCGGAAACCTAAGCGATCCGGAGGCGGTAATGGGGTGGCATCTTCTGACCGAGCTGACCGACCTGGTCGGCCGAGTTAGGGTAACGAGCCACGACTCGGCCGTGGCATGCACGAGCCTCCGAATCATCGTCTTCGACCTTGCAAACCAAGGAGTCGTCATCGGGGAAGAAGACCGATTCCCCCGGGGACTAGTCGTCGGGGCATTCGACGCCCGTAACGACTCGTTCCTCGCCGTGGATGACCGCGGCGCGGCGAGCGTCTGCCGCGCAGCGGACCTGAGCCAAAGGTGTTGGTTCAGTGTGCGCGGCGCGTCGCAAGGGGGTGTTGTGGGGTGCATGAACGGCGGTTTCGCGGTGACGGCCGCCTCGGGTGTGATTCGGGTTTGGGACATCGAGCGGGACGAAGTCGGGGTTTACCTGCGGAGTTTGCGGGAGAGGAATTTGGACGTTAATTTGCTGGTTTCGGATGAGAGGCATTTGGCTGGCTGGTCTAGGGATGGTACCCTTCATTTGTGGGACTTTGGAGGTCAGCAGTAGTACATCATTGGGGGCTTTGTTTGTGTTGGGGTACGTAGGGAAATCAGGAAGAAAATGACAAAATGGGTCTTTAGAGTTTTGTGTAGGGTCATGAGGGTGTCCTAGGACAAGATGTGTGTAGTGAATTAGAGGGAGAGAGGAAGGAAGGTTTATTGGTCAATGACTTTAGGGCTATTGGTTTCTCATGTTTTGCTGTTTGTGGGTCACCAATGCCAAGTTAAAATTGAGTTTTCCTTTTCAATGTGTATAGCACTATGGGCAGATAATATAATATATGGACCCTAAGCATAATAAGGCAACAAAATAATTGCCTTTTTGGGGCTCTTATCGATCATTATTTATATATGGATAGTTTAACAATTCCTTCAGTGTAATTCTTCTTTGTTGGATGTATATAATTGAATGAAGAATTGAATCATTTAGGTAATCAAATTAGCTTAACTCCTTTTTTTACCGTTCTATTTGATATCGGTCTTGAGATAAAATTTTACGTTTAACTTTAACCTCTAGGCTCACCAAATGTTCCCTAAAATTAGGTTTTTTTGAGCTTGTTCTCTTGCATTTGTTCTAAATACTTGTCCTATACTCTTTATACCTATTGGGATAAAAATAAATCTGGCCAACGAAAATAGTTCAAAATATAATCATAATCAAACTTTATTAAAAACTAGATCATATTTTACTCCATCCGTCCCTAAATAGATTATAACGTTTTTTTCTCTTTTTTCAATAAATTTTGTTTGTTTACGTGATTTCATTAAGTATTTGATAAAATAAAATATTCTTGTCAGCCTTCGTTTTATAGAACTTTTGACGTAGTATTTTAATATGTAATTTTTATATCTTATTGATATACCAATTTGTAAATAAAATAATTTTAAAAAGTAGAAAATTTTACTCCGTAACCCTCAATTTGTAATGAAATTTGGGATGCAGGGAGTATCAAATTAGATGATGGGGCTCTGTTCAGTTGCACGAATCTAGAGACCACCACCCAACAATGTGTATTTAATTATTTATATGCCCAACTTTCTTATTACACACACCCTTTTATTACTCCATCCGATGCATCCTTAATTTAATTACAAATTGGGTTTACGAGGAAAAATATTTTATCTTTTTAAATTATTTTATTTACAAATTAGTATATCGTTAAGAAATAAAAATTACATATTAAAAAACTATGTCAAAAGTTCTACTCCCTCCGTCCCGTTTTAAATTGTCTGTTTTGACTTTTGAACATATTTAAGAAAACGAAAAAATAGAATTGATTTTACGAAATTGCCATTACTTTTTAAGAGGGATGTCGATGAATAAAAAGATAAGGCAGAGAAGAGTGACTAATTTTATGGGTAGTTTAGGTATTTTACTTTTAAAAGTTTACGAAAACAAATAACATACAACTTATTTTGGGACGGAGAAAAAAGTCAAACAGACAATTTAAAATGAGACAGAGAGAGTACAAAATAAGAGTTGACAAGAATATTTTATTTTATCAAATATCTAATGTAATTGCGTAAACAAATAAAAGTTATCGAGAGGAGAGAAAAAATTGTAATCTAATTGGGAACCGAGGGAGTATTATGTAATAAAATAAAAAATGAAACTTATATTTTTATAAAACTATGTTAAAAATTTTACAATACAATAGATGAAATAATTATTTTTATTTCTATTATTATTATTCTTATTATTATTACTATTATTACAACAATTATAATAGTAATTTTAATTTTAATCAAATTTATATCGAATCAGATTAGGTCAGACCAAACCAGATCAGATCCAATTAGATTAGACATGAATTTCAAAAAATCAAATCAGATCAGACGAATGGAGCGCAACCTAAGATCTTTATGTTTTATCTCCAAAATAGAAATTACAATGTCAATAATGTCAACATATAATACCAAAAAACAACGTGAAGCACTAATATACAGTGTCATATTCTCATAGTGTAAAATTTTATTTTAAGAATAAGAACATGTACTTCCTATTTTTGGAATAAGATTATGTTTTACTCTATTTTAGTTGAATTCTTATATCAACCTCTTAATTTATGTATATTACTTATTCATTAAATAAAAATAGATTTTTATCACTTATTTTAAAAAATGGTTTAATTTTAAATAGCTAAATTTTTTTTCTCAAATTTTATACCAATTCAATAATTAAATTCAATAGACATTATACGGACTACATCAAAATATAAAACTAAACTCCATATTTTCTTTAATCACGAGGAACGTACTGAGAGCGGCCAGGCTTGTTTGGAAATAACATTAAAGATTAACATTAGCGTTTTGGTTAAAATTTTAACGGTCCAGATTACTTTGAAAACGATATTCGCAAACAAGCCAGCATCTCCAATGGAGATGCTAAAAATGGACAACCATAAACATATTTTAGAATATGTACAGTGATTTGGATGTTCTTATTTTCATATATGCTTCAACCATAACTACTACTCTCTGTCTTCCTTTTACAAGTTTAATATGCTTTACTTTTTTTCTCTTTGTTTTGTGTGGTATAGAAACCAAGGTAGTATTTCTCTTTCCTCTCAATTTGTTGTCGTTCTTAGTTTTATTAGGCCTTGTTCGAGATTATCGGTTTTGATTAGCGTTAGTATTTGGATAAAATCTAAATGCTGTAGATTAATCTTTAAAATGATAACGTTAATGATTACCTTCAGATAACTTTTTTCAAAACGCTAACGCTAACCTTTAACATTGATTTCAAACGAGCCTTGAATATTTTATTATAGAAGATAACCTTTGATCATTTATATATAGCATGCATGTGTAAAATGAAAAATGAATACTTCTCTATTTTATTGGACGACTTGTTGGAGCCCATTATTATGAATATTAAACTTAAACTCTAAAATCTCTATTTTTTACGCGATAAAAGCTCCCTTCGACATGCTCTGCGGAGAAAAAAGGGAGATACCAAAAGAGAGAGTAGTATCTCTCTCACAACACCCTTTCCATTAATTAGTTGATGAGGGAGGGGTATACCAAAAGTGTACTCCAAATATACACCATCCATTTTTCTACCACTCATTTTTATTTATTTATTTTTTGTTTATTATATTTGCCAATATATGTGACATTAGAGGGGGTGGTGTACATTTGGAGTACACCTTTGATGTACCCCTAGCATTTTTCATTAGTTGATTGAATAGAGTAGCATGGGTGTAGCGTACGTGCCTTGGATATAAATGAAAAAAAATAAAAATACAAGTAAAATATTGAAAATATAATAAAGTCAGAGTTTCATATTTTTTTTTACTCTTGAAATAAGGGAAAAGAAGACGCAAAGTGTATATATATATTACCAATTATGACCATGTACCTTACGAAAAATTATAGAAAATTGCTCACATACAATGCCATATAATTACCACTGTGCAAACTTCTATTAAGAGAATAAAAATATGGATCTTCTATTTTGATATTTTCTCTATATTTTAATCTTATTTAGTATAAAAGCATACCAAAACTACATAATTTTCAAAAGTTATTTATAAAACACCTATACTCCTTATTTAAAAGCTCATTTTGTAAAGAATGAATTTCCAAAATGGTCCTCTCTAATAAGGTATATCTCAGATCAGTTCTCAATAAGTTTTATTTACATACGCGGTTCTTTTTAATTGAGATTTATTCTCTAGATAGTCCTTTGTAAATAATGTTTCCCACTTGATGATTAATTGAGGGATATTTTGATATTTTTTATTAGCTAAATTTAGAATAAGTTCTTAACATGATCATTTCTAATGAAATGCTTTCTCAATATGATTTTTTCTAATCAAAGAAGTGTATTTGATTCGACTTTTAAAATATATTTTTTATATGTTTTTAATAATTCATGGATTATGTATAGTCAATGTATTTTTTTAATTTTACATTCAGTTAAATAGAAATTACTATTTGAAAATATACTTTAAATTTAGATAATAGAAATACTAAAATACCCTTTAATTAATCATAATTTTAGTAGCATTATTTACGAAGGACTTCTTGAGGATTAAAATCTCAATTATAAATGACCATGTAGGTAATTAGAATATATTGAAGACTAAATTGGAATAATACATTATTACAAAGAACAATTTTGAAAATTTACTCTTTTATAAATCTTTAAATCGTGAACATGTCTTCTAACCTATTTCCAAAGTTAAACTCACATTTGAGTACTTCCATGGTGCATCTTAAGTGTATACTTCTTCCGTCCCTAAATATATTACAATTGTTTTCTCTCTCTTCTCTCGATAACTTTTGTTTGTTTACGCGATTTTATTAAGTACTTGATAAAATAAAATATTCTTGTCACCTCTTGTTTTGTAGAACTTTTGACGTAGTTTTTTAATATGTAATTTTTATATCTTATTGATATACTAATTTGTAAATAAAATGATTTCAAAAAATAGGAAATTTCACTCCGTAACCCACAATTTGTAATCAAATTGGGGACGGAGGGAGTATTACTTTAATGAATTTTGCTATTTAGAGATCATGTGATCCGAGCATTATTCAAAACAAAGAATGAAATCATAAAAGTTTGCAGTTCTAATATGATTTCATTCTTTGTTTTGAATAATGCTCGGATCACATGATCTCTAAATAGCAAAATTTTTAATTTTTAAATACGTCTCTTAACCCGTTGGGTTAACCCGAACCCGATAACTCTGGGTCATGAATAAGCACTCTTAGACCCGAACCCGAAGTGACCCGAACCCGAAATAACCCGAACCTGATTATACTGAACCGGAACCTGACCTGACCGACCGTTTTGCCAGGTCTAGTATCCATTACCATTATATCAAGGACCTAGGTGAGTTCTCTATTCACCCTTTCAAGGTCCTTTTCTTTGAGACATACGGGATCATGCCCGGACAACTAGCCCCTAATGGTCACTTTATGCTCGGTAGTTTTATCAACGTCTGTCGTTTCTTCCGCATCCCCCTCTGACTCCGTCTCTTTGATCATATGTTCGATGTCCGGCCCGAGTCCAAGGAAACCCTTGGATTCGTGGTTGTGTCCTCTAATCAGGGCCGTGCATTCCTTTCCGGCCTTCCTCCTTCCAACAAGAGTTGGCAGGATAAGTATGTCTCTATCAAATTCCCCCCGGGCTCTTTTCCATTTGCCCTAAATGCTTGGGGAAAAAGAATGGAACTCCAGGTCAAGCCCAGGGAGACTGATGATCTGGCCGCCTGGGAAGCCACCCTCCGGACCGGGGACACCTCCACCCACGGTCCCTATAACGTTGGCAAGTGGGGGTCTACCCGGGTCGGGAGACTGACCTCGAACCAGAGATCATTCTAGCAGAGGCAATCCCAGACGCCATTTCTCTCCATCGCATGAAAGGGTCCAAAGCCCCGATTTCTGCGGCCGACGGTTCCTCGTGCCGGGTGAAGAAGAAGGAGAAAGGTCCAACCCTATTTCCCTTCCTCTATATTTTATCCTATTTTATGCTTCCGCTCCCTTTTACTAACTGGTCTCTCTTCTATTGTTGCAGTGGTGAAGTTCAACTCCAAGTTCGCCACCCCCCGCATCGAGGATGTGGAGGAGCCATCAACCGCCCAGCCTTTTAGCTAGCCTTTTAGCCAGCCGTTGATATTGGACGAGCAGCCGACCCAGTCCTAGCAGGGCACCAGCCAGCCAATTCACTCCAGGGATATCTACATCAACGTAGATACCCTAGAGTTTGACAACATGCTGATGGAGGCCGACCACACATAAGAGGCTGGTCAGGTCGGTCAACAAGCTGAGGGGGCCGATACCGAAGAAGGGGATGCCGAGGAGACCCTCCAAAGAAAAAGGCGGAGGACTCAGACTGTGGACCAGCCCACCCAGTCCTCCGACGCCGGCAAAGAGCGCGGCGAGCCCCGGTCCTTCACTCTAATGGTCCGGTCTGATGAGGAATTCTTCCAAGCCTTCTGCTCTAATTTGCAAGAGGTAACTCCCCAATCTTTTTCATGCCTATGCCATGCTATTCTAATAAAGATCATGTTTCTGAAATATTTCCATCTCTTTGAAGCAGGTCCCACGGTCGGCGCCAATTTGATGGTGTAAATACCGTGCAAATATTAAGTATAAATGATCGGAAGGGCTGTAGGTGGAAACACCTGTAACCTGGTTTGTTATTAATGAAAATAGGATTATTACAAAGTACAAGCCGTGCAGGTTAATTCGAACATGCCTCACAAATGAGGCTTTTAGTCCTATTTATAATAATCTCTAAGCACATCAAGCACATCTTTAATCTTCTAGCCGGTCAGTTTGCATGCCTTCGCTAGACGAAGCCACGTCTTTGATTTCGAACCTTCTCATCCCCGACCGGTCCGACTACCCGGGTCAGGCGGCGTTGGATTTGATACCTCCCGGTCGGTTCGAACCGTCCGGGTGGAATTCATGGGTTATTACCCAATCACTAGTGTATTGGTCCATTTTTCTTTTTAGCCCATTTCATATGATATGGTCATTTAACTTTCAAGAAAAAGTAATTCATACACCTATAAAACATATGGTAAAATTTTTCGTGATGCTAAAATCCATGCTCATTTCATGAATCTAAGTGCATTGATATCATAAAGAAATTTGGCATATTGCAAAAAAAAATAATTATCGGTTCATAAAATTGTGAGAAGGTCCACATTTTTTATATGCACCTTAGGACTACAGAAGAACAATTATATTCAAAACTCTTTTTGTTTTTTTAAACTTTTCCTAGTTTATTTTATTATCTAATTTTGTTTTTACAACTAAAAATAAAATAACTTACATCTTTTTTTCTTAAACCCTTCATTTTCCATATTTTACGATATTGATTCTTCATCGGCACGAAAAAACTGAATCATCGATACGAATACTTCTAAGGACAATGCTACACACCCCCCACCCTTGCTACCAACCTTGCCTCCACCCACTCTTCACCACATATTTATCTCTACCCATTCTCCACCCACCCTCTAATTTTAATTTTCTTGCCTCCCTACCACATGTTTATGTAGGGTGGGCATGATTGGTAGCAAGGGTGGTGGGTTTTTAGCATTTTCCTACTTCTAAACTTAATAAATGACATTGTCGATCTCAAACTACTTATTATAATAAGTTCAAAGTTAATAATCGTGCATAATTTTTGCATTTTCAAAATCAATCATCACCATTAGTTTTTTTTTGAAACACAAACACAAATTGAAAATGTTGTTCCATTCCCAATTAAGAGATAAATATACAAACTACGTATAATGTATTCCTTCCGTCCCTAAAAATTATCTTTTTTTCGCGTACAAAACTTCACCTTTTTTAATAAATGATTTTATTTACAAAAACTATTTTGTCCCTAAAAATCTTGTCTTTCGCTTTTTGATCCGTTCCAAGATACTTTCCGAGTTAATTTCTACTTAAATGTCACTTTTATGGTTTTACTCATACTCATTTTTACTTTACTTATCATATTATATTTAATCATTATTGGTCTATTACTCACATCCCAAGACACTTTTCAAGGAGTAATTTACTATATATAATTAAAAAATATAATTGACATATTTAAAAACTATATGAGAGGGCAATTCAGGTGATAATGACTCATAACGTTAGAAATTCAAGTGGTGCATTTGCCAATTGGGATGCAGATTAACATTAACATTTTGACAGTGCATTTTCGTAGTGACAATAAAGTTTGACTTATTTAGTTAAATACTATCCCATTTTTCTAGATTTTTCTTAATTCTATAATTTCTAGAAAAATTTACACTACACGGGACTAAAACATAAGTTACTTTTTCAATGTAGAACTTAAATTTTTTTATTTCCTAATTGAGATTTAATAATGTCTAGTGGGAGAAATAATGCCCAGTAATTGTGGACATTACTTGA
Organism: Cuscuta australis; assembly: GCA_003260385.1. Classification (NCBI taxonomy): domain Eukaryota; kingdom Viridiplantae; phylum Streptophyta; class Magnoliopsida; order Solanales; family Convolvulaceae; genus Cuscuta; species Cuscuta australis. Next base: position 2,675,609 of record NQVE01000162.1, on the reverse strand, counting down.
ATAATGACTAATGGATAATGATCAACGGTCCTACATTTTGTGAAATAGAAATACATGGTCATATATTGAGAAAGTCATTATGTTTTAGTTCTATTTAGGTAAATTCTTCTACTTTCTTTGGCCTTTAAATTTTACACTCTAATGTAAACACACATTGTCGTTTCTTTATTAGATTTCATTTTCACAAAAAAAAATCGAACAACTAATAGAATAAGTGATGTAATGACTTTTTTATTTTATCAAATAATTAATGAAAACAAAAAAAATAGTGATAAGTCTCCAATATTAAATAGAATAAGCTACGGAGTAATTTTTTAGGGACTGGATGTAGTAATAATGTACAGTACTCCGTAATTATCCTTCAACAAAAAACAAAAAGAATCATAGATTAAATAAAAAATTAATCATAAACCTAGAGATGAGATAGAAATGATACACACTACAATTAAATTGGATCAATCGATCTAGCTACAATGTGCATGCTTTCTTCAACAGATCTGCCAAAGCCTTGTTCATCTTATTGTTCTTATCATCAAGAACACTCTCTTCCCCATTATTGGATGATGATAATGTCGTCTTGAAATACTCATGTTCCAGCAATTGCTTTGTGGTTGGCCTCTTGCTTGGATCTTCACGAAGGCACATCCTTATTACCTCCCCAAGCAAATCCGATATCGCAACCGTCTTCGTCTTCGTCTTCGCCTTGGTCTTAAGCCTGCCAAATAATTTCCAAGAAAACGAGGGCCGCCGAGACGAGGACGAGGACGAGGAGGGGGCTTTAACGTTGAAGTTGTCCCGCAGAGGCGCTTTCACGTTTTCGTGCGTCGAGACGGGGATCTTCCCGCCGTAAACGAGCTCCAATGCGAACAAACCGAACGTCCACACGTCTTCCGCCTTCCCATGCACCATCTTCGGGTCCCGAGCCAGCTCCGGCGCCACCCAGCACTCTGCCGCCCGCTTCGTCGTCCTCTCGCACATGAGCTCGCGGAACCCTAGCTTCGCCGTCGCGAAGTCCCCGTCGGCCATGTAGACGCACCCGGCGCAGACGTTGCCGTGGGGCCTGTCCCCGAGGGCGTGGACGCAGTCCAGGCCCTCGAGCGTCTGCCGGAGGAGGGTCCCGACCCCGGCCTCCGGCAGAGCGGAGGGCGACGACGTGATCATCGCCCTCAGCGAAACCCTAGACACGGAAGGCATGACGATCCACAGCCGGTTGTCGGCCTTCGACCGGAACGACACGTGGACGCCCACGAGGTGCTCGTGGCGGCAACGCTTGGCGAGTTTGTACTCCTCCGTCAGCTCGTACACGCACTCCAACTTGTCGGCGTCCACCATCAGAATCTGGACGGGTTTCTCCGGCTGGGACGACGGCGGCGTCGAGGGCTTGGCGGCGGCTTTCCACAGGACGGCGGCGGCGGTGGTGCGGATGATCTCCTTTGGCGTGTATCCATCCTCCGAGCGGACGAAGTATCCTTCTTCTTCTCCTTCCATTGTTACGTACGTTGTAGTATCAATCTGATTTGATGATTTAGGGTTTTGGTAGTTAATTAGTTCGAAGTGAATTAGTTCACCACTTATTTATAGATTCACAAATAAGCATAATACATACTCCTAGTCACATTGGTATTGTAGTTTCAATAGAGTTTTACGCAGGGGGAGAATATAATTAAGCTACGTAATTCATTAAATTTTTAATTTTATTTTTTGGTCAAGTAAATCCTTCTTTTATAGGTTTATTTATTTATTCCTTTTTTTCAAAGGATAATGTAAAATTTTATTTGAATTATCCAAAGCAGAAGAAGGAGGATATTTCGTCCGGTCAGAAAATCAATTCTAGATTGTACTCCGTAATATTTTATCCATCCGTAAAATCTTTTCATGACATTTTTCTTCGTCTCAAAAAACAAGCTGATTTCAATTAAAATCTTATACTCCGTATTTACTTTATTTGTTAATTGTTACTTCTTCCGTCGTCTCATATTAAATTGCATGGGGACATGGTCAAATTTCATTCATTTTCTTTTTTTATTTTCGTCAGATACTCTGCATTTGACAAAATAATGTAGTCATGTCACCACGAGTGTTTTATATATTTTTATGTAGTTTTTAAATATGTAGTTTTTATTTTTTAATTTCGCACTATTTTTCATATAAAATTATTTGAAAACAACTTCAGTCAAACACTAAAACAAGTCATTTAAATTAGGACGGAGGATATAATATATCTATCATATCATATTCATTTGGGGGTGGGGGGTGTTGGGGTCATCTCATGATATGATGTTCCAATATCATGAGAACTCCACCGATTTATTTATTTATTACTAATCTATACATTCCTATTCCTTAAACATTCTACCGTACTTCAAAGCAAGAACAAATTAGAAAATAACACTCATATTATATACTTCTTCTATCCCATACAATTTTTCAAAAACAAAAAAAAAAGATATGCCCTAAAAATAAGTAATTTTAACATTATTTTCTAATTAAGACACACTTAATTAGAAAATCGTGGCTATTCAAATCTTAAGGGGGGAGAGTTAGGGTTAATGACACTAGCAATCGTTCTCATCACATCGTACTCGATCATATATATATGCCTCTCTTGCCTATGTTCTTCCTGACCACAGATCTCTTCTAGTAGGGGCTCTTGTGGGGTGCAATTGAAGGGGGTGGGGGGTGCGTTCGGGTCGGGGCGGGGTGGGGGGTTTACCGGAGGGGTTAGGGGAGTAGGAACCGTCAATTTTACGAACGGGGCACCGGAGCGCTCCCGGGTCATCCCATGACATTGGTTCCCAATGTCATGGGAACCAAGGTGTTTTTGTTTTTGTACTTTTGACTCTCTATATAGTGTAGCTTACTTTTTTAGTTATATATATATATATATATATATATATATATATATATATATATATATATATATATATATATATATATATATATATATATATATATATATATATATATATATATTCTGGTGAGAATGCGATCTTATGAAAGAAATAAGAATGAATCTGGTGTTTTAGATTGTGAGATCTAAGGATCGGGATTGCATCAAAATTTGGTGCACCAAAATCCATTGAAAATGCACTATCTCAAAATCTGAGTGCAGGATGCAATCTGAGCTAGTTGAGTTGGAAATGAATAAAGACACAATAAGTAGGCCATTTATCATTATCCCTGTTAAAAAATATGAGGTGACCAAAACAAATTATTTTGACATGGATGTAAATTTCAATTTTAGTAGGATGATAATGAACTACTTGGGCGCAAGGTCTCCTCCGAAAATTGGAGTTCTTGTTGGAAAACATAATTCTCATTGCACTTTATTTGCACATGCATCTTTTCCCTATGTTTTATATGACCCTAAATCTTTTCCATAAAGAGCTCTTGCGGTTGTGCATGTGCACCTTCATAGTGTGAAGTCGAATGAACATAGAGATGCTTGAATTAGTTTCATCTTGGAACTCCTTGGCATGCAGCTTGTCATCATGTTGTTGTTGCTTCGTTCTCACCACCACTTTCCCTCTCTTGTCAACAATATGTTTTCCCTTATTTGTCATTAGTTCCTCATCAAGGGGCTGTGGTTGTATTTGCGTCTTCATGCGCGCGTGCATCAATATTGTTGTTTCTCATCATGATTGAGAATTTCAAAAGCTAGTAACAAATTCTGTAAGGCAGTGTTTGGATAGGGGAATTCATTTCAATTTTTGAATTTCAATTCTATAATTTGAAATTCCATAATTCAAATTCTCCTCGGGGGGGTCCTACGGGTCGGTCCCGTCCCCCTACCTGCAGACTCAGTTCCGTCGGTTCCATCATTACCCAATTCAGTCAGCTGGGGGGGATGCCGAGTCGATACAAAGATATAGGTTTAAGAGATAATTCCAAGTGTTAGACGCAGGGAGTTAGCACCTAAAGCTTGTATCTCGGATTGGAATCTCTGGTGTCTGAGGACGGGGACGGTGTTGGCGTGGAAAAGAGAGCAAGCTGAATTAAAATACCCGGCCAGGGCAGCGAGTCTTTCTCTTTCTCATCTGAATTCGTAGTCTTTCAGGTCTGACTGAGTTTGCCCATTTGATCACAGAGAACAGAGATTCGTTTCAAATGCTCCTTGGTAATGGCTTAATCTATAGATAGAAAGCCTTATGATGGGAAACTACCACGTTAGGTTTGGAGAGAGATGGGACGAAGTAGCTAGAGAACAGAGAACAGAGATTCGTTGAACTTAGTTCAACTCATTTCGTTTCAAATGAAGGAAAATAGTAAAAAGCGTTCGCTTTCTCGAAAATGGACTATATTACGAAATATTGGCAAACACAAGAAATTCAAAATTCATAATTTCAAATCCAAATGCTGTTTGGGAAATTCATAATTTCAATTCTAGAATTCAAATTCTGATGTTGTTTGGCAAGTACTAGAATTTCATTTCAAATCTTTAATGACTAAAATATTGTAAACATAATCTCAAATAACATAATGACCAATTGTTTCAAAAAAAATACATACTAATGTATGACAATTAAAAAAGTATTAATTTGTAGTAAATCCTTTATATATATAAAGGAGACTCCGAGCTACAAGAACGTAACATTTGGCAGAGCTAAAACGCGACATGTGGCAGAGCTAAAGCACGACACGTAGCAGAGGTGATGTGTCACCCTTTTAGACAAAAAGGTTGGTCGAACCAGTTTTTTTTGCAATTTTTTTCCAAAAGCATACCACCATGGGGTTTAAACCCAAGATCTCTTAGTCAATTAGATGAGTTCCTTACCATCCAAGCTAGAGTGATTTTTGTTACAATTTCACTTAACCTTTTATAATATTTCATAATTAAAAAGGGATTGTATAAACATTTCTTTTTAGTTATAAACAATATAATCTTTTAATATAATATTTTAGACTCCGTTTGCTAGAAAGTCGCCAAGTGTCAAGCTTATGTGGGCTATATTAAGGTGAGATCGCAAGCTTTTATTGGTTGCTTATGTGGCAAATTTTATTAATGATGAATTGACCTTTCTTTTTATTTTAAAATAGAAATTTAATAATGATTTCAAATTTTGGAAAATTTTACTTAAAAAGATTTAGGACAAATAAAGAATTCATTACTTCGTGACATTAGTTGAGTTTTTGTATTTTTTATTTTTTAAAAGCAATTCATTTATTTATTTGTTATGTTGTGATAAAATTAATTAATTATGTTATAAAATCAAATTTGTGAAAGATAAATATAATATTGTCCGAAATAAAATTATTAAAGGAAATCAATTATATAAAATATAATTTTATGATAAAACTTATTATGATGTAGCAAAAAATTAGTGAAAATATAAAATTGGTATTATCACTTACCATTTTTAGACTAGCATTTTTATGAATCAAATTTTTAACTAAGTGAATACACAAAAAACAAAATTTTGATAATGATATATTTTCATCTAAAAGTATTCTTATATGAAAGAATCAAATATTTTTATAATTGATCCTTTATTTATAAAATTGATATTTTAATTTCTAAGAAGCTGAGATGTGATGTTGTTTACGAGACATTTCTGACACGTAAAATATATTATAGAAAATAATAAGTTAATACGGAGTACTATGGTATGAAGTCATTTGGTACAATTAATTATGGAAGAGAATGGATATATTCATTTTTATAATAAATTATTTCCTAATTATGCATATTTTTCTATTCAATTATTACAAAATTCTAAGATCTGGAGGCTGAGAAACGCGTGAAGATTTGTGAAAATTGAAATTTAGATGCAAGCATAATCAATACTTTAAGGAGAACTACGAAGAAGATCTAATGTGCAGAAGTGAATAAGATTTAGGCTCAGCTGCAACATCAAAGAGAAATATAATTTTTAAATTGTAACTCTCTGTATTTTATAAAAAATTATGTATTGACCAAAATACTTTCACACACTTAAATGATTTTATATTTAAAAAAGAAAGCAAAAAATGAGTAAAAATTATGGAATAGTTTTTGTAAAATTTTCATTAAAATCATATAATCACTATTTTTTTTGCGTTCGTATAATTTTTGAAATAATACAAGGGAGATTAATCATTATATTTTTAATGTATTGTAAAATTTATATACCTTATCATATGATTTTTAATTTATGTTTTCATAATTTTAATAATACAAGAAAAAGGAGTCAATTTTTAATAAGTGCAAAGGGCGAAGGAGAGGAAGAATCACATTAATGCGTCATAGAAATTAAAATCATATATTTCCGTTAATGTAAATTAATCTAGCAGAGAAGAATCATGATTTTTTAATATTAAAATTACAGGATCGGAAATCTAAGTTTGTTAAATAAATGCGGGGGAAAAGAATAATAAAATCACTAATGTTTTTGTCGTATATTTTTTGAATTAAGGGTGAGAAGAATTATATATTTGTAATAATTTAGTAAACCTAGATTATATATATATATATATATATATATATATATATATATATATATATATATATATATATATATATATATATATTTGTGTGTGTGTGTATGTGTGTGTGTGTATATATATAATTTAGTAAACCTAGATTATATATATATTTGTGGTCTTATTGTAAAGTTTTTAAGTTGACGAAGAATATGAGATTACATTCATCAACGTCCTCTTACGTAGATAGAGACACGCAAGATTTTTCTTATCGGATAATCAAAGTTGGAGATGGAAAGCTTGGACAAGTGATTGATGGAACTGCTGACGTTAAAATTCCTCTCAAATTTTTGATTATGGATAACAGTTCACCCCTCAAAAGTATAACAGATCTTACTTATCCGAACTTATTGGAGAAAATGAGAAGTTATTCTTTTTTCAAGACAGAGCACTACTAGCACCCACGCTCGAAGTTGTGGAAATGGTAAATGAATTTGTCTTATCCCTCATTCCCGGAGATGAAATGGTGTACTTGAGTTCTGATTCATCATGCCAAGCAGATTCAGATGTAGGTGTTGATAGCGACTGAATAACAGTTGTGTTTTTGAATGAAATCAAATGTTCGGGAATCCCAAACCACAGGATAGTTTTAAAAAAAGGGGTACCAATTATGTTACTGAGGAACATTGACCAAACATCTGGATTGTGTAATGGTACAAGATTAATTGTTGACGAGATGCGAAAGAATGTTATTGGTGCTATTGTGGTTTCGAGAAATCGAGTGGATAAAAAAGTTTACATACCCCGGATGAATTTGGTACCGTCTGATCCAGGACTACCTCTAAAGTTCTAGAGAAGACAATTTCCAATAGTCTTATGTTTTGCTATGACTATTAACAAAAGTCAAAGTCAAACATTATTGGATTATTTTAAAACCAAGTCAGTGTTCACTCATGGTCAGCTCTATGTTGCTGTTTTGCGAGTGAAGACAAAGACAAGATTAAAAATATTAGTCTTAGATGACAATGGAAATCTTTGCAGCCATACCAAAAATGTTGTATACCCTGAAATCTTTCAAAAAATTTTGTATTAAAGCAAACTTTGTTGTGTGTAGATTCAATTCCTCATATATTATTCTTTTTACTTTGCCTTTCTTTTCTGTGTTATTATAAATCATGCATGAGATATATTTCCTTTATTCAGAATCGAGAAGATATTAGTTCGAACCCGTGCGTGGCACGGGTAGGAGTACTAGTATTTAATATTGCATAGTTGTTCATAACTCGATCACTCTTCCAAGCATAACAAAATCCAATCTAGCTTCTCGTCTTCAGGCAAGTCCTTGAGCATTTGAAACTCATCTGGCATATTCATAAACTTCTTAACAGCTTTCAACACTTGATTTGGTCGTATAACACCGAAATGAGTATCCCATCCATTTGTCCATTCCAAGTGAGATAACTCCTTTTCTTGCCTTATGTAAAATCCATAACTTCTTGCTCTTTATTCATCACCTAAGGACGTTAACAAATTAGCAAGAAACATATAATGTAATGTAATCATTTTATAATAAGTAAATAAAAGAGAAGCTGGCCCAAATGAGTAGAAACATATAATGTACATGGAAACTATTTACCATAGAGAATAATGGTTTAGAGGAAAAGTAGAAGCAATTAAATGAGCATTGAACTAGCTAAAATCAGAAAACATGCTTTTAATTATTCTAACTTGAGTTTTCTTATCATAAAAGCTACTTTTTCTAAGTATAGCCCATCGCTTCTTCAGTAACCCAAATGCTCTTTCGATGGTGTTTCGGGCAGATGAATGACGCAAATTAAATAGCTCCTTATAATTTGTTGGAGTACTTCCTCTCCACAAATTCAAATGGTACCGAGTGCCTCTATAAGGAGCTAAGAAGCCTAGTCCGTTAGTATAACCCAAGTCCACGAGAAAATATCTATCTGTGATAGAAACAATAACAATATAAGTATTAAAATGTATCACAAATAAATGTAAACAATATTAAAAATAAATAGGAAAAAATAAGTCAAAGTGAATATCTCTTACTTCTTGGAACTCTTAGACCATTAGGCCTTCGAAGGGCATCCCCGAGGACGCGAGGATCGGAAGTAGATCCCTCCCAACCAGGCAAAACATAATTGAAGCGAAGGCTGGGATCACAAGTGGCTAAGACATTAGTGCTAATATCACCTTTCCTGTCTCGATATCTAGGTCGGTCTTTAATTGGGACAGTCATTTGTATATGTGTCCCATCAAGTGCTCCAAGTGCTCCCTCAAACCATTTCCATCTATTATCTTTAGCATAGCTTACAGTTGAGTCAACTTGTTTAATGTAGTACTTGCCTATCTTCATTACAGCGTGTAGCACCAAATGAAATTGACGACTCACTGTTTCACCGGAGCGAGTGAACACAGTTCCAATAGTTCTATTTTTGAGGTCATGTGCAAGTGTATGAAGAAAGAATGCCACCACTTCTCTCACCGTGACATGTCTAGTAGTCACAAGACCTCCTTTGAATTGTAAGATGTGACACAACTTGTCAAAACACCTCTTATCCATACGCAATTGATCTCTACAAATTCTATCATTCATTAATGAATCCATCCAATATGCTCTTTTTCTAGCACGTTCTTGTTCGTTCCAAGATACTTCCTTCACCCTATACTTTTTATACCATGCTCCCACTAATACAATGATAAAGCCAGTAACTATAATATTGAGTTCCATTTCATCATCATCATCTCTAATACGCTTTCTTGTTTTACAAACGTGTTGATAATGAGACATTTTCTAGTTTAAGAAAAAAATCATGGGAATGTCAAGGTACAATAAATAATTAAATACTACAATTCTAAAAGGAAGCTAAAAGTGGGAAAATGTGGTAAATAATGTACATGCAAATGGCCATTATCTTATGGGGATTCAAAGCTGGAGAACCTAAATATCACTGGTTCAATTGGGAAAAGATATGCCAATTGCCATCAGAGATTTAGGGCAGATTTAACTGGAGCAAGCATCAAATACCCAAAATCCAATTTTTCTTATGGAAACTGTTTTAAAATGCATCTGGAATGGTCTGGTTTGCTTTATTTGTTTGATCTTGAATTTTTTATGATCACAATTCACAAGGATGGATTGCAAAATTGAATGATTATTGGAACACTGGCTGAAAGATATACCTTTACGGAAAGATATACAATGATTATTTTTTGAGATCATATGGTATAATTATTTGATGATTTAGTTTCATTTTGTCACTTCTCCACAAAAATCGATGCACATTCATTCATTCATCATCCTCAACCTTGGACTTTAAGGAAACCATAGCTAGGGTTAAAAAATGGTTTCTAGATATACCTGGATCGGAGCTTTTAGCTAGGGAAGAAGGAGGCGGTGGACACGATTCAAAACTAGCCCTCGATCGAAAGAGATGAAGACGCACAAACTGAAGAGAGGCGATGGACCGGAGCTATCGACGATGGACAAGAGAGTGAATGTAATTGGACGAGAGAGGACTTAATTTTAGTTGGGCTGGGGAATTCAAATGACATGGGTTTGGATAGAAATTTGTAATTGGGTTGGTAATTAATGAGAGGAATTTGACTCAAATCCAAATTCAAATTCTTAAGGTTGCCAAACACGGAATTTGAGTGAAATCCAGATTTGAAATCCAAATCCAGGTTCCCAAACAGGCCATAACAGTATATGCAAGTTTGCCGTGAAAGATCAGGATTCTTTACGAATGACCGTGGTTTCTCTAACATCTCTTTGTAAACCATGAGCATTGGTTATTTGTTAGAGTGGTCTACCGGTTAGATTCAAAATGACTTGGTTGTCCACTTGAGGGGGAGTGTTAGAGCGCATCTCACATCAGAAGTTCAATAGTAAAATAATTGGTATATAAGCTTTGAGTTAAACTAACTAATTGATTGGATCTGATCTGATCTAATTGGATCTGATCTGATTCGATCTGGTCTGATGAGATTTGATGAGATCTGATCTTGTCTGATCTGATCTGATTTTAATAAGAATAAGAAAAAAATAAGTTGAACGGAACAGGGCCTTAATGTGGTTCAACCCAAGTGTCTTATTGCCCAATCCAGTTATCTTTACCTCATCCTAAATTTTATCACTATTTCATAGTCAGTGGGTGTGTGAACGCTTCTCTGTTGTTAGAACATCACAATCTCGTTCATAATCAGTGTACGTATGACTTCGCCAACTTCCTTGTACCCTTCTTTGGTGGGAGATGCTGGTGAAGATCATTGATCTCGTATGTCTCGTCATAGTAGCAAATGTTTATTGCCTGGTATGGTAGTCATCTTCCTTGACAGAATCGTCACTGATCCAAGTCATGACGTGTCCAAAAGCTCTAAATGAAATCACGAATATTGGATTCTATGATTCAGAGTTCCTAATTAGGAGAAATTATTGAGAGATCTAGCAAAAGAATAATAGAGAGAGAGCTTTTATACTCGTGCTCCTTGAAATAGTGGTTGTGCAATGGTTTGAATTGAAGTATCCCTCTAAAAGTCGGATGGTAGTATATTGCGGCCCATGGACCTTATACTTTCAGAAAATATATCCTATGAGCTGGCTCAAAAGACAAAGTCATCCTATTATACAATTTTAACACTATTATTTTTTCCAAGCCTAGTGTCCATTTCACTAGTGCCCAGACCAATTTGAGGGCATACATCCTCTACGATTGGCCCACTCTTGGTGTTTTTGCGGGATTCAGTTTCTCTTGTGAGCTAGATACTCCCTCGTCTAGGGTATTTATAAAAAACATTTCTTCCTTTTTTAGGATTGTGATGCCGAAGGATGTATTGAGAATATTCTTTGGGTCTTTTCAAAAAGGGAGATTTGATTCTAAGCTTCAGGGAAGTGGATGAGGAATTTTGAAAGATCGATGCATATACATGTTTTTGGTTCAAACTCATTCACACTGTCCAACTTATTTAATGGATAAAAATAATGACACTTCTATTTTAAAAACATTTTACTTCCTTGTAGGCAAATTTCTGAGAAAATCAGTATATCAAATGATTGTGTTTGGAGCCACAATAAATTTTTTAAAATAGTAGGAGTACTCCAAAAAGTATAGCTCAATTATATGCCAAGGCCAATTACAAACATTTTATATTTGCTTGGGCACAAAAATTATATCTATGCTTGTGTTGATATACAAATTACTTTTTGGTGTTTTCAATTAGAGCCTCCAATCTACTATTGCGGGTTAGTTGGGATAATAGTACCCCGTTGAAATCTTGTCAACATACTTTTACGGTTTTACCAATCGGCGTTTCCGACCGGGTCTCTCGCCGTCCACCGACGTCAGCTGCCGGCACCGTATTTCTATTCTCCTCGCACTTTCTGGTTTTCATAGCTCAAACTCCTTTCGTACGGTACTTCTACTTTATCGTTCCCTTTTTTTTTTTTGAATTTTTTAATTACTTGCGGAGGAATACCACTTTTCGTACTTCGGTTTAGCTTTCGGAGGTGGCCTGAACCGATTCGTTTGGTGTAAACAGCCAAGATCTGGATAGCTGCGGAAGGATTGGGGATCAAAACTCAAAAGAAGCATATGTTGATGATCAGGTTCTTAATTTGTATTCTAGTTTCTTGTTCAGTTGAATTGTTAAGCTTGGATCTTGGTTAAATCCGAAGCCTAATCTTGCAGACTGGATTTGCTGCTTTATGTATTGACTGCTTTGAGTTGAATTGATTGAGATTTGGAATATCTTTGACTTGAGTTTGAAGATCTTGCATAATTCAGTGGTTTCTTTGAGCTGATTTGTGTTTCCTGTCTAAGTAAGTTCCCATTTCATTGCTCTAGATTATTTTCCTATAGTTGCAGGTCTTACGTAATGATTGAGTCTTCCTGCTATCATCTGCAAATGCTGCATTTTGAGTATCTGGCAGTACAGTGAAGAATGTTAGAATGGCTGAAATTCATTTTCAAATGCTGAATTCACAGTGTGCTGCTGTGCTTTGTCCATTAGTTTTGGGACTAAGGCTTGTTTCTTTTTTGTTGTCGTCAGTTTTTATTACGTAGGAGTAAGGAAAAGTTGTAAACTTTGAGGCTCCTTAATAGTTGTATGTAACATATGCTCATTTGCAGGAGAGATTGGTCATATGTGGTTGCTTCAGAAGCAGGATTAAACTCATCCCAAATGAGCTGCACATAACTATCTTCTGGGGCATTCGATTGAATCTTTGGATTTTTCTATAATGGGGTCAAACTTAGAGGAAGCACTTAAAGCTAGGGCGGAGGCTGAGAAGAGATTTGCCGACAAGGACTTTGAGGGAGCAAAGAATTCTGCCCTCAAAGCACAAACTATCTTTCCCGGGTTGGAAGGAATATCCGAAATGGTTTTAACGTTTGGAGTACATTCTGCTTCTGTGATGAAAACTAATGGAGAAATTGACTTGTATGCAATCTTAGGACTGGATCCTTCCGCAGAGAGAGCTAAAATTAAAAAACAGTACAAAAGGATAGCTGGTTTAATCCATCCTGATAAAAACAAAAGCATTGGAGCAGACGGTGCATTCAAACTCATTTCTCAAGCATGGGCAGTACTCTCCGACAGAGCTAAAAGAAGCTCATATGATCATAGGAGAAATTCTTCATCCTCTCCCCGCAGCGGGCTGGATACCTTCTGGACTGTGTGTACCTCTTGTCACGTGCAGTATGAATATCTTAGAAAATATGTGAACAAGAGACTTTCTTGCAAGAACTGTCGTGGTGTTTTCAATGCTGTTGAGACGGGGCTGGCCCCAGTGAATGGGTCATACCAATATTCCTCTTGGTCTTATGTGCCCAAGAATGGGTATGGAAGCCATGGACATGGGGCCACAGGTGATGGTGTCTCAATGCAGCATTTCAAACATGGTTCAGAGTTTGCCACAAATATTTCTTTCCAACAGGTTACCCAAAGTACAAACAGAAAGGAGACTAACGGGAAACAGAATATGGAAAAAACTTCCAATGGGTTAACCTTTTGCAGTGAAAAGCAGCCTGCAAAAAAACGAGGAAGGCCCCCTAAGAGGATGAAAGTTGAGCTTGAAAGTAGTTATGGAAATAATAATTGTGAAGCACCTCCTTGTGGGAATGCTGAAGAAGTGAAACAAAATTATAAGCTTCAAGCTGCAAATGACCCCCCAGTTAAGCGGTGTTTGCCGGTGCCTTATTTTGATTCTAGGAAGTTATTGATTGACAAGGCAAGAAGTGTAATACGTAGTAAGCTTGAAGAAATGAACTTGGCTTCAGCAGCTGCAGAGTTGGATAATAAGAAGACAAAAGAACTTTCTGGAATCCATAGAAGTGTGGATCTGGGAACTGCAGAGAATCATCCATCTGAACCGGAAAAAGGTGAAGCTTTGGCAATTACAGTACCGGATTCTGACTTCCATGATTTTGACAAAGATAGAGCAGAGGAATGCTTTAAGCCAAAACAAATATGGGCTTTATATGACGAGGAAGATGGGATGCCCCGTTTGTACTGCCTGGTCCGCGAAGTTATCGCCGTGAAACCGTTTAAGATCTATGTCAGCTACCTGGGCTCCAGATCAGATAGTGAATTTGGGACAGTGAATTGGTTGTGTTCTGGCTTCACAAAATCCTGTGGGCATTTCAGGGCTTATAACTCTGAAATAGTTGACCATGTCAACATCTTCTCTCATCGTTTGGGTAGGGAACGTGCCCGTAGGGGTGGCTGTGTAAGAATCTTCCCCAGAAGTGGGGATATTTGGGCTCTATATAAGAACTGGTCATCAGATTGGGACAGATCAACCCCAGATAAAGTGAGGCACCAGTATGAGATGGTGGAGATTCTTGATGATTATTCTGAGGAACTTGGGGTGCATGTGGGCCTACTGATCAAGTTGGATGGGTTCAAGACAGTTTATGGAAGGAGCACAGAGAAGGGAGGCGTTCGATGGATTCCTAGAACAGAGATGTTGCGGTTTTCGCATATGGTTCCTTCTTGTTTACTGAAAAAAGGTGTTGATAACCTGCCCGCTGATGGATGCTGCTGGGATCTCGACCCTGCTGCAACCCCAGATGAGCTTCTCCAGGGAACGGTAGAGGACAAAAGAGGAGGTCAACCAGAAAGCCCTTCTAGACACAACAATATAGAGCAAGGCAAGATTGGGGGGCAACCGGAAAGCTCGGCTCTTTCGGGCTTGTCTCATGAATCTATTAGTGAAGTGCATCAGGTTCAAGCTCAGAACCACCTTTTTGAACCTCCCGGTTTCACACAGAAGCTTACTGAACCTTCCAGTTTCACGCAGAGCCTTGCTGAACCTCCTGGTTTTGCGCAGAACCTTGCTGAACCTCCTGGTTTCACGCACACCCTTACCGAGCCTCCCAATTTCATGCAAGCTGTGACTGAACCTTCCGGATTCATGCAAACCCTTGCTGAACCTCCAGGTTTCGGGAAGCCCCTTAGTGAACCTCCAGGTTTCGAGCAACCCCTTATTGAACCTCCCGGTTTCAGGCAACCCAGTTTGGACCCTTCTGGTTACGGGCAACCCCTCATTGAACCTCCCAGTTCCGGGCAGCCCCTTATGGAAGCTCCCGGTTTCGGGCTACCCTTTATGAAACCTCCCGCTTTTGAACAAATGCCCCCTCCCGGTTTTGGTCAAACCCGTATCGAACCTACCACTTTCAGGCAAACCCCCGTTGAGCCTGCCCGTTTCGAGCAAACCCCTATTGAACAGCTCATTTTTGGGCAAACCGCTATTGAGCCTCCTGGTTTTGGGCAAACCCTTATCGAACCTCCCAGTTTCATGCAAACCCTTATGGAACCTCCCGGATTCCGGCAAAACCTTAATGAACCTCCCAATTTCCCAAACGTATGGGACATTCGAATTGAAAATGAGACTGCCAAACAGAACGAGCTCATAAGGTGAGTATGGATGAAGAACTAAGATTCAATGTGTACAGATTGAACACAGGGAATGAAGAAATGCTGAGAGACAATCGGACTTGACAAGTCACGAATGTTGTAGGCGACAGGCTCTGTAATCTGTTTCAAGGTAACTGTAATAGTAATTTCTTTAGATTTATGGACTAGTTTTGGCAAATGTTGACATGTTGTAACATCTTTGATTCATTATTATAGAAAATGAACTTCGTTGCTTCAGCTTTATTATAAAGACATTAGCTGAGAATGTGTCTCCAATGGATTGTTAAAAGACATACAACCACCACTTTGTTTGGAGAATATGAGGTTTGTTAAAAAAACATTTTTTTACGGTATTGGTAATTCGAATACTTCCTCTGTTCTGAAATCATGTTTACTATTCACATAGTCAAATTTTATTTATTTTTTTACCTTTTTTTACTAGTCATTTTATAAAATAACACACACATAGGGTTGGTTCAAGTGAGAATGGTCTTACTGCGAGAATAGACTCTATCGTGAGAATGGTGCATTTTTATGCTATCATGATGCATTTTCATGGCACCTCTTGTTTTCAAAAACTTTTGATGTAGTTTTTAAATATATGAATTTTATACTCCATTGAGTTGAAAATAATTTTAGTCAAACATCGTAAATGGGGGTATTTTCATTCTTGTTTTTTCGTGTCATTTCTCTTATATGGAGTGTTTCTGTTTTTTTATCAAGCTTAGCTCGTTACTCTTCATCCGGTTAAGAATAATTATGCCGATCTAATTAATTTACATTATCAAAAACAATCTTTAGAGCAAAATTTCATTTTAAATGAATCATTAAAGCTTGTCTCAAAATACTCTCAAGCTTGCGAAAATATAATCATGAATGGCTATAGGCAAATACTTCCACGGTCCCCAAGCTCATTTCAATTATATGAACATTATTGATGTAGACTCTTTAGTATTAGTAATGAATCATGAAGGTTGTGTCAAAACACTTTCAAGGATGACCGAATGTGTACTTGTTTGACGTTGAAGTTTAAGAATATTATTTTCTTGTTACATTTTACTAAGTTTATTGTGTTTTTTGAAATTTAAGAGTTATTGAGTAATAGGATTAGGGGATTAGGGGATTAGTAAGTTTATGTGGACTCTTTAATATTAGTAATAGGATTAGGGGATTATATTTAGGATTAGGGGATTAGGACTATGGGATTAGGATTAGGGGATTATAATTAGAGGATTAGAATTATGAGATTAGGATTATGATTGGGATTAAGATTCGTGAATTAGGATTACGATTAAGATTATGATTAGCATTACGCACATTAACGTGAGTGAAATAGACATTTTTCCACATAAGCTTTTAAGCTCAACAATTTTTGTGAGAAGGTCCAAGAATTAGGTGTGGAATTTGAGTGCACTAATCACCACTCATGGGCCATGGCTATATTATGAAATATGAGTAAAATAATTTGGTTCAATACTTCAATGTTACTTCACTCTATGAATCTGAAAGGAATAGAAATTACACACTTCTTAGTTTACTCTTGGAGTCTTGGACACAATGACAAATTTTAGTTTTCGTAAAATAAATAGAAATAAAAACTTAAATACGAAGTATGAAATAGAGGAATATATGAATTTTACTCTTTGGTTTCATTTAAATAGCTTGTTTAACTTTATTTTATGAAAATTTACAAAGTGTAGCTAAATCTTGCCGATAAAATATGCGTAGTATATAGTAATATGAAGAATTCATTATCATTAGATCTATTTTGAAAAGTCAACTTTGAAATATCATACCCCTTTGTCCCACAATTTTTCTTCATTTTTTATCCATCTCAAAAAAAATTCTTTCATTGATGTGCAGTTTGTCAACTATTGTTTACTGCAACCATATTCTACAAATGTTGTCTCTAGTCCAAACTCTTAGTCCACAACCATAATTAATACTCCATCCGTCCCAATTTATATCATCTGTTTTGGTTTACGAAGTTTGACTGTGTTTATTTTCAAATCATTTTATATGAAAAACGATGTAGAATTAAAAAAAATTATACGTTTAAAAATTGCATCAAAAGATCTACAAAAATAGTGGTGACATGATTATATTATTTTATCAAATGACAAACAAAAATAAGGAAAGAAAATGAATAAAGTTTGACTCTATGAATAATAAACAGACAATTTAATTTGGGACGGAGAGAATATTATTATTGTATTGTCCGTCAAGCCGACATCAGAATATATCACTAAACATAATGTCAATGTAAAATTACTTTTTTAACCCTCAATTTAACACCATTATAACATAAGATAAAAACGATCTATTGAAAAAGATAGCAATAACAAAAGACCACAAACATAATATTTGGTAATAAAAGACTAAGAATGAAAAATTTTGTTCTAAAGAATTGATTATAGAAATTACGGCTAAAGTCTACCATTAGTCCTTCAAATATTCATCAGCTTTCCAGATACAGCCCTTTTGATGGTACATGTTAAAAACTTAACGGGTGATAAAAAATGACCAAAAAAGGTTTCTTCATTCACGCTCAACTTCAGAATTCGCTATACATATTCACTGCTTGGCGATTCTCTTTCACTAACTTCATCTTCAGTTTCCTCTCTATAGTAATTTACACTGCTTCTTGATGTGATCAGCTACGTTTTAATGGCGGCGGAAGGGTAAGAGGACTAGCTATAGGTAGGAGTAATCAGTGAACTCAGCTACGTTTTGGTAAATTTCTTATCAGTCGTTTAACTTTTAACATGTACCGTTAGAAAGAGAGCTGACGAATACTTGAAAGATATTTATGAACTATTAAAACTTGAAGGATCAATCGTGTACAACTTATAAAATTAAAAAAAAACCAATGGTGAATTTTAGCCTAAAAATTTATAAAGTTAACATTACATGAGTAATTGGTAAAAAATCACCTTAAATAAGAGCAAAACATAGAGAAAATATCAAAATAAAAGATTCATATTTTTATTCCTTAAATAAACATTCACACTATAGTAAAGTGCACTGTAAATGAGCACTTTAATACTTCCTCCGTTCCAATTTATAGCGCATGTTTCGGTTTACGATGTTTGATTGAAATTATTTTCAAATCATTTTATATGACAAATCGTATAGAGTTAAAAAAAATGAAAATTACATATCAAAATACTACATCAAAAGATCTACAAAACTAGTAGTGACAATAGTACTTTATTTTATCAAATTGCTAACGAAAATAAAGAAAAAAGTGAATAAAGTTTGACCCTGTGTATAGTGAACAGACATTATAAATTGGGACGGGGGAAGTATATTTTTTGGTAATTTACAAGATCATGATTGGTAATGTAAATACAATTTAACCTCTATTTCAAGAATAAAAATATAAAACTCATATTTTGATATATTTCCAATATTTTAATCATCTTTTAATCTTCTTCCCTAATTGGTAACAAACTTGAATCTCATATACCGAGTACACTCCAACAAAGTACAGAACATTAAAAATAAGATTAACATCTTTTCAACAATTTTCTTAGTCTTCGCATAAAATTAAAGTGCAAATAGTATAAATTTAAAATGCAAAGAGTGCATTTTTAAAATACTACTCCCTCCGTCCCATGAAACATGAGACTTTTTCTTTTTTGGAGAGATTTAAGCGGAGTGTATTTTGGTATTAAATTTCCAAAAATGTCCTTTAATGTGATGGGTAAAAGTATGATTTGATGAATAGATTATTAGTAAAAAGGTATGATGTGATAGTTAGGGTATGAAAAAGTAAGGGGTAAAAGTGGCTTTTTAATAGAAATGAGAAGTGTTTTGTGGGACGAATAAAAAATAAAGGAGAAAAGTTTCATGAGACGAAGGGAGTATATTACGGAGTATATTATACTCCTTATTTTATTATAAACCGTAAAAAACCATCTAAATTGGAGGGCATGAGTAGTTCTGGTTCATCATTTTTTGCCTCTGAAAATTTTAAATTTTAACACAATTCATTTCGATTCTCCACGTTAAATTTTGAACAATATCAAAATCATTTGTAACCAAAAAAATAAAATAAATTAGTAGTTCTGCTAATGATCTCTTTTACCAATAGAAAGTAGTAGTTGATTTTAAATACTACCAAAAATACCGCAAATGCGAGTCATCTTCTAAGAATGGTCGAATAAAATGTTGCAAAACACTGCTTTAAAGCACACACCAACATCAATCAAAACGTGCATCTTAATGTTCAAAATAACATCCTTAACTAGGATTGAGGCAACTTCAAGCATTGAAAGTTGTCACATACTCTCAGCTTTACTTTTGGCCTCCTGCTTCTGCGGGCTCCACCACCTCGGCCTCGACTGTGTCCGGGATGATGTTATGTGTTTGGGGCGATGAATACTGGTGGAAATCAGGCGAAGCTCCTCCTCCTCCCCATTTGCCCGATAGGGCCATGCTCATCATGCCATAGATCTTACCTCCGAGCTCAGCTGGATTGTCGGGCTGTGTTCGCATTGATGAGAAATGCAATCAGAAAAATTGTTGTAAATTTATGAATGGTTTGGTTAAATTTGGAACGCTTAATGGATGGGGAGCACAAACACTGGTATGCCCCTACATCCATTATTCTGAAATAATTGTGCATACTTCTGACAGTATTTCGGTCTGATGTCCAGTTTTTTTTCCTTAACCACAAAGAGTGTGTGTGTGTGTGTGTGTGTTGATGTTTGTGAAAAAACATATCAGAAGTTTCGATGCAAGTGAAATAAGATGTGATACTCACAGTGAAACCACTGCAAACCAAAGCCGTGTCGTACAAAAGATCAATTGCTCGCAGGGCTTCTTCATCATTGGGGCTGTTTTTGGATGCCTCCTGTACCATATAAAGTAGAGACATTATCAAAATACAAAAAAGGTGGGAAAGTGGATTGGCATAAACTATCTTGATGATTCAACCAAACTCACATTCAATGTTCTGATGATAGGGTGGTTAGGATTTATCTCAAAGACCCTCCTGCTTTTCATAAATGCAAAGCTAGAGGTATCGCCAGCACTTTGGGCCTTCATCAGCCTGCAAGGATCACATGTATCAGAAAACAACTTCAGGAAAACCCAAAAAGTAACATGCAACTTCAAAACAATATGAAAAAAAATGACCTTTCCATGTTGGCAGACAAACCAAACTTTCCGGATACTAGAACACAAGGAGATGAGCTTAAACGGTTTGAGATTTCTACACCAGCAACTTTTTCGCCTAACCGCTTCTTTATCCAATCACAGGTGGGACCAAACTCTTGTTTCATCTCCTTCTCCTCATCTTCATTCTTTTCACCTTGAAATTGGAAGTTCCCAGATGTCAATAGCAGAGAATAGACTCCCCAACAGATATAATAATATCACAAGGCACACACTCTATGTAATCTCTCTGGGCACCTTTCCCACTCTAAATCGACATAGACAGCTGAGGATATTGACTTTTACAAATTTCTCACCGCAGAAACCTTTTAGAGTCCTAAGTTCCCAACAACTACTACGTAATACCGTAACTTAATTCTAAACATTAATAGATGGATTTGGATAACTAACCAAGATGGAGATCTTCTTTGCTAATATCAACAAACTCTTTTTCCTTATAGGACTTAAGATTCTGGATCGCAAGTTCATCAATGGGATCAACTAAGAAGAGGACCTGCATAAAGGAGAAAAAATGGCATTCAAGTCGTGGTATCAACAGGAAAGAAACCAACTTAATGTGTTTCACAAATCTCATACTTCAAGATCTTTCTCAACTAGCTTTTCCAAGAAGGGAGTGTTCTTTGCAACTGATACACTGTCGGAAACAATATAAAATATTCCCTTCTGATCTGGCTTCATGTTCTCAACATATTCATCAAGGCTGATTGTATATTCCTCGCTTTGAGAAGAGAAAAATCTCAGCAATGGGGCAAGACGTTTGTGGTTCTCGCGATCATCAATGCAACCTATTTTTAGGTACTTGCCAAAGTTTTCCCAAAACACATCATAGTCCTGTGCATGAGAAAGTGTGAGTAGTGGAGTGAGATATCGAAGTGAAGCTTTGAAAAATAGAAAGGAAATTGATGTACAGAAGAAAACATTACGGTGTAAGGAATGGAGAGTTTATTGGGAAAACATTACGGTGTAAGGAGCTTACATTTTTGTCATCACTCAAGGCTATGCCTTGGATCATCTCAAAAGCTTTCCTAACCAAACGTTTCCTCATTATGCGAACCTTAGCCAAGGAAAACAGATGGAACATCATAACTCAAGAACTGTATCTGACAAAATTCAAGCATATCTAAATTTTGATTTAGATCTAGACTAAAATATACTCACAATGCGACTCTCTTGAAGGATTTCTCGTGAGACATTCAACGGAAGATCATTTGAGTCTACCACCCCTTTCACAAAGCTCAGATATCTTGGGAACTGTTCCATGTAAAATACAAGAGAGGAAATGGTACATTCGGATCAATAAATTGGTTACCAACCGACACTGAAGTAGTAACATGGCTCCATATTGGTAAAACATTTTGTTGGGTGGGGGTGGGGTGGGGTGGGGGCTTTCTTACCAGTTCACCATCAAAGTCACTTGAAATGAACACCCGCTTCACATAAAGCCTTATATTTTTTGTTTTGCCATTAATAAAGTCATCTTTGCCCGCAGGAGAAGCTGCTGGCACATAGAGGACAGATCTGAACTCTACCTCTCCCTATAAAATAAAATAAAATAAAAACAGAAAGGGTTATGATGCAGAAGGTGAATTTCAAAACCTGCATTACTACATTTACACGCAAAAAACAGTAGCATACAGTATCGACTAAGAAATTCACAAGAATAGCTACAAATTCAAGAAATAAAAACGCTAATCCAGCACATTTGTTCAAGTGTGTGAGCTTTAATCAGCTCATCAAACATTCTCAAATGGGCATATGCATGCATGTGCATTCCTGATCTCCTGCAAGCATCCTTTTCTTTTTTAATTAGAAATAAATTGTTATATGCTTTCGAAAAACATTTCAATAATCTCTTTTCTCTTATCTTTCATTCAGCAAATATTGGCATCTTCCCAGGGTAAACTTTCATTTCTAATTAATTATTTATCCGAGGACTAGACAGAAAAACTCCATTTCTAAATTTTGTATGATATAATCAATCAAGCCTTAGATCTGATCCATGCTTTACATTTCCACAAAGCATGGTAGAATTCGAGTATCCATATGCAATTCAATTAAAAAGCATGCCAGTATATCATGTGTAACTCAACTACAAATTTATGAAACTCTTCAAAATCGGATACCTCAGTCGTAAAATGGGAAGATGCAAGAGGCTCCATATATTCATTGAAGGTCTTCTTGTAGAACTCATTATACTCTTCTGTAGTAACCTCCTTTGGATTTCTAAGCTGCATGGATATGGAAAAGTATGTATTTGACTAGATAGATCTTAATTACATTAGAGAAATTAAGAACCGGAAGTAAAAGAGGAAACATATATCTCACCCATATTGGTTGAGTCTCATTAGTAAGATCCCAATCCCAATATTTCTCCACAACCTTCTTGATTTTCTTCTTTTTCTATTGCATGATATCATAACAGAAATGTCAAAACCAAATAATGGCACAAGATTATAGGAATATGGTATGAGAGACTAGCTGTATGACCTCAGCCGGCTCATCTTGCCCATCAGTCTTGCCCTCTGCAGGATCATCATCAACTTCAACCTGTGGCAGAGAGTCACCAGGGATAGTCAAATAAAAGCATACAATGGAAAAAACATTTAGACTCCGTTAAGTACACGGAATTTAAGCCATGGAATTGGAGACTTCAATTCCATTTATGCTGTTTGGTAGCACAAGAATATGTGGATTTGGAATTGGTAGTGCGAAAAATGAATTGGAATTGGAAAATTCAATTATATACAATTCAATTCCGTAGAATTTAAATTCCAATTCAATTCTAATTCTGCCAATTCCGTGTACCAAACGGACCCTGAGTATTTTAATTTTCCAGATTGGAAGAGAAAGTAGTATTATAAGAATTCCCTAGTACACAATAAAACAAATATTCAACGAAAAGATTGCACAATACCTCTTTAGTATATCCCTTTTCTTGCCATGTATATATAGGGAAAGAAACAAACTGTGAATAGTTTTGTACAAGCTTCTGTATTCTTTCAGGATGTGCATAGCCTTTGTCATCTCTCTGAAAACATAAAGGCATGAAAAATGCATAAGAAATGGCTCAAATATTTGATGACATGTGTGAGAACTGAGAAGCTATTCAATAAACTAGCCTTTAGATATAAAGTGAGGCGAGTCCCTCGAGGAATAAGTTTGGTTGGATCAGTCTCCTCTCGAATGCTATAGGTGCTAGAATTAGCCTCTCCTTCCCAAACATACTGCTTGTCTGATTTTGGGCTCTTAGTTGAGACTTCAACCTGTTTTCATAAATGAATAGTAATGAGCTTCATCAAAAATTTAAGACCAGTTAAAGTCATACGTAGTATATAAACAAAGATATACCCTTTCAGAAACAAGGAAAGCTGAATAGAATCCAACACCAAATTGCCCAATTAGGTTACTATCAGCTCCTGCATCCTTGCTATCCTATTAAAGAGTAAAAGTCTCCTTAGCAGTTAGTTAAGTGATCATAACAGATGATTGTACAATCAGCAAATGGTAATGTTCAAGGGTACCTTCAAAGCTTTCAAAAACTTTGCTGTTCCACTTTGAGCTATAGTACCAAGGCAGTCAACAATTTCCTGACGAGTCATACCAATTCCAGAGTCTCTGTATACAACATATACAGTGATGACTTCCTAAAGTGCAAAAGCAGACAAATAGAAATATAGTATGAAATGAGAGTTAAGATTACGTGATTGTAATTATGCCATTCTCTTTATCAGTTTGTATACGGATATCAAGATCAACTCCATCCTTTAAAAGCTCGGGCTCTGTAACACCAAGAAACCTTAGCTTATCCAGAGCATCACTTGCGTTGCTGCATTGAAACAGTAATTGTTACAATTTCTTCTACTTGCAGCAAATTTTTATGAACTGTAGTGCTATTCCTTTCATATCAAAACAAACATTTAATGGAACTTTATGAAAACTAACACTAGCAAGTTGCAAAACACTATTTCCCTAAGTGCATCACTAGGAAGCTTTACTGTCTACATTTCAGCTAGAAAAAAATAAGATAAGATAAAATAAAATAATAGACACATGAGGTTGATTCAAGATGAAGATCAAATCTAGGACAATCTCGTAATATTTCTCCCCTGACCATCTCTTAATTATTTTACACAAAGAGGAAGTATACCTCAAACAAATGAAAACTATGGAATGCATAACGTTCAGTAATTAATCAACATTAAAGAGGAAAGCCCCTCATTTTAATGATACAATATTTATTTTTTATTAAAAACTATCACATTAGGCATCTCATGTGCACGAAAGCCTAGAACTACTATTACTTCTTTAGGACAAAAAAATGGACTAATAGGGTCAGCACATACCCAAAATGCTGCTTTCCTTTTAAAAAGTTGATACTACAGAAAGATTTTAAAAATCTAGAGACGAATAGAACGATGTTATGGAGGACAAGGCATGCCTGATTAGCTCCCGTAGAAACACTTCTTTGTTGCTGTACAAGCTGTTAACAATTAAATCCATCAGACGGCTAACCTGCCACAATAGAGGGAAAAAGAAGCTCATGTTATTCTCAACATTTCTTCCATCTTTCCTGCATTTTGAATGTTTTTTCGGTGGTGATAACCTCTGCCTGATACTCATACTTCTCAGTCACTGCTCCTGATGTATCAGATGCAGCAGATGTTGATTCATGCCTGCTTCCAAAAAGCATTGATGCACTTGCATTGTATGGACTAAGTGTTCTTGTGCTACTGTGTCTTTCCAAAGCTAAGGCTGAATAACATCTGCTTGTGGGACCATTCTCACCAACCTATTCATCACTAGAAAAATTATGCAAGGGCCAACAATAGATAACATGGCAGAAGAAACTATAAACTAAATTCAGACAGGACAACTCAATGTCAGTAACGTTGCTATTTGACTATGAAATGGCACCTGACATATACTGGAATAGGCCTAATTTTTCGTTGGGAGGATTAAGCAGAGGGTGCAAACAATAAAATAACACAATTGAAGATTCAATTAACTTGCTAACTGCATCATCAGATCAAAACTATTCAATTTTTGTTGAAATCCAATCATATGCTCATCAATTTCCCAAAAAGTATTCCGGTTTCCGAACAAGCAGGTGCATTCATGCCAAAATCCAATACCTTTGAGATAATTCTGCCCAAATTTCCATCCATTTCACATCAATATCCCGATTACACTCAAAACACACACACACACAATTATACGATTCATTTAGTTTCCATCAGTTCAGTATCACTTTCGCCCATTTCCAATAAACCCTCAGTTTTCCATTAAACCAAATTAAAAGAGCTACCAAACAAAAAATGAAAGTACAGAATACTAGCCGATAAATGAATACCAGCTGATTGAGGAGGCGAGCTGATGAATTCAGAGCGGCGGCATTCCGTTGACGCGAGGCACCAGCGCGCAGCACGGCTGAGAGAGATCGCCTAGAGAGCCTGTGCATGATTTTGTTTTGCTTGAAGCAGAGATTGATGAAGCTTTGCAGGGAAGAGACTGCGATCGGGAAAATGCGCCTATGAAGCAGTTAAGTAATGGTAGAGTAGGGTTTATGATGGGGGGGTTTAAAGAAGCTTCTGGAGATTGGGCAGTCATTTGACGGCTTATGGATGGGTACGGTCCGGTTTGATTGTGGCATTTGTGGGCAATTAGGGTGGAACCGGTACCGGTTCGGTACCGTTACCAGAGACGGTATTGCCGGTACCCGTACCGTTACTGCCCACCAGCCCGCCACCACCAGAGGTACACACAATCCAGACGGTATCTATGACGCCTCGTAAACTCCGTTTGGTCCAATGAAGAGCCAATTCCCCTCCTATAAAAGGAGGGCTCGGCTGCTGGGATGAACATACTTCAAAACGTCTCTGAAATACGTATAACTTTTCGACTATCTATCGTTTCCAATCATCTTCTCCAGCGATAACTTCATGTCGTTCTCGTTCGCCGGTGCAGCGCACTACCGCTCTAGACTCTGCACGCTGCGGTTTTATCCTGGGAGGAGATTGCCAACGTTTGTTAGTGCGGGAGGCGGGCAGTACTACCTTAAGGAAAGCTCCGACAACTCCGCTTTCCTTACCTTTGTTCGAGAAACTACTCTGGCGACACCCTACCATCCGACGTCTCTGCTCAATGATCAAGGAACATATCGCCTAGTCCGTTCGTGTTTCTATTTCAGTTTCATTCCGACGAGTTTCCCGAAGACTCTAATTTTTCTTTGTTTTATTTCCATTGTAAAATCCGAACGTTTTATAACTTCGGATTTATTTTATTTTATTTTATTCCAGCTATAATATTTTTAACATAAATATTTAAAAAAAAGGAAGAGAACTAATTAACAAGTATTCTAAATAAAAGATGATTCATCATCATTCATACATACCCCAGCTAGAACCTGGGCAAAAATCATGTCACCATTCTTTTTGAAGCCCATGTTTTTTCCACGTAAATTTGTTATCTCTTTCTCAGAGTTCTGTATGAACTGAATTGCTTGTGGTATTTCTTTCGTCCCATGTTATGTAGAAGTAGTTGTCATAGCCGAGATTTTTTATCAAACTTTCTATGAAGTCCGATACGACCTTTTCCTATATAATATAATAGAAAAGTTCAGGGACATTAAATCAATAAATAAATTGGTCGTTCAAAAGATTTGAAAGGTACATGTGTCCGAAATCGACCAATAAGAATGTCACATCCACGCTCCTAGCTTCATGTTAACATAACCCCACTCATGCATAAAAATTACAATGACGATATTATTTATTTATGGTAAGTATTATTGTGAGTGAATGTCTGAGAAAGAAATTGTACTGTACTGTCGTGCGCATACGGGTATCTGAAGATGAAACCTATTGCTCGTTGACGTCGAACCTGCATTATTATTATTTATTGCAATAATAAAGATAACCATACAAATTCAGTAGAAACTTTCTCCAATTTTGGACACTATAAAAAAACCGTTTAACGCAAAATTTCATCGATCCACAACATTTAATTTGGGACGGAGTTTTCTTCAAACTTGGCTTAAATATCGGTGGAAAGGCCACTAAAAAAATATTTTGGGGAGAGGTCAAATACCAGTCGTATCAGGTCACGATCGAAGTGGAGTCCCTTTCGGCACAGAGTCCTGGAAAAAAACATGCAAAGTATAATGGGAGGAGATTGCTCTACCGCTCTAGACTCTGCACGCTGCGGTTTTATCATGGGAGGAGATTGCCCACGTTTGCTAGTGCGGGAGGTGGACAATAACTACTCCGGCAACACCCTACCATCCGACGTGTCTGCTCAATGATCAAGGAACATATCGCCCAGTCCGTTCGTGTTCCTGTTTGAGTTTCATTCCGACGAGCTTCCCGAAGACTCTAATTTTTCTTTGTTTTATTTCTGTTGTAAAATTCGAACGTTTTATAAGTTCGGACTAATTTTATTTTATTTTATTCCTGCTATAATATTTTTAACATAAATATTTAAAAAAAAGGGGAAGAGAACTAATTAAGAAGTATTCTAAATAAAAGATGATTCATCATCATTCATACATACCCCAGCTAGAATCTGGGCAAAAATCATGTCACCATTCTTTTTGAAGCCCATGTTTTTTCCACGTAAATTTGTTATCTCTTTCTCAGAGTTCTGTATGAACCGAATTGCTTCTCTTGTGGTATTTCTTTCGTCCCATGTTATGTAGAAGTAGTTGTCATAGTCGGGATTTTTATCAAACTTTCTATGAAGTCCGATACACCTTTTCCTATATAATATAAAAGAAAAGTTGAGGGACATTAAATCAATAAATAAATTGGTCGTTCAAAAGATTTGAAAGGTACATGTGTCCGAAATCGACCAATAAGAATGTCACGTCCACGCTCCTAGCTTCATGTTAAAATAACCCCACCCATGCATAAAAATTACAACGACGATATTATTTATTTATGGTAAGTATTATCGTGAGTGAATGTCTGAGAAAGAAATTGTACCGTACTGTCGTGCCCATACGGGTATCCGAAGATGAAACCTATTGCTCGTTGACGTCGAACCTGCATTATTATTATTAATTACAATAATAAAGATAACCATACAAATTCAATAGAATCTTTCTCCAATTTTGGACACTAAAAAAATCGCTTAACGCATAATTTCATCGATCCATAACATTTAATTTGGGACGGAGTTTTTCTTCAAACTTGGCTTAATTATCGGTGGAAAGGCCACTCAAAAAATATTTTGGGGAGAGGTCAAATACCAATCGTATCAGGTCACGTTCGAAGTGGCATCCCTTTCGGCACAGAGTCTTGGGAAAAAAACATGCAAAGTATAATACTCCTCCATTTCACAAAACATTACTCATTTTAAATAATATTTGGTCAAAATATTATACATTTTGAATACAAATTGTGAAAAAAGTATATTGAATTATAATATAAATTGTTGGAAGTTTTTAGATAAATTGGACATTTTCGGACAAAAATTTGGTGGGTCCACAAAATTATTTTCTGAAATAATTATGGACGTTTAATCTCGTAAGTGAGATAAATGTTTTGACATATTACACGCCACAAATGGTGCTCGGGTGAATGAGAAATTAATTATCAAAGTTGAATATGAGGGAAGAGTAAAACCCTAGTCCCACACCGTTTTTCTGAACGTTTCTTATTCTCATATTCAAACTTGAACATTTAATTGAGTTTATGAAAGGAACAAGAAAGGAGTCCTCTCGCGCCGTTACCGCCGCTGTCCGTCCGCCTCGGCACGGCACGTCACAACACGACACATCACGAAACGCGCACGCGTCGCGGTGGGGCAGAGCGGGGCGAGGCGAGGCGTGGCGCGCACCACGCCCGTGCCCATGCCCGCGTCTGCACTTCGTTAACAAAGTGACGTGAGTTAAGCATGCATGCACATGGAGGCGAAGGGTTGGCCTGTGACGCTTCGTAAAACTCCGTTTGGTCCAATGAAGAGCCAATTCCCCTCCTATAAAAGGAGGACTCGGCTGCAGGGATGAACATACTTCAAAACATCTCTGAAATACGTATAGCTTTTCGACTATCTCTCGTTTCTTATCATCTTCTCCAGTGATAACTTCCCGTCGTTCTTGTTCGCTGGTGCAGCGCTCTACCACTCTAAACTCTGCACACTGGGGTTTATCCTGGGAGGAGATTGCCCACGTTTGCTAGTGCGGGAGGCGGGCAATACTATCTTAAAGAAAGCTCCGGCGACTCCGCTTTCCTTAGCTCTGTTCGAGAAACTACTCCGGCGATACCCTACCATCCGACGTCTCTACTCAATGATCAAGGAAAATATTGCCCTGTCCGTTCGTGTTCCTGTTTCAGTTTCATTCCGACGAGCTTCCCGAAGACACTAATTTTTCTTTGTTTTATTTCCGTTGTAAAATCTGAACGTTTTATAAGTTCGGATTAATTTTATTTTATTTTATTCCCGCTATAATATTTTTAACATAAATATTTAAAAAAAAGGGGGAAGAGAACTAATTAAGAAGTATTCTAAATAAAAGATGATTCATCATCATTCATACATACCCCAGCTAGAATCTGGGCAAAAATCATGTCACCATTCTTTTTGAAGCCCATGTTTTTTCCACGTAAATTTGTTATCTCTTTCTCAGAGTTCTGTATGAACCGAATTGCTTCTCTTGTGGTATTTCTTTCGTCCCATGTTATGTAGAAGTAGTTGTCATAGTCGGGATTTTTATCAAACTTTCTATGAAGTCCGATACACCTTTTCCTATATAATATAAAAGAAAAGTTGAGGGACATTAAATCAATAAATAAATTGGTCGTTCAAAAGATTTAAAAGGTACATGTGTCCGAAATCGACCAATAAGAATGTCACATCCACGCTCCTAGCTTCATGTTAAAATAACCCCACCCATGCATAAAAATTACAACGACGATATTATTTATTTATGGTAAGTATTATCGTGAGTGAATGTTTGAGAAAGAAATTGTACCGTACTGTCGTGCCCATACGGGTATCCGAAAATGAAACTTATTGCTCGTTGACGTCGAACCTGCATTATTATTATTATTAATTACAATAATAAATATAACCATACAAATTCAGTAGAAACTTTCTCCAATTTTGGACACTATAAAAAAACACTTAACCATAATTTCATCGATCCACAACATTTAATTTGGGACGGAGTTTTCTTCAAACTTGGCTTAAATATCGGTGGAAAGGCCACTAAAAAAATATTTTGGGGAGAGGTCAAATACCAGTCGTATCAAGTCACGTTCGAAAAGGTGTCCCTTTCGGCACAGAGTTCTGGAAGAAAACATGCAAAGTATAATACTCCTCCATTTCACAAAACATTACTCATTTTAAATAATATTTGGTCAAAATATTATACATTTTGAATACAAATTGTGAAAAAAGTATATTGAATTATAATATAAATTGTTGGAAGTTTTTAGATAAATTGGACATTTTCGGACAAAAATTTGGTGGGTCCACAAAATTATTTTCTGAAATAATTATGGACGTTTAATCTCGTAAGTGAGATAAATGTTTTGACATATTACACGCCACAAATGGTGCTCGGGTGAATGAGAAATTAATTATCAAAGTTGAATATGAGGGAAGAGTAAAACCCTAGTCCCACACCGTTTTTTTGAACGTTTCTTATTCTCATATTCAAACTTGAACATTTAATTGAGTTTATGAAAGGAACAAGAAAGAAGTCCTCTCGCCGCTACCGCCACTGTCGGTCTGGCTAGGCACGGCACGGCACGACACGACACGTATTGAAACCATGACAGAAAATCAAAAGGAATACTTGTGTGTAACGACAACCAAATCTGGCAATAAAATTCTTTGTGAAAAGATGCCAGCATATTCCTCGGGGCTATACTATACTCACATTAGTCTCGTTGAAGTAAATGTTGTCTCTAATAAAAAATTAGATGATCAGAAAACATTAATTTTGTGGCATGATCGTTTGAGTCATCCTGGCACTGTAATGATGCACAAAATAATTCTAAATTCACTTGGACATCCATTGAAAAATAAAAGGATTCAAAGATCAATTTATTTTCTATGTGTTGCCTGCTCTTGGAAAGATGATCACCACAAGAAAACGCGAAAAGGATGACGGAAAATGGCGATGGAATATATT
Organism: Cuscuta australis; assembly: GCA_003260385.1. Taxonomy (NCBI): domain Eukaryota; kingdom Viridiplantae; phylum Streptophyta; class Magnoliopsida; order Solanales; family Convolvulaceae; genus Cuscuta; species Cuscuta australis. Next base: position 2,643,958 of record NQVE01000162.1, on the reverse strand, counting down.
CCGTCGCCAATAGTGACGGAATCAGCAACGGATTGGAGATGACTACCAGATATAATTGTTAGACGCCTCGCACACCTCTAGAGGGGGGGTGAATAGAGGTGTTGCCCAAAAGACCGTTTTTTTTTTGCGCGGAAACGTTCTTCACGAATATTCAACAAAAACAATGCACAACAAACAAAATAAAGTGAAGGATAAGAGCAATGCACACACGATATATACTGGTTCGGCCTAAATGCCTACATCCAGTCCCCGAAGCAATCGTGCCCAGGCCTTCACTAACCCGTCAAACTTAACGGAGTTTGACAATCCGAATACAACTCGAGAACTTGATTTCACAAGCCTCTTATCTTACCACCGAAGTTTTGATTTCACAAAACTCAGGATTTCTTCCACCTAACGTTTGATTTCACAAACCGTTAGGATTTCTACCACTTGGTGTAATCCCAACACCAAGAATACAAATCCCTTACAATAAAGTAAGAAAACAAACCGCAACCGAGTAATTCTCCCAACACGGAGTAGATTGTTGCAAATACAATGAAGTCCTTTAGAATATGGCAATATCTCTCAAAGACTCAAGCAATGAGGAAAAACTCAAGCAAGAAATGATTTAGCAATCAAAACAATTGCCTTGCTTGGATATAAGGAGGGGATTGAGTAGAATCTCTTTGGATATTCAAAGGACATGTTCTTCAAAGTGTTCTAAGTGTTCTCATAAAGATTATCACGAAAGTAGATAGTATATAGAAGTTAGGGAGTGGATAGGGATGAAAAGCATTCAAAAAACTAGCCGTTTGGTAGTTGAAACTGTCGCCTTATTCGAATAATTCAAGAACTATTCGAATAGTTTGGATCAATCGCGTGGCTTGAAAAACCAGTTCCTATTCGAATAAATGGTGATTTATTCGAATAAATCAGGTTGAAAAACCAGGACTTATTCAAATAAATGGTGATTTATTCGAATAAAACAGGTTAATTTCAGTCACAGGAAAGATCACGACTTATTCGAATAAACTAGAGATTATTCGAATAGAAAGACAACTTCCCCACACAAAAGGTGATATAAAATGTGTTTTAAAGGTAGGATGATAAGGGAATGAACCTTAGAGATGCCATACTCTTTAACACATAATCTAAGACCTAAAACACTACCCAACTAAGGAAACAACCTCTTCGGTCTCGTTCCTTCCACCGATGCTCAAGTCCCTTCTTCACGGACGGATATGAACTTGTTGTAGCTTTGATTCTTAGCCTTGATGCACAAAATGGTGATGATGTTTTGTCACTCTTTTGTCATTATCAAAACCTAAAAGACAATGGGCAAAGGACATTGCAAAAATATATATGCATGATAGCATATTGTCCAACAATAACGACGGAAACTAACTTCCGTCGTTAAGTAGACGCGGGAAGGGGTGCGCGCCACCTTTGACGAGAGAATTGGCGACGGAATAGAACCGTCGGTACACTAGCGACGGAAAAAAACCGTCGCCATTAAGAATATTTTTAATACGGTTCAAAACGGAACCGTTTTTTTTAGCGACGGAAATATTCTATCGCGACATTCCGTCGCTCCATTTTAATTGAAAAACCGGATATCTTCTTTTCCAGACAGAAACCATCGAACACCAAAACCAGAAGCAAGTTCGTCCGTCCCATCGCTGTTGCTTGCCCTCCAGGTCGTCGCCGCTGCTCTCCGTCCACCTCGCCGCCTAACGCCACCATTCACCGTCCCATCGCCACCGTCGCCAGCCACCTTGTGCCGATTTCTATCCTCAAATCTCAGGTTTTCTTCAATTTTATTTTACAATTGATATTGTAAAAAATTTCAATTATAGATTATTTTTTTTCCTTGGATACACATTTATTATTGTTTTGATGATATGAATAGAAAATATATTATTATTTGTAAATTATTTAACATTTTCTTCTAATTTTGAACATTCTTGAAATTAGGGTTTTTTCCCCAAAATTTTGTCATTTTGCTTTTAAAAATTCATTATATGCTTGAAACATAAAAGGATTATCAATTGTTGAAATTAGGGTTTAATGAATGACTATTATGCGTATTAATTGTTTCATAGAGTATTTTAGATATTGTAAATGTTATAAAAAGATTATGTACGTATAATGTATGTTGTTGAATATTGTACGTAGGTGTTGTATTTATATTAATTTTTTTAGGTTTTTGTGATGAATTCTATAATTTAATAGTATGTTAATTTTATTTGTTTGAATTTCTCAGAATGAGTGACTTTCACGAAAATCAAGATTGGATGTATAAAAGACTTGATAGCTCAGGTTTTATAAATACAGATTGGGTTGACAAAGTTAGACAATTCATTGAGTTTTGTGAGTCAAATCCAAAAGTAGACAGATTCAACGGGCAAATGCGTTGTCCTTGTAAGATTTGTAAGAATAAATATTTTAAAGATATCGAGGACATTAAGCTTCATGTACTGAGACAAGGTTTCACTCCTAAATATCTTGATTGGGTTTGCCACGGGGAGGAACATGGTGACTATACGGGCCATCATCGGCACCGTAAATCTGCTCGTACCTTTGTTGAAACCGAAAGGGCAGAATACATGAATATGGTGATTGATGCTGCGGGACCTTCCTTTAATCCTAACGTTCCAGTTGAGGAGGAACCAAATGCTAGTGACAAAAAAAATTTTGACATGCTAAAGGCCGCTGATACCGACTTATGGAAAGGTTGCACTAAAATGTCCCAACTCTCGATGGTTGCAAGATTACTCAATATTAAGACAGAGCACAATTTGTCTGAGAGGTGTTACGACACTATTTGCCAACTGTTCAAAGATGGACTTCCGAAGGACAATTCAATGGTTTCTGATTTTTATGAGACAAAAACTCATTGAAGGTTTAGGACTACTAGTGGAGAAAATTCATTGTTGTGTCCAAGGTTGCATGCTTTTTTGGGGCCCAGATGCTGAGCTAGCTGCATGTAAAATTTGTGAAAAGCCTCGTTATAAAGACTATAAAAAAGATACCAAATAGATACATGTTCTATTTTCCCCTAACGCCAAGGTTAAAGAGATTGTACATGTCAAAGAGAACAGCGGAGTCCATGCGTTGGCATGCGGAGCACAGTCACGAAAGTGATGGAGATATGTGCCTTGTAAGTATTGTTAGTAACCAAAATTACATTTAAATTTTCAAAGTGACGTGTTTTCACTTATTTATATATTTTATTTTTTAGGGTAAAAGTGGAAAGGCTTCTGACTTGTACTCTTTGTACACACACACACACATACGAAGAAACATGATGGGAAGACCTACGTTAATAAGAAGGCAGAAGAAGTATCAGTAAGTGACAATGAATATATATAATGTATTAATGAATGATTAGTTTTCGTTGGATTCAATTGAATGTGCATACTGCTCATTTTATTTTGCTTTTTATGTTACAAAGTATATATACATTTATGTTTTGTGTATTGCAGCAAAACTACGTAGCCATGCAGGAGGCAATTCGTGAAGAAGGCTTAAATGTGACACCTGACGAGATTTTTCTATCTACAGTCAGAGGACATGATGCCAAGAATCGTGTTCATGGTGTTGGAGATCTCGCACGGAGCCTACCACGAATGCATGCAAGTGAGGCAAGACGTGCTAGCACCAGTTCTATGTGGGACCCTCGAGATGGTGAGATCCGGAGGTTGAGAGAAGAGCTAGATGACATTCGAACTTCCCAAGCACGTGAATTATTGTCGATTAGAGAAGAGATGACCCGACTTTATGGAGGAGTTTTCCCACGTGGAAATGGAGATGGCGGTGGAGATGGAGGAGGGGCGGGGTTTGCAGGGACTTGTTGAGTTTTTAATTAGAATTGAAGAACAATATTCTTGGTTGTTTGGTAATCCTCATTTCCAGTAATTGTTGTTGTTTGATGCTGGGATTTTTGAGTTTTGCTATGTATGTGTGCGAAATTGGAAAAACAACAGGTTCCAGGTTGTAAGCTGTCAAATTAGCGACGGAATTGCATTTCCGTCGCTATATGGTCAAAATGCATATTTCGTCGCTAAAACCGTTGTTCCTTCTAGCGATGGAAAGTTTCCGTCGTGAGTTCTATCGCGTATTTCCGTCGCCACTTCCGTCGTAAACTAGCGACGGAATGAAAAAATCCGTCGTCACATTTACTACTAACAAAAAAATAACGACGGAATGGATTCCGCCGTTATTTCCGTCGTTACGAAGATCACCTACGGAAATAAGGCTTTGGCGATGGAATTATTCCGTCGCCATTGCGGCAGTTTTTTGTAGTGGATTGTCAGGCCATCTTTAAATAAAATTGGAGTTAAATCTCCTGCATTTTTAGAAAGAATTCAAGGAGATATTTGTGGGCCAATTGCCCACCATGTGGACCATTTCGTTATTTTATGGTGTTGATTGATGCATCAACACGTTGGTCACATGTTAGTCTTTTATGTACAAAAAATTTTGCATTTGCAAAACTCCTTGCTCAAATCATACGTTTGAGAACTCAATTTCCAGATTATTCAATAAAGAAAATCCGACTTGATAATGTAGGAGAATTTACATCTCAATCATTTAATGACTATTGCATGTCTATTGGGATTGATGTGGAGCATCCAGTTGCTCATGTGCACACTCAAAATGGTCTTGCTGAGTCTTTAATAAAACGATTACAATTAATTGCTAGACCATTATTGATGAAATCCAGTTTGCATGCATCTGTTTGGGGACATGTTGTATTGCATGCTGCAAATTTAATTCGGTTAAGGCCTACTGCAAATCATATTTTTTCCCATTACAATTGGTAACTGGAAAAGAACCAAATATTTCTCACATAAAAATATTTGGATGTGCCATATATGTACCAATTGCTCCACCACATCTTACAAAAATGGGTCCTTAAAGAAGGCTGGGAATTTATGTTGGCTTTGATTCTCCGTCAATTATAAAATATCTTGAACCCATGACTGGTGATTTATTCACAGCTCGGTTTGTTGACTGTCATTTCGATGAGACAGTATTCCCAGCCGTATGGGGAGAAAATGAGAAAAAGAACCCATGTACGAAAGATATTACATGAACAAGATTATCTTTTCTTGATTCAAGAACAAATGCATGCGAACAAGAAGTGCAATAGATAATTCATTTACACAATATTGCAAATCAATTACCTGACGCATTCATAGATTCAAAGAAAGTGACAAAGTCACATATCCCTGTGATGAATGCTCCTGCCAGAATTGAAATTCTTTCAGAGAAGAATGAAAAAACTCTTGAAAATCAGTCTTCAATACGCAAAAAGTGTGGCAGGCTACTTGGTTCAAAAGATGTAAAACCAAGAAAACTTAAAAGGCAAGAGACAAAGTTTGAAACAAAAGACGTTCATTCTTCAAGGAAAGAAAATGAACAAACCGAGCATGTTGATATAAAAAATAATATCAACGAACAATTTGTTTCAAATGAGGATGCGAATAATTTAGATGAAGATAGAAACGTTGATAATTATGAGATCTCAATAAATTACGTTTCTACGGGATTGCAATGGAACAGAAAAGATGTTCATGTTGATGATGTATTTGCATATGTCATTGCCACAAACATCATGGATGAAAATGATGACATTAAGCCAACTTCAGTTGATGAATGTCGACGTAGACATGATTGGCCAAAATGGAACGAAGCAATTCAGGCAGAATTGAAATCACTTGAAAAACGAAGTATTTTTGGGCCTATAGTTCCTAACCAAAAAGGTGTGAAACCAGTTAGTTTCAAGTAGGTTTTTGTGCGTAAGCGCAATGAGAAAAATGAAATTGTGACATATAAAGCCCGACTCATTGCCCAAGGTTTTTCAAAAAATCCCGGGGATAGATTATGAAGAAACTTATTCCTAGTAGTTGATGCAACTACGTTGAGATTTTTGATAGGCATGTCTGTCTTTGAAAAACTTCAAATACGTTTAATGGATGTAGTGACAACATATTTATATGGATCTCTTGATACGTACATATATATATGAAAGTTCATGGAGGCCTTAAATTGTCTGAGGTTTATAGTTCAAAACCTCGAGAGATGTTTTCCATAAAATTGGAAAAGACACTATATGGACTAAAACAATCTGGCAGAATGTGGTAAAATCGTCTTAGTGAATATCTGCTCAGAAAAGGATACAAAAATGATCCAATTAATCCATGTGTTTTCATCCGTAGATCTAAATCAGGCTTTGCTATTATTGCAGTATATGTTGATGATTTAAACATCATTGGAACTTTTGATGAAATAGAAAATACTGCAAAATATCTCATGAAAGAATTTGAGATGAAAGATATTGGGAGAACAAAATTTTGTCTTGGTCTTCAATTTGACCATTTAAAAGACGGAATATTCATCCACACACGAAGAATGTTCTGAAGCGGTTTTATATGGATAAAGCACATCCTCTCACATCCTCGATGGTTGTCCGCTCTCTCAATGTACATGATGATCCGTTCCGACCTCGTGAAGATGATGAAGAAATACTCGGTCTAGAAATACCATACTTGAGTGCTGTTGGAGCTTTGATGTATCTAGCAAATAACACTCGACCAGATATTGCATTCTCAGTAAACTTCTTAGCCAGACACAGCTCGACCCCGACTAGGAGGCATTGGAATGGCATTAAACACATTTTGCGATATTTCAATGGTACCATCGACCTTGGTTTATTCTACCGCAAAGATGCCAAGGACACTCTTGTTGGATACGCTGATGCAGGATATTTGTATGATCCGCAAAAAGCAAAATCTCAAACAGGATTTGTGTTTACTTATGGAGATACCGCAATATCTTGGAGATCGATGAAGCAAACTTTGACTACCACATCATCAAATCACGCAGAGTTGATAGCTCTGTACGAAACAGGTAGAGAATGTGTATGGTTGCGATCAATTATCCAACATATCCAGAGCGGGTGCGGTATAGAAACAATTACTAGTCATCCGACTCCTATATATGAAGACAATACTGCATGCATTGCTCAAGTGAAAGGAGGTTACATCAAAGGAGACCGAACAAAGCATATATCATCAAAGTTTTTCTCAATACATAATCTCGAGAAAGATGGAAAGGTTGACATCAAGCAAATCAAGTCTAGTGAGAACCCTGCTGATTTATTTACAAAAGCGTTGCCCCCAAAGAAATTTGAAGAACTCGTACACAAGATTGGAATGTGTCGCCTCCGTCAATTATACTAAGCTAAGGGGCAGAATTTTATGAACTGTACTTTTTTCCCTTGATCAAGTTTTTATCCCATTGGGTTTTTTCTGACAAGGTTTTTAACGAGGCTGTACATAAAATTAGAATGGGTTACTAAACTATGCCCATTTACGAAGTACCCATCATTAATTGAAAAATGAACATTCAAGGGGGAATGTTATGAAATTAATGATTGTTCATTTATTTGAATTAATCAGGCCTACTTTCTAGAATAGTAGATTAAAATACTAGTTGATGAATACTAATTTTGTACACTCCTTCCCCCTTGTATTTGTATTCATACCAAGCCTCTCCACTATAAATAGAGGCCTACTCCCTGCATTGTAATCACCATGAAGAATAAGAAGAAGAGTGAATAATTAATAAAGAGAAGAAATCAGAAATATATTATATCTATTCTCTTAATCTCTGAGTAGTTTTTCTCTCATTTTACAATAATTAGTTTTTTTAGAGAGCGATATATAAGCTCCTTCGAGGGTTTCTTTATGGTTCTTTACCTCGTCGCTTTTTTTTTTGAACCGTCAGGATATTAAATGTAGTTGTTTCTCAGTTCATGTATTACTCATTTTACAATATTTAAATAACAACTACATTTTTAGTTTTTTTATTTCATTATTTCCTCTAACAATTACACATATAGAAATTTACACTTTTAAAAAAGAGGAGGTTGCCGAAATCGGCTGGTCCGGTCACGGTACTGGGTCTTAAGGGTGGCGGTACCAGAACCGTCCCAGAACCGTACCGTGTCCATACCTATGGGCAATATGTATGTATTGGATGATTTGGATGTTCATTTAGGAATAAATTGTTGGGATAAACGCACGCGGAAACAACACACAATCACGAATCAACTGTAGAAAAAATAAATGATACAAGAATTAATGTGGTTCGATCGCTAACTGTAACCTACGTCCACACGGGGCAACTAGGAGGATTTTATTACTTTGTTGTTGCACACTGATTACAAGCACACTAACATCTCTTAAATAGAGATTAATTAAGAGAGCACAATGATTTGGAAAGTTTGAAGCTTCCAGGTAGTTTCTTGCCAATTTCTTGTTGGCTGCCACCAAGTTTCGTGACTTCACACTCAACAATCTCCCACTTGAATTCATAAAACAATGTTCACCTACGCTTCAATTGTGTACAGGTGCTTCTGTAATCTGTCAACGGAACTGATGTTCCACCACTTCTAGTTACCATCAGCCTCCTTGATCATCTAGAAGACTTCGTTGAAACTCTCCTGAATTTCAACTCAGTAGTCATGGGAAGATATGCCCTTGACTCATTCTCGACTCCTACCGGCTCCCACTGCACACGCGCACTGCCAAATCCTAGAACATCCTGAGAAAAAGCACTCTCCATACTTAGCAAGAAATTTTCTGGAGACGTTTCAACAGCTAGAATACTAGTTCTATGGACCTATTGTCTTCTAGAAACCTTGGCTGAAGCACCACTTGTACTCCGACTGCCACAGATATCTCTAACTAGCCTCCTTGAACCTTTCTCGCTCGTTAATCCTGAGGCTAACCCGTGGCTCTGGGTTTTTCTCTTGCATAGAAAATCTTCTTCTGCCCACGAGACTATGTGAACCAGACTTTGTTTCTCTTCTGAACTGGGATGGTCACTCTCTCAGACGGTAACTCGAACATGTACAGCGAACCACTCTTCATCAGGTCTAATATGAACTATTCATCCTAAAACTGCGAGTTCTTAATTCTCAATTTTCATGTATGGTGGAACCGTGATCTATATCGCTAAGGGGTTCCAGAGAATTTCGGTTCAAGTTCAAGAAAGCTTTTAACTTTTTTGGGAAAAACTATATATACTCCTTTTGTCCCAAAATAATCTCCTGATTGAGTTCGGAACACATTTGAAAAGAAAAATTATTCGATTGAAAGTGATGAATATGGTGAGCCACATAAAATTTTTTTATAATAGAAATATTTGTATACTTTTTGGATGTCTCGGAAAATAAAAATTAATGCAGTGAATGTGAGGCACTACAAGTATGAAGTGGGTGAAACAATGAGTACAATCAATGTTAATGTAGTGCTGAGTGACTGTTAATTTAAAGTGAATGATTACGTATTGCTTAATACGGAGTACATATTAGAGAATCATCAAAAGGAAGGGAGAAATTTTTAGCCCAAATACACGGAGGCTAGAAAGAACGTTGAGCTTGGGCAAAGGTGTTGGCCCATTAAGCAGCGGCCGAACCCTCCAAAATTCGGATACCTGTCCAACCCGCCCCGAGCAGTCCCGGGTCTGCACAATTTGATAGTTTCCTGATTCCGAGCTGTTTGATTTCTCCCTGCGTGGTCTCGCCATGGCCACGTTCACCCACCTTTGATGCTTCTTCTTCTCCTTCCCATCAACGCTTGGCCGTCTCCCGATCTCCCCGGCGATCCAAGAACAACCCCCCCAATTCATGAACGCCGCCGCCTCCGCGCGAAATGGTAAACCCTCCCAGACTCAAATCTCTTCATTATCTGATTCGTCGCCGCCGGACCAGTAATAACGACACTCGCTCGTCATACACGGGTTCTCTTTATTTCTCATCGAGGCCGCATGCTTGTGAACTGGCCGAGTTTCATAGGAATCAAGAACAGAGTGTAAATTCATCACTGGACTTGGTCTCCAAGGTCTGTGGAATTTTGTCGAATCGCCGGGTTCAGTGGAAACAGAGCGAGGAGCTGGACTCCTTGCGCCCTAAGCTGAGACCCCACCACGTTGCGAGGGTGGTTGAGATCCATGAGAACAGCGACACAGCTCTCCAGTTCTTTTATTGGGTTTCTAAGAGGCATTTTTACAAACATGATATGCATTGTTACGTGTTGATGCTGAATAGGCTCTTGAGGGAGAAGAAACGTGAACATGCTGATCATGTCAAGATTTTGATGATAAAAGATTGCAGAAACATGGAAGAAATGATGAGGGTTGTTGTGTATTTGAATGAGATTAGGAAAAGGGGCCTCGGGCATGGTTTGTATAGTTATAATACTCTCTTGATTCAGCTAGCCAAGTTTGACATGGTTGAGGCTGCTCAAACTGCTTTCAGAGAAATGCTAGACAACGGGGTCCATCCTAGCTTGCTAACTTTCAACACAATGATAAATATATTGTGTAAGCAAGGGAAGGTGAAGGATGCTGAAGGGATATTGAGTCAAATGTATGGGAATGGGATGCTTCCAGATGTTTTCACACACACATCCTTCATGCTTGGGCACTGCAGGAACATGAACATAGATTTGGCCTTTCATGTTTTCAATCAGATGGTAAATGAGGGAATTCACCCAAATGCAGTAAGTTATGCGACTCTCATAAATGGGCTGTGTAGCCAAGGGAGAGTTGATGAGGCTTTGAATTTGCTGAAGGAGATGACTGAGAAAGGGGTTGAACCAACGGTGTACACATACACTGTTCCGATTACTTCATTATGCCTGACAGGACGTGTAGAGAAGGCTATTGATCTTGTGTTGATCATGAGAAAGAGAGGTTGTAAGCCAAATGTTCAAACATACACCGCCCTGATGAGCGGGCTTTGTTGTTCTGGTCGTCTTAAGGTAGTGATTGGGTTGTTCAACAAGATGGTCAGAGAGGGTGTGATTCCAACCACAGTAACATGCAATGCTCTAATCAAGGAATTATGTGATGGGAGATTAATCAGTGCCGCCCATAGTGTTCTTCGGTGGATGAAGGCTCATGGTTACCAGCCAAACTCTAAAACCTGCAATACCCTCATTCATGGATTGTGTACGGTGGGAAATATGGAGTGTGGAATGGTACTTTTCAATGAAATGTTAAAATCAGGCCCCACCCCAACAGTGATCACATACAATACACTTATAAGAGGATACCTTGAACGGGGTCTCCTGGAGAATGCTGTTAGGCTGTTTGATATGATGAAGAATTGTGGGGTTAAGCCAGACGAGTGGACTTATGCAGAGCTTGTTTCTGGTTTCTTCAAAAGGGAGAAGATTGAT